>OY282586.1:7981702-9359671 GCA_958298965.1 Chrysolina haemoptera | reverse complement strand
TTTTCATTAAATTAATGAACATAATTATTTACGGCAATATGTGACACGACTTGTGGAATGTGTTGCAGTTTATTCGCAAGGAACGGAGTGGGTTTATCAGCGAATAAATGTTGACAGATGAGGGAAATAATGAAAAAAAAAAGTTCTTGAGACCTCTGCATTGACAATCATTGTGTTGATCCTTTTTTTTTTTCATTTCAGTAAGGACACAAACCTCACCAAGGTGGATACAAGTGATCTGGAAATGGCTCAGAAACATAATTTCCAACAGGCGTTCACAACACACACCAAGTAACAGGGTGGAACTGGAAAAACTGGAAGCTACAGAAGTTTAATTAGTCAGTTAATTAAATACTTGTTAGCATTTTTTGTCTGTATATACCAGGTGACCACGATATTTGTTACGTAATGCCACCTGGTTACAAAGATAAGGATTTGAGTTTTAGATATGTTGTTTAAGAGATATTTTTCGATTATAGTCCATATTCGAATCGGAAATAGAATTTTCGCTTCCACGGAAGTGATATCAACTTTTCAATTTCAAATGAAATGCCCCTAATTGTTTTCATAAATAAAATTTGTTATTCCATTCTGAATTCAACCATATGCTATATGACGTTATTAAGTTTCTATACATGACGTCACAATTCGGAAAAAATGAGAATCTGATGTATTTCAAGAACACCAAAGTAGGCATTGGAAAAGGAAAATATGTCCAATTTATATGAGAATTGAGTAGAATTGATAATTATCTATCGATACAAAGAGTTGGTGCTTCTATTCAGAGCAACTGAAAGTACCCTAATCTTTATATTTTAAATTACGAATGAACCCTCTTCTAATGTTTTACCCAAAGAGGAACAACGCCTTCAGAGAAAAATCCAACAAATGGTTCAGGGAGAATCATTTCTGCAGGAAAGTCGAAAAACTGATTAATACCTAGTAGGCGCCTATCAGTTTGACGCTATTTCGGTATATAAAGCAAAACTCATTCATTATACCTAGATATTTCAATATCATTCTGATTTCAGAAGAGGGAATACAAAATCAGGCATTCGGTTCGTTAGTTCATAGAGAATGAATAATAAAATTTTTGTTGTCCCCTTAAGAATGATTTTTCTCATTCATAATCTTTTTGTTCATGGTAAGACATACCAACCAAGGATTTTAATAAGACTTTCTTCTTCAGTAGAAAAATTTTAAAAATATATTAATAATAATTTCGTGCATACGTATTGAAAACTATCAATCAATGTTCAGTTCAATTTGTTTTTTGTTGTTGACTGGTAATTTTTAATAGGTAGGTACGAAACTAATAAAATTGAATTTCAACATTTCTTGATTTTTTCCACAGAAACAGAAAGTCTTATCATAACCTTTGGTATGTCTGCCGATGAACAACAAGTATAAATGAGGCATATTGATTCTTGTGGAGACAGCAAGATTTTCATATCCAAAGCCTACTTGACCCATATTCTTTTTCAATCAGGCGATCTTGATCTACATCAGATTTTCATTTCTTTCAAATTGTGACGTCATGTCAGAAATAACTTACGTCATACAGCATACGGTTGAATTCAGGATAGATTAAAAAATTGAGGGTATTCCATTTGAAATTGAAAAGTTGAAATCACTTTCGGTGAAATCAGAAATCCTATTTCAGATTCGAAGACGAAATATAATCGAATAATAACTCCCAAAGAGCATATTCAAAATTCAAATATATATTTTTGAAAATAACCACATGGCGAGGCGTATTAAATATCGTGGCCACCCGGTATTTCATGAGATTTTTGCTAGAAAGAATCATCTTCAGCAAACTTATTACTGATCTCTTTTTTCTTCTCATGACAGTTTGGAATTATAGGATAGGTAAATATTGATTGCAATAGGATATGATTTCAAATTACACCATATTTTTCTCTATTCCAAAAAACAATTTTATCTATACAGTATTTTGATCAACTAGGTAATAGTACAGATAATGGAAGTAAATAGCGGTTTCAGATTTTTAATAAAGTATTTTGTATGTTATTTTTTTTCCATAAATATGCATGTATCGTTGGAAATTATCATGATATTATCGGCTAGTATCAGAGACTTGACTGAGTTCATAGTATATTTAGATTGTTTTTCAGTTTCGAAAGTAGGTATTAGTATTTTTTTTAGGTGAATTTAGTTTTTGTTGTAGCTTTATTACTAATTTATTTGTAATTTATGAGGAACAAAAAAGTTAAAAGAATTATAATCGTTCATTTGTTTAACAAACCTGGAACCTCATGGAAATGCTTATACTATTCCTGGATTTTTTACGTCAAAAATAATGTACATGCTTTAACGTGAGAGCATGTCTCCATCTATTCTTCAACATACAGGGTGGCTCAATGAAAACGTAACAAGGCCGATATGTTCCAATTATCGTTCGCAGAGAAAAACGCCAGGACCCGTCGATTTTTACTATGAGGGGGGTATCTTTTGCGCACGTTCTCAACTTTGTCACTTCAGGCCACTCGGGGGATACGCTGACACTTAAATCCTAAATGGGATGAGCGATCAAATTATACTGCATTGTGATGATCATCGAAATATCTCTTCAACGCTTTCTAGTTTCCTGAATTTGATGCATTAGTCGTTCTCCTCGAGCAACATCACTCGCATGTTTTTCAATGTCCGTCACGGTCTCAGTCAAAAAATAAATTAAAATTGGTCCACAGGGGATTACTAGTGGAAGGTTTAATGTTTGTCAATCCTATTCAACCCTTTGTAAGTACTTATGCAATGAATTATTATTTCATTGGCACAACAAACAAAACTAGACGCTTCCCCCTGATTAACTTATCTAATCAAAAAAGTAGTGATATATTTACCTTAATTTTTTTTAATGAAATATAAATTTCATCGATATCAGGATTATCTGGTATTTGATTCAGTATCAGTTCCTCAAATATAGAGGAACCTCTTGCCTGAAATAAGATGGGCAAAAATCATTCTCCACATATTCCCGAAATTGGTTATTGATCAAAATGTCACGATTCAAACTGAGAATCGTACTTTTTTTAATCCTCTGTGCAGGAGCCTATACAGTGGCAGAACAGGGTGAGAGTTGTTTATAAACTTTTTCAAAGTATTTAATAGTAAATTTATTGTACAATGAGCATGAAATAACAAGCACTTCTTACGAGTAGGACGTAAAAATTATTATCAGATTATTCGTGTGAAAAATTTTGAAGAATTCCGAAAGAAATCGCAAATACAAGATATTTTATCATGAGTGTACTCAAAATTAGATCTTCTTCAACGAAGGCGGTCATGAACATAAAAAGGCGAAACAAAAAAGCAACATTGAATAAATACGTAGAACAAACTTTGACCTCATTGAAATAATATGAGCTTTTTAGTATTGCTTTCTTAATTATGTTCTAAGCCGCCTACGTTGAAGAAAATTCAATTTTACGAACACTTATCATGAAACCTGATTGTATCTTCGTTTTCTTTAGGAATTCTCCAAAACTTTTCACAAGAGCGAACTGATAATTTATAACTTTTCATCATGACAAATTAAAAAGTACATGTTGCCGTTTAAGAAATGGCAGTTGTGATCATTTCTTAATGGATACCATTCCGTTTTTAGGTCATTTTTGATAATTGTTGGAATATATGGAAGCTTGTTTGATTGATGATCTATTTATTTTGTGGAAATTCTGCAATTACATGAAAACCTCAGTTTTCAACTGTATTGCTCTTCGAAGCTTCCTCTGGTAACTTCTGATGTCATTTGTCAATTGTGATGATTTAAGTTTGAGTTTCATGGCCAACTTTGTTCGATTGAACAATCAACTATATCTCCGCCATTTTTCAACCAATTTTCAATTTGGAAGAACAGTGTTATCACAAATTGCGTGCTCTTCTTTATAATGAAAAAATATGTACAGGATGTCATTTGAAAAAAAAAGTTCGGGGTCACTTCCGGTTAAACCGGAAGTGGTTAATTTTCAGTAAAGGGGTCAAAATATGTATATTCAAGTACTATAGCGACACACCAAATTTGAAATCTGTATCTTCAAAACTAGAGAAAAATTGGGGGGGGTACCTCACCTCGTGGTCACCAGGTAAAATCGAACAAATGAAAATAATCGATCATACTTACCTCGTAACTCGACGTATTCTTTAAAACACCACCCGAGCTATCTCGCAGTGTTTCGACGAATACTTCTCGTGACTCGGAAGTATAATCGATTATTTTCGAAAATCTCGTGATATAACTATTGAATCTGAGTAAGTAACATATTTTCAGGCATGGCAATCATTGATGTTTTATCGGTACGAAGATTCTGGGGTGCTATCGGCTTAGCTGCAATAATTGTTGCCGTTGCTTTAGCATGTATGACAAAATGCTGCTCTAAAGACTATGAAAACACTCCTAATTTAACAAGTGAGTAAATGTTACCAATTTCCCTGCAGGCTTCAAATAGTTATTAAAAGTATACTATGAATCCTATCTAAATAAATCATTATATATTTTTATGGAATATATAATGATTTATTAGATAGGATTCAATATTAATGTTTAAATACCTACATACCAGGCAGTTCGAATCATCCTGTGTTATCGTTGCTGTTTCGGAATCCGTTATACGCGTAGAAGAGGTAGAATGAAAAGAAAAACTATCGCATATTCTATTGTATACATGGTTCTGCAACAGTGGAACGGTGTTCCAGATCTCCATTGAGGAAACAGATTTTATCTAATTCAGTTTCGAAAAGTCAGATTTTACATGACGTTTGTGAATTATGAAAAAGGCAGTTTTTCAAAACTCCCACTTGAGACAAGTGAAAAAAAGTAGTGAATATTCATTACGCAACTAGTTGTGTAATGATAGAACAAGAACTAATAACTTTATTCTTTGAAAATATTGAGAAGAGGATTTGCTGTGTTATATCTAACTTTAGATTTTTGTGGTATTAATTCATTCAATGCCTTATTTGCTGATTCTTCTATATCAGGCGATATTTCGTCGAAACAACTACTCATTTCTAAAATAAGCTAAGTAGCTTGTATTTTTTCTCAAATACTTGACTTGACTCTTATACTCAAGCTTTTGAAAATTTGATATTTGACTTGACTCGATTTACGGTGTGCAATACTTGACTTGATATCAAGTAAAATCAAACTACTTGATATTACTTGATAGCGATCTGTGAAATGCACACTGAAGCAATAAATTAGGGGATTGACCGAGGTTATAGCAAGCAGGCCCCCGATTGCTCGATGACGACGTTCGGACCACAGCGTTGGTCAAGGATAAACAGTGGCAGCTAGAGAGTAGTTGTGTATGTCTGATGTAAGTGATTTGTCCGTAATGGAATCGGAACCATTTCAAAGCCGAATATATCGTAGATGAAATAGTGTCAGAATTTGATGACATCGAAACAGAAGTAGAGAGCGCAGGGTCGGCGGGGTCAAAGGCCAAACGAGTTGAAGTTGATAGAAGTGTATCTAATAAAACGATATAAATGACTGATTATTTCATAGTCGAGCAAGATCCTAGGAGTAATAAAATAATTGCAAGGCGCTCAAGGCGAATGTTTCCTATGTACGGAGGGTTTGAAAATGAAAAACTGCGGAACATCTTCACTAAGGTGACATTTGCAAGCTAAAGACTCCAAAGTCTACAAAAAAAATGGTAGATCTAGCCCACCAAATTCCTTGGCAAATACTTTCGCAGGTTGGAATAGGCGTAGCACAATTTCAATTTCGAGTTGGCTTGAGAAGGTGAAACAATAATTAAATTTTAGCTATAACTATGTAGTAGTTTGTGACATAATTTACATGGGGGGTTAAAAAAATTCCCTCATCTTATTTTATTTATAAATACTTGACTTGAGCTTGTCTGTCTGATATCAAGTCAAAGTCAAGTCAAGTAGTTAGAAAATAAAGTCAAGTAGTGAATCTCTCTGAGAGATGAATACAATTATAATTATTATTCGTTTTCATTGGTTTTTTCTAACAAATACGACTACTGTGGTTTTGTGAAGCAAAAATGAAGAGTTTTATATTTATTAAACTCATTTTTTGTGGACTTATTTATTTAATTTTAGTGAGTGGAGCGACCCCATCGACGCGGATACAAACGATTTGGACATATCATAAACATGATATTTAACAGAAGTACACGTCAACCAATGACCAGGGAGCAACAGGACAACCAAGAAGTCAGAGTTATGATTACCGAATAAATATATAAACATGAAAATAAAATTTATCGTTTCTCAAACAATACACGTATTTAAAGCAATCAAAAAAAAAATGATAAACCAACTCAACGATTCCTTTCAACAACTCCCCCTGATTCAATCGTCACCAGTCAACCAAAGATGAATCGTGAAAGGCCACGTCGAGAGACACTATAGGTGGCTCTGCACAGAATACAGGTGTGGTGAGAGTTAGGTTCGAACGTGTGTCAGGCTCTCCACTACGGCCCATAGCCTATTGTGGTGAGGAACTCGTGCCCTGTGGGACACCCGCTCCGATCGGAAACGCTGGCAAGATCGTGCCATTTAATCTCACTCCAAAATCAAATATTATCAGGAATGTAGGCTTTCACGACTGGCGTCAATGTTTTAGTTGGTTTCCTGGTTTTGCCGTGGTCTTCTTTGGTTAAAATCTCCAAAAGTTTCAACTTCAATTGCGGCAGTCATCTTCAGTAGCATGATCGAAGTACTCTTCTTGACCTATCAACTGAAACTGCGCGTACTTTCTGCTTCATTTTGGCGCCTTTCAGTGCTGTGCACTAGATCTTCGATAGATATATCTTCCCTTCTGTTGAACTTTTCTTGATTCTTGTGGATTTCAATAGCTTCTAAGTACCATTCTGGTTGGATATTGATCCGACTTTGCTAGCCTCTAGGTATATATTCAAATAGAATATTGTGTTCTCTAGCTCCAAGGACATCACACACAGAACTGATCTATTCCTATCTCCCATAATTGTATCAGAAATGACCTTGAAATGACGTTATGCGGTGGCCTCCGAATAAAAGAAACAAATTGTTGAGTGGAATGGACTAGGTAGGGGGCCACTGAGGTACGTCACGATAGGAATGGAGCAGTCCTGTGTATAATGTCATTGCACTCGCCCTGGCACGGCACAGCCAAGAGCATTCGTCGCCGGAAAGGTACAGCTCTTCTTCGATCCTTTCCAGCAAACAACGGTATATGTGCTGTGCTGGACTCTGGACTGTCTACCGTCGACATTAGGCGACGGACAGCGCCGTGCCGTGCTGTGCCGGACAAGCTTTAGAATTCGCGAAATACATTCCCGCTAGGTGGCGCTAAAAATGTAATGGTGATCAGCTGCTAAATTCCATAAGAGACCATGCTGTTTAATTTCAGTCTCATTCAAATTTGAATGAAGTACTCGAGATGTCGAAAGTTGAAATGGGTTTATCAGGCATTTTTATTCATACTTCCTCAGCACAATACTAGCCTTTTTGAGAAAAGTGTATATTATAGCTGTGCTAAATTATACAATAAAATTCACGATGATTTCAAGGGTATGCCGTTCAATAAATTCAAATGCGCAGTTAAGAAATTTCTGCTGGAAAAAGGGTTCTATTTTGTGGAAGACTTTCTCAATGACTCCATGTGAAATGTCTGCATGCGGTAATCAACCATTATATTATATGTAGTATTTTTCAAATGTCAAAGCTATTTATGTGAACCACTCAAGTCAGAACCTCGATTTTTTGTGAATTATCTTTATTTATTTTCATTTTATTGTAAATTACACTTGATCTACTGTTGAACTACTGTACATTTTCCTACAACACTATTGTTTATCTGGAAATAAATGTCTATTCTATTCTATTCTATTGATGTATGTAAGACATTGCCATGTCTCACATAACTCTTTGTTTTTTAGTGGAAAATAATGTGAAGAAACTTTGTCTTTGGTACTACATTTAGCATTACAGCACTGAGCAAACACACTTAGTAATGAAACTTTGACTTTGACTTTTGCCGTATTTTCAAGTTGATTTATTATAAAACCATGAACACTAAAGAATATCACTGACCTCAATGTATTGTCCAAAAATCTATTAATTATGAGAAAACAGTTGAAATATATACATTACCGCTTATGGCAAGAAAGACCTGATCTATATTGTATGAGTTCAACCAAATAATTATAGATGTCGGACTCTTCGCGCAGACAGAAGAAATAGTATAAAAACTGTAGTTGTATATTAATTTTCAATCTCCAATAATGTATTTATCAATAAATACATAATTGTATTAAAGTGTTCTCATGTATCTCATTAATCTCATTAATATGCTAAAACATGATGGAAATATTGACAAATATCCAATTCCAAACCTCTTTGTGAATAATCTGGCAAATAAACAAGAAAGCGCTCCATCAGTGGGTTTAATTGTTTTTTGTATTGGTTTCGGATAAAAACTAGTTTCTTGAAGCGGGAATTAAACACGCCAAAACCCCAACACCGGTTTGCGCCTTACTCGGTATCAAGGTAAATAAATTAGCGAAGCTAATACAACAATAAGTGGGCCCGAGCGACCGACCGACCGCGAGGCGGTACATTAATCAGAAGTGGGATTCGAATGGCTTACTCGAAGACATAAATCTCAAGATGTCCCCGACAAGGATGTAAACAATAGAAGGTGAAGAACCCAAGCCACCTAGACTCGCATAAATATCTCCGGATTCGTAATCCGGAAGTACTTCCGCCCGAACGCGTGCATTCCTTCTATTATCGCGGCCGAGTTGTGAAGTTATGGTGAGATTCAATAACGCCAAATCGTTGGGGTTATGGGGGATTATTGGAATAATGGATGATTTCGGGAGTCGGACCTGAGTGGAAGTAGATAACAAGCAGGTGGTTGAATTAGAATTAGAGAAATGAAAACCATCTGAAAAGGATCAGGCGCTAGCCTTATGGAAAAATTGTCACCAGTTAATTTTTATGTACATTGGTATGTTGTAGCTGGAGTCATTTCAAGTAAGGTTGACAACACACCGAAAAATTAAAAACGACTTAAATCGAAACGTTTTTGAGAAATGAAGGCTGACCACACACCGATAAATCAAAAACGCCTAAAAACAAAACGGATTCATGCAAAACTTTTTGCTGTACAGCAAAACAGTGCAAATAGAGTCGGCGCTCAAAGTGTTGTCTACATCGAGGTTTCTGACGCTTTCATTCAAAACATTTTGTAGCAAGACAAATCATTTTGAAATCACACAAAACAGATTCATTCAAAAACACTTTGTTTGGAGCCGTTTCAAAGGGCCTGAAAGTGTTTCGCTGTTTTGCCGCGCGTACGAGTGTGTGTGTCACTTTATATGATTCGTGGAGGAAAAACAACTTCTACCTCAATTAGTCAAATACGTCTTGCGCTATAACGTTTTTGATTTCTTGGTGTATCGCCAGCCTAAAAGTCTGCATTATCTCAACTTGATCGGCGCTAAATATGAAAAAATCATGATTTTTGTGTATTTTTGAGTATCACGATTTGCATGCATTCAATTCAACCTCAACAGGAAATACCGTAACAAGGAAATCGTGATCCTCTCCGATAGTCGAGCAGCCATCAAAGCGTTGAGCTCTTCTAACATCAACTCGAAGATGGTTTGGGAATGCCTAGTTAAACTTTATGATCTAGGCAGGAACAACAAGATGACCCTCCTCTGGGTGCCGGGACACGTCGGAGTGGAGGGCAATGAACAAGCAGACACCCTGGCACGGAAAGGCGCAGCAACGCCATTGAACGGGTCAGAACCATTGTGCGGACTTGGAAAATCTTACTTCCGAGAAGAACTCAATAAAGCTGAAGAAGCAATGAGAGCAACATACTGGCTAACACTTCCAGGGCTGAAGCAGGCTCAAGATCTCGGCAATTTCAACAGGGCAAGATCGAAGACACTGGCAAAACTAGTCTGAAGACAATCACGAGATTTCGAACGGGGCATTGCAGACTCAAAGAACACCTGATGAAGCTAGGCTTGGAGAAGGACAGCACCTGCAGATTCTGTGGAGAACATCCAGAAACACCCCACCACATATTGATGGAGTGTTACGCTGTACATCGTAAAAGATTGAATATACTGGGATCACACCAGCTGACTGTGGAAGAAATACCACGGGTAGCGCCCTAAAATTTCTGACGGAATTGAGGCTTGAAGGGCTGCTGTAAACAAGAACACCTTGTGATAGCAGAAGATACAATAGATCTAATTAGGTCGCAGCGCATCAGTCACCATCCACACTTACCAATACCAATACCAATCACGATTTGCATACACCCCAATAGTGAACTTATATGGGGCTGGAAGTTATTGAGATTTGAGAAAAATATGTTTCAAAAACACCAAAGAAAAATGCAATAGTGTTTTTATAGGGTGATCATCTTTATACTTAGTGAAGATCGATCAGAATGAATGTGATCGATGATAACATTGTTACACTTAGCAACATCACAGATAAATTATGTGGCGATATTACTGGTATGTAGTGTGAAAGTTCTGTGTTGCAAAATTTGGTGGTTGCAGGCGGGAGCTTCCACGAACATTTAAAGTACACATGAGACGTTCAATGCCTTTTTCTAACATTACGTTACAAACAAGTAATGTTTTTGTGCTTACTGGGTGAGGCACACATACAATAAATAACTATTGGCAATATTGACATGAAAGCAAACCATAAGTGACGGTATACCTACCCTAATAATGTGAGGATTTCAGTGGATCAGGAATAGAATTGACAGACCTTTTACTGCACGTCACGTCCTAATAATTACCTACAGATAAAACAAGTGAGGTGTTTCTAAATATCAGCATTTTTTATATCATCATCGTCGCAATTGCATTTTAATATTTTAGAATAATCTCACAATACCAATTAACATCAACTGAAAAACCCAGATATTTCATAACCCACCGTTTGCATGGCAGTAAAAAAAAATACAAAAATTACTTTTTATTTTCAATATAGTCAGTGTGAACATACTAGTTATTCAAATTCAAGTAGAATGAAAATCAATACTGATATCGCCATCTACTAAGTAGTAGACAAACTAAGCGTTCACAATCTAGATGAATATCGAAAATCTCTGAGAACATATCCCTATAAGCGTTGACTGTTAGTCAATGTTATAAGTTTCATTGCAGTTTCCCAACTTATTGGTCTGGTATTTCAAACTAAAAATTATTTGCCAACATGCAGCTGAATGATTCCGGTTCCAATGAGTAGAGGGCTTTGACCGTAAAAAGTTTCAGAATATAGAAACCCGGAAATTCTTGTAGTGAAGCATGTGATGGTGATACACCCAAATCTTTGTCTACACTGCGAATGGAGGCTTCTGGATATGCTTGAAAATATGTCAAAACGTTAACAATATTGTCCTCATTATTAATGTAACAGGCTCTGCTAATGGAGGCGCGCTTTTAACCTAGAGTTCAGGTAATTTGTAATCTTACAAACTTCCTCTCGGTCATTTTTTTCAGGATTCATTTGATTGGATTTTCTGCATTTTCTGGCCATGATTCTGACATTCTCCATGTATAATTTATAGTTTCATGAGAACTTCGTTTGAACAAGCATTCGATCAGTATTAGCATTTGCATGCTTTTGGTATAATTTTTGAAACACCATCAATAACTTTTTATAAATTACTTATAAAACTCATCAAACTGTTGTTAGCTTGATATATCCACGGGTACCTAAAATTAAATTGTTTAAAAATTGTAATTTACGGAAAATACTGTTTTTTGACGAGTGTACAAGATTCTAGGGCGAGCAGTAGGCGAGTCCTGGGAGTCTGCGAGTCCTAGGAGTCTGCGAGTCCTAGGAGTCTGCGAATCTTAGGAGTCTGCGAGTCCTGGGAGTTAAAAAAAAACTGTTTTCGGACGTGTTAAGTACACTATTTTTTTGGCAACCGTGTAGAATAACAAATCAATGACACACATTTAGTCTAAAAGACGAAGAGAGGTCGACCTTCACCCATCTGTTAAGCGGATGAAACATACTTTTTATGAAGTTTCGTAAAGAGACAAATACACGTTTAATGGCTTCCCTATCAAAATGTAGTCCAGGCTATGTACAGTGAGTTTCAAAAATTTGCCATCGCGTGGAAAACTTTTTTATTATCGATTTGTCAGAAAATTGTATTCGTCATAAAAATTGGTGCATTGCGGAATACTTGCATCCAAGTTATCAAAATTCTAAACTTCCAAACGGTGTACAGGGGGGAACAAAAAATAATAGAATTTTTGGGTCAAATTTGCGGAGATAGTCTTGTACGAACTCTGGAAATTCATTAGATGTAATTCAACGTTCTTTGTGGTATTAGCCAGGAAAACTGTTGTTTTCTCATGGATTTTTCACAATGATGTACAATTTCTTGGAACATGAAGATACATTTTTCATTTTCGTGTAGTAATGATGAGCAATATTCCTCAATACTCTTTTCTGTGTAAAAAATATGTGTTTCATAGAATATGAGTTACAGCAAATTAACATACCATTAAAATACCATATATTTGACGATAATGGAACAACAATAATGCTTGTTTATCCAGAACATTTCTCAAAACTCTAATTTGATAACACTTGCCATTCAGATTTTTCATGAAATTTACACATGAGAGTATAGTATCCATTCCTGAAAATTTTTGATTGTTAGAATGTTCTATTGATACATTATTCATATTCATATCTGATTCCGTTGTACTATTACTATGACGTTTAACGAAAAGACATATTAATTGATAGATAACCAACCTTTGGAGAGTGGAGTAGAATACACTCATTCCTTTCTCGAGACAAAAGTGTTGTGTAATCAGCATTTATACAAAAGAAGCCTTGGGGTAGAATAACATGCAACTCATAAATATAAAGTACGAACAGCACCGGCCCCAGAACAGAGCTCTGAGGTACTCCAATTCCATTGGGCATAGGTGTCGAAACGAAGTGAGTGTGAACATTTTTTACTCTTTAGGCACCTCCCTGTACATGCCAATAAATCAAAATCTTACCTTTTCAGTGGGAACCCTCTTGGCCACGAACCTATCCTTGGGCGATCCAACTCGCGATGGTCCGGCTCCAGAAGATCCGGGTTCCATTTCGAGCAGATGCTCTATGTAATGGCCCTGCCTCTTCTGTCTACCCGCCATATTTTCACTGCAACAAACAATAAAATGAGTGCCTTACAGTCGGAGCGTCAGACATAGAGAAGTTTCAGTGGAGCAGGAAAATCGATACCTTATTACCAAAGTTCGGAAGTAGTTTGGAAACTTTTATAAACAATGGGAGTTTGATATCTGGCTTGTAAACAACTGAATACCGATCAAAGAGAGAGAGAGAGAGGGAGGAATCGGAATCGGATTTTATTATGGTCTGCGGTTCTATTGGAACAAGTTTGCTTCTGTTTACCTATCCAATGTTCATTAGTTACTGCATGTTGAATGCTGCAAGGTGCAGTGTGTATTTGAGGCCAAATTCAATAGAGCTGTTGCAACAATTCGCTAGTATCGAAGATTCTAGAAATAATATTTCCGAAAGATTCACGATAATTTTGTATGATTTTATAACATATATTAAAACGAGCAATTCTTGTATATCCAGGGTGTCCAAAAATAGAGGGGATAAACATGGAAAAAAAATTATTTCCAGAATAAATCCATAATGAATGAAATTTCCTCAATGTTTGCTATGTCATATTTTGACAAATGTTAATGCATTTTACGTGTTTGTAAGTTCAAACAAAGGAGATGGTTACCCCTAATCACTCCTCCCCAACGCCACTGGACATATACAGGGTGTTCCAAATTAAGTCGGCACCATTGCCAACTCCGTTATTATTGATGCTACGAATTCGGTTAAATGGGCAAACTAGTAGCATTTTTAATGGCCTTCTCAATGCCGAAAACAAAAAAAAATTGACAGTCGCGTTTTCGAAATATTTCATAAAATGTTATTTTTTTAAATGGAACATTCTATATTTTATCATGCATTTCGACTCTGATTTGATAAAGCGCCATAAAATATCGAGTAAATTTTCAAAAACACCGCCTTCTGTTTGGTCTAGAGGCTAAGGCTCCTTCACCTCCCGCCGGCGACCCGTGTTCAAATCGTGGTCGAGCCTTTTTTTTTATGTGTTAGAGATATGGATTGTATTGCCAGTAATTTGGATACAGACTTTGGCTATATCTATTAAAAATTGTCATAATTGTACATTCAATTTTAATCTAGTAAATAATAAAAGAAATGAGTATTATTATAAGGTAATCAATGATCAAGAAAGTATCGGGTGTATTGTCTGTATCTGAGATCTGCGTTTGTCGAAAAAATATTGTGTGTATTTCGAGCACAAAGTGTAATTGCCGCTCTCCAAAGATTACCGCGCTCTGCTTCGCGTCTCTTTGTTCGAGCGGCAATCCATCACTTTGCGCTCTAAATACACAAATAGCTATTTCCAACCGCATTAATATGACGCTCCAGCATTTTCTGTTATGTACAAAAACGGCTTCAAAGTTATCATTATGGCAGAAATATTTTGATTCACAAACTAAATACGGCTAGTGAAATGGTTTTAAGATGGAAATTATCGTTTTGTAAATTAATACCAAATAGCTCAGTTGTGTCAATTGACGGGTTTCACGAGTTCAAACCCCAGTGCAATTTTTTCTTTTTACTGTCTTATTTTGCTGTTAGTAACAAAATATTGTCATTCGTATAAATACCAAAATTGGGTGTTTGGACAATCATGAGGTTTTATTCGCCAAAACAAAGAAATTTTTGTACTAGTGAAAAAAATAAATATTTCCACATAAGTCGCTCATTTTCAACTTTAGGAAAAAAAATCATAGGAGCTTTGTTATTGAGAATGTAGTTACGAGTCGAAATGCATGATAAAATATAGAGTGTTCCTTTTAAAAAAATATCATTTTATGAAATATTTCGAAAACACAACCGTCAATTTTTTTGTTTTCGGCGTTGAGAAGGCCATTAAAAATGCTACCAGTTTGCCCATTTAACCGATTTCGTAGCATCAATAATAACGGAGTTGGCAATGGTGCCGACTTAATTTGGAACACCCTGTATAGGTTCTGTTTTCTTTTTTTCACATCGCAATATTTTCTAAACAAAAGAAAAGGTTTTATTATTTTATTATTAAAATTTTCAACGGTTTTCAACATACATGGTATCCCAAACTCGATGTCCTATTAGACGTTTCTGGAGAACGGAACGTAGGTTCATTTTGAAAATTGAGTTTCTCAGGTAATTGGTTTTGTTCTATCGATTTAAAATATTTTCAGCGCTGCGGTGTTGCCGCTTCTATTGAAAAGTAGCAACAACCTTGATATTTGTGGTGTGTTGAGTGGTGGGTAAGGGTTTTGCTTACTTTTGCTGAAAAGGGGGAAGGAGCATTAAAAAATTACAAAATACGTAATACTTGAATGGCCCCTATCAGCCTTATATTTTGTGTGAACTTTGTTACAATGTTATTACGCCGCACTTCAAAAACTCTATGATGATCATATAATATAATTTTTTCATTCAGTTAAATCCAATGGAGATTATGAATACACTATATACTCATTGTACAATCATCTTGTTACGCCACTGCCCGAAGGCGAGACTACGAAGTTCTAAAAGTTTAGACCATCCCGGTGGCTTCTTCTGCAGGAACTTTTTGTATCCCGCGCGACTGAAAGCGTATTTACCTTCGTTTTCCTCGACGGATGAGGTAATTCTATTTACTTTTTAGACTCATCAATTCGCAAGTCTTCAACTTATTTACATCGTTGGTGCTGCCTTCAACAAATTTTAATTACTCGTTAATGCCAGCGTTCGGCTTTGTTTTTATTTCGAAATAGAGAGCTGATTTAATAATGGGTGGGTGGAAAGACCAGAAAAGTCTGCATGAGTGTAATATTTGAGAAAATTGTTTCACTTACATAAAACAGTCGCTAAAGTAAAATATATATATTATATCTATACCCAACACATCGGCTTGGTCCCAGATTTCATTGCCCTTATCATGAAATTATATAAGATGTTATAATCTTTCTAATATCATTGCAGAACATAAAAACTCGTTTCAAAGCCTAACCGACAATTTCGTTTCATATGCCGACACCTCATTTAAATGATAATTTATAACTATCCAGCCAAATATTTTGCATTTTGCCGCACGTCAGTTAAGTTCACGTGGACTAAGGCTCTTCCTTTGAATTTATACGAGTTGTTGCAATTGATAATGAATGAACTATATCCTGTGAATGGTAACATATCTCACTTTGTTAATTGTTGTTTGTTGATGACTACAGACGACACCATTTAAAATTCTAATGATTCAAGCAACGATATCTGTTCTGAACAAGAATCTGGTGTTAGTTTTATGAATGTTTTTTTTTTATATGTAACATATACAGAAATATCTGTCTTAACATTCTGATATCCATTTTTCACGGCTAACTCTGACCAATTAAAGAGGGAAAAACTCGGGAAAACATTTCAGAGCTTGTCTTCATCACAAAACCAAATTCTGGTTCAGAACACTTACGCTGATCTCGTTGCTTGACTAAACAAAATATACATGATGTCATCTATGCCATTTACAGATGACTTCGTATATAATTTCATGATTGGTGCAACGAGATCTGGGTTATATACGTGATTTTCAACCCAAATCTGGTGATGACACGGATATAAACGAATCTCTAGTATGTTTTCCCCAATGCTTCAATTTTCAGCTAATCATAACTAACCGTGAAGAATTAATTTTTAGGTATTTTCTGAAAATTCTTGAACTCAGAATATGGTGTTACTTTTGTGATAATAAAATCACTAGTATATTTTTCCTAATCTTTCACTTTTCAACTGGTCATAGAAAGCCGTGGAAAATGAATATGTCATCAATCTGAAGTTAGATATTTGTGAGTACTATAAGCTGTGTTTGTTTTTTTGAATTCGTATTGTCCTCAGAAAATACGAGTGTGTGACTGCTCAAAGTGGGACACACTATACAATGATCATTTTTGATTCACTTCTTAATTGAACCATAATATCACGAAATTATCCTCGTTATGATTGTCTAATTTAAAGCACGCCTCAGAGTGTGCAGTTCGAACTTTCAAAAGCGTTTTTTAAAGTTACCATGGATACATCAACAACTCGAAAATCGTAAAGATTAAATGACACTTTTATGATTATTGATCTGACAGAAGTACCTTGTAACGTCAAATGAAATAAGTTCTTTTTTGAATTTCATTCATTGCCTTAATTCAACATTAAATCTCAAAAACCTTTTTTGTTCAAAACTTGACATTCTAATTTCCAATTTAAATCATTGTATTTTTCATCCAAGCAATTTGAACAATTTCGAATCTACAAGAATAAGTTAGCAAGAGTGAACATTTCTTTAGATATCACTGTATAGAAAATAACCTCATTTTAAGCACCATTGTGTTACACCATGTATAAATATTTCTTTATTCAAGGAATGATATGCTTGGTAAAAATCATTGACATTTTACTAGAACATAGTAATAGGAGTGCCCATCGGCAAATATTTCACTGATCCCTCCAAACTGTCTGTATGGCTTCTTTGGACCTAGTCTGCCACCGTTTTCCTCTGTGATTTTTTTCGTTTTAGTAGCGTTTTTCAAAAAAAAAATCCGACGAGGGAAACACATAACAAAAAAAATCGAATATTTTTTTTTGAAAAAACGCCCCTCAAACAAAAAAGTTACAGAGGAAAACGATGGCATACTAGGTCCAAAGAAGCCATACAGAAATTTAGAGAGAGTATCGGCACTCTAAATATGACACATATAATATCAACATTTCAAATACTAATTTTGAGAATTCACTGAGTATTCCTATTTATGAATTCAGAATGTTCCTAAAACGTACTTCAGCCTATAACGTGATCAAGGGAAGTTTGCAGCCCAGGATTTTCAGCCCCGCGATCGACTTTTTCCCAACAAAAAAGTTTGCCAAAAGTTTTGTGGAGTTTCTAAAGCTGGGGAGTCATAAATGTAGCAACTCGAGGAATATAAAAAGCAGGTTCGTCGTCCATTTTCGCTTTCCTTCATAGGTGTTCAGTTGGAGAGAATGGAAAACTAGAAAGGAATTTGAATGGAGTTCTTATACGGGAATATTTGCAATATAGCCATTTTCTGGCACATTCATTCGATTCTATTCGCCAGTCTCTTTGAACGTGTGCGAAAGAATTAGTAGTTGTGAGTTACGATATTTCAACTGAATTCTGAAACCAACTAGTGTGTACCAATTTCTATCAATTCTAATTTTTCGCGTTGACTGTTGTTGTGCTAAAAATGAGAAGATAAGTATGCAGTTTCAATGAGGAAGTGCAAATAATTTGAATATTAATCTACTTTTGATTTTACGCTACGGATATTGTTACATTTATCAAATTTATTGTCGGTTTTGCTTCTGATCATTTTCACAATGGTTCAACTTCAACCTTTACTACTGCACTTCTTACCACATATCTCAGTATCCAGATTTTATCAACTGCATTTGTTAATGAGTCTTCTTTATTTTTTAAATGGAACGGTGAATGGACAAAATGTGCGTCAGACATAGAGGGTCACACTGAAACTACATAGAAAAATAAAGTAAAATTAATGTGGGAAGCTGAATACACTTGCGTAGAATAAATGAAGAGGAATTTCGTATAAAAGTGTATAATTTCTAAAATTGTAAAGCGCTTTTGACTTTCGTCATCTTCAGTGCTCCCTGGAAGTAAATACTCTTATTGCATAAGAAAGTCTGAAATGAAATGATTTTAAAAATCAGGTTATGAAATTTGGAAAAATATTATAAATTTTGTTGAGTACTTACAAGTCAGGTAACCGGAAGTTTTACAATTTGCGAGGACATTTTAAATATAATTAGTAACATTTATGCTTGATTCTAACGAAAATCATGTTAGAAATCAGAGGCCATGTGGATATGTCAGGTTATATTTGAAGAGACAGCTAATTACCTGTCTATCAAAAGTCAATGAATGAAAATATTTTGATTATGGTCAGATCAGATTCAAAATTGGTATGGTTTTCGGGATCGTAGATTTCGATTCTTTTGGTCATAAAAAAAATAATAGTTCGAAAAACACTAAAGAACACGCTTCACTTCCAACATGGACTATAAAGTGAAAAATAATTGACAAATTAATAACTTGAGTAAAAAAAAAGATTGGGGTGCTTGGCAAAGTTATCTCGAGCTCTTGAACGCTTTTTTACATTTGAGTAATTACAATGTCAATTATTTCTTACTTTTTAGTCCGTGTTGGAAGTAAAGCGTAAAAAAATTATTGTAATTGACTAGGATTATGGTGCGGATATAATAATGATAATAAAACTCCGTTCCAAACTGTGTTCTATCAATTAAAGGAATTTCAAGATAAATATAAAACATTTTATCACGATTAGCTGTTTTTATTGTATCTTTAAATTCATGGACATTGAAGTATATGGTTCACTGTTATTATTTTTTAACAAGCTGATATTATTGCTAATTTCAATGTGCGTGTGACATATTTAATAAAGTGAATGTTATTTTTTATATATTATTTTTGTAAGATAGTTTTGTCTTTACTGACGTGCTTGGCCATTGTGTGAAAAAGCAAAATAAATTGATCGAGGAATTAATAAAAATCAAAAAAATTAATAAAACTGTTTCAATAAATCAACTATTTCTATATTATTTTAGTTTTGACTGGATTTAGGACAAATGAAGAAGACAGAAGAAATTATCTGTTCCATATACGTATACCAGCATCTCCAATTTTCTAGGGAAGGATCATCAACAAGTGTTATCAATTCAAAGTTCAGAAACAATTAATGTTAAAAGACAATATGAATTTCGTCAACAGTCATCACAAGTCCCAATAAATCATATCAAGTAAAATATGGGACAGATCGGATTGCAAACCAAACAGAGACGGAAACACTTATAAACCTCTACAAGCGAGTGAAAACACTAACTTTCCCGATCCCCTTTCCCGCTCGCTTTTTCCTATACGTATCCAAGCAAAACATAACCTAACCTAAGAACTCGCTAACCATTGAAACTTTCGCTACGCATGCAGGAAAAAGTTTCAAACTGAGACAAACCTTCGATTTTAGGACATTGAAGTTTCTGTCACACACTCTAAATTAACTTTAAACCGACTTAACAACAGCTTTTGATTAGTTTCATAAGTTGTTAAAGTTCACGCAAAGAAGGGACGGTGTTTTCGCAAGAGAAAAGTTTCAGAATTCGGACGCTCACGTGCGCTGTTGTCAAACCGAAATGCCACCCTAGTGCTGACAAGTTCTTTATTCAACAACTTGTTTGATATATTCACAATTTATATGCAGTTTTTGTCAAAATTAGAAAATTATATGTATTAAAATTGTATAGAATAACGTCCATAATAAACATGCTGATATGTTTTGAGGATTAACTCCCATCCATTGTCATCAGAGCGGGTGGATCCGACAAGATATCTTCAAACTCTTGAAAAAATGGTGTCTATACGATCGCGTATATGGAGTTTCAAAAAGTTTGAACCATACGGGAATAATTTGTATGACTCATCTGTTTGTTTTTAAAAACTTACATAAAAGGCATCAGATTTTTAAATTCCCAAACGATAGACAGGCAATCAACGAATATAGGAATACTGTTCCAGAGTAAAATGTCCTTATTTTGGATAATTTCGAAAAAGTTTTTCACAATAAATTAAAAATAATATCCAGATTTGGAATCATAGTCTGCTATGTAACAAGCTTTTCAATACTACTTTCCATGTAAACAATAGGAATAAAATTGATGTAAACTTGAAGATTTATATCTAATTAATTAGTTTGAATATTTCTGCTCATTGTGCTGTAGGTTCCTCGCGTTTTTCTGCATAAAACACAAATTTATCTATTTTTCCAGTTTTGTTCGGGCAATGTTAACTGACAATACTTGATTTTCCTTCTGTGTTACCTTGAATTTTCAAAAAAACTTTTTCTACTAGCATTTTCAACCAGAAAAGCCTTCCAAAATGACCTCTTCCAGCCAAGTTACTCCCATGGCCGCGGTTGCAACAATTAGTGCTTGCGACAAAGCAGTGAAAAACTGAAATCCTGACTTCCTTGGAAAAATTATTAGCATCTGAAATTAATTCACAGAATATATAATAATAATTCATTTGTTGATATGTACTCAATAATAAATGTTTTTTTATGGTAACTTTTGGGTTTTTTCAGCACACTAGTAGAAAAAATAGTGTACCGAACAAGTGCGTAAAGCGATTGCTGGCCACACTGCAATCGCGTGCGGAAAAGTATTACTTTCCGCACTTGTTAGATAAACTACTATCCTGATATTCAAGAAAACAGAAGTCAACTCAGGCTAAATTTCTATGCCTTTCATACACGGTCGATTTATAAAATATTTCAACACTTACAATTTGAATAATTTAACACAAGTCAATCAATAGGTTCCATGAATTCTTCAATCCCAAGTTCTGAATCGTTGTTGAATTACTACAATATATTTTTTCTACAAACGTCAAAAACCATGACACCGTGCGCATACTGCATGTAAACTATATGGGATTTTCATATTCTAACCTTTCCTCCTCAAGCAAAAATTCAATAAATAATTTATTTCTGAATGTTCAACAATAATTAATGAAGCTTTTCAACACGTTTCAAATTGTGACAAAATTTAATACTATCTTTTTTTTGACGTTTGTAGAAAAAATGTTGTTTGCATCTCGTGCGCGAAATACTTTGGTAATCTCGACTACTTTTTTAGTAGCATTTTGCGCACTAGATACAAAAATAACTATTTAAATTGACCCACAATCTTCAGTTCGCATGAATTCAATTTACTTCTGGCAACACTGCGAACAACACATAGGGAACTTTATATGAATGAAGTCTCAATGCGCAGCCACTTTTGAAAATCAATAACGAATATCTCCGGCATACTTCAGATGGTTATTACTGTTCTTATTGAATACACTTTGATTTGATATGACAACACTCTCTCTCGGACCACCTTTAAATGTGCTACCCCATCTAGTAAGTAAGGTCCTGTGATATTTATGGTTGAAATGTTTTAAAAATTTTTACCGCGCCAACAGTTTATTTTTAGTTTTGTTTACTTGGAATTACGCGATCAATTGTTTGGTGAGGTATTCAAGACTGTTATTGCTGGTAGAAGAATCGGGGAAACTGTTTTCATTCTAATGAAAAGTTCCACCGTATCAAAGTTTCTGGAAGATTTAAGGAAGTAAAAGTTTTGCTTCTGCGCGTTACTTGTGAAAGAGGAAAGCAGCTTCAGATTATTAATAGACTTGGGTATTCTTCTGTGAAGTGTTTATTTGTTTTTTTTATCGATAAATAAACTGCTGTGGAGAGAATCCCATTTATATATTACGTCTGGGTCATTTTGACTGCGATAAATGCCTGTTCCTCGAAACTAGACTTCATCTAGTAAGCGGCCGTCCCTTCAATTTCTGTCATGACAGCAATGATTTTTCAGTATTGTTGACTCAATATGAATCGTTTTGGAAAAGTTTCCAAAAAACACTCGAACTTTTTTTTCATTGGATACATTCCTTTCAATTCAAAATTTTTCCATGAATAATTATTGTAGGTGCTCGAAAAACAGACATTGAATAAAATTGCTAGGCCTAAGGTCTCGCAATTTTTTATTGTCAGAATTTCTCGTGAAATTACTGATTGACAAAATAATTTCGTTGAAGAAAGGAATTTTTGTAATTTCATTTCAATATGGCGACTTTTCCTTTACATTTTGAATGTCAAAATGACGGTCATTGTTTCTGCTTCGTCAATAGAAAGTCTAAACTTGCCAATCAAACTGCTTTTTTCAATTGGTGATCCTTTTCACCTATTGTATTGTATTGTAAACGAAATTCTCTGAATAAGTATTAGAAAATTCAATGCAAATATGTTTTTATTTATCACCCACTCAATAAAATATGAAAATATGAACAATGTACCAATTATTCATGAATACCAAGTAACTATTCAACCTAATCCCTGCGATAAATATTTTTAATTCAATAGTTTCCAAAAATTCAATGAAAATAGACATGAAATTCTCAAAATGAGCAAGCAGGTTCTGTTATCAGGGTAGTAGCCACAGCTTATGATTTTATGAGCTGCCCAGAAGTTTCTCATGCACAATGATAAAATAGTATAACCTTTGTACTCCTTGGTATTTGGTTGCTGAAAATCAATTATTCCTTCTCTCGTTGTTGATCTCCTTCCTTCTTTTTTTCCTGTTACCAAGTACCTTACTTTCCAATTTCCAACCCGCACATTTGATCACTTTCACTTCTCACGCCACTATTATTTTTATTTCCTCAGAACTACCTAAATTATTTACAATTGTTCTTTCATACTTATTTTATAAAATTTTCCATATTTTTTGGTGATGCAGTTTTCATATTTTATATCAGTTTCCCTTTATTTCCTTTAGTTGCTGTCATGATTCCAATTTTGACAATATCTTTCCTCGTATTTTTCTTATTACAAAAATCTACTTGTGACTTACTTTCTATCAAGTTTGATATACTGACTGTTTTTATTGTATTTCAGTTCTGATTCAGATTTTTATCAAAAATTTTACTTTCCATTACCTTTTCTGTACTTTTTGGATTTGATTTTATTTACCAATAACTCTGCTTATGTGTTCTATTAGTTTCTTTCAAGAATTATTGAGATTCTTGGAAGAGTTTTGTACGTTACGAAGATTAGTATCGTACTCGTATTTATATTTAAATTACTGAGTCTGTGACTGTTTTAAAGTAGAACTGTTGCATTTTATTTATAAGGTAATATAGTATCTGTTTGGCTATCAGATAAAATTCACAAATGTTTATGATTAATTTAGAATAATTCACCTCTACCACTGCTATACTCTACATTTCATAACAATAGTCATACTTTCCGTAAATTTTGCACAAAAAAGGTAAGAGTCAATCAAAAAAAACTGCAGTGTTCACGTCCAAACTCTTCGGTACGTTCGATCTGTTCTTCACGACATATCGTGTAACCTTTACATAACATGTCACTTCTCGGTTCCCGAGAAAGGGTTGTAGGGTGTGTGTAAGGGTGGAAGTTAAAGAGTAGAATAGACACTTAGTAATTGCATTCCTTAATGCTAATACAGCTGATCCGCTGAAAGGGATAATTGCCCCGAATTCCACATCAGCACTTCCTTCGAGGAATTCCAAAGGAGCTGCAGCACTAACGTATTATCAATAAGAGAGAAAGGAGTACAGTGCCGACAAGAGGCCAACAGACGAAAAATCATACGGGTTGGAAACGACTATAAGAAGAAAGTATCGACATTGAAGTATATTTTTGTGGTCAAAGGATATTAAGAAAATATCTAATAAAAAAATAGAGCTTTGGAAGAAATTGATGAAGCAATAGTACAGGCCAACCAATAAAATAATAATATTTTTTTTTTCAACCACGCTTATATTTAAATGCACTGAAGAGGAGAAAATACTGTTTTTCATGATTATCAAAAAATGAAAGGTATAAGTAAATTGTGGAGTGCCAGGAAAATATACTTCGCAATGATTATTAAGCGCTCCACGCTCATACCCTTCATTTTTGGATAATCATGAAAAAAATTATTTTCCCCATTTTTAGTGCATTTGAATATAAGCGTGTTTTTTTTTTCGTTATTATTATTATTTATTTCCTACTTTTTAGTCTTGTAGTTTTATCACATCTTGTATTGATTTCAAATGCCACTTCATCACATCAAACTATATTGAAACATTATAACATACTAACACTTCAATTGAATGTAAAAAGTTATTCTTCATTGGACTTCACCTTTCAGACTCCGATCCGAGAGCACTAAGTCAAGGTTTTCTTGAAGGCCAGATTTTTTAAATTCCAACGAAATAATCATAATCTCCTACTCCGAAAACTCCCAGATATCAATTTTGAATCGAATTGGACCATAACACAAAATTCGTTAGCCATATTGGAGCCACCATCTTGAATTTTTCAATTTATAACAAAAGAATCATATTACTTGCCGCCGAAAACCCCCAGATACCGTTATTGAATTGAATCGGGTGATAATTATAAAACTGGTCCGCCAAATTGGAGTCGCCATTTAGTTTTCTCCTCTAACAAAATTTTTGTAATGCATTGTCAACGGATTTATGTCCACTTACCAAAGGACCCCGTACATTTACTAAGTGAAATGGCTTTCGGCTAATTTTGTAGATTCTGGCATCCTCATTATGTAGTCCAATTTACATATCGATCCTATGACCAGTTTTAGAGCTACAGGGTGTCAAAAAATCTATTTTTGCAATTTTTTCTAATTCGAAATTGAACTGTCTTGTGGGTCTTGATCAACTACATGAAAATTCATATGATTGCCTGTCCAATATTAATATATATAGTTTTTCATGTACAGGGTGACAATTTAAATGCTTTCAAACGCTATATCTCATGCATAAAGTTATAAAATCATTACGAATTGTTCATAACTGTTACCAGGATATGGACGTTAAACTGAAATGACTTATGAAATAATCCTCACCCCACCCCCTTATACTCAACCCCCATCACCCCTCTCATTTACAGACACCCGCATTCAAATACTCTCAATGGAAATCTCTACTTGTGATACCTGTTGAAAAATTCTCACTCCTCCCGTCTCCCTCCTCATCAAACAAGTAATTGAATATTCATTTTATGGACACCTTTGCGTATGGGAAATGAAATGAAAATATGCATAATCAATATTTTATTTACCTGAATAGATATTTTCAAATTTTTAGTAGTTGGTTACAGAAGATATATTAAATAAATGAACTTACGAAACCTGCAAAACAGTGTTTTTTACATTCTATATATAATTATTAGCTTCATTAGTTTTAAAAATAAAATATTAACGAAAAAAAACTTTTCAAAGACAAGCTTTTAATCAAATGCGCTAAAAAGTAAAAAATTATGATGAAGGGGGTTGATGGGGAGGATTATCCCATGAATTATTTCAGTTTAACTTTCATATCTCAAAGAAAATTCGTAATGATAATATACTTTCTCAAAAAATTCTAGCCGTTTGATTTCTAGTTTTAACGCATTGACTGAAAATCAAAACGATTATGGTTTTGATTTTTATCTATTTCTATAAACATGGCCTTGCCATGCTGTAATTCAATATCCTTTGTGAGATATTATTTTTTATTCGAAAGAAGGGACTTATGAGCTGCTAGAATTAGAGCACAGAAAACAAATCGATGAAAATACCCAAAATAGCAAAAATCGATTTTTTGACACCCTGTAGCTTGAAAACTGGTCATAGGATCGATTTGTAAATCAGACTTCCTAATGAGAATGCCAGGATCTACAATATATCAAAATTGAAGCAGAATTAGCAGAAAGCCATTTTACGTAGTAAATGTGCGGGGTCCTTTCAAATCAATCGGACTATTAGAAGTAGTCTAAAAATTGGTTACAAGAGATCGAACCTATTGCAAGGGATTTTCAAGTTCTATTAACTTTGAAAAGATTCCTTCTATACTACCTATTTGAGATATTTGTAAGAAACCAAAAAAGTGGTAATTTTTGAGAATGTTTATTGTAAAATAAAATTCTACAAAGCGATTTTGCTAGGACTGACACTGGGGTTTTCATCTACGAACTATCTTCAAATAAGGATAGTAAAGGTAAAGTTCAGTATGGTTAAGTTGTTGTTATAATTAAATCAAAATATTTTTGCAGCCATGGTTTAATCTAAAAATAAGGATGTAAATGGATCTTACTTTAATCATTAGTTAATAGTTGATTTTAATTTGATAAGCCAAATTATAACTCAAATTGGTATAAACGGCCGTAGCGATTTTCAGTTATGTATAAAAAATGGTTACTGAATAAAATATTACAATTGAATGTTCCTCCTGAGTTCTGTAGAGCTTTGGAAATGTAATCGAAATGAAACTTCATTGGATGGTCAACGTCGTCTACCTAACTTATAATCTATGAATATACATCGGTAGTTGAAGTAGGTAAGTGATAAAGTGTAAGAGTGAGTATCTATCTAACTTTAATTGCCAGTCCAAAAACTTTGGATTTTGCCTAACAGAGAGAACATGGTACAGAAGATATGTGCATTGCTGGAACATTGCCAATATATCGGACACCGGAAACTTGAAGGACTCGAATGAGTCAACAGCCCATTTTAATCTTGTATGAATATCCACAGTCCCATATAGTGACTGCCCAATCGACACTGGGTGCTGTGTTTCCAAAAATTTAAAAAACTTCCTTCAGCCAGTTTTTAAGTTGGTATATTCTCACATGTTTTTTTTTCCTCCTTAGAATTTCTTTCATGCTCTCCCCTCTGTTTCCAGCTAATTGTTAATTTGAGAATTCTTGTCTAGACCGCCATCCCATGAAAATTATAGACGTCTGCGCTCGTGGTCAAATCATAATTTCGTCCATACATAATTTTGAACCATGTTGCGCCATCTAGTGATCAGTAGACAAACCAAATTGCGTTCGTGTGAAGGTATCTCATTACCATTCGCAGTCTGCGCAAAGGTTGCGACATCTATATTTATCTAGTTGAACTGATAAAAAGTAGATCATTTGTTTCTTGCCATAAGCGGTAGGGTAGGGTATCTATTTCAATTATTTTCTCATCATTAATCGATTTTTGGCAAATGACTTGAGTTCAGTGATATTCTGTAGTGTTAATGGAAAGGTGAAAAAACTTTCAGTCTAACTCCACCAAAAATAAACTTTATTGTAGATAGTATGTAGTCAGAGGAATAACATCACGTAGAAACAATGTAGTCGGAAGACTGACATTGAGAGAGAGGACATGTTTCGAAGGATTAATCCTTCATCTTCAGCAAAAACTGGGTTAGTTACAAATCGATCATTTTATGGTGGAAAACTCACAAGAAAAAATATTTAAAACATTATTAAAAAATTGAAGTTACATGGCCCTAATTACGACCATGTGGGGTCCGCTAGAGCGGGGTCCACCAATGTTAGGGACTATGGTTGGTCCACCCAAAAATCATAATAAATTGAAAATTTTTTAAATCACAAGACCATGCAACAGACAACTGACAACTAGTAAACACATGGACACCGAAACTCAATTCAGTTTGTTTTTTTCGTGTGATACATATTTAGTGTTTCACTTTTAATCTGTAATGTTTCACGTTTTTATTTCCTTTTATGTCCGGCCTGCCTTACTAAAACAACTAGTAGGGACTACTCCTTACTTACTAATCAATTGCCATGCCATGCCATTGGAAAAATCAATAACATATTTTTCTATTGTGCTCTCCATATAGATACGGTTTAGACAAAATCAACGTCATCAGATTTTTTAATTCTTTATTCAACTTAATATATTAATCTATGAGTATTTTATAACAAGTTGTATATGCAATAATTACAAAAAATATCTTTCGAGTTCTAGTATCCTTTAAAAAAATACAAAACAGTACAAAGTTCGAAATTACTCACATTGAAAAGTCAATTTTATACAAAAATATTTACAAACATCGTTTCGGCTTCAATTTCGTGCAAATCAGTTTCTCATCATCGAAAAACGTATTCAAATCACAAACAAATTTCATATCAAGCAACTGGTTCTTATTGTAACCTTGCGTACAATAATGGAACAGCCTGCAGTCTCTCAAATCAGGATAGAATTTATCCACCGGTTTCCCAAAACAATTGAAAAAGAAATGTTTTTTAACGGTGGTTTTCCGAGAAAAAGGAGTTGTGACTATAGTCCTTTCTGCTTGGGTTGGATGGACACTCTTCATCAATGGATATTCAGTTAAAGATTCCATGATATCTTTCTCGTCAGTTGTTCTCTCAGTTGTCAACTTTTTTCCTCTCCTGGACACAACGTCTATAATTTCATCCTCTACAGCCTGTTTGCGAGCTTTTGGTCTCCTTGTAGAGTACTCGCTGCTGAATCTGTGTCTGTATGACGATCTGTGGTAATTGGGCCTTCTTTTGTTAGGCCTCTCCTTTCTAGAATAGGATCCAATCGTGGTAGTTCGCTCTGTTGTTTCAGGGGCAAAGGTAGTTTGTTCAAAAGTCGTAGGTATCTGGCTGTAGTCATTAGCAATGGTTGTTGTTGTTTCTATCGCCAGAGTTGTTGCAATGGAAGTCTCTGGCGCTTTGGTTTCAGCACTGACAGAAGATGTTTCGGTGACAATTTCGGTGGTTGAAGTGAGAGCCTCTGTTTTATACTTCTCTTCAAGTTTTACCTGATCCACTGTTACATCATCCTCAACTTCAGTAGCTTTCAACAAACTCTCGGTAGAACTTTCGAAATAACTACTGGCTATATCTTCAGTTGAGACATCAGTAACAATATACCCTTCAGTGGTCTTGTCTAACTCTTGTGGAATATTGGTGGTGGACTCCAGCTCCGTGGTACTTTTTTCTAGAAGACTGCTCTCCACTTTTTCTTCGACGACTATGCTCAATAAATGCATATCCTTCGACATAATAGGAACAGAGTTATTTTCAATCAGATGAGCTTCTTGATTAGCTTCATTTTCATCAAATTTAGAGAGGAATGCAGTGGTTCTTTCAAACTCGTCCACATCTATGGTAGTTAAATCGGAAATATAGCCCCCAGTAGAGGTTTCTATTCCTTCAAAGAGTTCAAGCAGTTTCTCGGTCCTTGCGGGAGTTGTTGAAGTGGTCTCGTCATTGAATTCTTCAGTAACATCAGTTATACGGAATGTATTCATATCCAAGCTCGATTCAGTAGTAGGAATCAAATCAGAATGCAAAAGATTATCTTTCAGTTGCTTTTTCTTAGTAATATGAATGGATTCTGTAGTCGGTACGAACGACGTGGCATAAATATCTTCAATTCTTTCTGAAGATGCAATGTTGTCTTTGCTATAAACACCGGTGGAGCTGCTATAAAGTTCTTCTTCCGACTTATTGAAGTCTTCAGTGAAATGTTCGGTTGTAGCAAGACTTGCTGTAGTCATCAGGTCCATTTGCTTCATGGGAGAGGTAGGAGTTGTTCGACTAATATCAATCACAGTCGACTGCTGATCTAGATCTGGTATGTTGAGAAACCTGGTTTTGCCTCTACCTTTTGGTGCACTCACATGTTTAGTGGTAGTTTCAATGACTTCTGGATGGAATGTAGAAAGTTGCTTATGATTCTGGGTAAATGTATCATTATCTGTTTCCGACCTTACAATAGCTACAGGTGTTTGTGAAGCCACATCATTTTCATTTCTGGAGCTATTCATTTTTTGTTCCAAATCATGCTCGAACACACTGATACCACCAATACTTTTAGAAGAAATTATTTCAAGTGGAGTATTCGTTATGATATCCACGCTACCCGAGTATGTTCTGTTGGAACTAGGATAATATTCCTTTGATTCTCTTGATTTCGTAGGCTTCCTTCTTCTACTAGATTTATTTCTGTTCAGATCGACATGATTCCTCTGTTTTCCTCTCCTTCTTTTACTATTGATATTAGCCACAGTGGTCGAAGAAGTTGTCACGAAAATATCACTCAATTTTGACTCAGATTCGGTTTCTTTTCGTTCGTTTATACTTTCAGTAAAACTCCTTGTAGTTGTTTCACTTGTAGAACTTTCTGTAACCACAACTTTTTCTGTTAGTGTTGGTACAAAATGAACAGACTCATGTTCAGTGATGATTGGTGCTGCAGCTTCTGTATTCATCTCTGTGGAGCTGTTTCCGTCTACTCCTTCACCAGTTGTTGTAGTATGAATGTGAACAGTTCTCAAAAAGTCATAATCGTCCTTAGCCCTGAAAGGCTTCTCGATTAGTTTTTCTATTAAGGCTTTTTTGAAGTCAATTTCTTTGTCCTTCGCTTCTGCGCTATGGTATTTCCTTCTTCCTCTTCTACGACTATTTTTAGCCCTCCTTGTGGTGGTGGTAGGGGCCTCAGTAGTTAACGTGGTTTCAAATGCATCAGCAATAGTTGTTGTAGGATGACTTGTTACTTCAGTGGTTTCACTTGGAATTGTAGATGGAGTAATATTTTCAGAGAGTTTAGGATTCACATTAATAGCGTCTTGGGTATTCATTTGTTCTTGATATTCTGTGGTTGTTTCCTCTTGATCAGGAAGTTTGCTATAGCTCAGAGTTGAGGTAGAGTCAATAATTGCTTTCTTTTCAAGAATTTCGGTTGAACCAAATGTTTCCGTAGTAAAGTCTCTTGTCTGAGGCTCTTCTGTTGTCTCGTCGGTTTTCCAAGAATTTTTTTCACCTATTTCTTTTTGTTCGTTTCGTTCTTTGTAATATATTGGCTCTACGTTGTCATCAACGTATTCATTTGGCACTGAAAAATTAGTGTCATTTTCGTTTTCGTCATCAAACGACGTGGAAACATGTTCATCTGTGCGTTCTCTTTCTCTTTCTTCATTGAATTCACGTTCATAATCTGGAGAAGGTTCATTTTCATATTTATGTGAATGAGAACTTTTTCCAAATCCTGCTCCTTTACTGAACTGATTTACGTCATCTACCAGATGTTCTTTTTCGTTGGCGTATTTATATTTGTAATCATGCCTTCCTACGTTTTCATTAAGTTCATGTCTGTGGTCCCTGGATATTTTTTTATCAGTTTCAAAATTGTTCCTATAAGCGAGAGGTTCAAAATTATCATTAACGTAATCCTCCTCGTGTTGAAAAATTTCGTCCCCATTTTCCGGATCCTCATTTTCCATAATGGTGAATTCTTCTTTAACATTGTTGATTTTCTCTACTTCTTTTTGATTGATAGAGGCGCCACCATTTCCAACTATGCTGTATCTGCTTTTTTTATTGAAAACGTCGCTTGTCTTGAATTTGAAATCTATGTTGTCATCGTCGCTATCTCCATTGATATGTTCTTTTTCATCTGGGGATAATTCGTCATTGATTGAAACTATCCCTTCCCTATTCAGAGGTGCACTTATTGGAGTTGTGTATCTCGCAGGGTTAGTTTTTTCATTCCTATACCAGTCAAAAAGGAACTTGAGAACATGTATGGCATCATCATCGTTCTTTATTATATCGGAATGTTTCAAACTACTCCTATCACTTCTTTTCCTTCTCTTGGGCTGAGGAAGACTTCTCTTTTTCCTGGAACTCTTGACTTTCTGCACGTCGTGATAAAATGGGTCCAATCCAACATCTTCGTCTTTGTATTCGTCATAGGAAAAAGGAGGATGTTTGAAAAGTGGAGCTGTCCCAATGGTTCCCAGAGAGTAGTTCAGTCTTCTTCCGCTGTTATCGCTAACGCTGGCGCTTGCGCTGACAACAATGCGTGGAGGAGGGAAGTGATCTTTCGTGTACCTGAAAAAAATATATATATATTCATATTAGACAGATGGCAGTGAATAGGCCGTGTTGCATGGACAAGTAAATTTCTGAAACTCTCCGATGCCAATATGAATCTTTATTATTTTTTCATTATTTCAATAGAAATATCTAAATATGTTGATATTGTGTATTTAAAAAGCTGCATCAATGGATCTCAAACTTTACATGAAACGACTAGAGAATGTTTTATCTCATCTGTCTGCTCACATCAATATTCTGAGTTGCGGATCCATATAAAAATTTCACTAATAGATTCTCTCTTCAAACTTTCTGTTTGGCTTCATTGGACCTAGTCTGCCACCATTTTCTTTTGTGACTTTTTTGTTTCGGGGGCATTTTTCCAAAAAAAAAACAATTTTTATTATGTGCATTTTGTTTATCAAAAATGCCATCTATTGTTTTTTGGACTTAAAATGTTTTTTTGATGTTTATTCATCTATTTTTGATATTATTCTAGTCTTCTTTGAAGTGCATTCAATTTCAACCCCTTTTAATATTGTCGGAAAATTTTGTCATTCATGGTCCAATTATGGAGCATTTTTGAGTGTTTACACGCACTCAAAAATGCTCGCGAGTAAAAAGCATTGAGACTTTCCATAAAGTGCTTTAAGCATCAAGTACTAAGCACCGATTTGAAAAAGTGATCATAAGCAGAGTGCTCGTGAGCAGGGTGAGCACAAAGCACAGTGTTCAGCACATCTCTTTAGGGATGTATATAAAGCTAACACACTGCAAGAAGCCCTAATAACCTGACGATATTCCACCCTTACCTCTTAGATTCAAAACGTTGTTGAAGCGAAAATGGTGCCGGTGAACTGAACGTCAGTGGAGGCAGAGTTGGTAGAGGTAGCTGAAGTCTCTGCGGCTTCTCGCTCTGAGGGTGATGGTATTGGTTCTGATGGTCAAGCGCAGGGGGCTTCAGAGACTCGATGTAGAGGTTTCTAGCTGTAGTTGATGATCGCGATTGGTAGTTGTTGTTGTGAGATGTAGTTGGCGTGTATTCGTTGCGGAAAGTACTCGACGTGTACTGTTGGGGCTGATGTAGGGATTGGCGTTGAGAATTATGATGAGGAACTGAAAACAATAAACCAAATATTGGTACTCCTTGTAATTGAGGTGTTTAAAACAAATTTTGCTGGTGACTGGAATTAAAATATAGTTGTTTTCATATAGCAAATTATATCTAATTTGGCCGCATCATAACAGCAGATACTACAAGTTGAAGTTCATATGATTTTTTCATGCCATCACCAACAGTTTGAATAATTGAAATTTAAAATAATACAGTTTTTCAAGACTAGAAAAAACATCCACGAAATAAAATTCTGTGAAAATTTATTGGAGAAAGTCCGAAAATAGATATCAATTCATCTTCTCTAAATTCAAAGAGTGATTACAAGAAGAATCTCAGGGATTAAAAAAAATGAACGATAGTTCTGGCATATTTTCCGGAACACTGAAAGGTTTATATATTACTTATATTATCAATAAATAAACCCAACTCTTAGAGGAAGTCTCAATGACGATTTATTGTTTTACATGATGATAAAGACATTGTTCGTTACCTCCATTTAGTCATTTTATCTTTATTCAATTAATGATGATTTTTTTTTGTAAAAATTATGCATTAAAAGATTGAGTTGATTCCCGTTCGACCACGTTGAAATGTGAGCCCTCGCCATGATAACTTCTGAAAGATTCTCGTAAGGGTGTAGCTGAATCAAAGGTTAATAAAACAAGGTAAAAAGTATATTGCAAGACTATTTCGCAAAATTCAAAAATTATGAGTCGAAAATCTATGTTACTATCTTGAATTTCCATCCTCCTGAAGAGCTTGGCAAAGCGAAATAATAGATTTTCGTCGACCAAAATGTATTGGGGATTAAATGAGAGAGAAGCGAACCTTGCTTCAATGACGATTTCTGTGAGTGATATTTTTTTTTAATTCTCCTTATCTAATTTAGAAAACTAGAGAGAATTAAAAAATCAGCTATCTGATATGAAAATGGGAATTTTCATTTTCAGATTTCTGTCTTTTCACAATATCTATCAGATGTAGTTCAATGTCCAGCGTGGCTTGTGCCGGGGAAGTAGTTGTTTTCTGTTAGATATTACAAATTTCAATTTTCATGGAGAATGTTTCCTTTTCAACTTGAATTTCTCACTTAGCAACTCATAATTCAATGAATACCAAGCACTGAGTCAGAATTAGTTGATTCTGAGTAGTTATTCTGATCAAGTATCCCGAAAATAGCTATTTCCTACGAGCGTGCGGAAAAGTAACTTTTGAAAGAAAGGGAAAGAAAAATATGCAATTTCTCATTTTTAAGGAAACCAACCCATTTTCCATCCCTATGATACGCCCATTATTTTATGCGCCGCTACTGTGAAGAGGACATTACAGTGTTGCAGGTTATGCATGATTTGTTCATCCGCCATATTTGAAACGCATTCTAGTCACAAGATATAATTATGAGTTCTGTGCAACTACTCGAATAAAAATTATCCTACCTGAATACTCTTGACTAGGCCTGAACTCGGTATGGTAATGGTAACCATCTCCTTCGGAATCCTCGGTGTTATAGTCTTCCAGGTTGGCATTCCTGAGAGTGAACCCGAAATTAATATCGCCAGGCGTGGCCTGGTTGTAACCCGACAGCGATTTCTGAGTAATGGCCTCGCGGCCACCACCGTTTTCGTACGCCGGCCGATGCGTAGACACTACCGATCGGTGCGTAGTCACTACCACTGTTTTCTCACTGTTGGCCTCTTTTCTGTCACTGTAGAACACGTGAGGTTTTGTCCTTATGTCTGGAGGCGCTCCCGGATGCAAACTGATGTTGATTTCTTCCGGGTTGAAGCGGATATCCGCAGAATTGGAGTTGATTAGGGAGAAGTGGTGGGCGGCGTTGAGTTGCTGGGTGCTTCCTCCGTTCGTTGGGGAGGTGACGGTGGTGTAAAAGGGTGTGCGAGTGGTTTTTCTAGTTGGTTCCGTCGTTGTCGTCGTGGTAGGTAGGGTCGATTTGATTATTAGGGGCTGTTCAGTCTCAGAAATTTCTGAAAAATGTAAACGGTTGTTGAAAGTGGCAAGAAAAAACGTTTTTAATATATTTATAATAATAATAATAACAATGTGGCCCACAATAAAAACAAATAATATTTTTCCTTTATCAAAACTTTTTTGTACATATTTAAAGATCCAAATTTCGATAACCAACTTGAGAATGGGTACAAATAAAGGAAAAACATAGATGATATTTGTTTCCCCTTTACATACAGGGTGTTTCATAATTGAATGCTGATCCTAATTAGCGATAATCCTTGAATGATTTTAAGAAAAATTCCGCAACCGCTTTATTTCTGAGATACAGGATTTTGAAATTTAACATAATAAATCAGTTCTTTACCAATATCTCTAAAACCACTTTTAATTTTTTCCACGTGGGTACATGCAAAATACCCATAAAAATACATACTTTCCATGAGAAAGATTTTCTTGATTTTCATCAGTGGCGTCCCTGTTAACACACCCTGTTATATTTTTGATGGAAATAATGATACGCCACTGTTTTTTTTATAATAAATATTTGTTATTTTCCTCTTTAAAAAAATGTTCACTTGTCTTTTTTTTCGGCGAATGGTTTAAAAGATAAAATGCCTTCATTTTCTTTAACCTATACGATTTCTTGTTACCCTCAATTAAATGTATTTTGTTTTTTGACTAGAAAACAGTATGCCGTACAAAAAGAAAGTCAGATTTTTATAAGAAGGTAGAGGACAATTATAAATGTATTATTCATTTGAAAAAAGAACACACTGGCGTATCATTATTATTTGCGTTGAATTTCAACATCCTGTATCTCAGAAATAAAGCGGTTGTGGATCTATGTTCGTATGAAGAATTTTGAAACACCCGGTATAATAACAAGAGAATACATTCATTTACCACAAAATACCACAAGGTAATATAAATATAGAAAATAGCAGAGCAAATAAAGAGATTAGAGATGGATAACAGCAGAAAAAAGTTGAAGATGAAGATTAAAAAACAAATCAGATCAGATAGAGTAGAGAAAAGAGAAGTAGTGAAGTGTATTTATAAGAGAAGAAGAGGAAGAGCAGATGGGATGGGATGAGAGGTAAAGCAAATCAGAGGACGAGAGGAGTATGCAGATAAAAAGTGGGTATGAGAGTGTGTAGAGGTTGATAAGAAGAGCACCGCAAAGGTAAAAAGTAGTGATAGATATAAAAGCGCATTAGTGAAACAAATCCGAGGTAAAGCAGAGCAGAAGTACAGAAGGGAAGTGAAGCAGAAAAGAGGTAAAACAGAACAAAGTGTAGAGCAGATGTAAGGAGACTTATTTTTTTTGGGCGATCTCTTGAATGGACAGTAGAAAATTAGCGCATGATGAAATATAGTCCATTGAAGTTAGCTGCTACTGAACACATCATACAGTAATATATGTATTGTGCTCGTTAATAAGTGTTCTGTACGAACATGAAAACGTTTCAAATCAACTCGAGTTTTTAGAAAAACTATAAAACAACGACTGGGTCTCAGATTATCTATATTTCTTGATGAACCATTTCATTATTTTCATAATACAAAAATTTAATGAGAATTGAACCGCTACTGATAAAAAAGTCAAAAAATATTCACTCGTTATTAGCTGAAAATAAATAGTTGTTTTCTATTTTAGACTTACCGACGAAACTACTCATATATATTGTATAAGTTTATCAGGTTATTTATAACCAATTTGTCATTACTGGTGTTAGACAAATTCTAAACAAAATTCGATGGTACTTTACCTTCTAAATTAGAGGGTTGACTATTTCCATATAATTCTAAATTTAAACTATAAAATTGTTCAGATTTTGTACAGTCAACTTCGTCTATCCTTTCGCAGACTCGAGTTTCCTAAAAAAAAAAAAAGTTAAGGTCATTAATCGAACAGTATTAGAAACGTTAGTTAGGTATATTTTCTTGAAAAAGCCTTCGAAAACGATGGAAATTAGACAATAAAGTCATGAGTTAATTTTTGGGCGTTTTCAAAAATATATATTTATGTTATAATAAAAAAGAAAAATTCATATAATTAAACTTTTGGTAGCTTGGAATAGAAAACAGATTATGGCACAGAAAAATGCGTTTCGAATAAGAATTCAGATATTCATACTAAATTAAGAGCGTTACTAATTTGAGATTTTATTTTTTAAACTTAGATAATCCACAAACAAAAACTTTTTCACTATAGAATTCAAAAACATACATCTGATGAGAAATTTTGACCAAAACCTCGTTGAAGTTTTTTGTATCAAAATGAAGTCGAAACTGATAAGATCTCACCTGATCAAAAACTGTTCCATTAAGGCACAAAAATCGGATGTCCATAGGCTCGTCCAGTTGGCCAATGGTGCAGACGTGAAACATTTGGCAATTCGTTTCTAAATCTGCATAATAACCACCTATGACTTTGCCGACGCATGTAAAATTTGTGTCAGGTAAATTGTCGAAGTCCAGAAACTGAAATCAAAAAGGAAAAATTATTATTTGTGAAAAAAAATCATGATTGCTATAGATTTGAATCATTTAGGAATAATACACCGGGTGTCCACGGAAAGTGGCTCAACCCTATGACTTTTTTCGTTTTGCAGATATTGAAATGAAATTTGGAGGATCTATAGAGATTTATAAAACTGCATTTTCTTACAGGTGACCCAGCTCCATGCAACTTCCGTTCTCACCGTAAGTGACATAAACTTTCGATTTTTAAATGAGACATCCGGTATTTTTACGCTTTTTGTCTCCAAATGACATTCTGAATACAACCAAAAGAACTTTATTTTTGAATCTAGAGGGCTATGCATACGTTCAAATATTTGATTTTAGTCCTAAAGTATTGGGAAAAAAAATTTACGGTTTTCGGTTGAAATGCATCTGCTGGGTAAAATTTAATTTTTAATTCATTATTACTATTCTTTTTTTCAAATGGCAACATAGTGGCTTGTCGGGAGACTTTTTTCAATTTTAAGAAAGATCTTAAGTAATCTTTAAGTTTTTTTACGAAGGTTTCTTTGAAACCTACTACAGTGAAGCGGTATCAACATGATAATGAAATTCACAAAATTTCCATTTGAGAAAATTAGTAATACAAATTCTAAAATTGAATAGTGAAAGCTGAGTCGATTGTCAAAAATACAGTTTTAAGTCGTATACAAATCCTCCAATTTTTTTTTTCTGACCCGACCAGCCACTATGTTTTTATTCGAGAATAAAACAGTAGGAATAAATTAAAAATTAAATTTTATACAGCAGGTGCAAGTTTTATTTTTCCCAATACCTAAGATTGATAATTTGAACGTATCCATAGCCCTCTACATCAAAAAATACATATCGAAATAAAAAAAATATGGTAGATGGTTGTATTTAGAATGTAATTTGGAGACAGAAAAGGTGAAAATATACCGGGTGTCTCATTCAAAAATCTAAATTTTATATCACTTCCGGTGAGACCGGAAGCTACACGAATCTGAGTCACTTGTTAAACAATGCAGTTTTATGTCTCATACAGATCCTCCAAATTTCATTTCGATATCTGCAAAACCAAAAAAATTATAAGGGCGAGCCAGTTTCCGTGGACACCTGGTATAGAGGACGGTTTTTTCGATATCAACTATAGTTTGAATTATTTATGTATTTCTTACTTTGTGAAAAATATGATTTTTTTTTGTTGGTATCGACTGCTATGGTCATTAGCGACGTGTTCTGGATAGGCCTTGTTACTAACTCCATACGCCACCTTGGGAGCAGCACTGTTAATTTAAAGCAACAGTGAATCGTGGAGGATTGTTCCCAGCCGGCAACAAGATCCAATCATTCATACTTTTACATCAAAAAGTGAAAAAACCTTGTCCCGTCTGGTAACCGAACCGGTCACAAGGCCCGAGCGCTAATCGCTGCGCCAATCCCCGCCCCTATGAATTAATTTAATTTTAACTTTTTTCTTATTAAATGGTGAACATTGGTTATAGTCATTGAAAAAGTATAGTACTCTACTTGCGTGTAATGGCTTTTCTTGGTTTTCTTTTTCATATATTTTACATTATTTTGACTTATGAGAAACTGTGTTGTTGAGAAAATTCTAACAGCACTAGTGGTGTTAATTATTCACTGAGAAATTTTAGGTTTTTAATAGATACTCTACTAAGTGTGGAGGTGTACAATAATCTTCCGAATGAGTGAATTTGAGAGAAAATTACCTTTTAGATTTTAGCGAATGATAAGTAGGTACGCAGACAATTAAAAGGATTGAATAATTAGCAGTAAAACAAAAGATGAAGTCAATGCCTCCGTTGCTTTGACCCATTTAATCATCCACAAGAAAATGTAAACAACTCAGTAACAACAAGATATTAATTATATTTTGTACATAAAATCTTGCAATGCAAACATCAGTTTCATAAATTATGAAAGCCGAAATTATGGGCAAAATCTGCGAATAATTTTGTAACCTACTTTTATGAAATCTCCCGATGGTTCATACAACCTCTCAATGAGATATTTTTGAAGACGTGAGAAAAAAAAATGAGGTGATAGTTTATGTAATCCCATTTCTTTCGATAGTATTCATAATAATGTACTCATACATTCATAATTTTTCTGTTGTGTGAATTCATAACGAATTTGTGGGAATATTATATACCCACTTACAGTTGAACGTCCAGCAAGTAGGTACAGAATATGGTCTGATAAATGAATGATAGATGTCATAGATTTTTTTCAAATAATAATGGTGTTATATCAAGTGCCAACATGACTGTGTTTTTCTGTATAACACCAATTTTCTCAAGTTGAATAATTCTTAATGGAAATATTTCTCTATCATCAGAGGGATTAAATTAATAATTTTTTTAGGGTAAATATTTATTGTACATTAAGCTCTAACAAGGGTTAATTTTTAAGGGTGGAAATATTTTGATATTGTGTTCTAAGGCATAAAACTATCATTATTCAACTAATCCAAACAAAATTTTACCCATCTTGGGCAGTAAAATAGTATTTCATAAGTTTTGACTATTGGGGTAGTTTTCACCCCTAAAAAAGAAACGGCTCCCATCGGCATAATATAGATTTCAAACTAAAGGGTGAAGTGAGCCTAATCCCAATTTTTATGCAAAAATATTGCGAGGTTTTGCAATTCGTGGAGCTTCATTTAATGGACTAATGTGCCAATTCGAATAAACCTTAAGAGGCCATTACACGGCGTGAAAAGTGACGCGCCTGGCATGTGGAATGTGGAGTGCCACGCCGATCGCATACCTGGACGCTAGCGATCTCACGGCCTGTTAATTGACAAGTCGGGTATGGTTCTCTCCGCGCCGTGAACTGTGCACCCCAGTCTCGCCACTCCGCACGCGGCGTGTTTCCTTTGAACTGTGTTAATTTACCGACAATCGACAGCGCGTGGAGTGTCAGTTCACACGACAGGCGCGACACTTCACACGCCGTGTAATGGCCTCTTTATACAGTGAGCCAAAAGTAAACATTTTCGAGTGTCTATAAGAAACGGACTTGGGTCTTGGGTACTTGGACCCAAACTATATCTTTGGCTATACACAGCAATGGTGAGGCCATCAAAAACGTATGGAGCCCTGTTGTGGTGGCCAAAGGTTGATCAAGTGACAACCAGAGGGAGGCTGGCTAGTTTACAAAGACTGGCAATGCTTGGGTCACTAGTGCAATGTCTAACACGATTGGTCTGGAGGTGATATTAAACCAGCGGAAGAGACACAGAAATGCCTGGGCCAATGGAGGGGCAATAACCTAGGCCAGTTCAAAATATTGGAGGTCATAAGAATCGACACATACGAGATGCCGTCGGACAGAATGACTTTAACTTACTCCTTTGACAGAACATATACCACCATCATACGAGATGGAAAAGTCACATCAAAGGCCATACCCAAGCTGTTAGAAGGGCAAATCTGATACACGGATGGTTCTAAGACAAGTACACCTGCATGTACTGGAGATACAACAAGACTCCACACTATGCAGGTTCTGTGATGAGGAGGAAGAAAGAGCCTCCTACATAGTATTTGAATACGAGGATGGATATCTTCGGTCACAGCAGTGCAGAAAATGTTTCACCACAGGAAAACCATGTGAAAAATTTCCAGGAGTTAGCACGACATAGACCTGACAGACAGCGGGAAGCGCAAAGGTTCTACACATAACTACCTGATAGATAGCCCCACCGAGCAGTAATAATGAAATAATAATGATAATAATAATGCAGGGTGTAATCTAACTTCTTGCACTCCCATGAAGAAGGGGTGTATACAGTCATATTAGAACGAATGGCTAGTGTGAAAAATACGAAAAATTTTTTCAAGAGTTTTTAAATTTTGTGAAATATGGGTCGACATTTTGGAAACCTCTGTTCGCCATCCTTCCAGACCAGAAAAGGCAAGTGCCAGTGAAGGAAAGGCACTAAGATTGCGTTTACAGAAGTCCAGAGAGTCTTTCGCTCGTAGTATGGGTTGCAAGCTGATGGAATAGGAACATAAGTATCACAGTAAAATGAAAAAATCAACGAATGTCATGGGTATCCGAGTATCTAAAATGTTACACACATAACACATCACAAATTAATCCACAAAACAGTTCAACAGTGGATTTAAACAGGATTTGTTTCCGTAAACAACCGGATCAATGACCGGACCATGGCTAAACATGCGTGTGTTCTCTTGTCCCACGCACAGGACAGTTCGATGTTTTTAGAGTACGAACAAAGCAAACGAAAAACATGTTCCACGTACTTCCTGTGCACTGTGCACATCGCTGCCTCCGTTGACGTCACGTTGTGAACTGTCATCATGTCATCGACCCGGTTGATGTTGATAAACACATGTTCACAACACCTGTGGATAATAATGAAATGTTTTGATTCGTGTTGTGTCGTGTGGTGCTGTCTTCAGCTTCTTAGTACTGCCTTTAGCTACCTATGTTCCAGGTGGGATACCCGGTAACCCATGAGGTTTGTTTGCTTTCATTTTACTGTGATAATTACGTTCCTATTCCATTAGCTTGCAATCCATAATACGGGTGAGAGACTTGCTAGACCTCTGTAAACGTATTCTTGATTCGGTTCGACATTCAGTCTTTGCTTTACCGGCAATTGCATTTTATGGTTTGGAAAGATGGCGGACAGAGGTTCCCAAAATGTCGACCCATATTTCACAAAATTTTACAACTCTCCAAAAATTTTTTTCGCATTTTTCACACCTGCCATTTGTAAGACCAATCCATCCTATAGCCGGAATGAATGACTCTTCAAGTGCTTGAAATAATAAACAAATACGGAGAAAGCTGATAGCGGCTTTGGTACGATATTGAAGAGGGCCGTTAAATAGATATGCATGGATAGACAGATTCTTCGGAGAGGATCACTTATGCATAGGCGTTGGTCATCTGAACATTGCGATTATATCTACTGATTATTGAAGTGTTATAAATTTGATATCAATATATGTATTTGTTGTGTTCGTTTGTCTTACACATTCATTCTAACATGACTTCATACTCCTCTCCTTTACGGGAGTGCAAGAAGTTAATTACACCTTGTATAATCAACACTTTATTCATAGCAGCCATCTTACTCAGGTGCGCACAGTTCTCCCACTAATTATGAAAAATCAGGAAACACAATAAAATGGTTTTCTTTTCATAAGCTCACCGATTACCACACCACAAGTCGTCTGCACATTTGTCGACCCACTTAGATGATGAAATGCCGTGACTAACAAGAAAACAATTCACAACTGTATCAAATATTTTCACGATTCAGTTATAAAATATAACGGAGTCATTGTAATGTCATTACATAATTTGAGGTACTTTCAAGAGAGATAATGTCTCAAAAAAAAGGTCGATACTTCCCTGTTATAATCGTAAATTGTGCTTGCCGGACTCCGCTAATATTTGAAATTTGAGTCACGAAGTCATCTAGATGCTAATCTTTAAACGTGGTCAATTTGATATGTTGACGTGGCACCATTTCGATCCGAAATAACCCATTACCCTGTTGAATAACCCAATGGATCTTGTGTCATATGCTTTTTCCTGAATGGTAAATAATGAATGAAATATTTAATTCATGGATGTAGACGTTACTACGTGGTAGGGGATCCTCATGAAAAATGAGAAAAGAAAATTCCACACCTAACATTTTCGACCAATTAAAGGCCTGAATTTTTTATTGTTACCATAGCAACTAAAGGTGGATTCATGCAAGCATAAATCTAAACTTAAATGAATTAAAAACTAAAATTAAGAATATAAAACAATGTAATGAAATGGAGGTGTTCACGCAAGAAATTAAGCAATTAAAATTAACATTAAAACTAAGAAAGATGGCCAACTTTCAACTAATAACTTAATTTCTTCCATAAATTAGAAATGGCGCATGCGTAGTCTCTTTACTCACAGATGATTGCTTTCAAAGAGGAAAGAGGTTATGTTATGTTCGCAATTTCAGCATAGGTTTGACGCCATATTTTCTATATCTCAGAGGCTCCCGCAGAAGCAATAATGTACTCAGTACTAAACCATACTAACGTCTTTTTTGTGGTAGTTTTCATGCTGTACTGTAAACACCAGACCAGAATAGATAAAATAAAAAACAACAAAACACGATAATCTTAGGTTAGGGTTCACCTTTTGTTTTCTGATCAAAGAATACCCTAAGACGTTTCAAAAATTGACAGTTGGAACGATATGCGCATGTCTAGTACTTTCTGAATTTCGTTAAATTGATACTGCCTGAACACCGTCATATTCTTAATTCAAAATTCATCTAAATCTTAAATTAATTTTAGTTTTAGTGATGTTGCATGAATCCACCTTAAGTAAGGTAAGAAGCATGAAGTTACACTGGAAATTTTTGACGTTCATAGTTAAAATAACATTCAAAAAGTTAGTTCGAATCCTACTATTTTTTTAAATTTTTCTCCCCTCAAACACTTAGTTATTCATGTATTGTTATTCTACCTTTCATTGCTTCTGAATGAACATACAAAGACTAATTAAAATTCAAAACCATCAAAAACTGTCATTATCTTAGTATTTTTTTAAAAATATTTTGGTGTGAATTTTTCCCACCAAATACCACGAATATTTTTTAGAAAATTCTCCCGTGTCAAAGTCTACCTGATTATGGTTACATTCGCAATGTTTCCTGAACCCATATTGCCTTCCGTCGATTTTGTCTCGTGTTTCCAGACAATATGTCAGTCCCTTTATGATCATTTTGGACAATTCTTAGCTGAATTAACAATAATTAACAACTTTCAGCTGGGGTATAAAAACCATATTATTATTATTTTTTTAAATAAATTACAACGAGACTTTTTCCATTACACTTTTTAACTTTCTCACAACGACAGTAGTCCTATACTACACATCTAACGATATTTTTTAATTTTTAGCTGCTTTGAATAAAGGCAACCAAATTTATCAACAGTAAAAACACAGTAGCTTTTTTTATCGGATAAATTTATTTCTTCAACAAAATAATTTTGCCACTCCGTAATTCCACGAGAAAAACTTACATGAAAAAATTGCGAGACCGTATTAGGTCGAGCAATTTTGTCAAGTCAGTTTTTGGAGTGAAATTACTGATGGAAAGATTTTGAGTTGAAAGAAATGTATCCTATAAAAGAAAAGTTTGAGTGTTTTTTGGCAAGATAAATTAACGAAAATAAGTATATAAATACACCACAATAATAATCACCTTGATTAAAACAGTTATTTGAAGGAGCAGTTATAAACAACACAATTATAATAATGATTTTTGTAATCTGTTCAGATGAAACTTTCCCAAAACGATTCGTATTGTGTCAACAATACTGAACAATCATTGCTGTCATGACAGAAATCAAAGGAACTTCCGCCTACTAGATGAAGTCTGTTTTTGAAGAACAGGCATTTTTATCGCGATAAAAAAGGTGCATGCTTTCTTATCGCTGTCGAACTGACTCAGACGTCATATTTAAATGGGTTTATTTCTACAGGAGTTGATTTATCAGGGAAAAGAGGAATAGGGCAAGTTTTTAAATTCATCGATGGATCCATCGATGAGCATTGCATCCTTATTTAACTAATGGAATGACAATGACAGCACTAATGCGCATTATCCATCGATGGATTTAAAAACTCGCCCATAGGATAACGAAAGAAACAAATGGATCAAGGGTGCTTCTCTTCTCACTCAGCAAATTAATATGGCGATTCAAACAAGTTGTGCTGCTTCTTTTTCTGAACTGTACTATGATAAAGATCCAAAGTGAAATTTAATGTCTCTTCAGGACGATTGAATCGGAGCAATTATGTGGCAGCTAATTCATCCTCTGTTATGACTTTTATTATTTTTAAAGTATCTAAAAAAATTACTAGCGCTTTTTTAATAAAAAATCTGACTACACCACTTTATATGCGACATTTTTAAATGGTGTATATATGAGTTTCGTTGAAATGCTTCAATCAATAAAAAAGTTAAAGGGGAATGAAATTTGTAAAATATGCCGTTAAATCAACCCACCAAATCAATTTCAGAAATTTTATCAAAATTCAGAATACACAGTATTCAGGAGGTCTCGAAATATCACTGGTCAGAATTTTATAAAAATCTGTTTATAAATAAGAACATCATAAGATAATAAAATTCAAAAAATATGTAAATGGAATTTCAGGAAAATGTTATTTTAACTCATAATTTTTTATTTGTTCTATTTACCAACAGATTTCCATGAAATTCTGGTCGGCGATATTTCTGGACCTGAATCCAGTAGTGTAGTCAAAGTTTGGATAAAAAATTTGAAATAGCAGAGGCAGGTTCATTAAACGGCATATTTCTCGAATGTTATCCCTTTATAACTTGATTATTGATTGACGCATTTCAACGCAATTCACATTTGAAAAATGTTGCGAATCCAGTGGTGTAGTCAAATTTTAAAAAAATCCATAGTAATTATTTTAGATTTTAGACCTTGAAAATAAGAATACTTGGCCCTGAAAATGGAAATTCATTCATGAAATTTGGTGTTCCAGTAGACTTTTTGAATGTCTACCTAATGAAAAAAAAATTATTCCAACCGGAATAACGGGTCGCACAGTATATTCATAATTGCGAGTCTTGGGAAAAATTGCATGCATACCATTTCATATTTGTATTGATTATCAAACAAATTTGAAGACTGGTGTAGAATGAATAGAGCATTCAATATGTCTTGAATATCAGATACTTAATCCCTTCTAAGCAGAAAAGAATACATCATATTCTATGAGAACCAAGAAAACACGGAATCGCATTGTCTGGGTGATATTTACTTCATTTCTATTAATGAAAATTTGATACTAATTTATTTTTTAATGAAAATTATGATTTTCTCATATCAGATTAAACAATTTTTGTAATTTAAGAGCATATTCCCCCCTGTTGATGTAATTGACTTTCAGAGAATGACCCTCTCAGCCAACAGAAGACCCATTAATCATTCATTATGCGACTCATTGAACATGAAATATTCGAAAGGTTGACCGTTTATCTCATTACATAATTTGATATTGTGCTTTATCTCCGGTCTAACCGCAATATATCAAATCCGTTACCGAACGTCATATGAAAGAAAATTTAGCCACGCTTTTTATTCGTTTTTCAGACTAATTCATAGGTACAAAACAACCGCACTGCCGCCGGCCTGACGTGTTGCATAACAAATAACGAAATTACAGGGAACTTTCTTTTCGAGTTGAGAATTATGCTACACTCGTTAAAGACCAACATAGCTCTAACCGAACCCAAAGATGCTGAAATTTGGTACAGATCCTACCCTACGTACCCGAAAATACCAAAATCCTAGCTCAGGGGTGTCGGAAAGGGGCTACACTATGGCTTTTTTCATGCCTATTTGTGTGCCTATTTTCACCCCTTTTTGTTGACTAAATTTCCCCAAATGACTGGCACTATTCAACCATGCCTTTTTAAATATCTGCCTGGGGCAGTATTTTCTCAGCTGAAAACGTAGTAAAATAACTGACATTCTCTAAAATCCTCATTACACTATGCCCTTTTCGTGCCTTTTTGCCTGCCTGATTGCCGGTGGCTGAAATTTAAAACAAATGGACACAATGAGCCTTCTTGATTGTATTGTCTCCGGACTAGTAATGATAGACGGACCGTATGGGAAAATTATGTTTACATTACGTGAATGTGGAACAATTATATAATCCAAGTATTCATTCAAATAAAAAAATTTAAAGTAAGTTAATGGAATAACGCTGTACATAGTGATCTGTCAAATGGTAATAAAGCCTATTAGTTATACGGTTACATCGAATCGCGTATGTAATAATTATAATATTCGTTTACTCTGATTAACAAGAGGTATTTGCTTTTCGAGAGAATGTGATTATCAAGTAAGGTAAATAAATATGTACAAAGTGTAACTCAAAAGTTTGTACAAACATGGAAATAAATTTGACATTCTTTCTGAGGACTACAAATTATGAGTTTTCGAAACACTCGCGTTGATTGGATAAAACAGAACTCCAGGGAGGCTATTCTCGAGCGCGATAGAAAGGAGATCGGCAAATTAGGTGCGCATTCTCAAGCTATGGGAAAAGTCAGGGAAACGAAAATACCGAATGAAAATATTTTGAGGCGTTGCCAAATGTTCAGTCAATCGAAATGTATCAATTTGATCATCATTACCTAAAGATCAAATATCACTAACATTGTAGGATATGTTTATGGTTACATAATATAATATTTGATCGGCTATCAATTCATCCATTATCTCATCCATTTCACATAAGTAAGTCGTTTTGAAACAATGGAATTTTTCTGAAGCATTGGATTAGGTGACGAGGTTTCATTGAATGGCCAGCTAGATCTCCGGTCCTAACTTCACTGGTGTTCCATAAAAAGTTAGTTTTATAGAATCCCACCTGACAATTTGAAGGATATTGAAAAAATTATTCGATCAGAAATAAAACTGATAAATTACAATTTTTTTTGGTGATACTCCAGTTGTATATCATTTAGAGACCCCTTCCGAACAATATCATCCATTTCACCAAGCAATTTCTCCTGGTAATTGCACCTTACAAAGATGAACGTTCAGCCATCCGAAATCTGCTATAGAAATCGCGTGCAATTTTTCTTCTTCGATGTATTCACCTATTGTGTTCATAACCAGCTATCTCGAAACAAATCGAACAATAAAACCACTACGGTGTAATTGAATAGTTCTTAAACGTGGGACCTTTTTCGTACTGATTAACCGATGATATGAGTGAAAATAATGCAAATGGATCGACTTTCGCAAGATCTCGCAAAAATTCGGCCTTAAAACGAAAACGACCAACCTAGATTCATTGTTCATTCACAAACACAGAATGTATCTGAGTGTAGGTCTATATAGAATATTTAATAACAATATGCTGTTTTTGTATACAAGGAGCTGAATATTTTCGTATGTTTACTAAGAATATTCTGTCGAAGACTGATTGGTTTTGGGTTTTGCCGTGGTAACAAGGCTTCGTTTTGGCGACTTTCATTGCTGATGTGTGCCAGATAAGTTCTCTCTTCCTTTCCATTGATGCTTCTGTTTTCAGTGGCTCTTTTATACATTCTGGTTAAATGATGATTCGAATTTTTGATTTTTGTGTGTTTCCGAATAAGATCTTGTGTTCTCCGTCAAAAACACCCAGAGGCTAGCTTATACAACCCTGATGTATTCTCATAAGTAATACATCCGCAAATTGGCAGGAAATAAAATCAGGTGTACCACAAGGTAGCATTTTGGGACCTCTGTTTTATACCCTTTACACATCCACTTTCATGGAAAAATTGGAGTTCTGTACCTACCATCTGTACGCAGATGACTCACAGATTTATTTCTCCTTTGATCCTCTAAATCTCTCAGAAGCTGTAAACTCTATAAATAGGAACCTAAATGCAATTCTGGAACTATCCACAGATCACATGCTGAAAATCAATCCCAACAAATCAATTGCTATGATATTCCGAAATGAAATGATCACTGAGCAAGCAAAAAGTTACGATTTGAAAATTGGAGAGTTCAAAATAGATTTCGAGTCTCACTCTAAAAATTAAGGGCTTATTATAGACTCCAAGCTTAGGTTCACTGAACATATTACCTATAAACTCAGAATTGCTTATCCTGAAGTTGATAAATCCTCAAAGAAAATTCCTAAGTACTTCAATCACTATGATGTGGTATATATTTCCGCATCCAGAGACTCCTGGTTGTTGCAAATACACATTGCTCTCTCTATCAACGTTCTTGCCGTTTTGGAGGAAGAATTAGCGCGAAAACAGGCGCTCAACAAGACCGCGCGTAATTACAACGTAATTACCGTAATTACCGGCAGACCTATAAAACATATATAATAGTGTAGATTCTAAATTTGCCAGTATTCTCCTGAAGGCGATGGCAGATTCAAGCAATTGAAACGTAGTGAAAAAATTGAAAGAAGTAGAAATCTTTCAACCATTAAGACGAAGTACAAGTAACCACTAAACCTAGTGATAAACACATGACTATTTAACTAGGAACCATTCACTGACGACAGAACAATACAACAGACCCTAGCTAGTCTAAATGTTAAAGGAAACCCCTAGCGTAAACCAGGTTTCTTCCTGGTCAGCTTTTAACCAATCAGTTTCTCTTGGAACAGTAGTGAGATTGTTAAAATTATTAAAATGTTATATGCTCTTTTGGAGGTCGCCTAGGTGTCGGAGAAGTTAAAATATTTTTTTTGATTCATTGTCTTCTACCTCAATAATTCCTCCGCGTGCTATAAATCAAAGCCTATCCCTCCAATATTCCAAAAATACGTACCCGGAAATAACGACACATTCGAACGGAATAAACATATATTCAAATTCAACGCGTCCATTCATTATGGTCACCTCTCTCCTCTCTGAAAGAAAAAAAACGTGTCCACCCAACCACAACACCAGTTTAAGGTCGTCCCAATCTACACATCATCTCAGATTTCCTTGTGAATTATGAATTCCCATTGCGAAACTTCCTCCAGTCTTGAATGAACGTACCTAATGAATCATCAGGCTATCCGCATACATTTATTCATAATTTACCTTACAAGTACAGGTACCAATGTATTGTGCCTTTCGATTTTTTCGCGGGCTCGCCTACTCGATGCACATGTCACCGTGTGCGAGTATGGTAATGAGCAAATATATTTATTGAGACTTGAACAAGCAGTGAGCTTTGGCGAAGATTCCGAAACCAGCAGTTAAGTTAGTTGAGGTAAATTTACAAAGCGTAAGTTGAATACACAAACAGTAAACGTTTTTATACGGAAGGCCCGGCTAACGAAAGGGTGTCTTCGAAGTATCCATTATCCAACACCAGGCCAAGTGAATGTTTTCTGATTATATGAATTGTTCCATTAGTCCACTCAACAAATTGCAAAACCTCGCAATTTTTTCGTCCCGCATCGATTTGCATAAAAAATTGGAATTAGGCTCATCTTACCCTCTACTTCAAAATCTATATTGTGCCGATGAGCGTTGTTTATTTTTTAGGGGTGAACAATAGTTCCTAATCCCTAATAGTCAAAACTTATAAAATAACATTTTAAAGCTTAGGATGGGTAAAATCTAGTTTGGATTAGTTGAATAATGATTGTTTTATGCCTTACAACAAAATATCAAAATATATCCACCCTTAAAAATCAACCAATGTTAGAGTTTCCGAAATTGAAGCGATGAAAGAAATGTTATATGGAACATGATGTATCAATAAATGGGAAAATTTTTATGTTTTTAAAGCAATCAAAAATTTTCAAAATATTTGTGCTTTCAGTTATTTTTGTTTGAGAAACACTGGTTTGATGCTCCAGGACACAGCGTGTCTGTCCGCTGGCAGTGGTTCAGCTCGGTTCGTCTATGCTGTAGACCTGTCTTCTGATCAGTGACTACCAAAAGTACCTGAAAAACTTTAAACTTCAATATCTCCCAAAATATTTTATTTCGATAAAAATGTATTCTTTCATTTTGTTTTGTTTTGTCATTTTCTACTTCTCACTTCATTTACCGCTTCAATTTCGGAAATTCCCTGTATTTGTGATTGAATTCCATTCCGACTGATGTATCACAATTGTGGAAGCCTCATTGAAGGTTCTTAAGTAGAGGGTGCTGGAGATGCACAGAACAATGAACCCGCATTCCATTGAAGAATAATTCTATATTATCTGAGCAATTTTCAGTTTTTTTCTAGGATTTCTGAGATAAGGGGGATGGGAAGTTTCAGTTGGGACACACTGTATAAGAGCTTGTCTAGCCATGAACAACACAAATTTCAATTCAGGATGAATACTTATTCCTTTCGTTGTTGAAGTTCATGAACTTTTTTCTGTATTGGAAGCGAATAAATCATCTATGAGATGAAAGGTCATAAAATGTCAATTCTGAAATTATTGTTCTAGGTGATCTTCACAATTTGATTTCGAATATGCATGTTAATCACACAATGCAAATAAGCCTGACTGCTATAGACTCAGAAGGGAATTTTATTCTTCAGCTATATGAGGGAATTTAAAACTGTTATTTCTGAGACTGATAATACAAGCTCTGGACATATTTTGGTGATATCATAACACCAAAAAATAATGTCGATTGTCACTTATTTGGACTTGATAAATAACATCATCATACACCATCATAATACCATATGACATCGAAATGATCAAATTTTTTAATATCACCTTTGCTAAAGCGGATCGATTTGTGTCTGCAGATATGTGAAGTACTTATTTATATTTTTTGACGGCTGGTTGTTGTTTATACCTTTCATCTTTCTTGGAAAGACCATTCTTCAGAGAATCTCTTCTGTCGATTGTTGATGGAATGTTAACACGATAGACATTCTATAAACCATCGACAGAAGAGTTTCTCTGAAGAACAGTCTCTCCATATACCAAAGATAAAAGGTGTAAACGGCTACCCAACGTCAAAACTCCAAAATTCATATAGTTATAACGGAACAAAAAAATAATTTCGGTTACTGAAGAAAAAAATATTTGCTCATCTTTTCAGCAGAATAAGGTTTCTGCTTTGACCTTCTCGGCGCCAAAAAGTTCAACATGTGATTGATTTTTCAATAGGATATTCAAGTCAATTATATAAAATATCTGATCAGAGCTGCATTTTGTCGAAAAAAATAAATATACTGTGAAATCTTATCCACTCATACTAAGAGTCGCTATTTCTAAAAATAGGAACTAAATCAAGTACAAACAAAAACCTTCAAGAACAATAGACTCAGGGCAGATTTACCACGAGATTGTTCCTGCTTTACTCTCATAGATTTAATCGACAATGAATACGGAACTGAAGTGGTATTCACATTTTGGGTGTGCACCTTCCAGAGGTTATGACTACAATGACTCAAGAACAAGAAACTCTTACGTGTACTTGAAATACCTCACAGCACTTCTCTTGACATATAAAGCGACAACTGAATGCATACTTTTATCTGAGATTGATGCCTTTCCCTATTAACTAGGTAACTAATCAAACATCGATGAAAATGCACATTCAAGTGTGGAGAGTACCATTTAAATCAGGTAGAAGCGTTAAAAAGGCGACGCGTCCAACGTTATTGATCATCAATTATGTAAGTACTGGAAAACAGTGTAAGGAGCATGATGGTTAACTAATCGGGTGACTTGCGTTAAAATGGAGAAATGAAACGGTGATGACATGAGAATATATTGGGAGATATTCAGGTATTTTGAATGGCATTCTTTCGTGGAATTCATTTTGCATCCTCCAGGAGATTCCGGTATTCTATCAAAAGAAACGAAATAGGTATATGATTTTTTTGGAGAAATGCATGTTCCTAGTTTTCGATTTTACTTTTTCATTTCGAACCATCAGTTATACACAGTCTCTTAAGATATGAGTCGTACATTTACAGTTCTTTAAAACTAAAAATAATTCGGTTCTAAACAATTCCCTTACTGTGAGTGCCATGACATGTAGTCGATAACATTTTCAATCTCAATTCGTATCCGTAAATACTTCAGATTTCATAATCTTCTTGGATTTGTTATCAATTTTGAAAGCAGAAATTCACTACTTGACTTGCCTTGACATCAAGACAAGCTAAAGTCAAGTATTTATTTTTAAAATTCAAGTCAAGTCAAGTGGTTACACATCAAGTACTTGTAAACCAAGCTACCTGCTTGATTTTTCTTGAAAAACTAGTACTTTTTTTGTATTAATCTGATTAAGTGCCGAAACGCAATAACAATAAAAATATATGGATGCAAAATAAACAAAACTGGAGTTAGTAAAATACAGTACAACAATATTCACGTTATAATGTCCCACTTTCAAATGGCAAAGAAGGTTATATTTTTGAAATGCCCTGTACAAAAATGAATCCCATAGATTTTTGTAGATATTCAAAATTATAAAAACAGCAACAAATAAAAAATCATTAAAGAAAATAAGATGTGGAAATTTTTTTGACTCACCGTGTAGATTGTTCAATTGTGTCACAAACTACTACATAATTATAGCTAAAATTTAATTATTGTTTGACCTTCTCAAGCTAACTCGAAACTGAAATTGTGCTACGCCTATTAGAACCTGTAGAGATATTTGCCCAAGAATTAGGTGGGCTGGATCTACCAAATTTTTTTTCGTAGACTTTAGTGTGTTAAGCTTGCAAATGTCGCCTAAGTGAATATGTTTCGCAGTTTTTTATTTTCAAAACCGCCGTACATAGGGTACATTTGCCACCCTGCGCTTTCTACTTCTGTTTCGACGTCATCAAATTCTGATACTTTTTCATCTACGATATATTCTGAGCAGCTCCTTTGAAAGGGTTCCGATTCCATTACGGACAAATCACTTTGATCAGACAAAACCAATTATTCTCTAGCCGCCACTGTTTATCCTTGATCAACGTTAGTGAACTATTTAACAGAACGTCGTCATCGAGCAATCGGGGGCCTGCTTGTTGTAACCCCGGTGAATCCCCTATTTTAACGCTTCGGTGTGCATTTCACTAATCGCTATCAAGTAATATCCGCTATCAAGTAATATCAAGTAGTTCGATTTTACTTGATATCAAGTCAAGTACTTCACACCGTAAATCGAGTCACGTCAAATATCAAATTTTCAAAAGCTTGAGTTTTGATGTCAAGTCAGGTATTTAAGAAAAAATTCAAAGTACTTGGCTTCATGAATGCCTGTAATCTGTGGGAAACGGTTTATGTCGATGCCAACCATACACACACACACACACACATGAATGCCTGTTTGAAAGTAATAGTTAATGAGATGGTACTTCTTTAACAACTCATTTTTTGAGATAACCTAGCTCCAAGACAAAAACACATTTCTACATAATGGATATTTTCCTCTAAGAGTTCACCAGATGACGTTTACACCACAACAAACGTCACCCGATTAATAGCACATAGGTATGGGCCTGGCCTATTGTCACCTCGCTTGGCACTAATAATGGATCATTAATCGTTGGCCGGATAGCCCTAGCAGCCGAAGCCATTTCATGAAGAAGAATAAGAAGCAAAAATCTCACATGTCTAACAAACAGTGCTGAAACTTGAATCGGTATCTCTGATCTTTTCGAGAATAATTCCTCATCGGATACTTTGGGGAGAAAATGCAATTTCTGTGTACAAAATCGACTGTATTGATTACCAACCACAACTGCCTCGTTAATATGACAAGTTGTCACATTTGAGTTAATTACTGCGAAGTATAATTCAGTAGTAGTATTTTCTGATGGGCCTCCAAATGAAAATTTCTCATTCAGAAAATAATACGCCTATGGCGTAAACTTTACTAATATTTCATACTCCAAAAACAAGTCAGTTGCTTCCTTAACAAAAAAAAAACGTGTATTTTTCCCGCTGTTGGAGTTTCACTACGGTTCCCCGCTTGATTTTAATTGATAAGGTCTTAACAAATAATAATTATTGGGCGATGTTGGAACTATTCACATTTGGTAATATTGAGAATCGAGTCCAAGAAAGAGTGATAATTCAAAGAGCCATCCAAAGAATCAGTGTCGATGAACCTAAAACTATAAGGTGTACAGTGAAAAAGTACAGGTTGTTCTTTTTTAGAGTAAATGAGCAAAATTTTCAACATTAAATTGGGCATTGACTGAATCTATGAAAAAAAATCGAAACAAATACCACCTTTTCATTTAGAATAAGATACAAACGTTGAAATGAAAGTGTTCTATAAAAAATCAAAGTGAGAAGGATGGTTAATCCTGTCCGCGGGTTTCTTCAAAAGAAATGTTAGGCCTTCATAAGGAAGTATTCCTACTAAATTATAGAGACAAAAAAGAAGACCATGTCAAGAGAAAATTGACTGCAAAAATCTCGTAAAGGCGTTATAGATTCCCTTATAGAAAAATTAAATAATTTTTTATTCGTGAATGTTTTTGTTTTAAATATTACGTATATAATCAATCAATTCAAACAGAACTACCAATCTTACTACATCCTCAAGAATATATTCTCAAATCCCAGAACAATTGAGGAAGGAAACGGAAGAAGAAAAGTATAGAAACATTCATTTCAAATTACGATATTCACGCCATTGAATCATTCATTAACTATAATTATCAAATGGAAAACGTCCATTATACCAGAAGAACATTGTTAGTGTGAGCATATTCATAAACAAATTTCTTTCAATATTTCTGAAAGAAAATATGTTTTCAATAGAAATTCATAGTAGAAGTTCCGCATTCATATCATTGATAAAATTTAATTATGAACATTAGTGAAGTAATTATACATATACAGTGTGCCCAGCTAAAATTTGTTGTCTCCCTTTTCTCCGAAGTCGTAGAAAAAATTGAAAATCGCTCAGGCTTGTCGATACTTATTTAGAAGGTGAACTCTTCCAGCAAATACGTCATCATTGTGCTGTCATCCCCCTCACCCCCAGAACCCCCTACTACAGAATTTTCAATAGAAGTACTACTATACTTGTGATATATCATTTTGGAGGAAATTCAATCACAAATACATCGGTGAATTGCAATTGAGAATCGATCGAGAAGTGTTGTAGAAATTTTAAAGAAAACTAAGTGTTATCAAGATATTTTTATTTTTCCCTACCTGAAATGGAAATTCATACAGAATTATAAGTAGATTCCGAATCGTCTTCGCACATTAACATTTCTGAAGTCACTGTACGACACTCATCTGAAATTCTTCTGCGTAAATCATCAAGAGAATTGTCCTTATTGGAAATAAGTCTAATGGTGATAGATCAGGAGATCTCGCAGGTCATTTTATTGGTCCTCGACTTCCAATACATCTCCCTGTGAAATTGTCATCTAAAAATCGACGCGTAGGTGCAATAAAATGTGAAGAATCTCCATCTCATGTAAATCCTCATTAGTACAGGGAAAATCATTCACAAACTCCCCAGAAATTGAATGTTCATGCTGGGATTCTGTAAAACCATATTGTAGGTCTATGTTTTTTATGGTAACCTCGGACAAACGTATCTTGAATTTTTTGATACAACTGTGAACCCCAGAATCACTCAACTACTTGAAGACGATGATAATCTACCTAAAGGACAGCCCACTTTTCAAAGAGATGGAGCTTCTCTACATTTTGATGCAACTGTACGTCACAAAGAGATAGATTGGAAAGCGAGGACCAATAGAATGGCCTGTTAGATCTTCTGATCTATTTGAAATTCAAAGTTTATATATATCACACAGCCCAATTCTCTTGATGATCAACGCAGAAGAATTTTAGTAGATGAGTGTCGTATAGTGACTCCAGAAATGTTAATAATTGTGCGAAGACGATTCGAAAATTCGAAATACTGCTGTATGGAACTGAATGGTATACATTCAGAACCTTTCATAAAATGATATCATTTAGTTAATGAAAAATAAAAATGTCTTGATAAAACTTAAAGTTCATTAAAACTTCCAAAACACTTAATCGATTCACTGCATTACACCGATGTATTTATGATTGAATTCCCTTCCCCTTCCCTATTGAGAATTCTGAAGTAAGGGTGCTGAGGACGAGGGGGTTGACGGCATAATGATAAAGTATTTGGTGGACTTGGGAGATAAGGCAGGTATTAAGTTTTAGCTGGGACACACCGTATGTGAATTTTCTGGAATTTCATTATCGTATTTGTTCCTGGCAACTCTGATGTCGTTGAAGTGTTGTAAAACTTATAAAAAAGTTTGCTGCTAAAATAAGCATATATACGACAGGGTATTTTCGATGGCAATTCTGCAACAGAAAACAACGAATGTCCCCTACGGCCGTTGAACTATACCTGTTAGTCTTGGCAAAGTGTGCTACAAGATTAACTTTGTAGTGCTCTATAAATAATGTTATATCCAATGTCTCGATTCAAAACGGCGGCACAACGTTCTCATGAATTATTTTGGGCATGGTCTGTATATATCCTTGGTTATCTGGTTAGTAATTTGGCGTATATACCAAATTTCTGAAAATTTGGTGACTATTTCCTGAAACATCAGTGATTTATCTGTCACCAGAGCAACCGTACTTTTTCCTCGGTAACTCTGGAACCGCTTGTGTTTGTGTTTGAAATTATTACATTTAATTGTTTTTTGTTGAAAAAATTATACCTTTAACAAATTTATTTCGAATTGTTGACTAAAGACAAGTGACAAGGGGTCCGTATATGTGCAGCCCGTGGCTTGAAAACTCAGAAACCGCTACTTTCATCGAATATTAAGTGAAAACAACAAAACATATCTATATTAAAAACTACCAAACCATACAGAAACTGTAATCCATGACTGTTATAATTGTAACTGTATCATTACCGGTTTGCATTCTAGGTACTTCACCCACAATGTCACTATCCGCCCCCGCCCACAAATTCCATGACAGTAAGATCGGTCATAAAATATTTTCCGTTTTCAAGGTTTGGGCGTCTTTGATATTCACCCAGCCCTGGGGTCAATCGGTGACATTTATTATTTATAGTTCTCGCTCTCTGATCTTACATTCAAATAGGCGAATCGAATGCGAAGTTGACCTAATAAGATCGGAATGCTAGGATAGGGCCTCGAAATGAAGAGATATTAGAAAGTCCGGAGCTGTGGCGCATCAATTATTATCAATAGCATTCTGATTGTTACACGATTGATCATTTGATACGTATAAAATATGCCATGAACTATAGTTACCGAAATCAACTTTAGATGATAAAAGAAATAAAAAAATAAATAGGTCTGATGGTGTACCTCAATATGGAAGATACTTCCAAATATACAATAGACCTAAATCATATCAACAAGTCAATATATAAGAATACATTTATGATTATCCTCACAATTTAACTCATCTTAAAATTATCACATAATCTGACCAATTACAAACCAAATAAAACTGATATCATCGCACGATTTCCCTCATATTATATAAACCAACCAAATGCCATAAATTTCACATTTCAAACCAATGAAAACAGTACTTTTTGAAAACCCAGCCTGTGGAATTTTCAAATCGTTGTTTCACTGAATTCATATTTATACGGTCCATTGCCCGAAACCCAAAAATATTTTTGATCCTTTGAGCCGGATTGGTTGAATGAACAAGTGAATTCGTCTTTTTTCAAGAATTTTTATACCAATTTCCAAATGTAAAGGAGGGTATGCTCTTCTCGGCCATCTGCTCCTGGTCATACGATTTTGCACACTTTTAGGTCTATAAAAAAAAACATTGTCCCAAAATTTCAGCTTCCAAACCATCTTTGAACATTTTCAAATAAGTTCTTCAAAGGCAGATTTGTGAAGACAAAAAATGAGAAAATATACATTTTGGCAACAAAGCTTATGTGATTATTATTGGTTCGATGTTCAATAAGGATAGGGCCAACTGCAATAAAATTGCATTCACAGTACTAAGTAGTATTTTTTTTTTATTGTTAGATTATTCTCGGCTTTTTCATTTGATATTTCCATGATAAAGCGAAATACAGTTGAATTGTGACACTTTACCTTTTCATGTTGACTGTTTTCTGATATTTAATAAATAAAATATCATTCATTATTATTCTATACGTTTTGCTCCAACACGCACACACATATTGAATACTCCATAAAAATCATTATCATTATTATAATTAATATGATATCCTAGCATTTCGGAAGAGATGTTACATTGTTGTCCTTCCATTCTATGAAGGTGAAATTTAGGTAAATCGTAGTGGTAAATTATATTATTGAAACACTGTTCACTAAAGGAAATAAAAATGCTTTTGCAGCTATTGAAATTTCATCAAAAATAAAGTTGAATTGAATTACTTACTCCAGGTTCAAGTGATAGGGCCATAAAACCAAATCCAAAAAGGTACAGCCAAAGGAGACCTGAAACAATAAATTACCTATTCAATTTAAAAATTTAATTTCTAAATTCGACTGTATTTTAATATAGACAATATCAGTTCTCAGATACGACAAAAGTGACCATAACAACATAACAACGGGAAAATCTGTATTCACTGGGTGGAAACAAAATAAAGACTGAATCGGACACTATGCGAGCACAGATGAGAGGACAATTCGCTCCGGCGCACCACGGCAAATAATAATGAAAGTCGTTCTCCACCCGCACAGATATGCCTTTGGCTACACGTTACAATAACAGTGATGAAATCCAACTATTTTGTTTCCCTGAACCCAAAACTAGAATAAATGGTGTCAAGTATTTTTCAATATTTTCGTCCAATCATGAAAAATCTTAAGACATTTCACTAATCGAAAATAATCAATTCCTTAAATATTAGCGGAGCTACTGCAGGACCAGATGGAAAATAATTTCAATAAAGTCAAAATTGAAAAGGTATGTAATTAGCATTTAGTTAGGTCTTGCTATTTTGAACTGTTTGTTGACTCAAAAATGAAATTCCTAGAGGTAACGGAAAATAAAGTAGGAAGAATAAGTCATATTTTTGAATTACCGGAGATTTTAACCACACGATAATCCACAGTTTCTATCGAAGACCATATATTTTTAGGTTATTCACAAACACAGAGCTAGCTAGCCTTCCTTCGTTTTGGAAAATGTAACTTCGATTTGATATATTCATTATAACTCTACTTATATACCCAGTAGATTCCGATACTCCTGAAAGTCCTGGGACCTTGAAAAATCTAACGATTAATTACGTATTGCACAAAAAATATACACGTGAGGTAAAAATCAATTTAAATGTTATAATAAAAATTCAAAACATCAAAATCGTCATTACAAAAGATTACTTTTAGGAACCAATTCCGAATTTCTTCAATAAAAATTGTTGAATCCATATTATGAAAAAAACATAAGTATACCGATATGAAATAATAGAGACTTATATAACAATACATAATTTGCTGATATGACTAATAAATAATTTGTTGCTAATAGCAGCATTATAGATTTAAGTAACTGGTTTCTAAAGCATCATCATCAATAATCTCGTGAAATTTTGTAATTCCATTACGGTTGTTCGATGATGTTACCTCGTCCTGATTCTTTCGTTTACGTTGTTGTAATTGCTTCTTTCAGTGATCTTATTGAATGCATGGGAAACTTGATCTGCATTATGGCACCTCAATTAGTTTGACGATGAGATAATGAAAACAATAATTTTTAAGTTATTAGTTACTGTTAGATAATCTTTTGAAATAGATCCAAGATGCTGTGAAGGATTTGGAGTAAAAGTGGTGTTGTGAAATATTTGATGGCTCTATAGGAGCCATTATCTTTTTTTGTGAATATTTAAAAGTGGGTCATCCAATAATATATAACAAGAAATGTTCACCTAAGTTGTGCGCCTTTTTTATTGTAACATTTTAGGGTATTATTACATGCAAAGTCAAACAAAGATGATTTTAAATGAACTTCTAAACCAATAACAGTTTCGTTAAATGGTCTTAGTTCTAAAATGAAATTCTAGTGAAAAAAGACTTTTGTTATAAACTACGAATCTTTCTGAATTCACGGACATGGAAAAATATCCACACACTTAATCTATCCTCTCACTAAAACTATATTACACTCAACGCGCGTTGTGCTAACAAAGTTGTCATATTTTTTTCTATGGTGAAGAGAGTACATTGAACTAACTGGTTCTCTTTCTAATAGGAAAATCTATATTTATTTGGATTTTCCCAAAAAAATAATATCACATTAGGTACTATATTTCTCGAATTTTAAGACGTGATCATCCAACGTTATCTCTGATAATTCATATGAATGGTTATTATTTTTTTTCTCTTTCCCATTAGTTTTGAATAATTACAATCCATTCTCATAATATGTCATTAAAATCTTCCTTTCTTATTATTCAACGTTAAAACGAGCGATTACTATGAAACTCATATATGATTCAATAGAAAATAACAGATGATATTTAATTATCGCAGAACTTTCACTTAATATTCATCTTAATTCTAATAGTATGTTTAGTTTTCAGATTCAAAGTACAAAATTACTCAATAACTTGGCAAGCATTAGTGTTCTTACCCAACATTTTGTAGTTTTGTCGGTTCAATACAAAACATGCGATTTTCCAAGATATATTGGAAAATAAGAGGATCCCGGTTTTCAGTAACCAGATCATCATCAATCGACCACATATTATAACTAATAATAAGAAATAATTGAAACCTCTCACAATCCCGAATTTCCGGTTGTAGTTTCCTTATTCTTTTTTGTTTTGTTGATGTTATGGGATCTTGGATGAAAAAAAGGTTTGTATTTCGTGCAGAAATTTATTTATAAAATCATAGCAAAGCGCTTTCGACTATAAAGTCATCATCAGTGCGTACTCGTCAGGTGTACAAGAGCCAGATCATAAAATATCATGTGTCCATAGGACCATGTAAAAATTTAAAAACGGGACATCATACTGTCAACAGTTTGACAGTATACTAAGTTCAGAAGACATGTGTTACTCTGCCTGTTGAAACTTTTATCCAATTTAATCCTGGAATAAGGATTTTTTAAAATGTTATTCATATGATGTCCCGTTTTTAAATTTTACATGGTCTTATGTACACATGATATTTTTATGGTCTGGCTCTTGTACACCTGACGAGTACTGATGATGACTTTATAGTCGAAAGCGCTTTGCTATTTTATAAATAAATTTCTGCACGAAGTACAAACCTTTTCTTCATCCAATTTCATTGGAACGTGCACACAGCTTGACAATTTTCACTCACGTTATGGGATCTACCTGTCATATATTTTTAAACAAAGGTAGAAAAGAGGTGCCCGGAAGAGGCGCTCATATACCCATGTCCCAATTTATTAGAAGGAATGAACCACCCTAATGAATAACTTGTAAACTTTGCAATTGTATTTTGTTGTTACCTACCTAATTACAGTTCTTAAGGCATGGTGTCGAAAAAACCTGTCTGATTAGAAAGACCCTTCTGAAAAGTTTGGTAAAAGACAAGTTTTTCGAGAAGTAACTGGCCGCGCCATGCATGAGGTGCCTTTGAGCTGCGAGAATAAATACATCGAGTATGCGTTTGTTAAAAAAAATACGAACATCGCTGTCGGCGTGTCTTGTATTTTTTCTGAATATCTTTATTTTAAAAGTTATTCAGGGTTGCCCGTGTTGAATTGAATGCACTGTTTAATGAAATGTTATTATACATACTGTTTTCAGGATTGAAACTTGTTGACATTATCTATGATCTTCTAAACAGAATCAATAGTATTTTCAAAATCTAGAAACCGTAAAGTTTTGGGTATTATTATTCGTAGGGTGAAATATGACGACTGTAATGTCATTCGATCTATTGTATCACTAATGAGAAGCAACAACCTCAAAACATCTAATGTGTGCAGGTGGTCATCTACCTATCAAATGAAGGGTAATATTCAATGTTTCTTTACAATTAGCACTCGCAATAGTGTGTAAGTCTTTGAGGACCGTTTCATAAATAGAAATCAGATGTAATTCAATGTCCGTTAGGGGTAGTAGTTGGTATCTGTCGATTACTTGCCTCATATTTTTAACTTTGTAGAAATGTGTGGGGATGTAAGTATTGCGACTTCGTCGAATTTATTCCTTTCACTACTCAAGATTTCATCTTTTCAAAAAGCCAAGTAATGTTCCAAGTTAAACTCTGTGGCACTCGGAAATTGTTCGAAAGTTGGTGTGATACACGCTGTTGAAAATATCGTGTGTTCATAAGTGGTTGAACCCATATTGCCGTAAAAGGAAAATGGAAAAATTCTTTGGCTGTTTTCATTCAGTACCTGTTTAATTAAACAAGAATAGCTCATACGCCCGTTAAGGTAATATATATATTTCTACTAGAGAATGTAATTGATATAATTGTAGAAATATCATCATACGTTAACTTGGTTTCAAATAACTAGGTGATTATTTCAAACTATTCATGAATATCAATCGAAATTAAGTTAACAGTTTCTTAGTGATATTTTGATTTTTCTCTAGAAACGAAAATGAAAAATATAACGAGAAGAGAGTCGTATCAAACGAGTACTTCCTGGTAGTGGTGGGCGGATTTTGAAACCTCTTTGCTTAGACCCTTTGTGCACCCACGATGTCTGGGTTAAGCTGGGCCTTCCAGCTTCCCTAACGTAATTCAGCAGCTTCCTTAGGTGAATTTTTTTGACGTCCTCTGGATTCAGAATACTGTCCCCAAAAGCTGTCTTCCTCTGATGCACCAGTGCAGGGCATTCTGTGAGGATATGTGACAAGGTTTCATGTTCTTCCATGCACCACCTACAGAGTGGATCATCAGCTATGATCCCAATGAGGGCCATGTGCCTGTTCAGCTGATTGTGCTCTAGAAGCCTTGTCACTAGCTTGAGATCTCGGCAGTCCTGTTATGTTTTCATGAACTATTTTTGTAACAGTTCTTCCATTGAAGCAACAGCTGAGCTGTTGCGAATTCCTAGGATGGGTTCTGGTCCTATTGGTGGGTTTCCTGATCCCTCTTTGACTTTAATGTCTGCCTTGTCGTTTCGTTGGATACTGGAGTGTCCTGGAACCCATATGAGACTGACTTTTCTTCGTTTTGCCAGGTTCTTTAAGGCATTTTCACACTCGGTCACCAGGTTGGATGTGATCCTGTGTGATCCCAGTACCAGTATCGCTGCTTTACTGTCGGAGCAAAGTAGTCCTTTCACTGCCGTATGTGGACTTCTTGAAAGAAAAATTCTTTTGTGTTACGCAGATCACCCAGAAGTCTCAAATATAACAAATTCACGTTAATATTAAATATGAAATAAGTGTAATGATTTTTTTTTAATTGCGTACAATTATCTCACTGAAAACGCAACGACAATAATTTCCCGATGGCATTCAATTTTCAAATATTGAAGGAAAGAGAAAAGGCAAAGAGTAAAGGGAGAAAAGCGCTGTAGGATTATATTTTATCAACCAATAATTAGCCACAAATGGCATTGTAGCCGATTCTGCTCGGAATATGTTATGGAAAATGCTCTTTTCTTTATCCTTCATACCACGTAGGAACGTAGGAGTTTTCCAGGCCGTCCAAGGGGGTAGAATGGGGGTGAATTTCCGAAAAAAAATAAGTAAGTATTTTTTGTGTTTTTTTTACATTTCTTCCCATTTTTCATGAGTGTTTTCAGTTCAGAACAGTCTTAGAGAGTGATATGATAATTTTGGCAAGAACATAATATTATGTATATTGGTTTATAATTTTTTATGTATTTTATGTACATTTTTATTTTATTTAAGAAAGTACATTTTGTTTTGGTTGTTAATTACATTCCTATATAAGTATATTTTGAGTATATTTTTTAAAAGTATTTTATGTATATTTTATTTGAGGAAGTATATTTTGGTTTATAATGTTTTATGTATCTTATTATTTATGTGATTGATACATTTAATGTCGAAGAACTGAGCACTGTATGCTCCACGGTTTCAGTAATCCTGATCTAAAGTTAACAGAGGCACAACCTCTGTTAATACTTTATTTGATAAACAGGATATATATAACGAAATTTTAGAATGTAGTATAATTTCGAATTTGAAGTTTCCGTTCTTTGAATTTTAATACCTATAATTTTAAATTTTTAAATTTTTATATTTTTTTGTATCAATATATATAATATCCCGATGTGTCTACTCACAAAACTGACTTTATAATCAAGGTGTAGTGCTACAGAAGCCAGAAGAAAAGTGACAGTCCACAAAGTTCAATTACAGTTCTTCCCTTCGATGGAAGCAGATTTGCTGAAATTCTCACAATGCCGACAATTTTTGTTTTAGTGATGCCAATGTAAAATCGAGCAAGTCTATCTAACCACCACCCATTCCTAAACTTGACCATTCTTTTGGAAGATAGTTACATAACATGAAAAAAGGTTATAAATTCGCAAATTTCCTATACGTAATTAGTTAGGCCTGAAGTTGTATGGAACACTTCGAGTTCTTTATGGTTTTCATAACTGTAATATTCAAATTACATTCAGAAAGTATGAAAAATAAATGTTTTTCGATAGATTTGGGCCAACTGTGTGAGAAATAAGCAAGCAGGTCATCAGTTGGTATCTGCTGACGGAAACCATATTGACGATCATTGATAATTCCTGAGCGTTCTAGATATTCCAAGAGCTCGATGCTGTTGGCTTTTTCTATAACTTTTGAATTAATAGATAGCGGGGCGATAGCTCTGTAGTTACTGAATAGTGTCTTTCTTCCTTTCTTGGGTACGGGTACTGGATGTAGTCTCGCAATTTTCGAGTTAAGCGGAAATACTCACAAAATACAAGAGAGGTTGAATACACTGAGTCGAAAATAAATACAATTAACTGACTTCGAAAATAGTGAAAGAATCTATTGAGGTTTCAACTAGTTTGATGATACGTATACCATGTGTTCCTGAAATCACTAAGGTATTCAATACAATTTCGTGCCTGTGGCGATTTGTACACCCTTTTAATGTCAACAACATTTTTCGGGTAACACCTTGATGACAAAATGAATATTTAAATGGCATTTCACCGATTAGATCATTACAAAAAGATATCGATAACCCATAAAAATGTCTATGTGGGTGTGATTTAAATCGCTACTACTGACCCTGACCATTTTGCAAAAAACTCGGGAGGTAAAAGTAAATTAAGGTCATGTTTCAAAACATTGATCCAGTCTTCACGTTACATAGCACATAAAAAATATTTCACATTGTTATCTGTTATGCGTTATCGATATGGAGAAAGAGAAAGGACATGTTCAGTGTGAAAATGAAGGCTGGGCATTTAAAAAAGCATTTGGAAACAAGTGGAGATATGGACGGTTTGACGTATTTTTGGATAATCATTTTCACTAATTGATGATTTTGAAACATTAGTTGGATGCGGGTACTTAAAGTTCGTTTTCGGACTGAAAAGTAGAACATTAGAGAAACATTTGAAATAACCTTGCAACATATTTGATGAGATATATAGTGTGACCCACTTAGGATCGGAGCACCCCTATAAAATCTCCAATTTGCAACTAATTCGTTTTTTTTGTGCAAGTTCAACAGAATGATTATCAGAAACTCTAATGTTGACACGAAATTGTAAAATACAATTCCAATTGTCATCGCATACTATGATTTTTTTCGACCCCCTCGCTGGGTTCAGCATCCTTCAATTAGGTAAATTCCACAATTTCATTGGAAAATATTCGTTGGCAATAAAGTTATAACAACAATAATTTTGATAATATACCATTATTTATGAATATTTCAGACAGATTATAAGAATCGTCAACATTGTGTCAACACAAACGTAGGAGATCGTTGAGGTTTCTGGTAGAAATTTGAATCCATAACATAAATTGTTCTCGAGTTATAACAAGGGTATTTTCGGAAAAAAATCAAATTCCATAACGTCGAAAAACCGACTCCTCGTTATTATATCAATCAAGAGTTTTCGAATGAAATGAAAACTTTATTTTAAATGTATTTCCAAATTTTACGATGGCTAATGAGTTCGATAATGCAACATTGAGCAATCTCGGTCCATACCAAACCACCATTGAATTCTACACATTTTTCGAATATTTCTACAGTATTTTTGGGTCCTTTGGGTGTTACTTCTCTACAAGCTTTACGTATTCAACTCCTGTCTAGTTCTTGGGCGAGTTTTGTGAAGTTTTTGTACAAGAAGACCTCGAAAGAAGAAGTCAAGTGCGATCAAATCGGGGAACTTAGGTGGCCATTGTTCAATAATCCCACCATAATGCAGAGAGCAGCCATTTAATTGGAAATATAAGTTCATTCTGTCAACAGTAATAAAAATATCATGTAAAGCATTCCATAGTTCAGTTCTGAAAAACTCTAGTAATTTTATGGCAATAATACTTCATTCGAAAAAAAAACGGGTCTATGATTCTGTCACGTATTTAGAGGTACTATAACAGAACCAGTCCATGGTCAACATTTCTATAGATATGAAAAGCTAACTCCATCTGTTGAAGAGTAGCGGAGTCAATAAGCCATTTGACATACTAATAGAGAAAAGGTAGAGGATTCTAGTAAAGATGGGAAAGTGTATCTGCAGCCATATAAGAACCTGTCACTCGCCGCCAGGAGAAGTATTGAAGTATTGCAAGTTTTAATATCAGCATAAATAACCCAGTCATTGTGTTACATAAATTACTGTATTCTGAGTGTTGAAATAAATATTTTTTGAGTGAAATTGTAATTAACATTCAGCATCATGCATTAAATTTTTCCCAATATTTTTTTGTCGTTTATAAGCCAATTATGATTTTCGGCAACCCAAGTGCACACAAACAAAATTCTAGTCGTTTTTCTTTGATCACCGTCTGCCAGGGTATGCAACAATTTGGGTTTGAATGGTTTTAATTTATATTATCTTAGGCATCTCAAACTGGCATTTGGATTATTCCTAAAACAATCCAATATAACTGTTTATGTCCAATAATTCTTCTCGTATTATTTCTCAAAATATTCTTCAATATAGCTCCTGTTTCACTGAAAATTTAATTTATTCTGTGGACTGTAAGTAGTAATACTGCTAATAGGGGGCGTACTGGATGTCTTATTATTAAAAATTCTACATACCTCTCTTTCACTATCCTCGTAACCAGAAAGACGTACAATTTCAAATTTCAAAAAACCATGGAATGATCCGACATATCGTCGTGCTAAATCTAATTAATTGCTCATTGGATAGGTCAGAGGTGTTAAAATTCAACTGCTGATCAGTAATGAGGAACTGACAGTTAATTTTAATTCGTCTTGTTCTCTGGCTATTTCTAATTATCATTATCTATCAATCCTTGACAGTTGTTGACGCAATATGCGAGAAGATCATAAGACCTTTAATAGTTTTCGCCACATTCGATTGACATGTGAAAGGTGAAAGTTTAATTGGTTATACAATTAAAAAAAATTACAGAATGTGATAGATGTAAATATGAAGTAATAGTCAGACATCAGTCAGACGCCCTTTGTGTCATTACATACACATACACATTACATAGTTCATTCAGAATAACACGGCATCGGTAAACTTATTTCTAGTCCATCTCACAATTATTCACAGTAACACATTTAATTTCAATCTTTTGAATTATCTACTCCACGTGAATGCCACGGCGTTTTATTCTTAAATCTAGATTTACAGTCAAAACATAGGGTGAAATACTAGGGAAAATGTATCCGGTGTGCCCTTTACCCAAAAGAAGTTGAAAACTGAAAATAATTGGAAATTTGATCCAAAAAAATTACATTACTAATTTTTAGGCTGCGCCGACCATGGATGTGAACATACAGTAGTAGAATCGTGCACTCACTTTTCCTCATCTCAAATCATATCTGGAAATGACAACAAAGCTGATGGGTTCAGAAGTGGAGTTTTGTATTCACACCTAACAGAATATGGCAAGATGAATTACTTTTGCGTAGCACAACACAGCACAAAACCCAACTAATACGCGACCAATGATATTTTCTTGAACGCGATCATAAGTCCCTTTGAGTAGAAATATTCGCGAGAGGTTAAAAGCTGGCATTTTGAGCGGTATTATTCCAGGAAAATAAGTAGAAGGAAATAACGAATAATTCTACACCTTACCGGTCAACAACCTGACGATGTGCATGATAAGTGACAGAGAGCAATAAGATAGGTTCGTTTCTATCCATACAGATTATAGATACCCGTTTTGCTAGGTGTGTTCAACCATGACTACATTTATCTCACAACTTTGGATCCGCTCAAAATGGGTTTGTTAAGAGATTGGATATATTGGGAGGTATAATTTCAATTGCACCAATCTCACATTACAACAATCAAATCGCGATCATTCCATGCACTACACATCCATATGATGATGATAAACTTTTGATAGTTTCCAAGAAAACATAAAATTTCATTACTTTTCAGAAATTCATGAGATACTGTTTTTAAAAACTATCCAATATAATAAGTTTCTCAGTTTCCAATCTTATACATTTGCTCCAAAATTTGGACTCTTCGATTTTTTTCCAATTTTTTTAATTTTTCGAATCTTTCGCTTTATCGATTCGAATGATACATGATTCAAATTTCATAATTTTGATGACTACGAGTCTCCAATGTCATATCTTACCCAGAAAATACCCAAATCGGTCTGTTACCAGAAAAATAAATAAATGCACCTCCAGAAATTCGTCATTGTTGTTGCAAAGTTCATCTAGTTTTTTCATTTCATTCACTCAGATTATTTTAGCGCCAAAAATTTATGAATTTTCGCATGTATATACTCTCGACACTTCCATTTCAGGGAACCCCATGGTAGCAATTTCTAATTCATTGCGCGCTATTGCCAATAGCTGCGGATTTAGATAATTTATAGAAATTCTCGAAATGTATATTATAGGCGATTTTGGAAAGGGTAGTCGCTCTTGCCCCAGAAACGTCCTTGCCCCAACTCTTCTTAATTGATTTCTTACGAAAGATACTGCATCTTCAGAAACCTGAAAGACAGCAAGAACACTGATCATCGCCAACTTGGATATGAATAAAAATACAGAATGAAAAATTGGGAACACTGGACTAAAGGAAATTGAGTAAATAATAAACAAATAAAAAACTTTATTAACATAGTGAAACTAACAAGAACAAAGTAAAAACATCAAAATGATTGATCGGCGCTCCGGGGCGGCTTAAATGGTATTGGTGGCACATTCGCTTTCAGAGCTGCAGGGAAACCCGGAAAAACCTGCAACACCATATCATCTGAAGAGTTGGAATTCCTTGATAGAGAACTTCTAAAGAGGTCCGACGAATTGTGAGAATCTGCTCTACGGTAAAATAGGATGTATGTTGTCTTCAAAGGCTCCAAAAGGTCCAGTTCCAAAGAAGGTATTCTATTTACGCAATTGTCATCAAATTTGTACCAGCCCGTTTTATCTTTGGCTAAGGTGTAATAGTGGCCAAAATCTGCTCCAGAACCAAAGTGAACAATGACTGCGTAAAGCTCGTAATTGAAGTCGGCTAGATTGGGGTGTTCTTCTAGCTTGATTCGTTGAAATAGTTTGATGCATCTTTGGGTTGCTGAGTCATAACTGAAGAACTTCAGAGTTATGATCAGATTTGCAGGTGTTTCAACTATACTTGTTATTTTACGACTGTCTGTTGTTATGGCATAGCTTTGACAGTACAGTTGACTATCACCTGTTAGGTATTCTGGTCTCAGGTGATGAATGAGTAGATTCTGTATGGGCTGAATTTCCGAAACATTGGGAAACGCGAGCTCTAATTCAAAAAAGTCATTGAAGATCCTGCTATTCATTCTGCATTTGCTACAACATGAAACTGTGACGATCCTTCCTCCAAAAGATTTTTGTACTGAAGAAGCGATAGGTTGTAATTCCTCCCATCAGGGCATTCAAAAATGTCGACTGAATTATTCTCCTGCTCATGAAGTGTACTCAGTAGGTATCCTAAAAATTCGGAACTGTCTTGTTGTCCTGACGAAAAACTAGTTGGGCCCAAAGACTGCATGAAATCATACGGAGAAAAAGACACCTTCTTGGAAAATTGAAGTTGTTCGAACAAATGTTTCAGTTCCGAGAATAATGGGGTAATATCATTATTGTTGGTTAATATGTCTTCCCTAAAAGACTCTGTCATAAATAGCGCTTGTAAGACGCTATTAATATAACAAGTGTTTCCCAAATTGTTCAAACGAACTTTACGCATGTGATGTTCGAAATGACAAATGGATTCAGGCCTGAATAATTCTTCTCAGTCTGTGCTCGAAACGACATTTGAGTAGTGAATAATTAGTATTCATTAGATCTAATTGAACGAGAATTTTCGCAATATTTTCTTAACACAGCTGCTGGATTAAAATCAGGTGAATGACTTTCAAGCGGCCTTTGCTATACACCTATTAGCATTTGAAAGGCTAATCCAAACCGTATATCAGGAAAATAGAGTGGCGTTATTATTATTATTATTTGGATTCCGCAACAAGTGGGTATTTGGACAGTAATTATTGTGATATTTCAAACACATTTCAGTTAGATTGAAAGTTTCAGACAATGTTGTAAATTGATTACTTTTATTGTGGATTTCCATTGCATGGATTGTTACTGAGAGCACGACTTTGAATAGATTCAATATCTCTGATCGTTATCAAGTATGTAAAAGCATATAAACACTCCGCAATTAGTTGGTCACTGGAAGAGTCGTTTACGGATATTTGCTTGATTTCGGTAGAGCCAGCAGGGTGTTAATAATTTTGGCAGTTTATTTAAAAGTTGTAATGAACATATTGGTAATTTGTGTGCCCAAAAGCACTAAGTGGAATTTGTCTGGAGTGTGCCTTTGAAATGAAATTTCATCATATCTCCCAACAGAAAATAGCAAAAATAATCAAATTTGCAAAACACAGTACGGCAACCGCATATACGTACTTCACATGGTAAAGTACGTTAGTTAGTTGAAATTGTATAATATAATTGTAAAGTAAAAGGAGAAACCTGATAGACAATGAAGGAATTGCAGTGTACTACGTGAATTTGGTTTTTTTTTTAGTTATTAAGTATTTGCTTAGTGTCCAAAAGTATCCGAAGTTACTCGAATTTCGCTGAAAGTAAAAAATATATTTTTTCTACGACAGTGCGTAAAATAAGTGTTTACGCACTGTTGACAGTAAAAAGTCACTTGTGCGTAAAACATCAACAGTGCGTAAAGTAAATTTTCACACACTGATCATACATTTTGTATTTTTAAAAAATACAGAATTTTGTGTCAAATATAACTCAGAAGTCATCATTTGATAATACGACGACAATTCATAGCATAAAACCTTATATTATAATTGCTACAATTTGGCAATATAATACCTGTCGAAGAAAAAACTTTGTATGATACACTTTCGTAAAGGGCTTTTTGTACTTGCGTCCAACTTTACGAACTTGTATCATAAACAGCTATTGTAGCAACATTCGATCTACCATCAGCTTTTTGACAGCTTACTTCAACTCATAAGCAAAACCGAAGGCGCCTATACAAATTGTTCTCTCATATTTTCGGATAATTGTTCATTAGTAATAATATTCACAACATAATAACACGAAAAAAACATTGTTTACCGAAATTCCAGGGGTAGAACATATTTTTTTCTCGTTTGAAAATAAATCAACAGATTTTTGCTGTAATCCTAGAAAGTATATGATTTATCGGTAAAACAACTCAACACGGTGAAAGACAATTCAATTATCCACAAAAACGATCCCTAGTAATTTTTCATGAAATGCGCTCGTTTTCTCAGAAAACGTGATTGAACGCCGACATCAAATTTCAGGTTCACGCTTACCCGCCACTGAAAGATCTGGCGGAGCAGAATATTTGCTCTGCTAAAAAAAATCGAAGAAAGAAAAGAAAAAAATCATATCGTTTCTTAAGACTATTTGAGTCTAAAGAGTATTTGAGTACCTGAAATGTGTTTTGTCGCACTTCACGGAGATGTTTGTGGATGATATGAAAATCATGAACAATTTAGTAAATATGGAATTATTATACTAAAGCAGCAACCCATACCCTCTTTGACTATATATGCAACAATTTTAGAGTAGTGTGGCAGGTCCCACTTATATATGCCAAAAAAAAGAAGAAATTATTGGGATTATGGGTGAGTTGAAAACTGAGGCAGGAGTAAAACCCAAAACCCAGGTTTTTTTGGCAAATCGTTGCATATGGTCATCGTTGCATATGGTCCAAAGAGGGTACTGATTCCTGCTTCAGTATAATTATTACATATCAATTAAAATATCCATGACTTTCGGATCCTCCGTAAATATCGTAGAAGTGTTATGTGAAGTGGGATAAAACATATTTTGGGTACTCAGATACTCATATGTTATATTTGCATGAGGAAGTAGAAGTCTTCAGGAACGATATACACTTTTTCTTTTCCTTCTACCATAATTTTTAGCAAAGTTATGACAAACTGCCAGAAATGGCAGTAGCGGCTTAACGCGAGCCTGATATTTTATATCGGAATTCAATCAGGTTTCTTGTGGGAAATTGAATTATTTTTCGCCTTGTTGAAATTTTTTCTTGGTAAATCTTATACTTTCCGAAACAACAGCAAAAAAAATTAATTTTTTTTTAAATAAAAATTTTGTTCAAAGTGCTACGATTCATTCTTCACTTGTGGCTTACATTTGTCTGTGGTTACTGTACTAACAACAGAATGATGAAAAGTGAACAATTTGTAATTTCTCAACTCACCAGATGCAACGAAAGAAACTGAAAGAAAGATTGAGTAAGATCATTTCTACATACGCAAGAAATAGTTAATTTCGCCGGCTAATGGAGCTATTAATAATTTCATCTTTCCTCTTACGATGAGAAGTTTGCAACGGACATGATTTTATGTAAATGAACCGTTTAATAGTCGTTATTGGTCGATTCCTATTAACGCACTGCATGTGTGAAATTTCAAGGAGCTTATCTTTAAACTTATCTTTAAACATTCATGGTATCATAGCGAGTGCCATGCCATGCGATGTGCTAGACAGAAGAGTCAGAAGACTGCTTTCTGTCTAGCACATAATATACGAGCGTCCAGCCGTACCAATTCTAATTTTGATCCCGCAGTTACGCATGCGCACATCTCGATTTAAAATAATGTAGGTTATTGACGAAGTGGGTGGTCAATGTGGTCATTTAATGGCGGTATGGCGAGGTGTTAAGATGACAAAACAAGAAGGCAAACTGAGTTGAAACTGCGTGAATTTGTTTTTTTGCTCACAATTGACACACAAACCTAACCTAGCTTGCGAGTCAGTCGAGAATGCGTGAATTAGTTTTTCGCTCGCAGTTGAAACACAAACCTAACCTGAGCAAGCTAACCAAGCTTGCGAGTCAGACGAAAATACGTGAATAAGTTTGCATGCAAACCGAATTGAAAATGCGTAAATTACTAGCCAACCATACCTGACTTGACTACCCTTACCTCTAGACCTAATATCGATAGAAAATTGTTACGAAATAACGACTATCCAAAATTCAGAAAGAACAGGCGTGGAACATATTTGACGGTTCACCCTGCTTCTAGCGTAAAGAAATGCGCATGCGGAACTGCGGGATCAAAGGTAGAATGGTCAGGGTTGTTCCACCTACCAAAATTGGGTACTAAAAATTGACGTAAAATTGTACTAGATTCGAGACAATTGTACTGAAAAGACGAAATACGCGGGAAAATTCAAAAATGGTCATAATTCTGACAGCTTCGATAACATATGACAGTGAGAATCTGACAATATTGGTTTGTGGTCATTGGTTATGACATCACAGAACAGAAAAGTGTTACATAATCAATATCAACTAACCTCGATAGTTTCAATATTGCAGACCAGCATCTCATATAGGAACTCATATTTTGTTCTGTAGTACAGGTTTACCTGTCACCTATTCGTTGAAATTTCAAAATTCAACCGTTCATCAAATTGTACTAGAAATTGGAAAGGGGTACTGCAGTACTAGAATATCAATGATTGTACTGAATCTAGTACAATTGTACTGACTTGAGCAACCCTGAGAATGGTACTCATATCATTACTGGCGAAACTGAGACTGAGACTCGAGTAAACGGAATCACTCGACAAGCGGCGATTGACTCTGGGAAGCAGTGGTTCAGATGAGTCGCTCGAACTCTCCAATGCATTACGTCACACATTTAGTGTTGGTCGACTGTATTCTGTCTCACACATAGAATAGCATGGCAAACGCTATGATACGTTGAATTTTTGCCTAACCTGCATATAAAAATCTTCTGTGCGTGTGTACGTCATTGAACTCCTTCTGAACGGCTGAACGGATTTTGATGAAACTTTTTGTGTGTGTTCAAGCGGATTCGGGAATGGTTTGGATTTACAATTCGGTCCACTACAAAATGTTTTTTAGTTAATTTTTGACGTGATAACGTCTTATAAATCGATGACCGCCGGCTGCATGCACGAAAACTTATAACTCATTGTCACGTTCCGCCTAAGCCGAGCGTGCATGCGAGAGGGCGCAACAAGCGATAGAGAAGCACGATCGGCCTAAGAGTTCGGCTTATGAGGCATCTATCTCTCTTCCACTCCATCGGCCGATGTGTCCGAGTAGAAGAGAGACAGCGGCAGCACACAACCTACAGGTGAATTGTTTTGTCAACTGTTTATAAAGTGAAATGAAATGTTAATGTGGTTCCCATTGTTTATTACAACAACAATTGCGGCAAAAAAAGTAATACTGGCATTTTTAGAATTTCATTAGCGATATAATCTCATATACATCAGGGTGTTTCCGAAATTGGGGCAATTAAAAAATGGGTTGTTATATGGAACATTATATTCAAGCCTTGTCCTCAATGATTTAACGGTGTAGTTTCCCCGTTTCCTGCCAAATGTACCACAATATTTAAAGCTCGCTGTGTCGCTATGCGTTCGGCCATATTTACGTGTCCACATCGCGTCTCGCGTTTGCTCGCAAAATTAATCATTATTGTGTAAGAAAAATGAAGGCATACAATGGAAATTAAAAATATTGCAAGAGATTTCATACGTCTTCATCTAGTTTTCAGCTTGAACGAAGTAGGCGATCTAAAAAAGGCAAAAAGAATCCTAATACGTGGCAGTGCACCTGGGGCAAGTTTCGTTTTATAACGAACATTCCGTTGTTTGTGCCAAACAATGATGAAACCATTGGCTGTGCCAGCCGATGAATATACCATGAGTATGGTATAAGGTGCTACTGTGCCACAGTGCTGCTGTAGTTAACGATCGACTATCATGAGATGCTCCGAAGATAATATGGTAAGAAGCCTTTCGTGGTTAAACAATGATAAATCCATTGGTTGTGACGCAGCCGATGAAGATACCATGAGTATGGTATATACGGTGCTACTAAACTGTAGTTAACGATCGACTATCATGAGCTGATAGATGCCCCGTAGATAATATCGTAAGAAGCCCTTTCGTGCCTTGCTGAAACGATAAATCCATTGGTAAAAATGGCCAAAAATCGAAAGTCCTCAGATTCACTCGAAATTACCACCTATATAATCAAAATTTTATGGTAATTCCGAAAATGTATGATTTGAATATGTCCGGATACACGGTGAACCATAAAACTAAGATAAATGTGCAACAAAAATTGTATCGCACGAATCCGCCATCCTAGCACACAAAACCACCTATAACAGCCTAGGTCAGCAAACGATAACATGGTCTTGTAGAAAATTTTCTTAGCTTTCTTTCTATATACCTATGTATTTAACGAATGTGTCTCATTATGGTCGCAAAATGGGAAAAATGTTAAAGGTGCGCTAGGATCCGGCATCCTAGCACATATAATCGCCAACTAAAAATACTTCCGACAGTTCTAGAATGTTTTCAATATTCTTCCCGTATTCTACACCATCATTTTGATAATCATTTGGTGGCTTGGGGGGGGGGGGGTGCAGCCCCAAAGCCCCCCTGGCTGCGCCAATGATTTCGAACAAAAAAATCCATTAAAGGGTTGTTTGCCAAGTAGCCAAATCATTTCGGATAGTCCATTTTATATAACTGGGCTTGACTACGCTGGTCCAATATCAAAGATCGCAAAGGTGGAGGTGCCAAAACTTCTGAATGTTATGTTTGTCTTTTCATGTGTTTTGCGATCAAGGCATTGATTGCATCTGGAGCTTGTTTGCGATTAATCAACAGAGTGTTTCATTTTGACTTTGAGGCGATTCGCAGCTCGTCGTGGTAAGCCATCTCGGATCTAGTCCGATATTGCCTCAAACATTGGAGCCAATAGAGAGTTGGAGGATCCAGGCTTTCCAGCAGCATTTCTGGAATCGCTGGAGCAAGGATTTTTTTCCGAATTGCAGCAGAGGACACGGTGGAAAGTCAATCATCTTCAAGAAGCTTTGTCATCATCATTGATGATAATCTACCCCCAGTCCAATGGAAGTTAGGTCGTATCGTCCAACTTCTTCCAGGAAAGGATAGCATACCTGTTACAACAATACAGACATCAGCCGGTTCAGGAAGATATGTCTCCTGACTTGAACAGAATTTTTACTCTATTTTTGAGTTGCTATAAAAGAAATGTTGATATATGAAAACTTTGGCTTTGTACTTTTCTGTCAAAAGGGAATTTCATTTAAAAACCTTCCAGAAATAGAATCAATTTCAATCATTTTAAAAGTACAGTCCACATTCCATTCAATAGGATGATTGTACCTTCCAATGACGCGTAATACGTCGAATATCGGGCAACAGATTACCCATTCATGCGGAGAAATTGAACTCGCGCTTTCAATTCAGATAAAATTTCGCATCGACATAGAAAGTTGCGTAATGCTATGAGTTACGACAAATGCATTTCGAATGCGATCGATAGGTGATTAAAATATCTGATCGAATAGACTTTGCACGTGTGTACGTCAACCGAGGAGAATTTATCTTTTCCTGTATCGACAGACAGCTTTGTGAGAGATAGATATACGCGAAGAGTAACGCTAAATAAAAATTCTAGCTAATTAAAAATGAATATCGAAACTTTCTCGACGCATTATGAAAATGAGGAATTTTCCAGTTTGAAGTAGGGTCGTTATCCGCGGCGAATAACACAAACAATACCTCTAATTGGCTGTTCAGTTAACACACAAACTGTTGGAATGTTCGCCGTTCGCCCCTAGACCAACCAATATAAATTTTTTGTGGAAATTAATTCTAATAGTAAGCGACTTGCGCCATGACTTCGGGGATACTTTATAAATAACTAAAATCCAAATTGCAACTCAAAAATTTTTTTGTGCAATTGTTTAAACAATGATTATTAAAAAAAAGGGTCCTTTTTTTTGGTTTTTTGTAAATATCTCAAAAGGTACTGGACGAATGGCTTTACTCATAAAAGACCGTTTGTAGAGAATGAAAAAACCTACAAAATGGTTTTTGAAAAATCCCGATACGACCATTTTTCGCCGAGAAAAGCCGGAAAAACTCTTGAAAAAAGGCCTTTTTTCAAAAATTCGTATCTCCCTCAATTTTCAATATTAAGAAATAATTTTTCGGGAAATGGTAGCTAATATTATGTACGTTGATCTCCCGAAAGGTGGAAATTGTCGCTTCAATGGTTTTTCTACAATCGGGTTTTAAAAAAATTACAGCCATATTTTGCATGATGCGTCATATTACGGGAAATGGTCCGATTTGAATTTTTAAAGCGGCATTTTGAAGTTGAGGTTAAAAATTACAATTTGTCTATCTCACATTTTCCCATAAGTTTGGAGAACATTGTGAAAAATGTTTCTGAACACAGCGCTTCGAGTGAAAATTCGTCGCCGAGTCGTGCTAAGGTAGTAGTGGAGGGGGCGCCGAGAAGCGGAGGAGAAGTGAGAGAGCGGTTGCGCGCACAAGGCGCTTTTTTCGATACAGCGAAGACGTCGCTTATTGGCGCCCCCTCCACTACTACCTTAGCACGACTCGGCGACGAATTTTCACTCGAAGCGCTGTGTTCAGAAGCATTTTTAACAATGTTCTCCAAACTTATGGGAAAATGTGAGATAGACAAATTGTAGTTTTTAACCTCAACTTCAAAATGCCGCTTTAAAAATTCAAATCGGACCATTTCCCGTAATATGACGCATCATGCAAAATATGGCTGTAATTTTTTTAAAACCCGATTGTAGGAAAACTATTGAAGCGACAATTTCCACCTTTCGGGAGATCAACGTACATAATATTAGCTACCATTTCCCAAAAAATTATATCTTAATATTGAAAATTGAGGGAGACGAATTTTTGACAAAAAATGCCTTTTTTCAAGAGTTTTTCCGGCTTTTCTCGGCGAAAAATGGTCGTATCGGGATTTTCCAAAAACCATTTTGTAGATTTTTTCATTCTCTACAAAGTATGAGTAAAGCCATTCGTCCAGTACCTTTTGAGATATTTCATTGTTTAAACAATTGCACTAAAAAAATTTTGAGTTGCAATTTGGATTTTAGTTATTTATAAAGTATCCCCGAAGTCATGGCGCAAGTCGCTTACTATTAGAATTAATTTGCAAAACAGGCTTTATTTTTGTTATATTGGTTGGACTAATACGCGAAGAGTAACTCTAAATAAAAATTCTAGCTAATTAAAAATGAATATCGAAACTTTCTCGACTCATTATGAAAATGAGGAATTTTCCAGTTTGAAGTAGGGTCGTTATCCGTGGCGAATAACACAAACAATACCTCTAATTGGCTGTTCAGTTAACACACAAACTGTTGGAATGTTCACCGTTCGCCCCATCAAAGCTATAATTACACGCATTGTCGGTATTGCGTATTTTGTACTCGCAACAATTTATATAGAGGTGTTTTCCACCGTTTCGTTCGAGCACCCAAAGTGTTTTTTTTTCACGCCAACAATTGTTTTTTAATGGAGCAAATTGCGTTTGATAGTAATAAATTTACAACACAACGAAAAGATGTGCGTATAGAGGCGATTGTTATTTTTCGTATAAATTGTCATCATTTCAAGGTCCCAGTAAGCAGGATGTTAGGGTGAAATTCAACATTTCGTCATTTAAGAGTAGCATTAAAAGAAATTACAAATTATCGATTTGGTCACAGTTCACAAAAATAAAAAATAAGTTCAAGAGATATTGAAAAAAAGGTGAGTAAACATTTTTGCAGGATTTAGTATTATCAATACTTCATGAATGTATTAGTAGAGATCTGAAATATTTAGAAAACTAGATTTCTATAGGATCACGTCATATTACTGCCATCACTTGAGATTTTGTAAAATGTTGTCTTGGACTACAACTGCGGCAGTCATCTTCAGTCAACTGAAATTGAAGCTCTCGTTGCTGGCACGTCATTTATGATGCTGTTTTGGCCGCATAGTTTCCGCTCGATTTGGTTAACATGGCTTCGTTTTGGCGCCTTTCAGTGCTGTGAGCCAAATTTCAAATGGGATCTTGTGTTTCTCATCGGACAACGCATGTTCGGCGTCTGCGGACTTCTAGGTAGTCCTAATCGACAACTTCGCATGTGCTTGACCGGTGATAAATAAAATCGGAGACGAAGAAGAAACTGTGCAGATCAGAAGTGGCCGTGGGTCATACTTTCAGGTTTTGTTGGGATTTCCTAAGATGAATAATGCTAAGATATTTGAAGAGTATTGCAATGTAGTTATTGTCATCAAACAAATGTAATTCAACATTCGTAGAGGGCAGTAGTTGTTTTCTGTTGGATACTTGCCGACGAATTTTCTATTGTATTATGGGATTATGCAATCTATTTTTCATTATAAATTATATAAAATCTCAAAGAAATATCTAATTATCTTCATTTGATAACACAAAACAGATATAACCTTCGAAATGTCAACGTTTTTGAAAGTTAGGGTATGGTCCGTATATCGCCGAACATTTCAGATAGGTAAGTAGCGGTTTCTGATATTTCAAGCAACCAGCTGCACATATACGAACCTTTTTTGAGATTAATATTAGATTTTTGATCTAAAGTTTCAAATCTGGCACTCAATAAAATGATTCCAATAGTCAGCGAATTTTCAAGAATTTGGTATATACGAACCGCCAAATTATTAACCAGACTAACCTTGGTTACTCTGGTATATACAGAGTGACCCATTTGAAAGCGGGCCAACTCCCTAAAACTGTTATTTATTATCCGATTCAGAAGTTTTTTTTCTCAATGGATAGAGCTTTAATAGTTCTAATTGAGTTCAAGGCCTACTTCGAATTTTTTTCAAGGTCATAAATCCAAAAAACATACCAGCGATTTTTTTAAATAGAATTTGGCGACGCCACTGGATTCACGACATTTTCAAGTGGTTTATGTGAAAATGACGTAGGAATGCGTCCATCAATAAAAAAGTTATATGGGTATGAAAGTTGAAAATTTTGTCAATAAATCAACCCACCACATTAATTTCAGAACTTTCATCACCACCATCTGTTCATAAATAAAAAAATTATAATATAATAAAATAAAATTTTCCTTAAATTCCACTTATTTCAAATTTTATTATTTTATTATTTTTTTATTTATGAACTGATTTTGATGAAATTTAGACCAAATGTATTTCGAAGTATTCTGAATCCAGTGGTGTAGTCAGAATTTTGATGAAAGTTCTGAAATTGAAGAGGTGGGTTGATTTATGAACATAATTTTTGAATTTCATTCCCATATAGCTTTTTTATTCATGGACAAATTTCTACATAATGTTCACACGAATCACATGAAAATGTTGTGAATCCAGTGGCGCCGTCAAATTCTATCTAAAAAAATCGCTAGCATGTTTTTTGGATTTTTGACCTTGAAAAAATTTCGAAGTAGGCCTTGAGATTTCTATTTTCATTTCGAATTTATGTCACTCAACTAGAACTATTGATGCTCTATCTATTGAAAAAAAAAACTTCTGAATACGATAATAAATTACAGTTTTAGAGAGGTGGCCCGCTTTCAAATGGTTCACTCTGTATATACGGACCATACCCTTAATTGACAGAATTTAGTACTTTTTTTAAGACAAAAGTTATTGTCTCATCGAGGCCAACGATTTTCCCAATTCAAATGTTTTTTCATTTCCAAACAGGGCAAGGTTAAAATCCCAAAAACACCACCAATTTTCTCCACAAAATCAAACTTTCAATCAATGCGTATACCATGCGATTCTGACCTTCACTAATTCAAATCAAATTTATTACAATATCGTATGAATTGTGACAGGCCTCTTGCCAATTCCTTCGGAAACAACTTTTACATCTTAATTACTATTGCAATAACTTCCATAGCGTTGCCTAACGCGCGATATTTATTTTAACGATATCGCTTGCTTTCAAGCAGGCATAGGCCACCAAACTACTCTTGTTTCCTGCAAAAACAAAACAAATTCGAAAGCAAAGCTAACTGAAAACACAAACACGTTTATACGGTTGAATGATACGGAGAATTAAGTAAATTGAATGATTTGGTTGTTTGTATGAGATTAAGCTTTCGTTGATGGAACTTTCTTCCTAATAAAATTCAAATATGCATTCCGTATTAAGTTACGGAATGATTTTTGCATTTCTGATGATTTACAGCTTCCTGAAATGACTGAGGAAGTATTTGTGGAGTATTAGCAATAGTTGACGGACATTGAATGAATAACAAACAGAGGAATTTCAAGTACAAATCAGCAATATATTAAACAATAGACATACAAGATGTCCTGCACTACCAGGACGACGCTTATTGCCATAATCCTATACAATAGGAATAATTGGGTAGAAAATCCATCAGAAAACAACTACTTTCTTGGCCAATACCATGACAAACGTTGAATTACATGTAATGAATTTCCGTGCAGAACTCCTACAAGAATGTCTCCGCAATTGCTAGTTGCATGAAAATGTTCATTGAAACATTTGGACCACCTATAGGTAGATTTATGGGTTCTTGCCCTCATCATAGGGTAGGTCTCTGCAGACAACAACTGATATCTGCAACAAATGGTTCAACAAACTATCCATGTCACGGCAGAAGCTGAGACACCGCCCGCAGCCTAGCGTTCACTAAACCACAGGCGCCATCTGAACTCCAGCCCCTCAACCAACCAATATACAAGTGTCCCCCCGTCTTAAATTATTTCAAATTATGGCTATTCGTTATGAAGAGCACTTACAAAACAGATATGACTCAAATTCATATTGTGGAGGATGTTGTGGTACGTTGGATTTTGTGAAATTAGTCCTTGGGACACAGTTGGTAATTAGGCCAGTAGAGACAGACATGAAAAATCGAAAATTTAACAATAATTCCAAAAGTTTTTAAACTTTGGTCAAGTGAATGGTACATCGAGAAAGCAATAAATCTCAGTTTGCAACCTCTTCCGAAGTACGCAACATTGTCAAAATGGCAATTAACTTGAATTTTTATACTCGTTGAGAAAATTCCAAAAGTTCTGCAAACTTGACTGTAGTATTGAATATATTATTTCCTCTCACAAATGAAGTTTGCAACCAATTCAAGTATACAGAACATTTTTTTTATCGTCCTATAATGTTTTTCTTTGATATACCATAGGATAAAATTCCAAAAGTTCTGCAAACTTGACTGATACATCCTAAAAATATTCCGAACAGTCGTGTAGATTTGCAACCTTTTGCGTTGACCGGAACATATATTTTTTTTATTAATAGTAATAGTTATAGTAATATTTATTTATCAGTATAAATCAGCATAACATTTTCAAACAGGTAAATTTACATTTACAAACAATAATAAATAAATGATTGAAACCGCATGGATATAGCATCCGCTCGCGGTCGACGTACATATCTACTTACATTATCACACATTTACACACACAGACATATTTATTTACTGACATATATAGATGTAGATGTTATATCAGAATATAGGTCTGAACATATATAACAATGTAAATAACAATATAAACAATATAAACAAAGAAGAGTTAATAAATAATTTCTAGAAGTCGATGAATATCTGTTCTTGACTTTTGAAACATATACTTTTTTATTTTTGAGTTGAACACCTTTTGGGAATTTATCGACTTGATATCAGATGGCAACATATTATAAAGTTTTGGACCCATGTAAATGAAGCTTCTTTGGATTAATGTTTTATTTACTACAGGTAATGTATATTGACAAGTATTTGTATCTTGTATCATATACATGTTCTATTGTTTGGCTCTTATTTCGATACTGATGTGTTATTAGAGTTTTGTAATATATTTGCCTCAAGTCATGCATGCCACTCAAATTATATATTGATTCGGTTGAATATCGATAAGGTTTATCAAATATAATTTTGAGAATCCACTTCTGAGTTACTTCAGTTTTATTTCGTAGATAATTCGAGGAAAATTGATTCCTGGTCATTTTTTGAACAAGGTGGTCTCGAAATAATTACAAAAGCTTTGCAACTTTGTTGCAAATTTCAAAAACATCTATTCTGAGGCATTCACAAATTTGCAACCTTCCAGGAAATATTCAATATTCAGTAACGCGAAAAGGTTTTGCAATTTGAAAAACAGCAGGGAAATATCCTTCTTATATAACAAGACTTCGTTTCTGAATGTTCTCGTCATAAATAACGCCTGCAAGACGCTATTCATGTAACATGAATTACCTAGGTTGACCAAACCGACTTTTCCTATGGAAAACTTGTCCATTCCTGAAGAACCCGGAGCGTCGGCCCAAGATTTGAGGTAAAATACTTGCTTCTGATCGGAAAATTTTAAACTCGAACGGACCTCTTCATTTAGAGTCTGAATATCAGCTATTCTTTCAAAATTTTGTTTGTTGTTACTGTTGCGTGTATATGGATATAGTAAAATTTCGTCAAAAGAACGGAACGCTGGTATAGTTCCAATAATTGATGCAGCATTTCCACGCTGGATTGGATAATGAGTTAGGATCCACGGTGTCTTGAAATCATCTTCATTCTTCAACTAATAATTAATATTCAACTCTTATTTGATTTGTTGGTGGCACCATCAATGCGATCTTATAATTTCCCTTTGCCAACTTTATCACCTTCCGATATACTGATCTGTACTTAGTAAGAAAAACTGCATTTGTATATTTTCTGATATAATGCAGAGAGAGAAATTTAGGATTCCTCTCAAAAGTCGATTGATTTTGAAAAACTTTACTCGTTAGGTAATTTAGCTGCGAATAGTCTACATGGTATTGAAATACTGAACCTTATAGAATAACAATTGGATAAGTTCATAACACACTGAATACAATCATAAAAAAGTCTCCCACACGAAAAACAACTCCGCCGGCAATACATATAGTTGTTACTTCACCAACGTATATGACAGTAATGACTAATCATTTCCACTACCAACTGCCTCATTTCTCTCCTCAATTATGTTACCGTGTAGGTAGACTAGGTATCATTTTCCAGGTGTAATTATGCCGATAAAATCGTGAGAAATCCAGAAAAAATCACACCACACATCGATTTACCTCCGTTGCATAATCTGAAAACAATTAAACTTAACACCTTCACTTTTTTTCAAATGTCAGCCAACTTGAATACACATCGAGTACTTCTTTTTTCGAATTGAGATTATTTAAATAGACAGAAATGGTATGTTGCTTCTTCTTATTACAAGTTATTTAGAAAGTGTTTGGTGTACGGCAAAGATCTTCTCAACAATGTAAATGTGCTACTGCGTTGGCATTGGATCATGCAAAGATGAGTGAGATGTATAATATACGCACTGTCGTATTCGAACCTCAGAAAAATAAAAAACTCGATCTGAGACTCGAACACTTTATCGATGATGCGTTGGTTATTGATTTATTGATTATTGCAGAAATTATTCAGGTCAAGACGTTCACCTGTAAAATATTATGTGGGTATCCTCCAATTATTAATTGAATGTTGGTATATATGTGACTGCTCGACAGGGGGGGGGCGGTTTAGTCATTATTGATTTGATAGTTCATGATTATTTATAGGGTGGAAAATGTGGTGAAGGTATATAATGCAAGATTCAGAGAAAACCCAATGGGTGGATATATTATTCAATTATTTTTGGACTTGCTACATACAACTTGATGAGAAAGTACTTTTAGAATTCGAGTACTTTTACTCGGAGTACTGTACTCTAGAGCATGTGTAATGAGTAAAGTACTTGGTACTCTGTACTCGTTCTTCAATTATTGGAAGTACCCGGTACTCAGTACTCGAGTACAATTTATCAGTACCCGGAGCAGCTCTGTTCATGATCATAAAAATGTATGAGTCCTGCGGACTCGTTGTATTTCCTGCGGACTCGTTGTATTTTCAGCTTTGGGATTGCAATTCATTAATATTCCAAAACATTATCGGTAATAATCATACTACTTATTATATTACCCCTGACAATATTCTCAATTCAACTCATGTTTTTGTTTTGGTAGACGCACTTGGACTGCTCAACTGTTATTGTTCAAGACGCAATGAATCAATTTCATTTTATAGCAGTATTTTATAGAGACTCGGCGCAAGCATTAAAATGTGTCCTTATACAGAAGCATGCAGCATTCATAAACAGAAGACAATTAGTTTTTATTCATAATTTCCGAACTCTAAAGAAGGGAATATGCAGCCGTTATTCAATCTAATGACTAATTAAGTCTACGTGCATATAAATGGGAAATTTCATTCCCTAATTATCAGAGTGGATTACAAATTGGTTTCTGTGTTTTTCGAATCGTTAAGTAACTCGTATATTAAGTTTATACCTACTATCCAATATGTAATCTTCAACACACGTTAGGTTAGGTAGTCTTTTAGCAATTTTTCAAAGTAACGTCATGAATGACTAGATATTCGTTCTAGTTGCATTTTATGGGTCCATTCGAGTGTAACAAATTATTCTTCCTTTTGTCCTGTCTAAATATACCTAATTAGGATTTGAAACGTGAAAGCAATCCTCGTGATTTATTAGAGATTCAAGCCACTTGCTCATCAAGTAAATGTATATCAATAATTATAAATAATAAAATTTTTAATTGATTCTTCTTCCGGTATTTTGGTTTCCTGATCAATGTTCAGATAGAATTGAACAGAATTTTATTGGTACTTTTGAATATTTCTTTTATTACACAAGTCAGCGAGTTTGGAACATATCCCTAGATAAAATATCTAATTATAAAAATATAGAAACATAACAAATAAAACAATAATATATTTGGGGGCGTACCTCACCTCGTGGTTACACGGTATATCATGGTAATGATGTTCATATTAATAATATTCCATTCTGTTAAATTAGGGCCCATTTATTCAACTTTGTCTTCGTCTCTAATTCTAATCTTTAAGTCAATTTGATTCTACATATTCATATAAGCGCATTTATACAATGCATTTTCCATCATAGTATCAAGTCTCAGTCCTAAAAACGTGACCTTGAGAGTACCCAATTTTCAACTTTTATGCTTAGGACGAAGACAACGACGTCAGTGCGCAGTTTATTCACATTCGACATTCTTTATTCTTATATTCAGTACAAACCGGGCGTGATTAATGTTTGATATTCATAAAGTAATTCATATTTTTACTTCATCTTTGAATAATATCAAAACAATAAATGAATAATGACCCATAAAGTTTGATTAGGTATATTTCTGTCACTTCGTTTGGCGAAGTACTAATGTTAATGAGTTGTATAAATGGTAATGACAGTATTCCTTAAGACGAAGACCCAGTGGCGCAGTTTAGGGGGGTTGAACATACAATTTATCAGTTACCAGTGCTTTTTTTTTCGTCAGCCGGATATTATGATTAACAACTACAAGCGAAGTGTTAAGCACGCAAACAATAATATAATCTTGTAGGAAATTTTCCTAGATTCCTGTATTTAATAAAAGGTGCGCTAGAATCTGACATCCTAGCACATAAAACCACCAACGAAAAATACTTCCGAAAATTCTATAATTTTTTCAATCCTATTTTTTCAGTATTCTATGCCATCAATTTGACATGACACAGTATTCGAAGAATGAAAAATAATAAATTTAAAAATCGGTCCAACTCAAAGTGCACACGTTCGTAAAAACGCTCACCAAATCTATATTTGACTAGCAACCGATTTCAAATTCGGTGAGAGTATAGGAAAAAGTTTTAATTTAACGAATATAACAGAAAAAAATTTTAAAAAATTTTGGCGGGAAAATGGCACCTGCAACCTCTAGGTTACATTTTCATCCGACGACCGAATCGAGATAGAGCAATTCCTCGAACGCTAATCGATTCAGCATGCCAAAATGCTGTGATTTTCGAGTCGATCGGCACAAAATTGATTTTCAGCCGAAATAACATCAAAGGGTAGATTCACTCGAAAGTGCCACCGATATACTCAAAATTTTATGCTGATTCCGAAAATGTATGATTTGAATATGTTCGGATACCCGGTGTACCATATATAAAACAAAGATAAATGTGCAACAAAAATTGTATCGCACGAATCCGCCATCCTATAACACCTGCAAGCGAACTGTTAGGCCAGCAAACGATAACATTCTCTTATATAAAACTTTCTTAACTTTTTTTCTATATACCTGTATATGTATTAAACGAATATGTCTCGTTATGGTCGCAAAATGCGAAAAACGTAAAAGGTGCGCTAAGATCAGGCATCCTAGCACATAATACCGCAAAAAAACTTCCGAGAGTTTTTGAATTTTTTCAATATTTCCCCCCCCCCTGGCCGCGCCAATTCGAAGACCTAATACTGAAACAAGACTGAGACTGAGTACGAATACCAAGTTGACTAAATGGGCCCTTACTTGACAAGAATTCATCTACCGATTAAAAGCTGTATTTCAGTAGGAGCTGTTTGACATTGTTTAAATTTATATGAACTGAGCTTTTTTATTGATTCGGGAACCTTGTTAATATACCGGGTTGGTTTTGCAGATATTGAAATGAAATTTGGAGGACCTGTATGAGACATAAAACTGCATTTTTTGACAAGTGATTCAGATTCGTACGACTTCCGGTACACCCGGTATATTCTCACATTTTTTGTCTCCATATGACATTCTGAATAAAACCATGTATCACTTGTTAATTTTTGTGATCATATTTTTTTAATTTCGATATTTAATTTTTAATTAATTTAATTATAAATTATTAAATTTATGTGAAAGAATTCACGTGAAAATTACTCGTTTTAAATTATAAGCGTTCTGCCTATAAAAATGATTCTCAGGCCAACCCCCTCACGAGCTACCAACCCGTGAAGGACGAAAGTACAGCACTCTGCTATAATTTGACGGAAAATCAATTTGAATTTTAATCCAAAACAGGGAATGTACCATCATTTTTTTGTCGAATAGTAGTAGTTGTGAAAAATAATAAGAGATGAAAAAGTTTACGAATACTACAGAAATTCTGAATATTTCGAATGCACGAAATTCGACCAAATAAAAAGTTCTGACTTAAAAAAAATTAGGATTTTCCATCCCCTTATAACACAATGGTGAAATAAACACCCCTATATTCAACTATTAAGGAGGGTATGTGTTTTATTTCTAAAATTTCGACATTAACTCGGATTTGGCTCAATTTCACTTCCTTCCTTTCGGGAGTGATATCTCTCAAGAGGTTGGACTGAGTATTTTCACAAGAAAAACTGTCAATTAACAACGATGAATTTCCACCAAATTTTTTTCTCATGAATTTAGCAACATCCTATACAACTGGAAGATTTATCTATCTTGAACTAATAAATAAATCTTGATAAAATAATTATAAAAGGGAGCACAATAAGTGGCTTTTTGGCGTCGCAGTGTTACCTGTAGGAAAAAAAAACTGATAAAATTTTTAGAAATATTGATAATTTGCAGAAATATTCACCCTCAGAGAAATTAAAATAATCCATCATTAGTCCTATCGTCTTTAAATTCCGATATAAAACATGCATTGTCAGCACACCTATTTGTGGCAAAAAAAATTCTTTCGTCATACTTCGTAAAATATTCTGCAGCCATTAATTCGAAGTATGTTAATCAAATTATGTGCCGCATAAATCAAGGCCAACTTTGTCATGTTTTTTATATGCATTTTTTGTTAGATAAGGAGGAGAGTTTCAGACGTAATTTCTGATTCAATGTGATTTACTGAGTTACTAAATAGATTGAAACTGACAAATATTGTTCTCGAAGTAGACAGTTTAGAGAGTGGTAATTGAGTTTCACATTTAGAAAATGAAAACTGAATGTTACAAAGTGAGAACAGTGCAACGTCAAGCAGAAGTGCATGTTTTGGAAAGAACAGCACATATAATATTCGTGACATTAGGGAAATGAGTGAGTTTTTCTCATAGAGAACTACGGCAAATATCAATAATCCCTCTACTCGCCTTTTTGTAATTTGTAAGCAGTCTTCGACTATTAATGGACGGGAAATGTCTACCATTTATGGCAAATCAGATAAATGTTTCAGTAGTATTCAGTAGATATTAGTAGCATTGACCATCAACACATTCTTCAGAACATATAATAAGATATATATTGATCTTATTATAGAAATTACGAAAAAAATTCAGTGGACCCTGCTGGCCACTCAATATGTCATCTTCGGTCCTTCTATATCTGAGGAAATATTGTGTAGTATTGCCTCACTCTGATATCGAAATCAGTAATTGTACAATTTTGAATAAGTATTAATATTTACAATAATAAAACTACCACTAAGGAAAATTAAACTAACTTTGAATGGAGATAATATAAATATGAAATAGTGATTTTTGTTCATCGTTAAATCAATAAAAATTAAAAGTAAGATAGGTATCTGTATTTCTCGACGGAAAAGTTCTGTAACAAACGTGTGAATTGAAATGGCGATTAACAATCTTGAACATTAACATTATCTCGATCATTAATCGCCCTCATTACTATATACACTTGTTCGTTAAATAACTATTAGTGTATAAAGACAAAAAACTCTAAAAAAAAATTTTTGGTTGGTTACTGGGTTTGGTCTTCTTTGTTTAAAATCTCCAAACGTTTCAAGTATGGGGTCGGACTCAGTAGGGCACTTGAGTGTGATAATGCTAGTCTTAGCAATGTTGAAAAGGTTAGCATCACGCCATTCTTTTATTTTTTTATATCTTGGCTAATCCTTTGCTGCAGTTGCATTTCATTTTTGTTATGCCAAAATAATTTCAGATATATCAATGCAAGCTAAATCGTTGATATATAGCAAGAAGAGAATTGGACCAAGAACCGACCCTTGTGGAACTCCACGAGTTACTATCTGGAGATGTGATATGTTGCCATGAAGTGTAACTTTTTGAGTACGTTCTGATCGGTATGATCTGAACCATTTCCACGATACATCTCTAAGGCCATATACTTCCAGCTTTTGCAGCAGGATTTCATGATCCACGCATTTATACCCATGAGATATTCACTAATAGTTTAGTTATTTGTATAGCTTGATAAAATAATTATTAAATGAAATAGCAAAATGGACAATGGCGAAGTACCCTTCTCTCCAAATATGTCCACCTTCTGGAAATAATTATTGTTTATTATCACACCATGTTAATAATTAGCATATCCATTCAATTCAACATTTACCTAATCAGTAGATAGGGCAATATTGTGAAATTAATTTAAGACAAACAAAATGCAGGTATCTATAAAGGCAATAATTCTGTACGTTAATTTAATTTAATGTTTTTCTTTCGATGTGTTAATAGTATTTTGTTTTCATGCACTGAATATTATTCTTTACGTTTTAGTTTAAAAATGAAAGCTTTTTTTTAAAAGACTTTTCGACGAACGACGAACCCCCTCACAAACCATATGGGAATTGGCCCTCTGTCGAATTAGCTGTGACTTCGGGAAAAGGAAGATCTCAGCATCTCGAACAAAAGTTTCTACGGGAATAAAAAGATCCTATGAGTAATTTCGAAGTTAAGGGACCTACAAGTCCCAGACTTTTAATGACGTTGCGCCTGAAGGTAGACTAAGCTGGAAGTATAACTATACGTAAAATTAAGCTAATACTATTGAAAAAATAGTATATTTGAATCATACCGTTCGAAAATAAGTGACGGAAATGCCAGAAAATCCGAGAAAACCTGAAAAATCGTGGAAAACTGAAAATCTACATTTTCCGGTGTCGATATGAAATCACCCTGGATTTTTTATGAACTTCAAAGCCTTCGCTTGGTAGCAAAGTGTGGAAAAATCAGAAAATCGATGGAGACACTGAAAAGCTAGGAAAGCTCATTTAATTTTTTTTACACAAGAGGGAAAAAATGCCTTCACGCACGTTGTGCCTGACTCCGGTACACGTTTTCCGTTGATGCGCAATCTAAATCTGGTCAGGTGAAAAGATGCCAGTACCAATATCGACTAAAAAAAACTCTCTACACCCAGCTTGCATCTTACATTACTTAGGATTATTAACATTTGAGCGTTCAAAATGTTATGTAACAGTAACGTGGATGGATATTGTACTTGTGCTTGATGACGTTCATATCCTAAATACCAGAGCAAGGACGCATCTTGAGCACAAGTACATAAGGTTCTTGCACCAGCTTTGCAAGTACAATAATGACCTAGGATCATGGGCGTCGCCAAGGAAGGGCAGGGGGGGGGGCAGTTGCCCCCCCCTAGAGATCAAATGTATCCAGCCGGAAAGCGAACAAAGTCCTAAGGCCGTGCGAGCAATTGACTTCCTTCCCTATTAATAAATTCCGCATCGCATGACAAAACGTGAATAATTTCACAAGCTTCATGCTCTCGATTGTACCAGGCGTTCATATTTTTTAACCTTCATAATATTGCCCAATTGCCCCCCCCCCCCCTTAGTCAGAAGCTGGCGACGCCCTTGCCTAGGATAGACGTGAATCAGGAATAAATTGTCTGACGAAGTCTGACTAAACCATGCTCATTTTCCAAGCTTTTCAGTAATTTCTTTCGTTTTCGACTTTCCCACAATTTATTATTAAGCGAAAGGTTACAAGTTCTGAAAGAAAAATTCTGTTTTTGAAAAAATCTAGGCTGTTTACATCTCGACACGAATTTTCCTTGATTTTTCAGGTTTTCTTGGATTTTCCGACATATCTATCACTTACTTATAAAGGATTCAAAAATACTACTTTTTCAACAGCATCGGCTTAAGTTCACGTTTCCAGCTTAGTCTACTTACATCTTAGTCTACAGCAACATCAATAAAAATCTCGGACTTGTAGGTCCCATACACTCAGAAACTTTATTTTCCCGAAGTTACAGCCAATTTGACAGAGGGCCAGATTCCCATAAGGTCTGTGCGGGGTTCTTTATTTTATTACCGCTCCTGAATCGATTACGAAGTTGATCATAAATTGTTCCACCAACTAAATCTTCAAAGAAAATATACATCTTCAAATCAAGGTAATTTCAGTAGAAAGCAAAACAATGTAGCCACTATACTCAACAAGACGAATAACCTTGACTCTGCAATGAGTCTAATAATATTTTATAACATATAGTAACGTTCGCCGTTACATCACGGTGATCAATTTTTTGACCTAAATTATCAGAGAACAATATACGATGAGGTGTTAGTAAAGACATTATACCGGCATGATCAAAATGACCTTTCGTTCAAATAATATATACCCATATCGTTCTGGCATGGTCATTGATATCAATTAGTCGCGCCAGTCTCGAAGTTATTAATTGAAATATGTAACGATTAACAATTAAATTGATCACGGTCAAGTTATTAATCGAACCGTCCAATGAGTATGATTTCGTATTTTTGCGCACGAAACGTTTTTTGTGCGTGTGAAACTGTTAAATAGTCGTGACCGGAGTTTCACTATGCTATCATTTATGATTATTGTTTTCTTGGTCTAATGGTGGACGTGCATCCGCAATAACAAATACAGGGTTTTTCAGTGATAATTCACAAGCCCTAAGGCAACCGAATGAAGAGTAAATTAGAAAAAAAAATGTATATAAAAAAAATTACAGCTTATACAGGGTGTCCCTGGACTTCCTCTTCTCCTCTTGGGAATGTATAGATGCGGTCAAAATATTACCATTACTTCTTATAACTTTTTTTCCTAAAATCCTGCGACACCAAGTTATGGGCTTTCGAAGTTACAAAATTAAAAATATTTTTCTTTGATACGTAACTTTTCTAATGATTATTCAAAATCAACCAAATTTTGAGGATTGACTAAACAAATGAATCCCTTCGATGAGCTTTCATGCAGGAGTCAGTTGTTTTGCCACAAAGTCAGGAACGGACTGCCCCCGATAGTCTACACCAAAAAACTTTGAAGTGACCGAACATTAAAAGGGGTCATTCGTTCTCCTTGAGAGGCCATGAGCGCGATCATATTTGGGACGGAAAAACGGAAGCCTGTCCTTGTTTGAAATGGATACGACGAACCGATTTTGAGTTATTAGCGTCCCAAATATGATCGTGCTCATAGCCTCTTAAAGAACTTCAAACAGACTGGTCTACAGGAATACGTATTTTTTTTTATTTTTAATTAATTCAGGAAAATATTTAAATAACTTCATAGCAGTGTATTCCAACTTCTAGATGCCAATCTATCTAATGCTTGCTCTGGAATACGCACAAACCACCTGGCGCGGTGCTATAGGTTTTTTGGGGTTTTCTACAACTGATCTAAACACTGGCGCACTCAGGAATTGCACTTGGGGGGGGGCGCTCATACAAGCCAATGAAAATAGTAAAATATATGAATTAGGGTTCAATTCTGGGAAAATGAAAAACAATGATAAACAAAATGATACATATGTAATTTCTATTGAAAAAATCATGCCAGGATTGGAAATTTTGACGATTGGAAATTTTGACAGGATTTTCAAAGAATTAGACATACCTGATTATTACTCTGTTAATGAACGACGCTAATATTTGTAAAAAATATTTTTCTGACACTTTGTCCAAAGCCCACCCCCTGGGTGCGCCAGTGGATCTAAAAATGGGCACCCATGTATCTGAATTGGCTTCCACACTCAAACCTAACCTGAGAAAGTTCTTTTCTTTCTTTCTCCTTATTTTACTGACCTATGCAATTACGCAATTTACTAAGCAACCCCCTATTAGGCAGGGATCCATCCCGCCACGGGCTGGTTACCGGCGTGAGTAGCTAGCGGGAGCTTCGTCGAAGGATGGAGGGCGGATCTTGCTTGAGTCAATCCTTCATCCAATGAAGAATCTTCAACTTCAAACACATCATCGGATCAATTCTGTTTCTCATTAGCAAAATTGTTACCACACCAAAATATATTTCAATTTTATAGAAGGCTTGATATCTACATTGCTTTATTTACAGGAGATGATGGCAGCAACATCTCCCACCAATATTTTTTCAAGCCTTCTACAAAATTGAGATATATATTGCTGTGAAAATTGTCTTGCTGTGGTAACAATATTGCTAATGAGAAACAGAATTGACCCGTATGAATCCCGGCCTCATGAAACATCCTCGTACCATCTATGTGGCCAGACGAAACATGTCCGACCTCTGCCACCGTCGCGTCGAACCGGAATTTCAATCAAGGTCTAGGAAATCGGTCTCAACCTGAGCAACTTATCTGATCATCAAATCCATAAACGTCATTTTAATGCGTTGCAACAGAACGTACCACTGAACTGTACATGTTGTTACGGCTTGGCGCACAAAGTGCAGTAGCGCTAGTTGTTGCGTTGCAACCTAGTAAACAATGCATTGAGAATGCAGTTTATTCATGAGAAAATCCTCACCACGTCTGAACACGCGAGTGCTGAACCGTATTGAGCTTTGTCTGGATAAACGCGGCAACGCACCCCTGAGCGCTATGGCAAATAGTACTAATATCGGGGGCGGGGATTGGCGCAGCGGTAGCGTCGTGGCTTCGTGATCGAAAAGTCGCTGGCTCGATCCCCAGACAAGGCAAGATTTTTTCAGTTTCAGATGTAGATCTGAGTGATTGAATCTTGTTGCTGGCTGTGGATAATCCTCCACGATTCACTGTTGCGTTAATAATTAACAGTGCTCCTCCTAAGGTGGCGTGCGGAGTTAGTAACAAAGCATGTCCAGAACACGTGGCTAATGACCATAGCAGTCGATGCTAAAACACCGAAGAAAAAAATATTACTAATTTCGGTCATCTACCAGCACTAGTTACGACTTTGGGTACTCCCTGCGAGTTTTTATGAGGGACTATTTCTTTATTATTATTAACCATTAACAATAATTGAAGATCAAATGACAGGATGATTACACATTTAACATCACCATGTGGAACCCATTCTACCTGTACGAGCAAAATGAAGAAAAGTGAAAATCTGACCGAGGACGAGGGCATATTCAATAAATGTGAAAACTTACCTTGTAAAAAAGTTCTTTTCATTCTGATGTAGCAGGGCATTGCTAGGCCACTGAAAAAAAAAACATCAATCAAAATTAAAAGCAAATAAAAACAGTGGAACATATCAGCATTCCAATGTCTTGCATGTTGTCATAATGAATGCTCTCCGAATGGAATTCGAAAGAATTGTATCAATGTAGTAATATTTCGGGCAAACAAACTATTCATACATAATGATTAAAATTATTAAATAATTGGTTATGCTCATTTCGGTGCTGGTTACAAGATATATTTAAGTTACGTAACATCCTGTGTACAAAACGAGTAGTCGGTGAAAGTATATAGAGACAAAAACATCTCAAACAGGAAAAAGTCTAGCATCGACGCTACGGGTAAATTGATAAAGGAAGAGTATGATAATGGATACATTTAGTGAAGACAAAATCTCATTGACAAACATGATGATGCCATACATGTATAAAAAAAAAACAACAAAAAATATTATATACCGGGTGTCAAATTATTCTTTAGACACGCCATAGTTTCCAGTGTTCCAAAAGAATGTGATTCAAACTTGGTAAGGATATTGGATTCAAAGGATGAATGTTTTAAAAAGTCTTGCAATTAATTGATACATTGTGTTCCAGACAACCCATTCTTTAATTGCTCCTCATCGATAATAATAATAAACCATCTTACTTTTGTTTTCCTCGATCTGGTGGAAATGGATATTTTTGGAATTCAAATTGCATTATTTATTATGTATTATTAAAAAAGTCAAAAGAAAAATTCGTTGATTTGAAATGAACATTTGATGATGATGGAAACTGGAAAATGTCGAAATGTTTCGCACGCTATGATTAAGAAGCTAAAATTAATTATAATTCTGCTTGCCATAATATCTATTAGGAATCAATGTTATATCTGTTTGCTAAGATATTTATGTGCGCCATAAAATATTGAACGAAAGTATTAACGAGAGAAATTTCGAACATCCAACATTGAGGTGGGTCTGTAGTTATTATAATATTGAACTTTCATTGATTCTTGTTTAATATTCATTATCTACCGAACATTTTCAAGATAAATGTAGTTAATTTGTGAAGTAATATTTTGAAAAATTGAAAGGTGTTAATTTTACACGTCGGTAACTCTATGATGAAAACGTATAATGATAAATCTTGATGCGAATATAATCGGTAAAGGATTTGGTGTCGTAGAAATATTCGGTGAGTATTTTTCAACAATAATTGATGCCAAAAAATAATAGCACGACAATGTTTTTTGAACAAGTATCTGCTGTGACATAGTATATTGTATAACTAGTGCCGAAAATAGGATATTCCATACGAGTGCTATTAAAACTAGTTGAAACTTAATTTGAACCGAACCATAGAATCCAGTGTCAGATGATTCTCCACTCATAAGCAGGCAGCCAACAATTTTGTTGTTCTGATAAATCCAAAGTTTAATCAAGTTTCTAATGCGTTATCATGTACACAAACAGAACCTAAAGTGAAGAGAGTGTTTTCGATTTGATTCCAAGAGTTCAATCATCTGACGACAGCTGTTTGGTAGTTTCCTACTCGTCAGGACAGCTTTATGCAATCTCTCGAAGTCAAAACGAATATGGTTGTGAAAGAATGGAATTCTCCTATCAACGATGTGACACTTAACCCCCCCATGCAATTTAGAATTTTTGAGTGAGGGGTATCGCCCCCTGTCAAGCAAATACCATATTAATTGGATGAAAAAAAGTTTGTATTTCGTGCAGAAATTTATTTATAAAATCATAGCAAAGCGCTTTCGACTATCAAGTCATAATCAGTGCGTACCTGTAAGTAAGTGACATTGAAATGAATTTAAGAAATTTTGATAATATGAATTTTGAAAAATTGAAAAAATTACTTACTCGTCAGGTGTACAAGAGCCATACCATAAAAATATCATGTGTCCATAGGACCATGTAACAAGTTAAAACGGGACATCATATGATTAACATTTTAAAAAATCCTTATTCCAGGATTGAGTTTGATAAAAGTTTCAACAGACAGAGTAACACATGTCTGCTGAACTTAGTATACTGTCAAACTAAATGAAATATGAATGAAATTGACATTGTGTCAAAAGTTGACAATGACAATTGGCTTCGAACATGAACTTCTGGAAACACTGATCTATGTTTTGAAAATTGTTGAATGACCAATTAGTCAAATTGATCTGTAAGTCTATTTATAGTTCTGTTCATCCAAACCCAAGGAAATATAACAAACCGGGAAAGGTCTAATGAGAACCTCCACCCGAAGTGCATAAATACCATATTGTCGCGGAAATATTCAGACCTGGCGCCATCTAGGTGGGCAAGGGCGAAATGATAACAGCGGTCGGAGTGATCAAGCCACCTATGGACCAATAACGGTGGCTTAAACCTAGAAACGCCCAGACGGATGGCAGAGTTCTCGAAATATCTGGAATCTGTGTTCCGAACTATAAAAGGACGTGCGACAATATTCAATAAACTGCATTGTGACAACTCGATTACTTGATTCAATTTGTTGAACATTCCGTTGAATAGCTGTTAATTAGTGGAAACGGGCGTGCAAAAACAATTATCGCAAACTATAATTTCTTGGAGACTTAAATTGTCGCTTATTTCAAATACCACGCCCCTAGAGTATAATTGAAAAATCGAACAAGAGCTTAAAAGTAATTTCTGGTAAATTAAAAGTAGAGTAGGTTGTTGCAGGTGATGTAATCAAGATCGCATATTGAAGACCCAGTTGACCTTTCAAATTGTTTACGATCTCTCATAAACAAATCTATGACATATTACATTAATTATAATCATTATACCTGCGGGGATTTGGATGAATTTTAAAGAAGACCTTGGTGAAGATTTTATTAAAGGATATAATATGAAATCCCAACGAATTAGAACTCAATTCCAAAACATAATTAGCTTTATTAAAATATTAAAAACAACAATAAAAAAGTAAAAATATAAACATAATTAATCGGCGCTTCGGGGCGGCTTAAATGGATTCGTTGGAGCATTCGCTAAACATCCACTCTAAAAAATTTAAAGTGAAACTTCACTTATTTTGAAGAAAATGTTACAATGTTGGCAGCATTTTAATACATTAGAAAAGCAACTAAAGTGACATCTACTGACTGTAACGCATGAAATTTTGATATTGATGAAAAATACCGATCACTTGGCTTGAGACCTTAGAAGCTACACCAATAATAGTGCAAATAAACGTATTGTTGTGATTCCTAAGCATTATTCTTCAATTCCTCTTCATTTTAAGAATTTTTCCAGTGAGTTCAAACATTATACAATTTATAAATTTCAGAAAAAGCTGAAACGATATCTATCAAATCACTGATCGTCTTTTCACAGGCGATTTGCTTTAAGCCGCGTTTTCACTAGGGCATTCGGTGCTCATGCGGAACGAAAGAATATATTGACGTCAATTAACAGTTTATGAATTTTATATTAAACAAGGTGTTTCAGAAATTGGAGCGATTGAGAAAATGGGTTGTTATATGGAACATAATGTATAACAATAAATGGCAAGAATTTTCATTTTTGAGGAAATCAAAAATTTTCGAAATTTTTATGAAATTTTATTTTCAGTTACCTTTGTTAAGGAGGCACTGGTTTGATTCTCTAGGTCACAGCGTGTCTGCCCGCTGGCAGTGTTTTAGCCCGATTTGCGCAGGCTGTAGAAATCTGATCATTGATAACCAAAAAAAAATTGAATACTTTGAAATTCAATAACTCCCAATATTTAATTTTTTTTGTTTTGTCAAAAGCATCATATTGCTGACACTCCTCCCATGTTATTTGATTAAAGATGATTTATTATTACAATTTTTTTCCTGTTTCCGGAGCCCCGATACATCCGGAGGGCGCGCTGGTGTCATTTACCCAGATAGTCACTCCCCACGTCTGTGGGATGAGTGATTATTGGGTCCGAGAATCATGTGCTCTGAGTAGACATAATGAACCAAGGATGACGGTCTTCTGCATTCGTCCAGCTGAGATTTCAGCCTCATCACGGAAAACCGGTATGATTTTCAGATTAGAGAGCAGCGTGTCCATCATTCCATCAAGGACCCGTATAATCAGGACCACCATTTCAACAGGATGGTTTTGGGTAGAGTAAATAATCTCGATATTTAATCCGGTTTACCTCCTCTTTTCGGACGATGTTCGTTTCGCCAGGAGCCGAAAACTATAAAGAAATTCGTCGTACTTTGATGGTCGTGGAGGTCTTCACCAGGCTTATTTGTTTGTTGTTTCCTGAGGGTGGGGAATGAGTAGTTCCAATAAATTCAGCACTTCTCATTCTCCACAACGGACTCAATAACCATCGGAGCATGAAAAATACTGTATGGGTGTCGTAGATGGTAGTACAATACTCGTAGCGCCGCGTTGTGTGAAGTTATCTCTGCATGTAGTGTCTGGGCCTATCAGCGATTACGATAGACCAGGGTGTTGAACGCACCGTCTAGGCAGGCCAATCCCTTCGTCTCCGACTGCATTCCACTTGACCTGAAGAATACGTAGATCAAATTTTTGGATAAAGCAAGGTCTTCCATGTTCTTGAAGAAGATCTCATGCATTGGCTTATCCTTATGTAGCTGCAAGAGTACTTCAGTCTCCGTAGCTTTAACATGAGCTTTTTGCTGAATGGGCTCCAACTTGGTGACAGAGTTTGGGTCACCCCGTTCAGGTCAAAAACGAGACCAAGTTCATCATATGTCTGTATGATAAAAAATATGTGATACCATTTGTAGTGAATCATTGGTAAAGATATCTTACGAATATCTATAGATCCAATGGCATTCAACACATTGTTCGATAATACCCATGTCGTTTCATAACTAAATTGTGTCTATTTTTGCTCATACAATGTTCTTTTCTTGAAAAAATCCTATAACTGTTTTTATTTGAATATACATTGTTTTTGTTTTAATCTTTACAAATATTGAATAATAATACGATATAAAAACCGATACTTAATACCGGTTGTATGTAAATCAGTGTGGTACAGAGATCTTATGAATATTTAGATACAACGGTATTGAACAAACTGGAATAAAGTAGGCGAATAAGTATCGCAAATGGTTCGTTCAGGATATTCCTGCTGTTTGATAATTAAATTGGTATATGTCACTCACAAGGATTATTTGATATCTGGAGTTTGTGCATTTATTTTTATTTATTTGTCTCATAGTTGTAGTGATAATACATAGTTATTTATGCACTTTGGGGAATACAAACTTTCAATCCCTCATTTGAGGGACTAAAATTGCACAAGGCTTCAGTTTTCTAGGCTGAAAAGAGGCGGACAGTTGGATGCTATATTTTTTTGTTATTGACGTATTCTGAACACAGAATCAAGAAGTATATGGTTTCTGGGCTTTGGGGCCGTGGTCGGTGCATCTCCGTGGAGGCGGTTTCTTTGGACGTTTCGCTCACAACTGCGATGAGCATCTTCAGCTTGGATGATGCCTTCTCGAAGAGCGACGTAAAACTTATAAAACGGTTGAAAGGTCTTCGCAATTAATTGTTACAATCTGGCTATTCTGAATAGAAGAGAAATGGAATAGAATAGAAACAGAAGCATTTTGACTTTATAAAATGCCAACTGTGGATTAATATTAATAATGAACTACGCTTTGACATTTTCATACTGGCATTTCTGAGTTACGAACTACGTACTACATCATGTACTTGCGCTCATAATATTAGTACAGAAACCACAATATTTCGAGTTTCCTCATTTTTATTCACAGAAGAAACCACAAAGTTTTGGTCGCCGTAGTCACGATATGCATTTCAGCAGCAATTCTAACAGGTATTTAGCTTGCCTAGCTCACACTAGTACATATGCTTGACGTTCGCACACGTTTTGAATTTTTAACCAATGTCTGCGATGCAATCACTTTCGTTTTTTGAAGGAAAGTAAAATGAATCACGATTCATTATGATCATTTCGCGAGAATCAAAAAAATGCAATTAGTTTCTTTCAATAAATGCTGATGTTTTTGTTCTTGCTCTTTTTTACTTTCCATTCAAGAGCAAGTTACGATTCCAAAGTGAATTTGACGATAATTAAGAAATAGTAATAACGCAATACTTCCGAATGATTGCCTTTTTTGTGAATGGTGATTGTTTTGTTATTGATAGTCCTCGAAAGCGTGTGAAATGAAGAGTATAAAAGAATGGGATTCCACCAAAGTGATATAATCACCGACTTTCTGGGGACTTCAATCGTATCCTAGTTAAAAATGTTGTAAGCAAATACATCTATACATGACTCATTCGAATATGGTCTAATCACATATATACACTGCTGTAAATAACAATCTGCATAGAAAATTCAACAATTATAAAATACAATTTACGGCAATTCAACAACAGACCATTAAAATATCAAATATCAGAAAGAAAACGCGAATTTTCACTTTCAGTTTTTCTTCTTTTCACGTAAAGCTATACTGCATATGTCTCCAACTTGAAGGAACTACTGTGTGCCATTTCGATCGCTTCTGTATTAGAGAAATAACTCTTTAAACCAACTCCTCCAAAATCTATTTGACATAATCTGGCTATTTTTCATTGTTTCCTACCATAAACACCTTCACATTTGAAAATCCCAGTAGTGGTATCCGTATTTGCTGTGGCAATCAAGAAATGCATTGGTGTTATATTTTATTGATTTGAGGAGACATAATTTATAGCTCTGAAGTTTATAATACTTTCGACATCCACGAGTTGTGGATGAATGCTGCTCTTTCAGGATTATATACCTGACTTTCTTGCCAAATGTATCTATCCTCTCCCATACTCCTTTTATATGTGTGGTGCCGCTTCTGTGTTTAAAATCCATTTAATTTTTTGAGTAGACAAAGTAATTATAATTTTTTTCTTGTGACATTTCGGACATACATTTTTTAAATTCATTTTCTGCTCCTACAAAGTTAGCACCGTTGTCTGAATGTATCGGCTGACCTCTCACATCGGATAACTTTTCTGCAGACAATGTGGTAAAGGGACAGAAACAGCCAAACACGTACTGTCAGAATGCTAGGCGTTAGACCGCAAGAGACAGGCATTACTCGGAAAACCTAGGCTAACTCCCGAAGAATATAACAGTCAACCGGTGAATAACCTATACAGACTGGTACAGGGGACTACAGTTACGGAGTAGGTGCTGTCAAACTAACCCGGAAAAAACAAAATGCCCAAGAGGCTGAGATGTAGCTGGCGAGAGGACCATAAAATTCTCGTATATCTATTCATTCTATGTTCAGATTATGGTGACATTTCAGGCTGAAGTGGCTTGGCTCTTTTAATTTTCCTAATCCAATGATCCAAAATATCTTTATCTGCCTTAAATTATTATTAACTGAGTCATGGCCGATTTATGATATTTTTCCTTAGAAGTTAAATCAAACGTTCTTTTTTCCAGGTGGCAATATAATTAGAAATTTTTTATTCGAATACCTCTCGCCTGGAAATCCGAGAGGTAGTTTGCTTCCAGAGTATTTTACTCGAGAAGACTAGAAAAGGGAAAGGAAAAATGTGACTGCTCTACTTCAGTAGGAAAAATTCTGTATGTATTTCAAGCACAAAGTGTTTTTGCCGCGCAAACAGATTATTTTGCGACGCGTTTTCTGTAGATTATAGTTGCATCCAGAGTTGCAGGTACAAGTAATTGAATATTATAGATGCCAGTCAACCAGCATAGTTTTAGAATCTTCTGAATACCTTTGAAACGCTCTCGATACGGTTCTGTCTCTCATCAACAAACACTACTGCAAAGTATGTCTCTGAATGGTAACATATCCAATATATTTTTAAAAGTTGTTGACTGGATCGTATTATTGTCCGAAGATGAAAGGGACCGTTTAGATTCGATCAATTCAGATGCGTTAGGCCATATGAGTCTCTCCGAAACTCTCTATACCATATTTTACGATAGAGAAATGTATATGATGATCGCAAAAAATAATAAAATCCATACACAAGGTGTGTCTCAAATTATGTCATTAATTTCAGTTGGCGATTCCTTGTCAAGTTTTATGAAAAAAAGTTCCTATAAACTTGCTCCTAACTTGCTTCCTTACCAAGTATGGGGTGTCAAAAGTTAAAAAAAAATATTGTTTTTTCAAGAACTACTCAAAACCTTTTTCGCCGAGTTTGATTAAACTTCGTGTGTTTCCTTGTAGCAACAAGGGGCTTTTTTTCATAATATCAGATTATGAATTTCCATTCCAGTGTCGTCCAGTGTCGTCAGATTCACCCTGTATGTTCGCAGCACAGTGACCCACCTTCACATTCAAGCTGGAAATACAATTTCCTCAAACATTTCAGTTTCTTAACCGAATCCAAATCACTTTCTCGACCAACTATCGCAACAGCGGTCTTTTATGAGAACGTGGGAAATCTTTGCGACAATTGAACTAAAAAAATGTAATGAATATTGATGAATTACCGTGTCCTGATTGTCTACTTCCAGTATATGAACAAATAAGGACCATGGGAATATTTTTGAGTAATGGTTTCAGTGCAAACAGCTGTTGTGGAATGTGCGGTATTCATCTATTGTTTTCAAAAAGTCATTGATATCAGGTGTTCTGGCTGTATTTGGAAATTAACACATTTTTCTATTTCATGACGTATTGTACAGAAGTTTTTGCTAGTGCCAAATGCTGAACTAATTTCATCTCCCTCCCAGACCAAAAAATTGTACAGAAGGTGGAAATATGGTGGTAGATGCAATGGAGGAAACGTAGCACGAGAAACTTCCTCAATGGCTGTTTTCTTTGAAAACGTCAAAATGACTCAAATACTTTCTAACATGTATGAAGTGTGTAATCATTACCAATTATAATGGAAGATGAAAAAGCGACAATCATTTCTCCTGAATTTAATGTTGGAAAAATCTTAGAATTATTCAATTATAGCTTACATTATGTAACGAGTTCACAATCATAATTGACTGTAATGCTATTAACAATGCATACTGAGTGGATTAAGAACTCATATCATCAAGAGAAAACGCGGACACTACATTTATTGAAGATCATTAAATTAATAATAAAATCATGGATTATATAATCCAGTCTTCCGCTATGTACACTGTGGACGTAAATAGTCCCCCCCTATTATTTTTTCAACGGTTTGATATTTTTCTACCTACCAAATTTGGCACACATCTATGAGACCATAAACGCTACTTTTCAAGATATCTGCCTTCTTTATGACGTCATCCGCACAAGGGTGACGTCATTTGGAAGAAAAACTTTAAATGGGGAGGGACGTCACGTGACACTTCGTTTGGAAGGTATTTCAATTATGTAACCAACGGTGTATGCATTTTCAATTTTCGCCCTCCGTTGGAGGAGCATTTATATTTTAAAATTATCATTTTATCCCATGCAAATACGTATGCGAATTGGTTGAATATTATTTTGATAATAAGTGAAGTAAATATCCATCTAATAATTGAAAAATTAAAAAATGTTTCGCTAGTGATTAGAAACTGTTTATAATTATTACATTATATAATTCGTAGTGTATAACCATGTTCTATTGAAAAAAGCAGTGCATTATTTGAACTGCAAAAGTTTCAGTAAATTAATTATTCAGAAACAAATATGAAGGAAGCATAGAATACTCGATTTTGAATGTGGTTAAAGATACTATATGTCCATTTTCACTTTGCATTAGTGAAATAAGAATATACGTTATTCATAATATAAATGCACCCATCTCCCCTAACGGTGGGCGAAAATTGAAAATTCATACACCGTTGGATACAGAATTGAAATACCTACCAGATGACCCATTTGACATTTTTTCCCCAAATGACTTCACACCTGTGCGGATGATGTCATAAAGAAGCCAAGTATTGTAAAAACAAGTATTTATAGTCTCATATAAGTGTGCCGAATTTGGTTAAAAAATATTAAACCGTTCAAAAAATAATAGGTGGGCTATTTACGTCCGCACTTTATATTTCGGAAAGTCTATATTTATATATTTTTGTATAGTTAAATATGTTAACAAACCGGCAAACAACGGACTTCCACATTTTTTTTTTGTTTTCTGGGAAATTATTTATGGAGATCCCTATCACAGTCGACGGGTTATCTACCTTGTACCATTAACAGGACATCATGTGAAACTAATAAAACATACTACCTAAGAATATACTTTTTGTGTTCTGAAAGTAAAAACTGGGTTAACGTTCACGGAGCTTCTTGTACTTCAACACTTTTACCCGTTATGCATTATTCATTGAATTTTTTCTGTGACGCAGAATGTCTGCAAGTCTAGGTACCGATCTTCAAACGGAAGACATATTTTCAGACTATCTCCTCCGGCTCTTATTGTTTGCTAATCTTGTCGAGCTATTCTCTGGGTACTTGTAAGGCGATGATCATGTAATAAAAAAAATGTCGTAGCTTATCTAGATCCACAAATGATTTATTTGAAACGTTCGATGAGGTGTGAATGATTTGATAACTCAATTTAGAAAGTGCATCGTTAGGAGATGTAATAGATTGCCTCCTAGGGAGTCGATTCTGGTAAATTGGAATCGTTTTATTGGATGTACAAGTTTCCACATCATGCTTCAAAGACGAAGCAAAACGAGTTAAAACTTTGACGACATAATCAATTTGATGGTTTCAGTAGAATTCTTCTGGACTTCCATTGTCTAGAAACTAAGAAAATTAATTATTTGTATGTATTTTGAGTCACGACGTTTCAACAGTTATCATCTACTGTCGTTCTCAAGTGTGTAAATCCGAAGATATCTTGGAACTTATTATTATAGCAATCATCATCATAATATAATGCATACTTTGGGCAGAAATACTACCTTCCCCCCGCTTCCATGCTATTGGTATATATCCACAGCTTTAAGCAATCTTTGAATATTTCACACATATGTGATATTAGCATATTTAGTCTTTTCTGTAAGAGAACTGAGTAAATACTATCCAGTCCCGGCAATTTGAATCGATGAAACTTGCCTGTAGTCCTTCTGATTTTTCCGGCATTATTTTGTTGGTTAGTTACCAGTTCTCTGGTATGGGCATCCTGGTTCTTCTCTCAGGATACATCGATACACTAAAGGTAGAAGGGAAGTGGGATTCCATTAGTAACATTATATTCTCCTTCTCAGTTTTTTAGCCTCTTGAAGAGCAATGTACTCGTCACCATATAAATTCTTAAACATTCTGATGATTCCTCGCACTTCATGTGTTTCTTTTCGCCTTCCGGATTCAGTTGTTGACTGTGTGACTTTTGCTCAACAGGTAGGTACCTAGGTATCCCAATTCTTCTCACCTCACCTTTCAATTTCTCGAGGTGGTGGTTTCACCCAAGGACATTACATACAAGGACTGTTCCATTACTACCGTGACGTACCTCAGTAGCTCCCTACCTAGTCCATTCCACTCAACAATTTGACTCAACAATTTGTTTCTTTTATTCGAAGGCCACCGCATTACGTCATTTCAAGGTCATTTCTGATACAAACTTGAAAATAGGAATGGAGCAGTCCTGTGTGTAATGTCCTTGAATTTCCCCAATAAAATTATTAAGCAATGCAGGTTATAATTGGCAGATGTCGTCTTGGGCCTGTCTACGTATTGGGGACGGTGGACATCATAACCCAAACTGAACCCCGTCCCCTCGTGGCATCCTTATACTATACTGGAGCACAGACATGGTCAAACGTTTATATCCTCCACCACAGCGCTATGGGAACTGACTGATTTACCTCTGTTTTGTTTTGTTTCTTCACTACAATTCAGGCGATTGGGATTGGGAAGATACGATCAAAGCTCGTTGAGTGTACTAACGGGTCCGCTCTTCTTTACCTAACCAAGGAAGATAGAACTCTAGCAACGAACGCTCAGGAAATAGCAAATATCTTTGCCAACGTGTTTGCTCCAACCAGTGAAGGCAGAAATGAAAGGAAGAGTCGTGAACGAAATAAATACGGATTATGCAGAAATTCTCGATTGTGGATCCAACAATTTGGTAGAACTCAATGCGAATAAAACCCAAGTATGTATTTTCTCTAGAGAGGCGGATCTCACAGTGGCCAGCGTAACTTTGTCAGGAGTATCTATACCAATATAATCTTCCATTTGAAAGCTTCGTATTACTATCGACAGTACCATTTCATCGAAAAACGATGTGAGGTCCATTGCCAAAAGTGTCTCTCAAAAACTTAGTTCTCTGTTTTGTACTAAGAAGTATTTCACGTCCCTCCAACTGATTATGATTCATAAGACACAAATTTGATCAAGTCCTGGAATACTGTTTCCATTTATTGAAGCTTTCATATTCTGTCCAAAAAAGAGTTATTCGTTTCGTCGATGATACTTTGCTCAAAAGCTCACTCACTGCTCTGGAACACCACAGAACGGTTGGCGATCAGTCTCTGTTTTATAGAAATCTTCATGGACGATGGTCTTCCAAAATATCATTAATCGTTTAACAGTTAGCGCTCCCATCGAGACCGGCCCGTCAAGCTCAGTCCTCACATCCGTATGTCGTCACTTTGGAGGCATGTCGAACATCTATTTCCCAGGGCTCGTTCTCGTTGCATCGGGAGGTGTTCCCTGAGGCATACAGCTTGCAGAAATTCAAGATCACCTTTACCTACGTTGTCGTGGGAATAAAAACTTAAAAAAGGCATCCATAATTGCCTCATTTACCTGATTGACTTGCTATTTACCTCTCAATAAATTAATGTTTATAGTTTCGATTTGTAATTGTATGATATCGATTTGTTAACGGAAATGGTGAAGTGTTTTTGCAACAGTTTCTGTAATATATACGCCAATTCAGTTTTTTTCAATATGCTTATTAATAAAATAAATCTAGCGGTACATTATCCAACGCAATCACCTTGTACCCCAATGTACACGAAATGAAAGTCAAAATTCAAATGAACATTGCAGAATACGAGTGCACTTATGTATGAAAATGTTGCTCCAGTTTCAGATCAGTTGATATGCATGTGAGTATTTTATTTTCGGCCTATACATTTGTAGATTAATTACGAAAATATTTCACAATAAGATTGTATATGGCGGCAAGGCGGTTGATTTCAACTGTTGTTTTATGTGGCAGTTAGTAGGCTGGCCATAATTTTTCTGGTTCACTAAAAGTAGTGCCATTATTATAAACCTGATTTGCTATTATTTGAGCTAATGGATATTGCAATTCTTATTTCTGACTTTCAACGTACATGAACGGCAAATGTTATTGCTTTTATAAACATACGCAAGGGCAAGGGCAAAGACAATGAAAATCAATCGTATACCCATGTTTCAGATTTGTTGGGTATCACCAGGATGGTGTACTCAAATGCAGGGAGGATGTGCATTAGGTACTTATATGTAAGACAAAAACAAACGGAGCGCAACAACAGGTATTTAACAGGACATTTGTGGTTTTAGTAAAGTAAGATGACCCGTGTGCGTTAATTATAAGGAATAAGAAAAGAATTACCAATTTTGCCGTTTTCTGTTGATACTCTATTTCACAAGTGCTTTTTGGACTAGTTTTCTGTAGAGACCGAAAATCATAAGTGGGGTGTCATTCTATTCGTAATGGTATATAGAGTATCGGAAAGTTTTCATCTGGGGTATGGTGGTTTTATGAGAGCGTGAAGAATAGCTTGCTGTAATATTGAGAGAGCATTACAATTTCTCCTCTACTTTTTCGAGGAAGGGATATCAACTGAGCTGTTAACTCGTCGGGCGAGGCAACAGGAGAGGCACGCAGTAGTGCGTCTCTCTTATTTATGTGGTATTATCATATTATTGCGTTCCTTGTTGCTCGCGTAGATTTCTGTCCATACCCCAGATGAATAGTTTCCGAAACTGTAGAAACAAGTTCGGCTAGAAAAAGTTATAAATTCAATAAAAAAAAGAAGACTATGGTTTTTTGCGAATAACTCAAAAACTATTGCAGATATCAAACATCGGAAAAAAATATCATTATCGAAAGCATTACATGTTTTTTTACTCCCATTGTTTAAATGATTGTCAAGTATAAACAAACGCATTGTAAGGCAATCCATTATTTTTTTTGAAACCATATCATTGATAACAATCATGAATGCACTTTTTCTTTAGCCATTTTCTTTATCCATTTTCTTTCGAAAGTCTGTAGGACCAGGCCCCCAAAATTTATCGCCAGTGATGTTGCTACCGTGAAAGACGATGTTTTCCATTATTATCATCATGATTTTCCTCTTCTTTCTGCAGGATCGTTCATATTTTCAATTGTTTTTTATTGATAAAGTTTCTAGTGACTTCGTGATGAATAACAACTATATTTTTTCCGTGTCATTCACTGTAATCTAAGATTTTACTGTCTCCAAATGATTATCATCATCTCCTCTGGTAGCTTTTGCTCCTTCAGATTTCACTCCTCCTACTTCAGATTTCGCTCCTTCTCCTGATTCATTGAGAACTTTCCTCCCACTTTATGTTTCTTCAGTATTCGATTCTTGAATGTTCTATTTTTTCGAATAATTTTCTGTATTGCAGTGTACAGATCCGTTATCTTTTGAAGAAACCCTGTTTTGACTAATTCTTTCAATTACTCCACTGAAATTGAGTTTTTCTCCATGCTCTAAACAGTTTGAGGTCTCATTTTTCTAGGCCCTCTTTCATTTTTCCATTAATCCTCTCCTGAATTTTATTTTACATATTACAAAAAAATGTTGAATACATAAGTTGTAGGTTTTCATTCGATCTCTTCAATATTTTAAGTTTTTAATTTATACAGAGTGCTTTCTAAACTGCCTACCCGCTCATAATTTGTGGTCAGTAATCATGTAAGGAATGTCCTGTGTTAAGCCATCAGTGAGTACACTCCGAAGATTCCAAGGTTACGATTATTTACGACCTCTATTATGAAGTTGACCGCAATTGGAAATAACCAACCTCTCATATTAGTCAATATAATAGATAATTACTCTATAAAAAAATTAAAAAATTGCGATCACTATGAATTGACACGAAGATCGGCACATCTGTGATTTTGTAGAAGTCACCATATATTCATTAATCATTATCTGTTCAGTGATGCTCGTTTATTTATATTGAAATAAATAACCGTTAATAGCGCTCATTTCACTTTCAGTTTCACAATCAAGGTCGGACGACGAAAACTGTTACTTGCACGGAGATCGTTTTACCGAACCTATCCTAATAGACACCTCTGCAAATATGCTTACGTCATTTGTCAAGAAAATGCTGCTTGTAGGTTTTTAATGCTTCTGTTGCGTTGGACTAATCATTGAAGAGATTAGGATTCAATAAAAAAATAACCAGTAATTTCTACCAGTGACGCATCCAGGATTCCAGTTCATAACGAAAAATTCACCAGGTGAAAAATCAACTCCTGTAGAAAGATATCCATTTAAATATGACGGCTGAGTCATTATCGCGATAAAAATGCCTATTCCTCAAAACCAGATTTCATTAATAATTCATAAAATTCATAAATTTCCAGATAGTTAAAATTTATAATAATGTACCAAGTACTCAGAGACGAAAGAAAAACATTGCAAAGCAATTCTTTTTAATAATCAGAATAGATGAAATGAGCCTTCGCCCCCCTCCCCCCTCACTGTGTGAACAAATGTGTAAATTATCTATCTATCTGTCTAGTTTTATCAATATTTTTCAATTTAGTCAAGCTGAACTCCGCCTATTATGCCGTTATTTTTATATAAATATTTGAAGTTATTTAAAAAAAACTGAAATGGGCAATAAATACGCTATTATTATTAGATAGCGGGCGTCCCTTCAATTTCTGTCATGATAGTATCGATTGTTCAGTATTGTTGACACAATATGAATCATTTTGGGAAAGTTTCATCTGAACAAATTACAAAAAGCATTATTACAATTGTGTTGTTGATATCTGCTGGTGAATTTATGATATTTTGATATTTATGACTTATCTTGCCAAAAAACACTCGAACTTCTCTTTTATTGAATAAATTTATTTCAACTCAAAATTTTTCCATCGGTAATTGTACTCGAAAAACAGACATTGGACAACATTGCTAGACCGTAGGTAAAGCAATCAGTTTTTCTCGTGAAATTACTGACTGGCAAAATTTCAGAAAGAAATTTATCCGATAAAAAAAGCTCTTGTGTTTTTACTGTTGAATGCAAATGAGAGCAGCAAATTCCGTATGCAGATGCCTTCACTGTTTTTTTTATTAAAATATCCGTATCAACAGTGGTTATAACACGATAGGTTAACCTTTGGTTTTCTTTACCACTGATTATGCTTGATTAGGTCGTTGTAACATGGGATTTCAGGATTTCAGAAGTTTACCAACTTATCAACTATTGAATTTTTTATTTACCATCTGAGGGTAACAAGAAACACACTTCTGAAATTTCAGAGAAATTCGTGATCATTTACATAATTTTGTTATTCGCCTTCCAACCCGCACCACTGAAGCAACTACCTATATTATGTCTCTCCATAATAATGAAATTAAAGTGAATGAAACACAAGTTTACTCATGAAACATTATTTTACAGAGTTATTGGCCATTTCTCCGGAACTATTGGTTATTGGACTTCAGCACAATGGTAAATTTTAATCATAAACTTTGATCGCTTCCACATAATGTTTGAGCGGGGTCCTTTTCCATCATTATTGTCAGGACTTCTATCTTTCAGTTCTCTCAGAGAACTCAACGAGAAAATCAATCGTCTATGACATACGAGCTCGTTTTTTTTATGATTCCACTATTGAGGGTACATACATCGAAACAACTCACTGAGGTAGTCACAGGATCAAAGAAGGATTCTGTTGAAGAAGGTTTTGTAATTTATACTACTTTTTGACAATAAAGGCAATAATTTCGATAGTACCACAAACTGAGCTTTCGTCATAAATTTATAAATTTACAAAAATGCCATAAGTTATTGAGAGACATGTAAATGAACATTTCTAAGCGTTTCATGAATACCTATCCCGTTTACGCTCTCTTCGTCTGGCTACTAAGCCCAAATAAAAAAAAATCATACCCAGCCATTAATAATCCCAATGAAAAATTTCAATCAGATTGCATAACGTTTTGATAATCCGGAACTGATCGGGTAGATTCTATTTTATTGAAGCCAAATAACAGGTGAGGACTGCCTTGAACTTTAAGACGGCTTCATCAGGGTCAAGTGGTGACTATTATAGCAATTATGACCAACGAAGTGAAATTCATTTGAGTGTAGTATGAGTATAATCAAAAGGTCTCCGTCTCGAACAACTACTCATCGTGTCACAGTAGTGTGTAATTTTCAAATATAGAGGACAACCCAATAGCGGAGAATGTGGTTGGTCGGAAAACTTTATAATTTTGTAGTCCTCCAATACAATCATTCCACACACCTACAAGATAATAACGATAGTCGTTGCTGAACCTTTTTACTCCTATACACTTACAACTTAGGCCTATTCTGGCAAATACTTCCCTGGCTAATACTACGACGGGCATTGAACTATATCTAACAGATACTTGTGGAATATAGCTCATTGCAGAGGAAACAATTGCAAGTGCTCCCTCTAACCAAATAGCTGAATTTTATTTCGATTCGTTCAGTGGAACCACCTACAGACTAGTTTCGAAGTTTTTGCTTCGTCACCATTACAAGGTAGGTCACTACTGACAGCTTGAGGTCATAGTAACCAAATACACAAAGTTGTGGGATGATTCGGATGGGAACAGATGATTTTTAGTGACATATACTGCACTGATGAAGCAAAAACGCCAAAAACCTCGAATCTAGTCTGAAGGTTGTTTTCCTGTCCGATTAAAAACAAAATTCTGCTTTCTATGGAGCCCCGATACATCCGGAGGGGCGCTGCGTCATTTACCCAGATAGTCCCAGATAGTCAGTTAGTGATCACTGGGTCCGACAACCATATGCCCTGAGTAGTCATATTTTAGTACCTGTCAACAGAGATAAAATGTCAAACTTTTTTCCCGTCACAGAAAAAAAATTATTATTATTTTTATTAATACCTCTTCGCCATGGAAATAATGCATTCTTCTTTATAGCTAACGGAGTTTATAGAAGATGCAATGCCAATAGAATTAATTTCCGATGAACCAGTTATTTCAAACTGAATCACCATGATTGAATGTGACTATATAATAATAGTCAAATTACCTCAGAAAGTTATAAAATATTAAATAATTTCTTGATAATATCGAGAGTCAAATTATTACCAACTTTTACTTCTTTTTAGTGCTCATTGAATTTAGGTACCGTTATAGATTCGTTAATTTTACGGATATTTAACAAAGACGTAAGAAACACCTTTTAACAATATAGAAAGTTATTGGATAAGCAGGTATAAAAACCAAATTCTAAGTGACAAAGGTTCCTACACTTTTATATCATTGTAAATAAATATTTTCTTCGATTATTATGATTCTTCGACTACAAACTGAATGAACTATGTAACATGACAAAAAAAAAATGTGTCAATAACTCTGTTATATGATACTAAGCGGTCAATTATCCAATTTCCTATTTCTATTAAAAAGCACTATCCATTTTTATGAATTACTAGCTATTGCCCGTGACTTTGTCTGCGCAGAATTAGTACTTCGAATAGCCTAACTTTTTTCTTCGAGCTTTCATTAATCTCATTAAAAAATTATTGTTTAAAAAAACTAAAGAACACGCTTTACTTCTCATGGACTAAAGAGTAAAAACAATTTGATTTCTCAAATGTAAAAAAAGCATGGGTGCCTTCAATCTATATTCTCATATTTGTTATTAGTTTAATTTAACAATACAGAGCGTTCAAGAGCTCAAGAGAACTTTATACGCTTTTTTTTACATTTGAGAAATTAAATTGTCAATTATTTTTTACTTTTTAGTAATAGTAGTAATAGTAGTAGTAGCATGAGTAGATAATTTGACATTGATACCGCTAATTTCAATATAAAGATTGATCGAATTCTTTTTCGAATAGTTGGCACGAAGTGTCTATAACAGTTAATTCCATCATATTATTATGTGAGCTCGCAGCATATACTACTTTTTTTTTCTTTTTTGAAATAGATTAGTGTTCGATTTTTATTATTATTTTCAATATTTGTACCTTCAATTCCTTTTTCAGGTTATATAGGTATATTATGGGAATCATGACGGCATCAGGAAAGTTTATGATAAAAAGTGTTATTAAATATATTACAGATTTGTTTATGATTCAGAAGATGGTCGTAGAAAAAGTATAGTGTACAATTTGCATGAAATGACCAATTTCATACTCATTGTACAATATACTATTGTTCGCCCTTCCATGGAATTCTTTCCACCTACTCTGTACATTGAGACGTGGAGAAACACTTGCGCACCTTCAATTAATTATATTCTTTCTAATAAGTAACAGTCATCAGTTATATAATAAATGTCTGAAAAACTAAAATTTCAATAATGCTTTGTTATTTATAGGCATTCCGTATATTTACCGATGTAAATGTACGTAAATGAATTATTTATTATTATTACAACGGTTTAAATCTGACTCATGAGTCATTCCGACGGAGTATGAAGAAGTTGGCTATCATGTAATACTGAGGAATGTGCGTATTTTTATAACAATAAACAATTGTTATGTTGATCTTGATAGTAGTTTCGTCCTTCGTTGTGATCCGCATGGGTTTCCAGGAATGCTATCAAAGAAAAATGCTGCGTTGCAAAATTGTCGGCAATGTTTTTGAACGAAGTCCTTCAATGCTTGTGGTAATTTTTCTACCATCAAAAGTGATAGGTATCTATTCACTCTGACCAGTTACAAAAGGATTCGAATTAAAATATTGCTCGGACACATATCGAAATTACGTTTTCAATATTGAATTATGACTAAGTTTTTCAAAATTTAGGCTGGACAAATGGTTAGGACTATTCTAAAAACTACCATCTATACCGGGTGACCACGAGGTGAGGTACGCCCCCCAATTTTTCTATAGTTTTGAAGATACAGATTTCAAATTTGGTGTGTTGCTATAGTTCTTGAATATGCATATTTTGAAACCTCTACTGAAAATTCACTACTTCCGGTTCAACCGGAATTAATCCAAAACTCTTTTTTTTTCAAATTTCAACCTGTACAATTTTTCCATTATCCCAAAGAGCACGCAATTTGTGATAACACTGTTTTTCAAAATTGAAAATCAGTTGAAAAATGGCGGAGATACAGTTGATTGTTCAATCGAACAAAGTTGGCCATGAAACTCAAACTTAAATCATCACAATTGAAGAACGACATCAGCAGTTACCAGAGGAAGCTTCGAAGTGCGATACAGTTAAAAACTGAGGTTCTCATGTAATTGCAGCTCCCATATATTCTTACAATTATCAAAAATTACCTAATAACGGAATGGTATCCATAAAGAAATGCTCACAACTGCCATTTCTTAGAAACATGTACTTTTCAATTTGTCATGATAAAAAATCATAAATTATCAGTTTACTCGTGTGAAAAGTTTTAGAGAATTCCTAAAGGAAACAAAGATACCATCAGGTTTCATGATGAGTGTTCCTAAAATTGAAAGTTCTTCAACGTAGGCGGCTTAGAACATAATTAAGAAAGCAATATACAAAAGTTCATGTTATTTCAACGAAGTCAAAGTTTGTTCTACTTATTTAAACAATGCTGCTTTTTTGTTCGATTTGTTATATTCATGGCCGCCTTCGTTGAAGAATATCTAATTTTGAGAACACTCACGATAAAACATCCTGTATTTGCGATTTCTTTTGGAATTCTTCAAAATTTTTCACACGAGTAATCTGATAATTAAGAATTTTTCGTCATAATGAAGTGAAAAGAACATGTTGCCATTTGAGAAATAGCAGTTGTGAGCATTTCTTTATAGGTACTAAGTATTCAGTTTTTAGTAAATTTTTGATAATTGTTGGATTATGTAGGAGCTGCAATTACACGAGAAACTCAGTTTTCAACTGTATCGCACTTCGAAGCCTCCTCTGATAACTTCTAATGTCGTTTGTCAGTTGTGATGATTTAAGTTTGAATTTCATGACCAACTTTGTTTGACTGAACTGTATCTCCGCCATATCTCCGCCAGATTTCAACCGATTTTAAATTTTGAAGAACAGTGTTATCACAAATTGCGTGCTCTTTCGGATAGTGAAAAAATATATACAGGGTGTCATTTGAAAAAAAAAAGTTTGGGGTCACTTCCGGTTAAAACGGAAGTGGTGAATTTTCAGTAGAGGGATCAAAATATGCGTATTCAAGTACTATAGAGACATACCAAATTTGAAATCTGTATGTTCAAAACTATAGAAAAATTGTGGGGCGTACTTTACCTCGTGGTCACCCGGTATATTCATGTGAAAAAAGTGCATATTTTAAAATGCTGGAAATGCCCATTTCTTGAACCATTCCATGTATACGTTGGCGATACTCCAGTAATCATCATAATAAGTTAAGACACATTATGTTTACTGATCGTTGGCTGTAAACAAAAAAAAGACGTACAGGTATACAGAAGGATACTAAAATTTTGTGATATCTGAATTTTGACTTTGAAAATGTGTTGTTCTATACTACATAGAATCACAATTTCACAGTTCGATAAATTACCTGGTAAGAAATGGAAATCTAGGAAGATTTGTAGCACTTGTAGTTTCCACAATATCAGACATTTTTATTTATTTATTAAATCCATACAAGCTTAAGCTTGGTTACATGGATTGCTTAGCTGAAAAAAAAAATATATTTGTACTATCATGTTAATAAAAAAAAAGAAAAAATAGAATAACAATAATACTAATTACTAATTATCAGAACTGTAGAGGTAGATGTACATATGTATAGAGAGTAAGGGCATACTATTCTTAGAACACAATCATAATGATTTCGAAAAAAAACATATAAAGTTTAACCAGAAAATTTTAATTTTAATTTAATTTTAAATTAAATTAAAAAATTAAAATTGAATTCGCATTCAATTCACAATTATAAATTAGCTAATCCAGATGCTATTTTTATTTTTTAACTGGCTCTCCTTCGATAAATCAGTAATAAGAAAAGCCTTTATTTGGACCATACAAAAGCTATCACTCAAAATAAATTTGATAATTACATGAACAAAGTACAACTTGAACAAACGGACAATATACCTGTGGCACCGTACCTACCTATTAAATCAATAATTACTACGTCGCTTATTGCCAGTGTAATTATTCGTTTTGTTACGACTACTACTAGCGCCTTTCATAACAAAATAATACAATGAATGAATTGCGTAAAAAATATTCCACTTTGATGAATTACACAGAATAATAAACACATGAATACGAGTTGACAGGCCCCGTGAAACTATTAGATGATTTAATAAGATAAAAAAAGCGGATTTTATTCAATTATGGACCACCCGGTGATATTCTATTAGAGATTGTGTATGCAAATATAACAACTTATCACATTTTCAGAATCTGACATGATGTTCATATGTTTTCTATTGTTCAAGGTACGCGTAGGAATTGAAAATGAAAGGGAATTCAGAATACAAAATACTCTGAGAATGATGAGTATATATTTATTTTTTGGTATATGTATGTCAGTAATAGTTATTATTTATTATACAAGCGAAAAAAGTATTAGATTTTCTCGAGGTTGTGTTGTTGAAAAAATCAAATGTCTACGGCTTGGGACCGTTCGGTTAGCGACATCTTTCATATTTTCTCTTATGAACAACGATTTCATTTAAATATATAAACACGATTCATAGCCCTATCGATAGGATTGCGGCATACTCCGCCATAGGTACGTGGTTCAAGGCGTCAATTGGGCATCTTTCTTTTTCATTTTATCGGCTTTTTTCGGACTTAGGAATAAAGGCCGGTTACGTTAGTAGGAGGTTTTGCAATAGCAGATATATAATACCTTTACCTATGTATATATCATATATCCTACTCACTTCTTTCCCGGGGAAAAAAGTATTTTCATAGGTGAGTTCGGATTGGTTATAAGGAGTTGGAGCGGAGTGAGAGTGGAGTTAAAGTGGATAAAGACAGGTGGCAAATTTTGAAGCACCGCGGTTTTCTGTGTCCGAAGTTCCAGAACGACTTTTTTGATAATAAAGAGAACCTGTATATCAAAGTGTATATCTACTAACACAATTGATCACCTATTTTCAAATAATGATTTATCGGTGCTTCGACTTGACCTTGCTCGAACTGCATAACATTTTTAGGTTAAAACTAGAGACCAGAGACCCAGAGAGAAAAAGAGCTGCTCTAGCTTGTGCCCTCATAGGTCGAGGTGGTACTTTTGGAGTCACTTCTATCCACTCCCGTCACAAAACCCGAACGCTGAAATTCGCACTCCTTGGACGCTTTTCATTATACCCGAACGCATATGGTGCTTACCAAGTGAATAGAGTCAAAAGAGTGAGCAAGCCGAACTCAGCTCATGAAGAGTCATATTTTAGTACCTGTCAACAAAGATGAAATAAATAAACTTTTTTCCCGTCACAGAAAACAATACCTTTTCTACTTTGAAGAAAGTTTAAGTGACAGCGAGAGTTATGTACCTTTTGGTATCTATTTTCATCAGCAATTCAGAAGACATTAAACCTGTGTCACTAACTTTTACTGTTTTAAGAAATAATGGGTAGAACATTGAAAAAATATATTATCAATTGTTAACAAAATAACCACGATTTTGTAAACTATCAAAACGTTTATTTTTCGAGTTTCCGTAGATGTAAATTTTTCAGTTATCATTTATACAAAAAATCGGCGACAGATCAGAAAGAAGTACAGTAAAACATTGGTTTAAATCTCCAAACGTTTCAAATGCAACAGCGGCAGTCATCTTCAGTGGCGTGGTATAAGTATTCTTCATGACGTATCAACTGGAACTGAAGTTCTCGTTTCTAGCACGTCATTCATAATGATGTTTTGATGCGCACTTTCTGCGATGATGGGTTCGCGCGTGATTCCCACTCGATTTTCATGGCTTTGCTTTGGCGCCTCTCAGTGCTGTGTGCCAGATCTTTGGTAGATGTATTCTCTTTTCCTTTCTGTTAAAGTTCTCTTGGTTCTTGTTTGTATGGATTTTTAATACCTGTTCGGCGACTGTGGACTTCTCGATTTGTCCCAATCGACAACTTCGCTTATGCTTGACTATAGGCGGGTACCGTAGAATTGGGTCGCTTGGGACATTGGTGTGAATTGGGACAAATTACACAACATTAGACGTTATGTTCTACCATCTATCGGTTGGAAGTGAAACCAAAATTGTTATACTAGAGGGCTTCGGTAGATGTCAGGGTAGTTATCCATGATATATTTATTTCCGTTTGAATGTCGGTGTGATTCAACTTCAAATATAGGTGTAAATAACAATTTTTTATGACCGTTACACTTCCTATGACACACGATGGAGTATTTGACACTGACACGTCTAGAATTTTTTGTGGGGTTTTCTAACATGTCGTAAAACTTTGCCATATTTTACTTAAATTTTTTATATTTTTTGTGGTACTACTCTCTTTATTTTTTATTTGTTCTTTTTTAGGGGGACTTGGGAGATGCCAGCCAAATATAAAAGGCTTTTGGGAAGTCGCAAATATCGCGACTTCTCGGAAGAAACCCTTCAAAAGGCTATAGAAGATGGAGGAGGCATGGGTTTTGGCGAAATCGCTAAGAGAAAATTTGTTTTCGATCATTAATTTTTTTTTGTTCTTTGCGTTTTTTTGTTTTGCTGCATTCTACGTCTTTGTCTCTATGTCTTTGTTCAGTTTATTTTGATGAGATATTAAAATCACAGCTGCATTATCATTAAATTAGCCTAATCCACACAAAGAATTGCTCGTTTATTATGTTGATATTTTCAAATGAATTCACCACAAAATAATGTCAATTTGTAGAAGTGTAATAATACAAACCTGGCTAACGAAAATATTTACCAAAGTAAGCCATTATTCAAATTCCCACTTCAACAGAAATTCCTACGCTTGGTATTTTGAGCATTCGTCCAAATTCCTCTGCAATAATCTATCGATAATTAACTAGAAAATGCGTGGTCCTAATTGTTTTTATTACTGTAATCTTCTCGTACTATGGCTTTCCAATGCTTTATTGCCCATGAACCGTTCAGGTCTATTTTTTATATTATACGGTAGCATAATATGAAGAAAATCTAACCTCCAGCAAAGAATTATTCGACGAGAATATTGCATAAACGGTTGCGAATGGGATGTCGACGGACGGAACAAGATTATAGATTTTTATGATAATTATTCAAGCAATAACAATAAACCGAAGAAGAATTCGGAATATAGAAATCTCCGTTTACGTCTCACTTTCATTTATTTAAATTGATTCGAGTTCTGTTCAACCTTGGGATCATCGACGGATGATTTGCTTTGCAGTGGTTATATTTTCTGCATAGAGTTGACTCAACAGGTTTTATGCATGTTGTAATTTCGGGTATGTATGATAAATATTTCTAGTTGTTTCTTGGCATTCAGTGGTCTTTATAAACAGATTTCCATAGGCAAACTTTAAGAACGGTTTGAAGTAGCTACGGCATCACCATGCTTAGTTGCATATAGTCCAAATAGGGTACTGATTCCTGCTGCACTATAATTATTTCATATCAACTAAAATATCCATGACTTTCGGATCTTCCGTAAATATCGTAGAAGGGTTATGTGAAGTGGGACAAAACACATTTTAGGTACTCAAATACTCACATGTTATATTTGCATAAGGAAGTAAAAGTCGTCAGTAACGATATGCACTTTTTCTTTTTCTTCTACTATAATTTTTATCAAAGTTATGACAAATCTAATTTTAGGACTTCCTGAACTTGCAGTGGCGAATTAGCGCGAGCATGAAATGTGACGTCGGCGTTAAACCACGTTTTCTGAGAAAACGAGCGTATTTCATAAGGTATTACTGAAAATCATTCTTGTGGAGAATTGTATTATATCTCAACCTATCGGAATCGTTATTTGATAAATCTTATATTTTCTGAAATAACAACAAAAAAATACATTTTTTTGAATGAAAAATTTTTTTTCTAATAATACATGATGTCGAAGTGTCATGTGCCGAGTTTCAGAACGCTACAATTCATTCTTCACTTTTTGCTCGAGTTTGTCTGTTGTTACTGGATTAAAAGATAATATCACTGATGAAATAATCGATATTGATGAAATAGTTAAATATCGCAAGAGGTGAAATTCTTGGGAACATTCATAAATGAGAACTTACGAAAGCGTAGAAGGGCCATATAATTTTTTAAAAATATTTTTCACTAATTTCGGACTTCAATAATAATAAAATTCCGACTTTGATTTTTGTTTGAAAATATGAACAAGGTGCTCATAAAATCAGTGTTGGAGTCATCTGCGGCTGACAGACAAACTTTAGTCGCTATTTTTCAACGTTCAAAATAACTTCCTGGAAGGTATTCATGTTGAAAAGGGGAACATTCTCCAATTTTCTAAAAATTTCGCCTGTGGTTTCACCATAAGTTTTATTGAAACCCACCCCACCAGTACAACATTTTCATCCACTTCTGTCTGGAGACTTACGGAATATATCTTTCTCAGAACTAATTCCTTCAACGGACGGCTAAAAATGTGTTGCTTCCAAAACTTCGAAACCAATACTACTAATTCCTTTCTTCCCACCCTCTTTTTACGTGTCACCGAAAAAAGCGAAACAACAACCTGCAACGGAAATGTCTCAAATCTTTGTTAACTAATTGATTTCCACCGTTACTCCGTGGGTGGAATCGTAGGCAAAGACGTAATTACTAAAAAAATCGTCCTTGATTCGTCATACTAAGAGAATTCAGTTCAACGTGCCATTGATGGAACAGGAATGAAACTATCGTCCTCCACGTTTTTCGAATGTCGTGCACCCGTACATTTCTAATTCTCTAATTACGTTAATCCGCACTACACAAATTTAAATTACGTGCATTATATAATCAGCATACGGCCACTTTGGATGCACCAGACTAGAGACAATTCGTTTGAAAGAATGCAGAAACGGAGATGTAACCAGGAAATGATGTCTAGGAAAGTGATTAACATACTAAATGGTGGTATTTCTCTCAGAAACTTCGAGCACTGAATGAAAAATAACTGAAAGGATAGTACAGGTTTAAAGATTATTCCTACATGCCTAAATATTTATCATTATTCAAACAGTAGATGAAATCAGCAAAATAACATTAATGAGATCAATAATATTACACCCTGTAACGGCTTTGATCTGTGATCTGTCAACGCTCAAGTGGAAGAAACCAAATTATTCACAAAACCAAATGCAACTGATTATAGATTTATAGACTTGAAAACGAATTCAAAGCCCATTGGTGATGAGAAAAAGAGAGGTTGCCATTCATTAGAAAAAAAATTGGTCTTCAAATTTCCGATCGAAAATGGATATTTGGAACCTTTGGTGTGAATATAATTCAAGAAATACAAGCTATCCATAACACCAAAACTACGTCACTTTCACTCGACGCGCGTTTCGCTAACAAAGTTAACATTCTCAAAAGCTATACGCTTACGCTATTACAGTAAGCTATACGCTTACTGTAAGCGTAGAACCGATACGCTATACGCTTACTATAAGCGTAGAGCTCCTGAGAATGCTAACTTTGTTGAAACGCGCGTCGAGTTAAAGTGACGTAGTTTTGGTGTTTTCGGTAGCTTCTATTTCGTGAACTTCAAATTTTCGATAGCTAATTTCGGGGAATATTTCGGAGCAGTCTGGTATAATTTACTGCAAAAAGTTTTCAAAGATTTGGAAAGATATAAGACTTATTTGTGCAAACACTGAAAATATTCGACAAGACATGACACCCTTTTATGGAGGGCTGCATCAGCCAAAAATTTTGAAAAAAATTCCAACTGAAAAATTACGCTTTGGGCATATGAAGTTCAATTGAAATTCAGTGTAGATTCTAAATATTCAATAGAAATTGTGATATTTTATTGGTTTCGTGCACAAGTGACAGATTCTGGAGGTAAAAACAACCTAACCTAAGATATTTGACAACCCACCTAACCCCACGTTTCCACTTTATTTGTACTAACACGTTCTTTAGAGTTTTTCAGTGGGAACGTAGTCACTTTTTATTAAAAATTTCACAAAATTTCAAATTGTTTAAAAATGGGAGAACAGCAAACGAAACGAAATGGAAAAGTAGGGTTATTTCTTCTTCTTTTTCTACGTTTGAGTTTGTTTTACCTCCAGGGTCTGTCGCAGTTTGTTGAGCACTAATTTTGACACTTCTCAAAATATATGAATCTTAGTACATTTTCTCTTGTTTTATTGGAGAATTAAAGAATTTCAAATATCCTGCAATAATAATCATGACCAATCATAATATATTTTAACTTCAACTTAGAGTGGAGGAACTTTTGACAAGGATCCCTGATTTTTTTTCATTTTAGTAATAAGAACATTCTATACAGACATCATCTTGAAGTTTTTGTTGTATGGGTTTCTTCATGTTTTTCACATCTTCATAAGCATCTCTGACATTTTTTGTACTATTCCAAGGATTTCTTCTGAAGTTGACTCTATAAATATTTTATTCCCATTTGATAACATCTGATATAGTCTTCTTTAAAAATAAGTCTATTCAAAAATAAAGATTTTATATTTTCTTCATAGCCAAGAAAAAACCATTCTGTAGGATTTAGAATCTGATTCTCTTGTTGGATGCTTGGGATGTTGGATTGTTTGGGGTGAGCTCATATTTGCAGTCGAAAACTGTAATAGGTTCTGTATAATATCCGTCCCTTTTCCACAAAAAAATTAAAGTTTATCAAATCCATGAAATGTTCACCAGTTTTATAATAAACATTTAATACTTATATCGCTAGGGCTTTTTTCATTTTATTTTATTTTATTGTCTATTCTGCCTGTTTCCACCCCATCACTTCCAAAAGTTCCCCGATTGAAGGACGGCAAATACTGCTCTAAAAGTAGCTTTCAGAAGTATCGTTTTGTACGGCTTTCTTATGTTAGATTTTTTTCTGATAAATATCCATCTATGAGACTATCATTGATTGGTGTTCTGCTGCTGAGAGGAGTGTGTATTGATTTTGTATTGTTAAAGTTACCTTCAATTAGACAAATTTTCTCAAGGCTCAGCTCCAATATTTAATGCGAGATATCCGATCCACATGTTTCATATGTTATGAAACAATTTATGCTGTACAGTATTGAGAAAGCTCTACAAATAGCTAAGGTAACATTCTGTGGGAACCAAAGAAATTCTGATAAAAATTAATGTTATTTTTTGTTGGTTAACTTCATAAATATTCATGAAGAAAGGACAACACTACTATATAATAGGTAATTCATCTACGAATAAGGTTTTTTTGCGGAATATTGGATTATATAAACCATTTTTCAGTTAATGTCTTCCTTCAAGTGTGTGATCCATTCTTCGGTTTGGAATTTAGGATCCTGTCTTCCGAGAAAATCTTTTAAGATATCGTTGCTAGTGTTGGAAGTTAGATTAAATATATGCCTGATTCTTCGAAGGGAATATTTCGATTCAGAAATCAAATTCCCAAGAATATGATAACAGACAACCGGAAAAAACAAGTGACAATCGAAGATAAATAGAAAAAGAAACTTATCAAGCGATTGAAAGACAAATGCGTCTTTTATTTAAAAGCTGACGAAGGTAACAAAGTGGTAATAGTGGATAAACCGAACTACTACGGGTTGATAAATACAATGGACATTATGCGAGATTATCCAGGAATCCATTATCAAAGATGACGGCGAAATTAAAAGACGTTCTCTAAAAATGTGATACTCACCCCTCAATTAAAACTGAGATTACCTACAAGTTTGCAACTCAACAGTGTCAGAACTACTTTGCCTACCAGAAATCCACAAACCAGGAAAATCAATAGGTATGTAGAATTAGTTTAATCTTCTCTCAAGAAGATGATCACTTGGTGATTGAAACACGTGTCGAGGTGTTAAAAATAGCGGTTTGATGTTGGGATAAAACTCCAGTAAAATCATCTGATAACATGTTTCTATCTGCTGTCATTTTTAAGAATGATATCCAGATCCGGTTGAGGTTCAGAGTTTCTTTTTGCTATTGAAATTTTTCTTGTGCTAGTGAACGAAAAGCAATAGAGATCCACAGGCACACGAAGAATTTCAATAAGAAAGAAGAGATTCTGAACATCAACCGGATGTGGAATCCCATTTTTTTTTTTAGTTCTAAAGAAAGGACAACTTTCTAACTATTTTATAAGGTTTTTTTCGGAAGATTGGGTTACAATCCACTTTTCATTATTATTTATAATATTGTTGGACGGAAATCCATAAAAACCCTTTTTCTCCAAAGATTCAAGTTCCATTTAGAGTATGTACAGTTGTGTGCATAAAAAAAGTCGTACAGGGCATTGCACTAATTGCGTTGTATTGCACTAACTAATTGTGCTAAAAAAATGTTGAAAGCGCGTTACTGACAAAACTAGTTTTAATTTTGACTCTACTTGTCAGAATCGATAATTTAATTAAGATTGACAAGTCTGGCTCACAATAGCCTTTAACTGCTGTACGACTTTTTTATGCACACAACGTACGTTAGAAATTATTTAAAAATGTATGTGGACGTAATTAAGGAGAACCATATGACTTACCTCATTTTAGTATGGAATATAACGATAAAGTACTAGGCAAAAAATCTAGATAAAATAATAATTGTTATCGAAATATGTCCACAATTCAATAAACAAAAAAAGTGATGTCAGAAGTGGGATTCGAACCCACGCCCACAGAGTGGACTGCGACCTGAACGCAGCGCCTTAGACCGCTCGGCCATCCTGACTTCTGACATAAAATGGAGGAATGCTGTAGAAATATGTTAGAGCTACTGGATGATAGTGTATTTCCAGGGTCTAAGATAAATCGAGTAAATGAAAGTAAACAGCTATTTCTTATATTGGATGGATTGGAGGCGATTTTTGGGTGGACAAAACTTTGTGCATGTAGGCTTCTCAGTCGGGCCCGTTATGCACCCACCGCTGCTGTTGGAATAAGTATCTGTTCCAAATTTCCCAAGGTGGAGCCCCTTCCAATAACGGCGCCACAGGGCAAAGGGGTGCAGTATGCCCCCCGCCCTTTGCAAAATGTCGTTTTCAGCGCTTTCTTCGATTTCAAATATCTTACAAATAATATAGTGTTGCAACGACGTGCATAACAAATGTTTAACACCAAAAACACGAGAAACCAATAACCGTGGCAACATTTGCTTTCAATTTCTTTGTCAGTTGTGAGCTATGGTACTCTCACTGTCTCTTTCTCTCTATATGTATAATGCATACTGTAGTTATTATCTAATAGATTGAACCTGGCAGTAGTGGCAGTCTGGTTTGGTTCTGGTTTCAATTTCGATTGGGTATGGATTAAAAGATGTAATTGTCCGGGACAGATTATCGTACGTTATGCGAGAAAAAAATTTCAAAGGATGTTGCTAAATTACTTTGTTTTTTAATGATAAATATAGTATTACTTCAAATGGTGGTACTGTAGGTTTTCTGGGTTTTTCTACAACTGAAAAGTGAATACGCCACCAAAAATCAGTAAGTCGTCCCGGAGCGCAACGGGAAATAATGATAATAATAGCCGTCCTCTACTCGCACAGGCTATGCCTTTGGGTACACTCACAACAGTTGATAAGGGAGTATCATTATTATTATTACTATATTGCCCATGCCCTTTCAGGCGCGTATAGAATGGGGAGGGGTTGGTTGGTTTGAAGCTGACGAGCCAGATGCAAGGTTTACCTGCTGGGTTCTATTGTATTAAGAGGGGGGGGGGTGATTACCCCCCACCACGATCGTAGAAAATTCAGTGTTTCAATCAAAATTGACATTAAGATTCACAAAATGAATCTTATATCATTCAACGTATTACTATCAACGAGGGCATCTAATTCTAATTCTTAATCCCATCAGACTTGGTACTTGGGTGCCTGATTGATTTGTGTTATTTGATTAGTAAACCTGATTTTTCTTTGCTTCAACTTACCCACCTATGTATATGTAGTCAGATTTTAACTCTGTTATTCCATAATACTCGATCTCATTTTCTCTTTCATTTGGAAGGTATCATTCTTTGTTTGTTCGACTATGTTTTTCCTTTTTTCACATCAAATAAAACAAACTGAATTTGACATCTTTTTTTATATCTTTGACAAACCTAACTATCAACTAAAAGGCATTTGACCTTGAACAAAAAAAATTACCCCCGCGCCACGAATTACCCCACCCATGGAACATTGTGTCTTTTCACCGAATACTCGGCGCCTAGCGATGGTATGCCCCTCCGCCCTTAATTTCTAGAACCGCAACTGAGCGCGTCGAAACGGAAGCGGCGGACCCCAAGAAGGTGCCCGCTTGGATGGTGTTGACCCTGGATATGAGCCCACCGCTATTGGGGTCGGGGAGATTGTGGGGTGGGGTTGCGGAGTACCCTGTATTGGAGCCCATCCGCGTGTGAGGAGGGAAAAAATCAAATAAAAGTATATCGGAGGACCCCTACTTATGGCTATCGCTGGTCTATCTCTGTCTGTCACTGGCCTATCCATATCCGCCACCTTGGACGCATTGGCGCAGTCAGAGGGGGGGGCTGGTCTTTGGGGCCACAGCCCTCCCCAAACCAAAAAGCTCTGGTAACTGATAAATTGTATGTTAAGCCCCCCCAAAATGAAATCCACCATCTCATAATTGCCAGGAAATCTCATATCATCTTATAAGAACTCTAGATGACACTTCTATGTTTTCTTTTGCTGAGGTGGACGAAATCTCTTATAGAGAGATAAAGAGTCTCAAAATTCAGGTTCATTTTCATGGATGGCTTTGTGCTATTTTGGTCGCGACAAAAAATCATTATCCACTGGTACAATCAGTGGTGCACCCAAGTGAAAGGTTTTGATGGGTGCTACTTCCTAGCATACTTCTGGGACACCCTGTATAATGAAGGTCTGCAATGTATTCCAATTATTATTCTCATTCCCGCTTTCTTCCGCTTTACCATGATTCCACAACGTGATCATTAGAAGATATATCTTCATATTCTTCACTCACAAGGACGTCTTGCGTGATATCGAAAGATTCTTCACGCCAATTCCCGAAAGCCACGCCCATTCCTGCGTTTCTTTGGCATTAAAGCACTGCGACATGTATTTCAGATCTATAAATTAGAGGCTATCGATATTTTATACGGTAGGTAATAAAAAGGCGGCATTGTATACAAAATGCGTTCTTTGTTGCGGAGGTCTCTTTTTTAGTGGTAAATATGAGGACATTTCTCATTGTGAGTTTTTATTCTTTGTCACTTTTATATGTCGCAAGAAACATCTGGAGATCTACGTGTGTACCTTCATGAGAAGGAAATTCAAAGACAAATATTGTGGACTTCTTTGGCAGGTAGATCGTGAATTTCATTGTTGAAAATGCATCAACAGTAATGCGACAATATGCATGAAAATTGACAAAAATTATTGGTTACAATTCAACACCTATCGATGGCCAACACGTTTTCCAAATCTCAAGCTACTGGACTTTTTCCTATGATATTTGAAACGAGTTATCACAATTCTGGGTCCCTTTGTTCAAATACATTACCAACTATATTGTTAAAATCGGTATTATTTCCGTCAACCAGCTGCATCCTTACGAGCAACCCTCAGAACTCTTCGAGATAATTGTGCGAGCTAGATAAGACGTTGCCCTTACCTTTTAAAGTGTGATGTCATGGAGGAGATACGTGCCATGAGTAGGACGAAATTGAACATTTTATGAAAAATAATTACGGTTAATAGCTCAAATAACAGCTGGCCTGAAAGCTCTGGGACACCCGGTATATTGGCAAGATAGCATCTTGTGAACGCGATGTTCAAGAATATTTTTCTAAATATTTCCTAATTTTTTTCATTATAACCTTTATAATGTATTACGCAAATTATTCGAAGCCTTGTAAATTTCCATTTTGTTTGCACATTCGATGAATTTATTAACCTTGTTGAAAACATTTTATGATTATGGGCTCCTCAAATACTTTATTGGGAGTTTGATTGAGTACATTTACTCCATCGTCTTATAATTTGTGTTGTTCATTTACTTTACAACGTTTCAACTGCTTTTACCCGCAGTCGTCTTCAGGTGAATACTGACCACCAGTTTCCAAAGGCTTACAATCGTTTGAATACCATGGGTATCTTAATTATCACTCAATTTTACTCGTTTTCAGTTACCTGCTACCTCCTGTCCATTATGATCCATCAATGAGCAATTTTCAAACGTTTTTGATCTTCACGCTGCTGGGCTGACTGAAGGCTCCGTTGGCTTGGATATAAACAGTCTCAGAGTCTTTAAATTTTCTTCTGAATCAGTGTTCCTGTCTATGTCCTTCCATTGAATATGTTGATATTCTTTCCACACATGGTCTGCTATACCGGATTCTAACGATGTACGAAAGGACACATTCGCATGGGACCTAGTAGATGGAGTGGGTTCAGCTTTCTGGTTTGGAAAACTCCTCAACATATTTCCGGATTTGAAAGAGCTTTCAATGTTATATTTGTTTCCGAACCTTCTAACTTTTTCGGAGATTCCTTTGATGTACGGTAGGTGGACTACAAGCCCCGGTTGTTCTTCCTAGGTTGGTTTAGAGTTAGTTAGTAGCTTGTCTTTCAACATCTTTGAGATTTTGGAATTTGGATGAATGGAATTACTTTCTCTCTCAACTTTTACGTCCAACGAAGGTAATGAGTTGTTGACTTCCTTCTCCAATTACGTTACGCCATTAATATCAACCAATGCATCGGGAAGCATTAGGTTTATATGTTAATTAATAGCCACAAGAGGGCATCCAAATAGGCAAAAACAGCACCAAGCAGTGTACACAATAGAAGAGTTTCAGACACATCTGCAAATTTAAATGAAAATGACATGCAGGAGCAAGGACAAGATCAGTTAAATATCGGCAATGAAGGGAAACGAACCAAAACACAATACTATGCTGTAGATTTCAAAATATTTGGGTCAGCGTGGACAATTCTTGAACAATCTGAAAACGGTAGTTTTCCTTTTTTTAGTTGATCGTTGTCATTGTTTGTTCGTGTTTGTTTTCATTGCTCAGTGATTTGTTCCGTTTTTTGGCATGTATTGATTGCAATATCGACATTCTTATATTTCGAATTTTGTTTTTTCAGGTTTGGCCGAAGTATAAACCAGTTGTGTGAAGCGAAGAAAACACGCTTTCATGATATTGATATATTGTTTCATGTCGCTTTATGTCGATCGATTATTGTTATTTTTTTCCAGAACCTCCAATGACGTAGTCGCTTCTTTTCTTCAGTCATCCCTTTGTCCAAATGCTCACTTAGTTTGCAACCATATATGAAGTGCAGCCTTCAAACACAAACCGAATTTTCTATATTCTGTCCAAAAAATGTCTTGTCGATGATGCTTTGCTTACAATCTCGCTCACTTCTCAGGCACACCATGCAAAGTTCGACGATCTGTTTATGTTTTATATATATTTTCATGAGCGTTACTCCTCTTAGATATCACCAATCGTTTCACCATTAACGGTAGACTGATCCATCGAGCTCATTCTTGACATCCTTTTGTCTTGTCTTTGGAGATATGCCAAACATCTCTTTTCCAGGGATCATTCTTTCAACCCAGTACCGCGCTGAATATAGAATTATATTTGCAGAAATTTTCAACGACGTTATTTTACAAAGCCAATACTCATGTTCTGATGGAAAGTTGGCAAGGTAATGATGCACAAGTAGTTGCATTCACTTTCTGAAACAAATTGTACACATGTCAAAGTCATTGAATGTTTTATTATAGTAATTATTCATTTTAATTTTTTGTTTACATCTTTTAAACTTTTTACAAAGATCAAGCAGTCAGCCCAGGTGATAAATTATCTTTTGTTCAAACATTCATATATTAAGGACGACAGACACTTTCGACAAATTTACGTTCTTTGTTCTCTTCGTAGTGTACCCAAAGGGTACGTCAAGTATATCAAACCTCCCAAAAGCGGCAATCGCAGTGTTATGTGAAAGTGTATGTTGAATGTTGCATATAATCACAATCTATTTCCAGGTGCAGATACTTAAACGGACTGTTACTCATTCGTTTCCTTATGTAATTGTTATTACTCTTTCGTATCCTTTCAAAGCTGGCAAGTAAATACCGTATGTCAGAAGCCATCGCAAAATAAATATAGCGTATGTTGAGTAAATGAGATAATAAATTAATAAAAAAAATATCTCCTGACTACGAATACCGTATTGAAAAACAAGACACCCCAGATAAATATGAAGAAGAACGAAAACGACAAACACCCCAAATTAGCAACAAAAACCCAGGCGATACCAAAAGCAGCAGATGAATGAGTGAGAGAATATTCCCCTGATATTCGAGAATGAAGATGGGGAAAATAAAATGGGAACAGAAACAAAAAAGTTGAGTAGACAGAAAGAGGGAGGATACTACCATGCCGTCTATCAGTCACTCAGGCACATACCCAGTAGCGGAAGACCTATAGATAAAAACTACCTAGTCTACTCTCAGAACCACACCTCCATCACCGAGTATAATTGAAGGAAGATCCATCTGTCAACAAATTTTGAAGCAGATACTGAGAAAAACTGAGGCACGCATGGTATCTGGATAGAAATATTAACTTTTCCACGAACACACTATAAGAAGATAAAAGACAAGGAGCAAGCATTCGTTCTTAAACGGATGAACCATACTCCTCTCTCCGAAATAATCAAAATAGACTTTTCCAAGGAACATAATAAGTATTCAATCCATACAAGTCTCAAGACTCCGAAACACCATAAGGCCGAAGTATATCGTAATCACTATGATAGATATTAGATAACTGAAACAAAATGTGAAACAGATTCGACTTACTTATAAAATAGGCGTATCGCTATAGCAATACCAAATGAAATAATGCAAAAGATGCCAAAAATAGGGTCACACGAAGCCTAACTGCTTCAATGTTGAATTTGTCACACGTTCAATCCAAAGCTACAGTAGGTAGAACAATACACCCAAACACACACACATGAGAAATACACAACTAGACAATATTGGACAATCAATACGAAACTCAGACAAACGAAGACAAAACGAATGATGGAAGCCCGAGAAACTTGCCAAGACGAAAATTCCATCACAAGTACCAACAACACCAGAGCAGATTTGGGGGAGAAGAGACTGCCGCTTTTCTGCCTACATTCGTTGCAGATGTGAAGTGGGAAAAGAAAAAGTCTGAAAGCATCTGATCGACTCCTTGGTAAATATTCTGAGTTCCAGAGTCTTCTGTTGAAAGCCAAGTTAGGAGGTTAGGTTTAACCACAGCGGCCCATGCTCCATTTACTGAAACGCTGAGGCTCCGTGAAAAACGCAATATAAATGTACGCACAATGTAGGTATCTGTCAGATGTCATAAAATGATCGTCACAGTATCAACTTTGTCAGATATATGCTTCCTATATTATACCTTGTTTATAGAAGAATATATCTACTTTGCTGAAATTTTCATCATTTAAACAGTTGGAACTTTTTACCCAAATTTCAAGATTGGGCAAACTGAAGGAGATGGAAAAGTTGACAGCTGCAAAATTTTTATATCAAAATATGGCCAAACAGAAAAATTCAGAAATAATATGAGACATACTTTTGCATAATACATTGCAGGAAGTTATTTATCAGATTCACACGAAACACTGTGTTTGTTGTTCAACATAGTATCAAAAGCTTATCAAACGTAATTCAATTCCTGAAATATTGTCGTTTGTTCACTCATTAGATATTCAATTCTGTCTCGTTTACATTTAAATTCATACGTGGATCAGACACTTCCTCAACTCATATAAAATGTCACAAAACTTTCATTTCTTGCCTTTCGTGGATATGAAACACGATCCGATGAAACCGTTGATTCAGTCTTTTTCATTTATACATATACGAAAGAAAAAATCAAATTCGAGAATCACTTGTGCCGTGGCTTCGACAGCTGAAATCTGATTAGAATGCAGTTCTACTAACATAGCTGAAACTGTGAAAATATGCAAGCCCATGATGCACATTCGTCGTACAACGGACTATAGTCCGTAATATATCAAGTGATGAGGCACATGAACGTTCGCGAAAGAATTTCACATGTTCAGCTAGGTGGGTCGAACTGCATACAGATGATGCAAATGGTCATGTTGTACGAAATAAAAAATGCAAAGTATCACCGATCGGTACTGAACGATTAGTTTAACTAAATGAATATATTCAAATGCCATTTTGGGTAATGGCAATTTATTGTACCTGCAAGTGTATAATATCACATATTAGTCACGCGAGAAAAGGTTGGGCGAGGGTGTTACTTTTCTCAAGGGGTTCATAAAAAATATTATTCAGCAATTACAAATTAACACGCTATTATTAATATATACTTTTGGAGGCTCTATAATGGAATTCTAGTAAAATACGATTCAACAGAAAGTTTTAGAAATAGAAGTTCTTATCAAATGTCTGTACCTAGGAAGATTATGGTCAATACTAGTCCAAGTTATTTTGTAAAACATTTTGGTGAAACAGAGAAAAATACCAGAAGAGTCCACAACTCCAAAGTTCGAGGGAAGATATTTCCTCACACCCCAGGAAATACTTAGCGCAGCCCGTTAGAGTGGTGCAGACCCTCGAAAGGGTGATTTTTTGTTAAGACCAACTGATTTTTATGATACCAAAAGAATGATATAAGTAGCTGATGATAAATACACGGTATCCTTAAATAAAAAATAAATCCTTAAAAAAAAAATTAATTAGTCCTATTATAAACCCTGTTCGTCATGTCACAACTATTTTCGAATTAACTTTTCAAATTTTTATTAGGTTTTGTGTAGCTAAATACCAATAATCTTTCGTTTTTTTTTATGGATCATAAAATCTAGTGTGCACCACTGTCTTTAATCCAAAATTACTTTTATCGTATCGTATCGTATTATTATACCGATATAACTTATAAATAAAATAAAAAATTATGATTTGTGATTCTCAAAAATTAGTATAACAGAAATTACATTGAAAAAAATAATAATAAAAATTATATTATTATAAGCCCTTCTCCTTCGTTAGTAACTAGTAATCGTTTTGCTGACTTTATCATCTGTAGCATTATGAGTTTGAATAATTTTTTTGGGCAACATCCATTTGAAAGTACTGTAAATCCAGTGGAGTAGTCAGATTTCTTTTAAAAATATTTCTGATCATTATTTGGATTTTTGGCTATTGCATTAATTCAAACTATATAGCTTTGAAATTTTGAATAACATCTCGAACCTTCGGCACTAATTCAGAACTACCGACTTTCCAATACATTTTTCAGCGTTTTAGTCCTTGATGATGCCATAGACCTCAGCTAAGGTCCAGAGTTCAAATTACCACCGGTTAAGAATGCATGGGTGCTTGAATAACTCATCTAACGATTCAATCGCAATATCTGCTTGAGAAATGATCAACTGTCATGAGAAAACAAATCAAAAAAGTCCTTGGTATTTCAGATTACCAATCTGATAAAAACATTTATTTCTGGCGATAGAGGCACTCCACGAATGTCCTAAATTGAATAAGTGAATTGTAATTTTAGTTCGAAAATATGAATAGGAAATTCGACTGAAAGACAAACTTTAGTCGCTACTTTCCATCGTTCAAGATAACCTCTTGGGAGGTATTCATGTTGAAAAGGGGAACATTCTCCATGAAAATTGAAAAATGAAAATTGTGACTTATTTGTAATATCTAACAGAAAACAACTACTTCCCCGGCACAAGCCACGCTGGACATTGAACTACATCTGATAGATATTGTGAAAAGACTCTAACTGAAAAGGAAAGAAAAAACCTGAAAGTGAAAATTTGCATTTTCATTCAGATAGCTGACTTTTTCAATTCTTTTTAGTTTTCCTTGAAAAAATCATTTAATAAATTAGATAAGGAGAATGTTATTTAAAAAATATCACTCACACAGAAATCGTTCATTTCATTGAAGCAAGATTCGCTTCTCTCGCTTGTGCCAGGGAAGTAGTTGTTTTCTGTTAGATATTACAAATAAGTCACATTTTTCAATTTTCATGGAGAATGTTCCCCTTTTCAACATGAATTGTAATATTATTCTTGCATATCCAGTTGTATGAATCATTTGACAACAATCTCGAAAATATGCACGCTTTCCAAACAATTTCGACAGGATATCTATAGTCGAATGAAAACAAAACTCATTTTTCTTTCATCATCTGTAACAGCTGTGTCTGTAACAAACATCCCACAAAAATTATGACATTTTCAAACTTGTTACTTTTGAACAAGCATGAAATTGTAGTTTTATTAATGATGTTCATGTTCGTCCATTAATCTACTGAAGAAGCCACCCACAATAACTAAAATCCTATATGAAACTGAAATCTACAAAAAAATGTAACCATCAAAACTTTCATTTCCAAATTAAAACCTGTGACCTCCTTAGATGACCTTCTAATTGCTTTATCATGATAGATCAATTCTTATTCTCCACCTCGAAACAAAGCACACAATATTCAAAATCATTAGGAAATTGCCTATGACACACAAACGAAGTATAGGCAATTTTCGAAATATAAATTGTTTCACAGGTCATTAGATTCGACAAATCTGATTTTTCGCTATTACCAATCGTAACCTATATGTTTTATTGCCATCGATAGAACAAAATAGATTGAATTATGTAACCTAATGTTAGGTTATTAATTGTATCTGAACTGGCCACCTACACGTATGCAGTGATTGTATGCCATTGATAAAATTGAATAATTTCACATATTGTTAAATATACAAGACAATAATATGTAATAACATAGGTGTGCTCGAAGTTTGTAATAGCCAATGATTTGAATAGGCCCATAACTAATCGTAATAAATTATAGGAACAAGATAATCACAAACGATTAATTACTTATCAAATCTCAAAGTTCAGCATCGTTAAATTTGTTAATTTCTTCCACAGTAAGTTTGCGTCATCTGAGAGTAAAAAATTAACATTGAAATCCGAAAGTATTCCATCCACACATTTGACAATCAGAAATCAAAAACTAAATTTAATAATGTCTATGCGCCGTTTCAGCTCTATTGACGTCTCTATAGAAATTGAAAATAGTTTCTAATTTTTTTATGAAAATATTCAGTAGTGGCAAATATCTAAATCATGAATTACGAACGATAGAGTTATTTCTATTGATATTATATTTAAATTTAATTTATTTTTTGTCAATTTTTATACTATATACAATTTCAAGTATTATAATTAGGTAACAATTCGAGATCCACAACACAAGCTTTCGTAGCTTTGGTGGCTCCTTTGTATTTATATCAAGGTAATTCTATTTCTAATTCTTCTCACATGAACATTTTATTTTATTTTATTTATACAACTTTCTTTACATTTGTATTACCTGGTACTGTAAAACTGCGAAATATATTTGATTTGATTAAACAAGGAACGCCATTTGATTTAATATTACCAAAATCATCGTTTGGAATCGACATACCGAATAACAGCAATTATTGTACAACCGCTTTATATGAATCTTATAAATATTATAATGGATGGAATATGATTGTATTATGTTTAATAAAAAATCATGTTACTTTGTATTACGACTCCTATATAAGTGAACGGGTAGATACGGTCAAAACAGTAATTTTCTGTTTATAGTTATTATGTTATATTTATGCTTGATATTACCATGTATTTCAATTTATTTTTTCTTCAATATTGATAAGTTGCATTCGGAATTTTTTTATTGTTTCTTTGATGAATTATTCAAGATATAATTTGAATAAATTATTTTCAATAATTTTTTTTATACTAAATCATGTCATTCACGAACACACTAATATGGCTTTAGAATATAAAATTGCTAGAAACAAAAGCCAGGTGGCACATTATTATGGTACAAAAATGGTAAACGATTGCCACAACATTTATCATTTTTATTAGTACAATAAAATAAAATAAATGAGGAAGCTGAAGGTGTATCAGCTCCAGATGGTAGCAGTCGTAAATCTTCAGTTCATTGGGTGAGGCTCATTTGTCAAGGAGGATAATAAAAAAAATTAAGAATCCATGTGCAGAATACCAATTGCTCACTTAGATTATGTTGGGTGGAAATATCGAGCAGAGACAAAAAAGTATGAATTTTCAGAAACGGAAAAAAATTCTAATCTAATGAGTGATGAAAATCAATAGGAAAATTGAGAAAAGATATGAATAGTACACGAACAAGATTTGATAAAATAAATGATGGAAGATCAAACAGGCAAATTCAACTAGGAATCAACTGCGCATCAAGAATACTAATTTAAAAGATAATTATGTCAGTTTTCGAAAAGACAAATAATCCAGTAACGACAGACAAACTCAAGCAAAAAGTGAAGAATGAATTATAGCACTCTGAAACTCGGCACATGACATCTCGACATCATGTATTATTAGAAAAAAAATGTTTACCAAAAAATCAGGGGTGGAACCTAAAAAAAAGCATTTAAAAATATATATATATTTTTTTGTATTTATTTCAGAAAATATAAGATTTATCAAAAAACGATTTCGATAGGTTGAGAGATAATTCAATTCTCCACAAGAATGATTTTTAGTAATACCTTATGAAATACGCTCGTTTTCTCAGAAAACGTGATTTAACGCCGACATCACATTTCATGCAAGCGCTAACCCGCCACTGCAAGTTCAGGCAGGGCTGAAAATTAGATTTGTTATAACTTTGCTAAAAATTATAGTAGAAGGAAAACAAAAAGTGCATATCGTTCCTGAAGACTTCTACTTCCTCATCCAAATATAACATGTGAGTATCTGAGTACCTAAAATGTGTTTTGTCCCACTTCACATAATCCTTCTCCGATATTTACGGAGGATCTGAAAGTCATGGATATTTTAGTTGATATGAAATAATTATACTGAAGCAGGAATCAGTACCCTCTTTGGACCATATGCAACGATTCAAGACTAGTGAGACAAGTCTCACTTATACATGCCAAAGTAAAAACAGGGTTTTACTCCTGCCTCAGTTTTCACCTCACCCATAATCCCGGCAATTTCTTCAGTAAATATTGAAAATAATCGCTCATACACATCCTACATAAAAAAATGAAGTATGTGATTTCAAGCTTGAGGTTTGCACTTCACAATAGTTTTATTAAATATATATATATATCCAGGATATGAATAAGCGATCATTTTCAACATTTAGTGAAGAGAATGCCGATTTTATGGGTGAGTTGAAAATGAGGCAGGAGGAAAACAAAGTTATTTTTGGCATGTATAAGTGGGACCTGTCACACTACTTTAAAATTTTTGCATATAGTCCAAAGACGGTATGAGTTGCTGCTTTAGTATAATAATTCCATATTTACTAAATTATTCATGATTTTTGGATCACCCGCAAACATCTCCGTGAAGTGCGACTAAACATATTTTACTCAAATACTCGGATATTATATTTGCATAAGAAGGTAGGAGTCTTCAGAAACGATATGAACTTTTCCTTTTCCTTCTCCGATCATTTTTAGCAGAGTTATGACCAATCAAATATTCGGCTCCGCCAGAACTATCAGCGGCGGGTAAGGGTGAACATGAAATTTGATATCGGCGTTCAATCACGTTTTCTGAGAAAACGAGCACATTTCATAAGAAATTACTAGGAATAATTTTTGTGGAAAATTGAATTATTTTTCACCCTGTTGAGTTGTTTTTCCGATAAATCATATACTTTCCAAGATTACAGCAAAAATCTATTTATATATTTTTAAACGAAAAAAAAATGTTCCACTCCTGGAATTTTGGTAAACAATTTTTTTTCGTGTTTATCATGGTTCCAACTACTAGCATACCAAGTTTGGTGGTGCTACAATCGATTCTTGTCTCAAAACCCAATCATACTGAATTAAGAACCGAAAGTATGATAGTAAAAATGACCCCTAAACAATAAATAATAAATGTAAATGTCCTTTTGTACAAGTATTGGTGAATTCCATTAAATTTCAGCTACATCGATTCAAAATATTGGTAAAGTGATTTTCTGAAATTTTTATACTCATATGCACCGCCTGGTCCCATGACCTAAATAGTAAATTTTCTTGGTCATTATTTTCATCTTTGAGAATTTTCCAACTACTGTAATCGATAACAATTTGAAATATTTCATAAACAGACGATTGGAGTCTTATCGATTATATGTTTTGAAGCTAAATATGAAATTTTAGACTGATGGGAGTAGTAGAGCCTCGGTAAATTCTACATAAAAACGTCAAATAACCACCATATTGAAACTGCAAACTCAGCTCAATCGGTTAAGTAGTTTTTGTTTGAAATAATATCTAACAAAAATACAGATTTGTATACGTAGAGAAATTATATTGATATGTTAGTAAAATCCTCGGTAAAACATCAGTAATGAACGAAAATAAAATATAGCACACTCAATTATCAAAAAATCTGCCATGGGTGAAATAAGCCAAACTTCTTTCCTTCCTCACCACAGACAAACAGAAAACTCAACACCGTCATTGTTGCACCCTAATCATGCTCTTGATATTCACTTGTATCAGCTGAGTGCGCAGCTAAGACATGCACTGGTAATTTCTGTTTTTTATGAATTTTAATTACGTAAAGCACCCCGTTACGAAGGACAGTTATTCAAACATATTTTATTGTTATTCGCTAATCTTTACATAAATCCAGATCAGTAGCGTGCTCGCAAATGAAAATGAAGTAGAGTTGAGTAGTTGAGAATATAAGTAGGTACGTTTTGGTAATGAAACAACTAATAAAGTTATACATATTACAACTGAAATAAAAAATTTACTTTTAACCATATAGCCGAACTTAAAAATTATTCAATGGGGGAGTTTCATCCATGTTGCCAACCTAGCTTTGTTTTCGAAAAACGTCACTCGCAGCATATCTCAATGTTGGTCAAAAGGTCCCATATAACTATTTTATTGGGCAAAAACAACTTTCTAGGGAATCTAGAGATTTTTTAAGTCGTGTTTGATATATTGCTGCCTGCCAATTCGATGTTGTTGAAGGATCATAGCTGTTCGCTTGTTCTAACTTAGTAGGTAGTCTGTGGATTTTGGGGATGGTTCTTTAATGAACTCTTTGGCGTGTCTCATTCCCGGCGCCTTTGAAATTGTTTAAATTTTTTTTTCCGTTAACCAGCTGTCGTCCCCTTACGAACGGCAGCCCTCAAAAGTCGAAACTTGGGCGAACCAAGGATTAACGAGGTCTTACCCGAGAAAGTGCTAGTTCTCGGGCCATCAGATAAAAATCTGTGTTCGCTGAGGATTCGAACCTAGCCGACCAGCAGTCAATGGTTTTGAACGCTTCAGTCCCATCCACTGAGCTACTTGGCCTAGTTTCTCCAACTTCGAGACTGCTTTTCCACCTCAGCTGTTATTGTTTTTTTGCCGCACTTTCGCTATACCACAAAAATGTCCCAGGCTAAGGACAGTCTGTTTTAACAGCCCAACTCTTGTACTATTCTCAAACAATCCCAAATAAGTTTGGAATCAATCTGCATGGAGCTGATTGCTTTAGCTTGGCTGCTCCTACACCTTCCTCGGTTTTTGAGCCGTCTGCGTCTGTAGAGCAGGCCATTTCTGCATTGATTGGAGGTCCTTTCTTCCATGACTCTCTGCCTGTTATAACTGCTTTGAAGTTTTCTCGAAGCTTTACTTTACTAATGGCATTCCCATTATTGTTGTTGACTAACCTGGCTTCGCCTTGAATGTAGTGGCGGTAGCTTCAGCAAGACTTCTAAGGCAGCTGACCTCATAGCTCCTGTAGGCACCAGGCAAGCTTGGCTTTGGATGTCACGTGCCACATACACAAAAAACGGGAGTATTTTATTGTGGGGGCCGATAGGCAATTTTTTTTAGTGTGTCACTGTGTGTATAGTTTCGGTATGAATTTGGGGCTTCTTACATATAAATGATAATAATACTTTGGATATTAATTTGTGCTGTTTTTGTTTATCAATATAAAGTGTGATCAGAATGATATTTGGGGCTGAATTTTATTTATTTTATTCACAAGTTTGGTAATTTCAATAAAGAGAGGTCTTTTTATGGAAATACTATGGAATAAATAATTCTCAATTATCTTTTTTCGAAATATTGTTTTCACTTCAACCCTTTCTTTTGTTCCAGATGTGCCACTGGCGGGTTCCAAACAGTGAATCTGAGGAGCACTGAATTTGAAACTCAAGAACCATGCATCGAGTTGCATGCTAAACTGATTTGCAAATCTCAGCCTTGAATACGCCAGTCGGATATAATTTCACAAAGAACGGTCGTTTCAAGACGTAGGTGACACATTTATTGCTGAATGCGAAGTAAAACAATCCGCACAAGAAAATCTCATCGTTTTCAGTTGAAGTATCGATAAACAAGAGAAAAGCAGGTGTGAAACAGTGATGCACGAGAATCAGCAGGGTCTTGATGGAATAAGTCGGAAATGAACATTGAAGTTTTGATAAATTATTATTTCAATAAACTACTATTCTACAAGAATAATAGAAAGAGCTATCATTTTCTACGCCCAATAGTCTGTAATAATGTATAAAATAGCTAGTATCAATCAAGAGTTGTCTACTGGCACGCATTTTTTTTCAGTTTGGGTGATTTTCATGTAACAAATAGCAACTTCTTTTAAATATTGCGGTACTGAAATCAACCCCCACCACACCCATATTCCGTCACACCCCTTTCCACCATCAATCTGTCATCTGAAACTTGTCATCCTTCAGTTGCCACCTTCCAGCACTCACCAATTTGTCTTTACGTACCTATCACCCGTCACCAGCCATTAGTCAATTTATGTTACTTCTCACCTGCCATCCTTCATCTGTTACTTGTCATACGTTACCTATCACATTTTACTTGCTTTCTGTCATCCGTTACATTCCACCGGTTTATCTTGCGTCACCTGTCACTGGCCATCCATCAGCAGACACCTGTCACTTTTCATCTGTTACCTGTCATTCTTTACTTATATGATATGATAGACATTGAATAGTTATATTCTGTATCAAGGATAGAATGAAAATTCGATGCGAGCAAAATATGACTCATTGTCACGTTCAGTCTCAGCCGAGCGTGCAAGCGAGAGCGCGGAACAAGTGATAGAGAGGCACGATCGGCCCAAGCGTTCTGCTTGGGACGCATCTATCTCTCTTCCACTCCATCGGCCGATGCGTCCGAGTAGAAGCGAGACAGCGACAGTACACAACCTACACGTGAACTGTTCTGTCAACTGTTTGTAAAGTGAAGTAAAAAGTAAATGTGGTTTCCATTCTTGATTATAACAATAATTGCGGCAAAAAAGGTAATTAATTCTTGCATTTAGAGAATTTGATAAGCGATATAATAATCTTATATATTTGTTATTTGATATTAAAAAAAAATTGCATCGGTTTAACCTCACACATGTTATAACAATGTGTCTAAAATAACAAGTTGAACCAACCAACCACCGTGCGAGAAAATCTCTAAAATCAAACAGGTTAAGGCGGGCTATTTAAGAGCAGAAATTTGAACCAGAGTTTTGAGAATATTTTCATGTTTTAAAGAAAAGTTAACGCAATGCAAGGGAATATATTATTATATAAAGCAGGTTTTGGCGGGCTTTTCAAAAGCATCTGTTTCATGAATTTGATTTACTTATGATCAATTTTATGAAATTATTCTTCCAAGAGCAACTTCAAAGTCCTATAACTTTTTCAATTCTAGAGAAAGTTCTATGATTCTTTTACAGTTTTGTTTCATTTTACTTAATTTTTTATAATTAATCCATAACCCAAAAATGAAAAATTGTCCATTATATTATGGAGCTTCAATTGTCCATTCCAGGTGTGTCGTGTCATGTTTCATAAACTTTTATTGAAGCAGTTCTTCCACTCCGCAACTGCCAGGCTGTTAATTGGTAGTTTCCTTCATCTAGTGCTAGCTTGGAGTGCACACCAACCACCCAAGGTAAGTTTTCCGTGTTTTCTTACAGCTGAAAAGGGAATACGCCACCAAAAATCAGTAAGTCTCATCGAAGCGCCACGGCAAATAATAATAATAGCCGGCCTCCACCCGCACATGCTAAGCTTTTGGGTACGCTCTAGTGTTTATGAGTATTATGAAGTATTATTATTATTATAATCATCTTCTATATTATTGAAAGAGTGTTTGGAGTATTGGCAGGTAAGTATAAAGTCATTTGGAAGTCAAAACTAAGCCTCCTTGACTGCAGTGTATCCAAAGTGGCCTTGGTAGGCACTCTCCGAGATGTAAAACATTGTTTAGCCTAGCACTATAAAAGAGCAAACTCGAAAATGGTGACACAACATATAAAACAGATTTAAAAAAAACTAGTTACGATTGACCTTTCAATCTGGAACGGTGACAATAGTTTCAACGTTGAATATTAATCGGCAGAAACAAAAAAAATCTACATCCTCCTTGAAAATGCCATTTTTAAACTGATTATGGAATCGAGACTCTTGAGCAACAAATCCACCTTTTTTCCCTTTTTTAGACTGAACATCCTGATGGATGACATATCGCACTGTTAAGAAATACGATAAATTCTTACTGCATTTTTATTATCTCAGGTCATGCGATATGCAAATTGATTTATTTTACGAAATTATCACGTTGAAAATGGCATCTTCTCGCCAAACCTGTATGAGTATTTATTGCTCAGATTCCAGGCTGAACTGGTATTCACTTTCACTTCGCATAACAAATGAGAATATTCAAAATGAATCGATAGAAAAATAATTTCTCGAAAACGACACTATTTCTAATGCACACACACACAAGATGTAAAAGTTGCACTTTTTGAAGGGGTTGTCTCTAATTCTAAGGCTAGAAGGACACCTATTACAAAATATGTAGGTATTTGAATTTACTCACAAACAATCAAAGACTCTCCGTTATACAGGGTCTGCAAACTGTGTCATAGACACCATCATTTATTTTATTGGTATTGTGATGTGACGCATTGCCACGTGGTCCGTTAATTCATCGGGTGGGGTAACAGGAGAGGTGCACAGTCTCTCTTATTTATGTGGTATTATCATATCATTGCGTTCCATGTTACTGGCGTAGATTTCTGTCTATACCCCAGATGAAAAGTTTTCGATACTGTATATAAAAACTCGGTATGTACGCTTCACTATACATACTTGATGCTCTACAAATAAACTACTATCACTACTACTATTACAAGTCTCCATTATACAGAATTCAAGAGTACGCTATTGATCCAAATGAGACAGTACAGTGGTTTTTTTTATCGGTTTTGACTCCCATTTAAGTTCTCATATGTCAGACTTCAGATTATGATTATGTTTTCATCTCCAGGGTAACACGAAAAGAAAAATCTTAATATGTTAAAATCTAATACTTTTTCCCCCTGTATAATAAATAACTATTTATCCCATAATTTTTTATTTTTTTGTTTAATTTAATTTACATATGAATCCAGTGGTGTAGTCAGATTTTTTCTAAACAAATCGCTAGTAATTTTTTTTATTATGGTAGTCCAGCGACAAAATACACTAAAGTTCCATTCAAACAAGAGCCATTTCGTCTCGTGGATGATACCTCGTTCACAAACTTCTTTATATCGGAGAAAATTTAATGTCATCCGGAAGACTTGCTGAAATTCTCCTCCTCAGGACTTGTTCTCTCAATGAATAGCAAATCTTTGAATGTCACTGTCTATAGGGACGTGTTCTCCAAAGCTTACAACTTCCAGAAATTCAAAAATAACTGCCGGAACTAAATATGTATCAAAAAATACCTAAAAATTACGAAGAGTAGCTGAAGAAGTCACGGCTAGAAAAAAAATGAAAACCACAGGTGCTAATCTCAGTTCCTATTGAAATTTCCGAAAGACCACGTCCGCTTCAATACTACTTATGATTTCAACAACATTCCAAGACCACAGCCAATATAACAGTCAATCAGATTTGAATAAGTATATACTTTAAAACCCACACTAATCCGCGCGTATTCAAATCAAATCTGATGTCGCATGAATCTCAACAATATAGCTTTCATCAGTTATCAATATTTTTATAGTATTGGGTGTCATGACGTTTCAGATGAAAACAGCACGATCCAAGGAGAGCTCTAATGTAACAGTGATTAAAAAGTGATTGTGGTAACCTTTAAACGTCTGCATTGCGAGGCATATCCACAAGAAGTCGCAACACCTGATTGCAAACCAAAAATCCAACCACTGCCGATTAAAATAAGAGTAAAACTTGATAGTCCAGACGCTGTGGTCAAAATGTCTCTAAAAGCTGACAATAAAACCAGTAGAAATGATTTTTGGTACACGGGCTTTTTTTGAAGAGTATGTTGAAAAAAAAATGTTCTGCGTGTGATCACCAATGGAAAGTGGGGAAAATTCCAGGGGAAAACTCAGGAAATCGGTTTTCCATCAGTAACTTTGAAGGGGTTACGAATTTCGATATAATGTATAGAAACAAACTTATAGAGCGTAAAAATATTTTCAAAAACGGTCACCACACGTTTTTTCGTAAAATCATGTATTTTTGAGAAACGCGGCCATTAAGCTTGGTGGGCCACTCGCATGCTCAAGTCTTTGGGCTGTAACGAGGGCTATAACCAGCGACTGATCAAGAGTTCTGACCGCCCTAGGCTGATTATAAGAACGCGCCGCCCCCGCCAGGTGTGTGTGTGTGTGTTACGGTCGGCCTAAAAAGTAGTATATTAGTTTTGACTTTATTTACTAGTGTGAAAATTTTAACATGGTTCATACTAGCTATATAAATTTTCGGATCGTTCTGCAAGCGAAACTAACGTTGTCCTTTAATCTGCATGACATTCAACCTTAGGGTGGCAAATAATTTTTTTAGCTGACCGTAAATAAAGGCAAAGCACCTCACGCTTTTAGGACCAAAATCATGACAAGTGACTGCAGGCTACCAGTAGAAAACCAAATCCATGTCGTGTTTGGCCGCATGACTTGTATTGGCTTAGTTTCTATAGACAACTTAGTTGATGCGGCCATTGACCATGAGCGTTGTCACCTAGTGTGTGAAGTTGCTTCGACTTTAAGTATTTTTTAAATATTTACACTTCTGTTGTTATCTTTAAAAAAGACGGGAGGCATCATATACTAGTGGAACATTTTTGCAACAACACGGAAACACTAAGGAAAGGACACTAAATATCAAGCGTGGCAAAGCCTGCAAAGTATACTAACGATTAACCACCGGGGAGTCCCCTCGCGTCGTTGATGTATTTCATCGCGAACGGCGAGCTGCGCTGTTGCCAGCTCACTCACTCGCTCGACCACCGATCGATTTGAGTGACAAGTCTGTGTTTGTTTTACGCATAAGTGCTCGAGTGCAGAATTTTTTTTTTCTCAAAGTACTCGTTAAAAACTGGTCGTATGCCAAAAATCATTTCTATTGGTTTTAGTGTAAGGTTAAAACCTCTGGTTCCTGGACTAAATAGCTTTCATCAGTGATTTTTTTTTTTCGCCCACCATATACGAATTATATCAACCCTATAATACTATAGCGGTCATTGGGCTGCTATAGTATATTGTGTCACAAGGGCAGAAAATGAGGCTTTAGCAGCCCGCGGCTATTAGCTGTGCACGAGCGATCGAAGTGAAGCGAGGGCATAGCTGATAGCTAAGGCTGCTAAAGCGTTTTCCGCATTCGTAACACACAACTGTTTTTCGCCTACAAAAAAAAATAAGAAAATGTAACAAACATCTTTTTTTATTCCCTTTCCGGTTGTTGAACAATTCATAGCACTTTTCCGAACAACTCCTTCATTGGGCGTACATCATTAGACCGCTTGACCCTTGGCCATTACAAATAAATGTTTACATGAATAATTTACGCTACTCAAAATAATTGAATCTTATGTGATGCGCCTTCAATAATTTTTTCAGAATAACCCAGCATAAAATACGTTGCTGACTATCATCTTTCCTTAGCCCCTAAAACTTGTTCATAATTTTTCGTCAAAGGTAATTACCGCACTACTTTCATTAGGTGTGCAAATAATTACTAGTTGTTTCCCCCTCGCACTTTTCGCACTGGTGTCTTGACTTTGTGGGTACCAAGTTCGGAGAAAAATTGCTAGATTCTTCTTGCAAGTCTGGTAGAGAATTTGTAAATTTTTACTAATTCACACAATCACAATTATTCAGAATTAGAACGTATTATGATTTTTCTTGGTTCCGGGCTTTGATTAAAATTTATATAAAACGTCCAAGTGAGCCAGTGACAGTCAGATCACAGGTGTCTAGATAGTGAAAAACTACAAAATCGTGTTGTTATGACTTTAGCAGCCCAAAGGCCAAAGAACGTTACTTTTTGGACAACTGTCAAAAAACTTGTCATTTCTGCATGTCTATTGATGCGTTAATGTATACTTTTTTTCACTGCCAAAATAATACAGAAAATAAACATGAAATATTATTTTGAGTTTGAACAATTACTTCCAACATAAATTTCCGAAGATGTTCCATGTTGCTGCTGATCAGAAACGTTAGATATTTCTTGAAGAGTTGATTTTATCACATATTTTAATTTCTTTGGAGGAAGATGGACAAATTATCTTCTATATATGCTTCTGCTACGGAGGCTATGGCTATGGATGTAATGTTGTCAGAAGAGTTGCTTGCTATATCTCAATATAATCAGAATTTGAAACCGTAAACTTTTTTGAGTAATAGGTCGTCATATCACGTATTTTAACAATCAATTTAGATCCAGCATCTTCAATGGCATCAATAGTTACATGCAATAATTCTTCACGGCGATAAACACCGCTGTTACCCAAAATTAGGACAACAAATAAAAAGAGACCACTAGATGCTGTGAAATTGCATTGGAAGTACTGATAACATTAGGTACGGAAAAGAGAAGTTTAATTTAGTTATTTATTTGGACTTTTTTTTTATTTTTTTATTTTACTGAAAACATTGAATAATATTTTCAAGACAACAGTCGTTTAAAAGCGATAACCTATAGGAACAAAAAAACCACGTCAAGATGTATTGGAAGTATTTATTTTTAATATATTTCAGACGATGTAAATTCAAATTCACAGTTGTACAAAAACTTTTGTTTGTATTTCGTGTATAAAATTCGTGTTTTCATATTCATGGCACATTCGGTCTTGGCCAAAAATTAACACTCTCATATGCAATAAAAAAAAAACTCATTTTACGCACTTAATATACAAAAATAACTGTTTTATTATATTTTCAGGGTAGATATTATTAATTTTCATATATAGTAGGCATAGTAGGCATCATAACAACACGATTTTGTAGTTTTCCACTATATCTAGACACCTGTGATCTGACTATCACTTGCGTACTTTGACGTTTCATATAAATTTTAATTAAACGTCATGTCAGTGTAAATCAAAGTCTGGAACCGAGAGAATAACACTATAAAATCATAATACGTTCTAATTCTGAATATTTGTGATTGTGTGAATTAGTGAAAACGAATAGTGATTCCGACAGTGATGAAGAATTTACGAATTCTCCACCAGATTTGCAAGAAGAAGCTACCAAATTTTTCTTCAAATTTGGTAATCACAAAGTCAGGACACCGGTGCGAAAAGTGCTATGAATTGAACAACTGAAAAAGGAGTAAGAAAAGGTGTTTGTTATATTTTCCTTTTTTTTTGTTTTTTTTTTTGGTAGGTAGGCGGAACTCAGTTGTTGTGTGTCACACATGCAGAAAACCCTTTAGCATCCCTTACCCACTGGCTACTGGCTGCCTTCACTTCGCTCGCTTGTACATCCAATAGCCGTGGGCTGCTGAAGCTCATTTTCCGCCCTTATGATACAACTATATAGAATTGGGTGTCATGAAACCAGCACGATCCAAGGAGGCCAGCTCTAATGTAACAGTGATTAAAAAGTGATTGTGGTAACCTTTAAACGTCTGCATTGCGAGGCATATCCACAAGAAGTCGCAACACCTGATTGCAAACCAAAAATCCAACCACTGCCGATGAAAATAAGAGTAAAACTTGACCCACTCTGCGAAAGTTGCTTGGACGTTGACACGCATTCTTGATCGCGGTGTTTGTTTTGGTTTCTAATCGCTCCAAATCCGCAGGAAAACAAAAGCTGCTACTTACATTTTTTGAATAACTCCTCATGAACTAGGTTAACTCCATTTTCCAACATCGCAGAACACTTTTCACAGATTTTCGTGGTCTAAAACCTAAAACGCGGGCGAATTTGGTACACACATCGCGGCGAATTCGAATTTCCAACACTAGACACTGCCTACTAGATTTACCTTGCGCTCACTCTCCCGAGACTCGCGGTTGTTGCAGAACTTTTAAAGAACAAACGAAAGACATGTATTATGAAAGTGTGCGTGTCGATTCTTGATGGTCGAGTCGGAAGGTGTCGGGTGGAATCGACGTGCGAATTTGGAGAGGGTATTTCGAAGGTTTTTGGAATTGGGAATTTACTCTCCGCCCCCATTAGGGTTTCAAGTAGAAAGGTGGAAAATATGAATGGAACGCTTCCCCTGCAAAAAGAAAGAGCATTTTAAATAAAATCAACAACAAACAAGATTTTATTCATAAACAATTGAACTAAAAAGTAAAAAATAATATTTAGTTTCAAGTGTAATTAATAATATTTCACGCGTTCAACTTTTAAGAAAATATTTTTTTGAAACATTTTTATTTTCATACACCAAATATCATTTTTTACTTCTCAGTTCAATTGTTAATAAATAAAAGCTTGTTTGTGAATATAATATATACGTATTTTTTTTTTCGTATTTTTTTCGCATTAGAATTTCTTCAATTATCTATCTGTAAAGGTGCGCCAGGTGTCCAGAGGTTCTACGATACCGATATGCGTATAATTGTTAAAATTTTATTTTCTCGAGTTCTCGCAACCTTTATCGGGGTGGTTCAAACTCTATCACTGATTTTTTTCCCTAATTTTCAACGTCCGAAATGGCTGTCAGAGAAACGAGGAGGTATTTTTTTATCATACGGAGGTCCCATGTTTTTCACTATTTTTTCCGATTATAATTTTACGAGTTTTCACAATTTTTTTTCGAGAAGGAGTAGGGTAGAACGGTATTTTTTCTTAATTGAACTATTTGATGGTCCCATGTTTATCACTATTTTTATGGATTTTTCCGATTTTATTTTCGAAAGTTTACGAAAAAAAATCAAGAAGGAGGGAGTCAGGATTTGTCAATTAACCAATAAAATTTATTCCACAACGTATATAATTTTTTTGTGAAATTAATGAATTATTTATGGCAATGTGTCACACGACTTGTGAAATGTGTTGCATACATTCAGGCAACTGCAAAAGGAACGAAGCGGGTGTATTAGCGAGTAAATTTTCAAATCAAATTAAATTATTCGATGGTTCCAAGTTTTTCACTATTTTTCCGGATTCCACCAACATAATTTTTTTTGCTGTAAATTTCAATTTTTGAAATCGTTATATAATTTGCTTTAACTTTATCAACAGGAAAAAAATTATACTTCTTATATTACGCTAGAGGCAACTGTTTTTTTAATGAATTTTAAATTTTCATTTTTATTTTCTATGGTAATATTGTAATGTGTGTACAGATTTTAAAATTTTTAACATGGTAGGAAATTGCTCAAAATACGAAGTATACCCAAAAGATTGTTACCCTGTCATCTCCCATTATATCAATTTGCTAGGGTTTATTTCTTCACCATTATATCCTATGGTATCATAGCAATGTTACAAATTATTACGTTCTTGAATTGGTAGTAAATTGCTCAATATACGAGTCATACTTTGAGGGTACTGACCACAGATCAATAAAAAACCGTATTTACCCTCACATCTCCCGTTATATCAATTTGCGAGTATTTATTTCTTCACTATTATTTTTTATGGTATCATAGTAATGTATGTACAGATTTTCACATTGTTAAATTGGTAGGAAATTGCTCAAAGTACGGGTCATACTTTAAGAGTATTTACCTCATATCAATAAAAAACCGTATTTACCCTCATATCTCACGTTATATCAATTTGCGAGTGTTTATTTTTCTGCTTTTATTTTTCTGCTTTTATTTTGTATTGTATCATAGTAATGTACGTACAAATTTTCACGTTTTTAAATTGGTAGGAACTTGCTCAAAATACGAGTGATATTTAAAGGGTATTTACCTCAGATCAATAAAATACCGCATTTACCCTCATATCTCCCGTTATATCAATTTGCCAGTATTTATTTTTTCATTATTATTTTTTATGGTGTCATAGTGATGTATGTACAGATTTTCACATTTTCAAATTGGTAGGAAATTGCTCAAAATACGAGTGATACTTCAAGGGTATTTACCTCAAATCAATAAAATACCGTATTTACCCTTTACTTCCTGGAACTTCTGAACGAGTTGCCAGTCTGTTATATTTCCATTTGTGCCATACACTACGTACCTAACTCGTTGTTAGTAATTTAAGTGTTTTGATTACTAACTTTTTTTTATTATTTCAACACCTTCACTATTCGTATTCTCTTAAACTATTGGACACTGTATATATACACAATAAATATTACTGACCCTTCATTGATTACGATTTTTACATTGAAATTGTATCTCATCAAATAAATTATGATTTTTCTATGGGGAATATAGCATGACAATGCATTTTGAATTATTCAGGTTTGCCGCCTTCTAACGGCTCTCCTAATGATGATTATCTTACAACTTGTCGAAACTGTGAGTCTTGAACCAAACAAAATATAACATGTTATCAATGTTGCTGTAAGCCAATTTTATAGGGTTTTGTAGTCCTTTTACTCGATCAGGCTATTATAACTAAAACTCGGAATTTTATTACTACCTATCAATTCGTTATTATCAGTAATTTGATCCAGACGACCTTCTGAAACATATCCATTTAACTTTGGTCTCTTCTCATTGTTGTATCTAATTATAGAACGACAATGGAGCAATAATAACTTTTTAGTATAGGTGGTCATTTGCACTCAATCGAGACACAAAAAAACCAGTCTATAACAAGAATAATCCATAGAACAAGGTCTTGTAACTGGATTGAAATGTCTGATATTATTATCTAATCATTAGTTGAACACATTAATTCTCCACAGTTAAAGCAATAAAAATTCAAAAGACAAAATCTATTGAATCAATAGTATAAGTCCCTTAGGTATTGAATGACCACAGATAAACAAACACGTCTTCATAAATAAAAATCTTCTGTGCCTGTGTACGACATTGAACTCCTCCTAAACCGCTGGACCGATTGCGATGAAATTTTTCGTGTGTCCAAGTGGATTCGAGAATAGATTAGATTCACGATTCGGTCCACTACAAAATGTTTTTTAGCTATTTTTTTATTTATTAGCTGAAACCTGCCCCCAGCGACTTCGCCATAAAATTAGTTCGACAATAGTAATTGGTAGAGTCAGTCGGTGAAAAATATACACATCAACAGACAGGACAACGTTTGCCAGGCCAGCTATACATAAATAAAACAGTTCAGAAACATAAATAAATATTTCATCAACGTCATCACAAGTGTTTCTCTCTAAGTGGGCATTCACATCGAAGTGGCTTGCGACGTGCGACTTGCAGACAAGTACCACGTCGCAAGTTCAGGATTACCTTCACACCGAAGTCACACACCCCGACGTGTAAGTTTTTAATCATCTGGTAAACCATTGCTAGACATCGCGAAATAACTGTACTGTAAAGAACTCTCTCGATTTTACTTTAAAATTCTTTATTCAACACTTAAAGCAGAATAACTACAAAACCTAATTCATATGTACTGTGGTTCACTGGACTATTTTTATTTATCTTCAAAGTACAAACAGTCGACTTTCAGACTTCCCAACAGCTACGCACACGGCCTCTTATAGTTAGAAATATAGGTTCCAGATCTTTCGAGAACTCTGCCATCCTTCCGGGCGTTTCTAGGCTTAAGCCACCGTTCTCCGTGGTCACTCACGCCGTTATTATCATTTCTCTCTTCTCCACCTAGATGGCGCCAGGTCTGAATATTTATAATAGATGTAGACGATATCTAGATGTTATGCAATAAATTGGTGACCAGAGAAGTGATTTTTTTTTCTTCGAGTACATTATTTTGCGAGCCAACGTGATTTTTTCTAACCGTAAGTACATATTTTACTAAGTGATCTGCAGCGGACATGCCTAACGACCAGGTCAACCGCGTTCCCTTTCAGAATTCAACCCATTCAACCCAGAGATGTGGCTTACCATGGTTGAATTGCAGTTTTGTGTGGAGGCTATAGGCAATCATGCAATATAAAGCGGAGCGCAGACCAGAGGGGGTGCGGTCGCGGTGGCGGTGCGGTCAAGAAGCGAAAAAATAGGTGGGCATACCAACGCGATAATTTCGCTACTGAAAATGAAGATGATGAGCTGTAGAGGTGTTGAAACGGATCCGTTAACGAAAAGTTAATGAACCATTTCGTTTCTGGAAAATATCAAAAAATTTGGGTTCACGACATCAACTTAGACAGAGGCAGTAAAGGAGAATTCCATACAATGTTTCAAGACTTAAGTGAGGTCAAAGAACAATTTTTCGTTTATTTTAGTATGTCAATTGAATGTTTTGACGGAATATTTTTTTTATTATAATTTTCTCTGTGAGACAAATCATACAAAATTTGGCGACCACGCACTTGTTCAATGATTTCTGTACTACACAATATGTTTCCTTGTGAAGCAGATCGCTTGAACTGGCGGGCAAATGGTACATGCAGAGTTCTACCGCAGTCCGCTTCAAGAAACGACTAATGCGTTTTCTTGCCCGCTCCGATGTGCACTCTTCCGTTCATTTACATTCACTGCGTTCTACCGCACCGCCACCGCGTCCGCCAACGCGACCGCTGGTCTGCGCTCCACTTAATACCTTAGTAGTTAGTATAACTCAAGGTACTCAGTGTTGCGCTGGCCTCCGTTGCCAGGTGTACTAAAAATGACTTGGTTGGCTACTAAATTTGAAGCTTCAATACTAAATTACTTCTTTACCGACAATGCGCGGGAAATTCAAATAAAAGTTATATAACTTGTTCATTTATTCTGAAATTCAACTACGCATTCAACAACTATATAACCATAGACAGATATCTCAATAGGTGATAGTCATAAACAAATTAAAAATAGTTTCTCTATAGTAGGAATAGTTATAAAATGAATATCTGGGACAAAAATGCGGGAAATTAAAAAATCTGATTGAATATATATTTTTTTCAATGAATATACAAACACTAAAGTACTAAATTTAGTAGGATTGGACTAAAAATACCAACCCTGAAGGTACTACCGTGATTGTATTTGGGAATTCAACATAAGGGATTACTCCCTCTGGTGTCAAGTTTTGACACTATATAGATAAGTACATTGAAATTATTGTTTTCGTTAAAATTCCCAAGATTTTGGCTATTGTTTATGTGGATTTTGTTAAACCTGTAATCATTATTGATAAGTGATGAATTTCTGGTACATATAAATGGTGAATATTCTGTTCTTCTTTTGACATAATGTACTCGAGAGTAGTTCAATTTTTGCCACTTTGGCGCTGACATCTAATGTTGAATCCCCAATAGCAGCGTAGCAGCGAAGTGAGGTGCACGAAGAGCGACATTGGACATATTTCTACAGCCAGAGCCAGGTGAAGACCAATCTTACCTACGGCTGAAAACCGAGCTCATAAAGCGACTGAGTACACATTCTGTAGAATGTAATTTCATATGTAGAACGCCCAAATCGACGTTTTTATTTGTTTAAGCAAAGTGTGGATGAATACAGGGCCGTTTCACTAGTAAATGGAGTTATCCCAAAGTGAAATACAAGCTGCGATGTCCGAGTGGTTAAGGAGTTTGACTCGAAATCAAATGGGCTCTGCCCGCACAGGTTCGAATCCTGTTCGCAGCGATTTTTTTTCTTTTTTTCAAGTGTGCAATACAAATAAATTCATTCGGTTTAACCCTTTTTAAGAATTAGGTCACTAATGTTTCACGGATGCCTCGGCAAATAGGGAGATTTGTGTCCCGCATGTATTCATACACGCGTAGAACTCTGCATACAGTTCTCGCCACTTTGTCTATTTCGGATACTAAAATAAAATAAATAAATAAATAGAGGTTTATTTTTTAGAATTCACAATACATTTCACAGACAATGACATGACACATATCTCATTTTTTCCACTCCCTCTAACCCAGGGGGGATAGAAGAGGGTGGGAGATGGCGCAGAAGTAGCAACTCTCCCGCTCTCGATCAGGAGAGCAGGAGAGCGCCCTGCCAAACCGAGCTAGGGACCTCCGTGAGGGGGTGCCGTTGCCCGGCCACGCTGATGTTAACGTGGGGCCGGACATTTCATTACCCGTAAGATACACGCCTCCTGCATTGCTTATGCGTGTTGTATCATTTGTATTCAATGTAGATACATGTTCTCTATAAGATTTCGGATACTGCTTGATAGGAGGCAGTGAAACAGTTCAACATGGGATACATTTTGTCCCTGTAGTACCTGAAGGAAGTTGAACTTTTAACTTTTCTTATTTTAATAAAAGAGACCACTTGCACTAAACTTATTTATGCCTGTAAATAATATTTGAAAAGTGTATTTGTTATAACGAGTGTGTTATGTGCAAATTAATGTAAGTTGGGTGTATTCTCATCAGAATTATACTTCTTGCACTCCAGTGAAAGATGGGTGTATTATGCCATTTTATAACGAATAGCAGCAGTGAAAAATTCGAAAAAAATTGGAAATTTTAAATTTTGCTGGAAAATTCAGAAAATCTTGGAAAACGATGTTCGAAATTACACAGTTTCTTCCATCCGGCAGTTCCAGTATCATTGCGGCTCTGCTTCGGTCAGCTGACGTTCAGCAAACAGCGGTTCCCAAAATTTCGACGAATTTTCCAACACAATTTAAACTTTCCACAATTTTTTTTTTCGATTTTGTTCAATAAATATGGTGGTGTATAAATCTCATTATTTTCACAGATCAAAGTTAAAACTAGGAAAACAGTTAATCTGTCATTCGCGGAAACTGAGCCGTGACACATCGAATGAAGCAATAAAGCCTTCTTGAGAAATCTGTTTGGTTTTTTTATTGCTCTCAACCTCTCAATTCCCGAAAGTTATAAGGTAGTATTTTTGGTATTTTTAAATACAATTTTGGTATTCCCCCCCCCCCTAAGAAAAAAAATTGAAGCTTTTACCCCCCCCCCCCAAGTAAAAAAATCAATACCTTTCCCTCCCCAAGAAAAAAATTAGCGACGCCCTTGATCGAGTGCCGTTAAATAATGAGGATCCACAGTGTTATGAAATCATCTTCATTCATCAATTGATAACCAATATGTAATCAATATAGAATACGACAGTCGTAGAGAAACTTAACTATGGAACATTCTGAATGAGTAGATGATAAAGGTCCCATTTTATAATAAACCCATGTGTATCAATTCGGTACATCTTCCACAAAAACTATTGATTGGTTGTTTTGTAATGTGAATTATTGTACATTTGAAAGTTATAATTGAAGATTCAAATAATAGTTCAATTTGTCTTCAATGAAGTTTATATCATGTTTTAATATATCATTGTAACACCTTCATTTCTATAATTGGATTAATTTTCAATACCATTACAAATAACTATCAAACTGAATTATAGTCATTATAATAATGCAGGCACCTATATACACAAATTCGATTACACAGCTTCCAACTTTCTAAAAACACTATCTTTATTAATACAATTTAGGTGTTTTCTTCATAAATTACAAAATTTCAATAAATAGAAACGTCGATTATGCCAGCAACGCTCTGAACGTAATTCCAAAGTTAATATTTTCAATACTTTAATTTGCATGTGCTAGTTTTTGTTTAGACAAAATCTCAATTTTTATAATTCATAATGTATCAAGAAAGTGTCAAGGTAATAAATATATAATAAAATGGCCATACTTTTTTTGTAGGAACGGCAAAAAAATACACTTTATGTAACGATTTGATTTAGTGCCCTATTGTTGATTTTTGGTCAAATTTAGTAAATGAAATGTTACCCGCTTCCTGTTTATCGATTGATCTGAAATTTGGTACACAAAATACAATTATGTGTATTTAGTATCATTGTGAATCCAAGATGGCCTCCGCCACAAAATGGCAGATTTTCTTCTTTTTTTTTTCAACTCCCCTCAATATAGGTATAAAATAAAAAGTGACCGCCGCCACAAAATGGTGGACTACATATTTTTTCCAATCATCTCAATATGGGTTTTAAATGAGAGGACTTGACTAGTAGAATGCAGAACACTATGAAACAATTACAAATTCGAAATGGAGTCTGAAACGAAATGGCGGATCATACATAGAGTTTGGTCCGTCAATACATTTAAACTTAAATCTAGGTTTCTAATCAAAACGAAGGACTTTTGTCAACGTGGAATTGTAATTCAAGCATGAATCCCCCACCCAACAAACTGACAATCAAGGGCGTCGATATGGGGGGTAATGAGGGTAATTACACCTCCCCCCAAGAATAGTTATAAACTAGTATTTAAAAAAATAATATAAGTAAAAAATGTTTTTAAGTTTAACGGTTTCATTATCATTCTATTCATGTTTCTTCGCAATGAAACCATTTAACTTGAAAAATTCTTGGAAAAAAAAATAATTTCGCATCACTTTGCTTGGCTTTGATATCGATGACCCACGCGCTCTACCGTTCGTGCTGTCCTCTCGGATAAAGCAATCTATAGTCGGATTCATATTGGATGGCAGTATCGCGAGATAGAATGTGTTGCCGAAGTTCATAAATCAGAAAGAGGAATTGATTTAACATTAATAACGGGCTCGTAGGGCAGGCAGATAGTATGCTATACGGTTGTTATCTTATCACAATTGAAGCATATTTTGAACAAACAGATTTTCATAAAAGTGACGTGTTGCGTTCTGGAAAAAAATCATTAATTTTGCAACTGCCTATTGGGAGTCATGCTAAATAAAACTTAATTTCAAACCACCAGCTTCATTTCCACGTTTGCTTGAGGAGGAGGAACGAAGAAACACTGATTCTGCTTTCCCACGTCTGTTCTGCACTTACAAAAGCAATTTTTTTGTCTGTATTTCCCAATTTCACTTTATATTCTTCAGTGACTTATCCCTTGACTTTTCCTAGAAGGTAGAAGTTGACTACGACTATGGTACGGTACCCAACTTACTTTCAGCAGTCACGACTCATGATTCGCAAGTTTGCGACAAAACGACAAAAAAACCCGCCATAGTAGGTATAATCTGAACTGCACAACCCGTTGCATACATTTTAATTACCGATTATCGAAATTGAGAGTGGATAATCTCGACCGAAGACATTATAAATCCAACAGAAAACCTCGTCACTTGGACCAGTGGCGTCCTCAGTTTTTCAACAGAGGGTGGTAACGGTTTAATTTTTACCCGTTGAAAGTTGACATAAAAACCGTAATTATTTCTAAAATCCTAGATTTTTTTTACTTCTTGAAGCTATATGTGAAAGGGTTTATAAAAGATCTCTTTTGTAAAAATTAAGAATATTATTTTCCCTTTTTTATTAACACTCTGAGGCATTGAAAAATAAAAAACGTAAAATAAGCATTCATTTTTTTGTCAGTAATACTTATTATTTTGTTTCTTTATTGTTATAAGCTACATAACATAACTCTTGATAATTTTTTTTTTTTAATCTCTGGAAATCTAATTCTTAATGGAAACAATTATTTTCAAGAAATAAATCGTTTCTTTAAAAAAATACTGAAACTGCAATGGCTGGTGAAAAAAATACTTTTTGTTGCCTAATATTAATATCAATATCAAGGAACCATTTTCTTTAAATTTATTATTTACTATGTTCTCTCATATCATGAAAAAATGTTGTGTTATTAAAAAATGAATTTTTGCGCAATACTTTTTTTTCAACACTAAAAACAACCATATGTATTTTTTAGGGGAATTTCTTTTTCTCTTACTCATTATATAATTTTGAAAAATATTGTACATTTGGACTTGTCGCTTCACATGTTTGTTTTAAGTTTTTATAGTACCTACTTGAAAAAAATATAGCGCAAAAATGTATTTGTTTATAACGAATTGTTTGTTTAATAAACGAATGACAAGTGTATGAAACATTTTTGTTGCATAATATGAAGGAAGTTCCATACCATCATTAATATTAATCAACAAAAAACAATCGTTAATCAGCCAGTGCGTTTTTAGCACATTTTTTTAAGAAATAGAAGTTAAATTATTATTGCTATGTATCTTTTAGCAATAAAGAAACAAAATAACAAGGATTATTGAAAAAAACTGTAATTGCCTGATTTCCGTTTTTCATTTTTCGATGACTTGAATTGTTAATGAAAAGTAAAAAATCAAAATTTATTAATTTTGCTTGAGGAAATCTTTTCTAAATCCTTTCAAAAATAGCTCCAAGAAGAAAAAAAATCTAAGTTTCTAGTTTAGAAATAATCAGGGTTTTTATGTTAACTTTCAACAAATAAAAATTAACTAATTAACAAAAGCATAGGTAATTAAAAAGTTGGGGCAAATTTTTTTGTCGACGGATTATTGTTTATTCATTTTTTTGTTACGTAATATTTATATTTAATCGTTATAGTTCCAGGGGGAACTTTTGTTAGGAATTTTCCTGCTCTCTAAGGATCTTTTTTTCAAATTTTGGATATCTCAATTAGTTTATTTCGAAATATTTGCTAAAAACCAAACCATTATTTTTTTTACTTAATTGTTTACAACTTTTGCAATTTTGCCGGCCCCAATTATCCAGTTTAACATATTTTCAAGATTCCATTTTGAATCGAATGAGACCAAAATCACAATTATCGGTGGTCTAACAGGGATTTTATAATGTTAATGATTCAAATGCTCCATTATAGCTACTGTTACATAAGAAATACATTATTGTTTGAAAAAAGGAATTGATTACATTAAGGTAATGTCGACACCCATGACTTGATCGACTATAGAAATATACGTTGTATCTGCACTGGTTGGGACTAACTAACTGATCGCAAAACAACTTTTACTTGTGAGAGGTGTTTTGTATGGCAAGACCTGAATTTATTATTTTGCTCAAAATAAAAAGCATTTTTATCATCAAAATGATACCGTTACGAAATATTATGTAAATTTCAATGTGGATAATCATTTATGCAGTGGCATGCCAAGAGGGGCATTCGAACCAATTTATATAGGGTTCCCTCTCAGAGGAATTAAATATATAGAGATGCCCTGCCTATACCTGCACAAATACGTGTTTGATAGTGAACATGAACTATCCTTTTCTATACAAATTGTGTGCAAGGGGGTGAAGGCTGGTGAAATGTTATTGACAGTTTGTTCACATTTAGAGTAAGAGGGACCATAATACAAACGAAGAATGACAACTTGAATGAAATGAGCGGGCATACACGAAACTACCTGAATGAATACGAACTTACCTTGTATAAGGCCCCAGCATGTAAACAAACCAAGTTATGTTGACTTCAAGACAAGAATGGAGAAGGCATCTCTATGGTCTTTTATTACTCTGAGGGTTCCCTTATGTACTTTTAAATTATATTATTTATGAGATTAATGAAATGAAGTCGGTATAATATTTTTTTCTCTGGCGCAAAGCTTTAAATGCCATAGAATAATTCTCATCGCATATTAAAGTTAATAAAAAATTATAATTTGGTGTGATGTAGAACGACAAAAACTCATTTCTATTTTGTTATTCATGGAAAATAATCAATAATCATCAGTCGATAAAACCCCTCTCTCTTTAAATTTGTTTACAATCTAGAAATACCCAAAAGAACGTCATTTCAATCAACATTACACTAGTTTTCCAAAAGATCCACGCTAAAGATGCTCACCGCAGATTTGAGCGAAACGTCCGAGGAAACCGTCCCCACGTTGATGAACCGAGTGTAACAATTAGCATTGTTGTGTATTGATGGTGAACCCTGTACAGGATACAGGGATATGTTTTTATTCATTGAAATATTATTGTGCATTCAGTAGGATTTCCGTTCGAAAAAACTTATACTTTCGACGAAATGGAAACCTGATATTGACCGTGTGCCCAGCCAGGCGAAATTATCATGACATTATGACTGGGTTTTCTCGGTGGCGTTTTATCCATAAGGCTGATTAGGCTGAAGCCTCAGGCGCCGCAGATTTCAGGGGCGCCAGAAGATCCTAAGAAAAAGACAAAAGTTGGCACCGCTGTAAACGAAATCGTTTATAGGCGCCGATTAATTTTTAGCCTCAGGCGCCTGTCACCCTTAAAACGCCACTGGGTTTTCTGTGTTGCATTGTACAATTGGTACACCGAGCTTGACATAAAACTTAATGCTGACGACACTTTTTGTTGAATCTCTCGCCCGTTTTGGGCAGGGATTGAAAAACTGGGGATAGTTCTAGTTAGAATGAGGAAACGTGTGACGAACGTCGATTTAACAAAGGTGGCCTTGCTCCACCCTCGATTGTAAGAATGAAGAAATGTTCGGGTATCACCGTTAATGTAAGCTCAATACTAAGTAACGTAGTTGATTTTTTTTTTAATATTGATAATAATAATAGTCTGGATGTTAATTTGGAGTTTTTGTCTGTTTTCAATCGAGGACAGTTTGGATAGGAATATACATGGGCTTTAGGCATTTTTCTTCATTCAAAAATAATAATAATAATAATAAATATACATCTTTTTCAAAGCCCAACTTATTGCTGAAGTCGAATTTATGAAGGACACACTGTACCTATGTGCAGGAATTGATTCCTGCCTTTTGTTGGGATAAAATAAGCTCCTTGCTATACCCTACTACCAAAGCATTAGTATTGTTTTTTTTTTCGCGAGAAGTATTCTAGGCAGGCCATGTCTCCGAATCTCCGATACAACTGTAGAGAGCGCTGTCATTTACCCAAATAACCATTCATCCCCATATCCGTGGTGTTAGGTACTATCGCCACATTGCCCAAATAGATGTGAAATATGTACTTCAATGTCCGTAAAGGCAAGCAGTTGTTTTCTGTTAGATATTCAATAGCCTGGTTATATATTTTCCACTTTGTGGGAAAGTGTGGAGAGAAGGGTATTACTTTGTCGGAATTATTCCCTTCATTTATTTGAAACTCCCCGGCACACTTTTTAAACTTTCTTGGAATTCATAACTCGCACTATATCCATCTATCGTCCATTTGGTTGGAGGTATTTTTAAAACAACGGCACTAATTCCGTTAGCGCCACCTAACAAAGAATAATTGATGCTAGGAAAATGGCCACATTAGCAGACTGGTTTGTTTACTTGGATATATGAAAATATGAACTGTGAAAATATGAAATAATTAGTGTTTTAGTTCAATTTTATTGTGATCGACTTATTGCTGAAGTCTCCAGAGTGGTTTCCAAGCCTCAAGCATTAAGTTTCAGCATTCCAGAAGTTGGTATTCGTGGTTGTCTATTCCTCGGTAGATGGCGCCAAAAGAATAATTGCAGAGCTTCTGCTTTTTTTTAACGGTATGAGATACTAAATACAATAATATATTGAATTTTCATTGGGTTTAATTGATGAAAATTTAATGTCATGACTCATACTCATTTATTTTATATTTGGTTCAATTGAATCGTTGAATGTATTTTCAAACAACAAACAACAGCATTAAATTGCTTCATAATCCGTTGGCGCCATCTAATATAGAATCATTGATTTAAATTAAATGACATAACCAGAAATGCCAACACATTCGTAGTGTTTAAAACAAGAACTAAGTTTGTTGTATGTAGTGAACGCAATACAGAGTACAGATCGATGAGTGAACGACACATATATTTATTTCACTTTACAAACTCCGCACGCTAAACGCCATATTGGATGCTACCTTCATGGTTGCCAACTGCAAGAAAAGTTTTGTCTCTGTCTCTCCCATTGATTCCACCATAATATCATCTCACTTATTCTGTCGACAATAGAATTCTATGGTACACGGAATCCCATTCCTGATGGTCACATCCATCAATTGTTGAAACTTCAGATGTTTGATGTATGCATTGTACAGCCTGAACTTGCTGCTGAATCTGAAATAAGGTCATGTCAAAGTCAAAGCATGCTTTATTATCTAATTATTGACAAAGCCTCTAAAAATAGTAAAATTACAATAAATCGTAACTGCTTAAAATAAGCAGGTGGTGATGGAGATCAACTGAAAATTAAATTAATATTATAAAACTATTATGCAAATCGATTGACTGGTTGACTGATTGCTCATTAGCAGTATAGGATTTTTGGGAAACAACAAAAGTGATGAAATGGCGTATGCCATGCTTACGGAGTCTATTTCTGTTGTATTCTAGATAGAGGATATTTGTTACAAACTCTATACGTCGACTTAAGCCAGTGGCTCACAGTCGAATGGTTTGAACAATTTTCTTCAAAGTGACGTCATTTCTATTAGTTAGTTTCCACCAATTTAAAACAAACCAATGGCCAATGGCGTCACTTCAGGGCATTTTTATGAAACTATTTGACCGTGAGCTACGGTATTTAGGAGCAGTGCTGTTGTTTATTTGAAGGCAAAAGTAGATCTTGCAGGACACATGCCAGGCGAGCCACGAGTAAAATTCCTAGATCGAGCTGAAGCTCGAACACGGGTCCTCTAGTCCCAGAGAGTAGATATGATATTTCTAATTGCTCGGCAGACACCGATAAAAAGAGACAAAAGTTCTTAAGTTTTCCATTCTTGTTGCTGTTGTTGATAATGAACACAATTTGTACAGGATGGTCCAATCCCTATGTTACAATGTAATCTCTCAATTGACGTCACCGTGATACCTTCCGTATGCTCTTGTATTATGTATATAGATATATAAACCATTGAGAAGGCATCATGCTGACGTCATTTGACAGGATGATAGAATCAGTCGATTGGACCTTCCTCTACAAATAGTGTTCAAAGTCCTTGAGACAGCGTGTCATTCTATCTCCCCACCACTATAAATGACAAGACAAACATTTCATTTCATCTCCCCACCATTATAGTGACCAATCACAACTGCAACAAGGATGGAAAACTTAAGAACTTTTGTCTCTTTTTATCGGTGTCTGCCGAGCCATTAGAAATCTCTATTGATTGATAAGCTTCTGTGATTCATTATTTTTTGTTCCCAATTTTATAATATTTTTTGTTTTTTTTTGTTTAAGAGTTCCAAATTTATTTTATATTCAAAATTCGAACAGCAGAATTAAGATCACCATTGGAAACCTTATACTCACTAGTTTTGAAGCCTTTACTACAAATTGGACATTCGAAATCCGAGTGGGTTTCCAGAACTTCTGAATTCATTGAATCCTTCCTATTTTGAATCCAAAATATCACTTGAGTTAAAAGCAGAATTGAATAAAATATGTAAAGATAAAAATTAAAATATTGAATATAAATTACAAAATGATGTTTACTGTAGACCATTTGAACATTGCTTAAGAAAGACCTCATATACTTTGTATGAGTTCAACCAAATAAATACAGATGACGCATCCTTTGCGCAGACTGCAAATACTGGCCAGTTAGTAGGTTACGCCTGAGGCCAATAACCAGTTAAGCTTGGTACACATGATAGCTTTTCTGATTGACCGCTGACTGAGAACATGTCGTTCTGTGTCATTCAGTGACCAATCGGGAAACAATACGCTGTAAGCTCAAGTCTCAACTACAAAAAGCTGGCATATGAACCCGGCATTACTAAAAAAGAAGTAACCAAAGATATTTGATATGATAAAAATGTTAAATTTGTAGATTTTTATCTTGGTAATTAGATAATTACAGCCAACTATTTCTTCATGGACATTTTACAAAAACTTAAAATTCTATCGAAACGAAGATCATTCAAATATGGCCTTCCATTTCTTGTACTCATGGTTGGAGGATCTATAGGACTGAGGGAATTCGCCCAACTGCGATATCAATTTTCTAGGGTATCGGCAGTAAGACCAGAAGAGCTCAAAAAATATGGAATCGAAATGAAGAAACCTGGCGAAGTAACGATTGAAAAGGAATTCGAGAAACTGAAAGTCATTGATATTGATAACTGGGAGCAGATTAGAGGACCCAGGCCTTGGGAAGAGAAAACAGAAACCTAGGAATCAAATTGTGTCCGTACCATACTAGTCTAGATAGATTGTCCATCTGTGATATGTAAAAATAATTGATATAAGCAATTATTGCTTAATTAAACATGGTTTACATAGGTTCCCTTGATTTTACTTTTTTTGTGTTTGTATTGCAGATTGGTTTAAAAAAGTGGAGTAATTATTAATTTTAAATTTTGTTTGAAAATTCGTCGAAATTTTAGGAACCGCTGTCCGCCGAACGACAGCTGACCGGAGCAGAGCCGCATTAATACTGGAACTGCCCTATGGAAGAAACTGTGTAATTTGGAACAACGGTTTCCAAGATTTTCCGAATTTTTCCAACAAAATTTAAAATTTCCACAATTTTTTTTTTCGAATTTTTCAAGAAACAATCCAGTTAAGTTGATAGTTCAAAAACAATTAAATCTTATGTATCCATATTTCCATCCATCCATATTTTCCACTTTTTGAGAATAGGCAAGTGGACAGACATACTTTTTTTTTTAATCTTCACATAACATAATTTCAGAATGTAAAAATGCAAAACATGTATAAGAATGTCAATTCCATGTGGTCAACATCATATCTGATATAAACTGATCTAATTTTCTTAGGATTTTTTTACACTTGAAGATATTGTGCAATGTGAACATGACAACATCGCAATATACCAGCCTATACCGAAACTTCACTTCAGTTAAAACATGTTGCTAAGTTTACAACATATATTTACAGAATGTTGCAAACGAGAATAAACATTTATTTCAGTTTCTCCCATGCTGCTGTATTGTGATAAATATCAGAAACTTTCAGTATTTCTATTGAGTAAGATGGAATTAGTTTGATATTGTTTTGCATTGATCACTTACTTTATGGAGACAAACTTCCAATAACTTGATTATTATGATTAATTTTGCAACATTGAATGTCAAGTGGAAAGGGAACATCAACAGACCAATAAGGTAATTCATCAAGGACGTCTTCAAGAATGCAAATTGGCGCCCTGGCAGGACTCGTTTGAATTTAGTTCTAAATTTTCACGATTCTGAACAAAGAATAGACTCATAATTTGTATCGATAATACTTTCAATGTGATGCTGAAATCATCCATTATTCATTTCATTTATAAAACTCTTTGGTTCGGCACACTTTTCAAACGTCATTTGAATTCAAGCTTAAACATTTATTGTTTTGAAGAGCACTACCATTTACATCAATTAGGAAATGAAACAACAGTGTAAATATTTTGATTTAAATGTATTAGTCCCAAAAATCATTACTTAGTAATAATACATTTTACACAAACTCATCTCCATAATATATGAAATAAAAGTAATTCACAAACAAAAATATCACAATAAACATCAACCATAGTAAAAATAATTTCTTTCTAAACATACTTTTCGAAATTAATAAAGTTTCATGATAGTATAAAATTTTCACAATCTCTTCCATGTTAAACCTACCATAATAAAATGGGTGAACCAACAAAATGTTCTCTCAGAAATAAAGAAATATAGGACAAGCATTCATTTTTTGGTCCACCCATGAGATAAAATATTAGTATGAATATCTAACTAACTCTAACTTTATATGCTAATATCTGAAAACAAAGTTTTCCAGCGAGACTGGTCAAAATTAATGATATATATATGTACAGTGAACATTTCATTAAATTAAACTGGGAATTCCACTAAATTTAAACTTTCTGTTTTAATCACCAAAAGATATGGGTTCTACGCCCACAGAAAAAGTTAATCTTTTAAATCTTTCCTTACACACGATACAAACAAAATTGTTCAAATAATTTTTCATCTTGCTTTCAAGATATACAAAAAAATTATGGTGCTGTAAGCAAAGACCATATTTGGATAACTATTGGTTCATTCATTTATAGTTGTATAATTAATCGTTTGTCACAAATTTAGAAGAATCAAAATAATTATAATTTTTTTTAGAAAATAAATGGGTGTAACCAACAACCAAGAGTATACCTGATAATACTCATTTACATTAAAAATGTCATTGTAAACTTTTGCCTTTTTAAAACATAACTAGAAGCATCAAAACATCTGAATCTACTCAAAACAAATAACTTTCTTGAGATAAATCATTGAATACATTTCTTTTGAAAACCATCATGTAATATTATTTCACTATTTTTGACAGTCAAGGTAAGTTTTTCTAGTTCAATTCCATAGTAAAGTCAATAATGAAAAATGTCTTGCATGTTAGGAATTTTGTGAATAGCAATATATCCCAGCCAACCATGTGATACAAGAACCATGTAAAAGTGACATCACATTGTGACATGCAACATCGCAGTTGAAGTCACAAACATGTATCCAATATATTTAAGCAATGTGAAAATGTCCGCCACAAGAAAAATCATTGTGATGCCTATTAGACATGAAATGTGATGTCACATAGAAAGTCACTAACAGGTGTTACAAGTCCACATTTCATGTTACGAATAGATGACATTGTGATATCATATAGTTTCTCATAGTCTTCTACATATCAATATTTTTCTTCTCATATAAGAACAGTTATCACCAGTGTGGGAACCTCTAGTTGACAGTCAAATCATGAATATTTGGCAATTGTAAATCTCGAGCATTGAACCAAATACAATTAACACCAATTCCATGATGAAACAATACAAAACTTACTAAAAGCCTTCTAAACAGCATACACTATTATTCTTTTTCGAAATTCAAATGCCAAAGGGTCAACTCCAAGGATTATCGTTCAATAAACACAAGATTCGAATCGAACGCCGATTTCTAGGTTATGAATGCTAATCAAACAACGCGGAACACCCTGTACATGAGAAACAAACAAAAGATTGCTAAGCCAGCGGTTCAACGATTCTTTCATAGTTTTGTTCAATTTTATCTAAACTTTTATAATTCATCCATAACCAAAAAATGAAAACTTGTCCATTCTTGATGTCACACAATGATTGGCTGGGATATAGCAAAATGTTCATATATTTGTTCCATGATAACTGAAACAACAAATTTACTGTTTCATACCTACTTGGCAATGCTCTAATGTAGAAATTTGACCATCAAGTTGAGATTCAAACTAATAATTCAAAATATCCACATTCGAATATAACGATCCAGAATTCCCATCATAACTCTTGCTTAAAAAATCCAAGACGTAGAAATATAGCAAATTATTGACCAAACTCACCAAAAGATCGAAAATATTCAAAACTCTCTATGGTAATTGAGATACCGCTTGAGAATTGGTGGCAACGGCAGTGCCTGTATCTTGACCTTCATGTGTTCTGTGTAAGGACTCTGATACATCCTCATCTCGTTATCGACTTTGACCTCTTCTTCAACTTCGTTCTCACTGCTGCTCTCGCCCACGATTCTGTGAATGTTTGATTCGATACGTCTCCACTTGAGGGCACCACGCGGTTCGTGATCGCATTTTTGGCCACGCTTGTTACGCTTTTCTTGATGATCATCATCGCTACTGGAAATTATATCTAGAAATAGATAGATAGATAGATAGATAGATAGAAAAATTTATTCAAAGAATTGTGAATTACAGTAACATGTATATCAACAATTAAATGAATATGACTTCAAACAGGTTAAAAGAGTTGAAACAACTACAATTTAATACAATACAATACAATACAATAACATCAATGATGACATTACAAATCACAAGTGTAAGCAAAAAGAAGCATATTTATATAAACTATCGATTCTCTGTAAATTCTTGAACAGTGTAAGGTTCTATCTTTAAAATGTAATTAAAAACATGTTTTTTAAATTTTTTAAAACAGGATTCTTGCTGTATCTCTTTCGGTAATAAGTTGAAGAATTTAATACAGGAGTAAGTAGGAGCTCTTTCTGTCTGTGTCAATTGAAAAATAATCGAGATTAAGATGCAAATAGCATATATTGTAGAATAGAAGAATTATAAAAGAATACAATTATAGAAGAATTATTAGAGATGTATGTTTTTTAAATAAAATTTTATCGGGCAGCATTAATTGTTAGATTTTATCTTGAATTAATTTAAATGTCAATACAGACCAGAGTCAGTACCAAAACATTCAAAATACCGTTTCACTCTGCAAAATATAGTTTTTCCTCTCCTGTCACCCAAATGCTCAGAAATGAAAATTTTAGCAGCTCCACATATATGTCATTAAATTTAACTTAGTCGCATTCTTTCCTGAAATACTTTCTTTTATTGTATTATTATTCTGTATTGTTCTATTATATTGTATTGTATTTTTATATTGTACTGTACCATATTGTATTGTACTATCATATTATTAGTATTGTATCATTATTGATTTTGTGTCCCAGGTAAAACTTGTCAGCCCCCCTTATTTCCGAAGTCGTAGAAGACCGGTCGATTTCTATTTCGAAGGGGGGCTCTTCCACAAAATACATCATCAATGTGCTGTCAACCCCCCAATACAGCACTCCATTTTCAAAATTTTCAATAGGACTACTATAGTTGTGATACAGATAAAGGAATCTATTAGTTCACAATGAGCTTATCAAGTAAGAAACAAGATGTCTGACTCTACCAGGACTGCTTATTTCAATTATACAATAGGAATAATTGGGTAAAAAATCCATCAGAAAACAAGTACTTTACTTTTATTTTAAATGTTAATGTGGGAAGCTGAATACATTTGCGTAAAATGAATGAAGAGGAATTTTGTATGGAAGTGTATAATTTTTAAAATTGCAAAGCCCTTTCGACTTTCTTCATCTTCAGTGCTCACTGAAAGTAAATACTCTGATTGTATGAGGAGTTCTTGAATTGAAATGATTTTAAAAATTAGGTTATGAAATTGGAAAAATATTATAAATTTTGTTGAGTACTTACAAGTCAGGTCATTTAAACTACTATCTATCTATAAGCTCGACAACTTCGAGTTGAAGAAGAGGAAGAAGAGGACTATGAAGCCCAGTATTAGCAAGAAGAAGACGTCGATCAAACATGTGATGGAGCAAGAGAATGTACCACACACTCCCACTCAAGTTTGTACAAGAAACTCTCTTTGCGCGTTTTGATGTTTATATTGAAGTGTCTGTCTGGTGATTGGAGAATTTGAAAAGAAAAAAGATGTATTTGTGATTGAATTTCCTTCGAAATGATTTATCACAAGTATACTAGTCCTACTGAAAATTCTGAAGTAGGTGGTGCTAGGGAATAGGGCGGGTTGATAGCACAATGATGACATATTTCATGCTAGAGTTCCTCGTCGAAATAAAAATCGACTGGTCTGAACGATTTTCAATTTTTTCTACGACTTCAGAGATAAGGGAGGTGACAAATTTTAGCTGGGACATAATGTATATACAATCACAATCAACTTTATGCCAAGATTTACCTTCCTATGAAGGGTATCAGAACAACATAGTTTTCAGGTCCTATTTTTAGCCTAGTGAAACAAGAATATTTTTTCTGATAAGTTCAATAAACCTTATGTTTGGGCGGTCATTTATTTTTTGATATATTACAGGATAATGAATCTTTTTAGTATATTTCAGTAATGATGACAGTAGTTTAGTGTTTCGAATCAATAATTAATTACTTTATTTTACCTTCTGATGTTTCACTATGATTCTCAACGATTTCATCTCCCAATCCGCTGTCAAACTTTTCTCGCTTCTTCTTTTTATTTTCTTGGGCCTCGCTAGTGCCAGGCCTAATTTCGTTCATTTCCGAGTTCTGTCCATCTTGGTCTTGGTCCATTTCGCCAGGGACCCCGTCGTTGCTGTCTTCATCTTCATGAGATTCCTCTCCGCCTCTTTCTCTTCTGAGCACATTCAAAACGCCAACGAAAACATTGTGAATTTCATCAATAGAGTCTTCCACTTCATCCATTTCATCTTCGGCTATTTCTGGTGGTTGGTTGGTAGATGATGAAGAAGTCTTGAAACAATAAAAAAAAGTAAAAATTCTATGCAAAAAATCAAATTAATCAAAATAAACTGTTTCGACAACCGCAAAACAAAGTGGCCTTCGAGTGTTTTCTAAGGAATGTCATTGATTGACAGCTTTTTCGCTCTAAACCGACCGCTATTTTGACCTTAATGGGGGTTTTTAAGAATTTTGAGACCTACGATTGACAAGAAGTTAGGAGTAACAATATATTTACAGAAAAAAATATAAAATTCTTTGTTATTTCTGCTAGATACTGTGAATGTCGTCATTTAGAGTAAAATCATTTCTGTTGATGAACACCACTAGACACTCGACTAGACACAATTCAAAGATGAAAAGGCTTGTGACTTGTGACAGTGAACAGTCCATATTGGGATAAGATACATATGCACGAGTTGGTGCTTGGTTCATCTACAAGTAGTCTTAAAACATTCTTTGGCCAATACAAACATCCTGTGATATCGATCCACCCCAGATAACAATGCCATAACGTATTCTAGAAGCAACTTGAGCTTGATCCAACATCAAAAGATGTCTATCAGTGGGTACTTCTCTAAAGACTGGTTTATCGATATTCTGTTGTTTGACTTTCAGCAAAATTTGACTGGTGGTTAGAATGAATATGACATTTGCTCAAATGAAGGCATCAACTCACATTCTAATCATCAGTCACGTAGCTAAGACATTTGACTGACCATTTATAAACCGGCCTCAAGATGAAACATGTTACTGAGATAGTTTAACTTTGCAACAAGACTATTGAATTTATTTATCAATTGTCCAGAACAGTAGTTTTGGCACATATGGGTTTTTTGCATTGCACCATGAATATACATTAATCAAGGATTGTTCAAAATTTTCTTTAAGAGAGTGATCTTTGTTTCAAGTACTGAGTTGTCATCAGCATATATAATATTATAAAGACTATCAATCTGGTTTATATATACGAGAAATAGTAAAGATCCCAGTACAGAACCCTTTGGAACTCCACGATTTATGTTTAGACAGCTTGAGTTCACATGGTTAGAATGTGTGTTGATACTAAAATAATGTTAACAAATTCTCACAAACAAAATTATCCAGTCCAATGCAACACCTCTAATACTATATGAACATAATTTCAGAAAGAGAATGTTTTATTGAACACTCTACTGAAATCACGAAAGATCCCAATAAGAATTTATTCCTGCCTCTAAAAAACTAATCACTTTTTAATGAAATGATAAAGTGGCACTATCAGTTGATTTATTTTAGCGGAATCCATTTTGATTGTATAAAGCAGATTCTTTTTGTCAGTAAAATTCAAAACCTCTCTGAAAAAGCATTTTCAAATATTTTAGAGAACCAGGATGTTGTTGTTGTTGAACAGTGATGTTATTATTTTCCATTAGAAGGTTAGATTCTGTGTGAATTGGTACTACTTTCAACTCTTATACTATCAAATTTGAAATATGAAATCTTCAGTAATATACCTTGCCATTGTTGTTCGTGGTCTGATCATCACCCTCCTGGCTGGTGCTTGGATTGTGTTCAATAACAGCTTGTGTTTCGACTTTTGTCTCTGGTTTTGTTTTCCTCTCGCTTTCTTCAGTTGATTCTGGGGTATCTGTTTCCATTCTGTTATCTTCACTGGACTGTTCGGTCTCAGTGTTGTCTCTGTCTCTATCATTTGCAGCAGGACCTGAAAAATTCTCATTTTACCAGCAGCTTTTCAATTATAATATTTATTCTTCCGAGCACAATTAAGTAAATATAATACACATAATATAATATATAGGACTAAATAACAATCACAATAAGGGTATATCCATGTGCGTAGGTGAATTTTAGAGTTGAATACAATTTTACGAAATATTTTTTTTTCTGGTGTGTACTCTCTGATTATTATTATTTTTAAAACAGGGCTTTTGATCTTATTTTCAGAAGAACGGAACTAAAAACTTGAAACGGTAATCCTGAGGCAATAGGGAGAGTGAATATAGCAAAAAATAATTTCTTCAGTAACAAAAACTTGGTTGCTCAGCAAATTTTGTTCAACCACAAATTTAATTGTACAATATGCAGATTATACAAATATTCTTATGGCAAACGCACAAATGAAACAATTTATTAAAAATAGTAACAGAGTTAGACCAAAACTGAAAGGAAAATGGGATAGCATTAAATGTAACAAAAACTCAATTTATGCGTTTTCTGGAAAAAACATTTTGAACCTGATCACGAATTAAACTTACATATAGATAACAAATACATCAAAAAATTTCTTAAGAATAACTTACAGTAGACTCGAAACTTACATAAGAAACTCGCATTAATACATTAACTTCAAAACTAAGCATTTAGTGTTATATGATAAAAAAATTAAGAGAGACTATCATTTCACGTATTGAAACTTCTCTATTATGGATTGGTACAGTTAACCTTTCAGTATGACTTAATATTCTGAGGTGCATCACCCTATCTAGATGGAGGCTTCAGAGCCCAGAAAAAAATTCTGAGAGCTATGTATATAATATGCCACCAACATTATGCAAGACACTTCATTAAAAAGCCGAGATAATAACGTTACCTAGTCTGTTTATCTATCAACAAATTTTATACAACACAGGGAACAAACACTTCTTTAAGAAGAACGAAGACATAGGTTTATTCATATAATACTACACCAAGACACATTGGAATCAATTGTTTCAATAAGTTTATTAATAAAGTGGATATATATCCTAAAACCATCAGTAACTTCAGAAAGAAGGTCCAATAATTCATAGCAGACTGTACATTTTACAGAGTAGAGGAATTCCTCAATTTTTAAATATTGTGTTAATCCGGTATCTGTCCCGTACATTTTCAGTATGTTGTATTTTTGTTATTTGTTTGTTTTTTTTTTGGAAATTGACTAGTCAAATAGGTTTGTTCATAGTATATTTTATTATGTGTATATATGTCTATGAATAAATTTATATGTCCTTTTTTGTTTCTTTGTTCTTGTATATAATACCCTCGTAGAATAATCATGAATTCCATTTTTATTTTTGATAAATAATAAATTGGTTGAAGTATTTGGGTAGTTTTCCGGATATACATTTGAAAATTAAAATCATACAACAGTAAAATATAAATAATCTGTCCTTAACATATAACCAATCAAGAACCTGCAGCATAGAAAGTATGGAAATGTTCTACAGTGTGACCATTCCTCTGTTTTATACTTTCTGCAATTATCAGATACAGTTTGAACACAGAAGAAATAATATAGGACAGTAATCAAAGTGAGGTTTAATTAGTTAGTGTAGTGTAGGCACTTCGGATTATAGCTTTGTGTCTACAATAAACATCTTCACCTAACTTCAAAATATTTCATTCAACAGCTCCAAGACTATTTTTTTTGATATTTGAACAATAATATTTGGTGTGTATTAATACAGCACTTACCTGAAAATAGATTTCGCCCCTCTCTAAAAGTACCCAAGACAAAATTCAAAAGACCATCACTTTCTTCTCTGAAAGTTGCACGACCCGCATCTCTATTCCTTACCTGCAATTTTCAGTTCATGTAAAAACATTAAATTCATTCATTAATTTTCAAATTCTATTTATAAAATTCTATTCTTTTTTCTCTAACTCACCCCACCAATTCTAACATGCCTATCTTCATCAGAACTTTCATCAGAATCAAACAACGGTACAACTAATCTTCTGAGGGCTCTTTTCTTTTTGACAGCCCTAGTAACAGGTGCTGTTTTCTTGACAGGGGGGTGTTCCAGTTCAACATTTTTCCTAAGCATGCTGCGAATAACTGAGCGACAAAGGCCTTGCAGGGTTGATGGCTCCACTTCAACTGAGAAAGTAAAAAAAACAGGGTGGACATGGTAATCCATTGATATTAGCAAAATAGAAAAATATATATATATATATATATATATATATATATATATATAAAGTTTTGATATATTGAGATTAAAAAATACAACAGGAGACTTTTTAAAATTAAAACAGTTCTCAAGTTAGAAGTGTGAGCTTCACCCCCAAAAACCACCCCTAATAAGCATTGCGGTGGTTTTTCTGAGATTTCATTGGTTGCACAGAAAATTGTATATTTACTTAGAATTTTAAAAAATCATTTTGTTTTTTCAATGAATTTCGAGCAACGAATTATTGAAAGGGGTATGCTTTCAGCAGGTTGTTTTTGAATGATTTTCAGTAATGTTTAAACACTAGAAACATGTTTAAACAATTCTAAATAATATTTGACGTTTTTCAGAATACAAAATGACTTTGAATTTTGTAATTAAAATAACTGTCCCTTCAAATTTTCAGTGACCATGACCAAGACCAATGATTTCTGAGAAAAACAAGATAAACCATCACAGTGCGTATTAGGGGTGGTTTTTGGGGGTGAAGCTCACCCTTCTAACTTAAGAACTCGTTTGATATTGAAAGCACTTCCTTTGTTGTGTATAATCCCCAAATGGCAAAACTTTATAGAAACTTTCTATTAGGCTATTTCACGAGTAATAAATAAGCAAACACAAAGTTTCTCTTACTAATATTGACCCATTCCTGTGTTTCTTCTGGGGGCGGAATCAGAGAAGCAAAGGATACTGGTAGGAGAGATCTTGCTTCCCAAGTGGTTTCAGTGGTTCTTTTAATTTGCATCAATGTATCATTCAGAGGCATTACAAGAATACCACCAACTTTCAACAAATTTTTCATGTAGGTTTCATACTGTTCTGGACAAGCTGCTCCGCAATACACTCTATCATACCGAGCATTGCAATCACTTGTAAGGCACAAACAATTTCCTTGCACAAACTTAGGTTCGGCGAAATCAAACTCATCAATAGCTCCTGAAAATTTTCTAAAGTCTTCAAATTTTCTATTGGCATACTGTACGACATCTGCATGATATTCCACTCCATGATTCACACCGTAACTTCCCAAAATGAGGCCCACCATGGTACTCAGATACCCAGTACCAGAACCAAGATTCAGGAATGATAAACCGGGCTCTAGGCTTAGTCCTTCCAATACTTCACTGTAAATGCACGGAGCGGAAAGATGCAAATTGCCACTTTTCCATGCTAAATCTTTGTAGGCATTGCCTCTCGCTTCAGGTAAAAAGTATTCTGCTCTATCAACAGCCCGAAACACTCTTTCTATGACTGATGTTTTAATATAGTCAGCATCCAGTAAATTGTCTATTAAATCGTCATTATTTTGACCAGAGCTCACCACTCCACCCATTTCGAGTCTAAAAATTATAAATAAATCACGACATTTTAACTTTCTATGTCAAGAGAAATGAGAACAGAGGAAATGTACCTTGTTGAAATAGAGGTTTATAGACTGTTAGCACAAACTTTGAGCGTTTTATTTCCTTTTGTACTCGTCCTCAAATGCATAACTGAACATAACAGTTAAAATTATGAACAATCACACGAAATGAACAAAACAAATCACTTGTCAAATTGCTGGATTTTGTACCAAGCAAAGATAAATAAGATAAAAGTGACGTGAGGGGTACGCAACCAGCTGTTTATTCCTGTTTTGAGCGCATGCCCCGTATATGCAGGAATGAAGTACAATAAATTGTATTTTTGACTGTTTACTCTGTTTTGTACTTTTATCAACTCAAATTTTAAGATGAATCATAGAATCATAAGGACTCCGTATAAATCAGTAAAATGGCTCCCCAGAAATATTATTTAATTTTGGTTCGGGTATTGAAATCAACCAAGGTAGAATAGGAAACTTACACATGCACATTAATTTTTTTGTTGCTACTAGAAATACTGGTTTAATTTTTATGTAGCAACAAGTCGAATCATTTTTTTTCATTCCTTTTCTTTCGTTTACATTATTTTATGACGGGCATGGCATAGGACGCGTACTGAAAATAAATACCTACACACTTTCAAGAAAATACAAATAAGAAAGATTTGGACCAATAAGTCCGATAAATTTGTCGAAAAATCGGCAAAGTAGGTATTTCGACATAGGTATTGTAGAATTTATTCGTTTCATTTGGTACAAATGGATGAGAAAAAAATCGTTTAAACATATTATTTGTTTCCTGTAAATTCTGTGTCAATAGGTATAGGTATTGATTTAAAATTCTTGTATCATTTTTTTTGTATTGTAACCTTCATACACCTTCGATTATTTGGTATTTTGAAATAAAATTAGGGTTCAGTGCAAAAAATACGAACGTGCCGTTTAACACCTAGTGCATGGTACATCATGTGTACTACTTTAATAATGGCCTCCATTTTACGATATCTAGCCATTTAGGTCATTATGGAATATGTTTACCTATAGAAAGTATGATAAATTTTAATATCTTGAAAATATAAATTCCTAATTACAGTCAAATATTTTTTCTGTTCAGAAATCAAAGTACAAAACTTCTGAATTCTTAAATTCCAATAAAAGGGTGATGCCAAATACCTACCTGCTTAGTATGCATCCGATGTGAGACGATTCAAAATTGCAGTAATTTTAGAAGAGTGTGTGAATTATTTGGAGGCCATATTAGACGAAATTATTATTATAAAACAGAAACTGAACATTTACGGAAGTAAGGCTGATTTCTTGGGACTTTTTGGTAAATTTTGAAGTGAACATTTTATTATTAATTGAAGCGCGGGAAAATTAACTTTAGGGAAATCGACTCCCCTCTTGTAAACCACGCGTGCGCAATGCTATTAATACGGATATTCTGTAAAAATCTGATGAGAGCACTTTGGTTCTGTCATAGAATTAAATTTTGTTAATTGTATAGTGATTGTGGACGTTTCTTTACGGTATGTTTTGATCAATTTCATTATCATTCATTGTTTTGTTAAGTTGTGATGACCTTTACCTCTAGTTTTATTTTATAAATTATAAAAGTTTCTAGGTGTATTGGTCAATCACAACCGTTTCGAGACAAGGAGCAAGGATACTTATAATAGTAACAAAATATATTTTTTTATTTTGTTTGAGGACTAGTTCTATTGATAGCAATTATTTACGGTTTCTTTTAAACCAATTCAGCTCTTGCACTTTTCGACTATTTTTATTAATCATTTACCAACTATTTTCAAAATAACTAACTTTTATTTATTTTCGGTTTTACAGAAATGTCTTCAATTACTTCTACAGAGTTGTCCGTAACTCGGGAGGAGTTGGATAATTCCAAAATCACAATTAATTCAACCAACAGCAAACTCATTTTAGAAAATAACTCATCTGATGTAACTATTTCCAAATATGAAGCTCCTACTCCATTTGCAAACTTACCTCCAACTTCAAATTCATCGGTGCTGATGAAAACTCATCAAGTTCTACCAGTAGTATACTTCCAAAATTCTAAAATACCATTTTCAACTCTTGGTAAAGCGAACAACGTCATTGTGAATAATATTCCACAATTTCAGCTTGCATCCCTAGGAGCGAACACCAACAAATCTACCACAATTCCTTCAACTTCTAATGTATCCTCAAATCCAAATGTGATTTTTACTACAGGGAGACCACAGCCTTTGGTATTACAAAAACCACAGGGAAATATGGTGCCTGTTGTTCCAGTACCTAATATTACTAGCGCTACCAAAATTGCAGGAGTTTTGACTGTGCTCAAGCAACCTCCAAAGTCCAATGACTCTACGAACACCAATGTAAATACTCTTCAGATAAATAGTACTGGTATACCTAAACTACACGACTTTTCTCTAATCAATAACAACAACACATTTATTCAATCTCAAAATTCACCTCAAAAATTCATAATTACACCTATGCCAAAATTATCAGCAGAACTCAAAACAGCTTCTACAACTAACAGCGTACAACCAAAATTAGCTTTACTACCAATGCCAGTGCCTAATTCAGAACCAATTATCACTCAACAGCGAGTATACAATAATTTCAAGATAAGCGATGGTCAGCTTCAAAGTGACTCTTCGAATATCACAATGATGTGTGACAATCGTTCTAATGAAAACAGTATGGATGCGGATAGTAACAGTGAGCATTTAGTATGTGATGAAATAATTGACTTGGAAAGCCCAGAAAAAAACGACCTTGTCAATAAATCTTATGAACTCAGTATTACAGAAGATTCTGTTAGTTCCCAGAGTGATTTAAGAACTTCTGTAATACTCTCTAGGGCTCCTTCAAAAGAGATTCCAAAGTTTCCAAAGCACGGTGTATCAATTTTGAAAAAGAACTATAGTTTTTCAGATCGTAAGGTAGAAAAACCGAATTGTTTGATTATCAATAACAGTTTGAACCCAGTCTCAGAAAATAAAGAGATTTTGGTTACTAAACCAAGCACAAGTGAGACTGAGAGTGTGATCATCACTATTCCCGCTCCAACAAAACCCGAAAAAGAACGTAGGAGAAAATCAAACTTTTGTTATCGTAAAGAATTTGACGAAATGGAAGTAACCTCTACCAATTCCTATGGGGTAGAAACTTTCAGCAAACCTTCATATGAAATCTCAAAATGCTCTGTTACTGAAGAGGAACCCAAGCAAAATCTCACTAGCGAGGTTGAAATAGAGCTAATAAAAGAAAAACCAACCCTCACAACTCAGGAATGTGATCTCCAAAAAGTCCTTCAGTGGGATGATGGAATTGGGACATTACCGGGCACAAAAGTCAAATTTATTCTGAACGAATTTAACTTAGTTGAATACATCACTGAGGAAGAGTATAAAACAATAATAGAGAAACGTATTGCAAAGGCAAAAGAGAGAATGAAGACAGAATTTCAAGAAGAAATGCGTTGCTTAGAATGTGGTTGTTACGGACTACCTTCAGATTTTATCGACCCAAAATTTTGCAGCTATGATTGTCGGGAGTCCAACGAATCTAAGGTTAAGAAAGAAAAAGGTGATAAATACAAAAAAAAGAAAAAGAAGCCCAAGGATCTCTCACCTAAACTTGAGAAAGAAGAAGAAACTGATGATTCACTCGAATTTTCCCAAGACAAGACTGTATCTTGCCCGTGGGCTTGCAAGAAAAAGGGCTTTTCCTGGTCAAAATACCTGGAACATCTTAAGGTCAAGGCTGCCCCTGTGAAACTATTCAAAGATCCCTTTCCATACACTCGAAATGGTTTCAGACCAGGGATGAAACTTGAGGGTGTTGATCCACAGCATCCTTCCTATTTTTGTGTTTTTACAGTTGCAGAAGTTGTTGGTTATCGTATTAGGTTGCATTTTGACGGATATCCAGACAACTATGACTTCTGGTGCAATGCAGATAGCATGGATATTTTTCCAGTTGGTTGGTGCGAGAAACATGAACATGTTTTACAACCTCCAGCAGGGTTTACTGTGGATAATTTCAATTGGATTCAGTATCTGAAGCAAACCAAGTCTAGTCCAGCACCAAGGCATTTGTTTGCAAATAGAGCTGGACAGGTGAGTGCACTTTTCTCCTGCATTTATATTCTCAGCGTGTCTGTTGTATGTCAGGTCATATTGAAAATCATAACTATCATGCATAAAAAATTTCGAAATTTTCATGTGAATGAAAAGATAGGGGTTTATAATGAAATGGTATTACTATTATTATTATTGGTGTTACTTTAAAATGGGAATAGAATTATTTCACCTGTAAAAGAGTACAAAATGATTGCAAAAACATTTTTTTTGCACAATAACAGGTGACTTTAATGTATAAATAATATAAGTAACTTCTTTGTTTGTCCTTTGTTATTTGGATAATATTGGCGAAATTGGATGCATGAGTAGAAGACATTGTGAAAAAAGTTTCTGTTAAATATTGTTCAGGACTACTTTATCTTTGACTACCACCAAATAATGTGTCCACAAACTTACTAGAAATATGATGTGACACATTTTATTTTTTATAAAAAATCATCTGTTCTTTTGCGTTTTTACAGTCTGTGGCATATTGTTTATCTACCTTTCTCATTAATTATATGATATAGGATGTGCTGTGAAGTTATTTAAAAGAAATCAAAAAAAGGGAAATGTACTGATGCAAAAAAATTTGGAAGTGTATGAATATGGATAAATTCCATACAAGAAAATAGAGTATTATAATAATAATGATACAATTATTTGTTTAATGAATATTAGAATGTAGTGAACAGTACAGTAACAGTAAGAAAACCATCACATTTCTTTTGAATGGAACACCCTATATTTTATTATATTTTTTAATTTTACTTGACTCAATAGTCAGAATTCAACCATGAAGCTCTTAAACAGAAGCAACAAAATCCCCAAAAAGTGTCTTTTGAGAAACAATAACATATGAGTAATCAACTTAATTCATTACTTTTTCAGTCTGTGGCAAAATATGCAAAATCAAACTTTGGAAAACATCTATTTTCAATGGGGGAGTTGAGATATGTAATAATATACCACAACACAAAGAGATATCAAGACTAAAACTTAGTTCCAAAAAGAACTTTAGAAATATTATTCAACAGATAACTTCAATTACTGTAATATTTCAGCGCTGACTGCTTTCATTTTGATATGAAGTATTCACTTAAATTTTACATATTATTCTTCTTAATTTTTGTCTATCAACTGATTGATTTCATTAATTTGTGTTTTATATGGATTGCCATTATTCACATTATGTATAATTTTTTAATCCCTCTATAAACAGAAATGTTTCTTGGCATCAATAAATGAAGTAAAGTAGAAAGTGATGATACTTGATTAATAAGAATAATAAATATACTTTATCAGTATGACTTCTGATAAAATTGGTAATGTCACTTCAAAGGTATACTGACACTGGTGGAAATTTGAAAGATTTTGTGCTGAAAATTTTGATGATATGCAAAAATCTCAAAACGAAAATTCTTGGAAATTAATGTGGGGACATATTATCCTAATGTTTCAAAATTATGTATTGTCTAAAAAAAATTAATTAAATATAGGGTATTCCATAAAATTAAGTGTGTTCACTTACAGTTTAATGGAATTTACAATGTTAAGAGTTTCTCTTTTGTTATTGTTAGTGCTGTTGATTTTCCAAGTGACAGAGGAGTATTGACAATACAGTATTGTCATCCTTGCAGGAAAATTATTTTTACAAAAATAGATCAATATTTTACCTCAGTTTGCCTAGTTTGATTTAATTTTTTGAAATTTTTAAATGTCAAGATTTTTGTGATTATTTGACTTTTTTGACTTTAATTTCCCACTTTCAATATAATACTTATTTATCTCCATTCGTTGAAGACAAGTAAAGCTTATCTAGACACTTTCTATGTACATTTTTATTGAGGGCATTATAAAAAATATTCAGTAAATAGGTAGAACTTGGTACTTTTTAGGTACTTTGTCCTAATGGATTCCGAGTTGGAATGAAACTGGAAGCTGTTGATAGAAAAAACACTTCACTTGTTTGTGTAGCAAGTATTCGGGATATGATGGACAATAGAATTTTAGTTCATTTTGACAGCTGGGATGACATATACGACTACTGGGCTGATCCAACTTCTCCTTATATACACCCAGTAGGATGGTGTGATCAATATGGACATAACCTTACACCTCCAAATGGTGAGCATATGTTAATTTTATTTGTAATATTTCGTTTTGTAACATTACACACTAATTTAGCTTCTATCTGGCAAATTATAATGATTTTTCTGGTCTGTTACACTTTTGACTTCATTAACCTTTTGATTAGGTCAGTTTTATAAACAATCAGTTGACTTCACTTCATTTGAATTCTGTAATCTAGAAATATCATATTTTGAATTGAAGGCAGTAGTCCTTTCTCAAACTGTAGAATGACCAAAAGAGAAATACCATTTTCACTCAAACTAATTTTCATTCTTAACTTCTCTTACTTTATAGATGACATATAAACCTAGCCATTTATTTAGAAGAAATTACAGAAAGTTATTTACATTTCAATTAATTATTTGCCTAATATGCACCATGGACAGAAAGTGAAGAAATGTTCATCGTACTGAAGCTTTCATTAGCTTTGTAAAATCAATTACTACCAAAATTAATTGTATTCTGTATTCACTAAGTAAGGAGGATTGAAGTCAGAAGTGAAATACACTTATTTCAACAGAAACATCCGTTTGCCTTTATAAGAAAATTATTTATTGCTTTCATTCAAAGAGTTTGGAGAAAATTAATGGCCCATTCTTTTTTAGATAAGAATATAAAAGAAAAACAGAAAACTGGTGATGAAAATCTCTACAAAGGTAAATCTAAATTACAAAATGATCGGTTATCTTTGAAATAAGTATTCATGATTCGTTAATGTAACAAAACTGAGCAGATTGGTTAGATAAAAATTGTTAAATATTCATGACTTGTCCTCCTTCGCAAACCATTACTCAGTTTCATGTATTCATTACTATCTGGTCATCAGGAAATTACTTGATATAATGATTAGGCATTTACAAAAAATTATTTGATGAAAGGTCCTTGATCGATTTCTTAGTTTTGAATTCAAATACTTCTACCATAAGGATTATTTAATATATAGAGCAAGTATTTGAAAGATTAGTTATCCACGAATACTTCACGTTATTTTTTTCAATCGGTGTACTTGGAAATCATAGTACTGGTTTCATTATTACGAATAATGGAAATAAGAGCTTATAATTTAAAATGGTTGAATTCGTGATGTGACACATCAGTTAGTATACCTTTCGTTAATGTTTGAATAAAGGTTCTGCATTTGTTTGTAATATTTCATGTGACATTACAAGGTACTCCTGTCAGATCAATAATCATAAAATTGTCATTTAGACAATTCTCGAGTTGTTGATGTAGTCATGGCGTGATTTAAATAGGTAAAAAGGGGCACTCATTGAAAAAAAGTATTTTTTATAAAATCTCAGTTATATCTGCAGTTTGTAATTTGGAAGTATGATTGTGATGATTCATTGGAAAGGTAATTCTACACCGAATCTTGTTTTGAAAAAAAAAAGAAATTTCTTCCTATTTTCCTATTTGAAATAAAAAAAAATTGGATCTGCCTCCGGAAGTGCCAAAACATCCACACAAAATTAAAATAACAACGAAGGTAGAAGGTCTGAATTCGTTTCAGGTCACCTGGTATAATGTACAGGGCTTGCTTCAAATTTACAAAATCGACTTTTGTGGTACTGTTTATTATTTCAACATCCTGGACAATAAGGCACATTATGTACAGATGGCTTGATAATTTGTAATATTATTTTTTACATCATTTTGACATTCCAAAATCTCCATTGTGTTGTTAAATAACTATTCATTACCTTGAAACTTTTTAATATTTCTTACCCTACTTATATTAGTATTTGACAATCATTTTACTTTATTTCTATTTACCTAGTGCTTTATTTTTTGAATATATTTTTGATTGATAATCTAGTGAAAATTTGACTTGCTTGAAAAATTATTAATCTCTCAATAATTTTTCTGATTTTGGCCCTTCAAGATTCATTTATTTTGATTTCAGACTACCCCAATCCAGAATCTTTCACCTGGGAAGTCTACTTGAAGGAACGTAAGGCTGTTGCTGCCCCAGTGAGGGCATTTAAACAGCGCCCAGCATGTGGATTCAAAAGGGGTATGAGGTTGGAATGTGTTGATAAACGAGTACCAAGATTAATCAGAGTAGCAACAGTGGATGATGTGAAGGAGCACCAGATCAGGATCCACTTCGATGGGTGGATAGATCGGTACAGTTACTGGGTGGATGATGACAGCCCAGATATACATCCCATGGGCTGGTGTCAAAAGACTGGACATCCTATTGAACCCCCACTGAGTGAGTTTCCATAATATACTCTACAATACAAAATCAATCAACGGGTACAGAAAAATAATAATTCTATAATATTTCATTTATTGATAAAATTGATTTATACCTATGTTTCATCGTATTGTTTCATGACAGTAAGCAAGATTTTATCTCCATTCACTTCATAATTTTTTCAACAGAGTTATGAAGTGAGTTAAAATTCTGTTGGTGATAAATTTTGAATGTTGAAAAGAGTAAAAACATATATGAGTAGTACAGAATTTACAAAATAAATAGCCATTATTTTGTATCAAAAAATTAAATTAAAATTATTGAATGTTTATAATTATAGAAGTAGTTGTACTTGTAATTAATACAAAAACAAACATACAGTGTGACCCATTCATTGTACATATACATATATTACTGAATACGTGCGTATTCCGAATTTTGATAAAAGTTCTGAAATTGAATTAGTAGGTTGATTAAACGGCATTATTTTTGAAATTTCATTTCCCTATAACTTTTTTATTTATTGTCGCATTTCAACGTAATTTCAACATGAACCATTTGAAAATGTCGTGAATCCAGTGGTATAGCCAGATTTTTTCTAAACAAAAATCGCTTATTTTTTTAAATTTTTGACCTTGAAAAATAAAAATAGTTGGCCCTGAAATTGAAGACATTCATGAAATTTGGTTTCCTAATGTACTTTTCGAATGTCTACCTAATAAATAAAAGTAATTTCAATTGGTTGAAATATACGAGTTTTATAAGGGTGCTTCCATTTTAAATGAGTCACACTGTACAAACACCTAAATAACATAGCAGAAAAATAGAGTCCGGACTCAGTAGCCTCTCTCAAAGTTATTTTAGAACAGTTTCTCATTCTTATGTACTATACTATGATACATTCTACTTTGAAATTTTTAAAATCCAGTAATGTACATGATTGCAACACAATGCAGTTCAATAAGTTGTCTGAATCTGAATTCAAAATTGAAAAATAAAAACAATAACAGTCACAAATAATTACTTGCCAAATACAATAAATAGTTCTTGTATAATAATAATCAGATTGAAAATTGTATAAAAACTGTTATTTATAATAATTGTGAAGAGTTCTATAGTATGTTCACATTATAAATATGGACAATGCACATGAACGGCAATCTTGAACATAGCGTATTATGGTTGTCTACCTTGTGAAATGAATTTGAAAATGTATACATATTTTATATACTTCAATTTGAAATAAATAGTAAAGCATTTAATTGAAAAATACACAAACAAATCACCGCAGAAATTTTAAACAAAACGGAGCTTAAATAACGCAACCATTCTGAATACAACTCTGCGAAAAAATTTCGTTTTGTGTCGGGTCAGATGATGTTCTAACGACCAATAGCGTTGCGAGAATTGGCGATCACGTGGTGGACACGCTGCAAGCATGCATTGATCCTTGTTTACATCGTATGTATTTGAAATGTGAATATACTATAGTCATTCTATTAAGTCACTTTATCATAATGATTTTGTCTCTCTATACAACGTCATTCAAAAAGTATGCAACAATTGGAAAACTTATTTAGCTAATATTGAATTCACCAAAAAAAAATCCTTTTGATAAAAGTTGGTGTTCATCGAAAAACTCTTAATGGGTTATCGAAAAGATGGGTTCTTGGTATCTAAAATAATTTTTTCAAAAAGTCATCAAGAATAAAGTACCTCTATTTTTCAAAATATGGCAAAAATTCATAAGGCATATTTTGTTGTTATCTATTGAACTATTCAGATTTTGAATATCAGAGAGATTCTGATCAAAATGGTTTATCATTTTTTTTTTCATTAACATCCCACTGGTACGTCATTGTCTCATCATTTGAACCATTTTTGATGAGATATCTCCCATTTATTAAAATTTTGTCATCATAAACAATATTTAGGAGATGAAATCAATAATAAAAAAGTTTTACATTTGTTCATACTTTTTTTTGAATGACGCCTGATTTTCTTACTTTTTGTTATTTATAATCGATTAATTCGTTTTTTTTTTCAGCTCCAGATGACGTTTATGACTTCCTGGAATGTCCTACTGTGGGTTGCAGGGGTGTTGGCCACATCAAAGGACCCAAGTTTGCCACACATTCTGTACAGAAACACTGTCCATATGCAGAAGAAAATATTGATGCCGAAAAAGTATTACCCGATAGACTTCTCAGCCCAGATAAAAGTCCAGAAGCCGTTGTTCCTGTTTCTAGGGAACCCAAGGAATGTAAAATGTAAGTCAATCTTTCAGCATTCACATCTTTTGATATGTTTGATATATGTGAACATGAACATACAGGCCATGCAGCTTGCAGAGATACCACTATATTTATATATTTTTTACAGAATAACCAGATATTGAATATGTCAACATGCGTTAAAAATTAATATACAGCTTACAGAATTACCACTATCGCATGTTAAAAAAAGCTTTTAAAAATGTATGTTTCTTGTATTCAGAATGCAGATCGTAATCATGCAATAATATAACAACAGTAGAGCAGCAAGAGAAAAATTTTTTATAAGACATAATATGATAGATAGCTTTATTTTCAGGAATTACAGTCACACACATAACAGTGACTACAATCACAAAAAAATTGTAATTTATACAAACCATCAAATAATTTTTTTTTCATTCGAAGCGAAAAGATTTTAACGTTAGTTTTATAATTTTTTGCTATTTTTCATCCAGGAAAAAAATTTGAATATAATATTTTTTTCATACCTAAGATAAGATATATACAGAAAATACTGATAATACTTCGTACAATATTTATCACTTATCACCTATTGATAATGATCCACTTTTAAAAAGCAAGTATTCATATACAAGGTTGTATAATAAAGCTCTGCAAGGAGTACTCAAAGTTCTCACAAAGAGAGAATAAACATGCAATCTAAGAAGTTCTAGAGAATTAATGAGATCAGTTCTCTTCACCAAAGAAATGTGAGTGCGTTTTAGAATTGTTACTTTTTTTCAGTTCACTTAACACTTTTTCACTATAAATTGATTCTTTCCTCGAGCTTGTTCAAGATGCATGTAATTTTTCGTTTCTAATCCAAAAGACTCATGCTCTTTTATACTTGATAAAAAACTGAAAGGTTGCTGCTTCAGATCAGAAAATATACCAGTATTTTTTCACGAATACTACAACTCATACAAACGTTTTTATAGAAATATCATCAAATCATAATAGAACTGCAAGAAGTAGGAATGTGGTTGAAGAAACCTGGCTAAAGCAAAGGGAGAAGACTTGGACTTGAGTTATTCGATTGCAAAGATCATAAATTTTTCCTATTTATATTCAGGAATCACGAGTCATCAGCCAGTGGATCAATTTATTGTGGAGTTCCCCAAGGGTCGGTTCTTCGCCCAGCCTTATGTTTACAAGCTTTTATTTAGTTTCCCCTGTCCGGTGTCTCTCTGTAATCAAATCTTGTAAGTGAATTTTGACGCGCTTTTAGTTGTCAGATCAACTTGAAATTTGGCAGGTGTTCATTATTTCGGTGACAATGCATTATGGATTTTTTGTTAGAAAAAAATGGGGTCTCCTAGATGGCGGATGAGATTTGTGTATATGGTCCCATTCAATTCAAATTTGATATTTGAGGGTTCTCTGGATCAGGGATCATGAATTTATTGTCAAATAATTCAAAATTGGTATGTGGGGATTTCCGGTGTCTGAGATAATGAATTTTTTGTATAAATAAACAATAGTGGTCCAAGGAGTTAAGCTGGTGGCAGGCCTTGTATGGTAGTAGAAAGACATATTCCCAATTTTTATTTTGTCAGAGAAAGAAGACTTGATCCAGTTGGGTTCGACTTTGTAAGAGTATAATTATTCAATTTATAGAGATCCTTATCATTTTTCTTATTAGTATTAATCAATAGATTTTCAGTAACATCTTTTCTTTTTGCAGAAAGCCAAGAGTTGGCCGTCCTCCAAAACACCCTCGTCCTGAGCCAACCAAAGCCCCAGAACCAGCAGAAGAAGAAAGTGAGTCGCCAGTCAAGAAGCCCAAGCGAAAATACAAGAAGAGAGTGAAACGAGAACGCCTCAATTCTAACGAAGAAAAAGCAAAGACTCTCATAGAAGAATCGAAAATTCTACCTGCCGAGCGAGAATCTTGGAAGCAACATTCACAATTCCTAACAAAATACATAAAGTCTGAGGCCGATCCTCGGTATTGGTCAAACCGTGAAGTGGTGAACTTTGTTTCGAGACTGCCGTGTTGTGGAAAAGACAGTGACATTTTTCGTAAAGAAAAAATTGACGGTGAAGCGTTCTTGTCGCTTAGTCAAAAAGACATTCTCACTTTATTGAAAATGAAAGTTGGTCCTGCGGTTAAGTTGTATAATAGTATTGTTTTGTTGAGACATCATGTGGACCGGAAGATTTATGCGTGAAGTGCAACAAAGTGATATTTTGAAGTTGCTTGTTATTTTATTACTAACGATGTTAACTTTTTTTAATGTAAATTATATAAAAACTATTGTATTGAGAATATAAATTTTCATTTTGTATCTGTTTCATTTTTGTCTTGAATGTTTCCCTAATTGAAGTTGTATTCCAGGATAAATTATCAAACCTGAAACTCGATTGACAGTTTACACAGTATTCTTATGAGTATAACGTCCATATCAAAACAAAGCTACATTAAATACAAAAAATTTATTTTAATTTTCTGAATAGGTAAATACAAACCAAGCAATCCTTATTTTTGCTTATTTTGAATAATAAACCGCTCAAATTTAAATTATCCTAAATAAGTCTGACTTTTTTGTCAAAATTTCCAGAAGACAAAAAATTGAATTTCGACAAAAAAAAAGTCGAATTTCAGATCAGATGAAAAGTCTATATTTCAGGGAAAAATCGAATTTCTTAAAAAATATTGACCTTTGATAAGAAAGAGTAAATTTCTAGTTGAATATCGAAATTTCAAGAAAATAGACCGAATTTTTAGAGAAAATTTAATTTCTAGAAAAAAATAAAAATTTCAGCATAAGAGTCGAATATTTACAAAGAAAACCGGTTTGAAAAAAAACGACATTTTTAGAAAAGAACGAATTTCAACAAAATGTACAAATCCAGAAAAAAAAAGTCTAAATTTCGAAAAAAAAAATGATTTCTAGAAAAAATAACACTTCTGTTATCCTGATGGAAATAATAGAATTGAAAGTAGATAATTTAGTAATCGAGAGCAAAATTTGTATTTAAATTTGAGATCCAGTTAGAGAATTTCCTACCAGGAAAACAGGAGTGCAAGGAGGTGTTGGAAAGGAATACCAAACCTTGCATTTCTGTTATCCTGATGGGAAGAATATAATTGAAAGCAGGTAATTTAGATTGAGAGCAAAAATCAGAGAATTTTCTACTAGGATAACAGGAGTGCGAGGAGATGTTGGGAAGGAATTCCAAACCTCTTTGCACTTCTGTTATCCTGATGGGATGAATATAATTGAAAACAGATGATACTTTAGGAATCAAAAGCAAAAATTTGTATTCAAATTCGAGATCCAGTCAGAGAATTTCCTAATAGGAGTGCAAGGAGGTGTTGGAAAGGAATACCAAACCTGCTTTCTGTTATCCTCATGGGATGAATAGAATTGAAAGCAGATAATTCGATAGATCGAGACAAAAAAATTATTTTCAATTTTGAGATCCATTGAGGAATTTGCTACCAAGATAACAGAAGTGCGAAGAGGTGTGGGGAAGAAAGTCTCCACATCCACGATTTTACTTTTTCTTTAAGTTAAATTATAAATTTTCACTAATTCCAACTTTTTAGTGAAGTTGAAATTCATTGTTCGTCATCTCTTAGCACATGACAGAAAAATTCACCGTTTGGCCACCTAGTGTACAATAGCGGAAGTTTAATTCTCGAATTGAAATATACAGCATGCAAAAAACATGCCGTCTTGTCGTTGTCATTTAAACTTCCCACCCAGAGCGCATCACAGAGCACATCCCCTGGCAACAAGAGTGGAAAAATTAGGAACTTTTGTACCTTTTTAACGGGGTCTACGGAGCCATTAGAAATATAAACAGCGGAAAATGGTGTATTATTCCCAGGGGTGGTACTCTGTAGAAGCGAAGCGAAACGAAGTTAAACGAAGCACACGCTATCACTTTGTGGTGTACCGGAAAGAGATGCCGATTGTTTCGTTATCGCTATGCGAAAAAGTTACAGAGACCCACTGCAGATGTCATAGTAACAAACCAAGGAAATAAGTGGGTTGTCTAGTGTCGATCGGTTGATTCAGTTTCCAATTCAAAATCGACCAGACTTCCTTAAGGCGTCCCTCAACAAGCCGAAATGCCAAACTAAAATACTTGAACTGCGCATGCGCTTGGTAATATTGAGACGTGATTGGCCACTGTCATGGCTGGAGGTTTAAATGTAGTTTCATGTATGCCCTCTCATTTCAGATCAAGGTATCACTCTTCGTTCGTATTCAGGGTTCTTATCACAAGAACCCTGGTTCGTATTATGGTCACATGCAGTAGTGCGTCTCTCTTGTTTACGTGATATCATCATATCATTGCGTTCCTTTTTGCTCGCGTAGATTTCTGTCTATACCCCAGATAAAAAGTTTCTGATACTGTATGATCATATGACGAAATAAGGCCGGATTTTCATGCATAGGATATCCGATGATCCGATGGTACGAAGATGGAACTGAACATTCCATTGGTTAAACCCTAGCAACTGAACTTACTTCACTTGAACCCTTGTTCAACTTGCCTTATACAACTCGCCCTTAATTAGCTTATCTTTTGAGATGTAGGCGAACTTGGAGTCGATGTCTCCAGTTCCATTGCCAACTACGATTTTTTGAAAATGACAAATTACAAATAGCAATAACTCGATTTTTTAATGTACAACAGCCTATATTTTATTGCACTTTTTAAGAACTTTTTGCAGATAGGTTGTAAGAGCGGTTCATGGTATACATATTTTAGACATGTTCCTGTATTGCTCGTTTTCCTATACCGTACTTGTAAAAGTGATCAACTACATTTTGATGTTATGTTAGTTTGTAATTCAATTTAATTTTTGTCCCATATAATATTACTGTATCATCTGCAAAACTGTGAATTTCACCGATAGTATTAATATTAAAAAAGGTCGTCAAGATAGATAGTAAATAGAAGTAGCCCCAAAACGGTCCCCTGAGGCAAACCAAATTGAAGGACATTTTGTTCACTTCTAACAGGTGATGGAATATTGACTACAAATTTGCCTACATTTCAAAAGAAAGCGACTGCAAAAACATGGTTAAGTTATCTTGAATGGTTCTGAAGTTATGAACTTTTCTGTGAGTCTATGCACTGCGCTATCTTGACAAACAGGGTCGCGATTCCAAAAATGTAACAAAAATTGAACGTTGACATAAAAAAAAAGAATGAGTCATGTATCTTATTTTGGGATATGCTGTTTGTAGATAATTAAAAATATTTTGAAAATGTGTCACATTATTTTTGCAAATTTAATTCAAATAATTTGTTTAAATATAATCACGAACAATTAGTTATAGAAACAAACTGCAAACAAAGCATTGTCAATAAATTGAATAAATTGAAATGACCAAATCGGACAAATGAATCAAATTTTTTAAATTGCTGCTTTTAAAAAGCCCGCCTTAACCTGTTTGATATTATAGATTTTCCTTCACGGTGGTTGGTCGGTTCAACTTGTCATTTTAGACACATTGTTATAACATGTGCGAGGTTAAACATTAATCTTTAACCTTGCATTATTAGCTAAGCAAGATCATGTTTTTCATTGAATACTAAATAAAAGCATTCGACTTTTTATACGATCGTTTATATGATTCATAATAATTTTTTAGTCAAAATTGTAACATATGCTATTATTACTGCACTCGCCGACCGATGCTACTTTTTTTAATAATCAAAGCACAAATATGAGATTATAGCGCTAATCAAATTCCTAAAATGCAATTCATTACCTTTTTTTGCCGCAGTTCTGTTGTAATGAACAATGGAAATCACACTTTTTATAAACAGTTGATAAAACAGTTCACGTGTAGGTTGTGTGCTGCCGCTGTCTCTCTTCTACTCGGACGCATCGGCCGATGGAGTAGAAGAGAGATAGATGCGCCACAAGCCAAACGCTTAGGCCGATCATGCCTCTCTATCACTTGTTCCAAACGTTCCAATGAGACATACTTTTTCGTGCGTGCAGCCGGCGTTCATCGATTTATAATACGTTATTACGTCAAAAAAAGATATGGAGCTTGCAATCACCCTGTACAATATGCCATATGGAAGAGACCTGTGAATACCTTATCTTATTCCTTTGAACCAACTTATGTGTAACAAGTTTCACTATCTGTTAGTGATTTCTACAAACTGTTCAGTTGAGAAAAAAAAACAGATGACTTTTGGAAGTTGATTTTGAGAGAGCAGAAAAAGAAACCAATTTACTAGTGTTCTGTTTTTATTGGGTATTTTAAAAATAACACATGATCTTTTAATGTCTCGTTTATTTGGAAGACACTTCTTGTTATTAAAATCAGTATAAATTGATTGAGTATGAATTACAATTAGTTTAGTTTACATAGAGCATATTGCATTTCTTTATAAGCATTGTGGAAATCTCTATTTTACAAGCGATGTAACAGTTTCTTCCATAAAATTCATTTACATGCTTCTAATATTACAGCTCTCTGCTCTAAGTTGTAACAAAAAGGTATATTCAATTGAAATATCCCTTATTTCCTTTCTCGAATTTATTTCAAATACTGAAATCATAAAATTGATGATTTTTATAAATATAACATCTGAGCTTTATAAATAACATAAAAATATATGTTTCAAAGAAAGGCAAATATCATTACAAACAAATTAAAATCAGCTAAAACAAACTTAAAAAGTTACAAATTACGTTACAGCTCTGCAGTGAAACATATAAAACAACTAAAAATAACCTAACTGGTTGCTGGCAACTTCTCATAACATAATGGTGGCAAAGAAAAAAAAATGAAATGATTTCATTTGAAAGGCTTTAAAATATTTCATTTGTTAATTTTTTGCCTACAAAATGTCCACTATGAAGTTTAATTTCATGCACCTACAAATCTTTTTGATCCGTTTTAATTTTTTCTTTAAGTCAAATATCACAAGACTACAAAACAAAAAAACTAAAATCATTCTCATCCGTTGTAATTAAACGTAAAAAATCAAGTTTCATGATGAAAATTAAAACTCATAATTCATAAAAATTTGAATTCATGGTTTAAATCATTGCCAGCATCCTGTATATTGACAAATTTCGCCACTACCAGTGCAGCTTTGCACTTCAGTGATGTATCTTGAAAGTTTAAAACTGTATCAACTATGTATATAATATATAATCGCGCTATGTATGTACAACAAGTTGTGTTTTCAACAAACGACAAACGAACAAAAAAGGGAAAAAATTTACATTCACTATTTATAATCAGTATTCCTTAATAATCATAATAAAAACTGTGTAATAAAAATCACTTATGTACAAAAACAATTACACAATCTGCCAAGATAAAAGTCCTAAGGAAGAGTCCTTTTTTTTTAATAGTAAGCGATTATGGGAAAGATTACTACAACTATGCCCATCACAGTAATTTGCTTTTCCTCTAATCTGCCTTGCAATCGTCAAGGCCTATGGAATCTGTAAAGAAGAAAATTGTTAATAATAATACATCTGATAACTAAAAACATTCAGTATATTTGAGCTTTGTAATTCTTCAATAAGCACCTCCACTACTGATAAGTTCATTGTGAATAAATACTCCTTTAGATTACTACAAATGTAGATACTTTAAAATCTGTTTATAGAATAAATTCACATACAAAAGCAAGTAGTTCCCAAGTTTGGTAACAGTATATTTTACAATGATAATTTTTTTCGAATTATACACTATGCCTTCAATATTATATACAGTGAATGGCAGAATTTTGGATATGATTAAAAAAAAATATTTTTCTCTAATGAGTTCTTCAAAATGGATCAGAGGAGAATAGAAGTGATAATTGAATGAAGGATTTAAAGATGCAGTCAGTCACGTATTCAGAAAATAGGTTTTATCGATTTTTTTCATGTTCATGGTCAACTCATCCACAAGAAGTACCATGGAAATGAGTGGATTGAAATCAGTTTTGGACAGCTAATAACCAGAAAACAATCAAAATCAGTTTTAACATAAGCTCAATTGTGGCTTCAAACGGTTTTTTAATTGGTTGAGATAAAAATGTTATTTTGCAGTGTTTTTCAATAATTCAATATGTTGGGACTAGTCCAAGAGCCAGATCCGAAAATTTTCTCTGAATTTATTAAAGCTGGCTTTTCGTTAATTAGTTATAGTCGATGTGTACACAAACATACTCTGGTCAGTCAAGAGAATCGTAGAACAGGTGGATAAACATTCGATTCTTCTACTTGACTTTTGAATCTACAGTAAAAAATAAACAGATGTTTGCAATTCAGGTTTGGGATGAAGCAGAGGTTTTAATCAAAAATGATTTTTTTTGATAAATCAATAATAAAAAAGTTTTCCATATGCTGCGAACTTTATACCGGACACTGTATATACTAAAAATATCGGCATAGTGATTGAATAACTCACTGGTGATCTTGAAATAAAGGGGCCAACAATTCCTTTTGAGTAAGCTTACACTTGACAAGGATTAGTTCCACATAATACTGTTGTACTAAAACTTACTCAAAAATATTAGTTCAGATTTACCACTCTTCTATATATGTTACTGACGTCTCTAACTTGGCAGGTATGCTTTTCTCCTGTGCAATTACATTGAACATCAAATAATTTAACAAAAGAGGACTGGTTCCTCCAACAATACTCCTTTTTCTACGTTTGGTAATGACTTTAGTTCTAACAGTGTGTATTCTGCAAAAAAGTTCAATTGGGCATAAAACCTGTTAAAAACTAAATTAGGAGAAAGAGTATTTAATTATAAAGTCATTCTAACTTCATTCCAAAATCATGGATCTTATTTCACCGAGCAATAGAAAAATAACTCCTGTCCACAAACAGTGAGTTAGTTACATATTTCTGGATTGAATCCGTTTCATTTTATTACGACTTAGGCCCAATCTATCAATCCCCCAAAAAATGTGTGAATCATTTTAAAAATGCTATTTAAAACAACTACTACTCTGGCTATACACCGCGTCAGGTATTGTTATTAGGTAACTCATAAAAAAAAATTGTATCATTTGCATACTTAACAAGTACCACTGGAATTCAAACATAAAAATCATCAGATCATGTCAATACATAAAAAAAGAGATTGAGTTTGCAAATCAATCATACAGTTTTTTTTTGCGAGATTGACAACTTTAATATCAAATTATAGTAGTAAGGTCAAAAAAGCTCATCAAAGCATATTCACTCATTAATGAAAATTCAAATATTAGTACAATATCCAAAGAATTCTTCTACCCAAAAAAATTGGATGGTCATGAAATTTGGGATTAGCTAAGTTGGAGAATAGTGGCAAGGGTTTCCAATGAGTTCCGGGCCCTACTTTGTGAAAATCGAAAGAAAATCCGCTTCAACAGGTTTTCAGACGCTTTTCCTGCTGTAACTTGAAAAAAACGTGGAAATTGAAAAAATATCAAGGGCTCAAAAAAAAAGCTGTAAAAATTTTGAACAAAAAAGGTTCTATTGAATTTTTACCAAAAATGAAAGGTTTTCTCTGAAATTACTTTGGAACGTCAAAACATCCCTCATGTCGGAAACGCTCACGTTTTAAAATAAGAGAGAATGTTTTCATAGTTGAAACTGGCATTACTTATTACTCTGCTAAACAGATTTTGATAAATCAAACGGGGGATTGAAGGTTAAGACATGAACTTTCAGAATCGTGAGTATAAATATGGAATACATTTTTCTATAACCGACTGACGCGTTCTGCGCATGCCCTTCCCAGTCTCGCAGTTGTCTATTATAATATTAATTAAATTAATAATATATATTTTAGGGGACAATACGGAATCTGTTGGGCTGGGGTGGAATAGAATTATGGGGTCGCTAACCAGTGAAAAAAAGCCGCGTTATTGGCTTACCATTCGTGAATTCTATGCCCAGTAATCGTAACACTATAGATACCGTATTAAAATATGCAACTCAATAAAATAAAGAGATAGGCATGGAAACGTGCTCTGTGAAATTTGAGCCTCTTTTCTAGAAAACCATTGAAATAGTGAAATATCTAAATATAAACGAAAATATACCCTGTTGTGCATTTTTTTATTGAAACCATAAAAATGTAAAGAAAAAATTATATTTTCGAAACAAGTTTTCATCTTTTACCTTCGGATTTTTGATCAATAGTCAGAGTGGATACATTTTTTTCTTTCTCTTTCATTTTTTCGGAAAAAGTGTATGAAAACTTTTTTGTTCCCAATTTTCCCAACATTATCTTTGGTCCCTTGATATTTTTTCAATTTACAAGTTTTTTTGCGAGTTACGGCCGGAAAAGCATCGGAAAACGCGTTAAACGGGATTTTCTGACTATTTTCACAAAGTAGGGCCCGGAACTTATTAGATACCTGTTCCTCTATTATTGAACTAACCCCATATAAATTTTCATGGACTTACAATTTAATTTGCAGTTTAACTGTTTTTTTTCTCCACTCCCTACCCCCAAAATTAAATAAAAACAAACTAAATTATTTTGATATATGCCATCTAATTATCACCAGAAAATCAAGTGCATTACCATCTTACTACAAAATATTTTGAGCAGATGCTATTTCAAGCCGAACTTTCAACGTTTAAATCATACGCATAAACAATTTGAATGAATAATTCAAATTCAAAACCTTACCGAGTCAAGTGTCGACTATCTTCGTGAACTGACATCTCTGAGCTTTTGAACTCGTTCAGCTCCTTCCTGATAGCCGCCTTGTCTTTGGGTGTCAATCTGGTCCAAGGTTTGTCAGCTCTACGATCATAGTCATGCGCCTGTGTCACCTCAATGTAATCATTGAACCGAATGATCTTCTTTTCTTTCAATTCTTGAACAGTTGGTCTGAAGCTCAGCTTACGCAACAAGAAACTCTTTTTCTCTTCTTTCTGTTTCTTCTCCTCAGCTGGACTTTGTTCTGCGAAAAATTCATTTATGTGAGGATTGATATTTAAATATGACATGACATTGACATATTCAGTTCTCATAAAAATGTTGCAGAGAAATTTCAAACTTGAAAAGTTGTGAGAAGTTATGTAGCCAGATCCAATTTTGAAATGAAAATATGGTTTTGCTTGACTACAAAGGAAGTAGTGAATTAATAGTGTATTATTATTATTAGTAATTATAGCGTATTATTCAGCGTTCATGCAAATGCGAAATTCGCAAAAAATATATTTTTTTCCATTTCATTTCATGGAATTGGAGATATTCTTTTTGCGAATTTCGCATTCGTAAGAACTAGTCTTTATTCAATATAAATTTTGAATTTCTATATTACTAATTCAAAAAAATATTATCATTTATTGATATTAAGGTATCCCATTAATCGGGCGCTATACACCGCCAAGAAATTTGTTCGGATTGTTCAGAGACCAAAATAGGTCAGTTCCATAAAAAAAAATTGATATCGTGTAGCCCGATTGATAGAATTTTACCGATATTATACAATTTCCATCTCTTTTGAAAGTGAAATAATGTGTTATATTTTATGTTTTAGAACTCCCTTCTGTCTTGTTTGATTTTTTTGTAGAACCTCTTCCTTCCGTGTCTCTTTTTTTTCTGAAAAGATGTCACTCCTTACAGCTTGTCTAATATTATAAATATTTTCCACAAAATCAAATACACTACTTTGAAAAAAGTCAAAACACTAAAAATACCGATTATTCTCTACTTTGACTTACTTTTCAAAATGTTTCTTTCCTCCAACTCTTCTTGTGTAGGCCTCATACTGAGCCTCCTGATCAGCCTAGCCCCTATAGCCTCCTTGGTTTCCTGCCTCTCGTTGTCCGACTGAATTTGCAAGATATTCCTATTGATGAGCTCTTGTCTGTCCGGCCTTAGAGCGAGTTTGAGCGACAAACTCTCCTTCCTTGCAACTTTCATAGCCTTCATTCGCTCTTCAGATATACTTCCGTCATCTCTGTACAGAATTGGACCATCATTAGAGTCGCTGTCATCATCTTCGTGAATGATGTTTGGCCTAGCGTTCTCCTTGTTTTCTATGGTGGTTGGTAAGCCAAACCTTACTGGTTTTCCAGTACTAAAATCAAGAAGAATAATAATCAAGGGATTTGACTTAAGTTAATGGCTCAAAAACTCAAAGTTCACTCGAAAGTAATTTGAAATAATCATATTTTTTTTGTAATTCCAGTGTATATCAGAAGTGATATCAATTTTTTCAGGTCCATAGGGTATCTTAGAAAACCTGTATTTGATTTTAATGTTATTTAATACAGTTGTTTTACTCATATACAGGGTAAAGTATGACCAATTACAAAAAATAAAACAGTGAACCATTCTATCATGTGGGAAAATACCTGTAAAATTTTGGAGCAAACCTTGATGATTTATAACAATTTTTTGTTCGCTAACCTCAGTACACTGTACATCCTCTGCCTACGACCTCCGAGGACAAAAGTCGTTGATGGTCGATGTTCAATTATCTACGATTGTTTATGGTTACATAGTTTCATGTACATCGTTCACACAGTCTGTCATTTTATAGTCAGTTCAGTGCATTGATACCTATTGCTCTAATGTAATTCGTGTACATGAGGAAGTTGTGGTCGCGTACAGTGCTGAAAAAGATTTTCCTCAACCAATAACAAGTACATGGGCGAGAGGTATGACGCCTCCCAACCGTCAAGCTATTTGTCATATCTCGACGTGAATAATCCGTACCATGATGGAATGTCTTCCGCATGACGGATTTTGATTTGCTCGAAGTTTCGGACACCTTGCCCATCGGTTACATCCTCGAAGCCTATTAATACCTCAAACTTCCGCATGACAAGCACAAAAATTTTCCATTGTGCACTGAATACTGTTTACCACCAGGCTCAAAATTACCAAAACTGATGACCACCCTATACAACAAACAAAATTATGTTGTACACTACAGGGTTTTGAAACAAGCTCTGACGCACGGACCTGACTGACGAACATTCACAAAATACTGCAATTCGACCAATCAAGCTACATCGAATTGAAGACTAAATTAAGAGCACAGGAGAACACTACTTTTGAAAAAAATAACTATAAGCTAGCCATAAATGCTGTTTTCGGAAAAACTATGGAAAACGTCCAGAAACATGAAATTGGTCTCGAAACGAGAGGGGCGATATAGCTTCAATTTTCATATCCTTCGGGTAAAAATTATTTATTTTTGCCATTTCCTATTGGGAGTCATGCTGAAACTTCATTTTCAATTACCATCTTTAGTCGCACATTTGAAGAAGGAATTATGGCTGTACACATGTTTACATCTAAGGGGCACATTCCTTCAAATATAAAATGCAATCTTTTTTGTCCAAATTTTCAAATTTCACTTAGTTTTCAACTTCTTTCAGTAGCACACTGTATAATTGTTCGTAATTGATCGTCGTTCACCCTTTATATACCAATCAAATATTATCTTAGAGCAGTTTTGTTTTTCCATTCCAATATTTTCATTCTAATCATACAAATCAAGGGAGGGTGATTAAGTTTTTGAGCATCACTTAAAAATAAGTAGGTACCACAGAATAAGCAAAAAGGTGGATAGTATTTACATTTCACACTTCATGCTTAATATGAAAATGCAAATTAAACCAATTAAATTATAACAGAAGATGTAATGAAAAAATATGTAGACATAGACAATAGATGAGCTTTTGTAGTGAAAAATGTTGATTACACACTTGCAAGTTCTGAAAAACAGCTCAAGAAAAATGTTAACAGAAACGATATGTGAGGGTTTGTTAAAAAAAAATTGCAACTCAACGAGTCTTAAAAAACAGTTCAAATATGAATATGAATTTTAACAATATTTTCAAAATATATAACTGAAAAGGAAATGGTTTTGACTTACTTATCTGACAATTTACCATGTATTTTAACGAAATCTAAAATTCTGAACGCAGCCATATTTGTTTTTCTTTGAGCTGCAGAAATCACTAGCTCCAGCACTGTATGAAGAATTACTTGTTCACAGTGGGTACCAGAAATTAAAGTATGCAGTTATTTTTACCATGCTTCGTTTGTATTGGTGCATAATTGGTTTAAAGAGGTGCACAGATTTTTATGAAGAATACATTTTTTGAAATTTAATCCAATCCAAAAAATTTTTCACTGTATAAATTTCGTAATTATTCACTATATAAAATTTGTATATTCAAAACAAGATTTCAAACATGCCTGAGTCTGAAAGATATATATGTTTATAACGGGAAATTAAGTTGCATTATGTTCAGATGATCAGTGATGGGTGATAAGAAAACTGTTAATACGAGACAGTACACCTAAAAATATTTACCATATTCTAATCCTAGGCCTCAGATGTGACCTTCTGTATGATGAATAAAATAAAAAAAATAATTATAATCCAATTATAAGAAATCAATTGATTTAAATCAAATATCTTCTTTAAGTCAACACTTTACTGAAACTTGATGATAAAAAGATTTGATAAACAAATTTCGAGGAATATAAAAAACCAGTTGTATAATTTTGAAACATTAAAAATCAGAGGGTGGGTAAACAATTTAATTTAATAACTTAATTTTCTCATATGATAATGCCCACTGACCAACAACTTAGACCTTGGGGACAATATATTGCTAACTCACTTGAAACTTGAGTTGTATTCTTGCTGTCGCATCGCCAGAGGCCTGTTTTCCTGTGTTGGCGTTCCTGGTCCACTTCCTGGTCTTTGTTTCATCGCTGACTTGAGAGGTTTCGCATTCAGTTTCGGTTCTTTGGCCGGAATTTCATCTATCCTGCTGGTATCTATCGATGGATCGGGCTGAGGCATTCTGAAATAATTATCATCTTCGTAGTCTTCATCCTCGTCCTCATCGTCGTCGTTTTCTAAAAAAAAAAAGTAATTAAATCAAATTTGCTTTATTGTCAAAAACATTACATCTCATTAACAAAGCCAGAGATATATACAATGAACCTTATATAAGAATAATTGTTGCCTACAAATTGTGTTCAATGAAACGTCCTGAATAAATGAAATGACAAAAGTAGACCAATAAATATGAATAACGATTAAAAGGACATAAGTCTAAACGCAAGTTAAGATATTTCAAGGACAAATAAATATAAAACCATAAAGGTTGAATATAATTAAAAACTGAGATGACAGGACTCAGTACAGAAATATATAAAAATATTAAAATGGCATAAAATCAGTCTAAATAAATAAAAAGATAAATAAATGAAGATCAAATCAAGAGAATTAAAGATGGTTCTTAACGTATAGCAGCTTGAGTATAATTTCTTGCACAAATAATTATTTGAAGTGATTATCAAATTTCGTATTATTATCAATATGTAGACCTAAAAATGTGTTCACTTGTTTGGATTGAATGGTTTTGTTACCCAGAGAAATCTGTTCTATGTTGCATATGAACGTTATGATGACAGTTTTTGAGACATTAAAGGTTAATAGGTTTGCATCACACCATTTTTTAACTTTTTTCAGATAATTTTCGATATTGTTCTGTAGTGCATATGGGTTTCTGTTATGCCAAAGGATGGACAGGTCATCTGCAAAAATAGTGAAATTTCCACCAATGGATATATTAGCCAAATTGTTAACATACAGCATACAGTAAAAAGGGCAATGGGCCGAGAACAGACCCTTGTGGAACTCCACATGTGATTTTCATTTCATTAGATAGACAATAAGATATTCCCTCTAAAACCATATAATTCAAGTTTTTGCAGCAGTGTCATGGTTAAGTAAGTGAGAAGGTAAGTACCGAAGTAAGTAAGTAACTAGGTAAGTAAGCAGTTGAATAAGTAAGTAATAAAGTGGATCTTTATCAAAAACTCACCATCGTAAGTGTAATCGTGATGGTTGGGGGGCGGTGACAGCCGATTTGGAATGGGACTCGGCGAGCTGAACATAGGCGGCGGCGGTATGGGTCCGATTTCCGAGACGGGAATGGGCGGTTCCGGGAGCTCGGACAGCATGAAAGCTGGCAACCCCACTGGCGCGTGCGGCGGCGGGATGTTGTGGAGGTGCTTCTCCTGGGCTGGAGGGGTGCTGCCCGGTGGACCAGATTGACCATCGTTGACTGAAAAATCGACTATCTTTACTCAACTGTATCATTGGCAAAATACGATATTTGAAACACAATAACATTTACACAATTTTCATAAGTAAGTATTTCTAAATTCATGCGAAAAAATTATGGAGAAGTCTGTCCTATGAAAATAATAATAATAATAATAATAAGAAATATCACAAACCGGAATTAATGGAGAAACTTTGAATTCTGAATATTATTCATACTCATAAAGAGGTGAATATGAATATTTTTTTCTGATTTACCATATTGTTATAAGGGAGTAAAATCAACAATTCTTATAATATTTAATTTCAGATATTTTTTACGGGGTTGAATCTTGTAAATTAAAAATATTAGGTATTAAGGAGGCAAAGAGTGAGAATTGGTCAACGCATGGGCAATGACTGTGATATAAAGGGCATTGATTTTTTTTAACGCCTTGTATCTCAAACTAAGCAACTCCGGACATAACATTTTTTCTTAATACGACCTAACGAATCACCCTCTGTAGTTTCATACCGTAGTTAGGAACACGATTGAAACAAATGAACCTTTTTCTGACAAATCTAATTCTCGGTATGCTATCCCCAGGAGTCACTCGTAAATTCATCTACATTTTACTCCAAATCGATATACTTTTCAACCCTATTCGAGGCTTGTATGCGAAAATGGGGCACTTAAATCTGTCACTATAGGTCAAACAGTGGCACTACGAAAAAATATATCAAAAAATGTCGTTACTTGTGAACACAATTTCTATTCACGGCCTTACGGCCCTTACGCAACGGTGGGCTTTATTTAAAATTTTTGTGAAGAACAAATAAACATCTGTAAAGAGAACTGTAGTACAGCAGCCAAGGTAGAAAGACAGTAACATAGCGAAAAAAATATATATCAAATCCAAAAATTCCATAACATATGAACATAATTTCTATTTACGGCCTTACGCAACGGTGGATTTTGTTTTTCTACCTCGGCTGCTATACCATAGTCCTCCTGATAGATGTTTCTTTGTTCTTCTCAAGAACTTTGAAAAAAAATTTGTTCAAATTTGTACAAATATTTTTTTTTTCAATTTTATTGTCTTTCTACTTTGGTTGCTATACTATTATAGTTCTCTTAACAGATGTTCATTTGTTATGTTACAGGGTTTTAAAATAACTGATCGATATCAGTCCGGTCCTGAAGTCGCGGCTGCTACCTCCGGCTGCCAATTTCAGGCTAAAGTAAGTGCTTAAAATTTCGGAAGCAAAACTTCTTGCTCAATTTTATTCCCATAAACCGAGTCAGAATCAAAAACTCCTATTACACGGCTAAAACAAAAGGGGGAAATCAAAAGTTTCAGTTTTCTTTTCTCGTGATAATCGATAACAATCACTTACAATGTTCACTGTGATAACATAACAATCTTCTTGTGAGTTTCCCATGTCCCAACGTATTGGGCCTCTCTGGTTTTCCGCTACCTTGATTTTCCATTCCTGGAGGTTGAGTGACGTGGGAAGGCGCTTCTCCGTTGGGAGAAAGAGCGCCATTCTGCGCCGTTCCATCAGTCTTTTCTTTTTTCGGCTCTGAAAAAAAAAACATGGTGAAAATAATGATAACTAGTAGCAATACATTTTATAAAACAACTGGCTGCACTCTTACGAGCGAACCACGAAAGTGTTGCAAAATTAACATGCTACGCCACTGGGTAGAATTCTTTTTCAAAGACTGAGATATCCGATGGATAACAGAACATGTGGTAGGAGCGTGCTTTCACACAAAAATTATTATCATTGTATAGTTATTTGTAGTAGCATTCTCAGCTTCCATCTTCAAAGTATACTCATTTAGGTGTGCGCAACTGGTTATTTTGCCAATCAAAATATCCTGCAATTCAGTAATGAGAAGGATATATATGGACGTTCATATTGGTATCTATTATCTATTATCGTAAGAAAAGTAACTATAATGAAATTGTGAAAAAGCATTCAGATAACATAAAAAACAAGAAAGCATATATAACATGATCTCGGCTCATTGCCTGGAAAAAAGTTAGAAATTGCTGCCAACACTTGAGTGATGATTCTGAATAAAATAAATCAAATAATTAATTGATTCATATCCTTCATAAATTCAAATTTGTTTACATTAGGATTAGGGATCGACCGATATAGAAATTTTAGCCAATACCGATAATCGGCCGATACCGATGTTTCAAATACCGATATGCCGATATATCGGCCAATCGGCCGTTCGTTTCTTTCCATCGAGGTTCGTACTGTCTTGCTTGGAAATTTATCCGTATTGCTGAATGCAAGTGTTGCGCTATCCTCGCACGTTTCTGCAGGTCCTAACTTGCACTTATCTTCTGTCTGTTATTTAGTTGTATTTGAAGTATAGAATAGAGTAGAGGCCAAATTGTGTACCTGCTTTTGAAGTATATTATAGTATTTGTTTTAAGTTAATTGGGCGGTGGAATTATTATTATTGTATATTAAAATTGTTTAAAATTGTTTTTTCCGTTAACCAGCTGTCGTCCCCTTTGTGTCAAAATGCCAAAAACAAGCCCTTTATGGCAATATTTCGAAAAATTATTGAAAAACGATAGGAAAAACGAAAATGCAATTTGCAAAATGATAAAGTATTTGGACGATAAAGAGGAGTACAATTGTTCATTCGGTAATCAAAAAATTATTTAACTTAACAGTGCATTTCGATATACGACAGATACACCAGTTGTAACTCATACTTGTTTAACGTACTGTACTGATCCCTTCTACTACCGCGCCGATAGGAGTGGCGATTTCACATTCATAGCTAGATTTGCCAAGCTGTAGGTACGTAGCAAAAACTTGTAAACAAAAAATATACGTATGTGTGTGTTTTTTTCATTAACGATTAATTTTTTTTTCAATAAAAAAATGTATCGGTATATCGGCTTTTGATATAGGCCAATAATGAGGCCGATTAGAATATATTCAACACCTTGAAACTCTATTATTTCAGAGTATTAACAAGTTGTTACAAGAAATTAAACAATTTTCATACAACAGGAGTAGATAAGAAATGAGAGAGCTTTTGGATTCAAGGTCAAAACCTATGAGAGAGCTTTTGGATTCAAGGTCAAAACCTATGAGAGAGCTTTTGGATTCAAGGTCAAACCCTATGAGAGAGCAAAAGGATTCAAGTTCAAAGGTCACAGTGCACGTGTGAGATTTCCTGGAATTTGATAACGTCCGGTTACAAGTCTCAACAAGTTAGAAAAATGTAATACAGGTTCAATGACCGTTTTCAAGGTCAATACATGACAGATATCCAGAATATTGATAATTTGATATAAAGATAAAAATCAAATTTTTCAAATGAGCCCCTCTCAATGAAACTTTTATACTACCATTAGTTTCAGAAATTTTAATAATCGTGTGACAACCTGTAATTTTCACACTACCATTAGTTTCAGAAATAAATCTTAAATAATCATGAGGCAACCCTGTATGCGATTACTAAAATGGAGCTTTTATAGTACCATTAGTTTCAGAAATAAATCTTAATAATCATGAGGTACCCTGTATGCGATTACTATAATGAAACTTTTATATCACCAGTAGCTTCAGAAATAAATCTTAATAATCATGAGGTACCCTGTATGCGATTACTATAATGAAACTTTTATATCACCAGTAGCTTCAGAATTATATATTAATAATCATGAGACACCCTTAAGGGATTACTGAAATAAAACTTTCATATTACCATTACTTTCAAAAATATGTTTTAATAATTATTAGGTACACCCTGTAAATGATAACCATAATGAAATACCTCTTGAATAATTTTCATAAGTTATATAATTCAACACCCAAGTGTCTAGTGACAAAATTCCGCATTTTTTGATTCCCATGTTTCAAATATTCAGACAGAGTGATAAATAATCTGCAGACTTGCATAAATTTTTATCAAATAACATAAACATGATTTTATTTTGAGAGCATGTCTCTTCTTTCATTGTAGGATATTGAAATTTGAAGATGGTCTCAGATTGCAAGTTGCTTTGTTGCAGAAACCTATGAGAAACATAATTTTATGGAAAAAATGTTTATTCAGAATTTTGTGGCAAATATTTCATGGGAAAATTTGAGAAAGCCCTTCTACTAATGTAGACATTTACTTACTGCTCTGGGGGGAGTGAAGGAGTGTTTCTATTGGTTGAAAACTTAAAGGCAGAAGCAAATTCATTTTGAAGATGCTTCATGAAAATGGGATTATGAGGGGATAGGAATATGTAAAGCCAAACTCACTGTCTTCGATTATTAGTAAAACTTTTTTAGTGAAGCGAATTAATAATCCACTATACTTACAAAATGAAATCGCGAGTTGGAAGCAAAAGTCAGTTAGCACCAGTGAAGAAGCTTAGGTTATTGTCGCATTTTAAGAAGCTTCCGAGTGATGGGGGCTTCCGCTTAGTGAAAAATACATCAACTTCTAGTATTGGCAGTGATATTGAAATATTGGACGGAACCTTTTCGAACTTGAGGCCGATTAATGCTGCGAGGAAGGGTTTCGTACCAGCTTATACCTCAACACCAGCTGCCATATACGAGGATATAAGCGAAGCTGAGAGCCCCAGCAATTCGGAGAGTGATGATGGGGAAGACATCAAAATGGAGACAATAACCAAAGAAGATGAAGGGAGTGAAGATGGCGAAGATGGTGAACAGGACAACTCCATCCAAGAAAAGGCAGGAGATGATGGCGAACAGGGCCCGAATGAAACTGCGAACTCCCTCGAAGGCACTCAGGAGCATAACACTCATCTCGCTGAGATAAAAAATTTACTGAGTGCCTTCATAGAGAAGAAGCGAGCAAGGAAGGTAGAGTTGGAGGACCAGTTAAAGGAGAACAAGCTGGAAATTCAAAGGTTGCTCCGTGACAACAAAACAAAGCAGAGGGAGATTGACGATCTGGATCGGGCCATTACGATAGGTGTGGATAAACTGACATAGTGGACTGAGTGATATTCAAACATTTCTTCGGTGCCTATTCATGGATACATGTTTTACATTTTTTCTGACCTAGGGCGAGTTATACGAGACAAGTTCAACAACTGTTCAAGTGAACCGAGTTCGGTTGCTAAGGAACTAGAAATTTGATTGGCTAATCCCTAACAGCTAAACTTGGTTCACTTGAATCGTTGTTGAACTTGTCCTGTACAATTGGCCCAGTGAATTTAGTGATATTCAAACATTACTTTGGTGTATATTCATGTACATATTTTTATATAATATTCTTTTATACCATACCTATTTATACAATTTTTTATTATTAGCTTTTGCATATATAAAAAATAAATGAAAACTCAAAGTATCTCTATTGTTTTATTATTATTTCTAGTCTTTTATCTGTTTGGGAGCCACGTTCATTACTGAAATATGTTTTAGATAATCACAGTGTGAATTAATAAGGATCAATTTATGCACCATTGCGATAATCATAGTTTTTATTACTGGCACTGTCTCAATCATAAATGTACAGTAAAATTTGATTTTATGAGACAGTGACCAATAATTAGGACTATCATTATGGCAATAGCGCATAAATTGGTCCAATTATTTTTATAAACTCACCAAAATCAAAGTTATCCTTTAACAGCCATAAAACTGAACACTCACTTAAAAAGCACTATCTGATCAAAACAGCACTGAATTCAATTCCTTCTTGTGAACACTTAACCATTTTCTTTTTTCATAAAACTATTATCACTTAAAATGTTTGAAGAATACCTTCACCTCACACAGAAGCATAAGTTTTGCTGATTATGCAGAAATTTGCAAACAGAGTCCCTGTCTGAAAAACAGTGCATTTTTTGTAGATCTTCAACCAAAATACACTGTTTTCTACACAACTACACAAAACTTCAAAACTATTTACTTGAAAAACGAATTTTTTGATTTTCAAATAAACAAAATACAAGTTTGAAACCACAGAGCAGATAGCCCCATTCTTCTTCTTTATAATTTTAGTTTGGTTTGACAGACTGTAAAATTCGTAGTACACTGGTAGTACGAATAATACAGACATGTAGCACAGGAAGCGACATCTAGAGCCATTTGGTTGAACTGATATATAGTATATCAGGTATATAGTAGTACTGTATTTTTATTTTTTATTCTGTAATAATTGAATAACTAAAGAAGAATATAATTTTAATTGAATCAAAAAATAATAATGAATTTGGGAAATGTTCGGGTACAGCATAATTTATATCTGTTTATAATTTTGATAGTGGAGTAAATAATCAAGTAATTCAAATATGCAATAAAAATTTATTCAGGAAATTTAAAATTACAATTGTTACACACCATGCAGCATCTTGTTAGACACACTATGCCTAATTGTCTTCCACAGTCATGGCAGGAGATACAGCGTTCATGCACACTATCCACTGTTCCAGAGTAGTGGTTTGAAACTTGCTGGCACTCTATATTCGAATTCACCTCTGCCGCAAAGTCGTAAAAACACACAATACACATTTTTCTCTCTTTTTCTGAGATAGTGGTAAAGTAGTGTTCTGTAATGCACATACTTTGGTATACACTTGTGGTCACGAATTCCATACTTCCAATAATTTGGATATCTTCCATTTTATCATCGACTTCTTCCATATCACAAATAATTTCATCGCACTCAGATTCAAAACCTAAGTCAACTTCGTCAACCTCCATAGTTGATAGATTAATCATACGAAAAAGCAATATCCTCAGATATATACAAAAGTGTAGAAATTCCATTTGGGGTATTAAGTAACCCTGCGTCGACAAATATCGATGACCTGCTTACTCGAAACTTTTAACATCTAGATGCTCACATTACTGATAAGTTGGTGTCTTTCAAGGTTAATGAGTACATGTGTGAATGATTTGTTTCCTGGAATTCGCTGTTGATATTTCCGCTTGCGAAACATATCTAGTTAGTTCAAAGAAATCTGTGATTGGTTCAATGGCTTCTCTCAAGGTTAGGGAGTCAGCACTATATGTTTCCTGAAATATGCTGATTAAGTATCCCCCACTCATACTTAATTTAGATATGCTGAGTATGTATTCCCCTTTCCACTAATTAGTTTTGGATATATAAAGAATGAAATAGCATTATAGTAAAAGTATGTCAACATATTCTACAAATATTTCAGTAATTGAAAGAATTTTGTGTTGTGTGTGTAGAAGAAAAGTTATTCGCTTTTTATCAAGTAATTATTGGTCCAGCCAACCAAAACTCAGAATCGGGTTTTGTTCATTCTGTTTGGATACCAGGCCGCTAATAATTTATACCAGGTTCCTAGTCGACCCCCGAGGAATACTGAACTCACCAGTTAGGGATTTGTTGAAGCATGGAGAACTGGGATGAGGACAGCTATATCACCACCTATGTACCTGACTTGTTGAGCAGGGATATCGTCAGGTGCCCACCCATTGGCGCAAGTAGGATGGAGAAAACCAGATTCACAAGAGAGGAGATGCTCCGTTACAGCAGGCTGGAGGCGGAAAAAAACCAACAAGTTGGGGTCGCCAATGAGGTGGAAAGCTGGAATGAGGATAACTACACCAGCTACATACCTGACTTGAACAGGGATATCATCAGGTACCCACCCATTGGCGCAAGTAGGACGGAGAAAAGCAGATTTACAAGGGAGGAGAGGCTCCGTCACAGCATGCTGGAGGTGGAAAGAAACCAACAAGTTGGAGACAACAATAAGGTGGAGAGCTGGAATGAGGACAACTACACCAGCTACATACCTGACTTGAACAGGGATATCGTCAGGTGCCCACCCATTGGCGCAAGTAGGACGGAGAAGAGAAGGTTCAGAAGGCAGGAAAGGCTCCGTCATAGTCAACTAGGGGAGAAAAGTGATTAGTCACATGCCCACCCAGGAACATAGAACTCACAGAAGAGCAGGTTATGCAAGGGATCCGACACTCAGAGGGATTAATTATATACCTATATACAGATAAATAAATAATTTTCGGATATTTATGCTTTCTTTTCCCCTTCCATCCTGCCTTTTTCATTTATCACTATAATGAATGGATTTTCAACTTTAGTTCATGTGAACCATTCAACATGTTCACAAATCTTATAATTTTACAAGCTATTTGGCATGGTGTTCTACTCATACACCAACCCAGTGAAGTTGGAGAAATTTTCATTTGCTTCGATAGCAATGGTACGTGGAATGAAACTTGGCCATCTAAGTGGGTGAAAATGATACCACTTGAAATTAATAATGTACGAATCGTCAAAACTTCAGTACCCACCAATAGTACAAAGTATAAGTTATTAATAAGAAAACATAATTCCACTGAACAAACGGACATAATCGAGCTATATCCCTCCCCACCATCAGCTAATATAAAAGATGATTCAGAGTCTAGAACAGTTCACTCTTTAATTTACTACATAGCTGTGTGCTCCTCAGTGATCCTTCTTTCTTCATTGGTGGAAATATTTCAGAAAATATGGATAGTGTTCAGTGCATAATTGATCTTATAACCAAACATGAGAAGCACCTCAAACCCTTATACGAGTTCACTGAAGAAGAACTGCGACAATTTCCGTTACAATATTTGATTCGAAAAGCTAGGTCTTGGGAACTTCTTTCAGCATGGCACAAACTACCAGATGAGTATACGGACAAGTTTGAACTACAGGTTCAGCTACCTTGCTTCATTCATCATAATCGACCTGAGTGGGAGGAACATGTAGATGGCCCGCCACCTCCACAATCAAGATGTTATTCATGCTTACGTAGTTTGAAATGATATGTATTAGGGTTTTTAAATAAAAAACATCATTCAATATCTTTGTTTTATTTACCAATTAAATATCCAAAATTTATTCATCTATTAAATTTTCTGACATTAATAGTAAGAGATCCAACACTGCGTCTTCATCTTTAGGACTCAACTTATAGTGACCCCACGCCAATGTTTGTACATTATTGGGTAAAACAAATCTTTTGTCATCATTAGATGATAACGCAATTTTGTTTCTCAGCTCCGTGTAAATGGTGTGTAAATAAGAAGTAAAAATATACATTTTTCGTAAGATAGAGCCACCTCTTTCAACAATTCGAATGTAATCTGAAATTTGGAGTGCATTCTCTATTACATTTTTAGAAACTCCTTTGGCTTTTTTCATGACTTCTGTTGTCTTAACACAGTATGCCTTCGCGCCTGTACCATAAAAACATTCTATTGGTGATCCATAAAATTCGTCTTTCATCTTGCCGACAACTGACACTGTTTTGGGAATTTTGTGGATATTGTCAATTTTGAAATTAGAAGTGTCAAATAATTCAATATTTTCCCTAATATCATCGTATACATTTTCCGTGAATATCTCCAAGATCAATGAATCGGTATCTGTGTAACAGAGGTTTGCTTTGTCACCATATTTTGTTTTGATGTAGCCATACAAAAAATCATAAATGACCGTTTTTGAAATATCCAAAATTGAAAACCCTACATAAAGTGGCTTGTCATAGGTAACTGTCAATTTCTCCATTTGAATGGCTACTAAGTTCTCATCAAATACTGAACATGATTTAAAATGAGGTTTTGATATGAATCCCTCAGCTCCCACAGAACCTGGCATATTTTCCCAGTGACTGCATAGTTTAATGTCTTGTCTCTTGTCCACGTTTTCCATGGTTTTTCCAAAAATTGAGTTTATGATGAATTTAAAGAGGTCACGTTCAAATTCATTCCTGGCAGAATTCCTGAGATTCGTATTCAAATCAATATATTGCTTCAACCATGCTGATTGCGTGAACTCCAAAACTCTATGAATCCTCGTCAATTTCAATCCATATTTCAAGCATTGTTTCAAATTTCTATAGTGTATAATATATCTTTCCTTGCTCATCAAATTTGGAGTCAACTTGGAATACTTGCTTCCTGGAGGCTTAATATTCTCCGGGCAAAAAGGAAGGTCATTATGGTCATCATGTAAGTGTGGTGGATATTCCAAATCAACTTCCAATACATATCCTTTCGACAATGTGTCTCCAATTTCAAAGATGTCTAAGTTTTCTTGCTCATACCGCTCAAGCCATCTGAAATCTCGCATTGGAAGGTATTCACTCATAGCAGCTCCATACAAATTGGTTGCATCGAGATACAAAATATATGAGTTAGGTTTGGAAGCATCATAAGATGATATAAATGGGTTATTAGCTATAGCCTTCCTTTTACTGCACTGACTTACTCCGCCACGAATCCCTTTCTTGAAAAAGTGAACCATATCTATATCAGTTAGGAGCTCTAATTCTACTTTGGTTAAACGCAACATTGCGTCCCAACTGAGTGAAGGAGCTGTTACATACTGGGCAGGATCAAGTTTATATTTGTCCAAGCACACCTCCCGAAAATTTTCGAAGACATCTGCCAAAAGTAGAACATCTGATTTCAGGTAAACATCGGAGTATTCTCCTAGAGTTGAACATCCGAATTCCTGCCATACTTCACAAGCTCGTTTATAGTTTTCTTCGGAAATTTCTTTACTACTCAGAATATCGAAGAATTCAGATTGAGTTGGTAATGTAGGTTGATTCAATTTTTCATATGAGTCAACATATGAATATGGAAAAACACCTTTGCGTCTTATCATATTAAATTTCCTATGGTCTGGAAAATATTTCCTCACCTCCCGACATTGAGACGGCTCCAGTGTTTTACTCAGATTATCTAGTGATTTTGATAAGAAGCGGAAAGAGTCAACAAATCTCAAGGTGATGAATTTGTCTCTAATTTTCGGGTTTTCTGATTTTTCAACCAAGTATGTTTTGGAGAATGAAATATACTTCTCTTTATTTTGGGCAATCACTGAGATATTCTCTTTATTCGAAGCCAATTTTTTTATGAAGAGATGACAGTCATAATTTGTTAAGTTATGGAAAAAGACAGGAATGAATTTCACTACTTTATAGTGCAAATTACATCTCGAATGAGCGCTTGCGCGGTACACACCAGTCAAGTGACAATGATCTCGAACTTTGATGTCATCAGGTTTATAGGAGTCACCACAAATATGGCATTTCGTAGAATTCTGAAATTCATTCTCTTCCTCTTCAGTGAGTGGCAGCATCTCTTTCACATGTCTCAAATGTTTGTTGTATAATTCCAAGACAAGATCATCCAACCTCCTGACAAAAACCTCGACACAATCACTTCCACGATATTGTACGAATTCCGAGTATTTGTCATCAAAATTACACTTCAAATAGAAAGCGAATGAATATGGCTCATGTTCGTATGCTTTCAATGTGAATGAGTGCTCATCAGATGGCTGACTGTGATGAATAGGTTTCAGCAAGCTCTCAAAATCAGCATAGATCACAAAAGGAACTGAGAGCTGCTTCTCGAAATTGGTGAATTTAAGAATATTTCCAGGCACAACCTCACCATACTTGTTGATAATCATCTTTGTGTGATACTCCCAAAATCAGAGATGATTATCAACAAGTATGGTGAGGTTGTGCCTGGAAATATTCTTAAATTCACCAATTTCGAGAAGCAGCTCTCAGTTCCTTTTGTGATCTATGCTGATTTTGAGAGCTTGCTGAAACCTATTCATCACAGTCAGCCATCTGATGAGCACTCATTCACATTGAAAGCATACGAACATGAGCCATATTCATTCGCTTTCTATTTGAAGTGTAATTTTGATGACAAATACTCGGAATTCGTACAATATCGTGGAAGTGATTGTGTCGAGGTTTTTGTCAGGAGGTTGGATGATCTTGTCTTGGAATTATACAACAAACATTTGAGACATGTGAAAGAGATGCTGCCACTCACTGAAGAGGAAGAGAATGAATTTCAGAATTCTACGAAATGCCATATTTGTGGTGACTCCTATAAACCTGATGACATCAAAGTTCGAGATCATTGTCACTTGACTGGTGTGTACCGCGCAAGCGCTCATTCGAGATGTAATTTGCACTATAAAGTAGTGAAATTCATTCCTGTCTTTTTCCATAACTTAACAAATTATGACTGTCATCTCTTCATAAAAAAATTGGCTTCGAATAAAGAGAATATCTCAGTGATTGCCCAAAATAAAGAGAAGTATATTTCATTCTCCAAAACATACTTGGTTGAAAAATCAGAAAACCCGAAAATTAGAGACAAATTCATCACCTTGAGATTTGTTGACTCTTTCCGCTTCTTATCAAAATCACTAGATAATCTGAGTAAAACACTGGAGCCGTCTCAATGTCGGGAGGTGAGGAAATATTTTCCAGACCATAGGAAATTTAATATGATAAGACGCAAAGGTGTTTTTCCATATTCATATGTTGACTCATATGAAAAATTGAATCAACCTACATTACCAACTCAATCTGAATTCTTCGATATTCTGAGTAGTAAAGAAATTTCCGAAGAAAACTATAAACGAGCTTGTGAAGTATGGCAGGAATTCGGATGTTCAACTCTAGGAGAATACTCCGATGTTTACCTGAAATCAGATGTTCTACTTTTGGCAGATGTCTTCGAAAATTTTCGGGAGGTGTGCTTGGACAAATATAAACTTGATCCTGCCCAGTATGTAACAGCTCCTTCACTCAGTTGGGACGCAATGTTGCGTTTAACCAAAGTAGAATTAGAGCTCCTAACTGATATAGATATGGTTCACTTTTTCAAGAAAGGGATTCGTGGCGGAGTAAGTCAGTGCAGTAAAAGGAAGGCTATAGCTAATAACCCATTTATATCATCTTATGATGCTTCCAAACCTAACTCATATATTTTGTATCTCGATGCAACCAATTTGTATGGAGCTGCTATGAGTGAATACCTTCCAATGCGAGATTTCAGATGGCTTGAGCGGTATGAGCAAGAAAACTTAGACATCTTTGAAATTGGAGACACATTGTCGAAAGGATATGTATTGGAAGTTGATTTGGAATATCCACCACACTTACATGATGACCATAATGACCTTCCTTTTTGCCCGGAGAATATTAAGCCTCCAGGAAGCAAGTATTCCAAGTTGACTCCAAATTTGATGAGCAAGGAAAGATATATTATACACTATAGAAATTTGAAACAATGCTTGAAATATGGATTGAAATTGACGAGGATTCATAGAGTTTTGGAGTTCACGCAATCAGCATGGTTGAAGCAATATATTGATTTGAATACGAATCTCAGGAATTCTGCCAGGAATGAATTTGAACGTGACCTCTTTAAATTCATCATAAACTCAATTTTTGGAAAAACCATGGAAAACGTGGACAAGAGACAAGACATTAAACTATGCAGTCACTGGGAAAATATGCCAGGTTCTGTGGGAGCTGAGGGATTCATATCAAAACCTCATTTTAAATCATGTTCAGTATTTGATGAGAACTTAGTAGCCATTCAAATGGAGAAATTGACAGTTACCTATGACAAGCCACTTTATGTAGGGTTTTCAATTTTGGATATTTCAAAAACGGTCATTTATGATTTTTTGTATGGCTACATCAAAACAAAATATGGTGACAAAGCAAACCTCTGTTACACAGATACCGATTCATTGATCTTGGAGATATTCACGGAAAATGTATACGATGATATTAGGGAAAATATTGAATTATTTGACACTTCTAATTTCAAAATTGACAATATCCACAAAATTCCCAAAACAGTGTCAGTTGTCGGCAAGATGAAAGACGAATTTTATGGATCACCAATAGAATGTTTTTATGGTACAGGCGCGAAGGCATACTGTGTTAAGACAACAGAAGTCATGAAAAAAGCCAAAGGAGTTTCTAAAAATGTAATAGAGAATGCACTCCAAATTTCAGATTACATTCGAATTGTTGAAAGAGGTGGCTCTATCTTACGAAAAATGTATATTTTTACTTCTTATTTACACACCATTTACACGGAGCTGAGAAACAAAATTGCGTTATCATCTAATGATGACAAAAGATTTGTTTTACCCAATAATGTACAAACATTGGCGTGGGGTCACTATAAGTTGAGTCCTAAAGATGAAGACGCAGTGTTGGATCTCTTACTATTAATGTCAGAAAATTTAATAGATGAATAAATTTTGGATATTTAATTGGTAAATAAAACAAAGATATTGAATGATGTTTTTTATTTAAAAACCCTAATACATATCATTTCAAACTACGTAAGCATGAATAACATCTTGATTGTGGAGGTGGCGGGCCATCTACATGTTCCTCCCACTCAGGTCGATTATGATGAATGAAGCAAGGTAGCTGAACCTGTAGTTCAAACTTGTCCGTATACTCATCTGGTAGTTTGTGCCATGCTGAAAGAAGTTCCCAAGACCTAGCTTTTCGAATCAAATATTGTAACGGAAATTGTCGCAGTTCTTCTTCAGTGAACTCGTATAAGGGTTTGAGGTGCTTCTCATGTTTGGTTATAAGATCAATTATGCACTGAACACTATCCATATTTTCTGAAATATTTCCACCAATGAAGAAAGAAGGATCACTGAGGAGCACACAGCTATGTAGTAAATTAAAGAGTGAACTGTTCTAGACTCTGAATCATCTTTTATATTAGCTGATGGTGGGGAGGGATATAGCTCGATTATGTCCGTTTGTTCAGTGGAATTATGTTTTCTTATTAATAACTTATACTTTGTACTATTGGTGGGTACTGAAGTTTTGACGATTCGTACATTATTAATTTCAAGTGGTATCATTTTCACCCACTTAGATGGCCAAGTTTCATTCCACGTACCATTGCTATCGAAGCAAATGAAAATTTCTCCAACTTCACTGGGTTGGTGTATGAGTAGAACACCATGCCAAATAGCTTGTAAAATTATAAGATTTGTGAACATGTTGAATGGTTCACATGAACTAAAGTTGAAAATCCATTCATTATAGTGATAAATGAAAAAGGCAGGATGGAAGGGGAAAAGAAAGCATAAATATCCGAAAATTATTTATTTATCTGTATATAGGTATATAATTAATCCCTCTGAGTGTCGGATCCCTTGCATAACCTGCTCTTCTGTGAGTTCTATGTTCCTGGGTGGGCATGTGACTAATCACTTTTCTCCCCTAGTTGACTATGACGGAGCCTTTCCTGCCTTCTGAACCTTCTCTTCTCCGTCCTACTTGCGCCAATGGGTGGGCACCTGACGATATCCCTGTTCAAGTCAGGTATGTAGCTGGTGTAGTTGTCCTCATTCCAGCTCTCCACCTTATTGTTGTCTCCAACTTGTTGGTTTCTTTCCACCTCCAGCATGCTGTGACGGAGCCTCTCCTCCCTTGTAAATCTGCTTTTCTCCGTCCTACTTGCGCCAATGGGTGGGTACCTGATGATATCCCTGTTCAAGTCAGGTATGTAGCTGGTGTAGTTATCCTCATTCCAGCTTTCCACCTCATTGGCGACCCCAACTTGTTGGTTTTTTTCCGCCTCCAGCCTGCTGTAACGGAGCATCTCCTCTCTTGTGAATCTGGTTTTCTCCATCCTACTTGCGCCAATGGGTGGGCACCTGACGATATCCCTGCTCAACAAGTCAGGTACATAGGTGGTGATATAGCTGTCCTCATCCCAGTTCTCCATGCTTCAACAAATCCCTAACTGGTGAGTTCAGTATTCCTCGGGGGTCGACTAGGAACCTGGTATAAATTATTAGCGGCCTGGTATCCAAACAGAATGAACAAAACCCGATTCTGAGTTTTGGTTGGCTGGACCAATAATTACTTGATAAAAAGCGAATAACTTTTCTTCTACACACACAACACAAAATTCTTTCAATTACTGAAATATTTGTAGAATATGTTGACATACTTTTACTATAATGCTATTTCATTCTTTATATATCCAAAACTAATTAGTGGAAAGGGGAATACATACTCAGCATATCTAAATTAAGTATGAGTGGGGGATACTTAATCAGCATATTTCAGGAAACATATAGTGCTGACTCCCTAACCTTGAGAGAAGCCATTGAACCAATCACAGATTTCTTTGAACTAACTAGATATGTTTCGCAAGCGGAAATATCAACAGCGAATTCCAGGAAACAAATCATTCACACATGTACTCATTAACCTTGAAAGACACCAACTTATCAGTAATGTGAGCATCTAGATGTTAAAAGTTTCGAGTAAGCAGGTCATCGATATTTGTCGACGCAGGGTTACTTAATACCCCAAATGGAATTTCTACACTTTTGTATATATCTGAGGATATTGCTTTTTCGTATGATTAATCTATCAACTATGGAGGTTGACGAAGTTGACTTAGGTTTTGAATCTGAGTGCGATGAAATTATTTGTGATATGGAAGAAGTCGATGATAAAATGGAAGATATCCAAATTATTGGAAGTATGGAATTCGTGACCACAAGTGTATACCAAAGTATGTGCATTACAGAACACTACTTTACCACTATCTCAGAAAAAGAGAGAAAAATGTGTATTGTGTGTTTTTACGACTTTGCGGCAGAGGTGAATTCGAATATAGAGTGCCAGCAAGTTTCAAACCACTACTCTGGAACAGTGGATAGTGTGCATGAACGCTGTATCTCCTGCCATGACTGTGGAAGACAATTAGGCATAGTGTGTCTAACAAGATGCTGCATGGTGTGTAACAATTGTAATTTTAAATTTCCTGAATAAATTTTTATTGCATATTTGAATTACTTGATTATTTACTCCACTATCAAAATTATAAACAGATATAAATTATGCTGTACCCGAACATTTCCCAAATTCATTATTATTTTTTGATTCAATTAAAATTATATTCTTCTTTAGTTATTCAATTATTACAGAATAAAAAATAAAAATACAGTACTACTATATACCTGATATACTATATATCAGTTCAACCAAATGGCTCTAGATGTCGCTTCCTGTGCTACATGTCTGTATTATTCGTACTACCAGTGTACTACGAATTTTACAGTCTGTCAAACCAAACTAAAATTATAAAGAAGAAGAATGGGGCTATCTGCTCTGTGGTTTCAAACTTGTATTTTGTTTATTTGAAAATCAAAAAATTCGTTTTTCAAGTAAATAGTTTTGAAGTTTTGTGTAGTTGTGTAGAAAACAGTGTATTTTGGTTGAAGATCTACAAAAAATGCACTGTTTTTCAGACAGGGACTCTGTTTGCAAATTTCTGCATAATCAGCAAAACTTATGCTTCTGTGTGAGGTGAAGGTATTCTTCAAACATTTTAAGTGATAATAGTTTTATGAAAAAAGAAAATGGTTAAGTGTTCACAAGAAGGAATTGAATTCAGTGCTGTTTTGATCAGATAGTGCTTTTTAAGTGAGTGTTCAGTTTTATGGCTGTTAAAGGATAACTTTGATTTTGGTGAGTTTATAAAAATAATTGGACCAATTTATGCGCTATTGCCATAATGATAGTCCTAATTATTGGTCACTGTCTCATAAAATCAAATTTTACTGTACATTTATGATTGAGACAGTGCCAGTAATAAAAACTATGATTATCGCAATGGTGCATAAATTGATCCTTATTAATTCACACTGTGATTATCTAAAACATATTTCAGTAATGAACGTGGCTCCCAAACAGATAAAAGACTAGAAATAATAATAAAACAATAGAGATACTTTGAGTTTTCATTTATTTTTTATATATGCAAAAGCTAATAATAAAAAATTGTATAAATAGGTATGGTATAAAAGAATATTATATAAAAATATGTACATGAATATACACCAAAGTAATGTTTGAATATCACTAAATTCACTGGGCCAATTGTACAGGACAAGTTCAACAACGATTCAAGTGAACCAAGTTTAGCTGTTAGGGATTAGCCAATCAAATTTCTAGTTCCTTAGCAACCGAACTCGGTTCACTTGAACAGTTGTTGAACTTGTCTCGTATAACTCGCCCTAGGTCAGAAAAAATGTAAAACATGTATCCATGAATAGGCACCGAAGAAATGTTTGAATATCACTCAGTCCACTATGTCAGTTTATCCACACCTATCGTAATGGCCCGATCCAGATCGTCAATCTCCCTCTGCTTTGTTTTGTTGTCACGGAGCAACCTTTGAATTTCCAGCTTGTTCTCCTTTAACTGGTCCTCCAACTCTACCTTCCTTGCTCGCTTCTTCTCTATGAAGGCACTCAGTAAATTTTTTATCTCAGCGAGATGAGTGTTATGCTCCTGAGTGCCTTCGAGGGAGTTCGCAGTTTCATTCGGGCCCTGTTCGCCATCATCTCCTGCCTTTTCTTGGATGGAGTTGTCCTGTTCACCATCTTCGCCATCTTCACTCCCTTCATCTTCTTTGGTTATTGTCTCCATTTTGATGTCTTCCCCATCATCACTCTCCGAATTGCTGGGGCTCTCAGCTTCGCTTATATCCTCGTATATGGCAGCTGGTGTTGAGGTATAAGCTGGTACGAAACCCTTCCTCGCAGCATTAATCGGCCTCAAGTTCGAAAAGGTTCCGTCCAATATTTCAATATCACTGCCAATACTAGAAGTTGATGTATTTTTCACTAAGCGGAAGCCCCCATCACTCGGAAGCTTCTTAAAATGCGACAATAACCTAAGCTTCTTCACTGGTGCTAACTGACTTTTGCTTCCAACTCGCGATTTCATTTTGTAAGTATAGTGGATTATTAATTCGCTTCACTAAAAAAGTTTTACTAATAATCGAAGACAGTGAGTTTGGCTTTACATATTCCTATCCCCTCATAATCCCATTTTCATGAAGCATCTTCAAAATGAATTTGCTTCTGCCTTTAAGTTTTCAACCAATAGAAACACTCCTTCACTCCCCCCAGAGCAGTAAGTAAATGTCTACATTAGTAGAAGGGCTTTCTCAAATTTTCCCATGAAATATTTGCCACAAAATTCTGAATAAACATTTTTTCCATAAAATTATGTTTCTCATAGGTTTCTGCAACAAAGCAACTTGCAATCTGAGACCATCTTCAAATTTCAATATCCTACAATGAAAGAAGAGACATGCTCTCAAAATAAAATCATGTTTATGTTATTTGATAAAAATTTATGCAAGTCTGCAGATTATTTATCACTCTGTCTGAATATTTGAAACATGGGAATCAAAAAATGCGGAATTTTGTCACTAGACACTTGGGTGTTGAATTATATAACTTATGAAAATTATTCAAGAGGTATTTCATTATGGTTATCATTTACAGGGTGTACCTAATAATTATTAAAACATATTTTTGAAAGTAATGGTAATATGAAAGTTTTATTTCAGTAATCCCTTAAGGGTGTCTCATGATTATTAATATATAATTCTGAAGCTACTGGTGATATAAAAGTTTCATTATAGTAATCGCATACAGGGTACCTCATGATTATTAAGATTTATTTCTGAAGCTACTGGTGATATAAAAGTTTCATTATAGTAATCGCATACAGGGTACCTCATGATTATTAAGATTTATTTCTGAAACTAATGGTACTATAAAAGCTCCATTTTAGTAATCGCATACAGGGTTGCCTCATGATTATTTAAGATTTATTTCTGAAACTAATGGTAGTGTGAAAATTACAGGTTGTCACACGATTATTAAAATTTCTGAAACTAATGGTAGTATAAAAGTTTCATTGAGAGGGGCTCATTTGAAAAATTTGATTTTTATCTTTATATCAAATTATCAATATTCTGGATATCTGTCATGTATTGACCTTGAAAACGGTCATTGAACCTGTATTACATTTTTCTAACTTGTTGAGACTTGTAACCGGACGTTATCAAATTCCAGGAAATCTCACACGTGCACTGTGACCTTTGAACTTGAATCCTTTTGCTCTCTCATAGGGTTTGACCTTGAATCCAAAAGCTCTCTCATAGGTTTTGACCTTGAATCCAAAAGCTCTCTCATAGGTTTTGACCTTGAATCCAAAAGCTCTCTCATTTCTTATCTACTAACAGGACAGAAAGCTGCCTTGTTTACTTCCTATCCATACTCAATAAATCTAAAAATAATCATCATCACAATTATTGCAACAAGATTCTCGAAACGCTAAAGTACCTAATCATCTGAAAATAAGTTTCCACTAACACAGTTAGCAAATTTATGAATGAAAACACAGCCTCAAATTCCTTGGTAGATATCCAAAACTGATAAAAGTTTGGAGTAAAAAGTAGATTGTGATAATTCAAGAGGAATTTTATCGGCTCTTGATTTTTTGTCAATATTGTGGCTCCAGAAGAAAATAAAGAAGCCGCTATTAGCTAATTATATTATCTGATTAAACACCGAGGGATATATGAAATTAGCTCAAATAGATATTCATGTGACTCGGCATATAAACTTGTCACTATTTCCTAAATTGGCCAATGATATACACTGAAATTCTGGAAGGGCTAAATAAAATGGAAAGTATGTTTCACTGATCTATTTTTTGTGCCGTAAATGAAAATAGTATATTTTTCAACAAGAGATGAAAAAACTTATTTTATCTTGAATAGGAAATAATATTTTTTCTACGTTAGATGTTGTCTATAAAATACTGGATTACACTTTTCAGAACTTAAATGTTTAAAAACTGTCAAAAGAAGTGACGTTCGTTTGCTGATTGAAGCGCCAAGCAGTGAGATTAACTGTCATTATTGTCAAAAATCCATCAATTTGTTTTTAATATATTCCCATCGGGTCGCATGATAATATTCATTCGTTTCATTTTCATCTCTAGAGTGAAAAACTCGGGTAGAAAAATTATCATTTTCATATACATGAGTCTAAAAATAAATAATGAATGTCAAATTATTATAAACCATAAATATTGAGGGGAGTTTCCGAAAATGCCATTTTACATAATTATTATGTGGATTGATGTGGGGCATGTCAAGTCCGATTTAATACAAAATTACATGATTTAAATCTCATTAGAAATGTTATCGAAAATTGTTTTTTATTCTACACTCTTAGAAAGTTGGATTTTACTGGCTTTACGGAGGAGAAAGTTACCTTTTCTAAGGCTAGCCGAGAAAATTAATTTTACATTTTCACTCTATGTATAGCGACGCCATTAAAAGTCAGTATAAAAATAAATTGTTAGCAGTTGTCAATGTCTGCAAATTCATTAAATCATAAGTTGTGATATTTGATGTTTGTTTGAAGTTAACATGTCAGTTTTTTAATAAATAAAATTTTTGTAGAAAAATTATTACCAACAATGATTATTGTGTAGGATAAAAAATTATGTGTAAAAGTGCTTTTTCAGGCCTCAAGAAGTGGCCAGGCTTGGCTGTGCCACGCCTGTTTCGACCTGTAAAAAATCACTTTTACCGCCTAGGAATACAATATACTATTCCAGAATGTAACTTTCTCTATACGACTATTGTATTCTATATTGATTACATATTGATTATTAGTTCAAGAATGAAGATGATTCCAATACACCGTGGATCCTAACACATTATTCAACGGCACTCGGCCAATCACAGATTCAGAATTTTCAGAATCCACGATAACTGAGAGGTTTAGACCAATGACAAAACAGCAAATGTACCAAATAAATTTCCCAAGAAGGCTTTGCTTCATTGGACTTGTCACGGCTTGGTATCCGTGAATGTCAGATTGGATGTTTTCGTTCTTATATAGTTTTAACTCGCGTATAATGAGCATTATACGCTCGTTGAAGAATATACTATTCTTTTTGTTACTGTATCATCATGCCATTTCTTTAAATCATTTAAAATACCTATATTGAGGGGATTCATACCACATTTCTCCAGAATAATGGTCTGAACACTGCCTAACCGAATACTTGATACCGACGCCTATGCGTACCGGTGAGAAATACGATAAACGAAAGTGTCGAATTGCTTCTGGAACAATTCCAAACCTTGAGTGTTTAATGAACGTGACTCATCATTGTTAATGGAAGAGGAAAGCCGGGAAAAATGACAATAAAGTTCCACCGACGCGATTTAAAATAGAATGTTCACGTTTGGCACGGTTATTGTTGACAATTAAACGAATGAGCTCTGAATTGTATTGAAAGATTTGTGGGTGTTAATATAAAAAGGGATATAATTGGAGAATATGAGAATGGCGTGAGTCAACTCAATTCAAACAGTCATGTAATAATTATTGTATTATCAATAATTTTTTATAATAAAAGTTAGGTGACGTCTAGCGACGTATTAATTTTACTCCTAATAGTCCTAATAAGATATAGTAGGAATTTAAAAGTTGTATCTACATTGTGACCCATTCAAAATGGATGCACCCTTATAAAACATACATGTCTCAACCAATTGGAATTATTCTTTTTTCCATTATGTAGACATACAAAAAGTCCACTAGGACACTAAATTTCTTGAACAAGTCTTCAATTTCAGGGCCAACTACTCTTATTTTCACGGTCAAAAATTAAAAAAAAAAATTTTTGGAAAAAAACTGACTACACCACTGGATTCACATTGTGAACAATTGCAGGTTTCTCTATATATCAAATAATTTCCTGGTAAAAAAATTGGTACCTACTACTAATGTACAAAGATTGCGAGAGATCGAGTGAGTTAGTGCCAGTGTGGGTGATGTGATTTGTTTGTGTTCTATCCATACCCTTGAAAGACGACGACCTCTTGTACCCCGGAGGCAGGAACGCCGCCGGGGGCGTGATGGGGACGGCGGTCTCCCACACGGGCACCACGTCGGGCTGCTGCAGCTGCTGACGACGGTCTCCGTAGCCCGGCAGCTCGAGCTTGTGCTGCTGCTTTTCGCACCGACGCCGACGTCGTCGGCCGCTGGGCGTGAACGTCTTCACGAGGAAACCGACGCCGCTCATATCGCAGAGAGTTTGGAAGACATGCGATTGTTTTATTCGACGGAGAACGCGTAGTCTATTTTTTTAGAACACTGTGGAAAGTTGATGATGGTAAAAGGGTGGAATATGGTAACCACAAAGTATAAAAAAAAGTATCCCTTTTCGACTGAGAACCATTCCTGTAAAACCACCCCTTAAAAATTTTTCAAATAACACCTCAAGGGTTTTTTTGTACAACGATACTTCAGAGTTTTTGCATAACACTATAAACCAAGTAATCTATTTACTAGGTGTTTCGGATACCTACATGCCTGTTTTAGGTTGATCTGTCCGAATATTAAGTTAAGCCTGTTATGCAGCGCATCGCATTCGAAGATGATTTGAAAGGCTCTTTCCTCCTCATCTATATTATAAAGCATAAAGCATGGTTGATTTGTGGTTGTAATGAAAAAAAATCTATAACAGTCATTTACGCATAATATCATAGCAAGAATGAGATAAATGTTTTCAAATATTGGTGAGATATATAAAATAATTGAAAAAATCTAAAATCTGATTTTGCAATGCTCAACAAGACTGATATATTAACTGCCTAACTTTCTAGTTACATTAAGTTGACCCCAGAAAGAAAATTTTAAAGGCCAGGAAAATCTAAGTACATTTTTTGTTTCAATTAATCTGTGAATTAATTCTTTTAATTCAATTTTTCAGTATAATAATTTCGGTCCTAGTTTAGTGTTGAAATGGTTTTGGTTTTCCATGTGAGGCTTTTACTATATTTGTGTTGGGACATAACAAGACTATTTCTTTGTAAATGAATGATATATTTGCCTCTGTCCTGGCTATAGATAATTCTATATAAAAAAGCATCGTTACATGATCAACTTCAGAATTTTCGATAAGTGTTTAATAGTATACATTAAGTACCTCAGTTTGAAAAAAAATATTATTGTCGGTTTTTCACTTGAAGAGACTTTCTAGAACATCTAAATATTTACTAATTAAACTACAACACGTGTTCGGTTGATGTTTAGGTTTCTAGAAGGATCTTTATCTACCTACGCAGGAATAAAACGATCAATTCACTTTGATAGTATAAACAAAACAGAATGTATGATAAAAATACCACTTCCTTTGTGAGTATCCAAATATAATCTACTATGGTGAAAATTAGTTAACTAAAGAATGTTTGTACACTTCATAAAGAGTAAACTACATATGTATATATATATATTCATCATGATGGGTATTTCTGGTAATACCAATTTGAAAAATGTTAACTGAATAACCTAATCCCAAGTTTCATTGTAGATAACTCTCCAAATGATATTCCGTCAAAATACTAATTGTGCTCAACTGATTAATTAAGAGGGAGGTTTACTGAACAATATATGATAACCCAAAGTGCTTCAAATCACTAGATGAGTTACAAATTACATGCAATATGATCATCAACCACTTGATTGATTCATCCATCTGTATAGATAAAATGTTAATTCCTTCATACTCACGAAGAAAGGAAAATATTGATATTAATCCTGACATTAGTGGTACACAAAATGAAAATTGAACGAACGCCAAATACCGAGAGAAGTCAATTAATCGATATATTTATGCTTATAGTCTGTTTTTATCATGCTGAGAGCAAACCCTTGTCTTTATAAAAAGGTCAACGCAAGTTTATTCGTATATGAACAAACTTTCATCCAGACAACCCGGGTTCAAATTCCAGCGTCTGCCACTAAACCCTGAGTGACTTGTAGAAGATGTAGGTCTCGGAACTTCCTTACTCGCACAAACTCTGAAAATGATTTCCTTCGGTAACCGAAAAAAGACTAAGACGTTTGTATGAAATATAAACTTGAATCCAGCCACCCCAATATAAAATGTTGATAAAATCAGATTTTGGTTTGATATTGCGGATATAAGGTAGTATATTTTTAAGCGGGATCACGAGCAGGGCTTGGAACTTTTAAGTTCAATAATTCTGGAAAAATGAAATGCTAACTTTTTAAAATTGAAACATATGAAAAAGGTGTTTGGTGTGTGTTATTCTCAGGCGTCTAGTATCCCATTTTAGATACACACGAAGTCATATTTGAAATAGAAGTGGTTCCGTTTAGATTCAAAGACAAATTGCTCATTGCTGTTTAAAACTTCACTCAATCGAACCTTTGGTGGATTGGTTTCAAACAGTTTGGTATCTGTTCATTTCTTAGAATTCAGCATGATGAAAACAGACTATATTTTGTGCTAACAAGTTACTAAGAACTGACTAGCAGTTAACGTTTTAAAACGAATGTATTCGGTTGTGACAAAAAGTATAATCTATAGCAAAAAAACAATATAAACATATTGAAGTTGTAGTCCTTACTGGAAACAAAACAATACCTACTTCAAGCCAATGAGAAAACTTCGTAACAATATGAAATCCAAGTAGCCATATTGAGATACGACAAAGTTTTTCTGTTCAGTTGTCAAGGTCAATAACACTGCCCCACCCTTAAGACTTTATCACTATGACAATGGGTGGTATGAATATAACCTAGCAAAAGCTTTTACTATAGGTTTGTCTCTCTCATTAATTAACAAAATAGATAGATCTGTTTCAAGAAATCTAAGTAAAAGCAATTGCTTATGGTTTATTCATTAGACCCAATGGAAACATTGTCTTTCGAGATCAAATCCTAATCCTCAGTAGAAATTTACCAGAAATAAATATCACAGCCAAGGCTAGAATAATAATATGGCAATGAAAACATGTTTATGTTCAGATCGATTAGCAGATGCAGTATAAATCTCACTCAAACACATCAATTCTCATTAAAAATAGTTCAACATAACATCCGATATATTCATTAATTCAATTATAGCTCTAAATTAGATTAGGTATACTAATTTGCTAGGCTCATAAGGTATAATTTAAGGTAGATAGAAATATAAAAATTGTGAAATTAAACCTCTCACTAGAAGCAACAAAACACTTCAACATAATGTGACAATGAAAAAACTTTGCACAAGATGAATCCCAAGTAGCCATATTGAGACACGACAAAGTTTTCCTGTTCAGTTTTCAAGGTCAATAAAACTGCCCCACCCTTAATACTTTATCACCATGACAATGTAAATATTATCACCAGAGTTAAAATCCTAATACTCGGTAGAAATTTACCAGAAATTAATAATAATTAACAATAATATGATGGCAATGAAAACATGTTCGTGTTCCGATCGATTAGCAGATTCAGTATAAATCTCACGCAAACACATTAAATTTTCATTCAAAATAGTTCAATATAACATTGGATAATTAATTCAATTATAGCTCCAAATTAAATTAGCTATACTAATTTTCTATGCTCAAGGTCACCATTTCTCACCCTTATACTCATAATCTAATACGCGATTCGCACAAATATCACTTTAATTATCGGTTGGATATGTTAAAAAAAAAAGGTTTTCCGATATGAATTAATCTGATATGTATTCCGTTATCTGATTTTTCGCTTCAGTATTTACACCACTCTTTGTATAGACAAAACAGTCTTTCAGATGACCAACAGGTCGGGACGCCCGGCCCGATTCGACTGGTAAGCGCCGCGACGCCCCAAAATTCGCGCGCGAGTGCTATTTTTCTACGTTGCCAAGTGTGCAGGAGTGTCTTGGTTACTAAGTGAAATGTAGGGTAGGTATTAATTATTATTATAATATATTATATTATTATTCGTGAAATCAAGGTATGATCAATGGAATCTACATTATTAACGTTGAACAGGAAGAAAATGACAAAACAGCGTCAATTATTTGTGAACGTACGTTTTTTTTTCTGATGGGTGTATTTTTCATTCGCCGACTAACCCTTCCGTAATATTGTTGTTAACAGTCCAACTTTTTTTATGGAGAGGCCGAGAGCAAAAGCTAGTTGTTCTATAAAAAATCCTTAAATTTGCAATAAAATATATTTAGGATCACTTATCGAAATTGGACAAATATCATGTCACGGGATTTTTATATATCTTATAGGTGCAACACCTGGCGTGGACCGGATAGATAATTCCACTTGAGTGTATTTCCAGTACGTTCTAGAACCATTCAGTTCGTTCTCGAAACTTATGGAGTCTCTGTTCTGGTTCATTCCATACATATATCAAAATTTCCAGAACTTTCCAGAAGATTCCAGAACATTTTCAAGAATAGTCTCTCATATTTTAGATATGTTCAGAAGGTTTCTATGTCATATGTAAATCTGGAAAACACGGGTGACGTGCATAAATGTTAGCATAAAGGAGACGTTTGAAATCGAAACACGGCGCCATCTATTGGATGTCCACCCAACCTAGATGACAAAACATGTTGAAGTGTGGTGTCTACAAATTGAAAAACATGAACTCTGCCCTGGCCAACGAATACGAGCTGTATATTACTGGGCGTAGTCGAACTGTTTGACAGAACGATACGATTCTATCATCAGATTAAAGGATATTCTATGTTGTACCGCAAGTATCAGTTTTAGAGGCACTTCTTTACCATATTCACATTAACGAGTTTTCGATCATTTCGATTATAAATTAACCAAGTTCCTTTTGTTAATAATGTCCACGTTTAATTTCTCCATTCAAATAAAAGCAAGAAAAGGATTAATTGAATTGATGAAACCTATTTTTTTCGGAAATCAACGTACCAATGAGCACCTAGCTGTGAGATCAATATATGAACATCTTGTTAGCTGTTCTACCTACTTCTTTGGATTTAGGCCAGAGTTGTTCACCAAATTCGTTAAATATTTCACAAACTTGTATGATAAACTTGAATATGTTCTTATTCTATACAAACGAAACAAATATTGAACGTATTGCAATTCATTCATTTTATTATCAAATGTTTAATTAGCTCTGCTTTTAACGATACCTAATCGTCAACCAAGCGCGATTAACTAAAAGGAACCCACAGCCACCTTTGATTGTGTTATTATAATGCGTAATATTATCGTTTATTTTGGATGCATGATCTTTTAATTCCTTCAAACCTTTTCCCTTGTTCGTAGTAGTATAGTTCATAGTAGTATAAAATTATGGAACGTATAGAGTATAATAACCTGTTATTGAACATTTCAACTGATGAAGTAGTCAATAATAATTGAAATAATCATCATTTGGATGTGGTATGCAATAGATTTGTCGTGATATCGAGCACTCATAAAAGTAATATTACTAACATATAATTTGTTCAATGAGACTCAATAGGCATTACCATTCATTTAGTAAAAAGAAAATTCTTTTATTTTCTCAGTGTTCTCAAAATAAAATCAAAGCGTAGTCTATTCTCTCTACTGCCAAAATGACGATTATGACTATTTTGGTAAATCATAAGTAAGTAGTTATAATTGCATTTTTTTTCCACTTTCCTTGTCCTCTAGTCAAACAAGGTAATCTAAAATAAAAATTATTAAATATCTATCCTGTAGTGGTATTAGGTTCAGGGTGAATATAACTTATCCAATATTTTTATTCACCACTACAATTGATAGTACGTATGAGATTACTTCCTGTGATGTCAAGATTTACCACTACGAAGAGTATTAATCGAATTCCGAAAAAAGCCGAAAGATTCCGAACGAGCACGCCATGCGCCAGCTCCAGATAATCGATATGATCCGTCGCTATTTCCTGTTATGTTTGCTGTATTGCCGATCGTGAGTCGTGACTTTTATATACCCATTCTCATTGTTTTAATTGTGCACTACTGTTAAAAGTTGAAGTTCAAGGACTACGAATATATACCTAGAATGGAAAGGTTACTGATTCAATGGAATTTGTTCATGAGTATGAGTATAGTTTTACGTGTGATAATAAAGGATAATTTATCATCGGCGGATAAGTTTCATTGCGAACAAAATCAACAAAATAGAAACAGTTCGGTTCTTACCTTTGAACGTTGTGATGAGGTGTTGAAAAGCCCAATTGGATATATTATAATTATTTATTATGCGAATATTTTCAATATTATGGTATATGTACAGTGTAGTCATGTTAATCAGTCAGGAATTTTTGTGGTAACAATAATCAGCTAATTATTTTGCAAATATCAACATACTCACTTTTATAAGCCTTTTATTTTTGGAGAAATATTCAGTTTATTGTTTTCATTACAATACAAAAATTCCAATGTTCATTACAATACTAATTTTGTGATAATCACCATAAATCATTTACAATAATTTAATGCCTGTCATTACTATACCGTATTGCAGTCGGATATAGTACCAGAAATTTTCGTAATGATCTTTCTGGTAATATCTGCTCTGCCTACATTTTTCTCCATGAAGTGAAAATAGTAAAAAATGGTTCTGTCATTCTGAATTTCACCCAATAAAACAAAACTTATCAAAACAGCTGTGAATGATTTCAATACCCAGAGATATTTGTTAAAAATTTTAGATCTTTATTTTTTCATCAACTAGCTGCAACAATGCTTCGAAATGTGCCAGGATTTGAGTGAAAATAATAACAAGTTTTTTGAATGGCAAATAGTCCACACTTAATAATTACCACACAAATATTGATAAAGATCAACCGAGACTTTATTACATTTCAAAGTTTTTCGAAAATGCAACAATAAAATCCCACTTTCCGAAACTGAATCTGATACAGACATTTTACGATACAAACCTACAACACCGACCGAAAATGCCCGGATCGTTACACAGAGATGCTGCAGCTATTCCCGTGACGTCAACATCTAGAGGGATTTCGGTATTTCGATTGGCGCTGTTCGCCCGCGCCGCCAGGTTTATTTACTAACAATGTTAGAGAGGGACGTGATTGCAATTCGAAATTCGGTTTCGTTTTTCCATCAGATTGGTTAGTTACATACAGAACTGATCGATCGATATGAAGCACGGAGTGGGTATACTATTTTCTCATAATGGAAAAAGGTCCGGTGGCAGAAAAATAGTATATTTTCTCATAAACTTCCAAAGCAAGTTACTCGCTTTGGAAAATAATATTATTTTCCACTGGAATTGCTTATATATAATGTAAACTATATCAAGCTCTACATCACAATATCTTTAACGAAAACGTTACAAGAGTTGTTATGAAACCCAAGGTGAACCCAGTTATATATTTTTATAGGGTGAGATTATTATCAACATGAAATTCATATAAATATTATGTAGGTATGTGTAAAAATAGCTCACCAAGCGAACTGATAATATTTTCATTGTAACGCGTGTTTTAACAGAGTTGTAAGAAAAATGAAATTGTGTGGAAAAATCTAAAGGATGTTAACTGTTTAATTGCCAATCGACGCATTGTAAATAATTGGTAATTATTGAAAAAGTGACATGTCTGCCCCAAAACCTGTCATAGCCAAAGAGAAACGTCATTTTCTGAGAGCAGTCTTATTATTTGGAAGATTGTCCATGTACTTATGATGTATTTTAACGCACTCAAAATCGTTGATTCATGACCCCTTTTAATGAATGATATTCTATTACTCAAAGGTTTTATCAAAATCATTGATGACCCATATTAATGAAAGATTTTCTACTAATTAATTTATGAATTCCTTTATTAGTTTCAGTAATTGTTAATTTCGAATATTAATATTTACAATAATAAAACTAACACTAAGGAAAATTAAACTAACTTCGAATTGTTAATTTAAATAGGAAATAGTAATTGTTGTTTATCGTTAAATAAATAAAATTTAAAGTAAGGTACCTTTATTTTTGAAAAGTACGGTCGACGGAAAAGTTGTGTAACAAACTCGTGAAATAAAATGGCGATTAACCGCCCTTATAATACATTTGTTTGTTAAATACCTATTATTCTACTTGAAGGTTTAGAAATGCGATTTTACGACGTGGATTCGAAATTGAAAAATTTTGAATATAAGAAATAAGCCAGTGAGCTCGAAATAATACATAGAAGTGGCCAACCAAGTCCTCAATAAATCTGAGTTGTACTATCAAAAAAATTCTGAAGACTAAACAAGCTAGAATGAAAAATCAAATCGGGTTTTGAATACCAGCATCTTGAAATTTGCAAAATCTTTGCCGTTGGTTATTTCTTGCTATAATTGAAATGGAAACGTGGAAAATTATTTTTTATGTATCGAATAGATTGATAATAAATGACGTTGGAATCAATTATCGCTATTTTCTTGCTTTTTTCAACATTTCAGTAAAAAATAAACATTCAGCGAAAATTTAGCAAATTTCAATAAACTGCTAATGCTTGTGGACGGAAGCATCCTACACCATCTCGATGCCAGATACGTGGTTTATACTGTCACGAATATTCAGAATTCAACGGCTGGCGCCACCTATGGCACAGTAGCAGTAATAGCGGTGGCGCGAGTGAGGAGCAGTCCCCTAGACTGGAAGCAAATAGAAAATTGTAGAAACCTCTCGAAACGACGAGAAGAAATGTTCCTTACTATAAAAGGTCATGCGTGTCGCTGATTGACCAGTACTGAAGTGTCGGAAGTTTGAATATTAGCATAAATAGTCCAGTCATTGTCTTACATAAATTACTGTATTCTAAGTGTTGAAAACAAATATTTTTAGAGTGAATTTTGTGAAAGTTCTTTACATTACACTGCAGCAGAACATTTCTCGTGCACTCATGAACCTGTGAACATTTTGTGAAATACTTCATTCTTAGAATTTGATACGTTCAAGGAATCGGCAGAAATCACCAGCGGAAACGGCTCTTTCAACTTTTATCGGCAACAAATCCTGTGGCCAACAAGTGGGCTGCGGTTTCCAGTTGATTTTCGTCATCTTGAACTTCCACATAAGAGAAATGAACTCTTGCCCCGACCGGCAACATCCGTAAACCGCCATTACATTCGTTCAATTACCGTCTGTGGACCGAGTTAAATTAATTCGATCACGTCTCTCGCAAATTGACCTCTGTCACTTGCAGTTAATGCGAATTTACTCGGAATCAGTCGAGTGGATGAAATATTGGGAGACGACTCAAGAAATGAGGAGAAATGTTGATTTCGATATTGTTACAGATAGTCTGAAGATTAATTTTCATCGATTCGTAGCCAAAGTTGAATCAGCAGATAATAATAATAATAGTATATAAGTAAATGTATTCAAGATGTACAATAATACAGTTGGACAATACAGTTTACATAAGAATGAAAAAATAAAAATTTTCAATGAATGAGTATTTAAATAGTGCAGTCGGTGTAGAAATGTTCTACACAATTAACCGGCATGAACATTTTCTTTCATAAACGGTTATGTAGTAAAGGTGCCATCTTAAAAAACACATATTTCCTTATTAAAAAAAAGCATCTTTTCGCCTATAACTAGCCAACCGTTGAAAATATCGAAAAAGTAGTCATCACAAACAATATGCACCAAGCATAAGGGTATTCCGCATTCGCCTGCGGAGTTGAAAGAGTAATTCTCGATATTTAGTTCATGTTTCCCCTTCTTGTCGGACGATGTTCGTTTGAAGAAAATCCCATGCATTTTCTTATCCTTATGAAGCTGCAGGAGAACCTCAGTCTCTGCAACTTTAATGTGAGCTTTTTGCTCAACGGGCTCCAACTCGGTGACAAAGTTTGGATTAAACCGTTCAGTTGCAGAGTTGTTGGGAACTATCTCATTTCCAGCGCACCTTTGACAGTACCCTTCATACCGGATTTCTCTTCCAACGCTCCGATATCAGCCAATAGAAGCAGAAAAAAACGGGGAAGAATCGATAACTCCGATATCAATATAGAGGTGCCCCAAGGATCAATATTGGGTCCTATGTACGCCTACGAAGATTTGCAGGTAAAAGGTGAATCGCATTCTATTCTATACGCTGATGACACCTCTATAATCATTTTCAATGAATATGTTAACGAAAAAATGGTGAAAGAGTGCGCTTGAATCACCTCCAAAATCGTGAACTGCTCTGAATATTTTATTTTTTGGTGTCACCTAGTGGTTCATCAGTCATCAGTCATTTGTTATGAGTTACAAAATATACTACTTCAACTTTAGAACTACAAATGATGAAATTGGACTCATCCATTTCAAAGTTGTATATAGGACTCCGCATTTCCTCACAAAACATGCACATCAACAAAAGCATCAACACGTTTGCCCACACATTATTCATTTTGTAAAAATAAATTCAGTAAGTTTTTTGAAAATTGCAAAAATAACTTGAACCCATTTCTTATCATATAAAACTGTTATAGGTACAACATGTATAGATAAATCAATTGGTCTATGTATAACGAAGATCAGGAACATTATTGGGAAAGGAATGAAAAACAAATAAAATCTCTGAAAACAACGCAAACTTCGTAATAATGATCACTTTATTATATTCGAACAGTTGAATTGTTTAATGAATCAATAATTTAGGAGCTTCAAAATAAATACCAATAAAAATTAATATTCAATAACAGTTTATCTCTTTATGTCATCGGTATTCAGGCCATTGTGAATCATAGAATTGAAATGAATTTCCGGTGACCCTCATCAATCCATCACTTAAAATTTTGCTGCACCTTACATATTTTGACCGATGAAACCATATCATAATGAGTAATGCGCTATTTTATTTTCGACTTTTATCGCATTTTAAATATACTTATCACCAATAATTGTCATTGATCCGATGACCTCCTTTTCCGTTTGGCTGACTTTAAATAAATCAATACATTAGTACCTTACACATCATAAAGGAATTGATTTTCTTTTATAATCAGAAAGGAAAGTCATCCACTACAACAATAACAAGTTCAGAAACCTTTTTCAGATTCCTTCGATTCATTTAAAGATTTCCCTAACAGACCGAAAAACCAGCTTTTTCCCAAACTTCATGGACAACCCCGTCCTTTATGACATAAATTTCAATACAATCAAACTATGAATAATAATAATAATAATAATAATAATAATAATAATAATAATAAAAATAATAAAGGAGGTCTGAATGTTTGGAGTTTAATAAAAGAGGCTTGTTTATTTTGATTTTAACTATGGATCATGTTATATGAAAGCTTAGAATTAACGATATTAATTAGTGATGTTTGTATGGTATTCAATTAGTTGAAATATAAAAATAATCATTTGACTTGATTCAGTTGATCAAAGTGTGCCCTTTTCTGGTGCTAGTAGCATCTACCACTACCAATTTTCTGCAAAGGAGAAATTCAGTTACATATAGGCTGAATGAAGACAACCTTCACTCTTCAGTTAGCCATTTCCTTCGTTGAAGAAATTATCCAAGAAATAAATTGAGGAAAACGTTATGAACTTCATGAACCAATAGGTGACACCAAAAAATAAAATATTCAGATTTTGGAGGTGATTCAAGCGCACTCTTTCACCATTTTTTCGTTAACATATTCATTGAAAATAATTATATCAGTGTATAGAATAGAATGCGATTCACCCTTTACCTGCAAATCTTCGTAGGCATACATAAGTAACAGACTAGGGCCCAATACTGATTCTTGGGGCACCTCTATATTGATATCGGAGTTATCGATTCTTCCCGTTTTTTCTGCTTCTATTGGCTGTTATCGGAGCTTTGGAAAAGAAATCGGTATGAAGGGTACTGTCATCCGCGAAGGTGCGCTGGAAATGAGATAGTTCCCAACAAATCACTGATGCATGGTCTCGTGTTCGACTTTGAACGGTTTAACCCAAACTTTGTCACCGAGTTGGAGCCCGTTCAGCAAAAAGCTCACACGGAGACTGAGGTTCTCCTGCAGCTTCATGAGTATAAATAAAGTATAAGTGAAGTATAAGTCCTAGAAGACGAGTATACTAGTGTTGTTTTAAATCATTCGTGTCAAACATATGGTCGTATCCTTATTCTTCAAATTATTCAAAATCAAATAATACATGACTTCGAAATTATGTGCGATGATCCAAGTTACATTGTCACGCTGCCAAAAATTCAGAAGTTAAATACAGTTTGACTCATTGAGTTACTAATGCTAAATGTTGTTGGCAATATTTCGAGAGCCAGTTACACATCAAAACTCAACGGTTAATCAAATTTGATGAAACGTTTACAGTATCATCTCACGATAATCGTACCGGATAAAAATTGTTTAGTTTTTGATTTATCCTTTTGAAATTGAATCAGTCTTTCATATTTAATTACCGTAACAATTTAATATGGATTGAAAAGCAAATATTAAATGAATTTTGGTATTGGCCTACTGTTCTAACGGACTCGTGGAGTTGGAGGCTACTTAATAACTGCCAAATTGTGGCGTCGGAATTGAGAATAACTTTGACTTTTGAATTAAAATCAATATACCACTGTGTCAGTAGACTTCGAACAGAAAATATACTTATACATGACAAACTCTGCCGTGAGGAACTTAGTAGCGTGGGTTTTTAATGTTTGCAGAGTTTCAAAATCTTCTCTTCAAACGAGCAATTCTTGTGTATATTTTCGATTTCGAAAATGCACGCGAAAACGGCTTCAACGATTTTGTTAAAATTTTGTATGTAGCACAGGTTTTGCTTATTAGGTTGATCTATATAGGCGTGTTTCCTGAAAAAAAAAACGCTATTGTACAGAAAAAAATGTATGTCATATGGCGCCATCTTAGGAATATTTGAGGTACTTGAATTGTAGCTTGTTAGCCTACACATCGTAAGATGGCGCTATATGATGCGATCAAATCAATGTTAGGTATTTCCTGAAAGAATGCGATTTTACACAAAAAACATTTCATATCTGCTCAAATGATAATAACTGTCCTTATAATTTCATATAGCGCTATCTCGTAAATTTTTGTGATAATTTAGGTGCTGAATCTCAAATACCAATAGAACAATTAAAGTCGCTTCTGGCAGTTACTATCAGCGGTCGGGTTATTCTCAAAAAAATTATTGAATGGGCCTGATATGAGATTTGATTACCCTGAATTGTTCATATATGTCTGTAATAGCGAAGTGGTCGAGGTGTCAAGAGCTTTTGCTCCCTCCCAAGCGACCCGGTTCGATCCCCACCGCCATCACGGAGCTTAAGTGGTTCGGAATCCACTTTTTAAGCTGTAGGTCCCGGGTCTCCCTTGCTCGGACAAGCTCTGCTTTCGAAAGGTTTTCTAAAAAAAAACCTGGGAGAAGGGTTTTCTAAGAAAACCTGGGAGATTCGTAATAACAAATTTTAACAATTTTTTTTTAAATAGCCTAGCGGTCTAATAATCGAGCCCGTATGCAAGGGGTACTGATTCGAATCTTAAGATTGTTCAAAATGAAGAGTCGAACTGAGCGCACTTGTGTTTTTTTTTTTAATCACATGACTTCATTTCAATGAGTTCATATGCAAGTAAGATTGTGATATATTCATAATGTAATGAGTATGTGTATTTGTATCTGAATATTCTCAAAAAAATCACGACGTTACAAAAACAAAATCCCGATCGCCCAGGTACTAGTACATTATGAATATGATACACCAAAACTACGTCACTTTCACTCGATGCGCGTTTCGCCAACAAGGATATTACTAGTAGTAAGTTTATATTTCATGAGATTGCTAACCTTGTTGGCGAAACGCGCGTCGAGTGAAAGTGACGCAGGTTTGGTGTTTTGGGTAGCTTCTATTTCTTGAATTGTTTTCACACCAAATGTTCCAAATATTGATTTGTTCGATAAAATACCTATCGTTCAAGCTTATGCAAAAGCCAGGATTTTCTGATTTATTTTGAATAACTATCCAATGAAAGTTAGTTCCGATATTAGAAAAATATGGATGTTGGAATAATATAAAATAGAAACATTGAATTAGTAGGGCTGAAAAATGGATCTGCTAGAAAATAACCTATTCAATAAAACCATTTGTGATTTTTTTTTATAAAACTATTTGCGTTATCGAAAATTTTGCACAAAAAGATATCCATTCGATAAAACCAGTTGTTGTCCTTGCTGCTTTCTCCCATAAATCCCATCATTCACCTATAACCAAGCTTTATATAAAAGAAGTATGATCATTTTTCACCGGGACAAAAAGCTTTTCGCTTATCCTTTAAGAATGCGAAGAGGCCATTTCTCATTCAACCTCCTTTCGCGTGGTTTTCAAGACGCGTCCCCAGAAAAAAATTTGCTGGACGAAATAAATTCGAACTCGAATTTTTGTGACTAATGTCAACGTTGTCAACGATACATTTCAGGTGTTTAATAGATTCAACGAATTTGCTCTACCACACGTTTTCCATTGTTTAAAATTGGGGACAAGAACGAATTCGACTTCGAACAAATCAAAACAACAAATGCGGAACAATTGTTCGAAAAATAGAAAACTTGAAGGTGAGAATGGGCGACACAATATATTTGAATCTGACACTTAGAGTAGCAAATTATCTGTTTATCTCTTTTCTCACTATAGCATTCAACAAATATAACAATGTTTTTGTATGGCTCTTTCTTTCATTTTAATAACTTGGTGAAGCTTGGAATTAAAGAAATACCGCAATAGTTCACTATTCAATTTCATCAACTTTTTTATTTAATGGCATAACAGTAGATTTTTTGAATAAAAAGCGTGGCCCATTTGAGCATCATCCTTATAAAACATAAATTTTTCAACGAGTAGAATATATTTTTTATTAGGTATACAAGCTAAACGTCCACTAGGACACTAAATTTCATGAATGAGTCTTTATTTTCAGGGCCAAGTATTCTTATTTTTCAAGGTGAAAAATCTGAAAAAATCATTGTTGATTTTTTTAATAAAAAACACATTTTCAAATGATTTATGAGAAATATTTCGTAGGAATGGGTCTATCAACAAAAAGTTATAGGGAAATAGAATTTGAAAATTAGGCCGTTAAATTTCAAAAACTTTATCAAAATTCTGTATACACCACTAGGTATAGGATGTTTAGAAATATATCTTATTAGGATTTTATCGAAATCTGTTGATAAATATAAAAGTTATAAGATAATGAAATAAAATTTTACTGAAATTCCATTAAAAATCTTTTTCAAATTTTATTTTCTTGTAATTTTTTTGAGAACGAGATTGCGATGAAATTCAGATTAGTGCTATTTTAAAACTTCCTTAATCCAGGATTTATGATATTGATAGACACATCTATACGTTATTTTGACATGGAAATGCGAATCTAGTGGTGTAGTCAGAATTTTTTAAAAAAATCTTCAACAATTTTTATAGATTTTTGAATAGTTGTCCCTGAAAATTAAGACTCGTTCATGAATTTTGATGACCTAATAGAGTTTTTGAATGTCTACCTAAAAAAAATCATTCAATAGGCTGAAAAATGTATGTTTTATAAGGGTGCTTTCATTTTAAATGGGTCACACTTCATTAGAAAACTTTCTAGTTGTAAGGGACAATTTGGATAGGAAAGTCAAAAAAGATTTGAAAATATCAATCTTTTTTTTTTACGAAAGAATTATCGAAATATCATTAAAGCCCGTGGATGTATGTGGTTCTACTGCAACGATACAATATTTTACCTCTGGTTCTGTAACTGGTGTGAAGTGTGAAGAATGAGTTGATATCAGGTTCAAATTTTCGATATGTTCATCGCTTGATTTTTTACCATTACTTTTTGGCATGGTGGTGGTTTTGCGATACACATTGACACTTTCTGCAATAAGTCAACAACGCCGCAAATTGTTTGAAAAACGGAAATACGTAAAACTTTTCGCTCAGTTCAAGATGTAAAAATGTATAGGGTGATTCAAGAAAAATAATACTTCATGTTGTCCCGCATTAAGAGTACGTTGAATAATTATAAAAAATTCTGAAATACTCAATACAGTTTGCTGTATAACTTTGATTTTTTTTTATTTTTCCTATAAAAAGAAAAATATTGTAGATTCGAAAAAAATTGTTCCTATTAGATTTTTCGTTTTCCTTATAATTATCATCATCTTGACGGGTTTAAATAGAAATCTTATCATAACATTCTCATTTACCAAAAATCATATCCTCCAACAACAATTTTTTTATCGCGAATTTGTCTGTTTATCTTGAATCTCACAAACAGGAAACAATCAGAAGGGACTACGATTTGTTCCCATGTATTCGAGTGTAGCAACACCCATTCAACATTGTTCCCTGGGGGAAAAAAAAAGAAACGCTCTACGAGCGAGCGCTTTTCCAATTCCAATTATTACGAGAAAAGCGCTGCATTACTCGAAAACATGCTTGTAATTTCTCCCATCATCTGCGAGTCACGGAATGATCCATTGTAGGAATTGAAGTGCAACGGCAACAGAGGGAGTTACAACATCATTTTCACGAATTAAAATTATTTCGGAAACATTTTTAGAATGGGGTTGATTTTTCCCTTCCCAAAATTCAAAATTATATTTCCACTCAAACATTCATTTGAGAGCTATTGATCATTCTAATATTGAAGAATAAACTTAAAACATGAGAAAAAAAAATAAAAAATTTCAGCAGACAGATTTCCTTAATATGTTTGTGTTGTTGAAAACTAGGTTAGGTCGGGTACAATTATTGTAAACAAATTTATTGAACAATTTTCTTTGGGGCTCTGTAAAAATTAAAAAGACAACAAAAATCAAGCTTTCAGGAACAAATAAAAATAATATTATCATTAATGAACATAATTATATGAGAAAAAAGATTGAGGCAGTCCCAAAGTGTTCCAAAGGTACTCATAAGTGGGACCTTTATTGTTATTGTACCATGTATAAAAAAGTCAAAAACGTTCAAAGTATAATCTGAAACAGCGTCCGCAGCGTAGATAAACCTAAACCGCGAGAGTAATCTCAACTTCAACCTTCCAAACAGCAATACCCAGTTTCTTGGTCGTCCTGGACACAACAAAAAGAAACGAATTTTCAATTGTTCACAGTGAGCATAATAATGTAAAGAAACAAATTGTCTTGCCAGGTCCGCTCTTTGTAATAAACCTATACATAAGGAATATTTGGGTCAAAAATCCATCAGAAAAAAACACTTTCCTGGCTAATACCACGACGAACGTTGAATTACATGCAATGCATTTCCGTGCAGAGTTTCTTCAAGGCTTTCTTTGCAATTGCTTGTTACCTGGAAATGTTCATCGAAACGTTTGGACCACCTATTGATCGATTACGGGGTTTTGCTCCTCATCAGTATAGGATAAGTCTATGCAGACAATAACTGATGTCTGCAACAAGTGGTTCGATCAATGCAGATATATCTGGGTATTAGAAGGCTGAAGCGGTTTCAGCTAAGTCTTTGAAATGGACATGTAATCGAACCATTTTATGCAGACATAAGTAAGTTATAGTCTGCAAAGACCTACCCTATACTGATGAGAGGCAAAACCCCGAAATCGATCTATATCCATATGTTTCGAAGAACATTTCCATGCAACAAACAATTGAAAAGAAACCCTTGTAGGAACTCTGAACGGAAATTTCACGTTCGTCGTGGTATTAGCGAGGAAAGTACTTGTTTTCTGATGGATTTTCGACACAATTATTCCTATTATATAGGATCATTGCAGTGAGCAGTCCTGGCAGGACTTTTTGTTTCTTCACTTCGTTAGGCTCACCTACCCAAAACTGATGAGGGGCAAAACCCCAAAATCGGTAGGTCAGAGGGTAACACCACAAACAAGTATTTTTTGTTGAGTATTGATAAATAAGAAACCACTTCTAAGGTCAACCTCGTCAATCCATCATTTTCCTTTACTATTAATAAGTAGTAGAATTTCGAAAATTAGACGATATCCTTCTCAGTTATTCCAACAAATTGCAACACGCGCGCTATTAATTATACATCAAAAGGACGGTATGCAAAGAGACGCGTTGGAATGCGGATCTGGCGGATGCAAAAGCGACTGCAACCATGGCCAACAAACCGCTTTCCGTATAATTAGGAAAGTATCGTTGGATTTTCTGCATGCATTTTCAATTAAGTGGAAGCGAAACAACTTTTAAATTAGCTGCCAATGAGCGGCAGCGAGGTGTAGTGGTTTAAGCATCCGACTCATAGGCCGAATCGATCCCTGGCTGGGGCAAGAATTTTTTCATTTAATTATGGTAGTAGATTTAATTGAAAAATTCTGAATGCTGACGAGGGAGAGTCGTCCACCAGTCACTGTTGGGTTCAAATTAACAGTGCTGCTCCTAGGGTGGCGTATGGAGTCAGTAACAAAGCCTACAAGGAAACTCTGGCTGAAGGACTTCTACCGGCAATGGTCAATCGACACATGTCGAAAAAGTACAATTACTACTACTACCTGCCAAATGCGTATGCCTATTCGTTAAACCTATACAGCATTCATTTTAGGTATCAAAAAAGATCTCCAATATATATTATCATAAAACAATTTTTTTTTTGTGGTCAGAAATCAGGGTTTCATCGAGACGAGAAATCTCGTCTCGAAGGCACTTTCTGGTCTCGTCTCGATCATCGAGACGAGAAATAAACAAACTCTCGTCTTGATGTTTTTCTGGAAGACAATTTCTCGATCTCGAAAACAAAAACTGAATGTTATTAAAAAATGCTATGTATTAGTTATAACGTATAACACAAGGCCAAGGCTGTATCAAAATACAGGGTATTGAATTTGTTCTATAAAAAAATACTTTAAAATACAGAGGCTATATGCTATGAACAAAAAGCCACGTAAACAAAAAACCGCCTAGTATCAGCACAAAAATAAATAATATTGTTCCATAAAATGAAAATTAAACGAATCCATGATGTTTTAATTTAATATTTTATCCATACATTTAAAATTTACCTAGGTACGAAAGGTTAAAATTGTTTCTTCGTTCGTGAAGAGAAGAATGTAGCAGCACCAGCAACAAACTCATTTTTTATAATCGAAACAGTCGTCTGTTGAAAAATAGAAAAAAAAATTATCGATATTACTAAAATTATTTTATCTCAATAGTAGGGGTCGCAGTACTGCATAGTGAAATTTATGAAAAATGGTGCCATAAGTCTGCCATAAAAATATCCTTAGAAGTAATATATAGTAATAAGCTTGGACTAACATATTTAAAGAATACAATAGAAATAAAGTTGAAGTCATGGCCCTTTCCTTTTATGGAATTTCTTTACCCTGAAAAATTACAATATATTTTTTCGAGATCAAGAAATCTCGAAATAATTTCTAGATATCGAAAAATCTCGAAGTATTTTTCTCGATCTCGTCTCGAAAAGAAAAACATTAGTCTCGTCTCGAATCGAGACGAGAAATTTCGAATTTCGAGAGTCTCGTGAAAGACTGTCCAAAATAGATTTCAATAATTTCTTTCGATGAACGATTTTACAATAAATTTACGATGAACATAACTACCCCCGTTGATGAAATCAGTCAGAACAGTATCATGTAAAGAGAAAAAAAGTATAGATTCTTGAATAAGACCTGTTTTTCATTTATCTACAGGGAAATCTTCAAACAGAAATAAGCTTGCAATCGATAAAGATCATTTATAAGGCATTTGATAATATTTTTTAATGAATATGTATCAGAATATAATGAACAAACCGTTATCGAAAATAATTTACGACTTCCAAACTCATACTGGGTGATTATTTTTTTTACCATAAATGACTCATTATTTTTGAGTCATCGTGTATATTTCAGATACGAATACGATTCAATTGAAGACTAATTCAGAATCTATATCAATTTGGAGAAATCTACCAGTTGATTCAATAGAAATGCAAAATTAAAATGCCAGAAGTATGTTTTTTATTAAAATCACCCAATATCTCAATTTCGTGGATTAAATTCTTCGATTTTCTGTTATTTTATTGAGTGGTGATATTCAAATGGGAGTCCAGAATTGTATATGCCTTCTATGGCTACTTTTTAAAATATCAGGCACAAATTCTTCTCAGTCTCTTCATCTCTTTCAAACTTCTTACAAAAAATAAGGTTTAATATTCAAATTCATTTATGAGTTTTGTCTTGCATTCACTAAAACACGTAACTAAAACCATCTGAAAACATCCATATATAAATGAAATAAATCTCATCTTCATATGACGATTTACAGTGACTTTTTTGGCGCAGTGTAGTTCCCAAAATGGACGTGTTAGTCTTTCCAACCAGCATTTGGAATAACTAGTAAATATCGAAATTCTACAATTCATTACAAACTTCAGGTCTTATTTTTAGAAAAAAATCATTAGTTTATTTGGATAATGAAATTGTAAAATCGACAATGTCGAAGTACCCTTCTCTCCAAAAAATTCCACCATGTGAAAAATATGACGAAACAATCCTACAGAAAACAACTACTTCCCCGGCTAATACCACGACGGACTTTGAATTACATCTGACAAATATTTGTGCAACGTTCTTCCAAGAAGACCCAGTTGCAAATGCTTATTGTAATTATACATGTAATTATGCAGATTAGCCTTCATTTGGCTGAGGAAGACAATCTGCAGATGCGTTTCGCGGTACTTGCCGCTCGTCAGTGACAGGGTAGGTCAGACAACATTAGAGTCGTCCAGCCCCAGCCCAATGAATTATAATCAACTGATGAACAAGAGTTTCAACGAAAAGTCATAATGAAAAACGTTTGCCACCAACAAACAAAAAACCACAACTTCAATCATGTTTCAGTGGCATTCTCCAAAAAAATGTATAACTGAGAAAAGCTATCAAGCATTTCACAACACCAAAACTGAAAGAATATCTAGTGAAGAACGTGAATAATGCAACGTAGGACAAACAGAACCACTATTACGTGAAAGAAGATAGCTCACCACGAACGAGTTTGCAACATATGAAATAAAAACAAACCACCGAAATGGTGGTTGAGCATCAGTTCAACATCCTATGCTGGACGTGAATAAAAAGCCTATTGCTGGATATTAGGAGTATGTTTAAATGTCATATGATTTTTCACTTATACCTACCTATTCGATTTGAATATTCATATATTCAAATTGTTTCTGTATTTTTCACTTGCGAAATATTTCAAGAAATTTGCCAATTATGTTCAAATTATAACTTCGATTTTTTATACACGTTTTGTAATAAATATTCTGTTTTTTTAACCATGATAATGGCAGAAATACATACCGAAACTGTTCCTGTTTAGTGAATGTTTCAATAAAACTTGCCCAAACAATGTGATACGCATTTTTCCGGAAAATCCTCAATTCATCATCTACTTTTCCTGGCATCGAACGAAAATCCACAAATGTTAAAAAAAATCCCAGTCAATTTTCAAGTCCATGTTTACCCGACACTCCTGATTGCGAAGCTTATCCCCAAATCTTCGGTGCGAAAGAGGGAGTCTCAGGCAACCACCCAAGTCATGTTCAGGCCTTACTCTACAAGAGGGTGGAGGGGAGCGGCAACGCTATCGATCTTGCGGCGGGAAAGTCGGAAAATCGCGCCTCTTCCTCCACCGTCTCCATTTTCCTAGCCGGCCAAAGCCGACTAGATTTATGTAAACCTCCTGCGGAGTTTTGTATTACCGGGCGAAATCTGATAGCGAAAAGCGATGATGATTAATATGCGGGGACAATGAACAGGAAGGGGTGTCGAGGAAAATGAAGGATTTACACGATATAATGCTGTGAAAGAGTACTGTAAACAACGGATAAATCCCGAAAGTAAACTCTAATAGAAGGAATTAGAACAGACATTTATTATTTAAGTGAAAATTTCGAATGTGAAAATTTCTTGTTTGAAGTCCAAAGTAGTACCAAGTTGGAATTTACATTTACTCATTTGTTTCTTGATCCCATTTTTATAATCATAGTTCAGAATTACGACAATAAGAATTATATATCCTCAGTCCAAGGACCAAATACTCGTTAAATAAAAGGGATTAAAATTGGCAGTTCAAATTTGCAGATTTAAAAAATTCTTGTTTAATAACTTACTGCAGATAACGCAGCAACGAATTATGTAACAAATTTGTTCTCCAACTAGATCTAATTGGAACTGTTTACAAAGAGATCTTTGATTAATTATCGAAAATAAAATGATTTACTAATCCATTCTGTGGAAATACACCTGTAACTTTTCATAGCAATCCGTGATGATCTATATAATTTCTTGTCTGAAAACCTTAGAAGACGTGCTACTGAATCAAACACATATGTGGTTGCATGTAAATCAACAACTGTACACGTGTTCTGTAGTTTTTAGTTAATCGATTATTCAAAGGGCCTCGGTACCCATGAATCGGATGTAATTTGTGCTCAACAGAACATTGTGTTCGCGCACAGAGAAAGTTCATTCCGAGGTTCATTCGATGCCAACATCACTCACTTCAACTTTCATGTTTGTGATGTTTTGTGCTCCACAAAAATCATTTATTTTTGCAATTTTTTATTGGGAGTCTTGCTAAAACTAAATAAACATCTTCAGTCCCACGTTTGATTGAGAATGATGAATGAAAATTGTTTATTCAAACTTTAATATTTAATAATTTTTTTATGCACTTCCTATACGAAGTCATGCTAAATCTTCAGTCCCACGTTCAATCAAACGTGGAGGAACGGAGGAACACTGTTTAAAAAATTATTTTTTTGTCAAAATTTAAAAAAATATGGTGTTAATCTATTTATTGTTTCATATGAAACGCAAACGACGGACGGGAGAATGCATAAATTATTTTTCTTTATAATATTTTTCAAGGTGAAATCTCTATAACTGATCTCATAACATATATTGAAATTAATTTAACTCATATAAAAAAGACTGCGGCAGTTCAACCAATTAAAAAAAAACTTCATAATACTGAACTTTTCATATAGGTACGACTTGACCCCAATTCAAATTATAGGAGTTGTTTGCCTTCCTGTTTGGAGTTTCGAGAATCTTTTTATATCTACGCTTTTTACACATTAAACCTCCATTTCAAGTTTTCGTTTGGCCCGAAATAAGGCAAAAATTCCCCCGATGTCTTGCTAATCATTTTGTAAAAATATACCTACCCATCGATTTGCTGATCGTGATGCTCTAGTTAGAGCGAGACATTCGAAATCCGCTGTTTACCGCGACAATCTATAAAATCCCTTCTAAATCGAGAATCAGCCTGGCAAAGTTAATTTGTGGATCATGACAACGTCGTGCTTGAATGCAAACTACCGTTTTATAAAAGCTCCGAGAGGTTTGAATTACCCATACCACGTGAGTGGAATGCGTTTTGAAGATAAGGGTTTGTTCCTATTACAGAAATTGCACATTTATATAGGACACAATAGTTATTAATTATACAAGGAAAAAAAGTATTAGATTTTAGCTCGTATAGTTTTGAAGATACAGATTTCAAATTTGGTTTAACCGGAAGTGGTGTTTTTTTTTTTCAAATGACACCCTGTACATATTTTTTCATTATCCGAAAGAGCACGCAATTTGTGAAAATCGGTTGAAAAATGGCGGAGATACAGTTGATTGTTCAGTCAAACAAAGTTGGCCATGAAATTCAAACTTAAATCATCACAACTGACAAACGACATCAGAAGTTATCAAAGGAAGCTTCGAAGTGCGATACAGTTGAAAACTAAATTTCTCGTGTAATTTCAGCTCCCATATAATCCAACAATCTTCAAAAAGTTCCCAAAAACGGTATAGTACCCATAAAGAAATGCCCACAACTGCTATTTCTCAAATGGCAACATGTTCTTTTCACTTTGTCATAATGAAAAATGATTGATTATCAGATTACTCGTGTGAAAAGTTTTGAAGAATTCCGAAAGATGTTCTTCAACGAAGGCGGCCATGAAAAAAGCGAAACAAAAAAGCAACATTGATTAAATACGTAGAAAAAACTTTGACTTCGTTGAAATAATATGAGCTTTTGTGTATTGCTTTCTTAATTATGTTCTTAGCCGCCTACGTTGAAGAACATTCAATTTTAGGAACAGTCATCAAGAAACCTGATTGTATCTTCGTTTCCTTTAGGAATTCTCCAAAACTTTTCACACGAGTGAACTGATAATTTATAACTTTTCATCATGACAAATTAAAAAGTACATGTTGCCATTTAAGAAATGGCAGTTGTGAGCATTTCTTTATGGATACCATTTCGTTTTTAGGTAATTTTTGATAATTGTTGGAATATATGAAAAACGGCAATTACATGAGAACCTCAGTTTTCAACTGTATCGCTCTTCGAAGATTCATCTGGTAACTTCTGATGTCGTTTGTCAATTGTCATGATTTAAGTTCGAGTTTCATGGCCAACTTTGTTCGATTGAACAATCAACCGCCATTTTTCAACCGATTTTTAATTTTGAAGAACAGTGTTATCACAAATTGCGTGCTTTTTCTTATAATGAAAAAATATGTACAGGGTGTCATTTGAAAAAAAAAGTTTGGGGTCACTTCCGATTAAACCGGTGAATTTTCAGTAAAGGGGTCAAAATATGCGTATTCAAGTACTACCCGGTATAATCACCATAATATTACGTCTCGTGGCAGGCTTGACCCGATAGCAAATTTTTATGAATGAATTTCGTAAACGTGAATGATTTTCTGTCAAGAATATGATTTTCAATTATTGGGTTTATGGGACGAAATTAGTCGTTTACATATAGGGTCCTTTTGAAATTGTTTTTTATTATATGCAATGGCCATCGTTTCACTGCAAAAGACAACTGAGGACACCAGGGAGTTTTAGGCAATGAGAAAGCAGAACAACTCGCAAGAAAAGGTTCGGAAAATCCCTCAAACCAAGGACAGACACTAGGGGAACCGAAGTGAACAGTAAGATACTGGATTGGGGATAACCAAAAAAACTACTGGGAAATCAACCCAGGAAACAAACACGGGAAAGAACACATCAAAGGAATGTGCCATAAAAAAAACGGCAGACCTGTTAGTGATGAACAGGGGCCAGCTTGAGAACCGTTACGGGACTCCTGACCGGTCATCCTAACAAAATGGGACTGTATAATGTGCGATAAGGATCTAGAAACACACATACTGTGCTGTTGCGAGGCACTTAGACCGCAAAAGACAGGCTATTTTCGGGCAGCCATTTGACGATACAGAACTATACAGGTCAAACCCAGTAGAGAACTTGTGTCTAGGGCACGAAAGTACTGTGCCAAGCAGTATCGCTGCGAGATAAATTAGTTATATCAAGTTTAATGAAAAAAATAAGTTATATTTTTCCAGTAAAAATCAATCAGATAAACAGCATTTTATTACAATTCTGAAACATTCCGCGTATAGACATATCTTACCATCCATCACCAGCGCCTTTTCTGGCGAATTTTCTGGCTAAGAATCAGAATATGCTTTTACGAATAACAAAAAAAAGTTTCACCTCTATTTATGACTTTCTCCCGACTTCAATTCCCTCGGTACTCAGAACTTTAAACTTATGGTTTGTGGTTGAGGATATTTTCAAACAGTATTAAATTGAATTCAAAGTTCACGTCTTGACACGAAAGGAGCATATACCCAATTCAACTTTCATGAAGACATAATAACGGTATGAATTTAGATTGTTTTCGAGCTCGCAGAACGGAACCAGGTGGAATTTATGGATTATTTAAAAGCTCTGGAATATGAGTAGTCTAGCTGGGCAGTCTTCTAGGCTTTGTTATCTTTCAAAGGCAATCGATCTCCATTTAAATATGAGTTATAACAAAGACTAATCATCGTCTGTTACAGTTTATGTCAGAGGGTGGGAGCATTAACTATGTCTTCAATACAGTATAGAATACGAAAATAGATCAACTAACTTACAGGTATTATTTGTATTAGTCAATGGAACTGAGTAGGCATCAACAACACAAGTCTATCAGTGTTGGAGCTAGACAATTGCATATTGTACAACGAGCACAACATGATAGTCATGAATACGAGTGGGAGATGAAAATACCGTGCTTGTTGTACGGTATACTTTTTCTACGACTATACTATTTAATAGCGAAATGATTTCAAAAGAGAATTTTTACCTTTGAATTCTATTATCTATTAAAAATCTCCCACACTATAAACAATAAAAGAACATATCAATTACATTTTAAATACCGGCGTTATTCCCGTTCTCTATAGAAGTTTTGAAATAGAAATGAAATCATGCATTTGCCAATCTGTGAAGGATTTTTTGGCTTTAACATTTTTATTTTATCATCCTGAGGTTGAATTAACACATGCCCGTTTCGTGAATAATTTCTGGGGAAGTTCGCTGCTCATCAAAATCTAACTAAACAGAGTTGTCAGTATTCGTTGCTGGAAGTTTGACAATCCCTGGAAGACGTGATTTATTGTATAATAATAACAATAACCTCGATTGTGTTGTCAAGGAAGAAAATAAAAGTTAAGGCATACAATGTACCTCATTGTTTTATCAAAGACATGTAAAAAAGAGCAGTAATGTGTTATAACAGTAGAAAAAGCCTGTATATTTTCATATTTGAAATAGCCAAAGGAAGTGGTGATTGAAATACAAACTGAGAAAGCATAATGGGAGGATATAGTCCAACTTAAAATAATAAAACGAACTGGGGCGGCGATTGGCGCAGTGGTAACGTCGGAGCTTCGTGATCGAAAGGTCGCGGGCTCGATCCCCAGGCAGGACGGGATTTTTTCAGTTTCAGATGTAAATTTGAGTGATTGAATCTTGTTGCTGGCTGGGGATAATCCTCCACGATTCACTGTTACGTTAATAATTAACAGTGCTGCTCCTAAGGTGGCGTGTGGAGTTAGTAACAAGGCCTATCCAGAACACGTGGCTAATGACCATAGCAGTCGATGCCAACACACCAAGAAAAAATAAAATAAAACGAACTTAGTTAATGAGAATAATCCAGTCATCAAGGCCAACAAATTTTTATCAAAAAGAAAGAATGAATCAGATACTCTTTGGGTGTATGTTGAAATGAATAATATTTAAGTGTAAGAGGTTTATTACACATAATGAAACTTATATTTTCAGCGTAACAATCGATTAAAAATATTTCAGAACCTGCATTTCCAATTGAACAATCCAAAATTTATAGTTCTCATGACGGTTTCCATTAATAATCTTCGATGAAAGAATTACCAACAAAAACCATATTTTAAAAGATTTTATCGCTTGGCACAACATGCTATACCTAGCTTCTGATGCACACGATAGTAATACTACCATTTCAAATATAATGATCGATTTGAAAAGGACAAATCAAAGCTGACTGACCTACTTTTTATATTTAGAGCTTTTTGTGTAACCAAATAAGAGAAAAAATTATATTCGGGTCAATTCTGTTTCTCATCAGCAAGATTGTTAACATAGCAAGACAATTTTCACAGCAAAATATATCTCAATTTTGTAGAAGGCTTGATATCTACATTGCTTTATTGGCAACATCTCCCACCGATATTTTTTCAAGCCTTTTAAAAAATTGAGATAAATTTTGCTGTGAAAATTATGTTGCTATGGTAACAATCTTGCTAATGAAAAATAGAATTGACCCGGTTATCGTACTTTCAATTATTATTTTCAGAAGTGAAGGAAGGCAATGTCCATAAATCAAAGCATGTCAACTTTTACGTTGTGCGGGTGTAATGAAAGTGATCTATTTCCATTGGAAAATATCACAATAAGCAATAAGCCTGTATGACAATGGGTGTTATGAATAAAAGCTAGCAAAAGCTTTTACTATAGGTGTGTCTTTCTCATTAATTAATAAAATGCATAGGTCTGTTTCAAGAAATCTGAGTAAAAGCATTTGCTCAAGGATTATTCATTAGACCCATACTGTTTTCTGTAACAATTAACCAAAGTGGCCTTTGACGCTTTCAGATCGCAACGCTAAATTGACTCTTTCCGAGAAATATTGATTATCGGCCATATTGAAAATACGCTTGATCACTACCGATTTTTTTGAAAACGAACCTATTTTTGCATGATAGAAAATAGTGACAGTAAATACAAAGCATTGAGTAATGGTGTGGAGGTTTGAGGCGCAGCATACAAAAGCGGTCCTTTTTTTCATAGTCATTCTCTCCATTTCTTCACTACATTGAAAGAGTTAATTTCTGATATACTCTGAACTTTTGTAGGGGGGGCTTTTTGGTATTTTTTGTCGCCGAATTAAGAAGTACTGGACCTTTTTATGTTTAACTGATATATTCATTGGAACCGGTATCTTGTTTGCAGGAATAACTATTTGAAACATTATGGAAATCCTTGGCAGTATTGAAGTAGGGCCGAGTATGGGTAACTCAGTGTTCTAATGCAGAGTACTAAGGGTACAGAGTAATCCAGAACCTGGAGTGAAGAAACGTAGCGAAATGAGCTTTCAGAACCACAGGAGTTACCTTCCAATGTACCTCTGGAAAACAGCTAAGCCGTCCACAATTCATATATTTTTGGTTTTGGGATATTAATCTACTTCGTTAACTGAATTTACCTTCTCTTTTCGACCACCATTTATGATAATAAATATTCAGTATTTTATTTAGGTTAGAACCTGAGTCACCACTACGCTGAATAAATATGATATTATTATTGTATTACTATTAAGGAAAGGGGTTCTACTTCCGTTTGTGAACGTTGTGAACGTTCCAAAAGTACATGCCTTCCCTAAATAACTTCTGCTGGAAAATTTGAGGAAGACGAGCAGTACTGGGGTTATGGGCTATTTGAAAGTGATTTAGTTTTGGACACCTTTAAGAATTCTGGAAGGTGTATGTTAATTTTCACACATATAACAAACATATCTGGTTATAGGTTTATATGTATAATTTTCAGAGAATCATCAGATATGTTAATATGTATGACTAGTAACCTGCAGCTTACTGAATTACCACTATTGAGTGTTAGTAGGTAATATTATGTGCCTATGAAGCAGAGTGGTTTTTTGTCTAATAGATCTGTTTGTAGAAAATATTTTGTTTGTATTTCGAGCACAAAGTGTCAATGTCGCACTTCAAAGATGAGCGTAACTTTTTTTATCGAGTGGCAATCAATCACTTTGCGCCCCATATAGCTATTGCAGATTTTTGACTATGGTCATAATTGACCAATTCAAAGTAAACCCAAAATCTCGATGGCTGCATTGAATTAATTCAATGCGATGTTCATTAACCAGGAAAATTACTAAAAGTTTTATTATAGAAACATTTACTTAAAAAACTGCTCGATTGCAGGTGAATGAAGTGATATTTTTCAGAGGTGGTTGAACCCAAAGTGAAGTATCAGTACCTACGCTTCTATTTCTGATGGTGACAAAAGACAAGAGTTATCAGTGAAACAATATTTATACTACATCAAATCTGAAGAGTATTATGCTCCCCCTTATGACAGGACCGGGCACAAATTATATACCCTTCCATATTTCAAACAAAAGAATATCTTCAAAGGAAAACGATAGAATTAATCTGCGACGTCAAACGAACGGGAACAAGTTAACGTCAATTCTTCTCCCGATAAAACTTTCTGGATAAAATTGCTCCAACATTTATCAAGCGTTTATTAGGACGAACAGGCACCTTTCACCGCGGCTTTCAATTGTTTTCGAGAATTTCAACTATGCCCCGACGAGTTCCATCAATTCCGCCATGTGTAGAAGTTTATTTTCTAACAAGCCGTTTTAAGTTTCCTTTCGTCGCATTATATATGAGGTTAGTGAAAATAGACTAGAATGTTGGTAATTGACAAATTGAACTGAATATAAAAGACAGACGGGTACATTGAAGTTAATTCACAAACGAGTCTAGATAATATTGTTAGGATATAGTTTGGGGAGGTAAATATGATATATTTTGTGTGACGTTAAAATTATACTGGAATTGTACCTATGAGGAATGATGATAGCGTATTAGTTAAAATGCTTTCATGAATATACCCCTCTACGAGTCGAAATGCATTAAAAAAATATCATTTCATGAAATATTTTGAAAACGCGACCGTAATTTTTTTTTTGTTTTCCGCATCGAGAAGTCCATTAAAAATACTACTAGTTTGCCCATTTAACCGAATTCGTAGCATCAATAATAAGGGAGTTGCCAAGGTAATATGTAATACCCTGTATACAGTGCCCGTCTAAAGTCCGTTCCGCCCCTACTTATTTTTGAACCACCTGGTATATCGCAATGAAATTTTAAAGGGTTAAATAGGAGATGAAAACCTACTTTTTCATGAAAAAATCACAGAAAAAAGTTTTCGAAATGGTAGCCGTATTTTTAGCACCAGTTTTAAAAGTGATTTTGTGAAAACGTCAGTTTTTAGGTCATATGTCAATGAATTAAAAACGTCATTTTTAATGACAGTTGTACAAAAATGAATTTTGATCATCTGTGTCACATTTCAGCTCACTCAACACCGTCAAACTGCTTACTGCTTACTCCTTACGAGAAGTGTTTTTTTGTGAATTATTACCTTTCCATTTCGATGCTACTAAATAGTTGACTAGAGCAAGTCTTTTCAAGAACATTTCGTCTTTATTACAAACACGCGAAAAAGATAAATCATTATTCGACAGCTAACGGAATCATAACAAACGGGCGGTTGTTCATATTGAAGAAGAGAAATGCGAGCTTATTACCCTGTCATATGGGATGAGTGGAGTTCATATAAAAGACAAAAAAGAGCCACTATCAGCTGCAGGCGTATATAGGAACCACGAAAAGATTCGTGGAAACAAGGCTGAAGGAACATCGGTGAAACTGTAGATTAGGCCAAACGCGGACAATCGGCAGTAGCGGAACACGCGCCCAGTGAAGATCAAAGGAAACTTTTTGAAGGCGCTAAAGTTATTGCCCCCGAGCGGGCATATCATAGTCGACTTGTACGGGAAGAAACAGAGATCGACAAGCACACGGAGAATTTCAATAGGAAAGAAGAGATTCAAACCTCAACCGGATTTGGAATCCCATTCTTGTAAATGCGAGGAAAAGGATAACCAATTACAATTTAAGACAACAGGTAAAAACATGTTTTCAAATAACAAAGCCAAGAGACTGGAATTAATGAGCAAGACTACCTCGGCCTCTAAACTTGAATAAAAATAGTGACAGTGAAAACTCCGGTCGCGAAATTGTCTACCAGAAACTAACGGGTGACTTAAAGAAATTAAACGAAGAAATACAAAAAATCAAGTGGTGACAGAAATAAATCGAAGTTCAATGGCAAAGGTACACACCCCCATGAATTGTAAGTATAACAAGTCTACCAAAGTCCGATACCGATTTTCGCGATATTCTGAGTGCCATCTTTGTTTACGATGCTTTCCACCGCCAGTTCAGTAATTACATCAATTCTGATTTCAAAGATGAACCGAAGAGAATTCCTAAAGGTATGCAAATCGTTTAGTGCCAGCACTTCTAAGAAATAATATCAAATATACAGTCCATATTATTTTGTCTGTTATTACTGAAGAAACTATGTTATTCTTATGATATCTTGGTTTCCTACCAACCATAACTTCCAAACTTCCAAGGCGAATGAATATTTCCTAATTCAGGTCTTCTGCCCTCTTTAAAATTTTAGCTGCAAAAATTCAATTTAAAAAAAGTACAGATAAATTGAAGTGGAGGCCAAATATTTATTATTTTCCTGATCGGTTCTTTTCAATCTCTGAACACCTTTTGACTCCCCGATGTAAGGTATTTATTTAGTAGCTTCAGCTTTGGGAAAATTCCACCTACACACAATTTCTCATCAGTCTTCGTAAACATTTCTGACAAATGCCCACTTCTGAATTACGTATCTGTAGGTCTCTATTAGGGACGATCGATCATTTCTTCGCAGTTCAACGTGATTGATCTTTTTTCTGTTTACACATTTTGTCTTGGAGGACTTAGAAATATCCGTCGACATAAATGGAATGGAAAAAGAGAATTTTTTTCTTCGTTTTCATTTTCTTGTTCAGATTTGTTGTTAGAGAAACGTGTAAGAACTGTCAACTAAAAATCGTGCAGAAGTTTCGAAAATTTTAGAATTTGTAGATTTGAATAATCTTCGCCATCTTCATGAGATGGAGAAAATATCAGTAGTAGTAGTAGTTGTTGTTGAGGGAAGGCTGCTATGGTAGTCAGGCAAGCAGCCTGTTCTCCACATATCTACGTTACTTGCCCTTGTAAAGTAGCAAAGAAGGTGCCTCTCCACTCCAAGTCAATTAATTACTCTAGTTGTTTTTCAACAACGAAGATTTCAAATCTTGATCTCCCATAGGCCTCACACTCGCCGAGGAAGTGAGATAAAGTTTCTTCTCTCTATGGCCTGGGACCCATACCAGCTGAACTTCTTTTGATTAGTTCTTCAAGAGCACCTCAGCATTCTTGTACAAGTGCTGAGCTTGGTTTAGGATGACGGATGACTAGTGTAAAGGATGGAAAACACGCTGGAAAATGAAGAAATTCTTCTTAGACATGGAGCTTTAGACAACACCTTTATACATTTAATCATTAGGCCACTCAGACACAAAATAGTCAAGGAACCATGTGTGGCCTGGAAAGACTCAATGCTGAGAAATAGGATAACTCACGTAACGATAATGGAGGAGACCAGTGGCTCGGGTTGATAGAGAATGTCAGCAGGGAGGGGTTCTCTCTCAACACTTGTGGAATCTGGTCGATGACGGACTATTGAGAGCCCTTCATGATAAGGGACACAAAAAGTATGGATATGCAAATGAAAGTCTTGATACAAGCCAGTGGCTTACCAAGAATCAATACCAGATAGAACTGAATAGAAAACTACAGACCTGAACATCATTTTGCAGGGAAATATCTGGTACACAGACGGACCCAAACACACCTCTGTTCTTCAAGCATAGGTAAATTCAATTATTCAGTGCACAAAGGAAATACAATCAGTGAGATGAACAGATCCACATGTCAGACAGTCAGGCCGCACTTAAGGCAATGGAAGTCAGGAAATGACATTCCGATTGATACAGGCATGCAAAGAAGAACTGAAAACTAACAATTATTTCATTCGGATCAAGTTGTCATTCTTCGTTTGTATTATGGTCCTACTTACTCTAAATGTAAACAAACTGTTCATAACGTTTGACCACCAGTCATCCCCCTCGCCATCAAATTGTACAGAAATTCATGTTTACTTCAAAACAGGTATTTGTGAATTTGTGGTTGGCAAGCGACAGCGACGGGAGACAGCTACAGAAGACAAACATACCGGTCCAACAAAATTCAATCAGTCCTAGTTCGAAGACCACGACAGAGGCAGGTTACAAGCGACAAAAATACGAGTGCGAGAGCTCGTTCTGTATGGGGTGGTACTCTGTAACTTGTTTTGCAAAGCGAAGCGAAACGAAGTTAAACGAAGCACACGCTATTACTTTGTGGTGTACCGGAAAGATATGCCGATTGTTTCGTTATCCGTATCGCTATGCGAAAAAGTAACAGAGTCCCACTGCTGGTCTCTATCGCCTGTCTCTGTCTCCTGTCACTGTCTCCTGTATTCTGTCACTGTCTCCCGTACCGGATACGAACGAGTACGTTAAAAGGGAAAACATAGAATGTGCAGATTCGAGACATTAGACCGCAAATGACAACTGGCGATCCAGAACTTAACAGTTCTCAATCAGTAATCAGTAACGAACAGTAAAACTAAAAAAGTGCTGGGTACTGTGATTAAAAAACACAGATGTATGATATAATGGGCCAACAGGCCTAAGTGTCACCAGAGGCAACAATCAGACGGGGCTAAAAAGGGAGTGAAGTTCTTAGTAACATTACCTGATAAAGAGAACATGAGATCCGCAAAAAAATTGTGATATGTTACGGTTGTAATAGGTCATGCATGACAAAAACGGACTATAATCTTTATAAATTATTAAACAGATCATTGTGGTTTATGTCATCTAAGCCAGGCTACCATTGTAATAAATTATTCTTTGAAAAGCGACACGCAAATCTATAAAGATTTTATATCGTGTCATAAAAAGCCAAGTGTTTCCACCCTTATTCCAAGTACCTATTCCACAAAAACACGCTCGTATTTATTCAGGAATGTTATTAAAACAAATTATGACGAATTTATGATCACTTTATCCACGACGATGAATATCTCTCCAAAACGAAGGTCATATCGTATAACGGCGCCAATTTAACTTCACTGAGAGTCAGAGAAAAACTATTAAAAACGAATCCCTCAAAGAAAAAGTGGTATTTCATTTTGTGAGTGAGGAATTTTGCGAAACGAGCTTTAGGGAGTGGAGCAACCCTACGAACAAATTTACATATAATTTTACAACTTATATACTGCTTGTAAAAGGAAAGAGAAAAAAACAAATTTATTCAACTTCTGTAGGACTCGAACTATATTTTCACTTACAATACCACTAGAGCTTCAATTAGTACCGGATATTTTTTCGAGAGCACGGATAAGGATATGAATGGTATATTGATATTTTTTTATATGGTCAAGTTTTTTCAAAAATCTCAAAATTCATGATGTGTCGCTCTCTAGCGCCGAATCTGGTCATACGATCGAGTAGGTCCAAGGAAGACTTTTACTCAGAATAGCTCCAGCTACAACATACCTTTCATTAAATGCGTGCGGGGTCCTTTGATGATAGTTGCATAAATTGTTCTTTAAAATTGATTTTTCCGTTAACCAGATGTCGTTCCCTCACGAACGACAGCCCTCAAAAGACGAAACTTGTGCGAGCCAAGTATAAACGAATTTTTACTTTCTACGTGGTATTCCACTTTCTCGGTACATCAGAGAAATATCTGCAGTTGCTGGGCTTCGAACGGCGACCAGAGTGGATAAAAGATCGTTACTTTAACTACTTGGCCACTTGACCCCCGTAAAATAGAACATCCTATTTTTTCTATGAGTTTTCAATTATAAATTTCAGCTCTTCAGACGATGTGGTGTTGCAGGTGTTTCCGGGTGTCCTTGCATCTGTGAAAGCGAATGCGCCACCATTTAAGCCGCCCCGGAGGGCATATTGATTATTTCAATGTTTTTACTTCGTTATTGTTGTTTTCAATATGTTTATAAAAGTTATGAATGCTAAACAAAATTTTCCACTTTTTTCATACACTTTTCACGTAATTTATGATATTTTTGAATTGAACAAACAATTAAAAATTGAAAGAAACATTACTTTACGAATAAAAGTATATTAAATTAGCTAAACCACAATTTCAAAGTAATTCGTTATTTTGAATATTTCTTGTAGGACTAGCGATACATACCCGTTTTTTTGTTGGACACTGTTTTATTTAGATGAAGAATACGAATAATTTTTTTTTACCATGGAATTGACAATTTCGGAGCGTATATTTAATTTTATTTATAAAGTTCAGATAGTTCAAAGGGCTTTTCAATGAACGCCTTACCAATACAATACATAATATCACTATCCAACAAAAATCCTCACATCAAGTTTATGTATACCGGGTGACCACGAGGTGGGGTACGCCCCCCAATTTTTCTATAGTTTTGAAAATACAGATTTCAAATTTAGTATGTCGTTATAGTACTTGAATACGCATATTTTTTGACCACTCTATTGGAAATTCACCACTTCCGGTTTAACCAGAAGTGACCCCAAATAATAGCCACAAACCAAATTTGAAATCTTTTTCTTCAAAACTATAGGAAAATTGGGAGGCGTACCTCACCTTGTGGACCCCCGGTATACTTAGATATTTGCCCCAACATATGATGATCTAGGGTGCTTGAGAGGAAAAACTTTTTCCTGATTCGAAATTCTTTGTTCAAAAACGAAAAAAACGCTCCGGCTTATGGGGATGCAGTGGCGCATTTGTTTTTAAAAAAATGCAAAGAACCCAATAAATATCATACCACCACATCATCTTAAGAGATAGAATCGACTCATAGCAACCGATAGATATGCGTCCTCCGATCTGTGAAACTTTTCCATTTATGTAACATATCAATGTAGTACTATGAAAAATTTATTTCAGATTCAGGTTAACGAACTGAAATATATGACATGAATTCCAGATTTATAGAAAGAAGCTGGAAGATATGTATCAACCACAAGCAATCCCGGTGATGAATGAACTCATTATCCTATATAAGGACCATTAATAACGCACAATTGCGGCTCAAGGATCCTACGTCATAACCCAGAAATTACCTATCATTAATATTCATTCCGTAACAATGCGATTCAATGAGCTCTTGATTAATACCCCGCAGTAATTTTTCCGAGTATTATCTCTTCCGAATAGCAGGCAAATCGCCCGAGGGCTCATACTGAAAAAGGAGCGTTTGAATGAATTTCATAGGAAAGGTAGCACAAAACCTTGAGTATCTCTTGAACCGCTAATCCCAATCGAAACCGAGTGTTTTCATACTTTAATAGCCACTGATAAATTTCTTTATTGGCCTTAACGGTACTTAATTAATGAATGTTGCAAAGCATGCAAATATACGGTACTGTATAACTACTGAACAAAACTGATAATAAATACGCTGGTTGCAGGGAAATGTGTATCTGCATTTGTTTGCTTGTGTTTTGTCTTTACGCTACTCTCACCTCCACGTTGTGAATCCTGTGCAACGGCATGAATTTTAACGTGAGTAAAGCGGATCCTAGGGGTGGCTGAGACGGCGCAGCCAACGGGAGTAGCGACCTCTGTGGGCCCCTAGCTCACTGTACACCGACGCCAAAAACACACTTTTTTCCCCGACACAACACCATACACACTCAGGGGCGTTTTAAGGGTTGCAGGCGCTTGAGGCTAAAAATTAATCGGCGCCTGTAAACGATTTCTTTTCTAGGCCAAGCAATGGAGATATTGTCCATGACAAAAAGACTACCTGGAAGCCGCCTGTGTTCATTTCCACCATGTCCTCTACTCGAAAATGCCATTTTTAATTTTTTAATTTTTTTATGTTTTTATTGTAAAATGGAAACTATTGAAGCAATGTTAACGGTGCAAAGAGATGAACTGTAGAGAATTGAATTCCGAAGAGAATGGAGGGTCAAACGGTCCGATCGGATAATTAAAACCGGAGAAAAGCGGGGAAAACCGGTGTTTTTTTTTTTAATTCATAACTCTGTCATTTTTTAATATTAAGAGCTGAAACTTTGCACGATAGTAGCTATTGACGTGCACTTTATGTTTGCAAAACCTGGATTCTATCGGATTTATAGTTTTCGCACAATCCTCATTTGAATTTTTTTTTTAAATATTTTTGCGGAGAGCTGAATGCGTTTGAGGTCGTCCGATTGAAATTTAAAAATAGATTTGGAAAGTAGACGTGAACATGAACAAAATGTCTATTCTGATTTTTCGATAAAACACGTTTAAGTGTGTTAAAAACTATTGAGAACATGAGGGAAAACGGCCCACCGCGCGTGAGCGGTAGAGTGGTGGGGGACTTTATTTGTCAGATGTAGTTCAATATCCGTCGAGGTATTAGCCAGAAAAGTAGTTGTTTTCTCTCAAATGTGTGCCACATATTTTCCACATGGTGGAAATATTTGGAGAAAAGGGTACTTAGACTTCGATCAATTTTACTATTTCATTTAAACTAAGTCTGGATATCGCGATAACCTGAAATATTGAGTAGAGTAAAATTGTTTTTTTTTATTAATAAATTTTTATTAGTTATCATGAATTCAGGAAGATCTAGACTATCAAATGCTTCAAATCAACGTTCCAAAACAAAAATAAAGTTGGAGATTATTTTTGATATCACTTTTATTCGACATAAAATGACAATTTTACTGCCGCGCTGCCGCTACACCAATCGTTTTTATTGCGAAAAGCTTATTCCCAAAATGAGCAATAACGTTCATTCATGAAAGATTTTTTTTGCTAAGGATAAATTGGATAATAAAATGTAAGAATCGATATTCTATAGTGTACAATGACACAGTTTGTTTGTAAAATATATTACCAAATAATTTTGTTATCGATATAAAATTAATGGATGAGGTACCAAATGAGTAATCATCAGAGAAAGTAGAGAGTAGAAATTATGAGTAATAAATGTTTTATTTTGTTTTTACTCTTAGTCCTAACTTTTTGACGTCAATTTTAGGGTGTTTATCTTATACTTCTTTATTGTTTGATGCTAGTATACATACCACTATTTCAAATAAATTCTATAAACACATCCTCGATTGAGGCATTATTTGCTAACATATTTTCTTAGCCGTTGCAGAACAATACAAACTTTCTTACATATTTTTTCAATACTCCATACCATGGGAAAATCTTTCACGTCTTTTTTAGTTCGCAAAATCGAAACCTATAGATGAATAAGGATTATGCATGACCTATTCCGAATTTCTGGGTTTTTGCCTAGGGCTAGTAAAAGAGTTGTCGTGTTGAATGTGAGCAAATACAAAAAGTAATTTTTGGTACAAATTTCACTTATTCTGGTGGGGAAAGAACACATAATTTTAAAACACAGTTTCGTAACTATATCCCCACCAGCTACGGAATTATGAGGGGGAAGAAGTTTTTTTGGTGAACAAATCCACATGGAATTTGGAATAATCGATTTTATAATTTTTTGAAAACCAATATCCATTACATTCGCCCCCACTAACGTTTTGAAATAATTATTTTGACATAATTAAACCAATATTCACAAAAGGTACTCTCTTTTTGAACGAAAGAAGCTATGAATAAACTGGTGTTTTATCCCAACACCAAACCGCAAACCGAAAAGATTCGGTTCAATTTTTCTCCTTGAAGATGATCACTTCATTGGCGCAACCAGGGGGGTGGGGGATTTGGGGCTGCAGCCCCCCTCCCCAAGCAACTAAACTACTACTGTTATTCATAACACTGGGATGACGAAAAAAAAAGAGCTTTAACTGATGAATTTTATGTTCAGCCCCCCCCCCCCCAACTGAAATCCTGGCTGCGCCACTGGATCACTTGGTGATTGAAACACGTGTCGAGGTGTGAAAAATAGCGGTTTGGTGTGGAATGAAACTCCAGTATATTCATTACTAGACCAAAGGTTCCAAATAGTGTAGTGCAAGGAAAGAAGCTATAATAACTCTAATAGCCGTTTCACAGACTTTTTTATGCAACCATATTGTAAGCAATCCGAAGTTTCATGCAATAATTTGATGCAAAATTTTACATGTCAGACCTTGATTTGAGACATTTACCAAATTATATCACAGTCACAACGGCTATAACATGTAGAGAGGGCCCGATATTCCCAATAGAAAAGCCACTGCAAAAGCCTACTTATTATTAGAAGAGACTTCAAAATAATATCAGCATATACAGTGAGCGCAAAAAAGTATGTACGTTTATTATTAGTGTATTGGAAAACATTTCTGGGGAAAAGTTTGTGCATGTCCGATAACCTAAAAATCGATTTCGACACATGTCACGTGATTGCTGGTATGGCGGCAAATTGAAAACATTGAAATGAAAAGGCCAAAAGTAGGGTAATATGGAAGGATATCGAAAAAAATTATTTAAAAAAGTTGTTTTGTATTCAATTTTATACACATAAACAAATGGACAGATAATTCAGGAAAATAGAATTTATTTTTTGAATATTTTCCTATCTGTTTAAATATATGATTTTATTTGAATAGCTTGAATATAGACTGGAACATTTGTATTTTAATGATAAAGACAAGATTTCCTCATTTGCTCCACACCAGAGAGCACTAAATTTAAGAAATTGGATTTTGTCAGAACCAAATCAAATAACTTTCTTCGCTATCTTGCCATTTTACCCAACTTTTGGCCTTTTCACAGCAATTTTTTTAAATTTTCCGCCATACCAGCTAACACGTGACATGTGTTAAAATCAATTTTTAGGTTATCGGACATGCACATACTATTCTCCAGAAATGTTTTTCCAATATTCTAATAAGAACATTTTTTTTCCATAAGGTGTATATACTCTTTGGCGATCACTGTATATAACTAGATGACTTTCTAAAAATACCTCAACCCCATGCAAAATAATCACGTATACATTATCAGACTCCACTTCCATCCGACCGCGATAATTTTCGCAGTTTCCACGCTAACAATATCGAATCTAACCCCTACCCCAATAATTCGAAAATTAAACTCACACCAATATAACCACCACCAGCCCCGCGTCTGCTGTTTATTTATCTCTGGAGATATTTTCGTTTTCAATTTCCACAGTTGCCTCTATCGGGGGTGACAAATTCATTTTTCGAGTACCTTCTCGACGGCTCTCACGAGAGAAGTGTTCAAATTCCAAATATTCAGTATCGATTTTGTAATTAGAAGAGGTGTTGTTTTTCACCATGTTACCATGTTATTACCGTATTTTCATTAACTCGCTTTCTTGCTTTCTTGAATGTCTGTCCGGGTGGAATCTTGTAATTGATTTTAAACTAACTTCCCGATGTGCTCGAGACTTGAAATTTGCACCATAACTCAGAAAAAGATGAAGATGCATTTAAATCAGAAAAAAACGCGGTTTAACTAAAGTGGTGGTCGGTGGTTTCGCGGTCTAAGGCGCAGACCCTTCAGAACTTCAGTATAGCGGTAGTCGGTTCGAGTCCGATGTAGGTACGTGGGATTTTTTCTTAAGTACCCAATATCGGAATGGATAGACGACCACAGTCCTTGTTGAAAGCAAGTGTATTGTGAGTTGTCTAGATGCCAATCTTGTCTAGTGCTAGCTTGGAGTGCACGCCGACCTCCCGAGGTGGTGCTGTAGGTTTTCCTACAGCTGAATACGACACAAAAAAAACAGTAAATGGCCCGGAGCGCCACGGCAGATAATAATAACCGTCCTCTACCCGCACAGGCTATTTCTTCAGGTACACTCTATGAGTGTTTATGAGGGAGTATTATTATTATTAAATACAAGCAGATAAGCTCGAACGGTAGAGCGCGTGGGCCATCGATATCTCGAGCCAATCAACGATATGCGAAGTTATGGTTTGGATAATACAAAACAAGAAAACTTTAAATATGATATACCCACATATCACAGAAAAATCCGATTAACGTTTTGCCTAACATATTCCGTTCACCATACAAACAACATAACGCGTTTCGTTCAGAATCGGAATATAAATATTGCATTCAAAAGACACAACAATCTAAATTCATTTATGAATTAGTCAAAGTCTGTACGTAATATATACAAGAAGTCTGGAGTCTACAAACTTGAGTGTGAGGATTGTAATGCACTATGAATAGGCCAGACAGGCCGCAGTTGCAATTAAAGACTCGTGGAGCATTGGAGAAGTTACAGGTTAAATAAAACGGCTTGAAACTATGTCAATCACCTCATTGACAATAATCATAATTTCAATCAGAAGGGTGAAATTATGCAAGGTCTGAACATACTAGAATCCACAGAAACCAAAAAACACCTACGTATACAATAAGAATTCAGTACGGAATGACCAGGTATACTTAAATAATTCTCCAATAATTAATTATCTACCTCAACTGCCCAACTACCCCTTCATGATTATCATGTTACAAGTAGTAATATTGTGTACCTGTTCTTGTAATTACTCAGTATTCGAGAAGATGATGTTTCGAAGTTGAGCTAGTTCATACTCAATGGATGATAGTGCATGCGAAAATAATCGATTTGCCCTTCTACACAGATATCCTTGGATTTACATTGTTTGATTTTCAGATTGTGGAAGATAATACCAAAAAATATATGTCAAAAATCGAATTTCCTCCACAAAATCGGACTTCCAATTAATAATAGTTAGTTTATTTTTCAATATCTTCGACCTTAGGCACAGAACAACGATACATCATAGTAAACAAAGCAGCTTACGGAAAACTCAACTTTCTGAAAGAAACTCCTAAAATGTTTGAATCCGACAAACACAACTGACCTTTCTTACCGAAAACGAACATAACCAACTACCTTTCGAACGGTAAGCACTTCAAAGGATGGGACGGTGTATTGTATATACGCTGAGCTATATCGATTGCCAGTTGTCCTATACAAGTTCCTCTCGTCGAAATACGGGATAAGAATCTCGTGCATTCTGAGGGAAGTGTAAATGTAGATTAAAAAACAGAGCCAGGCGTGAAAAAAAGAAGGAAAGTTCGCATTATATAGGCAAGACGATTGAGATGAGACTTATTTGATGAAGGTACTAATAGTACAGAAAGAAGGTGTTTTCTTATTAAAAACTGATTAACAAAAAAAGTATTTGTTTGGTTATGCAAATTCACTGGAATAGATGCGGATCCACTGCTAACGCACTTCATTATTAATAGACTGGGAGATGATGACAGATTTTAGGTGACGATTTTTTCGTTTATGCCTTTGAGACGACTGAAAGATATAAAAGTGCTGATGAAAATGATGGAAAATTTGAGCGGTCCCCGCGCGTGGCTTTCATATAGAAAATTCAATTTTAATATTTTTTTTAAATCCTAACCTCACTTAGGCATTCGCAGACCTCATGCCAATTTATTTATGAATATTTCATGATGAAAACTTTTTTATTTTCAATTGACATGAGGGTTGCAAGTGGCCAAAGGGTTGCAATGATGGGGTGAACTTGTGACAAAAAATGAACATTTTCGGAGATTTTCTCGTTGGTGCCAATATAAGAGTGACTTGATCAACTAATAATAATCATCCATATACAAAGTGCTTCAAGTACAAAAGCAGAGCTACTATACTACAGAATATGAAAGTTTTCATTATGAAATATTGATAAAGAAATTGGCATAAGGTATGCGAATGCCTAAATGAGGTTGGGATTTTTTTTAAATGAAAATTAAATATTCCATATGAAAGCCACGCGGGGACCGCTTAAATTATCCTTCATTTTCATCAGCACTTTAATATCTTTCAGTCCTCTCAAAGGCATAAACGAAAAAATCGTGTCATTAAATCTGTCATCATCTCCCAGTCTATAACGACGATTTTGCTCGAGACTGAGACGATAGTTTGAAATCTCTGTTTCCTTGATAAGGATATATTAGTAAAATTATGGCCGTTTTTGAAGAAAATGTATTCTGACGACAAAAGCCTCGTGGCAGTTTATATTACTTGTGGCAGTCATCCCAGTTGCAAGAGACCTCAAATGATAGACAAGAGATCCTTTGTTGTTTTTTTAATCCTGGTATTTCTAGCATTTATTGACCATACAAATGGTCAGGCTTGACATAGTAATGGTGCCCTGAAGCATGGAAATAGTGCGGGGAGAGGGGTGGTGAAAATTTCACGAAATTATTGTTTTGTCATCGGTTTTTAATACGTGTGCAAAATTTTAGCTCAATCCTATGTCATCAAGTGTGAAAAATGAGTTACAAATTTTCAACCGGAGAGAACAGACAGTCATACGAAAAAAGTAAGTTAACCAAAAGTTTGTGAAATGATTGTAACAGAAATTTACGATACTTATATCGTAAATATTCATATTACGATATGAGATGCAGAATCTGTCAAAACAGGTCGTTTGATAACCCATAGATTATCGTAATATGAATTTAGAATAGGAATATAGTACAATATTTTACCTATTATCAATAACTGGAATCATTTAAGTAGTAAAAATTTGTTAATATTTCCGAATTTATTGATATAACTAATTAGTAACAAGCAAGCGTTGCAAAGGTTTGAAATAATATTCAACTTTACCGAACTAGTGCGGTAAAGTATCTCTTAAGAAACTCATGTAGTGTCGTAATGATTGACTTACATTTGTGGTAGTAGGCAAAATTAAAACACTACCTACACTAGGCTTCTTAGCAAGTGGGATCAGAAGCAGGGTTGAGAAGTTTCGAAATATTTTCATCCTAGTGACTGTGAACGACTTCACTGAATAAGATAAGCTTGAAATAGAACAAGGCCCTTGCGGAAAAATATCACACTACTTCAACTCGAGAGCTCCTATCGCAAGTTTCACAGGATACACAGTCCTCTAGCCACTGCCTTCCATTGTTTATTTCAACGAAAGTTATATTTGGCCACTTGTCCAGCATGTGAATGGATGGCAGATTCTACTCGAGTCGCGACACGAGTATCGTTCATAGGTATGTGATGTAAACATGTCATATGGAGTGGAATAATTACGACTAAAAATGTATTGCAAATTGAAAAATCTGAAACAAAGACTTTCACTGAAATACATTCTATATAAACTAAGAAGATTCACAACTGATGAACATTTTCCGAGGGGGAAACAACTAGTCATTTTTTGAACACCTAATGAAATCAATGAAGTAATTATCTCTAATGAAATAATGAAATAATGAAAAAGTTTTAGGGGGCATTGAAAGATAATTACCATTTAATTACGCGGATACGTTGTATGGACATAATTGAACTCTTATGTATAAAAATAAGATCCAGAAAGTTTGAAACTCGTGCCCACGTATGATTTTTGGTGTAAGAAGGCGGGCGACAACGAGTATCAAATAAATTGAAGGAGATTGGATACATAAGGAGAACAGGAGAAAGGTTCATTTTAGTACCTTGTCATAAAATAATTCCCAAATACATACCCAATACATACTAATTCAGCCATTTTGAGTCGATTGGCGTTAGCAGAATTCGTCTATCTCTAACCGTTCTCGAGTTGGTCAGCTCTGAATCAGTTTTCAAATAGTTTTTTTGGCGCGAAAAATATTTCTGATGAGTTTTTGACATTTTTGTTGTAAGATTCGAAATCAGCACGTCAAAATACGTTCAAAAACAAAAATTTGAAATTCGAAAATTGACAAATAAAAAAGTTCCAAAAATGATGTATGAATCTGTTTTTAGATGGTTTTTTTGCCACCAAAAATTTTTATGATGAGTTTTCGACATTATTGTTAAAATATTTAGAATCAGCACGTCAAATTACTTTCGAGGACAAAAATTTGAAATTCAAAAAATGAAAAATAAAAAATCTCAGAAAATTTTATTTTTCATCTTAAACACCTTTTTCCGCCAAAATCTTATATCTGAGCATATAAAAATCATACATTTTTGGAATGAGCATAAAATTTTACGTATACAGTGCGAATTTCAACTTGATGTGACGACTTGGTATTTTTCATGATTTTTAGGGGTGAACCCCTTTCAACTTTTTAGAGTATTTTTAATTTCGTTCGATTGACCCGAATTTCACAATACATACTAACTCGGCCATTTTGAATCGACTGGCGTTCGCAGAATTTGTCTATCTTTAACCGTTCTCGAGTTGTCAGCTCTGAATCTGTTTTAAGATGTTTTTTTTGCCGCCAAAAATTTTTATGATGAGTTTTGGACATTATTGTTAAAATATTCAGAATCAGAACGTCAAATTACTTTCGAGGACAAAAATTTGAAATTCAAAAAATGAAAAATAAAAAATCTCAGAAAATTTAATTTTTCATCTTAAACACCTTTTTCCGCCTAAATCTTATATCTGAGCATATAAAAATCATACATTTTTTGAATGAGCATAACATTTTACGTATACAGTGCGAATTTCAAGTCGAAGTGACGACTTGGTATTTTTCATGATTTTTAGGGGGAACCCCTTGCAACTTTTTCGAGTAATTTTTAATTTCTTTTGATTGACTCGAAATTCACAATACATACTAATTCGACCATTCTGAATCGACTGGCGTTCGCAGAATTTTTCTATCTCTAACCGTTCTCAAGTTGGTCAGCTCTGAATCAGTTTCAAATGTTTTTTTTGCGCAAAAATAATTTCTGGCGAGTTTTCGAAATTTCGAATAATTAATTTACTCAAAATTAATAATGAAAATGCTATGATGTACACCTAATGAAAGAGTAGTTTCCCCCTCGGCATTTTCTATATGGACAATTAAAGAGAAATAAGTAAATTTTAGCCATGCTCAAATAACATAGAAATAGAACAATCTATCTTCGATTATTAATTCCATTATACAAAAACCAACAGCACAAAAACAATGTATCATTAGAGGGTTCAAATATTTTTAATATTATCGAGGAAAATGTATGTACTCTTACTGGAAGTTAGAAACAAGGACCAAATCTAAGGAACATGAACATGAAGTCTACAATGTATTTTCACGAATATTCGAATAGCGGCTGGCGCCATCTAGGGGAAGAATAGCAAAATAATAGCGGTGGCGTGAGTAATCACTGCACCACCTGTGAACGAGGAGCGGTAGCTTAAGTATATTCGCCTAGAAGAGAGAGTAGACAGTTCGGCAATCGACCAGAAGCTTTATTTCTAACTATAAGAGGTCGTGCGTGTCGCTGAAGAAACAGTTTTGGAAGAGCCGATTGAAATTATATTATACCCCAGTTATTGTTGTATATAAACTAGTCTATTCTGTTTTAAGTGTTGAAAATAGATATTTTTAAAGTTGAATTGTGATAATTCTTCACAGTATGATGAACCTCTGACTGTTGGTCTTCTTTCTTTTTCAGAACAGCAAGGGCATTTGAAGGAGAATTGTACAAAATTCTTTTGGAGGAAATTGTAGCAAATACAGAATAAATAGCAACAACCTAAAACGAAGGGAACAAAAAATAAGTTGAAACTTACTCATACATAATTCTACACTGTGAAACAGTGAAAATACAGTATTTTTCATGGGTCGAAAAAAAATTCCAGTGACAAACTATACTTCATAGGCGAAATTAGCTGTGATGTGTGGAAACTGTGCTGATCGCCAGCAGAAAGATATTCAGACTTTGCTTTTGTAATTTATAGTATGGCGTGATGTAGGAATGTTTCATCAACAATCATCGATGATTTTCGTCAAATGATAGAGCTAAATGTCATTAGATTTCGCTTGTATTAGTTATTCATTAGGCGGGGCTCAGTAATTGTTAATTGACCTTATTAATTATCTTCCATGTTCCATTCATCGTGAGATTATCTTTATTGGTTTCAGTGTTATATTGAATAGCCTCTTGAAATCGAACATCCTATCATCAAGTTGTCAACATCGTTTCGGACAAAACAAATCTACGTTATCAGTTATATTCGATCAATTACTAAATGAACAGCCGTAGTCGCTTTATTACTCGATTTGATTCCCGTTTATCGATAAGGACATAAATTTCCACTTAGATAATGAGATTACGTGTTTTTCTATATTTGAAGACTGATAACTAGAGAATGATAGATGCAATGGTCAATAATTTCAAGACCTAACAAACGACACCCCACTCTATTCTCGAAGACCAAATTTTCAGGCCCAACCTATCTTATTTTTCAAGATCAAAAATCTAAAATAATTATAGCGATTTTTTTCAGAAAATATCTGACTACACCATTAGATTCACGACATTTTCAAATGATTTTATCAAAATTACGTAGTCCATCAATAAAAAAGTTATGGAGGAAGTTTCAAAATTATGCCTTTAAATCAACCCACCAGTTCAATCTCCGAAATTTTATAAAAATGCTGTCTGCAGCACAAGATTTAGAAAGTTTGAAAATATCACTGATCAGAATTTCATTGCAGTTTGTTAATAAATAAAAAAAAATTAAAATAATAAAAGGAAAAGTAAGTTGTTTAATGGAATTTAAGGAAAATATAATATCATTATCTTTAAATTTTTGTATTTTTCAACAGTTCTCGAGGATATATCTTAAATCAAGTTGTGTACACAGATTTTTGCTAAAATTGCTGAAATTGAAGTGGTGGGTTGATTTAACAGCATAATCTTCAAATTTAATTTGATCGACGTATTACTTCGTTATTTTCACATAAACCATTTGAAAATGTCGTAAATCCAGTGGTATAATTTGCTTTTTTCTAAGAAAATTACTTATAATTTTTTTAGATTTTTTATCTTGAAAAATAAGAACAGTTTGCCCTGAAGATTAAAAATCCTAGTGGATTTTTAAATGTCTGAATAAAAAAAAAATCATTTCATTCGGTTGAAAAATGTATGTTTTATAAGGGTGCTACTATTAAAATGGTACACTGTATTTTATCCACTGACATAATTTTCAAAGTGGATTGGTAGGAGACTTAGGATTTTTTTTTACATTTGAGAATATTTAGCGACAACATCGCAATATACCAGCATACATAGAAAAAAGAAATAAACATAACCTTTATTTTGTGTTTGTTATTATTGGAGCGTAGCTTTCACACGAGGATTTATTTGATATTAGTTTTAACTTTTGTGCCAAAGATTTGTTGTGTTATCATGCCTGTAACCGAGTGTTTTGTTATGATATTAGGAAATAGAACTTGAATATTATTGTTTGTTTGGCAACATTGAATGTCAAGAGAAATGAAACATCAACAGACCAATAAGGAGATAGATAGTTTAACAAGTGACGTCTTCATGAATAAAATTTAGCGTCCTGGCAGATCTTTTTGAATTTGGTTCTGAAATTCCACGAATTTTAACAAAGACTCATAATTTGTATCTATAATAATTTTAATAGAACCCTGAAATCAATTAGGGTCCATAACAACACGGTACTCAATATCAGTTCTACCCCCATTCCTAGCCTATAATTTTGGCGAATCCTGACATTTCTCTAGTTCATGTTATAAATCAAACCCTCATATCTTCTTTGTGAATGGTCTGATTCGAGTACAACCTTATCCTTTCATGGACAATGCTAACAATCAAAAACATAACTTTCAACTTCCACCACTCGACAAATGAAAACAAGACCGCTTTGTGAACATCGTCCGACAAAACAAGACTATTTGCTTAGATTAAATGCCGCATTATCTCCGATTACTTCTCGAGCGCCCTAAAGAATTAAACAAATGAAAGAACGAGCAGATTTGGGGCGATAAAGCTGTCCCACCAAGGGCGCAGTTTTGTTCTCCAAATAAACAGCGCCATCCCAACAATAATTAATATCAATTATTTTCTCATTAGGAAATATCAGAAGACAGCAAATTTCATTAAAACTTATTGAATTACTGCTGTTAATCTCATTTTTATGTTTATGGTGGGATGCTTCAGAGGGCAATACTGCGTGCAATGAGTTCTACGGGCTCTTTTTCGAATAAAATAAAAAACTTTAGGTCCAAAGTTATTTTGGTACTTGGTTCAGTTAACCATTTCCTGATTTTCCCAAACTGAATAGTACAACACCTACAAAAGAACCGTTACTACAGAACAGAACAGAAAAGTTGACCGGGAAGGATTCAGCAAAGTGCTACATGTGCAAGAAGAATGGCCACAATGCCAGAAGCTGCTTTTTCAGATACTCCAATATTGGTCCATCAAAATTCTCCAAAGTATGTCAACCATGTGCGTGCAAAATTCCAAGCTAGGAAATGTACCCATTGTAGTCAATAGGGCATTTGAAGGAGAATTGTTGGCATTCGAATCTGGCTAAGGTATACTGCTAGTACAAAGGCAAGAATAAAAATTTGTAGATTCATTTAGTTTTTCAATGATTTTTTGTTGAAAGATACCTGAATACAGGTAATCGCTTAAAAGGTTGTTAAAATGTAGAAAAAAAATTGTTGGTGGACGATAAACATCCTATTCGATTCTTATGAAATTGCGGTAAAAGTTGTTGGATATCAGCTAATTTTTTCATCTGACATTGTACCATGTAGTATAGAAAAAAAAATTGTCGCGCTCTCCCTTGTCCATGTTCTATGTCTCTCTTTGTCCTTCAAGACTGAAAACACCTCATTATTTCATATTTCATATGTGATTACGATTATAGTATACTGTGATGACTACCAATAAAGCCATGAAACTCACATATCAGCAATGGATGAATCGTGTTCTTTTCATTTTTGCGTCTATTATTTCTATAATTTCTATTATTTGCCTTGTCAATTAGTCTCAACTGTCAGATAGCTGAATGTACCAAAGTGCCATTGAATACTTACAAAGTCTTTCCTAGCTAATTTGTCGCATTAATCATCTCTGAAAAAAAAAAGTAAAATCGTTCCCTAAATAAGCATAAGAGATCGTCTAAATGTATTTATCCAACACATGACAGTTATGACTGTCATTATTAAAGTCATTTTAGACAAGTTAACTATCAAATAACACACTAGTGAGTTATTTGATAGTTTACTTGTCTAAAATGACATTAATAATGGGTCATAACTGTCATGTGTTGGATAAAACATTGTATGCCACTCATGTGTTATGTTTCCTCAGTCACTTTAGAATTTATAATATAATATAATATAAATCTTTCTCGCGTGACTTATTTTCAACATAACACACTAGTACCATAAATAACTATTATACATTTAACATTTGTAGAATTATTACTGCACGACATAAGCATCTACTTACTTGCAATTGATATAAACTTTGTATTTCCAATACATCCACAAAAAATATATAACGGTGATGCAGTCAGCTATTTTAAACTGGTTCTCGCCTTTCATCCAATCTCCCATAAAAATTGCATTGATATAAAATTGAAGAATGCATCAGTGATTAAAGAAAGAAGAGTGCTTATGAAAATTATACATATCAATGAGGAAGCCAGAATATTGTCTCCTTATCATTCTGTTTAATTTTTTAATTCAATCAAACAAAATATAGCGCCTTGAAGTATCACCCATCATATATAACTTTTTTTCCAGTTTTGTTCTGTTTGCAAACTGAAGAGGTCCAATAGATAGTAGATTATTAGTATAATAGATTGAAACAATATTTAAATTCAAATTCAAATGATATACATTGCCAGAAAGATTCGAGGATGAATACTGAAAAAAATTATATCAGAAGTTTCTCAGAAAAATATTTTCTCTTAAATATGTTTGGATTTCTTCTGCATTCTGAGACTATGGAACAACGCAAGAGTAAAGCATATATATTTTCTACAATGCACGGAAATATTATTCAAAGAAGAAACTGAATATAAGAGTCAGATTGAATAAAAATCTCATATAGAGTCACAGTCTAAGTGAAAGTGGAAGTATGTTCTAATTGATATTTTTTTACCACGACAAACAGTACCTATGGTAGGCCGACTAATTTATTGTGTGCGTATTAGAGGAACTCCATACAGTTGAGAGAAACAAAGACAAAGCTTACATTGAGAAACTTTTGTGCCTATTCTGGATTGAAATGTAAATCTGATAGACTGCTGTACAAAGTGCTATTTAGAGTTATGAAGAAACGCAAAGCACTTTACTTAAAATTTGTCCACAAACAATTTGAAAACGTAGTTTTAAGAAGTTATAGAGCCTCCTACTTGAATCGATTGTTGTAATGGACAAAAGTACTGAAAAACGTGGAAAAACAAAAACGAAATAGCTGCCTGTGACTTCATATTTGATAACTACTCTCAATAATTGCTAGTTCCTCGAATAATTTTTTATTTATTTTGTATAAAACGGTAACTTTACTCTGAAGCTGTTTTTACATTTTTCAATATCCTCTACATACAAAACCAGATTATCAACGTTTCAATGATACATTCAAATTCTACTCCTAAACTGTTTTTTTTCATTTGATTTCGAAAATCTGCTAGCTACTGTATTACACATTTGATGTCCTGTAAAAACACTAGTTATGAAAAAAAAGTTCGAACTCATATCGGATCTGTGAGAATTAACAAACCCAAAATATCATGTCGAATACACATATTTCTTCACAACAATGAACATTCAGAGAATAAATGGGATATTTTTATTAGGTTAATTACGTTGGCTGAAATTTCATCATTGCCAGAGTAATGAATACCATTTGGAATGCGAACATGTTCAGAATATATAATAAAACATTGATGGATCGTTATTTTATACCAGTTGCTCAAAAAGTGTTCGATGAATACCCTTTCTGAAAACCATAAAATTTTGCTGTACAATGTCATAATTAGTAATAGAAAATGCAACTGTGTGGTCATCGTATAATTAAAGTTGAAAATTAATATTTTTCACAGTTTTCACACTGCGAAAGGACCTTCATAGGTTAACAAAATACTCTTTGAGCACGTTAACAAAATACTTTTTGAGCACCTGACAAAAGTAGGCCTATATTTACATTCGATTGAATCAAAACCAAATGAAAAAATAAGTGAACGAGTCATTCGCAACCCTTAGCCACTGGCTGACTAATCGTTGATAAAGTAATGTGATCGTCACCCCTGTCCCTGGTTAGTCACAGTGAATACTGTCTTAACGAATCAACATACCTCCAAAACAAGTGAATTCCAAAACACGGTCTACGAGGTAATCTACGGCTCCTAGATAACAAAAAAAAAAGGAATCTTAAATTCGCATATTTAAATGTAAAAATTGAATTATAATCCGGTCATGTGAGCCCTAAAAATTTACACAGAGCAGAAAGTTTGAACGAATGTTCGGAACACCATTCTAAATTAAATGTGAAAAGTTCTCATCGATACATTTGAAAAAAAAAATATTATAAGTAACATTTCGCAAATATTGGTTTTTGAGATTTTCAGCCAAAAGATGAGTTTTATCGAAGAAATAGAACCGACTAAAATTGTAGATCATGCAATTATCTACAAAAATTGTCTCATGATACTAATAAGTCTCTGTTTATTTCAACGTTTAAAGGAAGAAACTCCACTCCACAAGAGGTAATCACCAATGGAATTCTCTTACTTCTTTATATTTATGGAGCTCCAAAAAAAATAACCTGCTTGGATAAGTTTCGATACGTATGTTTTGTAACGAATACTCGTAACAAAAAAATTTGTGAAGTTAACTTGTCGTTTTCGGGTATATTATCAAGTTCAAGTGTGATTTGGTCATCAACTAAACCGAAAAGACTGGGGTTGGAAGTTAATCAACAATACTTCGGAACCAATGCAGACTCTTCCACCTGCACCGGAAAAACCCCTCAACACAATTTTTAGCAATTCATAAGCATGTACCAGTTGTCAAGGCTAGTCATGCTCCAATGTTGATTCGCCAACAGAAGAGTGTTCAGCGAGACTAACTGATTCATGGCTGTTAGGACATTTTACTTGCACCCAACAGGAACAAGAAAAATAACAAGTAGAGAAACAAGAAGAAGAGGAACAAGAAGAAGAACACGAACAAGACCTTGAGGAAGCAGAAGTATTGGATGATTACGAATAATTTTCCCAATCTCTTAAAATTCACACCGCTTTCATCATTTCCTATAGCACCATTTTTTATTACTGAATAATGAATAAAACATATCAGGATCACAAAGGATCGTGGAATAAGCCTATTTAAAGAAAAAAAACGGGAAACAATTTTTATAGATAATTGCTTCATCTACAATTTTAGTCTGATCCATTTTTATGATAAAACTCACCGTTTGGATATAAACGAAAAAAAAAACATAATTGCGAACGTTGACCTTAAATAATTTTTTTTGCAAATGTCGGATCGATGGGAAATTCGTACAAATGTTCAGCTCTATACGAATTTTTATAACCTTACATGTCTAACTTGACCGGGCTATTACAGAATTAATGAAATGAGTAATTTGACTGAAGTTATATATTTACAAGGAATGCAGTGCAGGGTCTTAACCATGAAAATAATCTCAATCATACCTGCAAAGCACGTACACCTGCCCATATTTTGCATCAGTACTTCCGCCGAACCTAAATAGTTCAAATATATTAATATGTTGCTTCGAATACTAGTTTATTATATGAATGATTAAACTAAATACCAGAACTGTGTTGTGGTGATCAATTTATCGCTTAAGCATAAAATACATGCCAACATTATTTTGTCATGGACAAGTTGATTGGTCAAGTACTACGAATTATCTTTGATTACAGATCGTTCAGGTGTGTGAACTGTGAGCACTTACCGCAAATCATAGAGTGTGCTCTCCCCACCAAAAGGAGCAAAAAATGAAAGTGAAATTTGGAAATCTGCACAAAAAAATTTCCTTTTGTAAGTGTTGGAAAGTGCCGCCCCTGGATGAACTCGCGTGGAAATGCAGAGTAAGTGTTTCTCTGTTCCTCTTCCTTGATCGAGATGAAGCTGGTTATTTGAAATGAAGTTTTATCAACATAACAATCAATATGAAGTTGAAAAATAAATAATTTTTGAAGAACACAACACATTGCCGGGAAAAAATAACTGAAATACTATTGGTACCGAACAAACTTTCGTATACACGAACACAATGTTCTCTAGAATCAGATGGGCTATAAACAAATTCTCTCCCTTCAAATCACCTGGAATGGATGGAATTTACCCCGCTCTGTTACAAAAAGGGCAGGATGTACTAATACCACATCTATGCAAAATCCTAAGAGCCTGCTTGGCCTGGAGATATATACCAACTGCGTGGCAGAGAGTGAAGGCTCTATTCTTGCCAAAAGTAGGCAGGATTTCAGACTTCACTCCCAAGTCATACAGGCTAATTAGTCTATCGTGCTTCCTGCTCAAAACGCTGGAGAGATTGATAGATAGGTACATCAGAGACGACACTCTCAAGGCTCAACCCCTGAGTGAACGTCAATACGCATACCAACCAGGAAGATCAACCGACTTGGCATTGGATGATCTCACCAGGCTACTTTCAAAGTCACTTGAAGACAAAGAACTAGCAATAGCCACCTTTCTGGATATAGAAGGAGCTTTTAATAACGTATCCACTATATCCTTGACAAATGCACTGACGAGGAGAGGAGTTCCTCCCACAATAAGTCAATGGATACAAGCCAGTCTAGAAAATAGGACCATTACGTCCACCCTGGGCGAGGCAACCATAGAAGCCAAAGTCAATGAGGGTGCCCACAGGGCGGAGTGTTATCGCCGCTAATGTGGGCCACTCTAGTACGGCCTCATTACAAAACTGTCCGCAGAAGGCCATTACTGACTAGGATACGCAGACGACCTGGTAATAGTCGAGAGAGGACGATTTCCAAGTATAGTCTCGGAGCGCATGCAAAGCGCTCTAAACATCGTTGACAGGTGGTGCAGAGAAGAGCAACTCTCCATCAATGCACAAAAAACTACAGTGGCAATATTCACAAATAAAACAACACTGGTAGGCCTGAAACCACCAATGCTGAACGATGTAGAGATCTCGTTTGTTAAAGAGGCCAAGTACCTTGGAGTAACTTTCGACCAAAGACTAACGTGTAACTCTCACGTCCAAAAAATCGCGCATAAAGCCACCATTGCACTCGGAATATGTGGCAGAATGTGCGGAAAAAACTGGGGGCTCAACCCTAAAATGACCCTATGGTTATACACGATGGTCGTGAGACCTATGATAACCTACGGGTCGGTGGTGTGGTGGACAAAAGCACAGCAGACGGGGATCATTAGGCTATTAAATGGCATCCAGAGGCAGGCATGCCTGAGGGTGACAGGAGCCATGAGAACAACTCCTACGCCTGCTATATGGAGGTCATACTGGACCTGCCACCACTACACATATACGTCCAAGGAGAAGCAAGGTCCGTGACACACAGACTAATGCAGGGTCAAGCTCCAATAAGCCAGAAGCACGGAGCTGACTGCCGGAAGCTACATGAGGAACTGAGGGCAGACCCAGTAATGGGAATGCCAACGGACGCGATGGTTCCCAAATACAGCTTCAAAATACTGATACCAGACAGAAAGGACTGGGAGAATGGGCCACCCGTGAATGCAAGATCGGTCTGGTATACAGACGGGTCAAAGACAGATAACAGAGTCGGCGCTGGAGTTTACGGGGCAAAGCCAAGGATTAACATCCAGTTTAGCCTTGGAAAATACGCCACAGTGTTTCAGGCAGAGGTAACGGCTATACAACACTGTGTCGGAGAAATACTGAGACGATAGATAAGGAACAAAACAGTGGCCATCTACTCCGACAGTCAAGCTGCGCTCAAGGCAATCGGTTCCCACCAAGTCAAATCAAGACTGGTTTTGGGACTGTTTGTGTGATCTGACCGAGCTGGGTAGTCGTAACAATGTAACCCTAGCTTGGGTGCCAGGCCACGAGGGACACCTGGGCAATGAGCGGGCCGACACACTAGCCAGAGAAGGCTCTTCGGCAGCGCTCATTGGGCCGGAACCCTTCTGCGGCGTAGCAAAATCCACCACAAAAGCCCACACCAAACAGTGGGTACAAAACAAATCTCAAGAGTGGTGGGAAACCCGACCAGGATTGAGACAGGCGAAGGAGTTCATCAAAAGACGCTCGCCAAAATTCACGACGGAACTCCTCAGCTATAAAAGGAGGATCGTCAGACAAGTAGTAGGTCTGTTGACAGGCCATTGTAGGCTTAACAGACATATAAATATTATAGGTCTGGCGGAAGAAGCAATTTGCAGGTTCTGCCAGGAAGAAGAGGAAACCGCAATACATGTAATGTGCCAGTGCGGAGGACTAGCAAGGGTGCGGTTTCTACAACTTGGAGATGAAAAACCAAGAGCGGAAAGCTATTTTGAGAGGTCATTATCAAATCTGCTCAGTCTGTATTACCGAATGAATCTGAACCAATTATTCTCATACTAACCACACTAGTCGATATGAACTCTCATATGTACACTTGTACAGGAATTAACGTTTTTTGACATTCAAAATATAAACAAAATGTCGCCATATTGAAACGAAATCACAAAAGACATTGTTTGCTTTAGATTACAATCTAGTCAAAAAATATGAACAAAACTGGTAAGAAAACTTGTCATAAAAAATCTGTATAATACATATATCAACTAAACTAACTGTTCCAACATAATTTATTCTGTAACGTGCCAAATGTAAGCCGCGAACCCAGTACAAAAAACACGACTATGCAATAAAAATGTAAAAGCCTACATGCCTCAACACAACATTATACGGTAACAATAACCATTTCTATTAAATTGGCAGGTATCACACCGCACATTTCCGAGTTTTCAGAGACAGGGAGGGACAACGAGAAATAGAGGTTGAAAGTCCATAGATAATCGATGCGGAAAATCGGTTTGTCGGATTGGCAATGGAGTGCTGTTGAATAAATAAGTTTCGGATGCATACATAAACCGTGGATATGGTGATTTGACGGATTGTTTGAAGGTCACCTTGAAATCAAGAATAATGTCTATTACCCAATCAATATCAACTTTGAGAAGGCGATTCCACTGGTAAATTCGAACTAATGGTATCTATACGGCCTATACTAAGTTATCTGGCACACATACATATAAAAGAGAAGACGTTGAGTATCTGCACTACCAATCTCTGATAGAACATTTGTCACCAGCGGGATACTCATTTCAATAAACTAGATAATTTTTTTAGGCGACACCCATTACATAGGCCTACAAATAGTGGTTTTTTCCCAACGCAAATAAAGACGCAAATAACCTATAGTACTTTTCAAAGATAGATCGTAGACAAAAACGCCGGTGTTGACCCCAGAATAGTATATCAACTGGATGAAAAGGTGTTTCAAACGCGCGAATTTTCGAGCACGACGGCAATCAATATTAAAAAATAAATAGGTAAATGATGAAAAAACTAAAGAGGTGGTTCTCATCTACGCTTTAAAAGGTAGTATAAGTCTTCATTCAAGTGGAAAAAAACTATATTTGTTTGCTTATACATAAACCGTAAATAAGATGATTTGACTGATTATTTGAAGGTCATCTTGAAATTAATGATAACGACTATGAGAAAATATTTTGCACTACGGAACAAATTTCTATTGATGACCAATGTTTCAAATTATATCAACAGTTTGTATGTATTGTAATCACAACCCGATTATACTCCTAGGTATCAAGCAAGATGACACTATACAAATTGGAAAAAGCACTATGTGAGAGAATAACGTCTAAATTATCTGTCATTGATTTTTTTTTTCAATAATTTAAGAGATATAATGGAAATAAATTACATCATATAATTGTTGTATTTATGTGTTTCAAAACAAGCTCTCGAAAAATAGTTATTTATTATACAAGGGAAAAAAGTATTAGATTTTAGGTCGAGACAGAAAACCGAGACTATTATTTTTCCCGTGTATAATACACTATTTTTTTCTGTGACGGGAAAAACGACGATTCAAAAAACCTTTCGGTTCACGACATCTTTCATATTTTCTCTTATGAACAACCATTTTATCTAGATATACAAACACGGTTCATAGCCGCATCGATAGGATTGCGGCTTACTAAGCCATCGGTACGTGATTCAAAGCGACAGGTACGCACCTTTTTTTTTCACTTTATCTTTTTTCGAACTTAGGAATAAAGCCTGAATAGGTTAGGAGTGTGCAGGTTGAGTAATGAGTAATGAAGGTAGGAGGTTGGGTTAGAGCCTCGAGCTGAACATCGGATGCATGCGGGATCAGCTTTTGCAATAGCAGATATCTACCTTTACCTATGTATATATCCGAGAAAAAAGTACTGGGAAAAAAGTAGTTTCATGAAAAGTCATATTTTAGTACCTGTCAACAGAGATAAAATGTCAAACTTTTTTCCCGTCACAGAAAAAAGGACATTTTCCTTTACCATTCTCCAAAAACAAAATAATATTTTGTGTTGGTAACTTATTAAATACATTCAAACACATATGGGCGTATGATTCATACATGTCACCTTATCATACGCCCATATGGGTTTGAAAGTATTTTATAAGTTACCAATATAATGAATAAAAGATGACTATGTTGATGATGAGAACATAAAAAACAGAATCAATTTCCAATGGAAAGAAGGATTCATCCAACAAATTGTTTAATAGTGGTTTATAGAAAACAAAATTGCCACCGTGCCGATATTTAGGCATTGAAATAGTATTTCCAAGTTTGCTGAATCAAAATAAGCCAGAATATTCCAAACCAGTTCATTGATCTTTTATAGCAAGACATCGACAATAACAAAAGAAGAACAATTTCAGAAGTACGCTTTCTTTTATTTCTTTTTTCCTCACAACAAGAATTAGCTTTTCACAAGTTTTCGAACGTATTCGCAAAGTTACGGATTTCAATAGTTCGTTTCAACACACTATAAACTCAAATCCTAAGATAACTACGGAAATGCAGTTTCATTAACATTCATTAAAAATGAATTAGCATCGATAAAAACATTGAGATTTCGTTATTTATCTCCATTAGAATGATAAATATAGATATGACGAAGCTTATCTAAACCGGAATATAACGAGGAAATTTCTAGTGGAAATTAGCCTAAGAGAGCAGTTGTGAATAAAAGAGAGCCTTGTGATTCTTTTGGGAATAAGGATTATAAATTCGCGGGGGAACAACAGATAATTGAGTATTCTCAAGTCAATCCTCAAGGCATAATAATAGCGTTGAGAGAATTAAAAAGATTGAATTAAAATCAACCGGTATTTCTTTTCAGTTTAATTTTTCAAAGAAACCAGCAATATTTAAAATGTAGCTTTCGGATCAAAAAATAATTCGAGTCATGGTTCGGGGAATCTTTTTCTCAAAAATACAGGTAACCTTTAAACATTTCAAAATAAATTCATTTCCTATTTTGAATGCTACAGAACTTCCTGTTTATAAAAAATGAACTTGACGGAGATATTTATTAATTTCAAGACTGGATTTCGAGTAAGTATGATTCCTTTCTATATATCTGAAAACATATTTTTTTTGAGGAAACTGCTGCATTTATCATACATTCGAGTAGACTAACCACAAACCCACCAATAAATCAGAGGATGAAGGATATATCGAATAACTCGAGAGATAGATCAGCATATTTCAAAGCTATGGCCAAGTTCCAGCTGGCTTTAGTACGGAAACATAGATAACTAAAGATTAACGCCAATCGTTAGATGAAACCTAGAGAGATATCTCGTAAATTTCAGACCTGAAAACACTCAAAAGGAATCCATTACTATTTCAATCTTCCATGAACAGACGGTAACAACTATCACCCTTTGACGGTTTCACGATGTGTTTCCCAGTATCAATTCTAACTACAAATAGAGAGAGCTCAAAGTCAAAGGATGATTCGATGTCCGACCCAAATTCAAAGTGAGCGTAAGCCAAAAAGCAGTGACAACCATTTTGTATTGAATAACCTACAGAATGAAAACGATTCAGTTCAAATTATCTTCCAGTTACAGAGTTATTCGGTGACATGCTCAAAACTGGTCCCAAGGAATACACCCTTTTGATGTCACTTGTTTCATTATTCCACCCCGATGGATACCCTTATCGAAGTGATCGAGTACCACCTCAGAATTAAATACATACCGTTTAATTTCATTAAGGTACCTGGTTCGATATGACTTGGTTAATGAGATTGAGATTTTGGAAATTGTATCTTTTGAAGTAACATAATTTCTGTCGACTCATTATGATCAACCAATATTAAAAAAAAAACTAAAATGATGTTTTGTGGCTGTTCTGTCCATCTGTTTGATTGAAATTGCAATAATTTTTTTCTTAATTGTGTATTATACCCTAGAAACTTTTGGATCAATGAAGAAAATATTTATTCATTGTTGTCGAAAAGAAATAATATGCGATTTTCAAAGGATTTCCATGATAAACATAGCCTTTTTAAGTACTTGAGGCTGTCATACTATTCTAAGGAATGGCGTTCGTTCATAGATTCCTCAAAAGTAAGTCTGAAAGCAGTATTACAGTATTACTGCATAATATCATCAAAACACCATCTAAATATTCTGCGGTTTCATCAACCAAAGGTATAGTACAAAAAAATATCCATTCCCTTAGGGCATGCGATAAATTAAAGGGAATCATTTGAGACAATGATAACATTAAAAAACACAATTGGAAAGTATGTGAAGATCTCAAAGTTGTGGAACTACTTCTTGGTTTCCAAGGTGGTTATACCAACCATTGCTGTTTTTTATGCTTATGGGATAGTAGAGCTAGGAAAGACCACTATATTAAATAAGAATGGCCATTTCTTGAGCAACAATAAATCAGAGGATTTTGAGAAAATAGTTTACAATTACATATATATATGTGCACATGTTGTGTTTTATACAAATCGCACTGATAACAACATTCTTAGGTTTAATATAAATATATAGTATTGTAAAAGCAAAAGGAAAAAAATAATAAAATGAACAGCGGATATCGCAAACTACGTAATAGTTGATGCCTTAGAAACTTTATTCATAATAATTGCTTAAATGGTGTGATCTGTTTGTTCCCTTTGGTTATTGTTGTTCTGTTTTCGTTAATATGTATTTATTATAATTGTGATAATATACGTGCTTCATACTATTTTTTTCTATTTATATACCTATTTATTCAAATTTGTATTTATTATGAGACTTCATCATTGAGATTTAATCTTCGGATAATAGGTATATTTTGATTTGATTTATTTAAAGATTTAAGAGAGGCACCAAGGTTTTTGAGATAATAATATGTTAGCCGACTACTGCTGGTATACATACATTACGAGAAACTGACAGTAATCAGTATTAAAGAAGGGGTAATCTGTGTCATTTTTGTTTTTTTTTTGAATCACATTTAGAAAAATTGTTAAAAATAAACACACTAAATATTTAAAAACTTGATGTCCTATTTTTTCTTCACTTGAGTATCTAACATAGGGTTCAAAATTCTACGATACTACCCATGGGTTTCCTATGGTAAAACACCTTGTGTGGTAGTGAAATTAAGCCCTGCATGCACAAGAAAATTCCTGTAAGCCAATCAACCACAAAAAAAGAAAAATAATCACCTTTAAAGCAAGTACACCCCATAATATAGCCCATCATGGATCCTAGACGGGCCTACCCCGTCTCCTGTCACTGCGGGGCCCGCCGAATCTTGGCCCCCATCGGGGGGCACGGGACGCCCCTGGAGGCTCGCGAACGCCGACAACAGAGCTTTCGTTAGAGAGTTTTCCTCGCGGAAACTGCACCGGCCGACATTTTCGCGACGATCGACAGGTTGTGTGTGTGTGTGTGTTGTGTAAACAGGCACGAATCGACTGAGAGGCGCGGCAGGAAAATTATCAGCCAGCAGCAGGAGCGAAACTACGACGGCAGGAGTTACGGCGGTCGCGAGTGACGGTGGCGGCGACTGGCGGATGGAAGTTGAACTATCTGCCAGCGTTGATCTGTTTGATAGGATTTTAAGTGACACGAACAATAACTGCGTTTTTATTTCTGTTGCTAGAGTATCAACATTGTTTGATGTGGTTGAGTCAGTGATATTATACTGGGTGTCCCATCTTTTTCAAGGCGAATAATCCTCGTAAGAAATGATACAGATAGCAGTAACAATAATAACAATACAAAAAACTTTTGAAATGATGCATTTTCATAGGAATCTTACGTTCCACGATTATACTTCGTCGGAAAACAGAGAGGTCGAGGACTTTTCAGTTTGGAGTATGTGCATAACAGAGTACTGTATGGAGCGAAAGCAAAAAGGAAAATGGGTGAACATCATTAGGTTTACATATACTACTATTATATACTACTATTATATACTACTATTATATACTATTATATACTATTTTAGGGCTGGTCTAGACTGCTTTTATATGGTGTTAGTCTTGATTCGGCTCCTCTGAAGGTATTTCAGAGAGCGGGACAAACCAGCTCACATCTGTCCCAGGCCAAACCCAAAAAAAAAATTACAACGATCGGTTTGACTTGAACCATTGCCAAAGCTGCGAGAAAAAAGATTTTAAATGCGGCCCTGAGAATTGAATTTCTTTTTAAATAATCAGTGTTGGCACACTATGTATGCACCTTCAACAGTTTGGGCGTGAGAACGGCATTGAGAACGAAACTTCAAGGTCGATGGTCCTTGCCAAAAAAAAAAACAACAGATAGAACCTGTATACAATATTCGAGTGCATCTCAATGAATTTTGTTCATCCTGAATAACTCATGATTTGTTAATTTTCAGAAAAAACAACGTAAAAGTACTCCAAAAAGATGAACATTATGCATTATGCAGAGTGTAGCAGTAATCTCTTGAATTTGTTTGAATACAACACCCTATATATTTTTCAATAATTCTCCTCGGCAAGTAGATATCAAAATGTATAAATTTTAGGATCTGAGGTGGTGCTGTGGGTTTTCCAGATTTTCCTACTGCTAAAAAGTAAAAATTCAAAATTAGTAAGTGGCCTGGAGGCGCCACGGCAAATCATGTTTATAAGGGAATACTAATATTATTATTTCTGAGCTTCTGTATTTTGTTGAAGAAATATCTCTATTTTTCGAAAATAATGACTTTGTTCTATATTTTTATAAGTAACGGAAAAGGTGATGAGAGTTCTCTAATTTTGATTACATAATAATCATTAATTGCCAAATGAACCACCACCGACTTAAAGTATTACCATTTTTAAAATCCACCCAACGAAAATCTGTTGCAATGAGTATGAATAATTAAAATAATGTTCTGCTGTAGGTATATGCTTTTTGCGTTTTTCCTTTTAAAAACACATTGGCATGCACAGTATATTTAGGATTCAACCTTCAGAGCAATATCAAATATTCTAAAATCAATCGCGATTACACCACTTTTCACTTAGCACACACTTTGAATAAAACACACTTTCAACTTTTTCTATCTACGCTTTCATCGTTTCCATGCCTATATAGTGATCCATCATCCCTCGAGTTGCTCAGGAAATAAGCCGGATCAATTCTTCTTTATGTAACTTACATATTTCGTGTATAGACTAAGTACAGCACTCGCAATGATATAAAAAAAAGAATTTGTGTGGAGGTTAGGCATTAAATGCTCATATCCCACTCATTTGCAGCACTCGTAGGAAATGATTTTCATTCTGCGGTCGTTATACAATTCAGTTTTCCGTTTATTGTCATGGTTATTCAACTATTTTGACCCAACACAGTCTGAAATGAAAAAAAAAAGTTAATTCAAGAAAATGTATGGTAAGAGCAAATGAATTAATTCGTCTAGTTAAGTTACTGTGTTTGCAAAATTATTCAATTTTGTAAGTAACTTTTCAGAAACGGTTGACGGGCAAATTGATTCATTTGTCCTTCTATTATTCTATACATTTCCTTGACTTTACATTTTTTCAATTTTTAGACTGCGGAAAATTTAAATTACCGAAAAACTTATCAAGAAACAAATTACCTCCACAACATCAAACCTTCACTTCCATTAATACTATCAAGTTATTCAACCAACAATAATAGTCGTACAATGAAAAGAATTGAAAGCAATTTTTTTGAAGTCTGAACAATTATTTTTAACACGTCTCAACCCCTATTCCCAAAAGAAAACCCAATATTTCAATTTATCACACATCGTAGCTTCAGGAGTGAAAATTCACTGAACAATATGAAGAGAATCAGCGATTAAGTGCAGAAAGCGTACTGAAAAATCGGGGATGGCTTCAACCTCACCACAGTCTGCAGGATATATTGAGTTCTGAATTGAGCATTGATCCTAAACAGGGTCACCTTGATTGTTGTTGTTTTTCTATATCGAAGGTAACGAGTGCAGGAAATACACTTTCCATCGAGTTATATACACAATTTATCCTACCAGAAATTACTTCTGTGAAACCATTCAAGAGATATAATATTGCCAGTTTTCTCCTCTTTATATTCTGAATCTGCGGTTCGAAACTAGGCTTGATATTTACGAGACCGAACACTTTGCTAAACAATGACGAAAAAATATTCGCCTGTCGGGGATCTATTCCGAACAAACGAAATTCATAAATTATCATTAGACACCGAGTTGACTAAGAAGTCTGGAAGGAGGATTAAATTTCTCTTCAGTTTGTTCTCAGCTCGTTCTCTAAAGAGTAATTATTGGTGCTGTTTCCATATTGAAAATTATGTAAACATGAGCCCCAAATTACCCAACAAGTTACCCAAGCCGTTTCTATCAAAATGCAAGAAAACAAATACAGATCATTGGTAGTGACCGATAATTAGTTTTTTTTTTTTAATGAATATTGTACGTCCAAACCCTTGAGAACATGTAGGACGATTTCCGATGTGATTTATTTATGAATTTTGTTTCATGTTGCCCGTTTCACGTTTAATGTTTCATGTTTCAATGTTTCAGGTTTAAATGTTGAAATGAGTAACTACTCATTTCCTTTATTTGTAACCGATATATTTTATTGGTAATAATGTTTGATATACATATGTACAAAATTGAACTCCTAAAACACCATTCATTGAATTACAAATATTTCCAATAAATCTTCTATGCAACACAACCAACGCAAAAATATAAATTCTAAAGTTTCAATTTTTGGCGAAGGTTTATAAACAAAAAATAACCTATCAAACCTTATCAGATTGTTGGGATTGCCAGATGGCAGAGAAAAACAAATATTTCTGGAAATATCGATATTATATAATGTGTTTGTATTCAGGTAATGTTCCGCCATTTTGTAGTAGGTGAAGATATTGACTTTATATTCTATGGTTGTGAAGTATTCGTCAGGAGCTTCAAAAAGATGCGTCACAAGACCCCTCTTTCCACTAAATTTTTTGTTCCCAGGTGGCATCTTGACAGTTTTATCTGTCAATTTTACTCAAAAATAAAGTATTCTTGCGTCAATTTCATTAACCCAAGTTCCAATTTTTTGAGTTGATCCGTTCAAAAAATAAAGGGGGGGGGGCATTGAAGAAAAGCACTGTATAAAGAATTTGTTAAGAGAATTTGTATTAAGAGAATTTGATGCAGACTTTTGAAATCTATATCTGGAAGGTTATCCAATCTGAATTCATTTGGTAACTAACTGATTGTAAAATTTGGCAGCATTATATGAAAAAAAGTTGCAGTGGAGTGAGGAGGAATAACAAAACCTTGTCTATTGCGTGTATATTCAGATACATAGTTTTAAAACGACACATTTACCAGGTAGCATGTGACGGATTTTTTTTTTAATATAAATGATTAAGAGAATGGGCCCCAGAATAGAACCCTGGAGTACTCCTGCTTTGACCATGAAAAATTCTGATTGTTCGTTATTATTGAGGACTACACAATGCTTTCGATTGTGGAGATATGACTGGAATAGAGAATGTGTAATACCTCCAACACCGTAGAGAGCTAGTTTGTTCAAGAGAATATAGAAAAAGGTTAGTGTTTCACAGGACAAACATTATTTTTGCAGTCTCGCGTTGGATGTTACAAAATTGTTATTTTGTAGAAGATTCAATTTTCGTCACTGGTCAAACAATCAATTATTGCAAAACTGTCATTTCCAATATAAACTACTAGATTACGTTATCCGGATGATGAAATACTGTTTTATCTCGTTCATCTCTCATGAGGACAATAAATTACGCCCTGTCCAAAGCCGTAATTAGATAATATCAGATGAAATTCATAGAGTTAAAGAGAGCGTGACAGGGCATTAGTGTAATTTGTTTGTAAACAAAACATTTCAACGTCAACATGGAAGTAACAGTACATATACGAGTATACAATAGTTATTTATGATACAAGTGTTAAAAGTGGCATTTTATTTTGTGAGTGGGGAATATTGCGAAACGAGCGTTAGCGAGTGGAGCAACCCCACGAGCAAAATAAAATCACTTTTAACAAATGTATCATACAAAATTTTTTGTTCAACAGTTACTGCTAGTAAGAAAAAAACAAAAAAAAAATAAGATCCATAAGGATTCGAACACACGATCTTTGGATTACAAGGCTGACTGACAGATACTTCAAATATAATAAACCCCAACGCACTTTATTTATGAATGTCATTATTTGTCAGTGATGAAGGACATTCTACAGTTGGACTAAATACTACTTCGTTTGTAACTTCAAAAGGAATTAGTATTATCAATTGCGCAAACGGCCAAATACATGTGTGAACTTTTATAAATGATTCCTCTTGAGTAGGTGTTCTGATTATAATATCTGATTGAAGTGTTTCTATTAGAGAGATCTATATTACTGAGTATCCATCATCTCATCTGTCATTTTACTTTTAACACTAGTGTTAAAAGTACTTTTAACACTAGTGTTAAAAGTGATTTTGTGAAAACGTCAGTTTTTAGTTCATGTGTCAATGAATTAAAAACGTCATTTTTAATGTCAGTTGTACAAAAACATATTTATCGATTTTATCTGCTGACTTGATGACACTCATTTGCAGTGTGATTACATGCGTGCTGAAAATATCCTGCTGTCCATTTCGCAGATTATTCGATTATGAAGTAGTTCAAAAAATTTGAGATCGAATAGTCTGGATGTTGTGTCAATCATTTCATTTGTTTCGAGTGTGTAAATCAGTGTCTTTCAACGCGTACGATGTTAGGCAGGTTTGGCAGGGAATTTCGTTGATACATTTAGAATCCGCTTGCCATGCATGGACAATACCTATACATAATTTGAAGTTAGCAGTATGTTTAGCTTCTGAGAAAATAACTTTATTATATTTTCAAATTTTTCACACTGTAGTCGGCTTGGCAGATGATTTCGTTTATACTTCTTGAGGAAATTACTCAGGGAGCTACAGAACAGTTCAGCATGGAACTATTTTGGTATAGGGTTGTTCTGGAGGTGAAAAGGAATGCACCTGACACAAAAGTGTCTGAACAGTCGTTGGAGAAAAGGATTGAAAAAAATAATATCGTTTTTTTTTTTCAGTGTCAAAGCCACACGGATGAATTCAAAAATCCACACAGCGTGATTCTAAACTTCATTTCTCTCCAACATGTTCTTTCCATCCGTGCATACGGCCATCGGCGCATAAATACATATTAATTTCCACCCACCAGTTCAATTTTATGATTTTCTATCACTTTCACATAATCTTCAATATTAAAATAATAATTGACACAATGTATTATCCACCAGTTCATTTCATGAAATCCTGAATTCAATTCAATTTCAGTAACCGAAAAAAAAGGAGGGAGACACGCCACTGATCAATCGGGAATGATCGGAAAAGGACCCCGCACGGTTCTTATAGAAAATGGGTCCCAGTCGAATTGGCTGAAAATTCAGTATAATGTAGTTTATGGTGTCCTGGTCAAATGTCTCCACGGGCACAACGAGATCTATTGGACAGTTTTTGAGATACAGGGTGTCAAATATGCAGAGAGGGGGTTGTTCTTACCTTTAGGAAATCGTTAATGAGGCTATTATTTTTTTACAAAAAGTTAGGGAGAATAATTGCAATCTTAATATTGTCGACTCGAATTGTAATGAAACGTTCTAAGACTCCGTATACAGGGTTATTAATAATTACAAAATTTTCATGTAATTCTCTGAACAAAATCAGTCAAACGCAAAATAGGTAAATATCATTGTTTAATTTTGTTATTGAGTGATTTCAGGTTACTATTATACAGGATTACTCAAAATTTTCAGTTGTATGCATTTCAATTTATTTATTATACTACAAACCCTGTACACTTGGATATGGAATTTTGGCAATTATCAAAAACAAAGACTTGAAGTGTAAAATTAGAATAATAATAGATGCTAGTATTGAAACTGTTGAATCAGCTAAAAGGCTTGGAAAAAAAAAGAATTGTGACGAGCATTGGTACAGGAGTAAATGCTGCAAAGATGTTGCATATGCCCAATAAATGCTAAATGAATAAGAAAATGTCCTAGATCGTTATAACCTCTCTTAACAGACATGCTATATGACCTAGTAAAAACAGCTATTTGTGTAATTAGAGCACAAAGTGATGAATTGCCGCTCGAACAAAGAGAGTTATGCTTTGGAGAGCGGCAACTACACTTTGTGCTAGAAATACACACAATAGTTTTTCAACAAACTCAGATCTCAGATACAGAAAAACACTGGATATACATTATTACCTAATAATATTCATTTCTTTTATTATTTACTAGATTAAAATTGAATGTACCATTTTGACAATTTTTAATAAATATAGCAAGTCGGTATCCAAATTGCTGGCAATACAATCCATATCTCTAACACATAAAAAAAATTTAACCTTGATCGACGGCGGGAAGGACAGAAACACTAACCATTAGGCTATACAGACAGCTTTACAATATTGAGTTACACGTTATTCACAATATAACCTATATATACACGCCGTCAAATCGGAAACATTCGAATAAGTGAGCGTTTTCTCAATTTTGTCGCTCTATATCGAAAAAGCTGTCAATTAATGACATTCCACATAGTACATTAACTTTGTGTTGAGATTTGAACGCGCCAAAGGCTACTTTATTGTGCGGTTGTCGGAAAAGATTTTTATTGCAGTAGTGTACTGTTTGATAGCTGCATAATCATGCCGTTGACCAGAATCCGTACAAGATGCAACAAATAGACAAGAGCCATCAAATATTGATCATATCATAATTAGTTTTCTAATATATGTTTAATTTTTATAGATGTTCCTTAAAAAAATTAAAATAAATCCAAAAAAAAAAAACAAAATTTTGAGTGACCTGGTATAATAGTAACATGAGATCACACAATATCAAAATCAAATGATACTCACTTATTCTACAAGTCTACGAGCTTTTGCGTTTGATTGATTTTGTTCAAAGAATTACATAAAATTATGTTATTATAAATTACCCTGTATACGGAGTCCTAGAATATTCCATTACAACTCGAGTCGACAATATTAAGATTGCAATTATTCTCCCTAACTTTTTGTTACAAAATAATCCTTACATTAGTAATTTTATAAAGGTAAGAAAGCCTCTCTCTGCATGTTTGACACCCTGTATCTTAAAAACTGTCCATTAGATCTCGTTGTGCCTGTGGGGACATTTGATCAGGACACCTTACACTACATTATACTACATTTTTAGCCAATTCGACTGGGACCCATTTTCCATAAGAACCGTGCGGGGTCCTTTGGCTGCTAGCTTTTGCTGCCAGCTTCACGTTGGTTTCACTTTCTTAAGTGACGAGAGAGACAAACCTATAATATAAGCATTTGCAAGCTTTTATAAATACAACCCATTGCGTTTTTGATATATCCTCTCATGTTACGCGGACAATTTCAAACATATTATGTTTCATTCACACTGCGATTTGTTAAGATGTCTGTTTCGGTAATAATATTCTCATCTAACACTCTGGGATATAATGTATCGTATATTAACTATCTGAACCGATTAGGAAAAGGCAATTAACGGTGTGTGATATCACTGCGGCGGTGGGAATTTACACGGGGTTATCACGTTACTAAACAGTGCAAGCCAAAGGTTGAAACAAGGGTCAAGGTCAAATTCTGTAATACTATATTCACGTGGTAATTGACACCATGCTGTTTTGTCGAACATTATAAAACGTATGTACATATAATCAATGCGTTTGCCCTGTTCCATGGTCACACGAATAATTCGAATATTATATGAGAAAATAGGAACAACGAAAGTGGGACGAGAAAAAATTATAAATAAAAGTTGGAAATGTCGTTCAAAGTAACATACGACAATTATTCATCTCTACGAATGTTGAGTCCTTGAAACTAAATATGTGAAAATCGAGGGGGAAACTACTCTTTCATTAGGTGTACATCATAACATTTTCATTAATTCAATAATAATTTTAATTAAATTCATTATTCGAAATGTCAAAACTCGCCAGAAATTATTTTTGCGCAAAAAAAAACATTTGAAAACTGATTCAGAGCTGACCAACTTGAGAACGGTCGGAGATAGACGAATTCTGCGAACTCCAATCGATTCAGAATGGCCGAATTAGTATATACTGAGAATTTGAACAAAAAAAAATCTACGGACAAAAAAGTCGAGTAATGATAAATAATTTTTCGAAATTCTTTATTTTTCACTTTTCGAATTTCAAATTTTTGTCCCCGAACGTATTTCGACGTGCTGATTCTGAATCTTCGAACGAAAATATCGAAAACTCACCAGAAATATTTTTGGCGTCAAAAAAACGATTTGAAAACTGATTCAGAGCTCACCAAATCGAGAACGTTTAGAGATAGACGAATTCTGCTAACGCCAATCGATTCAGAATTGCTGAATTAGTATATATTGGGAATTTGAACGAAAAAAATCGACGGGCAAAAAAGGCAAGTATATCATGATAAATAATTTTTTGGACTTTTTAAATTTTAATTTTTCAAATTTCAAATTTTAATCCCCGAACGTATTTCTACGTGCTGATTCCGAATATTTGAACAAAAATGTCGAAAACTCATCAGAAATATTTTTCCCGCCAAAAAAAACATTTGAAAACTAATTCAGAATCAGAGCTGACCAACTCGAGAACGGTTAGAGATAGACGAAATCTGCGAACGCCAGTCGATTCAAAATGGCCGAATTAGTATGTATTGTCATTTTCGAGTCGATCAAAAGAAATTAGAAATTACCCGAAAAAGTTGCAAGGGGTTCACCCCTAAAAATCATTAAAAGTACCAAGTTGTCACATCGACTCGAAATTCGCACTGTGTACGTAAAATTTCATGCTCATTCCAAAAATGTATGATTTTCTATGCTCAGATATAAGATTTAGCCGGAAAAAATCAAAAATACAAAAAAGCGGCGCGTTGGTTAATTCTCCAACGTATTTGCAAGGTTTTGGCGAATGCACTAATGTTATAATTTTACACATAGCAGTTGTTTAGTAGTAATACAAATTTTATACAGCTGCAGTATTATTGGTATAGGCTATTACGCCTAGGCTCTGAGAAATCAAATCGTAGCGAATATTAGATAATAGTATGTTATTCCTAATTCCGAGCACTATTAGTTGTCACTACTTGGTAGATGCCGATATCGATATCGCGATTTTCCGCGATTTTCGTAATTAAATAAATATATTACGTTATCTGGTCTCCAAAAAGTGAGTTTTTCGTATTCGTAATAGTTTGATTTTTATGTTTGACTTCGCTTAGTCAATTAGTTAATCAGTTGGTCATAAAACCAATGGTAAGCCCAATTAAACTAACTCGATTTTTGTTGCATAACGGTATATTAACTATAGGTTGAGAAACTGCTCAAATTTGGACTTTTTGTCAATAATTGTCACACTGTCGTAGGAGTGCTTGAAGCCTAGTGCTTCAATAGATGAAACTGTTGCTAAATATCCGAGTGTAGTTAAAAGTCTTTCTTCAGCAGTACCTGTATTTGCCCTAAAAACATGTTCCGACGTAGTTCAAACACTCGTATTCTTTCTTTCTTTTCTTGAAAAAAACAAATCACTTCGGAAAAATCTAAATATGTCTCACTTCGCTAGGTAAACACTCCTGTAACATTCGTATTTTTTGACGTGGAACTGTATATTTTTTGTATCTATCAATCCTGAAAATTTTACAATCTTAAACAATTACAGAAGTTACGGAGTGAGACAAATTTGGATTTTTCAGAACTGAATTTTGAAAGTAGACTCCATTTCAAGTGAGAAAAAAGCATATAACTTGTTATATCCATTATCATTTGTTTCAAAGTTACAGCTCTATGATTGTGATCGTCATTTCATGGAAAAAAGTCAATCAAATATTATTCCATTTGAAAAAATGTTCAGTTGATAATATTTTCGAAATGTTCACCTCCTTGTTCACTTTAGGCATGTGCCCGTTAGCAAGCCGAAAAAGGAGGTATCTGAATATCATACTTGTTTAGTCGGATGAATACGATTCAATAATTATTCTTCTATTGTGTTTGAAACTCGCGCTAAGACTAAATCTTTCATGGAAATTCTAGGGGATTGAGATCGGGTAATCTAGGTGGCTAGTGGATCGTATTTATCTGGCTGCCGAATAAATTCGACAAAACAAGCATGATATTCGGATAACTACTTCTTCTGCTGTCTTATAGGCACAAACCTGCATTAACCGAGGTGGAAATTTCGAAAATATCATTATTCGATATTTTTCTCAAATAAAACTAGTTTTCATTATTTAGGATATACGAGTTGTACGTCGGCGTCACATTACAAGTGAAGTGTCTCAAAATGGGCCAACTGAAGAAAATATTTTTTATACATATTTTCTAAAGTCTGCCCAAATCCACATATCAAATATTTATAAATTTCAAATGCTGAAATAAAAAACATTCAAATCGACTTACCGGTAGTACTACTATTATTGGCATTGGCCTGTGCGAAGTGCGGATTCTGGAGGAGTTGTTGCTGCAGCAGAGCGTGGTTCATGGGCGGCATGTGCGAGTGCGGCGGGAGGGAAGGGTATGGCGGCGGGGGCGGCTGAGGGCCGCCGCCACCCTGCTGAGGGGTCTGACAGCTCCCGTTGCCGCCGCCCGGTACATGCTGGACGCCGCTCGGAGGGAAGGGTGATGGAACGGTTTCACCTAGAACAGATAAGGCGTTGAAATGAGGATGAAAATGGTCGGTGATGGTAGATTTCTTCGATGTCATGAGAGATTTTGAAAATATTCACTTGAATTGAAAGCTTGCATTGTCCAATTGGCCATTGTTTATGTTTGGTGAATGATGTGTCTATGTTATGTCAACTTTCACTTGAATTGGAAGCTTGGATTGTCTAATTTACCATTATTTATTTTTGATGAATAATTTGTCCATTTTGATTTTTGTTCGAATATAAATCAACAGAATATTCATGAAATCTGTTGTGGAATCATCTGCGGCTGAAAGACAAACTTTAGTCGCAATTTTTCATCGTTCAAGATAACCTCTTGGGAGGTATTCATGTTGAAAACGGGTATATTTTCCATGAAAATTGAAAAATGAAAAAAAAAACACATTTTGCATGGAGAATGTTGCCCTTTTCATTGGGTCCATGTTATGTTATTTCAATCATATTTTATTATTTATTACTTATTTACTATTATTTATTATACAGGGTGTTTCCGAAATTGGAGCAATAAATCAAATGGGAGAGTAAAAAATTACAAAACAAAACGAAATGGAAGAATACATTTGTGTCAAAAAATTTTTTTTGGGAAATATTGAATTTTAAAGTTTTAAATTTTTTTTTTGCTAATCACTGATCGGAGGAATACAGCCTGCGCGAACCCCGCTGAAACACTCCCAGCGGTCAGACACGCTGTGGCATTGAGAATGAAACCAGTGTCTCCCAAATAAAGGTAACTGAAAGCGATATCATTGAATTTTAATAAAAATTCCAGAAATTTTTGATTGTTTCAAAAACGAAAATTCTTGCCATTTATTGATACATTATGTTCTAGATAACAACCCATTTTCTTAATTGCTCCAATTGCTCCAAAAAAGTGATGAAAAGTTGAAATTTAAAAAAAAAGAAATAGAAAACAAGAGTTGAATTCGTGAAGACTGATAGAAAAAATATGCTCATAGCTAATCTGAACTACATTTCAATTTCTGCTATTTGGTACATGGGCCTGCTTGTTTCTTTATTCTCTACCATTATCAAATTACCGTTCAACAGATAAGTATCCAGCAGAAAACAACTACTGGCTCCTCAGAGTCCTGAGATCTATTATAATTAAGCTTTCTGCGGTGTTCCAGAGAAGTGAGCCAGCTCATAAGCGAAGTATCTCCGACGAAACGAATGGCTCTTTTTTCGACAGAGTTTCAATGTTTGTTTAGGTGCTGCACTCAGTATAGGGATTTGTGCCTTATAAATCATAAACAGTTGACGAAATGTGAAATGTCTCTTGGCACGAAACAGAAAACCAGGTTTTTGAGAGGCACCTTTGGCAATGGATCTCACATGGTTTTCCCATTAGAACGGTAATACCGAGCACTGATATCGGTATGGATACTCCTGACAGTTAAGCAGTACGCACACTGAATCCGCTCGACTCGGATCGGCACGACGGTTACCCGCGCACTGATTCGACTAGCAACTAGTTCTCTCGGCCGTAGTCGAGTTGAGTCGAACGGTCTCGGCCGTTCCGATCTGAATGAGTGCGCGGAGGTATATTGAAATAGGAACAATGCAAAACGTTCGACAATGCCATGCCGTGTCGATCCGAGTCGAGCGGATTCAGTGCGCGTACTGCTTTACGCTGTGTGATCAGCCTTTCTGGAGAAGAGCCATGCATAGGTTTTGTTCGCATTGAATTCTACCTAGCATCGACGGTATGCTGCCTGCTTGAGGGCGACAGCTCAGGAACAGTTTCTGCTAAACCATGGTTCATAGGATAATATTCTTCTTGACTCGTTACGTATATATATTTCCATCATCCCCAGCATTTTGATCTTAGAAATTATCTCGGCGCATTGTGTTAGATCTCCAAACGAGAAACACACTTTTTCCCACAGAAATTCTGACAAAAACATGCGAGGATCATCACAATCGGCTGAATTGTATTGCAATATGGGACGGGGGAGCTTTGTGCTGCTCAATGGTATAGAAAAAGAGCAAAGAGTGGAGATGAGGTTGTGGTCGAAGTTCCCAAGTGGAGCACAAGACAAACTCCTATACTATATGGATCAGAATTCGTGGTGAGAAAAAGATCAAATGTATCGGCATACTGGTAATTGGTATCAGACTGATCAAAACGATATGACGGTCAAAGGGGACACAAATTAACATCTGTTGGAAATTTGATAACGAAAAATGCCTATTTTATAGGATTATGTGGAAATCTGGTTAACCGATCCATTTTTCATTATTACCGAATGATCTTTGGTCAAGTAGTATACCCATGTCATGAAAAAAGTGAAATCCTTGTTCACACATTCTAACAATTTTGGAGGAGGATTGTTCTACCTATTTTACCAATGATCATTCAGTCAATAACTGATCTGGCTATTAAAAAAAAATCTATTTAGCTTCTCCTGTGATGTCGACTAGGAAGAAACAAATGATATTAGAATGGTTCAAAAACACTACAATACAAAAAGTTTCATAAATAAATCTGAATTAAGAAATAATCGTCAAAATTAAACAGCACTGTGCCTTAAAATAAAATAAAATCACTGATTATAAAAAATCAACATTTCAAATGTTTTCCATGTTGTGTATCATGTCCACTCCAGAACACAACTTCTGTTCAATAAAACTTGACGTCATACTCATTTCATATAACTGTTTTGAGATCAGGTTTTGTGAACCTTGAATAAAATTGCATTCATTTTGTGCTTTTCGATTACTCAGTGAGGGTGGGCCTGAAAATATCCATTAAAACGGTTCAATTTCATCCGCATGCATGCACCTTTGATTATCGACAAAAAAGATCAATCCATTTCGAGCCAACGTTTCTGAACACACATGACTACAAACTGCCGTAAGTTATAATTGGAATCGGAACCGAGTTGAAAACTTTTTTTATGACTTTACTAGTGGGAGTTGTCAACAAACTTTTCAAACAAATTCAAAACAGCAATTCGTTAATAGTGAAAAGAGCTGAAAATAGCTTGTTCGATTAATTTTGGTCTGTTTGAAATTATCACACAAACGACGCATTATTCAATTATGTTTTGCATTCCAACATGCAGCAACCTGATGAAAATTTGTGAATAATTACCGTCACTCGACAGTAAAATGTACAACGAACAAGGTTTCACCCTAAGCAATACTAAAAAAAATGTACTCAACTATATATAGACGTGTACTCATAAATGGGAACATACGATTTTATCTGAATGAAACATGAACACCTGAAATCCAGATACTCAAAACATAAGAGTAGAACTGTTTTTGATTTTGAGTTACGACGTTTCAGCTATTAACATCTATAGCATTGTTTAGGTTGTTAAGGTTGTTTTATTTATACAAAATTTTTCGGTTATCAAACTGAACCTTGATGTCTTTTGCGTCAGCAACAACATTCTCGTTTCCCAAAGTATAAACGCCCATTTCAGTCAACCGGCTGCATCTTTACGAGCAACCCTCAGTCTTTTGAAATAATAAGGAAGCATTCAAATTATTACAGTACCTACTGTTATTTCCGTTGATTTCAATTTAAACCTTGATATAGACTGAGATGTTTATTTTGAACTTGACCATGAAAGGAAAATTGATTTAGCCGATGATCTGGAACAAGGCTACGGCTTCCCAGAAAATCTTGAGCAAGCACGAGAACCAATTTCATTTTTCTCTTCACTCTCTGTGTTGGTTTCGTTTTCTCCATTGTCCTAATCAGATTCTCTCAGGCTTTCATTACCTTGACCCTCTCGTTGACCTACTTTTACTGCCAATTCTTAATTTTCTTTGCATGGGGGTTCAAGCTGCTTCTCTCTATACCATGCATCCTGAATTCATTAACATCCATAAGCTAACGATGAGCCTGGTATTGATGGATGCCTGGCCAATCTTGCTCTGTCTAACCCTAGTTTACTATTCGCAATAAAAAATACCACCTTGCCTTACATCAGAGAAGTAGTTTTTTTGAATCCGTTGCTTTCCTGTTGAAATTCCAGTTGTATTTACTACTCAGGGTTTAGTTGAGAAACAGCATATTATTGACACTCTGCCCATTTTATTTGAATAACTATTATTATTATTGTTATTTTTCGTCGTCTTGATATGAATTTTCGTTGGCGGAATCTTCTCTGTGTTTCTTTGGTGGGTAAGAAAAGAACTTGAGCACATGGATACTTCCATAGATTGAAGCCTGGATATACAAGATGAAGATTTTATTATTGAGAGGCTTTTTGATACTATAACCAAGTACTTTGGCTTCAACTTTGTTCAGGGAACCTAGTCTGTTTTACTCTTTTCGCTGATGCTAATATAACTGACTTCACATGGTGATGATATCCTGTTTAGAAGGCATATACAGATATAAAATGGACAAGTTTTAATTTTTTGTTTTGGTTATTATTATGAAAATCAAAGTAAAATGGAACAAAAATGTGAAATAATCATTAATATGTCTCTAGAAATGAAAAAGTTATGGGACTTTGAAGTTGCGCTTGAAAGAATGATTTCATCTAGTGTGACGTCACGCGACATAAACGAGAGCCTTGGCGCGGCTAAGGAACTGTTGTGGTGTAGTACCACATTACGTCAAAAGCAAGCAAAGACCACAGACGTTCCGCGCTACAATATGTAAACTTAAATAATCTATTGATCTGTCACTTATTGATGTATTTTAAACAGGAGCAAAGAGTTCAGAATTTCAGTGGCTTTCATAAACATGCAAGGTGTCTTCTTTCTGTATGGAAAACAGTATAGACTGCGTTTTTATCAAATATTTTTGTTTGTACCTCCTTTTCACCAACATTTATCATTAGCAAACCTAACATTATATGATCATTAAATGTTCAGATATGCGATCATAATATGATATTAATGCAGATCAAATACTGAAATGAACCAATCCAATAAATATCGAAACATATGATCAAGCATATGATAAACAGACTTTATCGATTACAACAGCAAAGGGTATCAAGTTTTAACATAACTATTTACAGAGTATCCTAATAACCCCTTTACAAAATATTGTTATTTGCTATGCAATCAATACATATAGCCCATCTATCGGCAGGATAGCGTAACATTTTTAATTCAGCTTCAGCTAATTGATAATATGATATACTATATATTATAGCATTCATCAAATATTGAGAGGAACATAACCAATAAATATTGACACATCTGATAAAAAAACTTTATTCTAATGGCAAATTGTTAACACAACTTTTGACATAATATCCCAATTATCACATCACTAAATATTGATACTTGCCATACAATCAATACCCATGATCCACCTATCGGCAGAATTCATAACTATCTCGCCAACAAATCAATAAACTGTACTGCTCCATCTGGCAGGAGACTTTCTAACATACCATTAATGTTTCAAGCGAATTCTCTAGAGGGCACTACTCGACAAAATGAAGTTCACAATAGAAGTGTTCAGAATAAAAGATATCACTGTAATTATCTCTAATGTATATGTATTAATCATAGAGTAATTAGTTGCTGATAAAATACTTAATAGTACTTTGAAATAATGGGAATGATATTGGATATGATTTTTTAATGATGTGTAATTAAAGTAAATACAGATGTGAGTGAATATGTTTAGGTAATGGAAATTACATACCTGGCTCGGATTTGGGGGGTGATAGAGGACTTTCTGGTAAAAGTATTCCTTTCAATACCAGGTCATCCCTATTGGCTCGGACTGATATTTTTCTTTCTAAGGCTGAAACAACAACATATTTATTAGTTGGAGGTTTCTAAACATGTTTTTTTGGGTCCTTTGTAAAAGATTGGAGATATAAAATAAACAGGGTTTTGATAACGGATATAACCTACGAAACGTGAACGTTTTTTGAAAAAGATAAGTTATTTTATTATGAACATATTTTTCAAAATTCAATAAAAATTCAGAATGTAAACCAAGAAATTTATTAATCCAGTAACAACAGACAAACTAGAGCAAAAAGTGAAAAATGAATTATTGTAGCACTCTGAAACTCGGCACATCTCGACTTCACGTATTTTTAGAAAAAAAATTGTTTACCAAAAAATCAGGGGTGGAACCTGCAACGATTTGAGACTAGTGAGACAAGTCTCACTTATACATGCCAAAGAAAAAAGTGGGTTTTACTCCTGCCTCAGTTTTCGACTCACCCATAATCTCGGCCATTTCTTCAATAAATGTTGAAAATAAACGCTCATACACATCCTATAAAAAATGAAGTATGTGATTTCAAGCTTGAGGTTTAAACTTGACTCGTGTTATTGAATGCAGGATATGAATAAGCAATTATTTTCAACATTTAGTGAAGAGAATGCCGATTTTATGGGTAAGTTGAAAATGAGGCAGGAATAAAACAACGTTTTTTTTTTGGCATGTATAAGTGGTACCGGTTACTCTACTTTAAAATTGTTACATATAGTCCAAAGAGGGTATGGGTTGCTGCTTCAGTATAATAATTCCATATTTACTAAATTATTCATAATTTTCGGATCATCCGCAAACATCTCCGTGAAGTCGGACAAAACACATTTTAGGTACTCAAAAGAAAGGAAGAAACGAAATTGAAATTGGTTTCACTTATCAATTGATGAGAGTTCGGGTGACGCCATGGATGCTGTTGTAACCACATTATCATTAGCAAAAAATAAATAAAAGAAAGAAGCGACGTGATTGGGTGCATCGATATAATTATATAAATTTTGAACATGTCATCATCCAGACAAATTTCAATCAGTTTTTAGAATGTCTTTACACAGGTGGTGCTGCGCAGGTTTTTCATGTTTTCCTGCAGCTGAAAAGTGAATACACCACAAAAAATCAGTAAGTTGTTCCGAAGCGTCACGGCCAATAATGATAATAGCCGTCCTCTTCCCGCACACGCTATGCCTTTGGGTATACTCAACGAGTGTTCATGAGGGGGTATTATAATTATTATTATTTACAGGGGTGGGATTCTGTGTACCATAGAATTCTATTGTCGACAGTTTTGTCTATTTCTCTCCCATAAATTCAACAATAATGTCATCTCACTTTTTTATCGACAATAGAATTCTATGGTACACAGATTCCCACCCCAGCATTGCTTTTCATTCTTGGACCTCACAAACCGAACATCACTTTGAATTCTTCGTCGTCACCCATTTTCTTCAACAATTGACTAACGCGAGAACTTGAAACATGAAATGAAAAATAGACCAGAATTTATTTCATGCTACATGTTTCAACAGAATTTGCTTCTTCAGACGTCACGTGAAACGCATTTTTGTGATGTGCGAATTCCCACTGAAAACAATGTGTTTCAATTTTATGAAATACGTTTCATGTTTTAGTTTCTTTGCCTGCTTATATCTGAAAACCATTGATTCGATTGCCGTAATAACACAGTGATCGCGTAAATCTGAAATGACAATTAAACCGGAGTTATTTGCGCACTTTATTAGGATTAACGTCAAGCACCAGAAGCCAGTATTCAAGGTCTTCAAGGTAATAATACAATTAACAATTCATTCGTATTATATACTGACATAAATACTCGATCGCTTGGTAGGGTGTCCCGTATAAAAAACCCTGTCAAACTTAAGGAGAATGTAATCAAAGGGTACCCAACCTATGCCTATACCTACATATTTATTTTATATTGAATTTTTGCCCCTCTCAGTAGTTTTTCTGTGCTGTTGGTTGATACAATTCCACACTTTTCCAATTAATTTTTGCAAAATATTGTTGAATGATCGTTCTAACTTCTACATTAAAAATATCCCAAAATTTTAGAGAGGGGCTGTGGCAAATGTTCTTATTAGAAGTTTTGGGAGTAGATTTTTTTTATGAAATTCAAGCCATCACAGTGAAAACAAAATGTACTGAACTACTGGTGCACATTAGATCGATACATTACATTTCTCCAGGGCATATAAATGAAGCGAACATCTTACAGAAAACAACTACTTTTCCTTACGAACACTGAATTATTTCAATAGTTCAATTAGTTCAATGATCCCTACCTATTTTGCAATGGTGTTTAGATAAAGATTACTGATCAAAATACGTGCAGCATTTATAATTAAGTGGATAATGGGGCGTTAATTTGAAATAGTAAAGACAACTTTATCATACAGGAGAAAGATGTTCAACGAGAAAGACAAGGGGCTTTCTTTTGATTCAGTATTATCAAGACTTACTTCTCGAAACAGCTTCCAGTCTATCCGATTTTCGTTTTCGTTTCCATTTCCACGGCCTTAATAATTTTCCTATCGAAAACTTGCTTTTCCTTTCTGCCGGTGGACTCCTCGTACTGCTACCGAGGCTGTTCGTCCGGAATGCTGTTCCATTTTGTTTTTTGGCTGAAAAAAAAAATAGGTATATTATTGTTTGAGTTATGATTTAACGAAAAGTCGAAGTACGAAAACAAATGAAACTATCTATGAAAAATAGACATATAGCCAACTTTTCTGCGGTGTTCCAGAGAAGTAAGCGAGTTTGTGAGACATGTAATACTGGCGATACGAACTTGAAAAAATAATTGAAGTTTTTCTACAGAAATTTTTGTCATGTTCAGACTACTAAGTATACCAGATTAACTACTAATTTTTTGCTTCGTGTTGTGTTGAAGATGCACTCAATCCGCAAGAATGTCTTGTTTGTAACTAAATGGAGCAGGTGGTACTCGCACCATATCTGTGTCATACTCGGCACGAAGTGACTTTTAATGAAACATGCGACGAGGAAATTGGCTTAATTATACGAATTTGGCGTTAATTAGTGCAAGAAACGAGAGCGCTCGGGTGAGACGCGTTAGAAGGATGTTATTATTTAATAAGGAAATATGTACAGATTTTTATCTTCTACGTGAACCTTTTTTAACGATGGATGTGATCGTTTTGCTTGACATCAATTCAGATTTTTACGATAACTGGCACTGAATTAATATATTTAAAAAATTAACTTTGGACAGTTCTAGAAAATAATGAAAAAGATACTCGAATGAAGTTCTGGAATGTTTGGTCACCAGGAAGTGGGAGAGAAAACTCTGGAATGTTCTCAAAGATTCCAGAACATTGTGGTATTAACCAAAAATAGGGGCTCCGGAAAGTTCCTGAATGTATTGAACATGACACTCGAATGAAGTTCTCGAATAATCGGTCACCAGGAAGTAGACGTGAGGTTTGGTACTTTCTAGAAATGAGAGAAAACTCCAGAATATTCTCGAAACTTCAGAAAGGTTTTACGGTGGTTTTGGGGGTGGGGGGTTCAGGAACCACTGAATGGATGGTCCAGAAGATTTGGGAAAAACTAATAAAGTACCCCTTCTCTCCAAATATTTCCACAAGGTGGAAAATATGAGGCAAACATCTGAAAACAATTACTTTCCACCACAATGGACATTATGAATACTCATTGTAATTATACAGCAGATTATCCTTCACCTGGCTGGGAAGACCACCTGCCAGACGCGGTTCGCGGTTCTTGCCGCTCATCAGTGACAGGGTAGGTCGGACATATAATATAAGAAATATTGCCTCACAAATGAAGCAGCGACTTACAGTAAAAGTCAGTCGCAGCGCCACCTGCGGGGAAATAACCAACGAGCATTCCTCAGTAGCTTATTAAACATTTCGTAACATCACATACTTTAACCACCCATTATAAATCTTAGATTTGATATTCTTACCCGGGCAACGCCGGGTATTGCAGCTATCTTTAGTTACGCTGGCCACTGTGAGGTCGGCCTTTCCAGAGAAGAGACAGGCTTGGGTTTTATTAGTATTTGATTCTACCAAGTTGTTGGATCCCCATTCTAGGATCTTTGCTAAGTTCGTATTCATTTAATTCACGATCCTTTCCCATTCATTTCTGCTTTCACTGGCTGATATCGCAGCTTTGGAAGAGAAAGCGGTATGAAAGGTACTATCATTCGCAAAGCTGTGCATTGAACATGAGGTAGCTCTCAACAAATCATTGCTGTGAAACAGAAACAGTGTTAGTGTTGGTCATAATAATTGTTGGTTTGACTGAATGTCAAGGAGAAATCAAACGTCAACAGACCAACGATGATACTCCATCGACCACCACGTGGAGGGATCGGTCTGAGATAAATTTAGATAGCAAGAAACACAACTGGGGAGGCAAGCCATAAGTTTGGCAAGAAGTCTCTGGTGATAAACGCGATCAAACGCTGTGGTGACATTGCAAAGACAAGAAAAAAAACAAAGAAATGTTTACTCATTTCATTTTTCCTCAGCTGTGGTTACTACAACGAAACAACCGAGGGGGAAACAACTAGTTTGTACACCTAATGAAAGCAGTGAAGTAATTATCTCTAATGAAAAAGTTTCAGGGGGCAATGAAAGAAAATTACCATTCAATTACGCGGATACGTTGTATGGACATAATTTAACTCTTATGTATAAAAATAAGATCCAGAAAATTCGAAGCTCATGCCCACGTTTGATTTTTGGTGTAAGTAGGCGACAACTAGTATCAAATAAATTGAAGGAAATTGGATGGTTACATAAGGAGAACAGGAGAAAGGTTCATTTTAGTACCTTGTCATAAAATAATTCCCAAATACATACCCAATAATACTAATTCACCCATTTTGAATCGATTAGCTTTCGCAAAAATGTGTCTATCTTTAACCGTTCTCGAGTTGGTGCAACTTTTTCGAGTAACTTTTAATTTCTTTCTATTGACTCGAAATTTACAATACATACTAATTCGGCCATTTTGAATCGACTGGCGTTCGCTATCTTTAACCGTTCTCGAGTTGGTCAGCTCTGAATCTGTTTTTAGATGGTTTTTTTGCCGCCAAAAATTTTTATGATGAGTTTTCGGCATTATTGTTAAAATATTCAGAATCAGCACGTCAAATTACTTTCGAGGACAAAAATTTTAAATTCGAAAAATGAAAAATAAAAAATCTTAGAAAATTTAATGTTTTATCTTAAACACCTTTTTGAGGATAAATCTTATATCTGAGCATAGAAAATCATACATTTTTGGAATGAGCATGAAATTTTACGTAAACAGAGCGAATTTCAAGTCGATGTGACAACTTGGTACTTTTAATGATTTTTAGGGGTGAACCCCTTGCAACTTTTTCGAGTAATTTTTAATTTCTTTCGATTGGATCGAAAATAACAATACATACTAATTCGGCCTTTTTGAATCGACTGGCGTTCGAAGAATTTGTCTATCTCTAACCGTTCTCGAGTTGGTCAGCTCTAAATCAGTTTTTGGATGTTTTTTTGCCGTCAAAAATATTTCTGATGAGTTTTCGAAATTATTGTTAAAAGATTCGGAATCAGCACGTCAAAATACGTCCGAGGACAAAAATTTTAAATTCGAAAAATGAAAAATCTCAGAAAATTTAATGATTTATCTTAAACACCTTTTTCCGGCTAAATCTTATATCTGAGCATAGAAAATCATACATTTTTGGAATGAGCATAAAATTTTACGTATACAGTGCAAATTTTAAGTCGATGTGACGACTTGGTATTTTTGATGATTTTTAGGGGTGAACCCCTTGCAACTTTTTCGAGTAATTTTTAATTTCTTTCGATTGGATCGAAAATAACAATACATACTAATTCGGCCTTTTTGAATCGACTGGCGTTCGAAGAATTTGTCTATCTCTAACCGTTCTCGAGTTGGTCAGCTCTAAATCAGTTTTTGGATGTTTTTTTGCCGTCAAAAATATTTCTGATGAGTTTTCGACATTATTGTTAAAAGATTCGGAATCAGCACGTCAAAATACGTCCGAGGACAAAAATTTTAAATTCGAAAAATGAAAAATCTCAGAAAATTTAATGATTTATCTTAAACACCTTTTTCCGGCTAAATCTTATATCTGAGCATAGAAAATCATACATTTTTGGAATGAGCATAAAATTTTACATATACAGTGCAAATTTCAAGTCGATGTGACGACTTGGTATTTTTGATGATTTTTAGGGGTGAACCCCTTGCAACTTTTTCGAGTAATTTTTAATTTCTTTTGATGGGATCGAAAATAACAATACATACTAATTCGGCCATTTTGAATCGACTGGAGTTCGCAGATTTCGTCTATCTCTAACCGTTCCCGAGTTGGTAAGCTCTTTTCAAATGGTTTTTTTGGCGCGAAAAATATTTCTGATGAGTTTTCGACATTTTCGTTCAAAGATTCGGAATCAGCACGTCAAAATACGTTCGGGGACAAAAATTTGAAATTCGAAAAGTGAAAAATAAAGAAGTTCAAAAAATTATCTATCATGCCTACTCGACTTTTTTGTCCGTAAATTTTTTTCGTTCAAATTCTCAGTATATACTAATTTGGCCATTCTGAATCGATTGGCGTTCACAGAATTCGTCTATCTCAAGTGGATCAGTTTTCAAAGGTTTCTTTGCGCAAAAATGAATTTATTCAAAATTAATAATGAATTAATGAAAATGTTATGATGTACACCTAATGAAAGAGTAGTTTCCCCTCGGAAACATCGATACTTTTCACTTCTCCCATTAACCCTCGTTCCAAAGGATTCACAAACGAAATAAGATATCACCCTTTCTATACACTCACCCTTCCTTACAAATTACCCGCCTAATTATCTTGTTTCCAGGTATCTAAATATAGATTCGAATTCGATAGAAATATAAATAATTCGTTCTCGGAATCAGTCGGGTGGATCCGCTATAGCAGGGTGGATTTGCAGAACAACGGCGGCTTTCTCCTGATGCAACTCTCGCAACGTTGTCAAGGCAACACCACTTGTTTCGGTCGCCCAATTACACAGCCTCCTATACGCCGTTCAGTGAAAAGCGACGTGCAATACCGCCAGTGGTTGAAAAAAAATATTGTTACCCTTTCGATGAAGGAGATAAGTATTTTTCAAGATATCAAATAAGATAATGTAATAGTTATTTCTTGTAACAAGGTTGGAATGAAAATTTGTATTCGAGTGGAAAGATCAGAGCACGAGCAGAAAGGCGAGCGCGAGGAACCATGGGCATACCGAACTTTAATTATAACCGAGTAATAGATATACTTTTTCCACGATAAAAAAATTCAGTTACAAACTGAAAAGCAACCAATAATTCATAAGAAATAACTAACCCTGGGTTGACTGAACTGTTTATTTACTACAAAAAAGATACATAATAACCTGATAAATTATTCACGATAAATAAGTTACTTAAAAACTCGAAAAATTATACATACGATCTTCGATGACAGTCAAGGGTCACGTTATTATTGCTACACCAGTGGGAGAATATCACAAGATAAAGAATGAAATGCCCTTAAATTGTGTAAGGATATAGGGGTGTTGTAGAATATTTCTTCAATCTCAAGACAGATAGTATTTTGTAACCAAATTTAATTTGAGAATTTGCAAGTCCAGCTACGATCGTGGAGAAAACAGAATACTAAATGCATGTAGTGTCACATAATGAGAATAATGATGTACTTTCCTAATCACCTGTCATTAGCAGGTAAATGAATCTTTTCTCGCGCCTTGGAGTAAGAAATTGATAATAAAATCCTCGACAACTTTAGGGTTCTGGCAGACGAATCTGAATCCGTGAAATACTTGAGAGTACAACTGTATGGGGTATTTGCACTACCATGTTTGCGGTAAACAGAAAATACCCGCTCATCCAGAGAAATTACAAGATGTCATTGAAGAGCAAAGCCCCGACTGATAGGCAGATCATCAGGCCTGCGAAGGTACTCCGTATCGTCACGGACAGTGGTAGGTACATTCGGCTGGATACGCTACACGAGATAGCCAAAGTGATACTATAGAGAACAACATACACGCCAGATTTCAAATGAGTTATAAAGACACTTTGAGCTTGGAAGTCGGTTGAACAGGAACATAACCAGCATTGGAGTCCATTACCATGTGGGACCAAGCACTGGATATTTTCCACGAGGCTCCAGGTGACTGTGATTTGCTTATTAGTACTATAAATATCCAACTAATCTCATAAAGATAACTCAGTTATCGCACATCTACAAAGGGTGTGGTACAGGAGCATTTGGCTTGTTCTCATATACAATATTGCCAATCGACCTTACAGAGCATAGAATATAAGATGGTTTTGGAAATGTATAATAAAAAACATCATACGATTTGTTCGTACAAAATTTATCGTCCTAGTTCACGTTTCCCAGGATATTTTGAAATTTTAAACATTACGTTTAGAACAACAATCTGAATAACAAATATCAAAATTACAAAATGCGACGAGACAAAGAATTATTCATGAAAGAGTTCAATAACGTGAACTGAATACGAAATCATGGATCAACACGCACAACACAATCATAGATTCCACTAAGGATATGTTCCAAAAGTAACCAGTTGCTAACCGCTACTAACCAGAAATTTGACAGCGGTTATCTGAAATATTTATAATTACTAGTTACTTTCGGAACACTTTGGTGATTGTGTTGTGATTACTGATTGGTGTCTGGTGACAAAAATGACATTTAACAGCACAACGCATAAATACATGAGGCAGCTATTAGACTGTCCAGCGTTCCCAATTCTTCCTGGCAATAACCACAAAAGCACATATCTTCAGTTAGAAAAATCGCAATTAATGATAAGTATATACAGTTAATAGAAAAAGTACCATAGTGAAATACTGCAATAGCAATCCATAAATTTGTGGAAAGATAGGAGATGGGACAATCACAATTCACAATCAGTCTCATCTCATCTCAAAATCTCAAATAAAACAACAAAATGAACAGTTTTGAGTTTTACGGTTGTCAGTTGTCAGTTGTCACTTTTGTCAATCTCACCGCAAAGGAAGTGTTGGTTAGTAAATTGACGTTTGGTTCACCAGCTTTCAGGCAACCGAACTCAGGATCACCGAACTAGCGGTGATTTTCGGAACACCAAACCGCATTTTCGGTGATTTTTGGAACATATCCTAAAAGAGTTTCATTCATGCTAATTATCATTCGAATCCTTGTTATCGATTTCATCTATATTCCGTGTAATTTTCTGATGTTTCCGTTGTTGTTTTTGGTATTTTCAAGTCCTAGTGGTGTTGATGTGTGGTGTCGATATTCCTTCCTCGAGCGAGTAGAGGAGAAATTGTAATACCAATACCCAAGATGAAAACTTTCCGATACTGTAGACAGAAATCTTCACGAGCAACAAGGAACGCAATGATATAATAATACCACATTAACAAGAGAGACGCACTACTGTGTTACCCCACCCGACGCATTAACGGACCACGTGGCAATGCGACACACCGCACACAGCGCACGTCGATATCCCTTCCTCGAGTAAGTCGAGAAGAAATTGTATTGCTCTCTCAACATATAGCAAGCTATTCTTTACGCTCTCATGAAACCACCATACCCAAATGAAAACTGTAGAAAGCCAACCACTGGCAGTAGAACATCACAACTGACTTTTCCAGCTTCTGGTTTGTTTCACAAGGGTACTATAGGGAATAGAATAATGTGTCATGTGATGGAGTTTTTGCTGGCTGCGGTGAATGGCTCTGAGTGATATTGAGTGTTAGGCGTAAGGCAGTTGGTCTTTTTCATCTAAACCACAAATCATTTCGAGCACAAATAAAAGTGTTTCCACAATAAAAGAACAGCAACAGGGGTTATTTGGAAAATAAATATTTCATAAATAGTATATTACATTGTAACACGTGTTATAAACGTCCACTTAGGAACGAGTATTAGAAGTTTATTGCATGACAAACTGTCGAGAGATGGAGTTAGAGGATTGGCACGTATATCGCTGATAGTATACCTCATGGATCCGTTCGGAGACCTTCTTAATATTTAACTCTTGCTAATGATCTATTAGTGCATGCAGATAATGGTATTTCCGCAAGTTATTATATATTGCATATGTATATGTTATGCTGATAACACAAATATATTAGTTACTGAAGATGTCTTGAATACCTTGAGAACCACAGATAAAATAATATTCAACAAAGTAATATTATGGTTTGAGAAAAATTAATTTGAAAATGAAAGAAACCATATGTTACAATTCATGGTGAAAGAACAATATGAGGAAAATCTGTTTGAAAATACTAATTTGGAATTGATTTCAACATTAACCAAAATCTAATAGATGTGGTTTTTGGTAAAAAATTATTAATAATAATAATAATAATAATAACGTTTATTCATAAATATAACAGGAATAGTGATACAAATACCAAAGTAAAACATAAAATTGAATAAACATTTACAACATCCACAGAAGTATTGAACATACTTGTATGTGGTGAATATGAGCAGGTTTATCATATAAAAAATATTAAAAAGAATATAAATCAAATATTACATCAATACACTAAAAACATAAACATTATATTGATGAGTTTTCTCTTTTCTATTAGTGATTTAGCCTTCTATCATTTTGTGTATTTTTGTTTTGTCTGTTTCTTTAACAAATGATACAAGTTGGGTTTTGAAGCCCTTTAAAGAAGTTTCATCGATCATTCTCTGTGGTAGTTGCCTGAATAATTTAGGTGCCAAGTAGGAGTAACCTTTTTGACCTATCGTTTTAGAAGTTGTTGGTAAACAATATCGGTTATTCGATCTTGTCGCGTATCTATGGTTTTGAGTGGTAAGTTCGTATTTATTTTTATATTGCTGGCATCCCAGCTGAATAATATATAATGGTCTAATATCTAATATTTGTGTTTCAGTATAGAGTAGAAAGCTTGGATATCTTATAGGTTTGTTGAGGATCATTCGGAGGAATCGTTTTTTGCAATGGATTTATGTAAAAAACTAGGAAGTGTTTGCTTTCCTCTCAGGTACCTCTCTAATTACTATAGACAAGAAAATATTTTGCTGTATTATGCTAATTTCCATTCGATCTCAGGTATGGATGGCATTTTCAACTAGGGTACAAACTCCTCTGTAAGCAGGGTATCCATAATTTACATGTATGCATAAGGATCATTGTTAAGTTGTGATTCAGAGATTCTTGTAAGGAAGGGAGCATTATCAATATCAATATCAAAATCTTAACAGTTAGAAAATCAAACTGGTTACCAAAAGACCATAATATACTTATTTTATCCAACATCGTACAGCATTATATCAAAGAAGTTTTGAATATCAGGGATATAGACTGTACAACCAGTGCGTATCACTGTTATACGCACTGGTTATCGTGGGTAATTGAAAATACTGGAATTCTAAAATGTCTGATGATGACTAGCTAGACTCTTGAAGATGAAGACATGTTTGAAAGTCTGCTGCCACTATCAGTTTTAACGAATAAAGTTGACATTAGTCACTAAGAAAATTGCGATTCCACCACGAAATCACATATTACATCATTAAAAAGTTAGAGTTATGGATGAGTCTAACTAAAACAACTTGTGAATGGATATATTCATAAGGGTTCGGAAATATTCAGGCTGAACGTCAGGTAGCACCTCATATTGGCTGAATCTTGATTTCATATTAGGCAAATATGGATATATTGTTAATGTAAAGATACTATTGATCCAATATTGCTGAATATTGGAAAAACAATATTACATTAATGATATTGTTGAAATATTGGCTCTACCTGTTCTGCGATTGTACCTTGATTCATATAATATTGGGCTATTATTGATTTAATAATTTTCACCAATATCGGTTAACAATATTGTCTACATATTGTTCCCAGCATCTAAAAAATAATTATTGCGTTTCCAATATTCCTGTCATATCGATTCTAGGGATAAAAAGAGTATTTACTATCCAATTTTGATATATTGATATTATAGCACATTGGTTGTTGTACTGTTTCATCCATTTTCAAGAAATCATATCAAGCCTATATAGATTAAAATTGCTACAAAAACCTCAGCCAATATGTGGATGATGATATTGATACAATATACTTGGCAAAAAAAACATTATTAAAAATTTTATATTGACCGAATATTCAATGCAAAAAAAGAGAAGTATTCTTTGTTAATTCGATCTCATTTTTTCAGATAGGCAAATTCAGTGTAGGGTACGTTACTGACAAAAATTAATTTCTTTCAAGACAGCAGTCTTGTGAACGCAGTAACTTAAATTAATTAATTTGCCCTTCTACACTTGTACAGATTTCTTTGGATTAAAATTTTTTTTCATTTTCAGATTGTGGAAGGTCATACACCCAAAAAATCATGTCAAGAACTGGATTTCCTCCACAAAATCAAACTTTCAATCAATATTGAAATGAATTATGATCAAACTTGGGTAACATATCGCTAGTTGGCTCATATGGAACGTCAGCTCAATACTAAGAACTCATATTGAATATAGCTTCTCACAACTTGTTCACAAGAAAATCTACTCAGTCTTTAATTGAAGAAGAAATATATTTGTAGAAGTTCCGAGTTAATCTAAATTTAAGTATTTTTTTAGAATTATTTCATCAATGTTTCCAAGGCACCTCGCCAATATATATCCAAAAGATACTGTACCAATATCGTTAAATGTTTTGAGGACAATATTGGCAATATTGCCTCTAGAATGATTATATTATGTTCAAGTAATTGCACCAATGGGTAGCTAGCATAGGTTTGTCTCTCTCATTACCTAAACGAAGTGAATAGGTTTCTTTCAAGAAATAAGATTGAAAGCATTTGCTCCAGGTTTATGCACCAATAGGCGGTATTAATAAAAGTTAACAATTGCTCATACTATAGGTTTGTCTTCTTCATGACTCCACAGACTGAATAGATCTGTTTCAAGAAATTAGAGAAAAAGCATTTGCTCAAGGTTTATTCATACGACCCAATATTGCGAAATTTTTATAGTTTTATTTCACCAAGATTACGTCCGAATCTTTTGACAATATTTTTATAATATTGTACCGATATCGCTTAACGTTTTGAGGCCAATATTGTTTCGAAAATATTTTACTAATATGATTTTCGAAATATTGGAGATCGCGAAATAGTTTTTTTCTATTTTTATTCTCGCCAATATCACATTTAAATATTGTGTATTTTTTCTCAATATTGTATCAATATTGTCCCAATATTGTCCCAATATAATTGTGCTACTTGGGACCCACTCGCTATATCATTCCCAACAACGGTTTCAACCTACGCTACGTAATAAACAACTCACTGAAACAATGTACGATCGGATAGCATGCTATTGTACACGAGGAAGGTACCCTTCCTTTTATGCAACGTGAACAAGAACGAGATACGCACATGATATCCTTGTAAGTCGACCATGGCGAATTAAAGGAATAATAAGAGCCAGACGACTCGGTTTTAATACGGAACGAAACGATAAAAAGCGGGCAATTCGAGACCATATGCGAGATGGTGGGTAGAACACACCTTTTGGAGATGGAGAGATTATTTTTGATGGTTACATTTGCTAGTTAGGCATGCTATTGATTGAATAAAAAAATTCAGAGATAGGAAATTCAAAAAGACTTTTATACCTACTATGTTTTCAACATGCTAAGAGCGCGAATGTCATGGTTGTATTTCATTAAGATTTCATAGAATTTTCTCTCAATATGATGAGAACAAACTATGAAGCTGGCAGTGGGAAAAAGAAAGATTAATATTATTGAAAAGAGATGAAAACAAGGAGAATCCAAGGACTTTGAACACTATTTGTAGAGGATGGCCAATCGACTGATGCGTCTTCTCAATGGTTAATATTTATATAGAAATAAAGGAGCACATGGGTATCACAGTGACGTCAATTGAGATATTACATTGCAGCATAGGGATTGGACCATCCTTTACAAATTGTGTTCATTATCCTTGAGGAGAGTCAACATACTCATTCGATATAAGAAGAGCTGGTTATTATCGATAATACTGATAATAGGAGAAAATTGAAAAGAAAAAAAATCACATCATATGTTTCGTCAACACATTCGGTCTTTCAAAGTTAAGCCTACCTTGACTGTGGTCGACTCTAGCATGTAGAATAATATATAACGTCCCAGCTTTAGAATCAATTTGAGTAAAAGTTTGGAAATGTTCTGCTTATAACTTCCAGTCCACAGCCTAGTGCATTTGTTTTTGAAATTATTTGTGTCACAGTAGGTATATATTTATAATGTTTATGTTATTTGAAATTAGTAATTTTTGTAATGGAAAATTCAATGATGTTGTAACTAATAAATCGAAGTGAAAAAAAAATTGAATTTCGGAACGTCTGTGGTCTCTGCTCGCTTTTGACGTAATGTGATACTATACCACAATAGTTCCTTATACCCGCGCCGCAGGGCTCTCGTTTATGTCGCGTGACGTCACACACTAGATGAAACCATTTTTTCAAGTGCAACTTCAAAGTCCCATAACTTTTTCATTTCTAGAGATATTTTAATGATTCTTTCACATTTTGGTTCCCCATTTTCCTTTAATTTCCATAATTAATCCATAACAAAAAAATTAAAACTTATCTATTATTCCAGGGTATATAGAATGTTCACTCGTTTCAAATTTACTGTATTCATATTTTCCAGGAAGTATACCACCAATTGTAGAAAATAAATAATAGAAATATATCACAAACAAATATATGTACATATACCAAGAAATCTACAACACTTTTATGGAAGTTGAACTGTGTGACCCCCATAATGAAGTTAACCAACAAAATAATGTCACTGAACGCCAGCATGTAGAAAAAAAGTCGTACCTCAATTGTTTTATGGCCTTGCTACAACACTTGCGTTGAACTAGGGTTTTTAATGTTCCATGAAGAAAACGGTACTTATATGAGTTTTTGTTATTCATAATAACGGGCCAGGTATCTGAGTGGTAAAAGCACCGATCTTTTAATCACTCTGCCGGTCGTGTGGTTCTGAACCTCCCTACTGCAGAATCTTTTTTGATGGCCCAAGAAAATTCTAGAAATCGCACGTAAAAAAGTAAGACCTCGTTAATCCTTGGCTCGCACAAGTTTCGACTTTCGAGGTGGCGACAACTGGTAAACGGTAAAATCAATTTTAACAAAAAATAATCTACAGAAATGCCCAAATGAAAAAAATATAACATGTTTTGTCTATTGTTACATTTTGATGAAAAAAATAATAAAGGAATTTAAGATTTGCAACAATTATAATATGGACCATTTACTTCTTACAGCGGTGGAATTTTCATTCCAAAAACCCCACCTGAATTTCATAATTAGAGAGTAATGTTTTGCGTCATCACAACAGCACGAATGAAGTCTCAATAATAGTCGCCAACGCTCAACAGTGTCAGGCGGAACGTGGGTAGAATTAAATTGGACCCATTATCGAAATTTGCAGAGAAATGCACGGACATAAACTAAAAACAATAATAAATTAAATAAAAACACGCTTATATTTAAATGCACTAAAGAGGGGAAAATAATTGTTTTCATGATTATCCAAAAATGAAGGGTATGAGTAAAAGCGTGGAGCGCTTAATCATAATTCCAAAATGTATTTTCCTGGTCCTGCACGCTTTTACTCATACCCTTCATTTTTGGATAATCATGAAAAAATATATTTACCCTTTTTTTCTACTTTTTAGTCTTGTGGTCTTATAATATCTTATATATATTTGAATTTTTCAATTTCAACAAAAGAATCATAATTTCCGACCCCAAAAACCCCTAGATACCAATTTTGAATAGAATCGGATGATGATTACAAATTTGACAGAAGAATCATAATCGTCGCCTCCGAAAACTTCCAGTACTAATTTTGAATAGAATCTGATCATAATTACAAAACTCGTCCGCCATAATGGAGCCGCAACCTTGAATTTTTCAAATTTGACAGAAGAATCATAATCTCTGATCCCGAAAACCCCCCGATACCAATTTTGAATTGAATCGGGTCATAATTACAAAACTCGTCCGATATATTGGAGCCACCATTTTGTTTTCTTCTCTAACAAAAATTTCATAATGCATTGTCGCCGGAGTTGAGTCCAACTGCCAAATTTCAAATCAATCACGATTAGAAGTGGTCTAAAAATTTGACCGTGAGTGAGTTAATATAAGCGTTGTAAAGTGGTAAAAAGGAGTTGGGATGTGTTTCATATAAAAACTGTGACGGACATTTTCAGTATGAATTCTCGACCGTGCTTGGGATCGCCCTTTAACATGTAAGACCCTCGTCTTTCCCAGCTCGCACAAGTCTTCTGAAGATCTCTGATGACGGTTAGAACAAAAGATGTATATTATTGGCATTGCTGTTACATTCTAGAAAGTAGAATCGTAGATCATAATTATGAAGCAACTCTGGAAACACGTTATGAATGCCAGTGGATCAGTGCAATATACCTTCAGTCAATTCAAATCAGCAGTGTTAGACAAAATCCAACCTGTACTACTACAGCGAGGAGCAGACCTTCTGGCTACCTGGCTTCAGTGCGGGCCTGGCCTACAGATACGTACCTTCGACCTGGCGAAGGTCCAAAGTGGTCTTCATACCGAAGAAGGAAAAACCACCCTAGGCCCAAGCTGAGGCATTCAGATAGATCAACATCATAACACATGCGTCCGCCAATATGATGGATGCAGGAAAAGAAACGGCTCGAGCCTTTATATTCCAAGTCGAGGTAGTGGCTATTTCCGTTTGCATGATGTTCTAAGGAGAGGTCCTACCAACCCATAGTAATTCTCTACAACAGTCAGGCGGTAACATGCACATTTTTTTCTAAACTAATTTGGGAGACTCACGAAATCCTCAGCTACCTAGGTGCCCAAGCTGAGGCATTCAGATCAATTTGCCTTTCATCTCTCATGTTTGAAACGATGGAAACACTACTTGATAGGAATATCCGAGATAATAAAACAGAGTATCCAATTTTCTATAGAACTAACACGCCCATCAACTTGGAAAAACCTGTCAGACTCATAGTCATTCTCTCCAGCAGTCAGGCAGTAATAAAGTCCTTGCGATCATGCAGATTTTCTTCTAAACTATTTTGGGAGACTCACAAGAACCTCAGCTACCTGAGTACACAGAACAAGGTAAAAGGTCTGGGTATCAGGTCACAGGGGAAACCAGAGGAACGATAGCGCAAATTCCATAGCAAAAGCGCGGGCGGTAACAACTCTTATCGGACCGGAACCAGCCAGTGGAATCCCATTTGAGAACAATCAGCAAGACACGAAGAAATGGGTCAAAACCATCATCAATTTTCCTGGAAGAACGCTCAGACAATACTCAACGAAATATGATGATAATAGGGCTAACCGACTGGATATCTAGACAACCTCTCAAAATCAGTCGGGACTCTCTTATAAAGGCGGTAGGACTGGTAACAGATAACACCTGTATGTGCTGGGGAAACACCACACCACTATGCAGGTTCCAAAATAGTGTTTGAATGCGAAGCTCTGGCTCGCATGAGAATGGACATCTTTGGACTTTGCAGTACAGAAGACAGCATCCCACAAGGAAACCCGAGTTAATCAGAAGATTCAGGGTACTCACGAGATAGATCTGACGGCGGGGAGCAGAAAAGTTCTACATAAAACAACCTGCACTACGGCTGAAAGTCAGCCTCGCCGCTTAATGATAATAATAGGCAATACTAATACTAGTAATAATCAAGTTGTCTACACGGTGACCGTTTTGGTGATAGTTGCTATCATGACAGCAAAACTATCCCCGTAAAAATGAGGCTTGGGGCTCAATTTGTTCCGAGATCTGTTATTCTAGTTGGACTGCCGGCAACACTGTCCCCTTCAGTCGTTTCATAATCGTCGCGTCCTCGTCCTACCAACGTCCTCCATGACGTCACGCATTCCAACGTCGGGCGCTGAGCGCATCCAAGAAGCAGGTTTTCGTGACCTCAACGCGCACCGACCACACAACCCATCGGTACCATCGTCCTACTACGTATTTACGACCGCGGCGATGATGCGTTGGTACCACCGTCATGGCGGATTTTGCGTGACTCAATTCCGTTAAAAAAGTAAGAGTTACTACTCACTAATACTACGCGCTTAACGGTTTCGAATAGACCATTGAAATTAGTATCCGAGGAGGTTTCGTTACAAAGAAGGCATAAGTACCACTAGTGTTGGCGATGATAAACAAGAATTGGTAGTTTGGTTTTGTTAAAACGACATCACGAATAAAGAATGATGTACTTTCTAGAGGTAGGTGGTACTGATAGTGGGCCATTAAGTACCACCCACAACTATGCTTGTTATTCCATCTATCATACCTCATTTATAATTGATTACTGGAAATACAATATTTTTTTATGTATTGATATGGTTTTTCGGAATTAGTTTTTGCGTAGTGGAGTTTTGGTCACTGGCAGGATCTAATTTTCACAGCGTTAAGACAGAATTGCATCCGTCATCTTCAGAATTTAAGCAGGCTTTATGGGACTATCAGCATCTGGCGATAAAATTTAAGAGGCGGCAAAGAAATCAGCAGCAATCGTTTAACCTTGAAGCAACAATACAGGCGGATGCGGTACATACTTTTCTTCGATGAAAATGAAATGAGGCTCAATGACTCAAAAGAGATAGCAAACCTAGGTGCGGAAGTACACACCCCAGGAAAGAGAACCAGAGGTAGTCTCAAATTCAAGTTTACAAGAAAACTCTGTTAACACCTTCCGAAAGCACGCCTTTGAGAGGAACTGAAGCAGGGACTTATAGAACCCATTCAGAGATGGCAAACCTAGGTGCGGAGGTGGGCTCCCTGGAAGAGGAATCAAGAGGAATTCAGAGGAACCGAAGGTACCCAAAAACACAAGTTTACAGAAGAACCTTCAAACGGACTTCTGAAACCACCTCCCAAGATCACGTCTCCAAGGAGAACCGAAGCAGGGACAAATCAGAGAAACCCACAAGTGAAGGCAAACTTAGGTGCGGTGGGCACCCCGGCAAAGGGAACCGGAGGAAACGAAGGTACTATCAAAACACAAATCAAAAGGGGAACCTCCGAAAGAACCCCCGAAACTACGGCTTGAGGAGCCTACACAGATGCCTTCCTTCACATGCGGGTGCACAAGGGGTCCAAATAGAGATTCCAACGTGCAGGGGCTTCAAAACCTGCCAATCTGTGCTAGAAGAACTATAAACAAAGCCAGTGTTCAGTATTCAAGAGGTACAGTTCGGAAAACACAACTGAGACTGTGAAATTCCCACTTCTTATGCGGACGTTTGATATTAATTGCAATATCATGGGATATATTTCAGACTATAGTCCGTCGTACGACTAATGCACATCATGGACGTGCATATTTTTACGGTTTCAGCTAGGTAGGTTTTGTCAAATGATAAAATTCAATTTTATAATCTTAAATATCGGAATTTCGAAAAAAAGTTGGATTTAGAGAAAAAAAAGTTGGATTTAGAGAAAAAAAAAGTCGAATTTAGAGAAAAATGTCGAAACTTTGTTATTTAATGCAGTGCCAACATACAAAAGGAGGATAACACTTATTGTAAGATAACGTTATTCTTTTCTGTTTAAAATTTCTCCAAATTCAAACAAATGAGCCTATTTTTAGCGATTATTTTGAAGAAAAAAAAAACAATTTTGACAGTTAACGAAAGTCTATAGTGTCCGTTTTCATTTTCTTCAAAGCACGTCTTCAGAGCCCAAAACTGATCCTCGTGGTACTCCATCGGGACTCAGGCATATTCTTTATATTATAAATTATCGGTTAAAACGAAATTCATTTGGTTAACAATTAGTCGCAGCACAGAAAAAAAAAATAAAAATTTAATAATAAATAGTCATGAACACATTTTGACAGGCAAGCCATTTTAGGCGTATTCGTTATTTATGAAACTAAAAAGTATGTTGAATCCGATTAACAAATGGGTGAAACCATCAAGAATATGCCAAAGCATTTGTGGTTTTTTGGTAAGGGTAACAAACACGCATCTGGTATCGAATCTGATATCAAAGTCGTATAAACAATACAGTTTATATTAAATAGAGCACAATAATAATTGTATTCTACGGATTATAATACTAATGATATGAAAAAAGTTCAAGTGTTTCAGAATGTTCAAATACATATGGGAGTATAGCTTCAAGATTTTGGGTTATTTTTGACTTATTATTAATTAGTCATTTGAAGTTAATAATACCAATACTTCAATCATTTTGTGAACTGTCATGTGTTGCATCAATATAAAAAGAAGAATATATATTATCTGAGTTGATACTAACTAAACTAAATTCGTTTCCTAGCAGGCAGGACATTAGGCAGATGCTTGTGCAACAAAAACTACTGTCATGGCTCATACCATGACGCATATTGAATTACAATAACGAGCATTATGCAATGTTTCTTAAGAAGCGCACAGTGCTTCTAGTGGTCAATACGTCTGCCAAATATTTGCCTCCTATCAAACCTTGCGGAATTATTGACGTGCGCGTGTACTACCTATTTAAAAAACAAGAAAACAAACAACGTCGATTATATAACAGCCTACACCAAAACACAAAATTCCTAACTGGTTGGTTAGCAGAATCACACAAACGGTTGGATGACTCATAATAATTTTTTTTGTATCCAATCATGCAGATACCTAGCGGTATCTAATTACATATTTTGGAAGGAACGTGCTGCCACGTCTATTATATCATCTAATGAAAAACCGACGAGCAGATAAGCTAAAAAAACTTCGAGGCGTACATTATTTGTTAGTTCATGCGGCGAGAGATGTTCAGCGAGATGAAGATACTGTTACAAAACGCTTTTGAAATATTGACTACATATTATTGAGAGATCAACAAATACTGAGCTCCGAAAGGCTTTTTAATTCTTTATGTAACCATAATTTCTTACATAATTACTTATAGTCAGTTGGTGAAAAATCAGGTAGTTGTTACAATTGAATTGTTGAAACTAGCTGTATAGAGTGTGGTCCATACAAAAGCATATAGGATTTTTTTTATTATCAGAGTTACTAAAACCTTCAAAATAGATTTTGACATATGTAACGTGACAATACGGATAGATGAAAAGAGGTATTATTTTTGAAGACATCAAAAAAAGTTACCTGAAAAATAAATCAATAAAATGTTTTCTAAATATTTTTTCGTTGATTAAAAACGCAGTTGTCTTGCCCAAAATCGGTTAGGAATCATTACAAACTTGTTTAATCCCTTTGCAGGAGGATTTTATCGGGTGAATTTGGGTTGTTTAACTTCATGTAATTTGCAAAAATCTAATTTTTAAATTATTTAGATTTTTCAAATTCTATTTGTCTATTTCTACTGGCCTAAAAGTTGAATCCGAGAAATCTAGATGGGTAAATTTGGAATAATAGAAGTTCATGATTTTGGAAAGAGACTACGCGGTATCGATAAAAAAACCGAGAGAAATGACTCGCGTATTAAAACTGAGCAGCTGGCATTTCTTTGGAAACCACGCTTCTATACATGCTTCTTCCTAATTATTATATTGGCAAAGATACAACACCTGCCGCAGTTGCGAGGGTTCTGCATTAAAAAGTTGTTCTTGTTATGATTCAGGACATGGTGGTAGAATATTTGTCTGCAGGCGGTATGAACAATTATATAGCTTGTGTGGAAAGACGTCCAAGAGTGAATAGATAGACAGTTGACAGATATCACCAGAACTAGAAATCGCACATATTTTCAATGGAAAAAAAATCAAATTGAAATAAACAAATATTTTCGAAAAGTAATGACGTGTTTTGAAGCGCACCTAGACTGATATGACGTCACGTTCTACCAAACCATACTGAGATTTTTAATAGTTTTTTTTTCATACACTGAATATTATTATAAATGAAGAAAAATTAGCGGCATACAGAGAACTTTTACAATTCCCGAAAAAACATTATCCTCAAGTAGGATTTGAACCCACCACCTCTGGATTGCCGGTGCAGTGCTCTACCAACTGAGCTATCCAGGAGACATGCGTTCCACTACATATCGGGAGACCGCTTTTTCCTAGAATTTCGATGTTAGTAAATCACCTACAAACTACGGCGTTTATAAGGTGTTGGGGGGTTACAGGTTTTATGAAAACTCATTCGTTTTCAGTGATCATCAAAATCTATGAAAAATCACATTTGTCAGTGTCATCTTGACAACCATCAATGGTCAATGACTTATGCATTTATTTTCACAAAGATCCAATCAAACAACCAGAAAAAATTATTGCTGTAATTTGCTTTTAACGAATTATCAGTGTAATTTTGATACTATTGGTCGATTTAAAATGTTTCCTCATGACGATTGGCTAGAGAACGAGGATATTTAAAAAACTTATTCTGTAAATGTCTCAAACAATGAGGAGTATTTTAAATTTATATTCCCTAACAGCTATTTTAAGCCTTGTGTAAAATTTTTATTCAGTATTGTGCATTCTGAATTTCAATTTTGTCCACAGAACTGTAATACTGAAATTTCTGTAGCATTTATACACAACGATGTTGTTAACCAATTCAAAAAATATTCTGTAAAAAATGTATTCAAAGAAATATACACAATGTGGATATATTATTACAACAAATTAGGATAAACAATAGTGTGCGGAATATCTACACAAAATTGTTTCTGTAACCAGACACAATTTGTTTGAAAATTTCAAACAATTATGGAAAAAAACTAGACACATTTTTTTCCGAGAAATTGTGGGTGATAACCATTTCTACGGTTTTACAGAGTTTTTGATCAACATAGCTTCTGGTTCCTCTCGAGTTCAGATTTAAAAATTGGTAGCCACACAATTCACTCATACAGTTCTGTCAAAGTGGAGGGCGTGAACGCATTTTCTATATTTTAATTTTCGCAATAAATGCGGTTCAACGTACCAACACGCAACACTCATTCTCGTTACTGAATCGACAGCCCTCAAAAATTATTTTATGGTCGTTTTAATTAGGCATTCCACTGATGTGGAATTTGGCCTAAATGCATATATTTTACGAGATTGTGTACTCAGGCACTGATGAGGTGAACGTTTCATGTGGAAGCGATGAAACATATACGAGTACACAACTGCGTATTTTACTATTACATTATTTTTACGCATTTTAGAGTGCCCATTGGCAAAAATATTACTGATAAAATAATGCTCTCTCCAAACCTTCTAAAAATAACACTCCCTCATAAACACTCGTCGCGTGTACCCAAAGGCATAGCCTGTACGGGTAGAGAATGGCTAGTATTATTATTTGCCGTGGTGCTCCGGGGCGACTCACTGATTTTTGGTGGCGTATTCACTTTTCATCTGCAGGAAAACCCGGAAAACCTACAGCAGCACCACCTCGGATGGCCGGCGCCGGCGTGCACTCCAAGCTAGCACTAGACGAGATTGGCATCTAGACAACACATTGCTTTCCACAAGGACTGTGGTGGTCTATCGATTCCGATATTGAGTACTTGAGAAAAAATCGCCCATACATACATCGGGCTAGAACCGACTACCGCTATACTGAAGTTCTGAACGGCCTGCGCCTTAGACACCAGACCACCGACTATATGGCTTCATTAGACCTTGTCTAACACAGTTTTACTCTGTGACTTTTTTTTGTTTCGGGGGCGGTTTCCCTGTACATTTTCCGAAATACGTAGTTTTGACATATTAAAAAATTCATAGATACTGTTTTTTTTTTAATTGAATAGGTATCCTAAAAACTTGACCTGAAACCCAAAAATAAAATTGTCTTAAGAAAAACTTGGGTTTTTGTTTGAACATATCAATAAAACGACTATAGGAAAATTTCATTTTCATTCATTACAACCTACAAAATCAACTTTTCATATTCTTAGATTTTCCAAATTCGAACTTTAATCACTTTAATCACAAGTCTTAATTTCGAGAAAAAAGTCGAAATTTCGAGAAAAAAGTCGAAATTTCGAGAAAAAAATGCCAAATTTCGTGAAAAAAAAGGCGAAATTTCGAGAAAAAGGCGAAATTTCGAGAAAAAAGGCGAAATTTCGAGAAAAAAGGCGAAATTTCGAGAAAAAAGTCGAAATTTAGAGGAAAAAATCCATATTTCCACATGATGAAAAAAAATACTTTTGTGGCCCTCCTGCGCGTTCGTAATTATCAAACTCACCCTAAAGGCCTCGTTTAACAAATGTCCCATCTCATATCGTAGTATGAATTTTTACGACACTTATATCGTAATTATCTATTACGTTCTAGAACAAAAAAGAGAAACTTAGCTAACTAAGATTATAAAAATATTTTTTTGAAAATTTTCTGGCTGAAAGTATTAGTGAGAATTATGAATATCCCATCCCTTTTAAATTTAAAATTTTTTCGTATTTTTTGGATCGAACGACCCACCTTTACTTATTTCAAAATTACATTGGGGTTTTTACATTTGAAGGTAGATAACAAACATCAAAAAAATTTATTCCACGCAAAAGACTGGAAAATTGGAAAATAAATTTTATCACACAGTTAAAAAAATTAATTCTCCTTAAGCTTTCTTCAGCTTTGTTTAAAATATCAGCTAGTGATTAATAAATATGGCCTTAATAATACTTACGAACTTAACTGGACAACTAATTATATAAAACATCTTCTATTTACAATGTTAATGTAAAAGCTGTGAATGGCAATGATTTATAGTCAGACAATTTTTTTTATCATGATTCATATTTGATTTAAAAATAAAAATTCTTTAAAAAATATAGTTATTAATATGTTGCTTTTTGTCTTAAAACGACCACCTCTTGACTGACGTCCATATCTGTTAAACAAAAAATTTAAAAGATTCTTTTTTACCAATTTTCCGTGGATCGTCCAAAAACCTTTGGTTGAAAAACAACTTCATGCAAATAATCCATGAATAAAACGAAATAAAAAAACCATTTGTGTAGTTCATATTTGCATTTCACTGAATTTTTCAACCAATACAACTGAACCTTGAATTTGGTAGTTTTCATAAACAATAACAACTCGATTGTACAAAACTATTACTGATATCGTTTCTTAAAAGGAATATATTTCAACTTTGTAGAATTCGGCAAAACAAGTATTACCTACCCACTTTACATTATCACAATGATTTTCGGAAAAAAAAGGAACTTAATGAATAGAAAAAAAACAAAATTCTTTGTTTTGTTATCCACTCGGGTTGAAACAATACCAATTCAGACATAAAATTTCAAGTCGTGCACCTCAATTCAAAATGCTTGCTGGTTTGTTTTTCTCAGAACCCAATACGTGCCTCTTTCAAACGTGTTTCATAACAATATAAAATTATACAGTCACATGAAAATGTAATTATTGTTAATGGAAAAAAAATTACCAATTGCGAGTGTATCATCCATACCGATTTGCTAAACATTTTATTCACATGAAATGAATTATTTATTCTGTTACGCAGTGAATTTTTTTCTTTTTGCCGAAATTTAATGTGGAAGATGAAGGTCTTTGTTCGTTTGATTATAATAATAGTAAGAATCTCTCTGAAATATCGTAATGGGATAACTTCTGCCGGTGAATTTGGCTTCATTATTTTTCGACTACCAACTATATAGAGTTGTTTTTTACTCCTGCATTGCTTAATATGTGTCTACAACAGATAAAGGCCAGATTGAGAACGAATACCTGTATATCTGAAGTATGAAATAAGCATTGAATTGATAATTTCATAGAAAAAAAAACTGAAAAATAAATCATTCCCAGGTGTAGGTGATCGGTGATATACTTTGAACGTATTTATAAAAAAAATCTGGGTATGTCTCACAGACTTTTTGGAGACAGTATGCCTCAAGGAACACCACTGAAGATCGTTTGTTGGAAGAACGAGCCCTGGAAAAGAGATGTTCGGCATGTCTCCAAAGCGACGAAAAATGGATGTGAAGACTGAGATCGACAGGTCAGTCTTGATGGGACTGCAACCGGTGAAACGATTCATGATATTTTAGAAGATCATCGGCCATGAAACATAGACAAATCCCAAAAATTTTATTTGAGATGCCGCTGCATGCTGCACATTTTGAAACCTATGATAATTAAATTTTTTTTCAAAGAATATATTAATATAATACCACGAGTGCTTCAAATTATATCATTTTTTTTTATTTTTCACGAAAACTCTCTGTTTAGCAAAAATATCAAAACAAACTGATTGATGAAATCACGAGTTCATTTTCAAAAGTTTTTTCTAAATAATATTTTTTTACTTTTTCTGTTCAATAATTTATAAACTGGAGTGAAACTGGTAAGACGAAATCGCCAGCAAGATAAACGGCATAAAGTCGTGCTTCGAGTCGTGCTTGGTATCGCGGCAGCATATGGATTTTCATTTCAACACGTTTATTTCGTCTGTGTTGGTGAAATAATCGTCTATGAATTTGATAGGGATATGAAAACCTCTTCTATCTTCAAAGCAGTATAATCAATAGCTAGGAAAACGTGTATTTCATGAACTAATGAAAATTAATCGTGAGAAATAATGAAAAGATGTTTCTGATCTTTTTGGAACTTTTTTCACGAAAATTATTGAGAAATGCAGTATTAAATACGTTGAATGTCAATGTTGATTTTTTCTTATTCATTTGACCCCTTTTCTCCACTCTAGAAATAATAAAAAATATGCCGCGATACCAAGCACGACTCGGAGCACGTCTCGACTTGATCGAAGCATGGCGTCTTCATCTTGCTGGCGATTTCTGCTTGCCAGTTTCACTCCGGTAATAACAGCTTGTTTTTAAAAACATTTTTTTAGGTTTGTTTTATTATTGATTTTTCCGATTTTGTTTATGTTTGTGTATAATTTTATTAAATTAAAGCATTCGCTTGTCGTCCGATGTTTTTAATATTTTTCAAGGATTTCTTCGATTTTATTTTCGGGAAATTTCGAGAAGAAGGGGGGTAGGGAAGTATAATATTTTTAATTGAATTATTTGATGGTTCCATATGTTTTTCACTATTTTTATGGATTTTTTCGATTTCATTTTCACGATTTTGTGCAATATTTGTCGAACAGAATGGGGGGTCCGACTCTCTCTATCAACATTTTTTGTTGTAATTTAAGATGTCCGAAAGCTTCAGATTCGTAATTTCTTTATTTAATTTAAATTAAACGGATTTTTCCGATTTTATCAAGAGTTTTTGCAACCTTCTTTGGAGAACCGTTGTATATTTCTATATTCCTCCAGGGGGGGTCAGGGAAATAATTTCTCAATGGGATGCCAGCAAGTGCTTGAAAAATTAATTACAAGTTTTGAACTGAAAAGACAGACAGAATGAAGGGCAGAGTAAGTTAAATGGAACCGTAAAAACATCCCCAAAGCTGTGCACTGGCCATGGGGTAGATCCCAACAAATCATTGATGTGATGAGGAAACAGTGTTGTTAGAAAGCAGGACACCATAGTTGATCTCTGATGATGGAAACCATATTGTCAATGATTCACAGTTCCTGAGCGTTCTAGTGATTTAATGAGATCGATATTGATAACTTTTTCCATGAACTACGAGACAACAGATAGAAGTACGATAGGTTGGAAATTGCAAGGTAGAACCTTTTTCCCTTTTGGAGATTGGTTTTAGACTTGCAATTTTGGATTGAGGTTAAATTAAATAATCTGCATGGAAATGGTGTTAGTTGAGGGTACATTTCTTGAGAACGATAGGCGGAATTTCGTCAGATCCACTATCTTCGTTGGTGTTTTGTTCTAAATAAGATTTACTGATGCTCGTGTATAAACACGTTTGCTGGAAATGGCAATAAGAAAAAGCCAGACATAATCTCAAGCGACCCCTTGTAATATAAACTCAACCAAACCCGGTCTCGTCAAAAGAGTCTCGTTCAAATCAGTAACCAATTATCTCGTAATCAGTTTTGGCAATACTACATACGACGGAACGAAATCCGGCTCAAGATGAAGACGATCGCATGCACCAACCATTTTCAACGACGACTTCCAATATAACTAGTTTTTCACAGCGATTTAATCGAAAACGTGCCGTTACATTCAACCGCCGGAGCAAGGAGTGCTTGTACACGCTGCGCCGTTCGCGAGTTCTCTTATAAACGGCCTTGGCATTAAGACAAAAATCCAAAGGAAATGCCTCACAGTTATATTTCACGGCGCTGGCGTTCGCCGGTCGTGCCAAAAGATAAAGATAAATAAATGCAGACGTTTATTAGGCATCCAGGAAGGGAGAATTGGTAATGCGAGCGAATCGTTGTCAAAAGCTAGACGACAAAGCAGCTGCCGACTTGATAATATGAACGCTTCAGGAAATATCTGGGACGTTTGATTCAGATACATGTCTAACTATATTTCCTTGTAGGAACAATCATGCCCGGGGAATGGTAGAATTGTAGGAACCAAATGAATATATGATATCAAACTTTGCTAACCATTCTAGAACGGCAAGTGAATTACGATGATATTTTTATTAAATAAAATATTGCATAACAACTTAGGTATGTGTGAAATTTCAAGGTAATGGAGATGGCAGGCTGCTGTTATGAACGCATTTTACGCAGTCATGGTTCATTGTAGTTTTTGCTTGATCAATAGTACACCTACAAAGAGAAGACTGGTTCAAACTCATTCAAATACATTATAACCAAACGTATAATAAGTAAAATATAATGAAGAATTTTTAGTTAAAAATACCACACAAAGTTATCGCATTTCCTGTAGTTGCAAAATGATCAGGTCAAATTCAGTTATATTCAAAATATCTGAAAATATCGAATAACAGCCTCCCTATAACTAGAACTGGCCGAGAAATATGTTACGAAAGAACCTTTCATCTTAGCTTTAAGTGTTGAATACTATGTTTTGAAGGGACTACATTCAGGAATCATAAATTTTTTCTTTCCTCTTTTCAATAGCTGGGCTATGAAAATTTTTGATGGAGAGGGTAGGAAAGATTGGGCTGGGTAAATTCTATATTATTTTTTCAAGACAAAAGTAGTCTTAACTTTCAATCCGTACAGTGTAGTCCGTAAATTTGTGATAGTATTGTCCTCGTAAATTCTGTTTTTTCTCATAAGTATATTTTGTTATAAGTATTTAAATATTTGATAACTACTCAATTTCTGTTATCATTTCAATAATTATTTTTATTATGAAGTCTCAAGTTTTAGAACGATCTTTCTCACCTCTCACCAGTTTGTTTTCTCTTTGTATTAATTAGTTTTATTCTATTAAATTTAAAGTATGATTATTGTTAAAACAACGATGAGTTAGTTATCCAGTATCATTTTCTCTTATTCACTTTTCAAGTATGTGTAAACCTTATGGCTTTGGTTTTTCACTATTAGATTGTTCCTACCTGTTGATGTGTGGCATGGCATTTTAATGCCATGAACGAGAGATAGAAAAACAAAAGTTTTTATACAAAAAATTAATATTCCATATGCCTAACATACGTCCGATCGATATAAATTTAAATTTTTTGATCTCAACACTGGCATAATTTTCAGTGGTTGAAATCCCATAAAAGAGAAAATAAGTCAGCAAAATCTGTCATTATCTGACGGTCTATAATGCCCCTTCAATAATTTTTTTGAGAATAACTAGGTCGCTGATGGTGACTACCAGAATCGACTTCAATTGTTCAATTGGTATATGAAATTGTAATTTAGCACTTCTAATTATTATATTCACATTATGCACATCTGACCGATACGTAATTTCGCGATGTATATAGAAAGGCTTCTTATCAAGAATTATTTTATGACATAGGGTACTAAAATGAAAATTTCTCCTGTTCTCCATATGTTACCGTCCAATCTCCTTCAATTATGTGATTCTCGTTGTAGTCTTTTTACACCGAAAATCATACGTAGGCATGAGTTTCGAACTTTCTGAGTCTTATTTTTATACATAAGAGATAAATTACATGCATACAACCCATCTGCGCGACTGAATGGTAATTATCTTTCATTGCCCCCTAAAACTTTTTCATTATAGATAATTACCACATTACTTTCACTAGATGTACAAAAAATTACTAGTTGTTTCCCCCTCGTCATTTTGCGAGTTTTTACATCGAGTTGTTAGAGCTCCTGTTGAGTCCATTTAAAAGAGTGGAGTAGAATCGAAAGGGCATGCATATTTGTTGCAGAAACTTTGTTCTACTTTGATACTTGCCACGAGGAGAGATTTTAAATGTGGTTACCCCTTGAAAGCGACGTTAAACCCCTGAGTGAGTACACTTCTTTTCGGCATCAAGATGGCGTAGAATGCTTCCGGACATTCCGGTAGCATGCTGTACTCTTTCACCAACCTCAAGGACTGCATTTTCTCCACAGAGGCATGATATCATCCATGTGGCCTTGTGCGTCCGGTTGCTGGGGGTGCAGTAGTTGTTATTATTTCTATTTTGCCTACTACTATGAGTTTTCTCGAATGTCGTTAAAAAAAATTATTTCCATCAACCGGCGTTGGTTCCATCAATTCTGGCGTGCAGTTTTTAGTGTACACACCAATTCTAGATAATTCAGAATTCTACTGCAGAAATTAGGGGGGTCCAATTTAACCGAGCACCAAATAATATTGATATGATTTCCAAATATTTATTATTTTGGTGTCACCAAAAATCATGGTTGGGCATCAAAATTTAATTACCAAATTATTAATTTTCGAGGCCCAAAGTATTGAGTATTGAAGTTTATTTATATATTCCGTCAGCAACTAATTATTGTTGACACCATAATCTTACTTGAACACTATATATTTGGGCACCAAAAATAAACCTAGCGTGAATTATTTTTTGCTCGCGCTTGACACACAAACCTAACCTGAGCAAGCTTACCTAGCTTGCGAGTCGAAAATGCGTGAATTGGATTTTCGCTCGCGCTTGACACACAAACCTAACCTGAGCAAGCTAACCTAGTTTGCATGTTGAAAATGCGTGAGAGATTATTTAATGTTTTTGGTGTTTGAGTAGTACATTAGGTACGACTTATTTATGCCAACTTTTTAAAATTTCAGGTGTTCATAAATTCTATTTCCGGTTGAGGTTTTTTGGTGCTCGTTCATTACTTTTGATGACCAAATATTATTTTGGAGACATGGTATAAAACTTGCCACGTAATGTTGAAGCACAATAATTATTTTGTGCTCATTTAAAGTATACACAAATTAGGAAAGTTTTTCTATGAGAAATAAGATACACTGTATGTACACCGTAATGATTTTCTGGTATCAAGTTTATTTCAGGTCGTTTATCTTATTTCCCCTTTTCATGCTTCCATTTCCAGTGTTCTTATCATAATTTCCGCTGTGCATATTGTAATTCGTATTATCCTTTGTGTAACAAAACATCCTTTAAATACTTTAATAATTTGAATTTTTTTTCAGAAATTATCATCCAGAAACTTTATTTAGTGTTGTCTCGAGATAACATCTCTCGACATTATCACAGAATGAAACATTTTATTTCAATCAATATTTCACGTACCTAGCTCATATTCATTTCACGAAAAAATTGTACACCAGCGCTGGACAGAGTAAATATGTTTTTTAGAAACTTAAGAAAAAGCATAAAATATTTCCAGTGATTTTGTAATTGTTTACACGAAACTCAAATCCCCGTATGATTCCAAGGCGATGCGTGTTAAAAAAGTGATGTTTGAAAACATGTCTTGTGAAAATACATTTGGCTGCCAAGGTCTCCGATTGGCATTCTACAATTTTATGTTTACGAGACTCATTTCCATTGAGAATCTAATGGAATATGCTGATTTAGCAACTATACTGAAATAAGTCGATAAGTCACGATTTTACAAGAAAGCCAGAAGGAAAAATATTCATTGTTTTTGTCAACAGTTTCACACGGAAAATCGTGGGAAGGTAAAGGTGGGAATAATAATAGTTTGTGAATTTTAGAAGGTATAAAGGCTACTAAAACAAACATTAATACCCATGTTTCAACGTTTGACGAATGAGAAAAATCGTGGTGTCGTTCTTAATGAAACTGCTGGTGGTAAAACAATAGGCGACATTTCATAATAGAGGCGAGCGTGAGGAACCACGACCATCGCGAATTTTCATTCTAACCGAGTAACAGACTGTGCTTTCTCCACAATCACAATTTCACATATAATCAAATGGAATGTTAGTATTTTTTTATCGAATTTGATTTCAGAATTAGCAAATTGTGCGACGATCGTTAAGAAAAGTACTTGTGTGTGCTTGGGTCTAAATTTGTTCTCAAACATTACAGATTTTTTTTTAGATTAAAGAAAAAACCTCTTCCTCGATGCACTGGTATAGTTAATCAAAGAATGACGTACATTGATATCTTCGTTATCGAAAGGATTTACCAACTTCCTGTGGGTTGCTTTATTGTGTTTTGAGCGTATAACGCAAAGGACCCCGCACATTTCTTATGGGAAACGGCTTTCCGTGAATTTGGCTGTTCAAAAGTGGTCACAGCCACAAAGCTGAAAAATGGACAGTTTTCGAGATATGGAGCTTTGAAAATGGATTTTTTCAATTCTTTGGGGTTTTTGGACTTCCATCGGAGATCTATCATTTCTTGTTGGGATAGAATTCGACTATTTGGCGCCTAGAACCCGACCATTTCTCAGTCGGGTTCTAGGCATTAAGTATTGAAAAATTATTTGGAATAGTCTCTATGATGACAAGGTCAAGGCTAAGGTTATTATTGCTACAACAGTGTTAGAATATTGATACCGTCTCTTGTTATGGACTGAAAATACATGCGAAATGAATAAGACATCAAGTGTTTCAGAATACATATTTCAACTCGAGAGTAAGAATATGTTCAATCATCAAGATTTGCTGATTCAAATAAGTTCGAGAGTTTCCCATAACCGTCCACTGATTTTCTTTCAATACAAAACCCCAGAGATTCATTGTTTTCAAATCACTCACTCATTGCCTGTTCCGGCTATACACTTTCCACGGAAAATCTTTAAATTGAAACTTCCCGAGGGTAATCAAAAGATAAAACAACCTAGAGAGCCAGAAAAGTTTGGTAGAGTTTGACTTTCTCCGAATTCAAGTCGATCTGATATCTGAAAAGTTAGAAATATATTCGTGAAACGGATTCAATCGTTAGATGAATACACTTTTTTTTATTTTCTTATCGGAGGTTTGTAAATGGCGAGAAATGTTCAGTGTGTAACGGATTTTATGAATAAAAAATATATATACTACCACCACTGAATATTTGATTTTATTTCAGTATTTCCTACAAAATATGAAAATCACTTAATTCATCAACAAATACGGCACCCTTACTTAAAAATCATAATCAAGTATTTTTTGTACATGTAAAGAGACCGGTAAAGTTTCTGCCCAAACATCTTTATTGACCTAAATATATCAGTGGAAGAAAACTTCCAATTGAACGAAGGGATCAAGTATGAGTAACTAACAGCCAGCTACTCCAAAAATACGTTTTTATTAATAATTTTCTCACGTTTTATGAGTGAGATTCGAACATGAAGTGAACAACTTTCAGTTTCAAGTAGGTACTTGTATTCATAAAAGTTAATGTTGGAAAAAGGTATTTCCATTAAATGCCGAAACAAATGAATAACGAAAACAATCATTAATTTATTGTAAACAATAATCCAAAAATAGATAGTATTTTGTCAACATTAATTTGAACCAAAACAATCTTCTAGTTGTTTGTTGTCTGGATGAAAATCATTTGACCCAACAACTTGACATAATACTTGAAGATGAGCTAATTTCGACGTAGTTTCACAGTTTATTATTGATAATGATAAAGTAACTACTATAGAAAATATGGTAAAATAATGGCTTATGCTTTGTTGGACAATTTATATGATTTATACAATTTTTAATTCGCCAACTTATATAAGTACACATTTTTAGAGATTCCAAACATAAAATCTACCAAAACGAAAGTTGAAAATGATTAAGAAATATTCTACAATTTTGGGATTTGATACGTGAAAATTCGTCTCAACTGGTAACTGGACACGAAATAAAAACATTCAATTCATACAAAAAATATACACCGTAATGATGCTTTGAATTATTTATTAGACCCACACTTTCATCCGAACATTATATTCTTAAATACTGGGTGATTACAAAAGGAAATGTTACTAGCGACATAATAATTTGATACTTACCTCAGAAAAAACTGAGGTACTTACTGATAATAGATGGAATTAGTTTATACTCATCAATATACACAATATTTGGGAAGTTACTATTGAGATCATTAATAAAAAATTTCTATTTTGTTGTGATATGTTTAATTTCAGACCCAAAGATTGAATGTGCAAAATTTCAGGATTATGCATGAAGGTATGATTATGTTCAATACGGCTGTTGGCATAGTTGAATCATGTTCACTCAACCTGTAACTTTTTAAATGCTCCCCGAAACTCTGAATAAAACTGCAGGACGCCTGGCCTACATATTATTATGATGCATTTACAAACGCTACACTGCCAAGCTGTACTTCCGTACTTCTAGAATTCAATTAATTCAAGAAGTGTATTTTTATTCAACGAGTGTGCTTCAAAGTTATTATAATATAAAATGAAATCCTTACTCCATAATTTTCAGAACCATATAGGACGAAGAACAGGACAAATCCACTTACCTGAAAAAAAAAAAAAAAATTAGTAATCATGGGAAATTAACCTGAAATTTGCCAGATGCCCGAAGACTTCAAAATGGACTAAAAATAATAAAATAATTTGCTAGACGAATAGGATAGTGAATGTTTAATAGCTAGGATAGCGGGAAATTATGATACTTTATACCGTTTGGCTATTTTCACATTCTTCAACATTCCTGTTGCTCCTATAGAGAGGTTGTGGAAGAAATGAAAATTATGATGAAGCATTTTACACTAGAAGTGATAAAAACAATCCAAAAACACAAAACAATCTGGGAAATATCAAGTACCTTATTTTATTTTCAAATAAACGTATTTCAAGCTCATTAACGAACATAATTTTGCTAGATTTGCTACTTTCCTTCACGCCGCGTCGGTTCATTTATTTTAATTATTTTAGATTTGTAACCAGCTGATTTCATTCTAATAACTCTTAAATTTAATGCAAGAAAACTACACTTTCAATATTGTACCATTAACTTTAATGTATTCATTAACATATTTTCATTCACTATTCATAAAAATAATCTAGAACTGTTATATCAGCAGGTGTATAATAATTTCGTGAAAGTGTTTCTCGTGGGTTTCAAAAAAGCGGACCGTAGCACCTTGCATTGTGAATTTTTTATGTTTTTTTAATCAATGACAGATATATATTATGTAAATCCAATTTTTTTCCAAGAAGTATACGGTTTCTCAGTAAGTGCGTGCAGCTGATTAAATAACTGTGGTGGTGCGAAGGCCAAGAACTGAGAAAGTGACCATCATAATACCTGGTGATAATTTCAGGAATCAACATCTGAACATGCAATTTTATGTGGTAAAAATGTGTTGAGCAAGGTGGAATAATAATCAATTACACAGTATTTTAAATTTTAAATGAAGAGGTTATACAGTTTGACAAAACAAAGTTACAGGTATGAAAAATTCCTACTTTATGCACGAACAATCAGGTGATGTTGAGTGCCTTATCATATGTTCTGAATATTCTGTCGGTTTGCTGTTCACGAAATTATGTTGATAAGCAAAATACCGCGAGCCCGCAATTTTCAGAATGGACTTGGTAGACTCAATAGTTTCCGAATTACAGCTTTTTCCAAATGTGAAAATTTCAATTATCTTCAATAATCTGTCTGATATAAGTCAGTGGAGTGAACATTTATTCAACTGAACATTTCGAAGGGGGATGGGGAAGGAGGGGGTAGTCACTGTTCACAACCGCACGACCAATCCGCCTCCTTCAGTGCCATATCCCTCCATATCGCCCTGTATCTCCTGAAATGGAATTGTTCCTCGACAATAGTATCTCCAGCGAGTTGGCTAACTGAATATTTGAGCAGCCTATCCAAATCGTCGTTGTTGTCGAGCTCGTCCAAATCGTAGTTGTTGACATCGACGTCTACCGTAATTTCAGCCAAGTTTCCGCAAAACTGGCTATTGCAGGTTCCGCAGACAAATGAACCTGATTTTCTGCAGCTGCAACCATTTCGGCATCCCTTCTTGCAATTGTAGGAAATCATGTCCAGCAGGTTTGAGGGGGCTACTTTCCTTCATATTATTATCATCTTTGGGGAAAGGCCTGTAGCAACCCATCCCCATTCGAGCACAAGCTGCACCTGGTGGTATGTGCGGAATAAATGTAGCTCAGCAGCATCTTACATGTGAGGAAGTCTGGCCAGGTTGAAACCGCTTTCGGCTGCAGCCTTTGTGAAAAACTGGTAGTCCAGGTCGTTGAGGGTTTGACTGGAGGTTTTCCAACCGTACAGCTCAAAGAGGGTTTTCTCCCCGGCTTCAGCTACTTGCACGTGGAAAAAAAAAACTGCAGTTTTTCTTCAAGATCTACATGTGTCTTTAGTAATTGAAGCAACTTGAGTTTCCCTTGGCCCAAAAAGCATGAGTTGGAATCACAACCGCTGAAGGTGTGAGTGAATAGGATGAGTTGACTGTCTGCAGCTGTTAAGTTGGTGGAGTAGGGATACATCTGGCGTTTCGCCTCTTCCAAACCTCTGAGACCTCTGAGACCAACAAGTCTACGTCCTCATCTGTAATAACCAAGACTTGAAAATCAGAGGACTTGATAGCTGTAGTGATGATTAGCATCTTCTTCAGTCTGAAAAACCTCAATGTGACCCTTTCACTGCCTCAGATATCACAATGCCTACGTGCAAGTTTTGTACCTCCGATTACTCTCATTTTCACATCACACATCACAATTTGTGAGTAAATTAGTCGCAGATCACGAAATTACTGACTGTTTGGGCCTTTGCTACCAACTGAGCGGTAAGTCGGGGAGGGGTGTTTTTTTTTAAAGGAACGGAATCCGTGGTAGAGGAGTGGGGACGGAGAGTTTCGGAATTGGAAAGTATTCCAAACTTCGAAAAGCTATATCTCAGTAACTACCAAAGCTACCGAGCCCACTCTTGTCCCATATTAGAGATAATTTAATCTAGTGTCTGTTCATTGGACAGTCTTTATCGAAAACATGGTCAAAATAGGAGAATACTGAAACAAACTGTAAAAATTTAGCAGTGTTTGGGATATTCAAAAGTGATCCAGGTACCTACCGAGGTGGAAAACTTGGATTTTCCCATACCAGAAAAAAAAATCCTACTATCACCATTTCATGCCGTCAAACTGACCGTGATTGTTGTTGGAGGCTGTGTTTTCAACAAGTTCAGTTCTCATGGGCTTGAAATGATTGAATAATGGCATTTGATTGGATTAAATAATTGTCGAGATAATACGAGTTGTCTTCGATTTGCGATTGGTCAGATTATGTGAGAATTTTAAGACGAGTGAAAAAGATATTACAGTATGAAGAAATAACTAAAAACTCACTTCATAATTGTAATTTCTTTGTTATTGGTGTTGAATAGATTACTCTGAATCAAAAACTATGAAAAATATGTTTTTGGTTTTTGTTAGGAGTCATCACAACTGAAGTTGCTCAATTTTTTTCAAGTACATCTCTTTTTCGGGGTCAGCAGAGGTCGTCTAGATTTCTCCCTATAGTAAACAAGCTACTCACAATCTATTTATATGAGCGCATTGTCCACGAACCCTACAATTAGAAGAACAAACCGTTGCATTGTATGCACACTGGTGATAAGTAGGAAGTGTTCAATAAAACATGGGAGGGAGCGGTGACATGACATGTGGCGCAACAAGAATTATTTTCAACCTCAAAATTGGTCAGGGTCGGACATCATAATATCACGGTTATTACAGAACATTCGAACTATTTATACGGGTGATAAATCATATCCATGCATTTAATCGAAATGACCATATCAGAGTATCAATTACAGTTCCATTCGAAATGGCGCTTTCAATTAAAGTTGCTTAAAGTTATGCCGGTGATATTGGGGTAATGTAGTACAAGATTGCAATTAGTGAGAGGAAACGAAGGTGGAGTGAAACACCGTTTGAATAAATCAAAATTGCCCAAAATATTATGGACAGTTGTGGTGAAACTACATGTTTCTATCAAAAATTCTGAAAGCTTTCACTGGAACTGACTGTGTATATACAGTCTACAACTGTCAAACACGTCCACTTTTTTTGTGTGGTTTGTGTGCGTGAAGTATTACAAAATTTAACTTTCAACATACAGGATTTCATTATTGAACTGAAAAACGTGAAAAAAGTACACTTTTTTACGGTTGTTGCTAGGCGACAGAAAATTGTATGTGACAACAATGACAGATTAAATAACAACGAAATCCTGTTAAAGAGCCAATTCTTATTTTATGTGGCAAACTATTAGCCTATAAGTAAATATTTATCACACAATTGTTTCACAAATAATTGTCATACTCATAGCGTTTTGACAATAAACTAAGTGTTATCAAAAATCGTAGAATATTATTTTCAGCAATAATCCTAATGGGTCAACAATAAATCAATGATGTTAAAAGGTTTTCATCATAAATCACACCTACTATCAATTTTTTTATTCATGCTTCCAGAGTGTTCTATAATTCAATCAAAACCAAATGATTTTGAGTACGTATAAAAAAGAATTGAAGACTCACTGAGTTGTGAAAAACCATAACCATCACTCACAAGCCTAGCATCAATTTTAATTATATGGCGCTCTGAATAGATTCTGGCTGAAAATAGGCCAGTATATATAGAGAAATAATTCACAATAACTCCGAAAGTTTTCAAACTTTGATACAAGGTCGGGAAAAATTCAAAAACAAACTATAAAATGTTGCAACCTGTCCCGGAACATTGTCAAAATTGCAATTAATTAATTGTGCTGTATACTCATTGAAAAAATTCCAAAAGTTCTGCAAACTTGGAGTAGTATTAAATAGGTATATTATTTCATATCACGAATCAAGTTTGCAACCAATTTAACTGTACGGAACATTTTTTTTATATACCACAAGAAAAAATTCCAAAAGTTCTGCAAACTTGACAGATACATCGGAAAAATATTCCTTGTGCAGATTTGCAACCTTTTTTTTACGTTCACCGAAACATATTTATTTACATATTTTTATAATTCGTGGTCATTTTTTTGGTCAAGGTGGTCTTGGAATTATTACTAGAATTTTTAAACTTTGTTGCAAATTTTGAAAACATTTATTCTGATGTATTCACAAATGTGCAACCTTGTACACTATCCGAACTTTTACAAATTAGATTTTTACAAATTGCATCAAGTTTCAGATCGTATATGATCGCAAATTTGTGAATGAATCAGAATAGATGTTTTTAAAATTTACAACAAAGTTTCAAAACTTTTGTAATTATTCTGAGAACACCTTGATAAAGAAAATTACCATGAATTTAAAAAAAATGTGTGTTCCGGTCAAAGTAAATGTTGCAAATCTACACAAATGTTCTCAATATTTTTCCGATTAATTCTTTCTTGTGGTATATCAGAGAAAAACAATAGTTTTTAATACACAAAAAATGTTCCGTACAAGAGTTGCAAAAAATCAATAAATCTGATTTTTTTGATAAAATCGTGATATTTTAATTTACACTGATTTTTTTTATTTAAACTGATTTTTTCCTTAAATGTGGAATTAATGAACTTTAAAATCACTTATTTTCATTATTTTCTCTAAGTATTCGCCGAAAAATATTTCCCCACCTCCTCGGCGACATACAAAAAAAATTGTGTTGACATGAAAATCTTCGGCAGCGTGCCGCGGCTTTCCTGCCTGAACAAGAAAATATGTTTTGATACTTACATAATGTACTATGTGTGAGTTGAATTTTCTGATGAGTTATCTGATTTGGAGGCTTGTTTTTACAGCAATTTATAATTTGATTTGAATCAAGATTAAAAATGAAAAAATCAGTTGATTTAAATTATGATTTAAATTGTGATTTAAATCTTTTGAGTTAAATCGTCGCAACCCTGATTCATGATATGAAAAAGATATATTAATACTGCAGAACTTTTGAAATTTTTCCAACGAGTATACAGCAAAATTCAATGTTTCGGACTTCGAAGAGGTAGCAAACTGAGATTTATTGCTTTCTAATGTACTTGACCAAAGTTTGAAAACTTTTGGAATTATTGTAAAATTTTCAATTTTTAATGTCTATCTCTACTGGCCTAAAAGACTTCGATGGAATATGCGCAAGTCATCGGTTATCCCATCATAGTTTTCGAATCCATCACCCCCGAACTGACAGAGTGACTGAGCTGCCTTTCACATTCGTTTTTTCTTAGTATGTTTTGTTTTCATCTTCTTTGCTCTTTTCCAGCTCACAACACGAATTCACATTTTTATAAGTGTCCTACTGGGTGTATTTACCAAAAAAAGAACATATGGGGCAAACGAGTGAATCAATAATTATACAGGGTATTCCGAATGCTACTCAGTGCTGGTATATGCTGGAGAACGACAAAGAAAGTAGTTCAAGTGGAGGTAAGGATGGTTGTTCAATGACCAAGAACTATCATAAAGGGTACAAATTTTTATTCCACTAATTGGAGGCCCGATATGATTGTTTGATTATAACACGCAATGGCAGGATATTTTGTTAAACTCATGGTGAAAGGAATACGAGCTCGATAAAAAGAGTGAAAGCTCGATAAAAGAAATAAATGCTCGTTAAAAAAAATCGAACGCATCATAAAAATAAACAATGCACGAACAAAAATAATGATGAACTAGGTTAGCTTCCTCAGGTTAGGTTTGTGTGCACATCGCTAGCAAAAAACTAATTCACGCGTTTTCGACTAGGTTAGAGAAATAACAAAAAGTTTTTAGCCCTTAGTATAAACAGTATCGGAAACAATTTATCTGGGGTATAGGCAGAAATCTACGCGAGCAACAAGGAACACAATGATATGATAATACCACATAAACAAGAGAGACGCACTACTGTGCGCCTCTCCTGTTACCCCACCCGACGTGGCAATGAGACACAGCGCACGTCAATATCCCCTCCCCGAGCGAGTTGAGGATAAATTGTAATGCTCTCTCAACATATAGCAAGCTTATTCTTTACGCTCTCATGAAATCACCATACCCAAGATAAAAACTTTCCGATACTGTATAGGCCAGCAGAAATAGACAATCAATTCATAATAGTTCCAAAAGTTTTCAAACTTTGGTAAAGTGAGAAAGCAATAAATCTCAGTTTGCAACCACTTCCGAAGTACCAATTTGCACGCTGAAATGATAAAAACGAGACATAAACAAAGTTGTTGATTTTATTTAATTTATTTTCACATTATCGTTGTCAATGATACGATAACGCTTTGAATGTAACTTGATTATTATGCGATTTAAATAAATTTCGGGAGTTGCACAGGCGACTCGGAGCAGAGCGCCTCATCCCCAGGCAACATCCTCGGTTATTATAAATCGCATAATAATTAATAGCTATAAATTGTAACAGGAAGTTAGTTATTTTTTCTAGTGCGGCCGTTATGAAAACTTTGATAATGGTAAAGACTTTATTGTCAGAGTTATTTGTTTATTTGCAGCAAATACTGCACTTGAGAGCTCGTAAGTAAAAAACTTATTGCTATCATGAAAATAGTGTCAAGTACACTATATACTTAGTGCATTTAGAACGTGTTTTTCTGAGTACATTTTATTACCTGATTTACAATACTTTACCGAAAAAAAGTACTAAAAGGCATGGAGTTTTTTAAATTAATAGGAATATGGTAAAATAAATGGAATTAGTTCTGATTCTTCAAATTAGTCGAACATTGTGTCTGATAATTCTAACTTTGTTATCAAAACATGTCAATTTTTATAATAAAGTGGGTGAATAGAGTCAAACAGAGTAACTACATATACTTCTACAAGTTGAGGTTTCTCTATTGCTCGTTACGCCAATAAAGACGTCCCTATACCTAGGTAAAAACGTTACCCAGGGCAAAAAACTTTGTATTTATTTTATACAATATACGCCCTCTTTTTGGTCGTTGTCCCGGTATGGCTCATAAAATGTAATGAGACTAATCCAGTCCAAGATAGAACAGCGTTCTGCAAAAAAACAATTTTCTTCTCGCAACAAAAGCAGCAACGAACAAACCATGTAATTGAATGTCTGATTTCACATTTTTGTTTGAAAGAAAACTATGTACTTGCTGATCGTCAGTTATGCTCTGGTAAAAAACCAGCAGTACCACGTATCTGCGGTAAAAAGTGAAATTTTCCAATTAAAATTATTATTTAGGAATGCGTGATATCAGCGCTAATTCAAAATCATTAATACTTTTTAATCAGGTGTATAATTTGAGAAAAGTGTCGGATTATATGAAATAATGAAGTTATTTCATATTCAATTTGTGAATTAGACGATATGAAAGCAGTGGTAGGTACTGTTATTGGGGATCATTGCCCCTACTTACCGGATTTTCCATATAATTGAAACATTGAACTCGAATTGAAGTTTCGTTCGGCCAATAATGGAACACGGACTTGTGTTCAATAGAAACATCGTCCAAAATGGCGACGTCCGTAGACCTATATACTTTGAAGCAACAAGAAGCCAAAAGAAAACAAGAAGAACTTGAGAAAGACATCTGAAACAAGAAGCCAAAAGAACACGAGAACAAAAAGAAGAACAGCTCAAAAGAAAACAAGAACGAGTAGAACTTCTCGAGCAATTGCAACAACATGATAAACTTCTGAGACGAATCAGTCATAGTCAACAGTGCTTTCATATACAGTACAGAAAATGTCTGCTTCCGGATAAACATTGGCCACACAGAAGTTGAAAAGAATACTACAACTTTCGAACCTGAATGTACAAAAAATATATTGTCTACCCAAAAGATTCACAGACCTGTGATGTCGGTAGGACTAGTCGTCTTGTCCATATTATCCCCAACATACAAAGTAACGAAAGGGATCACAAGAGAGTTTGAGAATCTTCCGGTGGTACAACCAAGCTTGAGTGTAAAAAACTCCAGATAAGCAACGTGAAACTGGAAGCATGAGAAATCTTGATCTCTTCTGATATAAGTTATTTATTTCCAAGTGATCCCAATACTCAAAACCTTGGAATATCTTAGCGAGTGACTGCTGACCAACGGTTTCAGTAACGTATAGGAGTATTCAAGCCTCGCCAGACCTTGCATGAGGCAGAATTGCTTTAAGTTGAATAACTGCTTTCACGAACAACTCGAAGATACAGCCATAGGTAGATTAGATTAGATTAGATTAGATTATATATTAGGGACTTTCGTGCTACAAGCCTCTACACCGCGACCTTTTCAGATCTATTGTGTTTGTCCTCGAGATCATTTAGAGTTCTTTGTCTAGCCCTGTCTTCTTTACGAGACTCCACAGGCTAGTTTTTAGAACTCCCATGAATCTGGGAGCTCTTGGTTTTTCTTCTCCCAGCGTTAGAAACCTTTGCCTTGACAAGCCCTCGCAGTGGCATAGTATGTGTACTGATGTTTCCTCTTCTTCCTGACAGAACCTGCATAGCATTCCTTCTGCCAGGCCTATTGTACTCATATGTTTGTTGAGCCTACAGTGCACTGTGAGAAGTCCTACTACTATTCTAGTAGCGTTCCTCTTCTGGCTTAGTAAATAGTCTGTGAATGTTGGCTGCGGTTGTTTGATAAACTCTTTGGCCTGTCTTATCCCTGGTGCATTGTTCCACCATTCTTGAGACTTCTGTTGAATCCATGATTTGGTGTTTGTTTTTAGTACAGCTTTTGCTATACCGCAATACGGTTCTGGGCCATTCAGGGCCTTACTTGCTCCTTCTCGGGCTAGTGTATCGGCTTCTTCATTGCCTCTATAACCTGTGTGTGCTGGTACCCAGGCTAGTGTCAGTCTGTTCTGACTGCCCAGCTCTTTTAGGGCTTCTATGCAGTCCCAAACAAGTTTTGAGGTAACTTGCATTGAGTTGACTGCTTTTATCGCAGCTTGGCTATCTGAGTATATGGCAATGTTTTTTCGTGAAAAATCGTGCCTTATTAGCTCTTGTGCACAATGGTGTATTGCAACGATTTCCGCTTGAAATATCGTCGCATGTTTGCCCAAGCTCAGTGAGATTTTCATCTTCGGCTTGGTTCCGTAAATGCCGGCTCCTGCACCTTCATCCGTTTTGGAGCCGTCAGTGTAGACAGCGATTTCCGCATTGATGAGAGGCCCCCCCTTCCACGCATCCCTGTCCGTTATACTTATCTTGAAAGTTTTGTCAAAGCTATATCTGGGAAGAATGCCATCTGATGGTATTCTTGTAACCGGGTCGTTATCCAACTCTTCATATAACTTGTTGTAGTCTCTCCCGTGCATATTGCTAATGGGTGCTTGTCCTCTAAGCAACCTGCTCGTGACACACCACAGCCATAGGTAACCATGTCACCTTTTCTAGCTAATTAGGCATGATTAGGACTAGGTTTGAGACGGAAGCAAAAGACAGCTTGGGTTTGGGTTAGAAAGAAATGTGGACGACGTATTCGCTATCTTTGATTCCAAACAAAACAGGTTGACGTAGACAGTTTTCTTCCAGAATGGAATATCCAGTTTCCAACCTTATCGTTCACAAATGAAACTGAAAACATTTTTAGATGTATCATTTGTCATTTTGTCATTTTTAGATGTACCGTAGGATCTCCTGACAAATGGCAGATGGTATTCAATTACAGGTTGTCGGATAAAACTGTTTTAATTGGCATTTGCTAGTTGTTACAGGAAGCAATGCAAATTATGTTCTCCTAGAAAAACTTTGTCAGGTATTGCGCAAAAGTGTTTCGGCAGTCGTATGGGACTGTTGATTTATTTTCTGTTCGATGCCTTGCGGACAAAACTCCCATAGTATAGGAAAACTGCGAAAGGTTTTGGATTATTTATAATAAATTTTTATGTTATAAAATTATGACCTTTCGTCAAGCCAAATTCCATATGTGAAATATTTAATTATTTTACGTGATGTAATAGTTTTAGATGTATAAATAACCAGAAAATACAAAAGTTGGCTTGAATTCGATGACATCAGGAAGGACACGGGCATACTCAGATCCATCCCTGAGACTTCCAATTATTGCACATAGCACAAAATGATGGGATTGAATTTCTTGATGAATCAACTCTCACTTAAAACTGGGAAAATGATTGATTATTCGGGAGGTGCCTGAGCTAGACGATCATTCTGTGGACTTGGTGGACAAACTGATTTGGAAACTCTTAGACTTTTCAGAAAACACCTAAATATATCATTATCCAGCACCAACCTCTAGTTACTCGGTGTTCAGAACCCTCAATATTAGTAAAACTAAAACAAATCTTGGCTGCCCCCAAAGATGAGACAGTAGAAACGAAAAAAATGTAGTAGCGTAGCTGACATTTTCAGACAGGAAATAGCTGCAGAAAATACATTATCATTGCAGTAAACACTCACATCCCCCTTAATTTTCTACGATCTACAAAAATTTAAGAGGCCACGAGCGTGATAACATTTCTGCCGTTTTTTATGGTATAAAAGTCGATAACTCTAAAACGGTTCGTCGTATCGATTTCAAACAGGGCCCTGCTTCTAGAGGAGGTTTGATTCTATATTACTATATCTGCGGCAGCACCTCAAGATGCTTTTATAGATAGTCGAGGTAGCTGCAGTGGTATTTCTCTTCCATTAAAATTTGAAGCAAACTTTATCCAATCGAAATGAATTTGGTATCAAAAGAAAGGTAAAACGTTGATCTATGTACGTGCTGTATGTTTTTTCGAAATTATTTTTTTATCTACCCAAAAAATTGTTTCTAAGTAATTGCACCTTTGGGAAATTTTTGACATATTTTTGTGAAAAGGTGGATTGAAAATTTAATTTTCATTACAGCACGTAAGTAGAATCAAACTTCCTCTAGAAGCCTGTCCTTGTTCGAAATCGATAAGACGAACAATTTTTGAGTTATCAATTGACTCTTTTACCAAAAAAGCGTTCCAAATGTGATCGTGCTCATAGCCTCTTGAGTGAGTTTTTTGTTAAAATTGTTTAGTCCTATTCCAGCTGAACGAATTGACACTAGACTTTGTTAGACAATCAGGGTTATCAGTCATGTCAGTTCATGTTTTCCATGAAGCTTTTACAGAGTCACTGTTTAATATCTGTTACAAGTTTGTATTTATTTACAGCAGTATGGACGCAAGGCCATCTGAGACTTCTGAGAGAATAACAAACCGCAGAGTCGGATACCAGTCATCATTTTCATAAAGAGTTCACTGTTAGTAACGCAATAAAAGAACTATTTTATGATCGTTTCTTCAAAGCGATCACCCAGGCTGTATTTATAAACGCCGCAGTGACCTCAGCCTCTCAACTCGGGTGTATCCCAGTTCCAACAATGTTACAGAACGTAAATGTGATTTACAATCACAAATAAACGATCGTGAGCTCATATATTTCTATTAGGAATTCATTAGCGATGAATGAAGCATTTAGTGTTTACACTAAATAACAATCTGTGTCGATAGCTTTCAGGAGTGACGGATGTGATGGAGAAAAGAAAGTTTTCGGAGAACACTTTCGAAAGAGACAGTAGGTTATCAATTTACCATTTCAAGAATATGACCGCAGATTTTTTGAAAATTTAATAACCCACTCACAACTGCAAACTGAAAGAACCCACATGCGCTCTGACTGATCTATTGTCGGTAGCATTTGCTTGTACGTTAACGTGATATCGATAGAAATGATTTAGGAAATAATTAGATGGATTAAGAGATGGTATCACCATTATTTTTTCATACAGGAACAATTTTATTTTTAAGATATTGAAGAACACTAAATTATTTTCAACTTTTCCCCAATTAATGAAGAAGCAATAAAAATATTGCCTTCATCTATAATAACGTAAGCAGGGTTCGTTAAATATTAAATAAATTATTGTCCAACTGGATTTGTTCAGGGTTGTTTTTTATGTTGGGGTTCTGCTGGCTTAGCGATAAAGCTAGCAGAACCCAGGTTTTTTTTTAAAGAACGCATTCCAAAAACATCGGCCATAGGTTCATACGTGAGCCTTATATGACCCTGAAATTACGGTGTGATCAGATTTTTCATAACTGTACGAACAAAACCTACCTGGTGACTATTCTGTATCAAAAAGGACAGTAATGGGTACTTTACCAAACTTTAATTCAATTACAATTCAGAGGGATACAACATTAAAAATTATTATTTGACATTAACATAAAAATTATTTAGTCAATCACTTTTTTCAATAAAATCAACTGTTACATAAAAAATCGAAATCAATGGAAATGCAATGGAAACATGACAACTACGACAATAACAGTTAGCCATTTGGTACAGCCAGTTCAGTGTTAAGTTTACAGAACCTATGATTGCTACTCCAACAGAAGACCAAAAAATATATAATTGGGTAATGAATTAGCCTGAATAGAGTCTAAAATTATTGTCCAACAGGATTTGCTCTGAGTTGTTTTTTATGGAGGGTTCTGCTAGCTCAATGGTAAAGCTAGCAGAACCAAGTATTTTTTTAAAAACGGATTACAAAAAAATCGGCAATAGTTTCAAACGTGAGCCTGAAATGAGCATAAAATGATGACGTGATCAGATTGTTCATAAAGAATCGTTTAGCGATGTGGTTTTGCCAGCTTAACGTTAAGCTAGCAGAACCCGCGATCTCCCACAATCTCCCACAAAAAAGAAAAAAAAATGGGAATAGAGTAATAAATTAGCATAAAATTATGACCTAAGAAAAATTTGGATATACCAAAGTGGTTCTGCTAGCTTTACGGGGGTATTAGAAACCAACCCATGTCTTTCTCTTCGACAGAAAAGCGGCAATAAAAGCCCTGCGATCATGCAGGTTTTCTTAAAAACTAGTCTGAGAGAGATTTACAAAATCATCAGCGACCTAGGAGCGTACAAGGTGAAATTTCTCTAGCAAGAGCGGGGGCAGCACCAACTCTCGTCGGACTTAACCAGCCTGCTGAATCCCATTAGAGGACATTAGGCAGGACACGAAGAACCATCATCAATGTTTCTGGGAGAATGCCTCAGGCGATACTCACGGAAAGATGATGGAGTAGGAACTCTCTTAGAAAGGTGGTAGGATTCCTGCCACTATGCAGGTTCTGTGATGAGCCTACCACATTGTGTTTGAATGCGAAGCTCTGGTTCACATGAGGGTGGATATCTTCGGACACTGTAATGCAGAAGATATCCTTGTGACAAATCTCCAGGAGTTTATCAGAAGATCCGGAGTTCACACGAAATAGACCTGCCAGCGGGAAGCAGAAAGACTCTGCACAGAACTACCTCCACTACGGCTTAATGCCAGCCTCGCCAAACAATGATAATATAATAATAAACTGCTCCCCATGCAAAATTAACATTAAAGCTACGCTCAGCATGAATATCAAATAACTCCATGTTATCCGTTGGATTATAACGCAGCTCCAACTATATTTCATGCGAATTGATTGGAATGACGATATGATTCGCCTATCGCGTCGTATCAATATCACATCGCAAATGTGGACGTTGCCTATTGTAATCGAGACAATTGTTTACTTTCGTTCGAATGCCTCCATGATCATGTGTGTCAGCATCACATGCCCGACTGGTTTGTTGTTTATTATCAATGACTACGGAAACTACACTAATGTTTTGTTACGTGTACCATATCGATTGCTGGCTTTTCACCCGGCCGTCCCTGTCTATATTTTTTCAACGGCCATGTTTGTTTGAGTAAACAGAATCACAAACAAGCATTTTTGCTTCTGTGATGATTCGCTTATTCACTAAATTGATGTACTTATACCTAATATTTATTATTGTAAATTTCTTTAAGTGAATAAATTATTATTATTATTATTATTATTATTATTTATTCTCTTCGAAACTTTCAATATGGGGAAAGAAGTGACGATGTGATAGGACATGTGGGAGGTGTGAATGAAAATGAACAAATACATATTACTCATTCAGTTAATGGGTATGTCAGAATGAGAAACAAATAATTAGACTTATGTCATTTGTACTCAAGACTCCAGAGAAGCAACTCATCAGACATATTAGGGACGGCGTGCTAGTGGATAGACCACTGCACCGCGAACAATATGCCTACCCCTACGGCTAGACATGGTTTGGGCTTTGACAATACCTCTATAAACTCAATCACCAGAGCTCTTAGGCACTAAGACTTTGAGGAACAACCATATAGGGCCTGGATAGACTCTATGCTAAGGAATCGGTTGATACACATGACTGTATCAGAGAAAACCGTAGTAGCCAGAGCGACCAGAGGATGCCAACAAGGTGGAGTATAGTTAGAGTAAACGATATTGTGCCAAGTTAAAGTTGGCGGCACTCTCAAAGGTCAAAACATTTTCGGCCGAAATCAACCGTCTTCCAGTCCACGTGGACTTGACAAGAACCTGTCGACTTTGTGCGTTTTATATTGGACAGTTTTTAACAGCATTTTTCTATGATTCGCTGAAAAGTCATAAAATTTTATTCGAAGTATTTGTGGGCGGGACCAACAAGATAACTATCGACATATTTACATTAGTAGTAGATTTGAGTATTGTAATATGAAACTGGGGCTATTAAATATTGCATAGGTCCCCAGTTATAACTGATCAGCTCCCGTGCTTTTTCTTAAAGAAGAACTGCTTGAAGATGGGTTGCACTATATCGTTTATTTCAACTATACCATACCACATAGTTTTTTTTCAACTACTAGCATGCCAAATTTGGTAGTTCTACAATCGATTCTCATCTCAAAACCTAAATGTGCCGGATTAATAAGAAGAAATAAACAATATACCTACATGCAACCTTGTATAACGCTATTATTTTTACGGTCTGCGAATCACAGTAATGAAACATTATCCTTCTGATAGTGCTCCCGACAATAATAGTAAAAGTTAACGATGCTCGAGGCTCCACCAATTCCCGTCGCATTGGGAACAAATTCCGATATGACGAATATAAGTGCTGTGTGCAGTGAGTATCTAACTTGGAGATTCTAAAAATACCTCGTGAAATAGACCAAGGCCGATATTATTGTTAAGGCCGCTATCTTAACTTATGCATGAATTTCATATCAGAGCACCTTGACATGTTTGTAGTTTTCTGGAAAATATAAATTACTTATTATTTATTTAATTTCCATACGATACCGATACAGCATATTGCATTTTATTTGACTGACTGCAACTAACATCCGACACGTTCTTTTATGTTGTTGAAGAATTGTCAAGATCCTCTCTACTGCAGGGAGCACCTTTACTTTCTGAGAATATTTCAAAAACTCCAGCTTGGTCTTGCCGTTCCAGTTATTTCAAATTGTTCTAGAAACTATCGGGAAACTATTAGCTGGCCCGTTTGAGATCATGTGTAATAATAATTCCGAAACATTGTGTCGAATGATCGACCTGACTGGAGATTTGCCTAAACTAATTTTTTTATTATTATTCAGAAAAATACGAGGAACAGAAAATTTCGCCCCCTTGAGTGGTAACAAAACCTTTCAGATTACAATGTAACTGTTTCGATCGAGGTTTCAATATATTCCTCATTAGATCTGAAGTTTTCACAGTAGTGGTTGGTTCAGTTATCAGAAGACATAAAGAATATCGATGAGCTGGTTACAGTCTAGGGTTGTCATCCATCGATAAAATACCATCATAAATTCGTAGTCATAGCTTGGAATGCGATCCTACTCGAAGTGGTGATATTGGATTTTAGCCTAGTTACTTTGGCAATAAGGATCGTTTGAGAAAATAATTCACATATCCAGAATAATTTTTCTGGGCGTCCAGGGCCGGCTTCACTCCAGCAATAAATCTCAACTTCCTTATTAGGAACTCTGCCAGTTTCAAATTCCAGCATAACAAACAGAGTCGTTTGAGGAAATGATTCACATATCCGGAATAATTTATCCGGGCGTCCAGGGCCGGCGTCACTCCAGAAATAAATCTAAACTTCCTTATTAGGAATTCTGCCAGTTTCATATTTCAGCATAAGAGAATTCACAGCATAAGAGAATTCACATATTCAGAATAATTTTTCCGGGCGTCCAGGGCCGACTTCAATTTGAGATTTATTGCTGGAGTGAAGCCGGCCCTGGATGCCCAGAAAAATTATTCTGAACATGTGAATTATTTTCTTGAACGATTCTCTTTGTTATGCTGAAATATGAAACTGGCAGAGTTCCTAATAAGGAAGTTGAGATTTATTGCTGGAGTGAAGCCGGCCCTGGACGCCCGGAAAAATGATTCTGGACATGTCAATTCTCTTCTTAGATGATTCTCTTTGCTATGCCGAAATATGAAACTGGCAGAGTTCCTAATAAGGAAGTTGAGATTTATTGCTTGGATGAAGCGGGCCGTGGACGCCCGGAATTTTTTTTCCGAATATTTGATTTCTCTTCTCAACTGATTGTGATTGCTATACTGAAATATGAAATTGGCAGAATCAATATTGAGGAAGTTATGAATCATTGTCTGGGCCATACCGGTCCTGGAAACGAAAAAAGTTATTACCAATGTTAGAATCCCAAAAAAAAAATTTTTTTGCTCAATTCCGTGACCCACTTGGTTCCCAAAAAAAAATTATTGCTGAACTTTATTGCCAAAGTAACTAGGCTTTGGATTTGCGGGTTTTCATACAGCTGAAGCGTTACCAAAAATCACCGCAGTGCAAATAATTATAACAATAACGGTGGTCAACCCGCACACATTATACCCTCGGGTACACTCTATACGAGTGATTATGAGCGAGTATAACTATTATTATTATTATTGTTATTCCGTAGGAACATTTCAGTCGGGTCCTGTCACCGAAACGATTGTCGTGGTTTTGTAAACTTTTTTTTGCGAAAATCATTTAAACTATAGTTTTACTAACAGAATGCGGTTTGTCTGAAAATATGGACTTCTTTCACCAGGGCCAACTTGAGATGTAGTGTCGTTGAGTAATAAACTTCAATTTCTTCTGATATTGCCGGAAACAATTTTCCAGAAATGTCACCTATATCTTCATGCCTTTTCTATAAAAATATTAAGTTATAAGAGCACGGTTTGTACCAGACGACACAATATGCACTTCTGTTATTCACGAATAACGCAACGCCACATAACAATGGTTCAGCTTATTAAATTTTCTTCGAATTAAAAAGATGCCATCTCTCGAATCATTCCGTGCAGTTTCTCCTCTTCATTATACTTATCAACAGTCTAATAATAGAGAAGTGGTCCATTTGAAACGACCCTGTTGGGCGGCCAAGCGTTCTCTAAGCGCAGCCTGCACGCCTCGATTAACTCATCTAATTGTATATCGTAATTAGGATGAAGACAAAGATGCAGTTTATTATCTAGAAAGCAGACAGATCGACTTGTTTTAATGGTCAGGTGTAACACAGATCTGATCCCTATCGGTATTTCGTAACGTGATTACTGGTGCTGGAGAGATCATACACAAGAGTCATCAGTCTTATAGCGTTTTGTATTCAATAAAGTCTCGGATAAAGTCAACAGGTTAATTATTGTAATTTGAGCTTAAATTTTATAGAACATAATATCGGTTCCCCAGAAGTTGAAGTCTATACTAGTTATTCAATATAACCAGTTCTGAGGGAATGGAAATAAGCCTTCAATGTCGCAAAATTTGTTGACCAATAAAAAATGGGCTCGTATTAACTATTAAGAATTACGAGCTCCCTTTCTTGGATATCTAGGATTCACCGTCTTTTAATTAGATTGTTAAAATCCTTCCAACTGCGCCATTATATCTGGATTGTCCGAAGCTTTTCAAACATACTATTTATTTTTGTTACATTTATTGACAAAGGATTCAAAGATTTATACATAAGTAACAGACAATGAATTGTCAGAATTACAGTTCGGCAATGATAGCTGAAACTGTGAAATTCCCATTTCTTGCGCAGACGTTTGATTTTAAGTGCCTCATTATGGACTATAGTCGGTCGTACGACTGATGCGAATCATAGGCGTGCATATTTTTACGGTTTCAGCTATGTTGGTCGCACTGAACTAATATGCACCTCAAATGAAACAATGAACTAGACTCTTAGCTGAACAACTGAATACCTTTGTTTAAATTTTGCTTCAAGGCATATGACCAAAGTTTGACGCGTGCAATAAATCTTTTGTCAACAAATGTAACAGAAATAAATATTGTTTTAGAAAAATGTTTGGACAATCCAAATATTACAATAGCGCAGGCGGTAGACTTCAGCAATCCAAAAGAATGACATACTAATCCATACCTACACTTGAGAATAGCTATGGGCTATTTCATAACGCACCTGTATGGACTATCCTATTTTTTACATTGGACATACAGGTACGTAAGTAGAACCTTCAAAAAGTGTATAACTGAACATAGACATAGTTTTGTACACCAAAACACAAATTCAACTTTTGCTACCCATTAAGTAACAGAAAACTGAGCAGAAAACAATATTTTTTTCAATTGGAGCCTCTTTTTACCTATTTGAAGCACGCCTCAGCGTGGGCAAATCGAACTTTCAAAAAATGCGCGTTTTTTAAATTTACGATGACCACATCAACAACTCGAAAACAGTGAAGTCTAAATAACAATTTTATGATTATTGATCTGACAGGAGTACTATGTTACGTACAAATGAACTATTACAAACAAATGAAACACTTTTATTTAAACATGAACGAAAGGTATACTGATGTCACAAATAACGTAAAGTATTCGTGGATAACTGGCTGCGCCCTCGTGCTCGAAAATCGCGCGTTTTTGAAAGACTTTTTTGCGGAATTTGCGGAAAACGACTAGAGGTGCATGAACTGAAAACCTATTAATGCCCGGTTAGTATAAGGGCAACACTGCAAAAGGTAGCTTGGCATAATTGCACTTGAAGAAGCCACTGTAGGGCGAAACTATTGTCGTGGTTTTGTGAACCCATAATCTGTGAAAGTAATTTGAGTTTAAAGAAGTTAAAATGGATTTTCATCAAGTATTGGCTTTACATCAATTTAGAATTGCAATTATCCGGTTCCCAAGAAAATTAAAGTAAATTCCCAACCGATTTCATAAAGGAATTCCAGTGGATTTCATATTAGAATTTCAGTGAATCATACCGAATCTTGTTCTAATGATATGCGGGGTGTGCCATTTTAATATTTATCGTAAAAAGTGTCCTGACAATTTCACTCACGATATTCAACAACATTGAAATGAATTGTCACGTGCCTTTTTTCAGGAATATATTACTTCAAACCATATGCCATTACCATTCGAAAGGCGTAATTAATCCAACTTTGACCTCGTAAGTTTTGTCATAAGATTCGCTCTTGGTTAATTAGGCCAGTAGAAATAGACCATCAATTCACATTAATTCCAAATTTTGGTCAAGTGAATGATACATAAATCTCAGTTTGCAACCTCTTCCGTACGCAAAATTGTCAAAATGGCAATTAACTTGAATTTTGCTGTATACTCATTGAGAAAATTCTACAAACTTGGAGTAGGTAGTATTGAATATATTATTTTATATCACGAATCAACTTTGCAACTAATTCAAGTGTATGGAACATTTTTGTTATCGAAAACTAATGTTTTTCTTTGACATACATTGGAAGATACATCGAAAAAATATTCCGATGTGCAGATTCGCGACCATTTATGTTGACCGGAACATACATACAAATCTATGCGAGCAACAAGGAACGCAATGATATGATAATACCACATAAATAAGAGAGACGCACTACTGTACCCTACTACCCCGTCCAACGCGAATTAACAGCCACGTCGATATCCCTTCCTCGAGCGAGTCGAGGAGAAATTGTAATGCTCTCTCAACATAATAGCAAGCTATTCTTTACGCTTGTACGAAACCAGCATACCCCGATGAAAATTTTCCGATACTGTATATATTTTTTTTATTCGTGGTAATTTTTTTGATCAAGGTGGTCTAGAAATAATTACAAAAGTTTTGAAGCTTTATTGCAAATTTTGAAAACATCTATTCTGATGCAGTCACAAATTTGCATCCTTGTGCACGATCCCAAACTTAATAATAATAATAATAATATATTCAATACTACACTGATAAAAAGGATTTTTTGCATCAATGCATAATTGCATTCCTCTTGACCACTTGAAAGGAAACTGTTTTGAGACATATGAACACTTTCTTCACTGAATAATGAGAGTTTTTTGGTGCAAGAGTATTTCAACTTTGATAATGAACACTATTGTGAATACTTTCTTTGTTCGATGGTGTGAGTTGGTTGAGGCAAGAATATTTCAACATTTTTGATTCAAGATTATCTGCATTTGGAGGCTCAGTACAAATGTGCACTTGGTTATAAAAATATGCCATGGAAGCCATGTTCATATGGTACAGTTCAACAAACAGAGAACAACTGCGAACAATTGAGGTATAAGTAATGGTTATATGAGAAGAGTTTTGTAATATTTTAATTTCAGAAACTATATAATCAACGTAGGTACCTCTTCGGTGACGCATAGAAATGCGATCGAATATAGAAACGACAGTGTCATTATCACACACCTGTTGAAAACAAAAATATCTTCAACCTACCTTCACAACTGGTCCAAAAATGACCTAAATTCCAATCGTGCCAAAATAATTGGCCCTCCATATTGCACTTCTGTAGCAGCACATTTGCACATAACCACTGTGTCAAATACAAAACTAACAACTTAAATTATGATTCAAACACAACCCCCAAACGAAACGCGGGCAAAAGCCACAGGATAGAGGTCCCAGTCGGCAGTCGCAGTGCGCGCTCTCGCGTGGGTTCGTGTCGTTCCGGTAGAAATCATGTTCTTGAGTTAAAAGGAGCATTTTTCACAAGTAGTTCTCTAGGGTAAAGAGTTGGAATGTATTAATGCAAACAAATTAATTTCAAGATAATTTATGTAAAGAAACAAACAGTTCAATAAATTTGAAATAAGAGTATATTCATCAATTAGAAATAATTATTCTTTTCAGAAGATGATTCTGTTCAAGAGGATATATATATTTGATTGAAGACATCCCTTTTATCAGTGTACTCCAAGTTTGCAGAACTTTTGGAATTTTCTCAACGAGTATACAGCAAAATTCAAGTTAATTGCCATTTTGCCAATGTTGCGTACTTCGGAAGAGGTTGCAAACTGAGATTTATTGCTTGCTCGATGTACCATTCACTTAACCAAGTTTTGAAAACTTTTGGAATTATTGTTAAATTTTCGATTTTCATGTCTATCTCTACTGGCCTAAATTCTTAGAACGATCATTCCACATTTGATTTTCCTACTGCGTGGTTCAAAAGTCAACGAACAAGGAAGCTTGTTCAATTGTTTCAACTCCCACCAAACCACAATGGAATATCACCAAACGAAACAATCGATAATTACGTGTTTTTCAATCCATTGTCATTTCCACAGATAATTCTGATGCAGCAAGATCCAACTTTGCGCATTGCATAAAAAACGATGGAATGAGTTATATAACAATAAGAACGTGCATTCCTCATTAAAATTTTCAGTATGTTCATTTATGATTAGTCATGGGTTAGTCATGTCGTAAAATAAACAGTATACAAAACATCCTGATATAAAACATTTTTAATAGCAACATAAATCAATTCTGAATCTTCAATTGTAAAAGGGAAAGTATTTGAATTTTTCAACTCGCAGGCGATTTTTTAATTAGCGACAGAATGAGTCAAAAATAGTTCTCAGTTAAGTGATCTTTTCGAAGTTTTGAATGTTCTGATAAGTGTCGTGTAATTATCAACAAAAAATGTGTCATATTACAAAGTCAACAAAGAGATGCTAGTAACATTTGTGTAAAAAATCCAATAAAACAGAGTCCACATCAAAGCATGAACCTACCGATAGCTTCTCAAACAAAAACAAAGTGTCAGTCGAAAACCGCAAAATGTTTTTAAATAACTCGGAATTTCGCTGAAAGTACGTACCAGCCAACATTCCTGGAAATGTGTATGGCAACTGCTGCAAAAATACACCGAAAGATAATAAAGATAATATGACATTTATTTGGTACAATTTTAGTTGCGTTTGTTCCAGGGATTCTACTGTCAATTCGAATTCGAGTCCGATATGCAATTCGGATGATTCATCTTTTCCGTCTGCTCCATACCAAAATTAGCAATCCCATCACAGGTAATGCATGGAACTTGACAAAGGATGATTATTTTTTTTTTGTGTTGTATACATTTCAATTCCATTGAATTCGGAAGTTCACGGTTGGACCAGATTTTTATTATTTTATCGCATCCTTGGATATTAAGCTTCCTTTGAGTTAAATCTTTATTACAAATTATTAACATCATAATATCATAACAACCCATGATACATTAGTTACAATAAAATATTAGTTACTTTATAATAGATAAAAAATAAGCTTTTACGATTCTAGTCCGATATTTTTCCAAGAGCTACAGAAAACGCACTAAGTACTAATAACTTCCTCCAACCTCAATGAATAACCCGAGGGGGAAACTACTCTTTCATTAGGTGTACATCATAACATTTTCATTAATTCAATATTAATTTCAATTAAATTCATTATTCGAAATGTCAAAACTCGCCAGAAATTATTTTTGCGCAAAAAAAACATTTGAAAACTGATTCAGAGCTGACCAACTTGAGAACGGTTAGAGATAGACCAATTCTGCGAACTCCAATCGATTCAGAATGGCCGAATTAGTATATACTGAGAATTTGAACGGAAAAAATCTACGGACAAAAAAGTCGAGTAATGATAGATAATTTTTTGAACTTCTTTATTTTTCACTTTTCGAATTTCAAATGTTTGTCCCCAAACGTATTTTGACGTGCTTATTCCGAATCTTCGAACGAAAATATCGAAAACTCATCAGAAATATTTTTGGCGCCAAAACAACGATTTGAAAACTGATTCAGGGCTCACCAACACACCAACTCGAGAACGTTTAGAGATAGACGAATTCTGCTAACGCCAATCCATTCAGAATTGCTGAATTAGTATATATTGGGAATTTGAACGAAAAAAATCGACGGGCAAAAAAGGCAAGTATATCATGATAAATAATTTTTTGGACTTTTTAAATTTTATATTTTCAAGTTTCAAATTTTTATCCCCAAACGTATTTCGACGTGCTGATTCCGAATCTTTTAACGAAAATGTCGAAAACTCATCAGAAATATTTTTCGCGCCAAAAAAAACATTTGAAAACTAATTCAGAGCTGACCATCTCGAGAACGGTTAGAGATAGACGAAATCTGCGAACGCCAGTCGATTCAAAATGGCCGAATTAGTCTGTATTGTTATTTTCGAGTCAATCAAAAGAAATTAAAAATTACTCGAAAAATCATTAAAAGTACCAAGTTGTCACATCGACTTGAAATTTGCACTGTGTACGTAAAATTTCATGCTCATTCCAAAAATGTATGATTTTCTATGCTCAGATATAAGATTTAGCCGGGAAAAGGTGTTTAAGATAAAACATTTAATTTTCTGAGATTTTTTATTTTTCATTTTTCGAATTTAAAATTTTTGTCCTCAGACGTATTTTGACGTGCTGATTCCGAATCTTTTAACAATAATGTCGAAAACTCATCAGAAATATTTTTGACGACAAAAAACCATCAAAAAACTGATTCAGAGCTGACCAACTCGACAACGGTTAGAGATAGACAAATTCTGCGAACGCCAATCGATTCAGAATGGTCGAATTAGTATGTATTGTGAATTTAGACTCAATCGAAAGAAATTAAAAATTACTCAATAAAGTTGCATGGGGTTCACCCCTAAAAATCATCAATAATACCAAGTCGTCACATCGACTTGAAATGTATGATTTTTATATGCTCAGATATAAGATTTAGGCGGAAAAAGGTGTTTAAGATGAAAAATAAAATTTTCTGAGATTTCTTATTTTTCATTTTTGAATTTCAAATTTTTGTCCTCGAAAGTAATTTGAATTACTGATTCTGAATCTTTTAACAATAATGTCGAAAACTCGTCATACAAATTTTTTGCGACAAAAAAAACATCTAAAAACTGATTCAGAGCTGACCAACTCGAGAACAGTTAGAGATAGACCAATTCTGCGAACGCCAATCGATTCAGAATGGCTGAATTAGTATGTATTGGGTATGTATTTGGGAATTATTTTATGACTTTCTGGATCTTATTTTTATACATAAGAGTTATTATGTCCATATACAACGTATCCGCGTAATTGAATGGTATAATTAATTATCTTTCAATGCCCCCTAAAACTTTTTCATTATTTTTCATTAGAGATAATTACTTCACTGATTTCATTAGGTGTACAAAAAATGACTAATTGTTTCCCCCTCGGAATAACCTTTTACAGAATCCAGGATGCTGCGAGGCGATAGCTTATCAGTTTCGAACTTGACGTAGGCAGGTAAAAATCGAGGTATCTACACAGTGACCGCCAAAAAGTATGTAACATGGGAAACAAGTTTATTATGATAGTAAGTACTGGAAAAAAACTTGTAGATGCCCGATTACCTAAAAATCGAAAAATTGAAAAAAATTACTACCTATGAAAAATCAAATACTAAGACTAAAGAAAGTTTGAAAAGAAAATACAGGAGAATTGAAATTAGCAATCTTTTTAATATGCATTTTCTTATAAAAAAGTACCAATTTTTTTCCTTTTGAATAGCTTGACTATACTAAGAAATTTGCATTTCAATGTTAATGAAAAAACTTTCTCATTTTTTCCACACCAGAGAAGCACTGAATTGAAAAAAATGGATTTTGTCAGAACCCTGGCTGTAACACTGGTTATTATCTGTTATATCAGAATTCCACGACCATTGTGATGACATTACACTCCAAAAACATGGAGTTTTCCAGATTATAATCAAGTTTCGATGATAATCGTACAAGAGCGTTTCACCGAGCGCTCCACTTTGAATACCGTTTTGAAAACTTTAAGCCTCTTTAATTTGACGCACTATTTTTAAGATTATGTGCGAAGTGAAACGCTAGTGCACGATTTTCATCGAAAATTGATTATAATTGGAAAAACACGATATTTTTAGATTGCCCCATCATCGCAATAATCCTGGAATTCCCATATAACTGTTTGATACGAACCAATGTAACAGCCAGGGTTCTGACAAAATCCATTTTTTTTATTCAGTGTTCTCTGACGTGGAGAAAATGAGAAAGTTTTGTCATTATCATTGAAATATGATGTTTCAGTATAGTCGAGCTATTCATAAAAAATATATATATATATTTTCATACCGATGGGAAAATATTAAAAAAAATAGCTATTTTCAATTTTCCCGACTAGCTCTTCAAACTTTGTATACCAGCGATCACGTGACATGTGTCAAAATCGATTGTTAGGACATTTTTTCCCAGAAATGTATTTGCAAGACTATACAATAATAAACCTTTTCCCATACGGTACGTACTTTTTGGCGGTCACTTTATATCTAGACAGTCATGGCATACTTATGAATATCGAAACTCCTTCCTACACCAATGAACGAAAACGGATTTGCCAAGAATATGAAGGATACGTTGATACGTAGGAGCACATTTCGTAATATCCTATGGGGCAAACGAGACGACGATGTATCAGCATATAAAAATCCTTATAAATTCTTTGCGTGGAAGAACATATTTAAGAGGTTTAGGAACGAAACATAAAACGGAAGGCGTTATGCCAACAAAGTTAGCATCTAATGAGCTATAACTGATGGAAGAATTGGTTTCCTCCCAAAGTTCTGTTATCCGAGTAAACTTTGAAAAGAACGTGAATAACGTTAAAAGTACTATTCTGCTTGAAGGACTTTGTTCGACGGCATTTCAAATGTGTCGGTTATTATGACACCCATTATGTTGCCTACATTGGTCCAGGCACTCGAGTATGGAGGCTTATATCCTCGCATTCGTTACAATATCTAATCGGCTAATCGTATAGATGTGCTGGACATAGCACCAGCAGAGTTGGATGATTTTTTGAAAAAATCGAATAAAAAGCGATTTTTTTAAAAAATCCTAATTGAAAACAAACGATTTTTTGAAAAAATCTTAAGTAATTGAAAACGATTTTTTTGATTTTTTCATTTCATCATACAGTTTAACTATATTTTGCATAAAGCGTAGTAATGTAAAAGGTTAATTAACTGCGGCTATTTAATACAGTGTGGCCCGGTGTGACCCATTTAAGATGGAAGCACCCTTATAATACATACATTTTTAAACCGATTGCAATGATTTTCATTTTTTTGTTAGGTTCAAAAAGTCCACTAGGACACGAAATTTCTTTAATAAATCTCAATTTTCAGGGTCCACTAATCTTATTTTTCAAGGTCAAAAATCTAAAAAAAATTAATAGCTATTTTTTTCGTAAAAGTCTGACTACTCCACTGGATTCGTGACATTTTCAAATGGTTCATATATAAATTACGTCGATATGCGTCAATCAATAAAAAAGTTATAAGTGAATGAAATTTGAAAAATATGCCGTTTAAAATCCACCAACTCAATTTCAGAAATTTTATCAAAATTCGGAATAAACACTGTATTCAGGAGGTCTCGATATATCACTGGTCAATATTTCATTAAAATCTTTTGATAAATGAAAAAATTAAATTTTCTTGAAATGATATTTTCCTGAAATTCCATCAACATATGATTTTCTTATTTATGAGCAGATTTCGATGACATATTGACCAGTGCTATAATGAGACCTCCTGAATACAATGGCTTATTCCAAATTTTTACATAAGTTCTGAATGGGTTGATCAAACGGCATATTATTAAAATTTCATTCCCTTATAACTTTTTAATTAAATGACGCATTTCAAGTTAATTTACATATGAACCATTTGAAAATGTCACGAATCCAGTGGTGTAGTCAGATTTTTTTTTCAAAAAATAATTGCTAGTGATCTTTCACCTTGAAAAATAAGATTAGTAGGCCCTTGTTGTCCTAGTGGACTGAACTCTGAACTGAACTGAACTGAACTAATAATAATAATAATTATTATTATTATTATGAAGTAAAATTATGATATAATAACCTATTTTTATCAAATGAGACATTCAAATCACCCGCCACTTTTCCTATATGGTTGCTATTTTTGGAAGGACGTCGCGCTTCGTTTTATTTTAAACGTAACCGGTTAATCAGTCTTCAAAATATAATTGTCTGATTTTATATTGATTTTTATTGAAAAAATTATCTGATTTAAATCGCGATTCAAATCATGATTTAAACAAAATGATTTAATCGTGCCAACCCTGAGAACCAGTGACCTGAGTATGGCTAGTCTTCATAAACTCGCCACATTTATTCCCAAAGAATGAATTCAATGCCCAGATAGAGTCCAGAGTTTTTCTAAATACCTAACGAGCTATATATAAGTCGACTCACTGATTTCACAGGTTTTTTTAACTGGAACTTACTAGGTATTGCCTATTCCATAAGTTAGGTAATTTCTGTTTGTTCATGATTTTTTTATTACTTTTGTTTTCTTGTTCGCACTAAACTGATTCATTATGTAGAGAGTTCTGTTTTCTGGATTGTTCAATCAGTTAATTGGTAACCCCTGTAAAATGAATGACAAAAGGGGTTATTCCAATAATAACATCAAAAACGTGATTATGATAAATTATTTGAAATGCATCAGGTACTTCAAGAGTTATTTTGAGTGTATAATCTTTACTGGTATTTCATCAGTGTAAAAGTACATTGCCCCCCCATACCAGATCGACCAAATCTGCATACAATGCGCGTCTGACATTCCGATAGACTTGAGGCAGCAAAACTAAGACACAGAACATACGACAAAACAACTCGACAAGGAGTCTTCCGATAAAATTAACATAAATCACACTTGGATCTGGATCTTAATTAAAATTAATCCATTCAAACCCAAAGCTGTACACAAGTACCTACAATTGAACATTAGTAACGCTAACCAGATTCAAATAACAATCTTATGAAGAATAAGTACTTCATAACTCGTTTAGACAGCATCATGTTATGTCATACTGGATAATTTTTCGGAAAGGTTCATGAACTCCTGAAGTCCGTACATATCTCATATTTTGTTCAATAAAATAACTAAGCTGAAAAACATTTAGAGTCTTGGACAAACTCTCAGTAAACATTTCAACTTGAAGACTATCCTCAACAGGGGGCCATTACAACAATGAACAAATCAATATAAGTAAAAAAAAGCATGGTTTCACCGATATTACAAAGTGAATATTATCATTTTTAAAAAAAATGTCTCCTTACTTCTAATATATACAACCACACAGTGTCTTTATCTCTTGTTACGATTACTAGATCAAGTGCAGAACGCTAGATGTTTGTACTGATTATGTTTGTTGTTTATGCTCGTTCAAAATTAGTAGTTTTCTACAATCAGTTCAATGTTGAGCTTACAGAACTTATGATTTCTTCTTCAACTGAAGAGCAAAAAAAATATATACTTGGGTAATAAATTAGCCTGGATAGAGCCTAAAATTACTCTTCAACTGGATTTGTTCTGAGTTATTTCTTCATGGTGGGGTTCCACCAACTTAACGTTAAGCTAGCAGAACCAAGGATTTTTTAAAAAACGTATTTCAAAAAAAATTTTCATAAACATTCGTTTAGCGATTTGGTTCTGCGAGCTTAACGTTAAGCTAGCAAAAACCGCGATATATCCCACAATTGAAGAGAAAAAAATCGGGAATAGGGTAATAAATTAGCCTAAAATTATGGCCTGAAAATAAATTTGAAATTTCAAAGTGGTTCTGCTAGCTTTACCGGGGTAAAACAAAGTTCATTTTTGGAATGTATAAGTGGGACCTGTCACACTACTTTAAAATTGTTGCATATAGTCCAAAGAGGGTATGGGTTGCTGCTTCAGTATAATAATTCCATATTTACAAAATTATTCATGATTTTCGGATCATCCGCAAACACATTTTAGTTACTCAAATACTCGCATATTATATTTGCATGAGAAGATATGAGTCTTCAGAAACGATATGAACTTTTCCTTTGTCGTCTTCGATCATTTTTAGCAGAGTTATGACCAATCAAATATCCGGCTCCGCCAGAACTCTCAGTGGTGGGTAAGCGTGAATCTGGAAATTTGATGTCCGCGTTCAATCACGTTTCCTGAGAAAACGAGCGCATTTCATAAGAAATTACTAGGAATAATTTTGCAAATTAAATTTTTTTTGACCTTGTTGAGTTGTTTTTCCGATAAATCATATACTTTCCAAGATTACAGCAAAAATCTATTAATTTATTTTTAAACGAAAAAAGAAAAAATGTTCCACCCCTGGAATTTTGGTAAACAATTTTTATTCGTGTTTCAACTATACTAGCATACCAAGTTTGGTGGTGTTACAATCGATCCTCGTCTCAAAACCCAATCGTACTGGAATAAATATTTTCGGTGCTATCAACAGAATTAGAATTGTCGGAATTTGACATAGAGATAAATATTCAAAGACAAAATAAAATACTCAGTTGAACAGACTGCGAGTTGTGGCTTGCCTACCACGCCTATTCCGTCCTTTCTACGATTGCATATGGTAATTATGGGTGTTTCAGTATTTCTTCACACGCATTTTAATCTTGATAACTTTGCGTACACACTACTACCCAGCTTGTTTTCAATGAGCGGAAATCGAATAATTTTCTCACAGTGAGGTAATAATTCTATGGGATATTTTACCATTATTTCAACTGCAGATTGCACGAATGAATAGATATTACGGAAGACAAGCTATGGGAATGGTGAAATTGTATACGTTTGTATTCAATTCAGGAACCAAGATTTATAAGAGCATTATTCTGTCGATGATTAGTTGTGAAAATCTCTTGGAATTTCAAAGGAAAATTCATACAATAGCTTGAGCACGTCAGTGGTTCAAAAATATCTCTTCAAAATTACTTGATGTTTTAAAAAAAATTAGTTTGTAAAATTCGAGTAAAATTCGTGTAAAATACGAATAAAAAATTCTTTAACATTATAAAAACGCTTATTCGTTATATTTATCTAAAGCTCCTGTCATGCAAAGAAGGCAACTCTGAACTCAACTTATTTCAAATACCTAATAATTGATAAATAATAAACGAAAATAAAATGGCGTAGGTACTAGTCTATCGTGTGAAAATACACCTGTGAAATTTCAGAGTAATCCGTGAAGAATTATATGATTAATCTGTGCAGCAATCTATTTAGGCGCGCTACTGAACACTGACTGAATCGAACGCCTATGTTCCAACTCTCTGCCTACGAACTGTCGATGTTCAACTTCTATGATTCCACGACTCTCACGCTATTTAAAACTGTTTACGCGATCTTTCAATTTTTGTAAGAACGTGACAGTGAGTGGTGTTTACGGTTGAATCATTTCACGTATTTTCGTCTAAAAGACATTGATTGATACCTATGAATCAAATGTGTATTATTATCCCATAAGTATTTATGAACAAAGGAAGCGATGTATCGAGGGATGTGTGCTGATAATCATCATTAATGCATATAATAATTAATAAGGGCCCAAGGAACGAGCCCTGAGGTACTCCTTGCGTAATGGTTCTTAGTTCGGATGTTATGGCATTCATTTTAACAATGTATCATCTGTTAAGTATGACAGTATATTGGTATTCTTCGTCTATTCATAATATAGATCGAGGGTTTCAATGATCGAGAGATAGAGCTCTAACTCGACTGTATAAGAGACTGGATAATTCTGAAATAATTATGAACTCAATATGAATATTTGGATTTCGTTAAATTTTAGTTAGTTTTTCTCTGTTTTTATTTAATTCAAACACCTCAAAAGTGCAACAAATGCTGTGTATAGGTATATCGCACAGATAATAATTGAAAAATCACCTAATTTTTGTTGTTAAAATTATTATTTCCGTCAACCTGCTGCCCCCTTACGAGCAACCAACAGAAGTCCTCGAGAGACTTGTGCGAGCTGGGGAAGACATAGCCCTTACCTTTTAACGTGTGATGGCATGTACAAGACCGCTGACCGCGCTGAGTATCGAACTTACCTTGGAATAATAAGCAAGAGCTTTACCCACTCGCCACCACGGCCACCCAAATTGGGAAAAAACCACAAGGAAGAAAAAACTATTTATAATGTCAAAACAACGAGCGAAAACCTAATTTTTATACATTGTTATATCAATTATGAAGAATTGTAGGTATATCCACTTTCAAACAAAATAATAATATAAACAATGATATCTGATTTTATTAATGGTATATTAAAGAAAAAATATTAATTTTGTTGCGATGTTATTCTTTACGAGAGAGATATAAATGTACGCTCAGAGAAGTAAAATTACTGGACGTTCTCGTTTTATACGAGGTTTTATATTAAATCAATCTACTTTCTCCGATTTATGTAAAACACTTATTCACCGTATTCCTCAACCCTACAGATGCATTTTGTATAATTTACCATTTTTGTTCTGATATGAAACATGGACCATGAACAAGATCTCCGTAATTCTATTTGGAACGATTCTATGTTTTTGAACGTCCAAATTTTTCAATGAGATATTTCATGTGAGTACATAATCCTTTTCGAATTCATGAAGGCTCATCTTTAATAAAATTGCAAAAGTTTCATTGGCATTAATTTAAAGACTTATAATTTTGCAACAATGCTATTTTGCTAGGTCGAATATATTTTTTGCAATTGGTTGATATGGATACAATAGTTTTAAGGATATGTGAAATGAAGAGGACAGAACCGGGTATTGATCCATGAGAAACTCTTTGTTTTCTTTTTCGGCATGAATCTTTAAAAAAATGTTTCTTCCATAGAAAATGAATACTTAAATTCACAATATCCCATGGTCGCCCTCTCAATTCGTTATCAGTAACGCTAAGCAGACCTTGTCCCACAACAATGAGGCTTCAGTAAAAGCAGAATGGGACTCTGGTAAGATTATGTTGAGTATAAATGAAACTGCTTAATTAATGTTCAATCTGTTCTTAAGTACCGTCTAGTGTGTTAGTAAAATGTTGATAAGACCCACATATTTGAAATTATCGGCAAGAATTTTTTTGGGGATAAGAGCGGAAGAGTAATGCGGACTTTCTTTGAATTCATTAGAAAAACACTACTCATAAAGTTTTATAAGACCCCATCGAGGTATCCTCGATTTTGTCGCACGCGGAGTACGACGAGCGAAGCGAAGCGAGGAGGAAAAAATAAGAAAAATTTTGGGGGGAAAACGGCACTTGCAACCTCTAGATAACAGTTTCAACCGATGACCACTCGAAATCACCCCCTTTATACTCTAAACTTTATGCTAATTCCGAAAATGTATTATTTGAATATATTCGGATACACGGTGTGTGAAAGATACTCAATATTGTCTGATGTCTGTAGACAAATATCTCGACACAAAGTTACATGTTTACCTTCACCTAGGCCTCACCTATTTCGCATCTATCAGCCCCCATATATCGACCTGGTCGTTAACCTTCTTGAGCCAACAACAATGATAATTTCTATGTAGTTTGTGATAACGTGAAACAATGAACACGTTCCGTGGAAAAGAAGCATTCCTAATGGATTAGGTAACTGATTGCACATTTCTACCTATATTAAATAGGCGCGGCATATTATCGATTTTTTTTCGCGAGTCTAGACGATATTTTGTTTACGACTTTCTTCTCTGGGGGGTTGGAAATCGAACTGGATATCATCCTGTGCAAGTGCAAGTTGACCTTGTCTGATCCACGTTTCTCGATGGATTGATGACACGCGATCTTGACGTAAAGAGGGTGAACGGTGAACTTCAAATTGGACTGTCATGAACTATCGCTTGGCAATGTTCTGTTTTAAGGGGGACTAAATTTTGACATTATGACCACTATGAGTAAAAATAGTGGTTTATTAGTAATTGTATTTGTATGAGTGAATAAAAAGGCCCACGCACGAAATAGAGCAAGTGTTTGAAAGATTAGTTATCCACGAATACTTTACGTTATTTTTTTCGATTGGTGCACTTTGAAATCATAAATACTGGTTTCATTATTACAAATAATAGAAATGAATAGGTACTTATACTATAAAATGGTTGAATTCGTGATGAGACATCAGCAGGGTTCGCCGATATATATCGCGCGATATACCTAGATCGTTTATCTAACCTTTGAACCGGCGTTCAAAGCACTATGTTTTTGGCTCAGCGACTTTGTCCAAAGATAAATAACGTTCTAGTTACAGTATTCTTTATAGTTATCAGTAGGTAGGTATTAGTTGAAGTCTATGAACGTTCACTTTAGGCATGTTTAGATTCTAAGGTAGCAAAATTACCAGAACTATCCAAAGTAGTAGCTCAGCTGAGATCTGACAAATTTTGGGTTAGAAGACATCCTAAACCTAAACTTCAATGTGCGACTGCTCAGAACCGTCTATTCTGTCTCTTTTCACAATGATCTCACTGTTCTTAAATTATTTTTTTTCAAAGTAAGGCTTTGGTGGAAGATCAGATGCGAGGCAACTCCAATCTGAACCAAATGCCCTTTGCTCACCATCAGATTTATCCCTGTATGTATAATATGTGTTATTTTTTTTGTAAATGTAAAATTTGGTGTGCAATAAAAGTATTATTATTATTATTAAAAAACATCAAACCTTTGTTTCTCTATTGATTGGTGAAGAATAAACTGACAATTTTTTATTCACACCTATTAATAAAATTCAAGGTCACAAAGTAGATTGATTCCAGTATAAACCCACCTTTATTTCCCCACTGGTAAGTCAAGATAATCAAAAGCATATGAATATGAAATATTGAGAAAAACTGAATGGAAGGAATCATCCCTGGATTACCTATTGAATCTGCTTATGTTACTTTGGGTATATTGAAGGGTATATCAGCACAGTTTAACAATAACCTAGGCCGTGCCTGATTGTTAATTTGAAAACCCTTTAATGAGGGCTTGTTAGATACAAAACTTAAAAGGCCAAGTGAAAATGAATATAAAAGTAGATGTTATATAAAAAAAAACAAACATACAATGACTGAATGAACTTATATTCGCCAATGGCCAGTAGAAACTGAAAATTATACGAAAACCTGTTACACTATCCGGCAATATTTTAATCTATGAATCAATTATTTTCAACCTTATTAATAACTAGGTATACTATTTCTTCTTATAGGATATTTTGATGAACTACCTATGTTTTGAAGTTGTGATTGAACTACCTACTTCTGATAGGAGGATATTCTTATCAGCTACCTATGTTTTGAAGTTGTGTTTGAACTACTCACCCACAAAAACAGTGGTAACTCCGTCCTTGAGGTCTTTTAGCTCTTTGCCGTCGGCGTTTCCCACAGTCAAAAAATCCGATAACGACAAAGAAGATGCAATCAACCGTCGTTTTTCTTCGAAATTCAAGTAATCCAAGCTATTGCTGCGAGTAGGCGCGACGATGGCAACCGTCTTTTGTTTCGGAGGATTGTTCCCGTTTTTCTCGTGCATTTTTACGAAACTGACGAACGAACTAACCACTGCAGCAAGCAGCACTCACGCACAAAGCGGGGTTGAAAACGAGATACCTGGGTACAGGTACACGAAACTAAAGCGGCCATACACCCAAAACGACACCTGTAGCAACAAAAATACACGAGAAACGGTCACTGGTCCGATGCGGCATCCTCGTTGGACGAAATATTACGCGAATAAACTCGGGCTTTCATTCATGGAATCGGATTCGCAATTGTTTTTGTACATGGTGCACATGTTCTCGAAAGGAATATTTACATAGTGCACACTCGTCCCCGAGAGGAGATTTAAACTGAGGTTAGGCGAGTTCGGTTGCGTTGAATCGGTGCATTCCAAGCGAGAAGAGAGTTCGGCGCGACTCATGGAGTCCGACTACGGCCGAGGGGACGGTCGTACAGGGGTGTATCGAGAAATTTGTATAGCGGTCTCCGTGGATGTAACGCTGAGTGGGAAAAAAATTTCTTGAAACGAACGTGGTTGAATCATCTTCGGTTAGAGTGATCCATCGAATTTCCAAAATAAATTTTGTGGAACTCACGTATTTTGAACAAAAAATCAGAGTGAAATTTTTGACGATTTTTGGATGCGCAGTCGTGCTCGAAATATCGCGCGTGTTTGAAAGGCCTTTTTATCCACTCATACTTTAATATACCTTTTTTACACCTAAACAACTAAATGCGATGTTAATAAGACGTGACGATGTGAAAAGACTTGAATTGGCAATAAGTTCTAAATATATCTCAAAACAGATAGAAACATTTCATTACGATTAAATAGATTTCTTCGGCCAAGTTTTACCAAAATTATGAATAAATAATTAATTGACTCACTTAGAAAGGGTCGCAAGATATGGGAACGATAAACGATGATATTTTCTTTGTTTTCACCATTTTACGACTATTTTCTTTTTTTTACAAATAACAGATTTTCATATAGTTTATTTTATTATTATATTTTAAAAATTACATTTTACATACTAATTTCCGGACGGAAAATCGACTATTTTTTAAGACAAGCACTTATCGTCCGCAATCACTTTTCGTCCGATGTGGCCACTATGCCGTATAATAGTGACCACAGCGGACGAAAAGTGTTTGCGGACGAAAACACTGTTTGCGGACGAAAAGTGTCTGCGGACTAAAAATACATGCTTAAAAAAATAGTCGATTATTCATTCGAAAATCGAAAATTAGTGGGTAATTTTTAGAAGTCGACGAAAAAATGTAATATGCACCTCGGCGAAACACTGTTTATTGTCCCGCCTGCTTGCTAGCCTCGACTGCGCCTCCGCTATCAATCTGCAGGCTCGACTATAATAGACAGTTTTTCGTCTTTGGTACATAAATAACTATTCTTTACTTTTTTTAACGTTTATTTTGTTTTGTACTTCTTAGCATTACAATATGTGTTTAATTATATGTTTTAATACCGGGTACTGTCCTTCAGGCAGAGGTATACGCCATTCTCCAATGCGCAAAGGATAACAATAAAGAGAGTGAAAACGCGCATATCAACATCCTGTCAGACAGCCAACGGCACTCAAGGCCTTGTCCAAAATGGTATGGGACTGCAAAGAAGAACTGAGAGCGCTGGCAGACCGGAATCACGTCAAACTGATATGGGTCCCAGGGCACCAGGGTTGCAGGCAATGATAAAACAGAAGACCTCGCAGGGTGAGGTTCAGAAAATCCCTCAAACCACAGGCAGACACTAGGGGTACCGAAGTGTACAGTAAGAGCGTCTGTAAGAGACTGGATTGGGGACAAACATAAAAAATACTGGGAAAGCATCCCAGGAAACAAACACGGAAAGGTATACATCTAAAGGCTGATTCAGATACATGCCTGCCCACCCTACATTTTTGGCAATGCATGAGAAATGCATACCCATCGACGTTAACTCTTTTGCTTGTCGTCGTGCGAGAAAAACGCGAAGTGAGCACGCACGTTATTAGAACATGTTCTAGTTCACATAATGGAAGAGTCAGTGAAATATTCGGCAGAATAACTTGAAACTCGCAAATGTTGTTCATCCACTATTGGGAAAATTAATACAGAACCAGAGAAAATATAACCTTGTGATAGAAACGCTAGTGAAAGGTACGCATGTGAATGATCTTGCAGTTTTCAGGCATAAATATTCATATGATCTGAAGTTGAACGTGCTCCATGAACCCTGCGTTGGCACCCAAAAAACGTGGTGAAAAAGGCAGGAACATGGATCGTGATTGCAGAGGAGCTAAATAACACTATCCAAGAGCCAGTTTTATAGGTTCCAGTTAACTCTAGATAGACTAACTAGAGGTTTAGAATGTGAATGACATTTATAAAATAGGATAACAGAGTTCCCCTTCTAACATTAGTAAGACCTTCCGGAGTTTGAACTGAAGGTATTACCGATCCTAAGTACGAAAATGTTTTCATTTTATAATACTATCCTTTCCTTGTTTCAATAGGTCTTCTCCAGTTAGTGGGGGCCTTTCATATGCTACCTTTTTTTTCAATAACGTACAATATACAAGGTGTCCCGTATCGTTATGTTCAAATTTTGGTAGTGCAAAGTAGACTTCATTCAAAGCAAGTCAAACACAAAATTGGATATCCATTTTTATTTGTTTCAAAATTACAGGACTATGAACGTGATGGTCAGATCATGAGAAAAATATAGTCCTGAAGTAATAAAAACTGATTTTTTGTTGTTCATTTAATGATATTTTCGAAATGTTCACCTCCTTGTTGAATGCAGGCTTGGACCCGTAATCCAGGAGAAGAAGTACTTATCCGAATTGCATTCTTATTTTGTCGGATTTGTTGTAAGATCCAATAACTCTTCTTTTGTGTTTGAAACTCCCGCGCAGACTAAACCTTTCAGTACCACTATGAATATAAATCGAGGGGGTGAGGTGATCTAGATGACTATTTTTTCATGATCTGACAATCACATTCATGTACCTGCAACTTTGACACAAATAAAAATAGATATAAAAGTTTTGGGTTTTTTCTAGTTAAACTCTACTTTGCACTACCAAAATATGACTATATTGGGCACCTTGTGGGACATACTCACCAGTCCGTCACTGGCGTGACGTTTTCCCTCAACAAACCCATTTCTCATTATCATAAACGCGCAGCGATAATGTCTCTCTTTGTCTGTCGGATACGCGACGAAAGAGACGGGATAGGAGCCGCGTGAATACCGAAAGCGTTGAAATTCACGTAAAGTGCGTGAGCGCGTTTGTCAGATGTGATTACCAATCATGGGATGCTAGATAACATAATTATATTGTATCATACACTGTTTTTTCTTTAACAGTTTTGCCAAATTGTAGCAATTGTCATTAATTTGAATGTTTAATGTTATGAGTTATCATCGTATTATCAAATGACTTTCGAGTTATATTTGTACGCATTGTCAACGGTGCGTATAAGACAGTACCTACTGTCGTAGAAAATATATTTTTTGTGGTTTGTATTAATATTATTCATATCTAGGTATACTGATGGGTATTCCCGAGAGGGAAACAACTAGTCATTTTTTGTACACCTAATGAAATCAGTGAAGTAATTATCTCTAATAAAAAATAATGAAAAAGTTTTAGGGGGCATTGAAAGATAATTACCATTCAATTAGGCGGATACGTTGTATGGACATAATTTAACTCTTATGTATAAAAATAAGATCCAGAAAGTCATAAAATAATTCCCAAATACATACCCAATATATACTAATTCAGCCATTCTGAATCGATTGGCGTTCGCAGAATTGGGTTATCTCTAACTGTTCTCGAGTTGGTCAGCTCTGAATCAGTTTGTTTTTTTTTGCCGCCAAAAATTTTTATGATGAGTTTTCGACAATATTGTTAAAAGATTCAGAATCAGCACGTCAAATTACTTTCGAGGACAAAAATTTGAAATTCCAAAAAATGAAAAATTAAAAATCTCAGAAATTTTTTTTTTTCATCTTAACACCTTTTTCCGCCTAAATCTTATATCTGAGCATATAAAAATCATACATTTTTGGAATGAGCATACAATTTTACACATACAGTGCGAATTTCAAGTCGATGTGACGATTTGGTATTTTTGATGATTTTTAGGGGTGAGCCCCTTGCAACTTTTTCGAGTAATTTTTAATTTCTTTCGGTTGACTCGAAATTCACAATACATACTAATTCGAACATTCTGAATCGATTGGCGTTCGCAGAATTTGTCTATCTCTAACCGTTCTCGAGTTGGTCAGCTCTGAATCATTTTTTTGATGGTTTTTTTGCCGTCAAAAATATTTCTGATGAGTTTTCGACATTATTGTTAAAAAATTCGGAATCAGCACGTCAAAATACGTCCGAGGAAAAAAAATTTAAATTCGAAAAATGAAAAATAAAAAATCTCAGAAAATTTAATGTTTTATCTTAAAAAACCGTTTCCGGCGAAATCTTATATCTGAGCATAAAAAATCATACATTTTTGGAATGAGCATGAAATTTTACGTACACAGTGCGAATTTCAAGTCGATGTGACAACTTGGTACTTTTAATGATTTTTAGGGGTGAACCCCTTGCAACTTTTTCGAGTAATTATTAATTTCTTTTGATTGACTGGAAAATAGCAATACATACTAATTCGGCAATTTTGAATCGACTGGCGTTCGCAGATTTCGTCTATCTCTAACTGTTCTCGAGGTGGTCAGCTCTGAATTATTTTTCAAATGGTTTTTTTGGCGCGAAAAATATTTCTGGTGAGTTTTCGACATTTTCGTTCAAAGATTCGAAATCAGCACGTCGAAATACGTTCGGGGATAAAAATTTGAAATATTAAAATTTAAAAAGTTCAAAAAATTATTTATCATGATTACTTGCCTTTTTTGCCCGTCGATTTTTTCGTTCAAATTCCCAATATATACTAATTCAGCAATTCTGAATCGATTGGCGTTCGCAGAATTCGTCTATCTCCAAACGTTCTCGAGTTGGTGAGCTCTGAATCAGTTTTCAAATCGTTTTTTTGGCGCCAAAAATATTTCTAATGAGTTTTCGATATTTTCCTTCGAAGATTCGGAATCAGCACGTCAAATACGTTCGGGGTCAAAAATTTTGAAGTCGAAAAGTGAAAAATAAAGAAGTTCAAAAAATTATCTATGATTACTCGACTTTTTTGTCCGTAGATTTTTTTCGTTCAAATTCCCAGTATATACTAATTCGGCCATTCTGAATCGAATGGAGCTCGCAGAATTCGTCTATCACTAACCGTTCTCAAGTTGGTCAGCTCTGAATCAGTTTTCAAATGTTTTTTTTTGCGCAGAAATAATTTCTGGCGAGTTTTGACATTTCGAATAATGAATTTAATTAAAATTAATATTGAATTAATGAAAATGTTATGATGTACACCTAATGAAATAGTAATTTCCCCCTCGAGTATTCCTAACAATAATCCTGATGCGCCTCATTCAACAAACTTCACACTCTCACAAAAAATCCTTTCTCAAATGATCTATTGATTCTACTTACTGAACCACTCCAATAACTTCATTAAACAACTTATCTATCATCACGACTTTTCATATTCCATAGAGGAATAAGATTTAACAAATTATTGACAACAATAATTCTTAAAAAACATTTGTGGTCAAAGTGTTCAAAGTGTTTGTTAAATACTTTGGTATGAAATTTCGTTCTTCAATTATACGGAGAGTTTCAAAAAGTTTGCACTATATGGTAGAAATTTTTATTATCCATTCCAATTTTATCCCTCATAAAAATTGGTGCATTGCGAAAAACACGTGAGTTGTCAAATTTAAAATTTCCATACGGTGTATAGAGGAGCACAAAAAATAGGAATTTTATAAACTACCGTAATTTTTTATATCAAAAAAGTCTAATGAGAAAAGTTGTTTAGAATCGAAAACAATACTGAAATTTGAAATCACAGCCACCCAAGCAACAAAATATGTTTCCTATTTTTTATGAAAAGTTATCGTAAATTCGGAGATTTGTATTATTTAATTATTTTCCATTAATTAAATGATTTATTCAATAATTGTCTGCTAAAGTTATATTGATAGTTGTTATGACAAACATAGAGTAAAATATCAAATTTGCAACAAAAAACTAGTAAAAATTCAAACTATTGTCGATATTTTAGTACGAATAATAAACTGGTCCAAATTTTGTATTGCCCTATTATTATAGGAATATGAGGGAGCCGCCTAAGTTGTATATGAGATACTAGTACTTTTTATTAGGCTAGAACAATAAAGAAATGGGAAAAAAAATTGTTGCGTAGGTGGCTGGGATCCTAAATCTAATTATTGTTTTCAATTATAAACAACTTTTCTTAATGAACCTTATTGACAAGATCAAAAATAAGAGTAGTTTACTCCTGATCAAAATTCCTTAATTTTGTGTTCCCCTGTACCCCGTATCGAAATTTATAATTTTGATAACTCATATATTATGGTGCAAACTTGTTGAAACTCACTGTATAACGGAAATTTTTCATTGTGCACGATTTTTTAGAAATTTTTTATAGAAAATAGAGCACTCACAAAATATTCGATTCAAGCACTAGGGTGATTATAAAAGTGAAAATAATGTACCGAACCAAAATCTTATTCGAAGAAGTGGCCGATGTAAAGAAGAGTGAGTACAATCTAGCCTGACATTTTGAATTGCGCGTACGTGCATATCGAGTGCCTTATCACTGGATATATATCGGACCATAATCCGTTGTCCGACAAGTGCGCATCATGGGCGTACATATTTTCACAGTTTCAGCTATGTGTGTAGAATTTTACCTCTGAGATGAGGAAAATTTTCATTTCCACTATTCTTCCCATTCAAAATGTTGGCAACGCTGCTTGCCTCTCGGTCTTTCAGTAGCTATGGTGATTGCATATGAATGTGGGGAACCGAAGAATCAGACGAAAGGCCACCCACTCGTTCCGGCTTCGCGCAAGGGGATGCGTTTTTCTTCCCCTATCCCCTTCTAATGCTGTCTCAACCACTCTGAAGATTTTTCCGCGCACCTGATTTCTACGGTATCAGTCAACTGCAGATGTAATAGTAATGATGAGCCAGAAAAACATTTAACAGGGTGTCCTTCCAAAATTTGGCATCATCTGGGATTTTTTTTAAATAATAATTCATTTTGATATTTGACTTAGGAGTTAAGTTTTACTTTAGAAATTATGAAAATGGCCTTCTTAGATGGAGTCACGTGACATACCATACGTGTCAAATTTTACATTTTTTCAAAACAATCGCTTAAAATTTGTTGTGGTCTAAAAAGGCATAAAGCTTGGCTAAGTTATGTAAAGCAGTTCGATGATTTTTTCTTTAATGAGTTTGGCGTCATTTTAGTACTGATAAAATTCGCTTAAAATAAATTTATATCCCATATGCTTGACGACACATCAACTTGGGTTCAAACACAATAAAATTTGAAACTGTTTTCTATTTTATTGAGGAAAAAAATATTATCACGATAAAGTTAGCGGTATTACTGAATTTTTTTTTATAATGTATATCAGATATTTCGTATACTTAAAAAATGGCAAAGAGTGAAAGTTGCAATTGAACATTCAAATTTGAGACATACATGTGAAACTGGAATAGAAACAAATTTTCTATTCAACGTATTTTGAAATTCAAACAAATAAGCCTATTTTAAGCGATAATTTAACAGCGAAATTCACGGTCATAAAACAAATATTAAAGGGCAGAATAGGATCGAAATTTTTCCATATTCATGATCAGATCCTGAAAAATCCGAATCTGTTTCACTTTTCATGAAAGCACCTTTGACGTAGAATCATAAAATTGTCTGAATTGAATTGAAGGATACCCCAAAAATACTTTCCACATAGACCAGTACTCCTAAAGTGGAGAATGATGATAAATTCTGAGAATCGGCTTTATGGGGCTCAGTTGGGAAATGATTCAATTTAACCGACGGAATTTTTTCTTGTAATATTTTTTCGAAAAAATATCATTTTATAACCTCTCAATATGGTTATGTTCAAATATAATCAAGGGATGTGCTGACGTCACCGTGCACCCAAAATATTGTTAACAGTGCGTATTGAATTCATTCTTACTTCCTCGTGTTAATTCTGTTATGGTTTCTGCTGTTTCTGTTATTTTTGTTGCTTCTATAGATCCTATTGTTTGTGACTTCTTGTTATCTCGATGCAGCATCTGAATTTAATCGACGGCAACCACAATGAATTTTCAACAGTTCCATCAGGTCTGAAAGTTTCATCATTCTAACTTGATATTTACGGAAGTTACGGAGAAAATTTTGTCTAGGAAAAGTAATATCTGCATTAATTTCGGATTCCTGAACACGAATCTGAAGGAACTTTGAACCTATTTTGCTCCCCTATATGAATTACCGTTAAAATGGGTTGTTCCATCTTCAGCGGTGGGCAGTGTATATCACTTAGGCGAACGGAAGATACGGGGGAGCTTCCATGAAAAATGTGACAAATTCCTATTTTTCTAGACAAACATGTTTTCACGTGTATAATATGTAGTAAGTGGAGGGTCCTGAATCCCGAATCTTAAAGAATTTCGGGACTATATTGCTGTAAAAATGTGTTGTTCCATCAGTTCTAAGAGTTTCATCATGCTTCCTCGATAATTACGGGGTTTGCTTTCATGAAACTTTCATGAGACTTATTTGGATTTTTTATGACTCATATTTTTTCAGGAAAATGGAGTATCTGAAGGGAGTTCGACACTATTCCCCCAATATGATTTACCGTCTAAAATATGGGTTAGGTATTCCAACCCCATTGCGGCAGTAGGTGCATTTTGGCATTTCCATCAGTCCTGAGATTTTTCCAATGAAAGTGAGAATGATATATCATCACAACATAGCACATGCCATTAAAAAAAAAGTTGATGTCACCCGCTATAGGGGGTTAACGTTATAGTGAACATAGTCATAAACATAGATAAATCCTCCTATAAAAACTAATACTAACGAACTGCTTTCGACAAATAAAAATTGTAGTACAGTCTTAGGTAGACTATATCGAGCTGAATTATAAAGTTACTGAAACTATACTTCCCTTCAATGGTAATTATCTCCACCATGCCATGCCGTACATACGATTCGCTCTAGTAAAAGCTAGAAGTTTTTCCAGATTTTCCGGCAGATTTATACGTAACCACGTAGGGCAATTTGGTACTGCCCATTAGATAGCCAAGCTAGTGGAAAAAACGACGTTTTCCTCGACGATAAATCATTTTTACGGGCATATTATTAAACCATGAAGCCTCACAGAATGAAGAACAGAGTTCGCAATAATTGCTTGGATTCCAACCCTACACATATTTAATAGTCCGGTGGTCAACTGGCTGAATTAGGTCCAGAGTTGTATTTTATGTTTTTTGAGTAGCTGAATTCGATAATTTTTCTCTAATACCTATAATTCAATTTTTATTAACAATTTTCAGTTAACAATTGGCCTGGTTTTTCGCCCGAGTCACCCGGAGAGTTCCGCTCAAACTTTCTTCGTACTTTACAATCGCCAGAACCTTAATTCGAAAGAATCAAACCGCCAATACCGAAAAAAACAATGAAAAAATATTGTTTAAAGAATGGCTGATGATCACAGCAATTGATGCCACTACACCGAGAAAAAACTTTAATCATTATTAAAACTTTAGTATTGGCAAACTAAAATTCAAATACTTTTAAAGTAGTGCTTCCTACTATCATTATCAAATGAAGTACTTATAGTAATGACACAAAGTATTTGGCCCTTAATAAATATTTTAATTGTTGTTATTGTCAATTTCGTTTGGCAGAAGGGAAAATTTATTTGTGTCGTGAACTATATGACGGATTTCCTGAAATTACTGGAAATTCATAACTTCAACCTCTAACGGGAAACTATACATATTTTTCAAGTAACAAAAAAAATCCTGCAGATTTTCAATGTTTAATATAGTCAATATGGATACGAATCACATTGTTCTGAATTATTCAAGCCAGAATATACAATTGTGATGAAATTCGGGTCATAAATGAACATTGTGAGATACGAATTGATTTTCTACCACATATGTGGAATTTTCAGAACGGATGGTATTTTTGACTTGTTAGAAATACCCACCAACTACATAATGTATGTAAATATTGTATATCTCTTTGAAGAAGGAAAAAATTCAGCTCCTCAGAAAAGTAGCTTTGGACGACTCGTGACTACAATAAGTTGTGTTTTAAAAGATACTTCATAAAAGCTGATTTTGATTATTCACTCTGTGCCCTAATATTCAGTACTGCATTTTTTTTTATTTCAAAGTTCCTCCAAAACAGTAATCTAAAAAGTAAAAACTTAATGGAAAATCGATTACTTTAATTATTCATTACCACAAAACTCCGAACATCTAGTATAACGACTCATTAAATACGCAAACTAATCAAAGTTGGAAATTACTCTATCATGATTACATTACAAAACCTGTCGATACTTACACGTCTATCAATGGAAGTTAGTAATTAAATTTCAGAAAAGCTTGGGAATGGCTTTCATAAAACTTTTCAGTGGTGATGTTTGAAATATCAATCCATAAAATTGACTCAAAAAACGTAGAAGCTTGTCAATAATACTAACTGACGTTGGAACACTGAAGCAGCATTCAAAAGAATGAAAATGATATACAAGGTATTGTTTTCATTATTTCATGCTGTAAATATTATTATCGAATCGGGTCGAAGTAAAAATCTAGGATGAAAAACCGACCAATTGCCAAGAGATTCAAATGCTATTTTTTTTCAGATATCTTCAAACCAGAAATCATACGAAATTATTCCTTTCATTGGTTGGGCAACAAATCGTAGCCCTAATATAACATTCATGCAACATCGTAAGAAACAGGGATAGCAAGAGAAATACGTAGGATTTTGAATTATTTCATAGATCCGGAGGGTGAAGGTATCTGGAAAAAGTTCCTTCAGCAAAAAATCTAGTTGAAAGTAGTATGCGGATAGTCCCTAGTTTTAATTAATATTAGCTTCTCGTTACACATAACACTGCAAAGTGTGTTCTTGTACACAAACTTTGCCAGTTGTTGTGCAGAGGTGATTCGGTAGTGATATGGGACTGCTGTGTTATTTTCTGTTCAATTCTTGCCGACAAAACTCCTATGGTATGGGAAATTTACGAAAGGCTGAGTTATCTATAATCTACTAGCTGTCCGCACGCACCTGCTTCGTACGTGTGTAGTAATGAATATAACGAGACCAAATTTTCCCTTCTCGTTATTCATAAACTTTTTAATAGCGAGTCTTGTTCCATGGATTCAGTTGATTAAGATTGCTTAGCATATTTAATAATCACCGAGCCAACCCTGAGCTGTAATTTGTGTGGTGGCATTCCTGGCAAATCTAATGAATTTAGGAATTCAGTTGGATAATTGACGACTTTATTTATATCGGCAATTGAATCGATCGACCTATCAATATTAAAATCGTCTACATTCTTATTTTTGGATGCTAAAATAGCCCGTTTACTTAACCAAGCATGGTGAGTTACATCAATATTCGGGAATACTTTCGTTATCAATTATTCTCTTGATGTTGTGAATTAACAGAAATTTGGTGGAAACGAAATAAGGCCAGTAGAAGTGTCAACTGGAATTTTCCCATTGCCAATATCTAATAGTGCTTTTGAAAACCCTTCCGCTGATTCGTTATTTTGTAACACTACTCGCAAATCCGATGTTTTCAAGCAAGTATTTATTTCATCAGCAGATGATCCGGGAATGACTGGCAACGTTGGCGAAAATCTCCAGCCAGTAGAATCATCGCGCCTCCGGGGTTCTGATATAACATTTTCTTCCATACAAAATTTGTTCTGACAATTACAAACACAACAAAATAATATCCAGCCAAATAAGTCCCCGCCGTTCTTCTGAAGTTATGTGCTTACATAATTCGGCAATTAATTTTTATTTATACAGATTTTCATTTTATGACATCGAAACTGACAGTGAAATAGTTTATTATGCAAATCTATCAAAACTCTAGGTATTATCGGAATGTGGCAATCGTTATCATAAAGATGCTGAAGATAGAGGGTTGGTTGATCCAATATTTTTATAGCACCCTATAAATGTCTCATAACAGCCAGATCATAAGGCAGCTTCTCTCTTATCTCCTTATTTCACCGGCATAATTTCCCTATAAAAATTCACAAACAAGGCGACCATTCCGGTCATATAAATCTTTAGTGCAGGTGTTTGTTGTTTCCTTTCCCGCTTCTTCATACCCACACTGTTTCATTTTGCAGACCGGTGCTTTTATTTTTATAGCTGCCCCTATTACGCATCAAGCTGGACGCCTCCCGAGTTAATTTACTGCCTTTATCAAATTTTATTGACAGAAAGCTCGTCAAGCAGAAATCATTGGCGCACATTCCAGCAGATGAAATAAGGTTAGTTTTTTGATAAATGGAAGCACCCTACTGCTTGCTTTCGTAGTTCATTGACCAACTATAAATAGTCAAAAACCAACCTTGGCAAACTACAGATACTATAGAAATCATCCTAAATCCTAAACTTTACACCTTTGGACATCACAGTCACAGTCATGGGGGAGGCGAGGATGAGTACATACAGACTCAAACAAGCAGGTAGTTGGAGAACCCAACCACACATTAAAATCATACATGAAGTTAACATTACCGAACTAGAAACCATATTAGATTACATGTTATGCCAATACTCGTACGAAAAACGATTCAGAACACAGCTCAAGTGGAATGAACGGGACTCGGGAGTAGAATCACTATCATCTGGACACATTAAAGACATCCATACAGATAAGTCTAGACAGTGGGTATAATAGAAGACACATTTAAATTCTATCTGACAGCCAGAGCCAAGTTTGCCTTCAGATCCTCGAAGAACTGTCAAAACACGACAAAGGGTCGGTGCCAGGACATAGGGCAATGAAAAAGCAGACCAACTTGAAAGACAAGCATCTGAATTACCATTCACAGGCCCAAAACCAGTGTCTGGAGTTAGCAAAACCCGATGCGGAAACCTAACTAATGAGTGGAAGAAAAAAGAACATCAAACACATTGGGGCCAAATCAAAGTGGATCGATACAGCACAGAGCTGTGGTGAGGCACCTAAGTCAAACACTGTCAGCAGACATTCTCAACCACGATAAATTCAAGATACGCACAAATACCAGCTTATTAATCGGATACCGCGGCCTAATGAAACACCTGCACTCTATTGGAATAAACAGAGAAACCGTGGAGTTTGACTTTGTGGTAACGAGGAGGAAACAGCCTCTCACATCATCTTCGAATACGATGTGCTACACAACAGACTTAAAAAAATATTCAGACAGATCAATCTAGTAATAGGCATGATACCGAAACACCTAGAAAATAGACTATTTAACCTGGTGAAAAACACAGACCTATTCAACTAGGAACTCCTAACAACAGAACAATACAATACTGGTCTAATTGTTAAGGTAAACCCCTAGCGTAAACCCAGTATCTCGCTCGTCAGTTTTAAATCAACCACCAACCAACCACAAACCAACCATCCACCAATCCACCAAGGGTGAACCCAAGAAGGAGTGTGTTTCTGGGATTATAACCGCTTCTCCCAAATGTATCAATACCATTTAATTAATCACTGAAAATATAAAATAAAAAAATATATAAAAAAAAAATCCTAAGTGCGCCCCAAGCAGGGAAGTTTTTCAGGGTTATAACCCCCTCAAAATGAATCGATACCATACAATTGATTACTGACTGGTCTCATCCGCAATGCACCACCCATACCAGCAAAGAAACAACCACACTCAAATTTTTTTTTAATATGTATAAATTTTTAATTTTCTCTTTTTCCTATGAACATATCAAATTCTTTCTCCATTATTACTTACAGGTACGAACTGATGATGACTTAACAGTCGAAAGCGCTTTGCTACGATTTTATCAATAAATTTTCTGCACCAAATACCACATGTACCAAAAGTACCACAGCCTGAAAATTTCACATATTATACCTAGCCCATAACTACATTCATTTTCATATTACCATAATTGCATTTACAGTCTATTATTAATTTTGTGTATTTTTTATTTTGACCTTCTAATGTAATTATTCGAATCTACTGTAATTAGTTCTCGGTCAAGTCATTTATTATTCAAGGAATATTATGTACAGAAGGGTCATTCATATGGTAGTATACAATTTACATTTTTTAAATTTATTTTTAAGTAACTTGGAACATCAATTTATCTGCATCTCATTTATTTTTTATTTTTTTCGTAAGATCTGTAACAAAATAAAAACACTTCTAATAATAATAATAATAATAAATTTACTACATTGTCAAAAAATATTTTTTTTTGGACAAAGATATTGGCAGGAAGAACTGTTTCCAGAAGATCGAGAAAGGACAGCTTAAACCATCGCCTAAAGATTATGACAGTTCACTGTTATGGCTTTCGGGCTCTGTGATACCCCAGCCACATTCCAAAGATTAATGGAAATGGACTCTTATGGAGGACGACCTCGATGATGATAGTTGGTAATTCTTTCGAGGACCATGTAAAAAACGTGGAGGAGGTATTTTTGGGACTCAGAAAATCCGGGTTGAAACTGAGCCCTGAGAAATGCCATAAGTTCCAAAAAAAAAGTGCGCTATTCGGTCACTTTGTTTCTGAGAAAGGCGTAGCGGTGGATGAACAGAAAATCCAAACTGTAAAAGAGTGGCCAATTACAAAAGACAAACGCCAGCTCCGGAGCTTTCCAGGTTTATGCACCTATTGCTGGGTTTTGCCAACATCGACAAATAACTAACCAGGCTCACGAAAGAACAAACACAGTTCCAGTGGTCCGAGGAATGCCAAGATTCGATTAGAAAATTGAAAAGAGCTTTGATCAACGCACCGTTCTGAGGTATCCCCTACCGTATGAAAAATTCATTCTGGACCTGGACGCCAGGAACAAGGGACTTTTTCCAGATGCAGGAAAGACAAGAGAAGGTTATTGGATACTTCAGCAAGACCCTCAGTAAACCATAGCACAATCACTGCCTTACCAGGCGGGAGCTGCTGGCCGTTGTCAGGGGATTAGAGCAATTCTACAAATAAGTGTACGGGAAAAGATTTCTGTTGAGGACCGACCATACAGACAGACCTTGAATGGCTTCTACAGTTCAAAAACCACCAGGGCCAAGTAGCACGTTGGATAGAGAGACTCCAAGAATTCGACTTCGATATGGAGCAGGGAGTAAACATAAGAACGCAGATGCCCACTCGATGAGAGTATGTCCAGACGACTGCTCATACTGTCGACGAACAGAAGAAAGCAGCGATTTGAAGAAGCACGGCAGTTGACAACAACTGGAATAACAACAAGGTCCAGAAAGATTTTGGTTTAGTCATCGGCCGGGAAAAGAGTAATCGAAGACCGTCGTGGCAGGAAATCGCAAGTTATTCATTGGTAGTTTTTCGTCATGAAGGTCACGGTTATGCTATTTTGAAAAAATGTGTGGCCTTTCCCATTGGTACGATATTGGAATTATCGATAATTTCTGCTAGCCGTCGTTCTTACTAATTCATGCCGAAAGAATTAGTGAAAAAACCGGTTTCATTCCCTGATTTTACCCTTTTCTGGTGGGTTTTTGACTGTTTTATAATCATGTATAGTTGCGATTTTTCACTGTATTCAGTTTTCTCTCCGCCCACGATGAATTTAGATGGCCTGGTAGATTATGCCCCCTTACTTTCTTTGCTCGCCTTAATATCTGTTGTTGTGAGAGGGCTCTTGGGTATGGAATATTTGTATATTTTTACGATACACGTCTAATGTATCAGATAATCCAATAACATTAGAGAATATAAATTTCATAATGAAGCAGTTTTACATCTACAGTTGAATTATACTCGAAAATGAGTTCCTGTCTAGCAGACGGGAAGATAAGAATCAGAACTGAATTTAAAAAAACGTGGATCAACCGGGATTCGAAACCGGGATCTCTACTAACGCAGAGCTGAATTTGAAATATGAGTCGCCGATTTTTGAAATGGGATCAATAGCGTAGCGGTCTAACGCACATGGCCAGAGACCATGGCAACCCAGGTTCGAATCCAGGTTGATCCACATTTTTTTAATTCAGTTCTGATTTTCATCCCCACGTCTGCTATGCCGTGAACTCATTTTCGAACTATTAGTTCAGTACCTCTACGCCACTGATCTCGCGTATTTACAGGGTCGGAAACGCCCCGAGCTACATATTATTGGAAGCTTATCGACTAGTTGAGGGTTGCTGAAAATATAACGAACTTGTAAAAGTTGTCTGGTAAAAGTGAAACGCTCCGAATGCAATGGGGGAAAATCATGTTTTCCTGCCTTCGACGCTCAAAGGCCTGTCGACTGCAATACGGCCACTTAATTTCGGCAAAAAGCCATCGGGGGAAGGTATTTTCGGGGCGCCACGGAACATGTGTGGGTGTTTTTCAATATTCTTAGGAAGAGGGTTCCTTCTCTTACTTTGGTTGATGAACATTGACAAAAAATAGCACGAGTCCGGTTGATATATGCGAAGAGGAAATTGTCTCCGAAACCGATTCAGAGTTTTAGACGTCCTGCCGATGTGGAAATCCAACCCAGGTTTTCAAGAAAGCCTAATTCAACAAAGATATTCTCAAATTGATAAATAATAATAATAATAATAGCGTTTATTTCCCATTAGTTACCCATTAACCAGACAAATTATTTAAAAGAAAGTTCGAAGTGTAGTTAGAAACGTTTTGATCAATAACATACAAGAATATTCAAATATTTATGAAAGAAATACTACAACCTACAAAAGAAAAAGAAAAAACTGCTAATAATATTACATAATATTTTCATTCGGATATTGAACAGCCATATTTCCTCTATAATTTTGTGTATCATAATGAATATCGCAGTGATCAGAATTTTATTAAAGTTTTCACACATGGTGTATTAGGGGACTTTAGATATACATTTTTTGTTCTGGCTCTATTACAGTGAAAGGTCTTAGTGTACCTAGTTTTCGAAATTGAAACAGAATTTTTTATTTGAGAGACTATATTGGAAGCATTGATTTGATCGTGCAATAATTTGTACATTATATTTGGAAAAAATAAAAAAAATGTTTATTCGAATATACCTAGTTGAATACAAATCGAAAAAAGGATACAAACATGCAACAATCGCTATATCTAAAAATAAAACTGATCGTTCTCCTTATAACTTTCCAGTTCTTGCCATCCTGACACAGGTAATTTTTGACAACTCAGGTCAGAAGTGTCATTTTCTTCCGTTATTGCCCACAATTGCTATCAAAGATTCTTGAACATATCTTTACAAAAAAACGGATTTTAGGAAGTAAATAAAATATTTTTCCACTTGCAATTCGTAGATAAGCTACACCTCCAGTTTTTTGGATGTTGTTGTTGCAGTGTTTTTTTCTTCCAAATTTTTGTCTAAAAAAATAGAAGGAACAATGAGCGACGTTCAATTAAAAAACAACAATATAATAAGAATGAGGAGAATACAACACCGATGATTTTTTTTTGTAAAATTGTGTCGTAGACGATAGAGGCACTGCAGCTAAAGGAAGTTTTTGTAACAGGGCACAAGTTCCAGTAGATATTTGTTTCATATTCTGGTGGCTTGGTTGCTCTGAATGTACAATTGTACAGTAAAGGTAGCGATTGAATATGAATTTACTTTTTGTTTTTTTTATAACCCTATATATTAAAACAAACAGAATTTGTCGAAGTTAACTCATCATCTAGTATTATGAGAAGGTGCGAATAAATTTCAACTCAGCCAACTGCAAGTAAAAAATTGTGTCTTTCGAAATCATCGTGCAAGTCTATATTGAAATCTTCCACACATTTCGGTTAATGAAATCTCCATTATTTCGCCACTTTCATATGTCTCAAATAGCTAGAAAACTTAGCTACTCGAGTGTGTCAGTCTCAAGATTGCTCATACTAGATAAAAAAAATTATCGCCAAATAAGTCTCAAAAACATGTGAATTTGAATGATCGAAAGGTCGTACCCCAATTAAAAGACTGTTATTCCGGTTCAATTAAAGTTTTCCATTAAGATAAGCCACAAAACGAATATATCTTCAACAATAATATTTAGACGAGGCATTGTATATCAGAGATTAAACAAAGCTGACACACTATTATTTGGTTATCATCGTCTATCTAGTATGGTAACACTTCGATAAAATATCCATTACACATCTTATCAATATCGACTCAGATAACGTTGCAAAACGAACATACACGTAATTTTTTTTGTATATGGGATAATGATGGTAGATCAAAGAAAACTGCAACCAAGCCAATCATTATCTCGAGATGCAGCTTCCAAGTTCAGACAGTCGTGAGACGCTGGTATCACGATGAAATTTTACGAAAACATTAGTTGTGAAATGGATTTTAAATACCGTGATGTACAAAACAGTCCTTTTTTGACATTTTAACTCTGCTGACAGGTAACAAAATATAATTTTTTATGAAATTACTTTTTACCCCGGGAAGAAAGTGGGAAAAAAGTGAGTATCGCTTTTTACTTAAAAAAAAAAATATTTTGAAATTCAATTTTTAATCTAGAGGTCAGGGATACGTTCAAATTATTGATTTTAATCCAAAACTATTGGAAAAAATACAACTTTATGCTTTTCGGTTGAAATTCATCTGCTGAGTGAAATTTGATTTTCAAATTATGATTTTTTTTCAAATAACAACATAGTGGCCCGTCCCGTCAGAAAAACAGAACATTTCATTACGATTAATTTGATATCGCACACTATTAGGTCTCGAACTTTCGTCAACAAACTTAAACATATTACGGTAGAACGTTCCTTTTGAGATTTAAATAATATTTAAGTTTATCGAATAACCTGTGACTAACACAAATGATATAACAAAACCATCATTCCAAAAATGCAGGTGCAGAACCGTAAAGTTGTATTTTCCAAATACTTCCGGGCTAAAATTAATAATTTGAACGTATCATGAATTAAAAAAAAAAAAGTTGTTCACAAAAAGTAACGAGTGTATTCAGAATATCATATGTAGAAAAAAAATTTAAATATACCGGGTGTCTCATTTAAAAATCGAAAGTTTATATCACTTCCGGTGAAACGGATGTTGCAGGAAGCTGAGTCACTTGTCAAAAAATGCGGTTTTGTCTCATACAGATCCTCCAAATTTCATTTCAATATCTGCAAAACCAAAAAAGTTATGGGAGCGAGCCACTTTCCATGGACACCCAGTATACACAAAGTTAAAAAAAATGTGTTATATTTTTAAAATTGTTTTATCCGTTAACCAGCTGTCCCCTTACGAACGGCAGCTCTCAAAAATCGAAACTTGTACGAGCCTAGGATAAACAAGGTCTTACCTTTTAACGTGCTAGCGAGTCCTACTATCCCTAGCACTTTGTCGGACCATCAAATAAAAATCTGAAGTCGCTAGGATTTGAACCTATACGACCAGCAGCATGAATGCCTGGACACGACGGTCTTAACCACTCGGTCACCAAAGGTAGATATTTGATTTTAAAATATTTTTTTACCATTATCGTCGTTTTTCCCGTCACAGAAAAAAAAATAATTCGGTTGTTTGTCTCCCTCCGCAACACAACTTCGAACTAAAATCTAATACTTTTTTCCCTTGTATATCATAAATAACTATTTTTGCTGACATTACTTCAAATTGAAAAATTCTAAATTCAATAGCAGAGTTCCGGAGCTGCATAAAACTGAAAAGAAACTCGAGCCTGAGGAATGTGCTTAACAGAACAAAAATGTAAGGTCCTATTCCAGAAACAATGAGAAATATTTGGGTTAAGAATAAACGAGTTTATGCAAGAAAAGATGAAGGGGGAAAATTATGAACTTGGAACAATTTTGAAACATTTGAGAAAATCAAACAAGAATTATAGATGGCCAATAAAAACCTAAGAATTGGCCACATTAGTATTTGATAACCGTACAGTATTGCGAATGTTATACTCCTTTCACTTGACAACTATTTTGAATGTTTTGGGTATGAAAATTGAAAATTAAAGACTATAACTTTATCAGACTTGATTTTAGTCATGAGTGTCCTACTGGTGTCTAGATCATGTCAACTATTCAGGACAGTAAATTGATTGAAATCTGCCAGTCTAAGGCAAATATCGAACAACTTTTGAATCAATATTGCAAATTTCAAATATTCCGCAACTTCGCAAACTCTGAAGTTTGCAAGTGTTAATACTAATATCAAATTCCAGGGAAAAGCAGTATCCCGATATGCAGAAGCCAACGTGGGCCCTTGGTAGCTCAGTTAGTTAGAGCACAGACTAGCAATCTAGAGATCGCAGATTCTTTTTTCTGGAATTTAATTTGCCTGTACGCCGCGATTCACTATTTATTTATAATATCAGCTAAGCGGTAAAAATAGGGGTGGAAACGGGTGATTCGGTTCACGCGTGCTTAAAAACGTATTTGTTGATTAACAATATTTTTCATGCAGGTAAATATCAGTATTAAGGAACCGTTTTTCTTCTTTATATTTCTCTTCCATACTCTGACGATTTTTCAACTATCATTTTTAATTTGTTTATTTATTGAACGAATTGTTATAAATAAATAAATTTTTTCTGCAACTCTCAAAAAAAAATTCACTTTATTTGTGTGGTTTGTGTGCGTAACATGCAACGATGAGTAACAACAATAATACACCTGTTAAAACCTCAACTGGAAAAAAATTAATAATTCAATAGTGCTTACCATCGGAATTCTGTGACTCATCGGAACACGTACCTGGAAAACAAATTAATCATTTAATTGATAATTCAACCAAAGTAAATGAGTAGCTATATTGAATGATAGGACAAAAACGTGTCACAATGCATAAGGAGCCATGGAATTGGACCATCAGAGTTTATTTATAAATTGTTCCGCGATTCAAAAACCAGTTTTAATGAGCACCTGAAAATAATTAAGCGGAATCTACTGATGTATTTAGGTTAGAAAGAAGCATTTTATACGAGGTGCAAATTCCAACAAAAACTAAGGATGATTCTAAATTCGAAGCCAATTTCGAGTAATGGCAGAAATCCCAAATTTTATTTTTTTCTGGGGCATCTGGGGTGTTGGTAACCCTTGAAGAAACTTTTTCGATCATTTGTGGTATTTATCAGCTTGATTTAGTGCAGTGCCAAAACTATCGAGTTTTCAGTAATAATATCCTGACAAAATGCAGAATTTTCAGAAAATACTTTCACCTTGGTGACAAATTACAACTCTATTGGTTTTTTGGAAATATTCCCAGAACTATTGAAGGAATCATTTTACAGTCGAGAGAACTTGTGTTGAGAATTATTAAACCTACAAAATTGTTTTTTGAACGATCGGATTGGTGCATTTTCGTCTAAGAAAATCAGGGAAAATACAAAAAGAGACCATTTTTCAAAAATTCACAATTTTTATAAATCTAAAACTGGACAAACAATATTTCGGAAACTGATAGATATTAACATGTGCTTCAACTCTGTTTTCTGTCCAATGTGTAGTTTTTGCACAATCGTGATATAAAACAATATCTTGCAAAATGCGTAGATTTAAGGCAAATCATCATATTAAAATTCTGAAATAAAGATCAAACACTGCAATTTGTATATTTTGGATTTTCATATGAGAGGTGGGATTGAAAATTTCACTGAAAGTTGCTCTAAACGCTTGAAAGTGTGTTCATGGCATAGTCGAGTAGCAGTAGTGGGGGAACTATCGAGGAGAGGAGAGTATAACCGCGCGGCGATTTGAACAATGCACTTCCCCCACTACCGCTCCTCGATTCTGCCACAAACGCACTTTTAAGCGTTTGGAGCAACTTTCAGTGACATTTTCAACACATTTCCCACCCCTCAAATGAAAATCCAAAATATATAAATTATAGATATTGATATCTTCTTCTACATGCCTTCAACACAATTTGAATATGACAATTTCTCCTGAATCGGCTAAAAAAATTATAACGCGACTGTACAAAAACTACACATCTTACGCACAGTTGAATCACATGTTATTATCTATCTATCTATTGTTTGTTCAGCTTCAGATTTGTACAAATTATGAATTTTTGAAAAATGGTCTCTTTTTCGAGGTTTTCCCGGAGTTTCTCAGTGGAAAATGCACCAATCCTGTCGCTTGAAAAATTGTTTTGTAGGTTTTATAATTCTCTACAATGGACTGTAAAACGATTCATTCAATATCTTTTGGGATATTTGCAAGACACCAAAAAAGTTGTAATTTTTGTCACTATTTCTTATTTAAAAAATTCCACAAAGCAATTTTGCTGGGGTGAAAAACGGGGTTTTCATTTACGAGCTATGTCATAAAAAGTAGTATAGGCCATTTACGTCTTTTATTTTGTGTGAAAAGAGCCTCTTATTTTTATCTACAGCTTCGCCTAGAAGGGATATTCGATCAGACAATTTCACATTTCATATTATATTATGAACTAAATGCGTATTGCAGGAACGGTTCACCTTATGTCATTAATGTCAGCTGAAAAGTTGAACCGTCAAACTGACGTTTCTATATTTACCGTGATTGTAGTTACTATCGAAATGTGTGAATATGGAAGAGGCGAAACACTGATTTGAAAATTCTCAAATTCTCAAATTCTCAAGACATGTCATTGGTTTGAAATGAGAAAATCATAATATTTGATTGGTTTATATAATATGAGAGAAATTGTCTTTCTAGTCGTGCTATTATAATGCTCCCAAATTACTTCAAGATTTGTTCTCAACAAAGGTTTCATCAATTAAATTTTCTCTTTTTCTGTTTTTGTGTGTATGTATGTAAGGTATGTATGTATGTATGTAAGGTATGTATGTAAGGTATGTATGTATGTAAGGTATGTATGTATGTATGTATGTATGTATGTATGTATGTATGTATGTGTGTATGTTTTTAGGTATGTATGTATGTATGTATGTATTATTCCTCAAAATGAATTAAATAATGAACAATAATCAAAACCTCTTTCTATTCAGTCAATAATATATTTCAGTTAGCCAGAAAATGTGGTTTTAGCGAATAATAGTTTCTTATATTAACTTGCTGTTGCACTATGTTGAAATCTACGTTGGAGAGTTAACTTTACGATTTCTACACAAAATACAGTTATGTTAAGTTTGTTTACAATAATTATAAACTGCACCTCCAAATTCATAATGGACATCCCGAATACTTATTTATCTTAGAGACATGCTCTAGCCTAGAAAACCTTTCATTGACCCTGATAATCAGAGGCGTGCCGTCACGAACCTTTATATAATAAATAATATAATTAGTATGTAGTGAGAGACCGAAGTATGTTTCGAAAGTCGACGTGCATGCAGGCATGAAGTCGATTAGTCCAACTATGAGAAAAACTCATGGTTTATGAAAATTATTAATTGAAATTATTGGTAGGTCCTCAAATAGAGCCCTGTCAGTGACGTAATTTGACAGTAGTTAAACATTCGATGGGGAGGCAAACAAAGCCATTTTCCATAAAACCATGCACGCGTGTCCTTTTTGTGGATTTCTGCGAAAAAAATCCTAAAAACACGCTCTTGGCATTTTAGCGAGACGAGTGTATAGTCTGAATTGAGTGCATAAGACTGTTGTAGAGGTGTTATTAACATGGATTTTCCAATTCAAAAATACGTTTTTATGATAATAGGTATCATACAAACAGTTATCTCATTTAGATTTGAGACATAAATCATGAAGACTTGTGTGTTATGGGTTGTTATAACCGATCCGTTCCAGACCAGCACGTGAAATTTCAAAATTTTCTTCTATACGAACATGGCAGAAACAGGCAGAAACAGCTGGAGTATATAGAGACATACTAGTCAGATCGTTCCGAACATCCGGACCATGTACCTACCCAAAATACGTAGAACAAAAAAAAAGTTGTGAATTTACAGTTAACATTGAAGTCAACATTGAAGGAAAGTTTTGTATTATTGTAGATATTTATTGTCAAAGATCGCAAAACTAACAGCGAAGTTATTAGTAAAATTAAACGATTACTCATCTGAAACAAGACAATTTTCTTTTCAAATTCAAATTATTTGTTTGTCCCCCCATCAGCTGATCACCGCCATGTTGTGACGTCAGCTGACAGTGCTCTTTTAGATAATCTGACATTCGGGCCATGGGACTGTTTATTTAACTAGCTAGAGACCGCGGTATACACTATAGAGCTCAGTTCGTACTTGATTGTCAGCTCAGCAGACTCATTAATCAACAAAAAATTCCCTGTCGGAAGAAGGCAAGATACAAATGATACATTTCCTAGATTTTTTCTTAAGACCAACCAACAACCAACAAAAAAACCCCGTTATGAACGTTCAAGCAGTTGAATCGACAGTTTCAGAAAAACATCTAATGAACGCTTGCCGTAAAGATTCCTTCATGTGTCATACACCGCAAAAAATAATTGAGTATGATTTTTATCACTGGCTTTCATAGAAAACAACACCAAAATATCATGGACTCATTAATTTTATTAGACACTTGATAAAATGTTGTGAATTTTGCTAAAATAAGTGAACATTAATGTAATTTCGGTGTTTTTTGGAATTTGTGAAATATCAATCAAGAAAAACACCAGAAATTCACAATGAAAAGGGTTTTAAGGTTCTTTTATTTATACACCATCATGCAAAATTTACACCGATTTACATGAAATTGAAACCATAGTAACGGATACTTGATAAAATGGTGAACAATTTGCTAGAATAAGAGAATTTGAATATTATTATGGTGTTATTTACAATTTCTGAATAGTTTATTCAGGAATGATACCAGAAATTCACAATTAAAAATGTTTCACGGAGCCTTTATACAAGGTGATGCAAAACTTACACCGATAACATGGAATTGACACAATTTCATCAGGTAAACGATAATATGGTGTTAATTTTGACCAAATTATCAGACATGATTGTAATCGAAATATTACTCCAACTTTATGAGATGTATATTCAAAAAAAACCAAGACGTTGTAATGAACCAAATTTTAAGGTGCCATTGTGCACTTCCTTTCGAATGAAATAACAATTACGTAAATTAGTAACACTCGGGTTGTGAAGAATCCTACCGAAATGAAATATTAATGAAGACAGTGATGTTGCAAGCTCGTAAATTTCACCAAGTTCACTGTCATGTCGTCATGTGGCCTGCTTCCATCCAGTCGAAATTATCAGTGGAATGCTCCGTTGCTAGCAGTTCACCATTACCCGATAGTACCCAGTGCCTTCACTAGAGGGCCCACTCTACAGGACATCGTTGTTTGCACAGAACATATGAGCTTAAGATACGGACGCGACCGTTATAGCATGTTTCAGACAGTACAGAGAAATCTGAATAGCTCAGAAATGAGGAAGCCGTAATAAAGGAAAATACCGAGACAGCAGAGCCCGACCGCCGACGCCGTCCAGTACAGGGTGAGTTCTTGGGCCAACCGCCACAGGTGTTTGGTGTCCTTAATTTACACCGTATTGTTTCAAGGTAAACACTGATTGGTGTTATTTGATAATTAATAAACCAGAAGAGGCTCTCAGACTATTTTAGTACACCAAGATAAAAAAAAACACCGAATCGTATTACCGGTATGATAATACAGTTTTTGTTATGTTCAAAGTATGAATATATTTATGAAACTGGTGTGTAATTTCACCTGTTTTTATGTATGTATAGATGAGAAGATTTCAATTTACACCATATTAGTGTTCGGGAACATTCACTACTATTGTGGATTAATTAAACTTATATTATTTCCACATGAAGAGGTACTATGCAAAACAGTAGAAGCAGTTTCTTCTGAACCCTTCAAATGGACAAACTAACACCACGATGGTGTTTTCTAAGACTTTTTTGAGATGACATCTGATCATTCCGAATTCAATCAACACCATGTACAGTATTTTATGTTACACCATAGAACGGTGCGAAATATGTCGGTGCTATTTTTCACTATAATTATCAGGACCTATATAAACACCGAATGGTGTTACCTAGTGTTGTCTAATGTTGTTTTTTTTTACAATATAGGGGGTATGATTTGCGCAGGATCAGGGCCCATCTTTCAAGACTCCAGAGAAACTGTAGCCCAAACGGCTTGTGAAACATTTTATTCGTGTTTCAAATATCCCAAACAGTAAAGTGAAGGACATCTAAACATAATGCAATAAGGCGAAAACATACCTTTCCGAATTCCGAATTTTTTCTGCTAACAAAATAGCTGCCAGACATGCCGCAATAAAGTTCAAATATTTTAACGTTTTGCGAATTCGGACAAACCAGCAACTACAGAATTTGAATTGGATTGCACCGAGACAACACTAGAGAAGCAGTCTGTGATTGGTTACTGTAATGGCAGAAAGTTTAAATTATAAGAAACTTTTGATTTTAGTTCAAAAATATGAATAGGACATTCATAAAATCTGTTGTGGAATCATCTGCGACTGAAAAACAAACTTTTGTTGCTATTTTCCATCGTTCAAGATAACCTCTTGGGAGGTATTCATGTTGAAAAGGAGAACATTCTCCATGAAAATTGAAAAATGAAAAATTTTCATGGAGAATGTTCCCCTTTTCTATAAGAAACTATTGCAACTGGTTCGCAGGTAATAGCTATTTGTATTACAAGGGAGGAAAGTGCCACTTTTTATCCCGCAGGATGTATGGAGACAAGGCACTTTACTCACATGTAATACATAAGATTTTTTCTCCTACTCACTTAATAAACCTTTTTTGTGAATTTAAAACGAATCTCAATTGCTTTTGTTTAAAACGGACCTATACTTGCATGATGGAAGGTATACAAAATTAATTCATACCCATCTAAATTACTCTGATGGCGTAGTGGTAAGCGACGCTGACTAGTAAACTGAAGGTACCAGGTTGGGTTCGATCGCGGCAATCGGTATTTTTTTTTTTTTTCAAGCAAGTTATTTTCTTTTTTTTTTCTGTTACAGTTATAAATCATTGGATATTTGGATAGATTATCCATTTGGGATTGACATTCAGTGTTAATTTTCTCATAGGCAATATTATGTGCATATTTTGAATGAATTGTCAATCGTTTTTTCCTACCTAGGGAGAAAAAGTATGAGTTTCCTCTCTGATTTGAGGGAGGAAAGTGTGTACTTTCTATTGGGGTAGGAGGAAAATAATATTACGTTGTTTCAGACAAAAAATCTGTACTTAATGTTAATTATGTATTCTTGGAGGAGCTACTGTGGAGATATAAAATGTATCACTGATTATTTCAGATCCCAAAAAATCCTTTCTAAAAATTGTCAGAACACTAACTCCCTTAAAACATAACAGAGGGCGTTCCCAGAGCCACGCGAAGACTGGGTCAACGATGAGCACAAGCGGATTGATTGATCAGTCGCTAGAGAAAAAAATGACTAACGCAAGAGTTGACTCATTGGGGGCCAGTTCTAACAGTCGTAGCAGAGGGCATACACCTCCGCTCAGTTGCAAAAAAATGATGAGGAACATCTCAACATTTCTGGTATCATTTCGATCCGTTCGAATGATACGATGCGTTCTTTAGTCAAGAACGGTCTCGAAAGATAGAAGAAACGTTCAAGTGAAATTTCCTGGAAAGCTGGTTTATGCATTTGTATTTTTCAAGATACTCCTCAAATTCGATTCAGTTGAAGAATTCTACATTGTGGGGCTAGCAAAGAAAGAATACAATAATTCTGAAAGCTCTTATCTCGTAAAAAGCGTTTTCTTTTCTGCATGCTCGCATTTGTGACTTTCATATGGAATTTATTCTAACAAGCCCGGTGTTTCCCGAAGAAGTTATTTGAATGAGAACTCTTGAATGTTTTCTAGTATATCCGTGGATATTCAGCTGAGAGTTTGTTTTTGAGATAGTTGTTTTTGTGTTTCAGTGAAATCTCTCCCAAGATTACATACAAAGGGAAAGGTAGTTTACATGTACAGAGTGATATGAGTAAAGGTGATTGTTGAGATAGAACAAAAGGCAATTTTTGCATCGCTGGGACTAACAGTATATAATAAATATACCACGGGACTAAAGTGGTCCATTTCTAAATTCAATACAAATATTTCAAGGGCGTATTCCTGGGGTCAAAGTGAGACCTTTTTACCCATAAACATGTATCCGCAACTGCTTGTGCATGAATGTCTGTTTTGCAATTCTGCGTTCTCCCAAGTGTTTCACAAATTATTCAGTTATATGTACTTCGTGAAGACAACTCTAGTAGATAAGTCGGGTAGTGGCTATCAGAAAACCAAGCACCCGTAGATGGGTGACTAGCATACTTAGACGAGACATTTTCAGTAGAAATTCTCGACCGTGATTGATATCGCACGTTAAAAAGAAAGATACCTATTTTTCTGAAGACTTCTGAGAGTTGCTTGTAAGGGTGCAGTCGGATAACAAAAAAACGAAAAACTTCATACAAGTACTCTTTCAATATAGAAAACTCAATTGGAGTGAGAAAAAGTTAAGGACTGTATATAAATGATTATGGAAACATGTGAAAAAGCCAATTCATCTTGTCCATGATGCCTCGTTTACTTCTCTAGAACACCAATTAGAAGTTGACGAAGTTTAGAGATATTTGATAATGTCAAACGTTCTCACAAAGCTTATAATCTACAATATTCTTGAAGATAACATTAATTTTTTCCTCCTTTTCCTTGGTTCTCACGATATTTTCTTATAATTAGAGGGTTTTCTCTTTTGTGTGAAACTGAATATTGGGAAAGTCACATCTAGGAATTTCAATATCATTTGCGTTCAATACTGTATCTCGTTCTGCCCAAAGCGAAATCTCTGCCAGTTTATGAAACAAATGTCACCGCTCCAAATTCCTCTCAAGTAACAGTGCGTTCTGACTTCACAGATGCAGATTTTTGTTCGCTGATTATCAGAAGCGGCAATTCCCTACAGAAAACTTGTTCAACTTTCAATAAATTCTTGATGATTACTCTCCAACAAAAAATCAATTTATATTCCTTTCGAATTCTTGCACCAATCGAACGCTTCCAGAAATAAACCACAACCTCAAACCTCGACATTGTTCGATCGAGTCAATTCTCTTAGTTTAAATTCCGCATACATTTTCGGTAATTGGAGGGTTGGTTACGAATTTCTATTTGGAGATGACAGCCAGCAAGCATTCTCAAAGGATTTCAAATGCAGTACAAGCTGATACTGGCTACAGAACTGATTATAACATCAATAATGACTTTTAGGAAAAAATATCGAATGTACTGGAGGGTAGAAATAATATCGAATCATGATGGTTTCACATGACTATAATAATCACGCCCAAAATTAAAATAAGAATTATACCAAAAAACGCAGTTGGAAACCAAAAAAATCCCAATGGTCTGCCAGGTTGGTATTTTCGTAGGTAATATAACAAGACCATGACAAATAGCCGACAGTTATTTTCTTCATAATTGTATCGAGATTACTTTGTATTTTGACAATTTAATGGACCATATGAACATTAATAATATATTATACAGGCTCACTTTAACATGGCATATATCATAACTGGATGGTTGCAGAAGACCTTTATTTCAGGTTTTTTTCGTCTACTCAAAGCATAAGATCCTAGGATCCAATAATCACTTACCACCACCACCACCGTGTCGTCCATATGTGTTTCCTGATGAAGAATGAGTAAAGAGACTAACCAACATCTGATACTCTGGTCAATTTCGACACTACTTACTCGAACAAATGCAAAATAGGAAGGGCAGCACAAGCTCATACAGGAAATGCCGGTGCATGACAACAACCCCTCTCCTCAGAAATAGAGGGTTCAAGGAAAGCTGATATTGCTGAAAAAGCCATTCGAACGGGTTCTTCTCCAAGAAAACCCAGAGAGAATACATGACAAGAATGAGATTGAAGTCATTGTCTGCTCCCCCTATCTCCCCTATGAGGGCACACCCATTCCGCAAGACCTGGCGGACTGCAGGGAGACAACCTGCCACTCTTGTATAGCGAGATGTGATATAAAATCCCACAACACAGAATGTGTAGCGAGGTTTAAAGTTTCCAGACTAAAGTGCCTGAACAAATGGAGGCCACTCCAACATAATGGAGGTCATAAAAATCAACATATCTGAGATGCCATCGGACAAAAGGACTCCAACCTACCACATGTGTCTGAGACAGGCAACTCATAGACCATAGTCCTTCTCTGCGACAGTCAGGAGGCAATAAGGGCCCTGCGATCATGCAGGCTCTCTTTCAAATTAGTTTGGGAGAAACATCAACGACCAAGAGCAAAGAACATGGAACAAATTGTCTGGGTACCAGGTCACAGGAGCAGGGGCAGCAAAAGCTCTCACTGGAGCGGAACCAGCCGGTGGAATCCCGTTTGGAGTCCCGATAGGACACGCAAAAATGGTCTAAGAACCACGATAAAAGTTACTAGGAGATTGCCTTGGGAAAAATACGAAAAAATTATGACGGGGCAAAATTACCGGCTATCAAAATACCTTCTCGAACTGAGCTCAGGAAGGTCTTAGGACTTCTGACAGGGTACTGCCACCTAATGAAACATCTGCATCTGCTGGGGATACACCAAGACACCACACTATGCAGGTTAAGTGATGAGGAGGACGAAACAGTCTCGCGCATACTATTTGAATGCGAAGCTCTGGCTCGCATGAGGATGGATATCTCCGGACACTGTAGAAGATATCATTACACAGGAAAACCTCGTGAAAAATCTCCAGGAATTCATCAGAAGATCTTAAAAGATAGGGGCGAGCTTCTACACAGAACTACCTGCATTTCGGTCGATGGTCAGACCTGCCCAGTATCCACTCCCATCTAGCCAGAGTTCTCGACAGATGGAGATCATCAGATTCCGGATCAGTTTGTGTATGTGAGCGTGAGTAGGGTGGGAGGGGAGGATACCAACTGAATACTGGAACATTAATACATGTGAATTGAGAATACCTTCCGCAGTTTGCCGGGTGAACAGACGTATACATATATGAAGAGGATTGAAGAAGGGGGTCCCGGGCTAAAAGGAAAATCTGCAAAAGATGAAGATGTCCATGTTGTGTTATTACACAACATGTTTCCATAGATTGTACTTAGTTAGAGTTTTTACTAGTTTCCTCTCCACATATCCTTCCCTTTTCTTTTGTACTTCAAACTGAAGATAAATATAAATATGTTTCAAACATGTCTTTTTAGGTAGGATATCTATCCTGACCTTATATTAAACTTTGTGGAGACGACTTCGTGTTCTTTTTTCAAAAAAACTTGGTTGTCCACTTCGAGTATAGACTACTGTTATTATAATGATTACATATTACAATATATTACAATTATCTAATATTTCAATTGTTAAGCACTGTATTAACATATTAGGTACCCACTATGGTCATGGCGTAATAATTGTCAGATATTGTAGTCTTTCTTTTATTTTTTCATTTTCACTTTGGGTATAACACCTGTGACTAAAAAGATTTCCATTTCCGCAAACTATCCAGCTATTCTCGAAATTTAACAAGTGTCACTTATAATTCTGCGGCTCTTCGTTTAATTGTAAAGAGCCTTTCGTGAAATAGCCTTCGTTTTCTCTAAACAGATAACGGTGAAGTTTCGCGATGTAACAAGAAGATATTAAACTGATGTTTAATTGGAAGGTCTCACGCCACGATGAGGCTTTATTAATACGCCATTTTTCTGATGACAAAAGCAGCCGGAGAGCATTGCAGAGAAAAATTAATATAATCAGTCAAGCACGGAACAAGAGCATGCATGATATCTGAAAATAAAAAAGTGAGGGATCATAACACTATTATAAAAACTGTGGAGTATTTGTTTTGAGGACCTCTGAATAAATGAAGAGGAATTTTGAATTCTGAATGCTATTTTTGAATAGTATCTTTAGTCCAGGAGGCAGTAACGATTTTCGGTACATATTTTCCTAGTCAACAATCATGAAAAGAATTAACGATAGTCGTTGCTGACCGATGTCACATTCTGAGATCCATCGCCTGATCTGTTCCCAGACTTGGATCATGCGGTATACCATAACTGCCAACTAATTTCGTTTTCCTGTTCATCTGAGTTTTGCAGGGTACACTGGAGTTTAGTGTTACTGCTCACTTCAAACAGTGGTCGTGATAAAACCCGTAATTCTGGCATCTTCCAGGGAGTTTTCCTGGTACCAATTGTGGTTATCCTGTATACTCTCATTCTTTTTTCAGCCATCACAATAGGGTTTCCATGACTATTGTCGGTATTCTTCTCACAGCTTCGCTGATAAGGGGTATTATTGATAGTTCCAGTTCTGTTCTTCTCCGATCCATTAAGATTACCATAACACAAAACCATATGTTCTCATAGGTCGAACCATTGCTATCAAGCCAGTGTACAAAACAAATCTTCCCCATAGCTCTGATTTTTTTTTTGTTGCGAGCATCTGCAGATCTCTGCTCCAAGTTAGTTTAGTATCTAGGGTTATTCACAGATATTGCATCTCCTGAAACATTAGCAGATAGCTCTGGCGATTTCATTCAACTCCCGGTATTTCGCAAAGAGTAGTTATATTAGGAGGTTCTACTTATTGTATCATCTCCACGAATTTGAGTGCTCAGTGACTAAATCATCGGTATGTATATGTATGCGTAACAAACTCACCATTTATTTCTGCCATAAAATCGTTGAAAAATAGATACCTTCTGACACAATAAAATTTTTAGTTTTAGTAGCCTACAAAACAGTTGAATGACGAGTTCTTCACCACGTTGATACCCGGTGCTTCATTGTCACGAAAAGAGTGTATATTGCTCAGTGTGATTCATCATAGACTGCCTCCCAGTTTTTTCCTGCCCTTATTTTGGGTTTGAAATGTCTGGTTTTATTAGACGAAAGTGACTATTTCAGAACAATTGATTGTCCAATTGCATAACTCCAAATATAGAAATCTGTTCACAATAGCTTCACAGGAAAATTGATTCAGAAAGGGGAACTACAGGCCATTCTCAAGACACATAAAAGGACTATTCAGGAAATATTTTTAACGCAGTCAGACACAGAACGCAAACAGCTTGAACATTTGCAGAAGTAATTTTCCTCGAAAGTCCAGTTTTATGGGAGGATAACAAATAAAATTTTCACTGCGAGCCACTACATTCCGAGAAGAAAAATCGAACCGTCATTAGGAAAGAGTGGTTATTTCCCCAGGAAACACATGCCCACCAGTTTCTCATAATTTATACCAGGGAAAAATGCAATCTATTATTGTCATTTAGGAATTAGTATGGGGTCGATGGTATAGCAAGTGACTTGGGAAAGCTACTGTGTTAGCGAAACATGTCGTGGTGTCAAATAAAAGTGAAGATCGAATCGTCTTCTGTTTATACAAAAGGCTAGTTCATTGAAGACTGTTCTAATTGATCAAGATCACTTTCACATATGCTTATCTCTTTCTAATACTAGTCTTTCTCTTTTCAAGCAAATAGAGCAATCAGTCGACGTCTTAACGAACGACACTAATTACTATGGATCTTCATCAGGTGACGGCCGAGTCAATTAGAAAAATAAAGACTGACATTTGCATTCGACAATCTTCCACCTTGAAATTTCGAGCAACTAGGGCTCATATTACAAGCCGTTTTTAGGATACATAATAATACATGGAGGAAAATTTAGGTTAAACGTTCACTGATAATAAATGGAGGTTTATAAATAATTACTGTTTTGAAATTATCAAATATTTGATAACAACGTAAGGATTATATTATGATAATCGTGAGAGATGAGATAAGATATTGTTCAGGCACATTCTCAAAAGTATCAATCGTCGCGTTACTTTGCAATAAATGAGCAGTTTTAAGAACTTAACATAATCACATTTAGATGACCAATGATACATTTTATATGGAATTTTAATTTTTTCTTCCAAAAAATCATTACTATAAAAACGGCACGATGATTGTAATATACTCTTCCTGATAATGATAATAAAAAGCAGAGAAGCCAACGAACATCAGAGTCAATGCTGAGTTGCAACACTGACACAGGTAGATGCGGAAATTTAGTACTTTCAAAAGAGGCTGACATCTGGCATCAACGTTTATAACTCTTCCTAGACTATGTCCCAAACGGAGATAAGAAATACCGCCCCTTTGTAAATTTCAGACTGTCTCTTGCAGAAAAAATTTACGTGATATTTGCCAAGACCTCCCTCTCCCCCACGTGAGATTCAGTGAGGTTTTACTCGACCCCCCCCCTAAACGCCTCACGTAATTAATGGATGCCCCCCGACCTGTAATCTGGACTCGGCGTCAAAGTGGCTCGGATACCATTTTGTAAGGATGTAATAGATACACATTTTTCGAAGTGTTCATACTTCTAACGGGACATCCTGTATAGAAGCAAATTAATCTTCGTACTAAGTCCGACTGATTTTTAGTCACCTCTGTCTCCAGCCAATCATGAATGTTAGGTACATCTGATAATTTATGTCAATCGGTTATACTTATTAAAGTTCTTCTAAAGCAAATACGAAACGTACCATCACTCCCATCAACAGAAGCCTCATCTCCTACTTCGATAACATCGCTAGAATCACTCCTGTGAAGATTTCTCCTACTCCTGGATATCCTCCTGAGCAACGCAGCCATTTCGCAACAATAACCTCAACTTTTCACTCAACTAAACATGTTTCACATTGTCTCTACACCCTTTGACAATAAACTGAAACATCATCTTTTCTCTTCTTATCTTATCTTATCTTCCAACCTGTTAAACACACAAGTCGTACACACATACGAAATGCTCCAATTTTTTAAAGATTAGGATGCATTTGTCAAGTTTACGGTATATTAGTATATGGGCCTAGTTTACAGAAAAAAGCAAATAGATTTGTAAATTTGTTTTCTGGAAATTTCACTAATAAAATATTCAAATCAAAGAAACAAATATGAAGGTGGTCATATGCCTGAAATCACTTTGGTCCAGTGCTACATCATACGAATTTTGTTTGGAAACATCAGTAACGCGAGTTGATCGGACATCATTTTGTCAATCGTACTCGATAACTGTGCCCGAAATGAACTACAGTTGTTTGAAAAATGTAATCCCTTTCACAATTCGAGGATTTTTCCATCGAAATGAAAAACAACAATACAAGTACAAGAGTACAAACAATTCCCAGAAGATGAAATTATCCACCAAGCAGCTATGGACCTATCTGGTTACTATCTGCTGAAAGCCCAGAAAAATCCCGTGAACATCGGGTTTATGACATAATTTTTAAGGATCATGAATGATAGGCAACCTATTTCCTTTCACGTATTTTCCAGACAGGCTGGTCATGGTCTTGACATATTTTTACCTGACGTCATAATACAACAACTGCATCCATTTTAGAAGACGATTAGGCAATGATGCAAGTACTCATTCGATTGACACGTTCCTAACTGATTCAGATTTAGAAAAATTCCCTTCGTTTCGAGTGATTTACCAGAGCCCTCAATCTGAATCAGAAAATATACTTGACTGTTCTTTGTACGTCGAGAACGAAGCACAGCTCCCCTAGTGATGATGGGGTGTCCTTTCTTTGCTGGAATCAAGGAACGGGCTGAAGAAGTGCCAAATTCTCCTTCAATGCTAATAAGTACGTGTGTTTTGATTAACATTTAAGACACTGGACAATGCTCGTTTCTGATGAACATTATTGTTGTTCAGGTATTATGCAAATAAAAGTTTTTAGATGATTTGGAGTGGGTTTTCGATATTGTCAGAACCAGTTCTTCCTGGCGTTCATGAAAGATGTCCAGCGCTTGATAGGGGAGCTAACAGTGGGCTTTTGGGGAGAAATTACTAGCTGACTTAGCAAAAATTTGGATACATCGGAGAAGTCTACGCAGGCAAGCTCTGGCATCGGATCCAATCCAAAGTCTCAGGAGAAATCACGCCCAAATGTCTGTGAGATTAGTTCGATTTGGTTACAGCAAATATCATGAAAGCAAGTTGAATGAGGACAACTTGGTTGAGAGCCAATTTTTTGGGAGCAAATTATTCAACAGGAAATTGTGAAAGGAAATTTTCTGAGAGCAAACTTACTGAGAGTAAATGATGACTTCAACTGTTGGTTGGTTTGATGACTTCAACTGTTGGTTGGTTGCTAACCCTCACCAACGTCGCTCGCCTTTTCATTGTTTTTTTTTTAATGTACTCTGGCCTTCCACAATTTGAAGACTGTCCACTCAGTGCCGATGAAACCCAAAAGGCAGGAACAGCTTTCCACTGGTCACAATTTGAATTGAAGGAGAATTGTGGATGTATTGATATATTTGGTAATACCATGTGTAATTGTTCAAAAATCCATATTATCGTTGCAATGCTCAAAAACATGGTAATGAAAGTGGCCGATCGTGCAATGCTCCAAGAGACTTTCCGTACTATTTCTAGATTTTAAAAACTTAAAAGTGAGTTATAATTCCAAGGATTACGAAGTGGTACGCCCCTGTGTCCGTCAACCCTTGTGTGATTCATCAACCCGCTTTACCAAAAGGAATATTATGTAGTTTATGATTGCTTTTCATTTTCGATTAACTACTGGAATGATGGTTTTCTGAAAGCCCACATACTATCAAAGCAAATAGGAATTACGTTTACATATTACCGTAGGGCTTCTTTAAAGCAGATATACACTTCTTTTAATTAGGTGAAAATCAGAATGTCATGAAACTGTAGAAGTCATAGAGATATTGATCCACCTTGAACCGACTTGGACGTGACTAATTATGTGAAATTGGAAAAACAAATGTAGGTAACTATGTTAATAATTTTGTAATCAATTATCTTTCTGAAATATTTCCAATTTCCAAATTGGTGAAAATGTAAAGGGAAAAGTTCAAAATTCACAATATCTGCAATCTTGATAGTACGAAGCAGCCAAGAGTGCAATTTCTGAAACATATGAATTTGCTTGAAAGGATCTTAAGACCTGATCTGAAGAGATTGATATAACTACTTGAAAATGAGATATTGGGACGTTTTCAACTAAAATTCAGTGCAACCAAAATGATGTGGTACATAATATTCTAGGTAATTAAAAATACCACTATCAAGTTTATGCAATAGTGAAAAAAAGAAAAAAGTTCCTGAAAGAGGTACCAAACGAAGAATTTTTTTATGGGTGACAGTGATTTATATTGGTTAACTGATATTTAAATTTCTTATGATGACTTGAATCAATAGTTGGTCGTTTGAATAACTTTGACTTCGAAAACTCAGTACACAACAACTTTCCCCATGAAGACGTAGGTCAAGGGTTCACATAGTCAATCCAATGTAGCTTTTGCATGCTAAATATATATTGGGCAGTCAGGCGTGAGAATAGGTAATTGATTCAATTTGTATAAGTATAACAGTGTAGAATTAATTTAAAATTTTATATTTATCAAAAACTTAATTTAACACTCAAACTGCATATTGAGCTGATGCGGTGTCAGCCTATATCCACAGGCATAACGGGGCACTACGAGTGTTATAGTAACACGTCACTCGTACGGTATAGACGAGTTACCGGTGCTGCCTTATGCTTCGGGAGAACGAGGAGTGCAGAATCTAGTGGAACTGCTCATTCCCCACCCTCAGGCAAATTCAAGCCAACATCGACCATTAAAGTAAAACTACACAAGCTTTACCCAAGCTACTATGTTAAAGTGATGGTTCTGGTCATAAAGGTGGAATGATGGATACACTGCTCTCTTACCTGGAATTTATACCGGCTTGCCGTGATACGGCAGAAATCTTAGCTGGACGAATGCAGAAGGCCGTCATCCTTAGTTCACTTCGTCTACTCAGGGCACATGACTTTCAGAGCCAGTAATCACTCAACTCACGGTCGTGAAGAGTGACTATTTGGGTAAATGACACCAACACGTCCTCTGGATGTATCTGTGTTCCGGAGGCAGAGCCCAACTGGAATATATAACAATAGGGGACCTACAATTCATAATTGTTTATCGTTTACATCATCATTGATGATTTGATGAAAACGATGATGTCAAAGACCCCAATATATATCAAGAACAAGAACAAGAGGCCCAGGCCCAGGCCCAGGCCCAGGCCCAGGGCCTCAAAAACGAAGAGTGTTGTACGGAGTGGTCCAATCCGTCCTGCTATATGCGGCACCGGTTTGGGCGCGGGTGATGGATGTAGATAAATATAGGAAAAGGGTCACAGCGACGCAAAGAAGAATGCTGATCAGGGTGGCGTCTGCAATGTCTGCATACAGAACAGTATCGGCAGAAGCCATAGGGGTCGTGACAGGAATACCACGAAAAGATCTACTAGTGAGGGAAAGGGTACGCCTAGATACCATTGGTAGAGTAACCGAGGCAGACAAAGCTAGGGAAAGGGAAGTCACCATCAACGAATGGCAGCAAAGATGGGACAGTAATCAGACAACGGCACAATGGACGAAACGCCTGATACCCCTCATAAGACCCTGGCTGCAATGCGATTTCAGGACCCTGAACTACTACATGACGCAAGTGCTAACCGGACACGGATCCTTCAGAACATATACCCTGAGGATTAAAAAATCCAGAGACGATCGGTGCATATACTGCGGAGAAAGGGACGACCCAATGCACACAGTGGCATGCCCAGAGAACAGGTATAGAGATGCACCTGGCAGCCCAGATAACACCGGACAATATACTGGAGGAAATGGCAAGAAACCGTAGGTCATGGGCCGAAGGTGCTAGATATCTTCGGGAGGTGATGGAAAGAAAAGAAAGGGAAGAGAGAGAGAGACAAGCTCGAGAGAGACAAGCTCGAGATAGACGGGAGTGAAGTAGTAAAACAAAATCGATTCCCGAAATGAATTTTGCACAAAAGGGCAGGATTGTATAGATGCCCGTAATGCCAAAATACAAAATTTAATAAAAGTTTCCCATAATTACCAATATCGATCAAAACACTTCAGGAAATAATTGAGTTTCTAAAAATGACGGAGGAACGTCCCATCCATTATTTCGGTCGTATTTTCCAATAAGGAGTATCTCGTCAACATCTCGCGACAGTCGAGAAGTTGGAGAGCACTTAAAACTTCACTTTAATATTTATAAGTTGCGACTTCATAACTCAAAGAAAATTTAAGGCAACATCTGACGCCATCTCATTTTCTTGTCGTTCTCCTTGATCGCCACATTTATTCATTGTGTTGAAAATTTATGTTTTCCTGTTGTAAAAGTGGAAATAACGAATTTCAGATGTTTTTACTTTCGAGTTTCTGTATTTGTAGGTTTAGTTCGAGGCAATTTCAACTTTCGCGAACGATTTCAATTACAGAAAGGATATATTTTGAAGCTTACATCTGCCACGTCTAAACTTTTCATCTGCGATGAAAAAACGAAATAATAATAAATTGCGAAAAAGATAAAATAATAATAGGGCTTTTATTGACAAGCTCAAACGATTCAATTTCTGTCAGTTAGGGTTTCGACAAGAAATCTTCGACAATGCCGTGCCGTGCCGATCCGAGTCGAGCGGATACAGTGCGCGTACTGCTTTAGTTTGACACCATACTTCGAAATTGTGAAAAAAGTACCACTTCACTCACCTGATACATAAATGAGTGTTAAATACAAAGATTTCCAATATATCGATTTTCAATACCGTCCAAGACTGATTTAGATCTCTTTCACTCGAGACAGTACTTACTGCCATTATATTAATATTATTTTTATTTTTTTATCTGGTTGGATTATACCGGTCGGGCCCTGTCTCCGGAGCTCTGATACATCCGGAGGGCGCGCTGGTGACATTTACCCAGATAGCCACTCCCCACGTCCGTGGGGTGAGCAACTACTGGGTCCGAGAATCATGTGCCCTGAGCAGACGGAGCGAACCAAGGATGACAGCCTTCTGCATTCGTCCAGCTAGGATTTCTGCCATATCATTAAGTTCGAGATCAGTGCGTCCATCATACCACCAAGTACCCCTATAATCAGAACCACCATTTCAACAGAATGGTTTGGGTAGAGCCAAAAAGTAAGTCTCGATATTTAGTCCGTTTCTCCTCCTCTTTTCGGACGATGTTCGTTTCGCCAGGAGCCGAAAACTCCATGACGAAAATCGTCTTACTTTGATGGTCGAGGAGGACTACAACAGGCTTATTGGCTTGTATTTGCCTGAGGGTGGGGAATGAGTAGTTCCAATATATTCGGCACTTCTCCACAACGTACTCAATATCCCCCGGAGCATAAGGCAACACCGGTGTCTCGTCTATACCGTACGAGTGTCGTAGATGGTAGTACAACACTCGTAGGGCCGCGTTATCAATCTACCAATATTTTATTTATTTATTCCATCGCGTCCCCTCTACAAACATTTCCGCACAATTTAAATTTTAATTGTAATTCTAGGGTAAGATTTGGGTTGTTGTTGCTCTTGTCGGATTGGAATAGCGATAAAGCTCTAATCCGCTCCGACGTGTTACATTAGCTTAGTGGGTACATAGAAACTCGAGTTAGGTCATTATATTGTTTGCCGAACGGAAGGATCACCAACTGAATCGATTTCCGGAAATTTGAGCAGCAAATTGCAACCGATGTTGAAGAAGTCAAGTTGGATCAATTAGAATACGTATATACATTTATGGAACCATACGATTGTACACTAAAAAACAATATATATTGAAAGAGGGCCGCATTTAAAAATATCAGGTTGATGATGGTTGCACGAATTTTCTTGCTAATGTTACACTGCCACATGAATGGCTCTTCTGTTCCGAAACTTTGTTCCCATTTGACCAAAACTATCTTCAATACCTTTTCCGATATCTCCAAGGCGAATAATATCGTGGAAAAATATATCGCAAACGCCTTTCTCCCCAATAATCCTGAGGTAGAAAATGAGAAGAATTCAGTCATAGAACACCTAATTCTCTGGCAATACTACGACAGACATCAATTGCATCTGACAAATACTTGTGCAATTATCATAAAAGAGACGTAGAAGTAACCACACAACACTGATAAAAAGGATGTCTTCAACAAATATATATATATATCCTCTTGAACAGAAACATCTTCTGAAAAGAATAATTATTTCTAATTGATGAATATACTCTTATTTCAAACTTATTGAACTGTTTGCTTTTGCCCGCCTTTGGTTTGGGGGTTGTGTTTGAATCATAATTTAAGTTGTTAGTTTTGTATTTGACACAGTGATTATGTGCAAATGTGCTGCTACAGAAGTGCAATATGGAGGTCTAATTATTTCTGCACGATTTGAATTTAGGTCATTTATGGACCAGTTGTGGAGGTAGGTTGAAGATATTTTTGTTATCAACAGGTGTGTGATAATGGCGAATGACTCTGTCGTTTCTGTATTCGATCGCATTTCTATGCGTCACCGAATAGGTACCTACGTTGATTATATAGTTTCTGAAATTAAAATATTACAAAACTATTCTCATATTTAACCATTATACCTCAATTGTTCGCAGTTGTTCTCTGTTTGCTGAACTGTACCATATGAACATGGCTTCCATGGCAAATTTTTATAACCAAGTGCACATTTGTACTGAGCCTCCAAATGCAGATAATCTTGAATCAAAAATGTATTGCATTATGAAGAAGAATATTGTTCGTTATTGAAGTTGAAATATTCTTGCCTCAACCAACTCACACCATCGAACAAAGAAAGTATTCACTATAGTGTTCATTATCAAAGTTGAAATATTCTTGCACCAAACAACTCTCATTATTCAGCGAAGAAAGTGTTCATATGTCTCAAAACAGTTTCCTTTCAAGTGGTCAAGAGGATTCTGTCAAAAAATCAAACTAATATTTGGTTGGACCTATTCAAGAATACAATCGACTTGAATCAATTATGCATTGATGCAAAATATCCTTTTTATCAGTGAAGAAGTGTTTCGCACAATATATTTCTACCAACAGGGAGCATAATTAGAAACTTCACTAACAACACCTCACTAACCACTTGGGAAATGAAGTTAGCTGAATTATTAATATGTTGTGGTCTTGCGTTCTTGATTAATTTTGAGTGAGTCGATCCTCGTTTAGTTTTGGTGTTAGGACAGGCTAGACGGAAATATTTCACATGAAGTGATTTGAAAATGCGAAATAATGAATTATTTATCTGAGCAATAATGCCAATTTTGTTTGGATTTACCTTGATACTGAACATACATGCAGTACGTTTCAATCGATACCTTCACTTACATTTGGTGTGAATACAATTCAAGAAATAGAAGCTACCCAACACACCAAAACTACAATACTTTCACTCCACTTGCGTTTCGCCAACAAAGTTAGCATTCTCGAAAGCTATAATCTCTAGTATTAGCTATTCCAAAGTTCAACATTTTTTCATTTCGAAGTTTTTCAGTAGATCGTTTAGGTTAGGTTAGGTTAGGTTAGGTTAGGTTAGGTTAGATTAGGTTAGATCGTTTAGGTCCCTGAAGCAGCGTCCTAGATCACCCGACCTTATTCCTCTAGAATTTTAATCATATAGTGGCAATGTTTGGCAAGAAGTCCACATTACTCCGGTTAGAATAAGGAGGGTATTGTGAAGAATGGGTAGGTTGAATGATAGGCAATAGAAACTGGGCTAGGTTTAAAAAAAAAATGTTTTGTCCATTAACCATCTGTTGTCCCCCTACGAACGGCAGCCCTCAAAGTAGTTGAAACTTGTGCGAGCCAAGGACTAATGAGGTCTTACCTCTTTACGTGCGATTCCTAGAACTTTCTCAGGCTATCAGAAGAAAATTCTGCAGTCCCCAACCTTTGAACCCACACGAGCGGCAGCCAGAAAAATAAATACAGCTAAGTATTAAAAAGTACTCCAGAGTTGTTCTTGTAGAAAACTTCGCCGAGTAACGAACAGATATAATTCAACGGTCGTAGGGGGCAGTTGTTTTTTTCTGTTGGATACTTGCTGACGAATAACCTGTTATATATAGGATTTTTTGAGGAAAATTGGATTAAATAATCCATTTTTCATTATTAATTAATGGTCTACCGTCAAGTAGTGTCGTCCACTCTTCATGAAAAATATAATGAGCAATATAATGAAGAGAAGAGAAAAAAAACAAGTGCCCTCAATGACAATACGTCACAAGTCCAGAAAAACTGTTTTCGGACGTTGCACTATTTTTTCGGCAACCGTGCGAATAACAAATCAATGAGAGACATTTAGTCTAAAAGTTGAAGAGAGGTCGACCTTCACCCAACAGGAAACATACTTTTAATGAAGTATCATAAATAGACAAATACACTTATGGCTGCTTGCCTATCAAAATGTAGTCCAGACTATATAAAGTGAGTTTCAAAAATTGGCCACCACATGCAAAACTTTTTTATTATTGATTTGTCAGAAAAAATTATTCTTCATAAAAAAACTTTCTCACAGCCTGGGATAATTTTTTTTCTGCCATATGAATGGTCTCTATGACCCTTTTTCCCATTTAACTTCATTACCCTTTCAGATATCTCATTTCTGAAACGAGACACGCATCTATAAAAGCATTCTCAAAGTACCTCAAACATTCGCAAGTCCCATAGTTTCAATTACGTAATTACCTACCGAGGCGAATATTTCCACTCCTGAAACGTATTCTGATCACGTATTTGGGGGTATCCTGAGCTAGTTCTCAATTTCACCAAAGGATTACTTCGCAAAGTGTGAATGGCTAAATCCTCAAATTAACTTCAAGATAATTTTCGACGTGAAAGGGTGATGTGCAGGGGAGATTTGATTGGAGGTAGGATTTCAATCGTAGATCGATCAAAGGGAGACACTTATAAGAATATATATTATAGGTGTTTTGAAATCACAGTTTCAAACGCATGTTTTTGTCTAAATCAACACAATACTTGTTCCATGTACCAGGTGACCACGAGGTGAGGTACGCCCCCCAATTTTTCTGATTATGAAGATACAGGTTTCAAAACAGCTATACTCAGGAATGGAAGCACTTACCTCGAAGATACCAAATCCAAAATATAAGCCGATAAACAAGAGAGCAGGGCCGGATTACACGGGGGTGGGGGGCAAAAAGGGGCAGTCGAAAAACTCGCAGGACCGGTTCAAAAATTGGAAAAATGGACTTGGAATGATGATTGAACTCTGAAACTATAGGTAGCACTTCTTTAGCAACCCCACAAGAGAAGGAGTTTTCGTCCAGTTTTCACCCCCTATCACCCCTTTCAATTATGGCCCTCTTTATGACTATTTCCTCGACTTTGTAGGATCTAAAAAAAAACTTCTGTGTTCTAGTACATATGGACGAAAACTCCTTTCCTTGGGGGGCTGCTTTTCTTGGTTCTAAAGAAGTGCTACCTATAGTTTCAGAGCTCAATCATCATTCCAAATCCATTTTTCTAATCTTTGACTGCCCCTTTTTGCCCCTCCCCTGTAATCCGGCCCTGCTAAGAATTCCTTCCACCTCGATTTATGCTATCTAAGGGCCAAATTGAAACTAATGAACTAAAAAGTGAGAATATAGGAGACCGGCTAATTTTTGACCTAAGACATTTTCGGGAGAAAAATTTTCAATTTCCGCTTTGTCAGATGATAACTGATCACTTTCTGAACAACATATCTCAACGGAAGAAATATAGAAGACGACAGAAATTTATCAAAATATTTTCTCTTGTTTCTCGACTGGGCCCTACTCAAAATCGAAAATATTTTGGATTTGGTATCTTCGAAGTAAGTGCTTCCATTCCTGAGCTCGAAAGACGGCTCCCTAACTATAGGCCATTGGCCGCAGTGGAGAGCCTGATGTATGGGCTCACTCACATTTAAACCTTAACCTAACCAAACTATAGTACTTATATATGCATATTGTGACACCACTAATGAAAATTCATCACTTCTGGTTCAACCGGAAGAGACCCCAAACAATATTTTTTTCAATTGAGATCCTGTACATTTTTTCTAATTATCAGAAAAAGTTGAGAATTTGTGGTTACATTTTTTTTTTTTAACAAAGTTGGTCATGAAAATTAAACCTAAATCCTCACAACTGACGAATGACGTTTTATCAAAAATTTTCTCAGAACGGAATTCTACCTCAGAGTAATAAAAGACCATAGAGATGCCTTCTCCATCCCTGTCTTGAGGGCAACATAACTTTGTTTACAAGCGAGGGCCTTATACATGTTAAGTCCGTATTCAATCGGGTAGTTTCGTGTAAGCCCGCTCATTTGATTAGGATCAAGTTGTCATTCTTAGTTTGTAATTTGGACCTTCTTACTCCAAGTGTAAACAAACTGTCCATACCGTTTCACCACCCTTCACCCCCCTCGCCTACAAATTTTATAGAAAAAGATAGTTCATGTTCACTTCAAAACAGCGATTTGTGTAGGTATAGGCAGGGCATCTCTGTCTTCTATTACTCTGAGAATTCTACCAATAAAGAAATGCTGACTACTGCCATTTCTTAAATGGCAACATACTCTTTTCACTTCTTCATGATGAAAAATCAGATTTCGAAAGAAACCGAACATGTTTCAATATGGGTGTTCTAAAAATTTGATTTTCTTCAACGAATGCAGCTTTGAACAAAAGAAAGTGAAACAAAAGTAACATTTATCAAATAAATAATCTGATGATATTTCATGACCTTTCTGTTTTGAGTCAATTTTCAGTAATTATTGGGAAATATGGATAGTGCAATTCCATCAGGACCCCAATTTTCAATGTGCTTGAAGCTTCCTCTGATAACTGCCGATGTCGATGATTTAAGTTTAATTTTCATAGCCAACTTTGTTCGATTGAATAGTCAACTGTATCTTCGCCAATTTTCAACTGATTCGTACTGATTTGTACATAGCTTGGTAATCATAATTTGTTTTGTTTGATCCAGTCTCGTCTCTACTTAAGCCTAGTGGCGACCTGACCTGTCAGTCTTACAGCTTTCATGCTATCTTCAAGAAAAACGGTGGAAATATAACACGTATACAGTATCGGAAAGTTTTCATCTTAGGTATGGTGGTTTCATAAGAGAGTAAAGAATAGCTTGCTATATGTTGAGAGAGCATTACAATTTCTCCTCTACTCGCTCGAGGAAGGATATAGGCGCACAGCAGTGCGTCTCTTATTTATGTGGTATTATCATATCATTGCGTTCCTTGTTGCTCGCGTAGATTTTTGTCTATACCCCAGATGAAAAGTTTCCGGAATCAGGAATGGGACTCATTTGGACGACTATCGTTGTCTCAATTTATTACATAAATTTGTTTTGGTTGCCTTGAAATGCACGTCTTAACGTCTTGTATAGGACTATCGTTGTACCCGAGTTAAAATCTGTTCAAGATGTATAGATGTGAAAAATGTGGTTACCTTCATATGCACATTTTGAAAAAACAATATTCTTACCTTTAGTATAAAGCGGAAATTCTCCATCACTATGACTGTGAGTTAACATCAGACAGACAGATGACCACTAACTTTCACTGTTTGGCGATGAAGGCTTATTTTGAAGAACTCATGATATTGACATTTTGGTGTTCATGTCCATTTCATTTTATGATGTATACGAGTTATTTTTTGATGAATATGATTGTTATCTTAACCGATTTATATAATAATAATAATAATAATAATAATAATAATAATAAATAATAATATATACATATTTGTGTCCTGGTGGAATTCTTGAATGTTTACCTAACAAAAAAATAAAATACAATCGATAAATATAAGGTTTATAAGGGTGCTTCCATTTTAAATGGGCCACACTGTATAAACAAGAAAAAACAAAATTCAATACTTTATTTAATATATATCTTGTGCGTTGGATTTTGCAAAAAAAGAAAATAAAATACTTATATACCGGATTCCAACTTATCCAATCATATCCCGTCGTCACTTAGCGACCATAAAAAAATGGGATAACTCTTAAATCTATTATCACACACAGGCAGAGACTTCAGAGAAGAACTGAAAGAAGACGAAATAAAAATCATATATCAGAGAACATAGAATGCATCATTTCAAATCCTTTTCGAAAAATTGAATGATAGGCGCTAGTGTTGAGAACCATCATAACAAATACTATAAAAAAACCTTATTGATAGAGAACTTGGTTATCGAATGAGTATGTAGGAATATGTAAGTACAAAAGAAAATTGTAGTGTTTGTGGTAAAAGAGGAAACTTATTTGTACCCTTTGTCATACATTTTTCACAGCAGAGTTGAAAACAGAAGGAGATTTGATAACAGGAGCAGATAGAGTTACCCTTACAAGGGTCGGGTTTTTAATTAATATAAACTATTTTTTCTTGTATTAGGATGAAAGCAAATGTCTAGACAATAAGCACAGGGTTCTTTTCTTTTTGAAAATGATTTGAACCTAGTTAATTTTTTGGACAAAACAATATTTTTGCCCTTCTTCATTTGAATATAATTCAGAATCTCTTTATTTTTTCAGATCGGTGAAAACGAAAAATTCCCAACCAACCAGCTAAACGATGGATTTAAAATTCGAAAACATGAAGGTTTACAACACAAGAACGATTAGTTGATGAATAAATATGATACACATCGCCTTTCCTTGAAGCGGAGATCTTTTGATAAAATAACACAAAGCATGAACATATACCACTGAGTACCATTTCCTTGAGAGGTTGATTGTTCGAATTACGCGGATATGTATTTACATTCTAATCAATCATTCCGTGACATGAATAACTATATGACAAAGAAACCGAACAAGCTGTCATACTCCTTCAGTCATATGATCAATGGAGGCCATAAGTGTTGTAGTATTATCACTTAAGTATTTAACAGAATATTCATTGAAAAAATGTATAGTTTAAAAATAAAAGAAGACGCTTTACTTCCAGCATGGACTAAAAATAAAGAATAATTGACAAAATAATTACTCAAATGTAAAAAAAGCGTGGGTGCTTTCGATCTATATTCTACGAAGCTCTGGAAGGTACACCCAAAATAAAATGATCCATTCTTCTTAAAATTCCGAATTATAACTCGGAAATTTAAAATTCTGTGTTATAACTCAGAATTTCGAAGTAAAATTTCGATTTACAACTCAGAATTTTAAAATTCCGAGTTCAACAAAATTCAGAAATTTTACTATTTCTAATTATATCTTGGAATTTCAAAATTCCGAGTTGTAAATCGAAATTTTACTTCGAAATTCTGAGTTATAACACATAATTTTAAATTTCCGAGTTATAACTCGGAATTTTAAGAAGGATGATTTTTTTATTTTAGGTGTTCCTTCCAGAGCTTCGTAATATTATCATATTTTTTATTTTTATTTAACAATACTGAGCGTTCAAGATCTCAAGAGAACTTTGTCAAGCACCTCACGCTCTTTTTACATTTGTGTAATTACAGTGTCAATTATTTTTTAGTAGTTATATTGTCAAAAATGTATCGATAATACCGTATAGGTTAAAATAGTTTTTATAATTCACCAAGGAGGTCAAAAAGTTGGTAGTTAGATTTTCAAACGCAAAATTTGTTCTCAATCTTATAATTATTCAAAATAAAAAAAGTATTATTCCCAACTCTGTTATCTTGTTTGTAAATATAGGTCTTGAGCAATTATTTCAAAAAGTAACCTCTTTTGGATAGATTTAATGAAAGTTGTTTTTAAATTTTTTCCAAAGCTTCAATCAATGAAGGAGAAATTTTTTTCAACAAATGCAGGCTCCGAGTCCTACTGTCGAGGACACCCTCGATTCATGACAGAGTGTTGCCTGTTCAAGAATTAGGATGATTTTTTTTGCCAAATGTCAAAAAAGTGGCACTGTTTAATCATTTAAAGTTCAAACCATATTTCAACAGATATGAAAGAGGCATCTATAGAATTGAAATGTGCAATAAATAAACTAAGAAAAATTATTAGGAAAGAATCCTTTGAAAGAATTCGAAAGCTTAATAAAATGAGAAAACTAAAAATTGAAATAGGCAAGACATATAGAAAATGCATCTCATTGTCACCATTTCTTCAAGATTTTACATCTTTACCGCATAATAATCCCAGAGAATTACCAAAAAAAAAAAACTATAGTTTAAAATCGACGCAGTATTTCCGTCACTCATCTATTTACGAAACTCCCGCATTTTCATCTACGTCATTGTCATTAATATATTCATATGGGCCAACGTTCAACCCCTTTCTTGAAACAAAAGAGAATATCGCGGCGTCTGGCGTCGCGACGATGCCGGAACGCACTCTACTGCGAGACGGCCTGCGAGAGAGCGTGTGCCGACGACTCTGCAGGATGCTGCGCGTCCTAGATTTCAACTTCCCAACTCCCACCGGTGTCCGTGTGCGGCAGATGGGCGCCACGATACTGGTGCCGAAAAAATTTCAATTTAAAAAAATTAGTAGATATGCGTAATTTCAAACTACTGCGGAATTCGCTACAGGAACAACATTTTTGACTGTATCGGAAAGAAATATCTTTTAAAGCATATTGCTTGGTCTGCAATTGCCATAAGCTTACTGATAGTTCATTAGCTAATAGATAATATTAGTACCAAATAACTAAGAATTATTCAGAAATCGGTAGCAATCCTATGGCAACTGAGGAGAATTGTGCGAGAAAATTGGGGAACCAACCCAAACATTATGCGCTGGCTCTACAGTGAAATCAATATATAATCCGTTGTCCGACAAGTGCGCAGCACGTTTTCACGTCTAAAGCTAGGCTGGTTTCTCTGTACACGGCAGTCGTAAGACCAAAGATCCAATATGGGTCAGCTGTATGGTGGCCAGGCGAACAGAGCAACACCATAGGCCGAAAAGTTGACAAGGTTCAGAAGTTGGCCTGTTTGGTAATAACGGCGCAATAAGAACGAATCCAACCGCACTGTTGGATGTGCTGCAGAGGTTACTGCCGCTTTCAGTCTGGATCAGGGAGGCAATTGTAGCATATGTGAGGATGCGGGACTCGGGAGTCTGGGTAAACGAAGCAGCGATGATAGGTCATACGGAAATCATCAAGTGGGCGGAACAAGAAATTCCCATCAACGCCCTCAGAGTAAAAAGCGCACAAGACAGACTGAGATGGAATTGAAGGTTTGCTCTCACTATTACGAGCAGAGAACAATGCAAAGCAAATACAGTGGAGTTTCGCCCAGGAAGCCTAATATGTTATACGAACGGTTCGCGTCTGATTGACAAACAGACTTCGAGTACAAGTATCTACCAGAGGTGTACGCGAAAGCTACACTCAGTTTTTCAAGTGTTCGCGATCCTGGCTGTGGCTACGTGGCAAGAGACTAACGAACGACCTCAACAGAAAATTTATATATGTGCAGATAGTCAGGCAGCGCTCAGAGCCATCTGTCATTCTAAAAGAAGCTTAGCACTTCTACAGGAATGCGGAGACGCTTTCGAGAGACTAGCTGAAACAAAGTAAGTTCAGCTGGTATGTATCCCGGGCCACACAGGGGTGAGTGGAAACGAAGTAGCAGACGAACTTGCTAGAACCTGTTCCGCGATGACGTTTTGTGGACCGGGGCCAGTACTAGGCATCGCAAGAAGCCAAACCTCTTCAGCCCCTAAAGATTGGGCGGAAGAACTGAACGAACTTGCATCCCAGCTGGCGGCTGCATCCCAATCGCGTCCGGCGGTCAGAAAATTGGCTTTTTGCCTACCCATGTGCGTCCCGAGCTGCAGCCTATGGGTTAACACACTGGACTTGAGGGTAATGAAATAGCAGACGCACTGGCAACAAAGGGGCTCAAACATCATTCCTGGGACCTGTATCTTTCTGCAGAATAAGTACCAGCACAATACTTTATGAACTTGAAGAAGTACAAACCAAAAGATCCCAATACACAAAGAATGAGACAGACCAAGAAACTACTGGGAAACCACAACCAGAAAAACAAGCGCAGACTAACAGGAATCCTAACAGGGCACTGCCGGTTGAGAGGGCACCTTAGGAAACTGGGACTAGTCGAAGAAGACGAATGTAGATTTTACGAGGAAGAGGACGAAACGTTATCTCAGAATGCATTACCCTGTAAAACCCGAGGGCAAGATACCTCGTAGAATACCCAATAGAAGAGCTAATACTTCCAAATCTGCAGACTGGAGAAACTGCTTTGGTCGTTGGAACATCCTAAACGGATGGGTAGCAGAAGGGGACACAAAAGATCTTATAGGTAGAACAGAACAGACCTAGTGACTCACGGTTTTTTTTCTTTTAAGGAACACTTGTTTGAATCGTTTAAAGAAGTTATTGATTTCAGAGATCTTCGGCCGGATTTTTTTGCGACTTTGTGTCTTACTATACTGAGCGATATTTGAGAAATTGCTGTTACCACGAAGTGATCGCCTATCCCAATGGCGAACTAACCTTTCGATATCAGATACCATGAAGCGATCAACATTATTCATACTTAAATTATAAATGTAAACTAATTATCCTAACCCTGAGGTCTAGAAGTTTCCAGCAACTCGGAGAAATCGACTTCTTGTTTCCGAAAACAGATTTATGCTTTCTTGTTTCGGGTGGAAAAAGCAATCCAAGGTCGCTTTCCGTTTCTGTAATGGAATTCATTCGAAGTGCGCTACCGAAGACGGACGCTAATAATGAAATTTCATTTCGAAAGAGATTTTCCAAGTTCAGCGAGTATGAAATATGACGTGAATTATAAAAAGATTTCCGCTTTAGAAATGTAATAATCTCAGTTTTTCTTTGACGAAAACGAATATTTTTCAACTCCCATTCGCTATCCATCAAAAAATGTTATTCGGAATGAGTTAGTCTGACAGATAATTGGAGTATTGAAAGGATATCAACAAGCGAACATTTCAGGAGATTTCAAGATCGAATTCTGCTGCTGGAAATAAAAAATGATGAATACGAGGGATGGTTGAAAAGTAATCAGTCTAGGCTAATACATTACAATCTTAGTTGTCAATTTTGATCGGACAACCAAAATTGTGCAGGTAAGATTGAAGTGTATGGTCTAAAATGGTGTCTCAAAGCATTTGAATTCGGTGTGATCAATGTTTTGAAAAAAATTGAAAAAACTAAATAAAAGTCAAATTACTGAGTTATTCTACATATATTGAATTTCAAAATAGACTTTTGCCGCGTAAATGGCCAGGGTCCGTATAAATTATTGGTTACTCCTGAAACTTCGGTGACATATCTGTCATCAGGGCAACAGTAAATTTTTCTCGGTAATTTCGGTAACCTCTTGTCATTTGCCAATTAAACTCATTTTATTAACTCCCAGTTTCGAAACTCTGGATCCAAGAGTTAAAATGTATCTTAAAAAAGATCTTTGGGTATGAAAGAATAAGATTTAATCGTTTTTTAAAAAAATAAATGTATTATTAACGAATTTATTTTAAATTACTGACTAGTGACAAGGCGTTCGTATATGTGCAACCGGTCGCCTCAAAACCTAGAAACCGCTACTTAGCGATCAGAAAATTTCGGCGATATACGGACCATTCCTCAAGATGGCGGCATGGTGATACGTCATTACTCATATAAGTATAGAAGTTGGTTAAAAGGAGTCGGTATTGCATTGTGAACACTAGTGAACACTACATCTGCGGAGTGGTGCGAAAGTTAATTGCCGATCTGCTGCTCAATTTCAAGCGTTTCAGATTTTATCATTTAAAACGTGAATCACCCTTTGAAAGGCACGCCACATAGGTAATACATTTCTCTGTGTGCGAATAAATAAACTTTTACTGCTTGAGAGATATAAATCTAAATCTAGGAAACAATTGAATTGAATATTTACGAAGTAATGTATTGAGGAAATGAAAACTGACTTATATCTAGTAGATAATCTATCTCTGTGGAAGCATAATGCAATATTGCAGTAATTCAATTGAGTCCACAAAATTATGTATAAGTTAAAACAAACAAGTGAAACCATTTCGAATCGAGTTAATAGCATTTGATAGCCGTGTCCGCGATCGGGATGAAATCATATATTCTGAAATAAAAATATTTCAAAAAACGTCTGTGTATAATTTTTTGTCCAACTTTAATTTTACCAATGAAAAGTACAATATTTTGAGAGCTGCCTCATTTGTGAAGAATCTTGTGTTTCTAATGAAGAACCCTAACATCTTCTTTATATTTTTGCAGAAATTTTCGATATGGAGAGAAGGTGAGCTTGTTTGCCACCTAGATCTCAGATAGAATCAACATCTGTTAGTGTTAGATTGTTAATTTTATAGAAATATAAAATCATTTCATGATTTCGAGGAACTACTGCTTAAACAGTATCAGTAAGTTTTCATCTTGGGTATGGTGGTTCTATGAGAGCGTAAAGAATAGCTTGCTATATGTTGAGAGAGCATTACAATTTCTCCTCTACTCGCTCGAGGAAGGGATATCGACTGAGCTGCTAATTCGCCGGGTGGGGTAACAGGAGAGGCGCGCAGTAGTGAGTCTCTCTTATTAATGTGGTATTATCATATCATTGCGTTCCTTGTTGCTCGCCTAGATTTCTGTCTATACCCCAGATGAAAAGTTTCCGATACTGTATATGAACGTTCCTAAAAAACTTTCTTTTAGGAAATTTATGAAGCTTTTTTCTTGTAATGAATACTTTGATATTTTCAACGGTTGGCGAGATATATGCGAAAACAAGGGTGAAGCCATGTCCTCTCAGAAGGGATTATTGTGGTTTTATGGGTCCTCTACTAACAGTATATGAGAGAACATTTCCATACCGTTTAATTGTGTAGGAAATTTCTATGAAATTTATAAAAATTCATCATTTTCTCAAAATGTATGCCAATTCCCTCTATTTTTACCGCGAAATCTTTTCAGGTCATTATTTTCCAACATGGAATCGCACACCTGCTAAGCAAGAATTCAAAGAATTTTCCAACAAAGAACGAAGACCTAAAAGGAAACACCACACCGTAAATTAACACCATCGATTTTGCTATTACGGTGGTAATCAGCAACCTCGACCTCATAAATTTTCCAGAAAATCGGTCTAGATGAGATTTCAGGGGCACGCCTCCAGCATCCGACATGTTTTGAGGGTGCTTTGCACAAACGAATCAATGAATCGCGCCTGTTTTCGATTCAGAAGTGGGATAGGTCGACAATAGCGAGAAGCGAACGACATCTGTAGATGAGTAGAGTAAGAGTAGAGAAGTTCACACTTTATAACGAGCCAGTCACTTATATGAACTCCCCTCTCCCCAACTCCCCTCGCGGGCAAATCAGTAAGCACTCGAGACATCGATAGCAAAATACCGAGTTTCTGACACACAACTCTAATATTGTTCGACCCACCCCAACACTGATGAGAAGCAATAACCTCGAAACCAATCTGCATGTGGTCACTCCATCCAATCAAAGCATAAACTCTGCCATTTGATTACAAGAAGCACTTTAGATATAGTCCTCCTTGAGGAACCTTTCACAAATATATGTCAGATGTTGGTTAATGTCGGTCGTGGTATTCGCCAGGGTAGTAGTTGTTTTATGTCAGGTATTTTTCCACTTTGTATTTGGGATTAGAGTAAAAAGTCAATGAATAGAATTAATATCTACTAAATAAAGAATCTTCTGTTGGCAACACTGAATTTTCTGGGTTTTGAATCCGATATTCCATCGACCTTCCTCTACTCGCTCGAGGAAGGGATATCGACGTGCGCGGTGTGTCGCCTTGCCACGTGGTCCGTTAATGCGTCGGGTGGGGTTCGGGTGGGGTAACATGAGAGGCGCACAGTGGTGCATCTCTCTTGTTTATGTGGTATTATATCATATCATTGCGTTCCTTATTGCTCGTGTAGATTTCTGTCTATACCCCAGATAAAAAGTTTCCGATACTGTATGTTTGTAAAATGTAGGCACTTACTTGTTTCGCCATTGGTTTTGTTCAAATTGAGATCCAAAATAGGCCCGGTAGTACCAGCACTGGTAGCCTGGGGAGGGCTTTGAGGTAAAATGTCCATGTGAAGCTCATTTTCTGAAATTTGTAAAAAAAAAACACTTGAAAAGAACTTAGGGAAAAAATGACTCAATAATCGAGATCTTCAATTTTATTCCGTTATTTTCAAATGATCAAATTACAAGCAGAAGTCGATTTTTTTGTGTTTTGATTCCCATGAAAAGGAATATCACATCTTGATAGCCGAGGAAAGTAGGTAGAAAGGTAGAAACAATAAAAAAAAATAAAAAAAAAAATCAGAAGAGCCTCGTCATGAAAATATCTATAAAGCAGTGATAGATGCATGTATTCAAATTGTTTGTTCAATTCAAGTAATTCATTAAATTTTTCATAGATCAATGAGAAATTATTAAATTTTTTTTATGATAAACAATACACTTGTTAGTATCAAAACTCATTGATTACTTTCAAAAGTCTGTATTTGTGCATGTTTCATTATCAAAAGTCTGTTATTTTAAATAACTTCTTTGAATAATAAAGTTAAGATTTATACTTCAACAAACAGCATTGTTGATTCCTATAAAACATTCACACGCGCATGACTTGAAATAGTTATTTTCCTAACAAGTGCGTAAAATGTTACTTTTCCGCATGCAAATGCAGTTAGACGGAACGACGCGACGCGGAGTTCGAATGAGTATTTGCGTGCGAAAAAAGCGCAAGTTTTAGGAACAACATTTTTCCTACGAGCTTCTTCATATCACATAACAACAAAAATAAATAAATTATAAATTATTCAATAATTTTTAATTTGATTTAAAAAAAAGAACTGACTGAATGTGTATTATAGTCATTTAACATTAAACAAGGTAAGTACTTAAAATATTAGTTTTTTTTTTGTATGTTTTAAGCTGAAATACAAATATCGGAATTACGATTGAAGTGAAAAACGGTTTCTCACATTGCATAGTAGTTTACAGCTAATAAAATAAACATAAATTTTTAGTTTCACTTTTCCGCACGGCATACGGAAAAGTGTAACTTTACGCACGCTCGTCGGAAAAGAAAATTATGTTACGTTGTATTATTGTGGATCTCATATAAAATGACAATTTTTCGCGGTTTTCTCCGAATGACATACGAGAAGAATACACAGTTTTGATTCTATAATACGACTCATATGTACTAGCTCAAACCAAGTCTGCCCTGTTATAGGCATAGAAATCCTAACTGACAATAACATTGTTACGAGATATTCCACATTTAGTAACATTTCTTTTGACACCAAATCGGAATATTTGCACTACCATCAAATATTGCAGACATTTGAGAATCAATAAAAATAACTCATATGATTGAACTCTTCAAATAGCGTTGGTTATTGGGTTCATCAATTTGAATTTGCAAAAATATGCAAGTATGTAGTAGAACTTCCAATGCTTCAATGTCAGGACAGAAGTATTGACGCCATCTAGTATATGGTAGACTAACTTTGTTCATGATAGTTCGTTCATAACTGGGAACTTTCATTTATAGAAACAATGTCACCAGCAAGGTGTTTGAAATAAAAATATCACAATATCCTGATCACTGGTCGGAAGACATTGTCTAGTCTAGGAGATTTACTTGTTTGTTTTATTTTCTTAACGCTTTTTTATTGTTATTTATGAATGTGTTGTTATTATACTTACTTAATGACTTTTCCAAATTGCTTTTTTCAGCTCTTTTTTATGGATGAATACAGACTATGACTAAAACTCAATACATCTTTCTTGAAAGCAACAACTATAACAGACATGCCTCAAGGATCGCATTTTGGCCCACCTTGTAAATTTATATTAATATACGAATATTTCAAGAATAGCAAAATTTTTTCCTATGCTAACGATTTAAAATTTTGTCTAGTAAAAAGCATTTCCAACTGAGATAAATTACAGAGGGATCTATATATATTTGCGAACTAAAGAAAATGTAATTGCATAACACTTACAAGAAAGAGCACCATATATAGTTTGAAACTGCAGTAACGTAAGCGTTACAAATATAAAGTGGTATAAAAATATAGGAAGTTTTATTTCTCATTCTTCATGATGATATTCCACATAATAACGGCTACATCCATCAATTTATCTAAAATTCTTTTTGATACTCCATTTTTATACTTTTTTTTAATTTTCCTGATAAATTAGTGGAATTTTTTTACAAATATTTCAATGACATTTTCAATATATCATTATTTTCAAAAATTATAGCAAATGCTGCCTTTTAATATTTATGGAAATTATTTTCAAATTATTTATCTAGGGTACACCTTGCGTTGAGTCTGCAAAGTCGTTAATATGTAAAATAATCATTTTTGTCATTTAACCCCATGCTATGCTGCTATACATACCAGACACAACTTTATCAAAACATAAAGATATCTGTCTTGCTAGTTTCGCTCCTATAATTGCCTTTTGTACTCCCAAGTTCTAGCACCGAATTTGAATCAAAACCACAATTGAATCTTGAAAAAATATTTATTGGATTTTTGATAATGTACCCACTCACATATCTGTATATACAAAGCACAATGCCCTAAATCCATTTTTTTGAAAAGGAAAACATTTTTTCAACCGCAGAATAATCCACCAAATTTACGCAAAATGGACCTATGACAGTGTGCTTCCAATAGGCATATAATATATTATAACAATGGATTAAAAAGTCCCATTTCACTGACAGACTAAGTGTACCATTTCTGAATATACACACAGTATGCAGCAGAACTCGTTTTTTTTTTTGAAATTCCAAGTACTCATTTTTATACATTCTACGGCAAAATTGGCTTATATTGATAGTGAAACTTTGTAACAGGTTTGAATAAAAATTAATTTGTTAATAACTTGTAAGTCACTAGTAGATAAATATTGGGTGAACTCCTGAATAGTTATTTTTGTATCCAGTGAGCGAAATGCTACTTTTGTGATCGAAAACTGATATTTTTCCAACGAGGCGCAGCCGAGTTAAAAAAATAGTCAAGTCACCAAAGTATTTCGCGCACGAGTTGCAAACAAATTTTTTTTCTACAAACATCAAATAAAAATAGGTAGTATAAAATTTTGTCACAATTTGAAAAGTGTTATAAAGCCTTACTTAATTATTGTTGAATATTCAGAAATGAATTAATTCTTGGACTTTTGCTTGATTGAGCACCATAAAGTGAGAAATAAATGATTTCTTGAATTTTTGCTTGATTTAGGACCATATAGGTTAGAATATGAAAATCCCATAGTGTACATGCAGTGTGCGAAATAGGGATTTCGCACACTATTTCGCGCAGTGTCATGGTAACAAAGGAAAAAATACCTGTCACTTCGCATATTGTTGTCAATGAGCGAACCTTGATATTTTTTGACGTTTGAAGAAAAAATAATTTACATTCTCACCCAATGATCAGTAGGTACTTTGGTACTTATATAAAGAAAAAGAAAAATAAACAAAGTGAATTTGGATTCTGAATATTTTGATTCCTGTTTAAATAACTTGAAACATTCTGGGACAAAACATTTTAAAACTATCGACATTAATAGCTTCTTGAAAGTACATAGACACTCTTAAAAAAAATAACAAATAACACAATAAGTATACAGAAAGAGTCGCATTTGATGTGAAAAAAATAAAAGCAATTTATCAGTTGTAATAGAACTTTTACTGAGATATCATTATTCATTTACAATGTAGTAACTAGGTAAATGGCAAAGGGTAGACATAGACAACAATGATGACAAAATAAATCATTATAAGATAATTAAAACAAGAATATGCTCTTTTTTTCAATTAAAAGCCCTAATACTTAACAACTTTATAGGTTGCATTTAGAAGTTCTTACCTTATTATTTGGGATTTTTTTTATGTTGAGTCATAATTATTATAATGTGCCGTCTTTCTCTAATAAAATCATCGTCATCATCAACACACCCCAGATAAAATAAGTACTATTTATATTTTCGAAAGAAATTTACTCCAGAGCTATATTTTCATTCAATTACCTACTAAGTTTCAAAACCAACTTCAATACTTATAGGAACCCTTGAGTGCTAGAGCACTAAATTTTTCAATTTTCCTATTTGCTTGAAAAATAAATAAAAAAACAAAGTTCCTTATGGTAAGTACGGTAAACATACTGTGCTTTACTCACAAGGAAGAACAATGATGTAAACCATAATACATCAAATCTAAAAATCCCATCTAGGTTCCCAAATGTTATTATGAGGAATATGAGGATGAGGCAAGCACACTGATTTGTAGTTAAACTTAACTCTTTTATAATGAAACATTTCTTGGTACATTTGCTTTAACTTCTCATATTCGAACTTCTTCTGCTTATCATCCAACGTAATGTCAAAATCCTTTTCTATTCGTTCTACCCATATTGACGAGATTTCTGAAAACTGTTTAAAATGCTTGCATGTCATCGTTAAATGAACAAAATCTATTGTTTCCAGATTTTTCATCAAAAGGAGCATCACTTCTGGCGGTAATGCTTCCAAACAATTCACTTTGATATTGTCAGATTGTAAAATGAATTGTTTAGCAGAATAGCAAACTGCTCCTTTCACTTTCGAGGAGAAATGATGTACATTCTGTAAACTAAAGTTCTTCAAATTGTTCGTTGAACTTGAGAAGTACACGAAGGGATCCAAACAGGCGCTGAATAATCCATTTTCCTGTCCTTTCACAACACAATTCACCAACAAATCATCGGCCAAACTACAACAAACAATTGTACACACATGGCTTTCAAAATGGGGTAATGTAAAAGACATTTTGTATAGTCCAGTCTGTTTCCAGCCCATTGGCAACCGTTCAGAATATTTGAGTGCTACTGATATATGGAAATTACATTCTTCTTGCAGGTCTTCCATTGCATCTGATGGTTTGAACCCAGTTTCGAGCATCAATATGTAAATAAGGCCTACCAAAATATCGGCTTGAGAAGCGTCTGGAACAGTTTCTTGGAGGTATGATAACACATTTTTTAGGGTTTCTGGTTTTTCTTCACCCCTAATATCGTCCAGATATATTGGTTTCAGTTCCATCACTGAAAGAAAATTCTGTGTTGGTAATGTTATTAATAACACTTCACTAATGCACGAAAATTTAAACACCAATCAGCGCCAGCGCACAACAGCCTGTTGATTCATTGATTCACATATGACTCACGTGAGGGTTAACATAGTTTTCACAACTGGAAAACAAAGAGGAATGGGTATATAGTGCATGGATTTAAAGTTTACTAAAACTACTACTAACCTACATGCCAGTACATGTTCAATTACCATTGGCGCATATATACAGAAAAAAATCAGTCATTTTTTCAAATCATAACCTCTATTTTCCACAACAACAAAGTTTCATAAATTCTCCATTCGATAAAACTGGTGTCAGTTCGTAAGCTAAAGGGAGCATTAAACGGAAAAGCAACTGTTAGAACTGATTTTATCAGTTTTTTATTTTATAAGTAAAAGGATGCGAAAAATGTTTGCAAAAATACCATCTGTCATTGTACTGAATTCTGAAAAAGTATAGGTATGGTGAATTCTTATTTACAAACCTTTTTGAACCGTATTTTCTTCTAATGATTCCGCACTTTGCACATTGCTCAATTGTTTATGTTTATTCGAGTTATTTGACACTACACTACCACTACTTTCAGCCATATTTATTTTAAACCACCATTGTTTGTTGTCAACTGTCTACTTCTCATCAGCAAATTTCAAATCTAAATGGGAACCTTTAGCACTAGAGGACAGCACCTACTTGACTGACCAAGGATAACGAAGAAACCTTTTACGTTAGTATCTGTAGAAGGTAGCATTGTAGGCATTTTATGTACTTTTACTTTCTATCTTTGTAGGCATTTAGCACTTAGATTAGTTGTTTAGAAGTTTTACGTAAGTATTATGGGAATATGTTACGTAGATATAGGTAATAATAAATAAGTCAAAGACACTATAAATAAGAATTTATTCAATCATAAATGTTAATATTGGTATATTTTATTTATGCATGAATACTTCAAGGTCCAAAATATCCATTCAGAAATTCCTGAAACAAAGAAAATGGTGTTATATATCGAAAAAAAAAAAAGCGCAACAAAGAATACAGATATTGTGTAAGGATAAAAAAAATCATAACCATGGAAGAGCCAAATAAAAAACAAATTGTTTTCGTTTTTCAAATCTCTTGGAAACCTTTCTACAAGAACAGATCAACTTTCTTCGGTTTTTTATATTAACTGAAAAGGCTTTCCCACTGACAATTAGAAAGAAACATTTTTATAGTGAAGTCAAGAGTTTTAGAAAGATACTGTATACATTGGTATAATGTAAGACTAAAAACGAAATTTACTGGATTAAGGCTCATACCAATAACTAGTAGTTAAATAAAGTAAAATACCCCAATTGTGTTTTTTTGTAGAATTGATTTTTTATATGTATTTAATTAGTTGAGGACTTCAGGTGTATTTTTACTGTGGATTTTTTTTTATTTATATATTTTATTTAAATTTTTTGCTCAATCTCTAGAATAAGGTATCTTATGAAATACATTCTTATCAGTTATTTTCAACAATGCAAATTGGCAACATTCCTCATTGTTTTAAAATTTTGGGAAAAAGTTTCTTTTTACATATCTATAAGTGTGCAAAATCTTATGACCGAAAAAAAATATATCTACATCTCCATCCAAAATTTGACTATCTCCTTTAGTATAATGTGATGCCATAGAAAAAAGAAATATGAAAATTTCTCAAAAGTAGCATGTTATTAAAATACAAAAAAATATTATTTAAAGAATAATTATTGATGGACAGTATCAAATATTCTTATCCATATGTACCATGAGTTTTTAATGGTCTTTTCAACTGTTTCAGTATCTTGAGTATTATGACAAACAGCGAAGTTTTCATATGTTCTACATACTTTTATATGTTCTGGTTCTATTGAGAAAGAAAATCTTGTAATGTTCAGAGAAAATCATAAGAAATGAGAGAAAGTATGAACAAATTGGTGTTCTTGAATTTCTGCAAGATTCCAGAAATAAATTAAAATAGAAACAACCAACGCCTATTTTATACCTACCTCCATGCCTCCGAAAGACCAAAATTTTTGCGAAATGTGAAAATCATAGGCACTTTTGGTATTTTCGAATTTATCAACATATTCGCCAATAAAAAATTGTATTTAATGATATTTACAAGAGGAATGTAACTGTCTGAGAAATTTCAAACGAAACTTTATGCCATCTATATCAAGCAGCTCCTTTGAATAGTATTTTAGAATAATCTCAGATGTAAGTTTGTACGCTCGTATAGACATCTAATCAAACACTTTATCTTCATGGTAAATGCATATTGACCTCTCCGTAATCATAAATAGGATTAGCACTCATACCATAAATTGGCAATTGTTTGTTAATATTATGATAATGACAAACTACCTATCAATGAAGATTAACATTCAACAAAAACGCAAGGTGCGATTCATTGCCACTATGCACGATAAACAATAAGATTTCAACATCTATTTCCTAATATCTAGGGTTCCAAACCCTTTTCTCTCATATACTGATACCTACTTTGGAAGGATTCCATCTTTCTTCGCTAACCTAACAATGCAATCATCTGATTCACCCATACGCCTAATTGCTCCGCAAATAGCATAACTTTTCGAGTTTCCGGTCATTCTACCAGTCTGAGGGTCGACTTCAGCAATACTCAACTGGATTGAAGCATGGTCTTTGGCGTGAATTATTCTGTTACTGGCTGAACTGAAAAGAAAACAATTTCATGCATAACCTCAAACCAAGAAAAATATATGTTTGAGGCAAAACATAACCGATTGGGTCGGGACAACGAATTCAGAAAAGGCTATTAAATATATTATTGAGGGATATTACATTTTCATTCAACATACCAAAGCTGGTGATATTTGTTAAACACGTGTATGAGCAATTGTATCCTTACCATTTTCTTGGACAGTATAAGTCAACAGTTTCACCTGCATCGTTCTCCATTATGAGGATTTCTGGAAATCAAAAAAATTATTGAAATACTTATGAATCCAAAACAAACTCAATATATTATTTTAAAAATTCCTTACAGGTTTATAAGACAAGTAGCAACAAATGGACGACAAATTAAAGGAAGATTAAACGCAAAACAGCGTTGCCAAGAGCTTTTTGGCCACAGCCAACGATATCATTGGCCAGAGATCGTATTAAAAAATTGTCGTTGCGAACATAGAAATTATAATTATATATATTATAATTACTATGGTTGCGAAATGGGGAATAGTTTTTTGTGTTTTCTACATCAATTTGTGTCTCAAAAACTACATTCAGTGAAAATAATTCCTTAAGCGCGTATGACACGATCCAGTTTTTCATCTAGTCTCTGAATGAGAAACTGTACTGATCCATTGGACATGCCTCTGGTCAGAATATTTCTTGTTATGTGCATAGAAATTATAATATATATATATATATATACTTAGTATATATATTATAATTTCTATGGTAATGTGTCACACAACATTGTATTTCAACACAGAAAATGGTCCGCTTCATTATTATCAATGCTTATGAGTGAAAAACAGAACCGTGTCATACGGGCTTTATATCTCATTTTTTCCAAAATTTTATGGTTCGAAATTGCTCTGCAATTTAAACACAATTTGATCTTGATATTGAATAATTTCCAACAATCACTAGCGCTCCATGCGGTTGTTTTCAGAATATTGAGTAGTATCGACAGTTTCCGGTAAATATTTCACAGCCTTCATGACACCTAAGGGCTGGTTTTATAGGTTACAGTTAAACTTAAACTTGAGTTTAACATGCAGTTTAAACTAATGTCGGTTCAGATAGATGCGTGCCAACCACTGGCGCACTCAGGAATTCCTCTTGGGGAACCATAACCGGTAGTGTATCTATTTCAATTGTTTTCTCATTATTAATCGATTTTTCAAAAATAAATTAGAGTGTTCATAGTTAGTCAACTTGAAATGACGGCAAGAGTCAAAAGCGTATCTGCTCAGTGCCGCAATGCTGAATGGGGCGAGTTTTCAAATTAATCGATGGATAATGCGCATTCGTGCTGTCATTGTCATTTTTCATTAGTTAAATAAGGATGCAATGCTGATCTATCGATGAATTTAAAAACTTGCCCAAGTACTATCAATGTACCAAAGACAAAGTTTCTGTATATTATTATCAAGAGTTATTCAAGACATGAGAATGTCTCCGTAGATACAAATTTCTAATAAACTCATTTCAACTTTCGACGCTGAAGTTAAACACCATGGTCTCTTATGGAATTTAGCAGCTGATCACCATTATATTGTAGGTGAGTTCGGATTGGTTATAAGGAGTTGGAGTGGAGTGAGAGTGGAGCTAAAGGGGATAAAGACAGGTGGCAAATTTTGAAGCACCGCGGTTTTCTGTGTCCGAAGTTCCCGAACGACTTTTTTGATAATAAAGAGAACCTGTATATCAAAGTGTATATCTACTAACACAATTGATCACCTATTTTCAAATAATGATTTATCGATGCTTCGACTTGACCTTGCTCGAACTGCATAACATTTTTAGGTTAAAACCAGAGACCCAGAGAGAAAAAGAGCTGCTCTAGCTTGTGCCCTCATAGGTCGAGGTGGTACTTTTGGAGTCACTTCTATCCACTCCCGTCACAAAACCCGAACGCTGAAATTCGCACTCCTTGGACGCTTTTCATTATACCCGAACGCATATGGTGCTTACCGAGTGAATAGAGTCAAAAGAGTGAGCAAGCCGAACTCAGCTTGTTTCGCGCCTCAATTTTTAGCGCCACCTAGCGGAAACGCAATTCGAGAATTAGCTCTGTGGTCTTGTTCCGAAATCTACGTGTTGGCAGCACCGTATCAAACAACGGCAGCAGGGCAGCACTGTGTTTGGATTCAATATTTGTCTATTAAAGAAAACTGCAGAGTGATCTTGTCTAGTTGGGAGAGTATCGTAAAGAGGCCAGAACTCATCAGAGCGCGAGGTTCAAACTGGTTATTCCTTCCCGTACTCTATGACGTTCATATTTTTTCTATGAACGCGAGACGCAAGCGCACATATCCTTGAAAATAGGCGCGCAGTGTTTCTGTTCAATACATGCATTTTCACATTTATTCATTCACGTTTCACGAGCAACAATAATCGCGACGCGAAAGTACTACGTGAAAGACGTTCATTGCACTAAAGCAGGTGAAACACACGTTATTCTTCACATATTACCTGAAAGAGAGTTGTGTAAGAGACAGCGGTGAAATCGCTGAAACAAGTTTGTTGGTTACAGTAGTGATCCAAAAGGCACAACAAATGATGTTCTGAATAATCTGGGTCAGATATTTTAGAAATGTCTTTAAAGGTGAGTAAAACAAAAAAGATATTTTTTTTCCGCTTATTTTTGGCCTGTTATTCTATAGAGTTGTGTCTATTTTCAGCTGCTGCTTTTATTGTTTTGTTTTGATGATATACTCAAAGAGATATTTTTGAAGTTTTTTGGTTATTTTGTCAGTTTTTTTTTCAGTATACCTAAATGAAAACTATACTTTCGAAATGTATATGACATGAAAACAATAACAGATTTTGTTTTTTATTCAACTTTTCTCGAACTCTTCGCTTTTATATAAATACTGAAAATAATTAATTTTTAATGTCTACCTAAAACTGTGTTATTGTGAAAACTATGACATAAAGGAAGTATATGTTATAGTTCTTGCTCTCTGTGTTTTCTAAACGAAAGTGCAGGAGGGCCACATTCGAGAAAAAAGTCGAAATTTAGAGAAAATAGTCAAATTTTAGAGAAAAAAGTCGAAATTTAAAGAAAACAGTCGAAATTTAGAGAAAAAAGTCGAAATTTAGAGAAATTTTGAAAAAAATTATTAGAGAAAAAAGTAGATGTGATGAAAAAAAACTCATGTGGCCCTCCTGCGCATGATTATTGGTTTATGATCGTTTGGCGGTAAGAATAGGTAATTTTTTTAGGAAAATTAATCAACCGCGTTGAGAAGAATAAAATTTCTCATAGGTATTGCTATTCTTTTTCATACGATTTTTGTTTCTAAAGAACAAATCAGTGAAACAAATTCAAAAAATTTTTTTTCAGTTGTAGGTATATATGAAACGAATACAGGGACCATCTCAATGAATTTTTCCATATTTTATATATCAGATAGATAAACTGAAATGAAAGAAACTCTGACTTCTAACTAATAATAGGATATTAATTTCATTCGTTTGATTAAATTTGTGAATTCTGTGTGAAAAATTGTGCGAAGAGGTGTAGAATGGCTCTTTATTTATAAAAATCTTCTGTGTGTGTGTAGTGTATGACATATTGAACTCCTCCTAAACGGCAATTCTTATCCTACTTTTCCAGGAATATGAATGGTTTATCAAGTGCTTGTGTGTCTTGATCCATCTTAATACCATCCATAATAAAAGTACAATATCTTTCTCGTAATTACATTTGTACCTTACTTGTTAAGCCTTAATGCATTTCTGAATACTATTATTATTGATTATTGTTACCTGTTCAGAAATTGTTTCACAAAATCTTTTAGACGTTGTAGGTACATTATTCTCAAGATAAAATATCTGAATTCATCTCATTTAGTCAAGTTGATTATACAGAAACTCCCCATATACCTACACGATTGATCTTTTGCAAAATTTGTATCTAACAGACAAGCATTATCGTAATTATTATGAAATTCTTGTATGGTCATCGGTCCTTGATGTGTGTGCCAAATTTTAGATTATTCGGACTACTGGAAGTGGATGAAAATTGATTTCAAAGATTTGATTATATTGTTTGTTAGTTTGTTACAATCGCGATAATTGAATGTAGGAAGACCACACGATAGTGACAATCAATAATCTTCTATTCTGTTTTAGAAAAAATAACGAAATGGCAAAAAATATCGAACTGAAAAGAAACAGTAGTCGGGTTATTTATTATAAAAAAATTTCAATCAACTATCTGCTGCTAAATAAATGAAAATCAACATCTGTATCTACTTCACAATAATATCTCACTGGGAGAATGGACCCATTATAAAATTACGTAACATATAAACTGAGATTTACATCTAATGTCATAAACTGCATGTGAAAGACGTGAATTATGATATTGGTAGTTATGAGCACATATCTCTAAAAATAAGGTTGCCGTCACGTTTATACCAATAACATTTCTATGAAAATGACAGCGAATAATGAAATCAGATTAATGATTAGGTATACGGCTTTATCAAGATTTTTTTAAGCTTTTATTTATTTGTTAGATGGGTCAAATCTTGCAAGCTGAATTAGAACCACTTCTTCTCATCCTACGTAGTTGAAATTTCATATGTTGGAAATAGTGAAAATGTCGAAAAATACGGTTTTAAATTTCACCCCTCTACCCCACCCACTGAAAGTTAGTCAGAGAACACGTAGGAATTCGGAAAAATTTCCAACGGTTTCATACATAGATAATTGCGACGAAAAAAAAATGTTGCGAGAACTTGGGAAATCAAAATCGAAAAAATCCGTAAAATTAGCGAAAAATATCTAGTTATCGAATGATAGTTTTAAAAAATTTCTCCCTCTTGCCTAGATTGAGAATACGTAGAAAATTGGAAAGTTTTCTCATTATTTCGTACGATGAAAATTACGACAAATGAAAGTATTGTTCAGGGGGCTAAGACCCCCCTCAAGTTACGAAAATTAAGTACGTAACAATAATTTTCGTTTTTTATGCAACAAGTGCAATAAATAATTTTTGTACGAGTTGCATACAAAAATTTTGCTACGTTCATGCAAAAAGCAAAAAATTATTTATTAATGTAATGCGGCACTAGGTGTAGGAAAATGAAAAGTGCAACTTGAATAATTAATTATAATACCTACTCATATTAAAACTTCTGTAATTGTTAGAATTAATTTTTGACTAACGTTTCTATAATCACAGTTGCATTATAAAAATCAAAATCATAGTAGCCGTGAGCGCGTATGTTATCACGAGGTGTGGTCATAGTACAGACGGTTTGCTCTATGCAGGTTTAGAACAAAGCGGGATCAGTTTCGATTATGGAGTTTTTCTCGGGAAGGCATTGTTGGTTTAACTCTGGGTAAAATAATATGAAATATGTAACTGTTTAAAACGTATTGCCTATCTCACAGAATATCTGCTAAATATGTAGTGGGTTTGAACGTTTGTTTGCCATGATGACATGACAGCACGTTGAAGTAGAATATCAGATGAGTGCAATAAATAACTTCTTTTTCGACTAAATATAGTTCAATAAAGTTTTGCTTTTTGCATGAATGTAGAAAAATTAATATATCACAATGAAATTTAATCTATCGAGTCACCTGTACAGACCAGAATGAATAAAAGTGCGCCTGTGGAATAGAAACAATGTTCGAACAGAAATGATTTCAAATTATATTACTTCAGTACTACTCACAATAATTCAAGAAGGAGACAGTCTTGATAGAATGGAAAGACTTTTTCAACGATGTATCACAATATTTTTTCCACTCCTTTTGCCGTTTAAAATTTTAAATTTGATAAGGGCCATCTTTGAAATTTTTTGGTCAGATAGTAAGTAGTAGATATGATATAATTCAATTCCATTTTGTCTTATCTGGTTCAAAACTTAGCAGGGAGGGGCACACAATTTACGTCCACACTGTATATACAATTGATATGGACAAGGATCAGGGACCCGCTATAATATTTGATCATCAAACAAGCAATTATTATTTAATTTTATATACTTATATATATATTTGGGATCTCAGAAACGGCTGTTAACGATTTGGATCAAATTTTGTATTTAAATTCGACTTTTTGGCGAATGTGCCTTTGCCATATTACGAATATTTTGAAGACTACCAGAGATGCTGAACAATAATAATAAAAGCCCTGAAGCCGTTAAAAAAGATATAGATATGATTACAAAACGAGCTAAGCTCGGTCGCCTGGGTACTAAAGATAAAATGAATAAGAAACCGTCTGTTGAATTGATGAATTTTTCGAAAATATGAACGAATATAATGGAATCAATGAAAAAATGCTCTTTATTTTTCCCACAACACTGTTATCTTCCTTAAAATTGTTTCTTGTGTTCTATTTTCTTTTGTTACTTCAAATAGGGCCCAACTCCACCCAAGTTTTTTCTTTTCCAGAAAGAATCGCTATCAGACGTACAACTACATTTGGCTGCCTTAAATGGAGACTTGCGGTTACTTAGGCGTATTTTAGACAGTGGAAAGGTGCATGTTGATTCTAGAGACAAGGTAAATCAAGTTTATTTTATTTTCTATTTATATCCAAACAGACCTGATGGTCTAATTACTATAGATATAATGTGTTCTGGGTAGGCCTTGTTACTTACTCCATACGCCACCTTGGAGCAGCACTGTTAATTAAGTTATCTCTTGATACATCAGGTGGTATGCATTTTTGGTTTGATTAAAATTTGTTGCCTATAAAAAAGCTCGTAAATAACCTTTTGGTTTATAATTGAGTTTATTAAATATTATTTTTGTACAGTCATTTATTGTCAATGGTGATATACAAAATAGTCATAATGATATGTCATTTCATTTGATATTTCTACATATATTATTCTTATCAACTGATATCATTTACATTTTGAGAACTGAAGAATGTTTAACTTCACAGATTCAATAAGTTCATTCGTTCAAAAAACCAACAGCGAATCAATCCATCTACTTTCTTTTGGGCATGCAGTATCTTCAATAACGCCAAACAAGCTGTGGAAGTTTCGAATATTTTTAACGTCGCGTCGTGATAGCAAATGTTTCTTCATGGATTTTGAAGCACTGTAATCGTCATAATAATTTATGTAAATTTCCAGTATGACTTGATGATTATACATTACACTATTAGTTACAGAGTGTGAAACAGATATTGAGCAAACGATGTTACACTGAAGGATATACGCTTTGTATGTGATAATTTGGTAAACAGTTCGAGAGTAGTGCTGCTGCAAATTAGTATAGTCTAGTTCCTAAATTGTAGATAGTGACTCATAATGGTTCATAATTATTCATATAAAGCAGGTGAAGAAATACAACAGAAATCAGCTAGGTACTTGGCTTCAAATCAAGTTTTACTTTGCCACTTTCATACATCCTCTCCGCACTTTCAAATCCCGGTAAAACCTGGAAATGTACAATGACTATAGATGAAGATGGAGCTTTCAAGGTTTCTAAACGACTATTTTCAATAGTATTTTGTTTTCTATTATTTCTTGCATGATGGAGTCGCTTTCAAAGAATAGATCTCGAGATGGTTTTATTCTTGCTTTGGAAGTTTTGTGCCTTCTACCTTAAACTGGCAATTAGATTTGATTAGTGAGGTCAAGGTGCCACACTATACCATCACACTATACCGACTATACCCTTCTTGACTCTAGTGCTTTCGGAGTTACAATGTTAGACAAACTCTACAAAAAAAGTAGATCGTTTGACTCTATGTGGCCTTTTTTTGCCATTTCACCGGAATTTTTCCTGCTTATATTGTTAAGACCGGAATGTAAATCTTTTTGTAAAGCTCGTCCTCGGGCTGGCTATTCAACTTAGGGCTAACTTGGTCTTGGATGCAGACTTGAGCATCTTTTGGAATTTCAGCCTTTGGTCTACCATCAGTATACTAGCACATAATGTGTTCTGCAATTTCAATTACTTCTTCGTAGAATCTCTGTTTTTTTGTTTCCAATTTTTTCAGCTTCCTTGGAGCAGTGACCAGAAAGCTAGAGAACCATTTTATATTATTTTTTAACCCCAGAAGTATCTGTTGCCACAGGTCTCGTCTCTCATTTCCAATTACAGTTCTCCGTCTTCTTAGGAGATGATCTTCTAGAATCACCACTAAGGAAGAAATTAAGTCATACCTACTCGATATAAAAAAAGAAAAAAATCCTCTATAGAAACTACTCACAGGGTATCGTATTGCTACCTGTTATTACGTTGGTCTGTACTGGTCTGGATCTTTTTACTGCGAATATCAATTTATTTGTAAACTGCATTACTTAACTCAGCATTCCCAATCACTTGTAGTATCAAATTATGGATGTCCATACTAGATATCAACCAGTTGGGTCGTTTAAAAAATACCCGATTTGCCTAAGATTCTTGTTAGAGTAATTAAAGTCGAACGTAAATTATTATCATATACCACTTGATTATACAGAAAAGTCCTTGCCAAATACCCGATGTTCCTTTCTTAAATGACTAATACTCTAGCAGCTCAATGCCATTTTACCAAGAAAACTCCAGTTTGATTTGTTTTCTATCAATTTATTAAAAAACTTTTTTTTACTCGAACTTACATTTTTTAAATGGCACTCTGATGCCATTTTGAAAGTACTTTTTTTTACTTGATAGAAATCCATAATTATATGACACTAAGGTTAAACACGATTATAATTCCCAAAAAATGTATTGTCTTTGCGACATGTTTCGATACACAGTATCTTTTTCAAGCGAATGTAGTACATTAAATTATTCTTCATTGAAAATACTTAAATACCTTTCTTAGCAATCAACATACTACCTATAATTATCGCTAATTCCTAGACTCATACAACTTACAAAAATTGGCAATAACAATGTACCTACCTGGAAATCTCTTTTGTTAAATTTATTCAATTAAGTAGTAGCTATTGTCAATTTTATAAGTTGTATGAGTCTAGAAATTAGCGATAATTATAGGTAGTCCCTAATTATGTTGATTGATAAGAAAGGTATTTAAGTATTTTTCAATGAAGAATAATTTAATGTACTACATTCGTTTGAAAAAGATACTGTGTATCGAAACATGTCGCAAAGACAATAAATTCTGTGGAAATTGTAATCGTGTTTTACCAGTGTCATGAAATCATACTATTTTTGGTTATATAGTTTCTGAAATTGTACCCAATATATCTAATTTCCAATTATCTTTCAATACTGATTGCTCAATAGTCCTTATAAAAGCGAATATTTATTTGGAGTTCGTCAAATAGTTGGTATTCACCCAGTATATTTTCAAATGAAATAATCTGTAACCGAAAATGAATATTTAGGAATAGAACGAAATGAAAAAGTTATATAAACTGGATATCAGCTCGTTCTTTCGTTTTATAGTTCACTGAACTGAATAAGTATCGAGATACGTTAATTATCATTATTATTTTTATCACTACTTTCATATAATATTGCAATGAATTACTCTGAATATGGTTCATTTCTTGTGGACTAGACAGTATAATTATTATAATTATATGTATACTGAAAGAGAATTTCTTCGTCACAATTATTAATTATAAAAACAATAATTTATTTCGTTTGCTGTCGAAGTATCCGCTCCATCGATTTAACGATACGTTTCTAGGTTATTCTTTGATCTGAATTTTCTCACGTAGGAAAAGTACAGGTAGTAACTAATTTTATAGTGAAGAACGAGCAGCTTTCTATGGCTGGAAAGTCAGTCACTGACTTTCGGAACAGATGGTACATTGATTCACAGGAAACATGAAATTTATTAGTAGCAAATGTTCAAACATCATTGCTTTTACACAATTTTTTACGAGGAAGTCTTGCATAGAAGGAAATCTCATATCCACAGCCGAAACTCGGTGTTTTTTGATATCCAAAATGTATTATGAAATCAATTCAGATGCTATAACGTGATACTGACGTGAATACTAATTTTTCGAGAAACATTCAGGTTTAACCTGATCTCTGTAAAATTTTACTAAAACATTTTTGATAATGCAATAATGTTATTCTAAACAGTTCCCAACAAATCATTGATGTGAAGAAGAAATAGTGTTGATGCTAGAATGGAATCCTGTGGAACACCAGCATTTATTGGTAAAGATCGGTTGCTACTCCATTGACCACCACGTGGAGGGATCGGTCTGAGAGAAAGCTAGATAATAATAATAATGGCAAGGAGTTCCTGGTGCCAAACGCGATCAAACGCCTTGGAGATATTTCGGAATGATATCGTTGGTCAGTTTTGAGGCTATTGAACAATAGCTTATCATTCGCGACAGTCAGAGACGTCCATTTTGTTCTTACTGAATACAGAGAGAGGCCTGCTGCACAAGAGATAACAATGAACATTAATTTTCATTTCTCGAAATAATAAACTTATTGGAATAAAAAAGTTGAAAAATATCCCAATAATTCGTCTCGGGTTAATATATTCATGCGACGTTTCATAAGAACAAAAATAGCTGGCGCGAAAGACACATTGTTAACATAAAAAAAAGGCAATTAAGTACGAATCAGTTCTCCCTTTCACTAGACCAATTAGTAGGCATCTATTCAAGATAAGACGAACAACTCGAAATTGAAGGGGCGTAAAAATTATCCAAACCGGTTCTGCCCAACCATGCGAAGTCGCCGACTAGTGCGTTCACTTTTATTGAAAATTCGAAGCGAGAATAATGGGTTTTAAACGGGTAAATGCATTTTGTTGTGTACAACGGCGGATGCGTAGTTTCCGGATTTTGTCTTGTTAGTTTGATGACTTTGATGGGACAATTACGGCCCTAGCGCCTCCATTCATGAGGATGTTTTGGAATTAAACTGAATGATAGTGTAAATGAATCTACACTGCAATAATTATTCCGCATCAGTCGGGGAAAGTCGTCTAAAATGGGGACATTATGTATCTCAGCTCATAAATCAGAAGTTTATTGGAAATAAATTTCGAGAAAAAGTATGATGGTTATCGGGGAGAACTATTTACTCTACTGATAAAACTTGAAATATGTAAATAGTGCATGCACCACGTTTTAAACTACTGGTTGGGCAAAATGAGGACTCAGTTAAAAACAATACAAAATTATGATATACTATAATTTTTTTTATAAAAAAAGTAAAATTTACTAACAAAAGTCACATATGTCTCATCTCCTTCTTCCACGGTAGTGCAACCTTCATGAGCCCATCCTCGACAAAAACAACATTGTACTTTAAAATTAGCTGCTGGTTTTTCAAGGTCATGCCGCTATTTGTTGGCTCAATTTTTACTTTTAGCGTCAAGCCGTTGACTATCTTTGTTTATGAATGTTGCCATTCCTTTTTATAGACATATAATAAAATAATATAGGTCATATAACCTAAACCAAATGAATTAGGAAGTGTTGTCAAACTGTTCTTCGGTGTTTTTGTCAAGAACTAACAATTAAATTAATTACCAATGGAGAAAATTTATTTGACAGTTGACGTAAAATGCAGCGTTTTTCTGCCATTATGGAAATGGTCATATAGAAATAGCAGCACTTCTCTCAAAAAAAGTTGAAGCTGAAAGCTGGTATGGAAGGCCACCTTACCCATAACTATGTGTCAGATGCTCATATGCCTTTTGAATCGCCAATAGTTGTGGAATATTATTCAAGTTTCTATTCGTAGGCTCTTCTTACTTTCTCTCCGTATTTTCTGAGATTGGCTGGTTCCTTTATGTATTTCGTTGTTTCTTTTTATTCTAGTATTGAGTCGCTATTTGTTCATTCTTTTGGTTGCTTTTACTTTCTTTTAGAGGCTTGTTACATATTATCTTTTCTATTTCCCCGTTTGCTTCCAATTCCACTTGACGACTAGGAACTATTTTCAACGCGGCTTCTACCTTTTCCTTACTTTTTCTAAAATATTCTATGAACGAACTCTCTCAATATCTAATTCAGTATCAATACTCTATTTTTCTCAGTTTGTCTTCTTCAACATCTGGATTTAGGTTCATCTTCAGCACCTACTACTTTGTATACTTTGGAGAAGAGTGCATAATATATTTATATTTATTCTGGCAATAAACTCTAAACCTGTTATTTATGATCCGATTCATAATTTTTTTTTTAGAGCATCAATAGTTCTAGATGAGTGCCGTAAATTCAAAATAAAAATATAAAATTTCAAGGCCTAGTTCGAATTCAAAAATCCGAAAAATATACTAGCGATTTTTTTAATATAATTTGACTTTTAGACTTATTTTATTTATCAACAGAATTCGATGAAATACTGACCACATATATTTCGAAATATTTTGAATCCAGTAGTGTCTACAGAATTTTGATAAAAGTTCTGAAATTGAAGTAGTGGGTTAAATGATTGACATATTTTTAAAATTTTATTCCCATATAACTTTTTTATTGATGGACGCAATTTTTACATAAACCATTTGAAAATGCCGTGAAAACAATGGCGTTGTCAAATTATATTATATACATTTCTGAATTTGAAAAAAATTCGAAGTAGGCCTTGAAATTATCATTTTTATTTAGAATTTATGGCACTCAACTAGAACTCTACTGATACGGATACTCTATCTTAAAAAAAAAACTTCTGAATCGGATACTCAATAACAGTTTTAGAACTATGGCCCGCTTTCAAATAGACCACTCTGTATATCACAGCTCCTGCATAAAGTGTTAGTAGAGGTCTCATACATACTAAAATCACAATATTCCGTTTTGAAGGAAAATGGCTATACCTCTTTGGTCAATATAAAGCCTGTTTTCGCCTGAAACTCGTCAACCGTTCAAAATGTCAAAATAGGTTTCATCAATAAATAAAGCTGAATACATTTCCTAAAAGAAAGTTACGAGGAAATCGATGACGAAATTTTGTCAAGATTCCCAATATGGATTTGATCGAATTGGGGTTTGAAGTTGATGAAAAATACTTAAAGCCGTATGCATCGTCATTCGCCAGCGCGGCGACTTTCCAGAGGTGCGCCGTTCGCAATGTAATTTGTGTAGCGAACGATGCACCTCTGGAGAGTCGCCGCGCTGGCGAATGACTATGCGTACGGCTGTTACAGCCGACTGTACTACAATCGCGATCAAAGTTGCTTATTCTGAATCCTGAGTGTTTTAAATTGATAAATATTCAATATTTCAGGAAGGTACAACCCCTCTGATATTAGCTGCTGCCAATGGACACTTTGACTGCGTCAGAGAACTAATAGAGCAAGGTGCCGATCCAACTACCAAACGAATCGTAAGTACGATTTATGCTCTATCTATAGCACCATTGTCTCAGTGTACAATTTTTAATGGTTTTTCATTGTTACTCCATAAGTTTATTATAATTTTCACCAGGTTATAACTTGGAGTCTAGGATTAACCCCGGGTATTTTGTCTCTCCTGACATCTGTGTATGTTTTCATGAAATATTCGAAAAACTCTGTTGCTTTCTAGGTCTAGGTTTCTCTTCCTGGTGAAGGGAACAATCGTGGTTTTTTGTGGGTTGTATCAGATCCATACAGGCCCCCATATAGTACAGTAACGACAGACAAATGTAAGCCACAACTGAAGAATGAATCGTAGCACTTTGAAACTCGGCACATGACTTCTTGACATCATGTATTGTTAAAAAGAAATTGTTTACCACAAAAATTTTATTTAAAAAAATTATATATTTTTTTGCTGTTGTTTCGGAAAGTAAGATTTATCAAGAAACAATTTCAACAAGGTAAAAGATAATTTATTCAATTCTCCACAAGAAATATACTTAGTAATTTCTCACAAAATGCGTTCGTTTTCTCAGAAAACCTGATTGAATTTCAATATCAAATTTCAGAACCCGCCACTGCCATTTCCGGCAGTGCCAAAAATTATATTTTCATAACTTTGCTAAAAATTATAGTAGAAGGAAATGAAAAAGTGTGTATCGTTTCTGAAGACTTCTACTTCCTCATGCAAATATAACATGTGCGTATCTGAGTACCCAAAATGTTTTTTATCCCACTTCACATAACCCTTCTACGATATTTACGGAGGATCCGAAAGTCATGGATATTTTAGTTGATATCTTTGGACCATATGCAACGATTTTAGACTAGTGAGACAAGTCTCACTTATACATGCCAAAGAAAAAACTGGGTTTTACTCCTGCCTCAGTTTTCAACTCACCCATAATCCCGGCAATTTCTTCAGTAAATGTTGAAAATGATCGCTCATACACATCCTACATAAAAAATTAAGTATGTGATTTCAAGCTTGAGGTTTGCGCTTCATAATAGTGTTATTAAACATATATGCGGGATATGAATAAGCGATTATTTTCAACATTTACTGAAGAGAATGCCGGTTTCATGGGTAAGTTGAAAATGAAACAGGAGTAACACAAAGTTTTTATTTGGCATGTATAAGTGGGACGTGTCACACTACTCTCAAATTGTTGCATATAGTCCAAAGAGGATATGGGTTGCTGATTTAGTATAATGATTCCATATTAACTAAATTATTCATGATTTTCGGATCATCCGCAAACATCTCCGAGAAGTGCGACAAAACACATTTTAGGTACTCAAATACTCGCATATTATATTTGCATGAGAAGACAGGAGTCTTCAGAAACGATATGAACTTTTCTTTTTCCTTCTCCGATCATTTTTAGCAGAGTTATGACCAATCAAATGGTCGGCTCCGCCAGAACTTCCAGTGGCGGGTAAGCGTGATGTCGGCGTTCAATCACGTTTTCTGAGAAAACGAGCGCATTTCGTATGTCTCTGATTGTCGCGCATTTCACCTAGTTGAGTTGTTTTTTCGATAAATCATATACATTCCAAGATTACATCAAAAATCTATTTATTTATTTTTAAACGAAAAAAAAAATGTTCCACCCCTGGAATTTCGCTAAACGGGCTCAGCAACTAGCATACCAAGTTTGATAGTGCTACAATCGATCCTAGTCTCAAAACCCAATTATGGATTATATTTAAATTCCAAAACCATTAAAAACCGTCATTATGCCAGTATTTTTTTAATAATATTTTGGTGTAAAATTTTCTTACCGAATACCACGCTAGCTTCGATTAAAAACAAAAAATCAATAATTGAATGGTATTACGAGTAATAATTTATTCAATAATTTTGGTATGAATTTTTTTTATGGAATACCACATGGGTAAACAATGTATGGATTTTTCAATGACATTAATTTCTATTTTATATTCAGACTGGAACGACGCCGCTGTTTTTTGCTGCACAAGGTGGATTTTTAGATGTCGTCCAGTTCCTTTTGGATAATGGAGCTCCGGTGGATTCATTGAGTATGGTGAGTAAATTAAAAAAATAATATCTTACTTAAAAAACAATTTACAAGTTCCTAAATCAACACCAAATGTATCAAAAAATAGTCATTGGGTTGCTATTACCCAGCCTATTCATCCGGATATAATTACCCAAATACTAAATGAACTACGCTATTTCCAATGATGAATGCATTTTGTGAGACCCAATTATGTAATATTTGTCGTTGCATAGCGTAAAGAATAACTGAACGCGCGCCTCGTACAACCAGGCAAAGCTTACTACGGTTCAGCTCTGGTAGGTGTTCAGACGTGGTAAGTATTGTCTTACTGACAGACCGCTCTCACGGCATTGTTTACTGCATTACAACTCAACGCCACGCGTTGCTGCCCTTTGAGCGATACGCCTTCGGCCTTACCAATATGTGCAGTACAGTGGCAAGTTCTGCTATAATAACGTTTATAGATTATACTAACGTATTGATGAAGAACATACTTAGCTGTGTTTGAGTGTATTTGTTACCAGGTTAGGTTTGGGTGTGAAGTCGCTGCCGGTAAATAATGCATTGAGAATGCGGGTACGAAAGACAATACTTACTACGTCTGAACACGCACCAGTGCTGAACCGTAGTAAGCTTTTTCTGGATATTCGCGGCGAGCGTTCAGTCAATCTTTACCACTATGTAACGACGTGTATGCGTTACAGCATGATGAATAGTGCCAGTACGCTTCACGAATCAAATATGGTCAGGATGAACAACGGCAAAGGCCAACTAATTTTCTATCCTTCCCTAGCTCGCACAAGAAGGTATCTCGAAGACTTCTAAGGGTTGCTCGTATTAAAGGTGGGACTCCACCAAACTGGGCTAGCCCGGCGGCTTGCGGCGACTTTACCGCAGACTTGAATTCGACTCCACTTAACTGGGCAGATGTGTCGGCTTGCAGAGAGATCTTGTTCGTCATCCGAAAATGTTTGACGACGATGAAATTTTGTTGTTAGGGTATATGGCCCTAAACATTATTAGTTACAAAAAAAAAGAAATAAGAGGAAGCACAGGATTTGGAAATAAGGCCATCATCTTGGGTATTTTCCGTATCCGTATCTTGCTTATTCAAATATTCAAAACTAACTTATAACACATGTTCGTACTGGTTCAGACAGAGCCTGCCCACGTAGCCGGCTGAAATTCTTCTGATATTTACCGGCATTTGCCCGCTAGCAAAATTCTGCCGTCGGCCGATGTTAGCGGCCTCGAAAAACTGTTAACTATTAATTTTTCTTCTTCAACAGCGGGCAGGTTTTTCCGGCGGCACATGCCGCCGGGCTAGCCTAGTTTGGTGTGGAGTCTCGCCTTAAGAGTACAGCCAGTTGTTGGAAATAACACATTTTGAAGAACAGTAGAACAGAACAAACTTCGATAAACGAGGCATAGGGGCTTCTCGACTTTGTACTACTTCGTCATTAAAGTTCTGACTGCTCCTGGCTCATTTAATGTCGGTTGTACGAATGAATTCATTGTTTATCGATCATATAAACTCAAATGTAAATTAAATTCACCGATGATTTAGTATTCGGAATAAATGAAATGTCATTGCAATCGAGTAACGGAGAATTTTTAAGTGTTCGCATTATATTTCTCAAGGAATACCAGTTTTATTCTGATGTTTATAGAAAACTCGATAAAAGTAGCTAATGTTTCACTTTTTTATGTTTGTTATATTTTTATCTTCTCTTACGTCAAATATTATGCTAATCGATACAGAATGTACGTCTTAATTATTTGCATATTTATAACGAAAGTCCCATTTGCAATAATATTCTATCTTGCATGAAATTGGTTTCTATTTAATCAAAATTATTTTGAGAAATTACGTGTATTCATGTAGTATAGATATTTTTTTATACGGCCATATTACAAAAATTTCTTATGTTCGATGTACAAATCACTCATCTCACAAATAGGCAAGACGGAAAAAATTCGTATTACGATACAAGACGTTTAATTTAGCTTGTGCTAACATTGCTATCTAAGTTCAGGCATAGGTGGAAGTTGATTGTTTTAATGAAATACTAAATAGTGCTATAGGAAGTTCAAAATATTTTTTATCCGTTTTGAAAATATCTAAAAAAAATTTTAAAAAATTATTTTATCATGTAATCGTTAAAAAAGTGTTTGTTCTTGAAAATATCAAAAATTAACATATGGATCTTTTTTCATATTTTAACAAAAGCATTAAGTTGATCAATGAATGAAATGAAATGAATGAAATGTCGAAATACCCTTCTCTCCAAATATTTTCACCATGTGGAAATTATAAGGCAAACATCGGACAGAAAACAACTACTTCCCTGGCTAATACCGCGACGAACATTTGACAGATATTTGTGTCCTTCCAAGAAGACCCAGTTGCAATTACTTATTGTAATTATACAGCAGTTTATCCTTGGCCCGGCTGGGGAAGACCACCTACAGACTTTCGCGGTTCTTGCCGTTCGTCAGTGACAGGGTAGGTCGAACAACACAAGAGTCATCCTGCCCCAGCCTAATGAATTATAATGCACTGTATAACTAATATTTTTCCACAAATGAAGTAGCGACTTACAGTAAAAGTCAGTCGTGGAAAAACCAACAAGCAATCCTTGGTAGCAGTCACCAGGAAGTTCGGGATTATTGCCACATGGTGGAAATATTTGGGGAGAAGGGTACTTCGACATTGTTACAATTAAGTTGATCGTTTAATTTTTGCTGGAATATGTTCCCAATTTTTGATATGGATCTGTATTGTTCAAAGTTACCAAACAATAATTCAGCAAGCCACGGCGTGGTACGGTGGAAGAGAGTCCGACTCTGGGACTATCTCTAGGATTCGAGCCTCAGTAGAAGCTGATACTTTTTCAGTAATAATATCCCGACAAAATTTTGAATTTTCCAAAATTACTTTCACCTTGCTAGTACAAAAACTGTGTCCCGAAGAAGATTCTGGTTACAAATCCTAGTTATTGATAAACTCAAAATAATATATTTCATAAACCACTTCACATCTAAGTATATAAATTATGCAGCTAATTTTTTTTCGGATCTTCCTCCTTTTCCTCCTCCATTTCTTTCTTCAGTCTCTTCAGATCATCCTTCAGTTTCTGTTTCCTTTTATCTTGTATTTTCATCCTCAATTCCTTTAGTCGTTCTTCGTCCTTTTGCCTTGCATATTGGTTTTGAAAAGCTTCTCCCCTCTTCTTGAATGCATCCTCACAATAACTTCTATTATAATTTATTGTATAAATTCTGAACAGATGCCGAACGTAATGAAAATTCATCAAAGTACTGTTTTATTTAATGTGCGTGAAATATTGGTGTATTAGACATTTTCGTCATTTTTGTTTGACGTCAGAATCTTCACTTGACAGTTTTTGACATCAGTGGTTTCTGGTTTCTGAAGAGGAACTTGTCAGAATCAGCTGACAAAATCGGTACGTACAGATAATTTTTTACTAGGGGTTTGTCTGTAGTGAAATTTTAAGCTTTTGGGAGGAAAATTTACTCCACCCGACGCATTAACGGACCACGTGGCAATGCGACACACCGCACACTGTGCACGTCGATATCCCTTCCTTGAGTGAGTCGAGGAGAAATTGTGATGCTCTCTCAACATATAGCAAGCTATTCTTTACGTTCTCATGAAACCACCATACCCAAGATGAAAACTTTCCGTCTAGCTGTAGGAGTACCTCCTTGGTCTCCGCAATTTCAATGTTAGCTTTTTGCTTAACGTAATGAATTACTTGGTAACAGAGTTTAGGCCACCCCGTTCAGCTTGAAAAAAAAACTGCTCCGATCTCTGCTTCTTCATGGTTGCGTACCATACATATAAGGTGATCTAAACTCCTAGTGACTTTACAGGCTCCATCAAGTACATACCATTCTGGTATGCAGTTGTCGCAGTTCTTCATGGGTCCATTTTTCCGCTCCGAAGTAGATCGGAACACTGAGCATATTAGTTGCAAAAGCGTTGATCTTCCTTGACAGTTCTGATCTGATCTGTCGGAATTGATGCTGATACTTGTCGCGGAGAAAGTTTGTAAGAGTGGTTGTCTCTTGAGAGCGGCGTTGTTCCGCCCCTAGTTACGTAGTATACGTCTATCCGGCATCAAAATGATGTAGGATGCTTGATACAATTGTCGATACCAAACTCAATTCTGATAGCAACAACTACCCGTACATCCTTCTCTCCGAAGGCATATAGTTTGAGATCATCCATGTAAAATGAATGGGTGACCTTGTGCCTCCGGTTGCTGGGGGTTCCGTAGTTGTAACTCCCGGTGTTTCTGAGTGCAGCGGACAATGGCAATAGTGTGGTATAGAAAAGAAGAAATACGCCACTTTTAAAGATTACCCGCTCTGTTTGGACTCTGACTTCACCAAATCTTATGGTGAAATGGAGTACTCCAGGGCGGCATCAGTTGTCCAACCTCACTATCCGATCGGGTACTTCAAAGCATCTGAGCGACCCCCTCCTTTGAACCTCTTTGATCATATATCTTTTCATGCACCGGATTAAATTCGGACAGTACTCACATATATAAGATGCAGGTAAACATCGTATAACATGCATTTAAGCATTTTATTATTTTATTCAACCCATCAGAACCTGGACCAACAAAGTTCTTCGAGCCTGTCGAACTTCTTCCGAGGTTATAGGGCACTGAGGTGATTGACACGTTACTTTTGGGATATTAAGAATTTTTTCATGATTTTCGTATAATACTTTTTTGTTAATGTACCATTATTCAAACAGAATGTAAGTCTAGTATATTCTGTAACAAGGTTAGAATGAAAAATTCGATGCGAGTGCGAAGTTCCGAGCGCGAGCTAAAAGCGAGCGCGAGGAACCACGAGCAAAACGAATTTTCATTCTAAACGAGTAACAGACTGTGCTCTCTCCACAACCACAAATTTCACATATTATTATAACCAAATGGAAAGCAAGCGAAAAATTATTTTGACATTTCATTTCACATCTTGTCACTATGATGCCAGTCGTAACGTAATTATTGCTACAATTAACAATGCAAGAATATCCATTCTTATACAAGTGATTGAATGAAATACACGCAAAATGCATAAGACATAAGTGTTTTAGAATATTTATTCAATATCAGAATTGGCAAATTCTGGGAAGGTTGTGGAGAAAAAATCTTATGTAGATCATCTTTGTTTCGAATGTGTATAGGAGATCGTCTTTCTCAACCAGATGAAAAAGTGCTGCCTCCAGCGGAGGTATAAAAAATAAATTTCACTTAGGTTTAATCGAAAATCTCTATGTGGATTCACATTTTAAACGTCTAAAAATATTCCTCTACTGTTTTGGATATCTTGTCATTCCTTGATAGTGTTACATGTGGCAACTTTTTAGTTTTCCACTAAGTTTTTCCACATATAGGCATATTTTCGTGGATCGCTGTATAAATTCACAGTCATCAATAATAAGTTCACTCGCTTGTCACCGCCAGTGGACACGGAGAAAGTCAATGAGATCATTCTCTGAATCTAACGGTTTTTTTATAGTCCATAACTTTTATGGATTTGTAACAAAACAAAACACGAATCCATGCGTTTTTACCAATTCTTGTTTTTCAGGACGGAGGTAGTCCGTTATTCGTGGCCTGCCAATGTGGACACATGGACGTAGTCAAAGAACTGATCAAAAGGGGAGCCAAAGCTAACTCGCACATGAAGGTGAGAATATTTATTAACTTTTTCTAATTTTCGTGACACTAGATGAAGATGAAAAGTTTCATCGGCTATTTATCAAAATTATATAAAAATACAAAAAATCGCTGTATGGCAAACACTGTTATCATACAGGGTGTTTCAAAATTCAATTACGTTAAGGCAGTCTTCCTAGGGTCAAAATAATACTTTGTTTTCCCATAAAAATGTGTCCTCAAATTCACCTCCTCCAAGCTACAGACAAAACACAAAATTAACGCCAAACCGAAAGCATAAAAAGATGTAAACGTCAAAGTGCTGTGTTTCAGTTTAAACGTCAAAATGGGAATCATAGCCCACTAAGTATTTTAGTTTGCTACTTTTTTTAGCACCACTGTAGGTTGAAGGGGGCGAATTTCCGGACACATGTAATGGAAAAAAAAGGTATACGCTCTTGAAATATTTGTATTAAATTTTGAAACACACTGCATATTGTATGTGGTCTATAATAGTATTAAACACTGTCCTTTGAAAAGTTGGCATCATAAGGAAGACAGTTTCAATTATAATTAATTTTGAAAAAAAAAAATGACAAATTTCCTACTCAAACGGAAACATGTTACTTTCGCTACGTGTCGAAAATAATTTTCTTTCAAAGTAGCTGAAAATTTTGTGAAAAGTCTTGTAGTTTGGTTAGGTACCTAAAATGGTTCGTATATAGGTGGATCCTCTTTTGAATTAAACATGAGATACATGAAAAAAAGGATGATTTTTGTATTAGGTATATAGCAGATGTTATCCAGGTAGGCATTGGCTAGGATAGTAGCTGTTTTCTGTCAAGAACTAGCAGCTGACCAACACACAGTGAGGACCAAAAATCCGTCACCCCCCGTAATTTCTTTATTCTACAAAAAAAAATTAAATACATATAAGTTTCATCCATACAGAGTGTCTCAAAAAAGCGCAGCGACTTAGAAGTTTATTTTTCAAATAGGTCACCTTGTATGTCGTTGGATGATCATAAAGAATCTAAAAATATAAAAAAGTTTGATGCTGTTATCTCCATAGACTACTCCTCTTATTTTCTGTCATAGGATAAGGCTACCCCTCTTTTCATAGCAGCTCAAAATGGCCATTTCGAAGTATTAGTCTATTTATTAGCTCAAGGTGCAGAGACGGACTCGAGGAGAACTGACGGGGCCACTTCTTTATGGATAGCGGCTCAAATGGGACATGATCACATTGTAGCACAACTTTTAAAGGCTGGATCTTTTGTGGATGCTGCAAGGCATGTGAGTCAGAACAAAAAACAAAATCGAAAGCGAAAATAACTAACATATTTTTCAGGACGGTGCCACTCCTCTTTTCAAAGCATCTCACAAGGGACACTCTGCAGTGGTTGGGGAACTCTTGAAGTATAGGCCGTCATTAGGAATTCTTTCGGTGAGTATACTATCGTCATTCAACTCATTTTATCATTGATAATGCCGAAATTTAGATTAGAAATGAGAATCAAGTTTAATCTTCCCTATTGAAGGTATATACGCGATCCTCCAAAATCTTGGAACCATATGGGAAATTATTTTACGCACTAGCTGACGCCATCGTGCCATCGCCCATCATCCACGCCGCAGGCCTTAAACGCCTACTTTACGCACTTGATACATAAATAATTATTATTAATATTTCCACAGAAAATTTCATTCTTTATTTTAGTTAGATTGATATGTGCATAGCCGTTATTATCAGTGGCGTGCGGCTAAGCGTGAATCTATCTATATTTTAAAATCATTATAAAGTAAAGTGATATTACTATGCAAAATATCTAAAAATGTTATTGAAAAAACTTGTTTGCAATTAGAAGATATTCCCTGTTATTCAGTTTAGTCTTCCAATTACTAATTTCAATAATTGCTTAATAAATTTTTAATGGGATTTATCGACGATAATTTTTACACAGTGAATTACTAAATTAACAAAAAATTAGGAATATTTTTTTTGCATTTTGCCTAATGATGTGGCATTTTACTACATGACTGTCACTTTACTGTATAGTACTGTCACTGTCAATAAAGCACAGTTTGTTAGAAATTTGTTCATTTGGTATCGGAAATAAATAAACCGAGTCAGGTTACGGAAATTCTACACAGGTACCTACTAATTTTCTTAAATTTATAAGTTTGTAATTCCTTTATATTTTTTTCCGTCGATCGTTCATTTATCGTTGATTAATGACCCCTATTAATTAATGATTTTTTCTATTAATCAACGATTTCATTACATGCAACCCAACATTCATTGCTGTAATATATTTATATTGGTTAGGACCAATGATCTGTAATAAAGCTGGATGAGCAGTGCCCGTTTCGTCCTATGAAAAAAATACGCCAACTTGAACCCTCTGAAATTGAAAATGATCATGTGCATTGCTCCAAATTGTCAATGTCATTACGTCAGGACGCCATTATTATCAGTGTCGTGTGTTTTTATTGTTTGTGTTTATAAAATTTTTGGCCAGTTGGAGTCGAAGACGGTTTTTTAGTATAATTTGCGAGCCCATTTTTTTAGAGTACCTCACAATTTTTTTATAGTTAATAACTTTCATTGAGATTAAAATTGTCCCTTAACTCAACCTTCAGGAGGCGCCTCTGGTTGACATATCCTCAACGCGCATGTATGGTGCTCCAAAATGTCATATACTAGTTGGCGTAATTTTCTTAAATGGGAGTGCTCATCCAGTTTTATTATAGGTCAGTGGTTAGTACTATCTGTCATTATTTATTTGCCAATTTGAAATCAAATTTCAGAAAATCTTCAATATACTGCTGGCCGCGGTAGCCACTATTGATATTTTCTCTTACATATGCGAGTATGGCATAAACTTATTCCTAAAAAACAGTGGTAAATTTTCCCAGGGCTTAAAACAGAGTTCAGCTCTTAGAGATTGCCCGAATACCCGGCGCCAGCTGATTCACCTATCTTGGAGCCATCTGTGTACTATATGACCCCAGTGGTGGGGATCATATGGTGCCTGATCTGCTCCCAGTCCTCCCTTTCAAAGAACTGTCACCCGTCACCCGGCATCTCTAGGAGGAAACAATCCTTTACCGTTTGATTTCATAATCAAGAATGTCTATAAATTCTCTCGCTCCGCCATTGGTTGGAGCTTCTCAGGCGAGCAATGGCTTTGCGTGCCTCAGGTTCAATGGTATCAGTCAGGGGAGTAGTAGATCACTTGCCGTAATAGCCTACAGCATTGTAGATGGATGGGAGTAAAACGTCAAAACATCGGTCAGCAACGAATATCGTTTTTTGAACAATATTGTATCTTTGAAAACTTTATAACTAACATCATTTGTTTACATGGTTATTGATCTCTTTCAAAGTGGTTTAATTTTCGTGCCTACTGAAATTTTCATCATGGACAGATATGCCTATAATTCAAACATTGCACATTCCCCAAGCCAATGAACATCTAAGTTGAATGATATCGTTTTCACTTGTCCGGCCACTTGATACTTCCTATACCGAAAATAAACTGTACTTCGTCTGCCTCCAAATGATTGATCTTTAATTTTATACATCGGTAATCTCTCACATGGAGCCGTATAAATTGTGCGCGCTCACTGTAAATTGATAGCAAGTTATTGATTTCAGAAAAAGCAGGAAAATGTATTTTGAGCCGCTCGTTAGGGAACAGAAACGAAGTACGGATAAGACTGGTGGGTGTATTATCTGCAGACCGGAATGAGTAATCAAACAAGAAAGTAAGCTTAACAGCTAATTAGTGATTTCCTCCGTTCAAGATACCAAAAAAATGCCGTGAACTTTGTTTGAAAGCGACAACTTTTAAGGGAAGACCGATTACAACAAATAACAAAAGCCGTACCACTCATTGGCATTGCCGTGAAAGATTGAGGTTCAATGCATACATAATATGTAAAAAAAAACTACTTTATACTTCATTGCGTTATTTACATACACAGTGGTTACCAAGAAGCAAAGAAAATAATTCTGAAGGTTTCGAACTTTTCACCAAGAAACAAATATACATCAAGAGGGAACGTTATCTTTAACAAGTTCTGAATTTTCTTTGAATAACAAAAAATTAAAATTAAAATAAAGAAACCTTTTATTTAAATGCACCAAAAAGAAGAAAATAAACTGAACCTATTTTGTTAACATTATGAAATTTCATATGATATATTAAAAGCTTGTCGCGAGAAAACTATTTCTTATAAATTCAATTTGAAGTCATGTGTATCAAGGTCTGAACACCCTTAACAATATTTTCTTTTGTCTTAATTTTCATCGTCCGAAACAATCAGGAAACTTTCCAATTTTCTACACGTTCTCAGTCTAGACAAGAGGGTAACATTTTTCCGAATTCCTACGCGTTACCTATCTAGCTTTCGAGCAATGGTCATTATTTTCCATGTCCGAAACTGTTCAAACATATTGAAATTATATTTAATTTTTCAGAATGGCGAAGGTGTTCTCCACGCCGCTGCATTTTCGGGAAGTCTTCCAGTCTGTAAACAATTGATAGCAGCCGGCGCAAACCCCAGTCTCGAAAACCAAGAAGGACACACTCCTGCTGATATAGCAAAAAGACATAGGCACAATATTGTTCACGACTATTTGAAAAATTGTGCAAATCGCGGCCAAAATAAACAATAGGAACTTCAGACTTATACTATATCAAGTTATCTTTCTGTGTTCTATTATCTGCCTGCTCTGACAAAATTCTGGAAATCTCATGGTCCAGTAGAAAGCGGATTTGAAATCTCTAAAAACACACAATGGTTTAAAAAAAATTGTTTACGTAAGTCGAAAATAGTTTGTATTGTTTGAGTGAACAACAATTGTCCACTTTAAAACTATTTTGCCAATTATTTAGTATTTCAGATTCTTGCAGATTCTCGCAGATTCTTGCAGTGAAATCCCGAAACTCCAACATTTTTGATAGACTGGTTAATATAGTAATTTTTTTGACGGTAACAAAAGACTTCAGTTATAGTGCCTTGAGAATGCAATTTGTAGCGATTTAGGAAAAAAAATCCTTCCTATTGACAAGAAATGCATACTGGTACATATGCAGTATTTAATTTTTTCGTTGTTTTGTCCGACATCATTCAAATGCATGGCCCTTGTCATCATGAAAAATGTAAGTATTGCTCAAAATTATTGTCAATTAGGTAAATTTACCTAAATGTTATGTATAAATGTGTACATTGCTCTCATTTACATGGACTTCAACATAAATAAGTCATAACCTGAATATTTTATTCGAGCACACTGAAAGTTTTCTCATTAATTTTAGTAAAATAAGTTGTGTTACTACTAATAACATAGTTGGTATGTTCACACAAACTTGTTGATCTGTGTTAGGAAAATGTTTTCGTCATGTTGAAAATTGTGGTGTAATTATGTATGAAATATTTGTTATTTATGATATATTTATTCTGTTTGTACTTAATGTTGAGGGAAATGTTGATAATAAATATATCACTTGTTTGAACTCGTTTCATATTTTCCCACCCCCGACTAGTTTGAATAGGACCTGCCAGATCTAGGCTGAAAGCAGTTTATGCCCCTAATCCCTTTTAGACCTGCAGTTTCTCCACCTTTGAATAACATGTGCCCTTTCATTCATAACGAGCATGGCAAATCATTCTCAAAGCTTATTTTATATTAGGATAAAATGGGGATAGTTGTTCATTGGACAGCAGTTTATCGTAATAAAAATCCACTAATTCATTTATACTTTTATTTATTTCCACAAATTAACCGTGTTTTGTCAGCCATTCTGCTCTCTTAGCTAACGCGTCTTATCTATATATCCGATAGGGTTCTCGATGTATCTGGAATTTTCATTCAGACAGGCACGGTTATTCGTTTCAGGCGACTCGCATCTAGAAGACGAATTTCGAAGGGTTGAGAAACGGTGACGCTAGTTACATTACCCTTTGCTTAAAGACATTTCGTCACGAAATGTCATCATTGGGGTGTGTCGGTGCCTCCAAGATTCTCCATATCTGCACTGAAAGGTTCGAGGAAGTAACACTCCACGGTCGTGGAGGATTGTGACAACACACGCCGCTAGATAGATATATTATCTCCAACATTATTCTTATAACTCTCCAATCCTGTATCTAGATCAATAAGATTCTGGTCAACCATCGTACCTCTTAGTTTGATGAAGCTCTTCCAGAATGATTCTTGTTACTAGGAATATGTTTCTCTCCAACTTCTAGATTCTGTTCGCATATTTCCTGGAGTCGACTGAATTTTTCGGAGAACACCACGGTGATGCCTCTAGACATTCGGAGAGCTTCTGCTACAGCTCATAATAAGTCGGCACCTTGGAAAGTGCTCGTAGCGTATCTCAAGTTACCCCACATACGAGCCCGTATAGCACCTTTTGTCCGTTTTAGTACCGTGAGGTTCATACTCCACCTTTTAACTCTCCAATCCAGCCCATCAAGTTTTTGATCCATCATCGTATTTCTCCGTTTGAAAAGTTTGAAAAGATTCTTGGTTAAACACCCCTCAACCCATGTATTATGTTCCCGTGATTCCTGGTGTTGACCGAATTTGTTGGAGAGCACCACAGCGATGAATCTATATGTTTGAAGATCTTCTGTCACAGTTAGCTAGCGCATAATCAAAGGGCACATTAAAAAAGTCTCGTGGTGCCTCTCAATTTATCCCATGTAGGACTTTATAAGGACATGAACTTAGACGAGGTCACTTTTTCTTTTCACGACCTTACATGGACCTTTCCACGACATTTAGGATTGTACAGCACATGTGTCCTTCATTCTATCGCTGGCACTCCGGATGTTCAAACGGACTCGTTCGTGGATGTCGTCCATTATCTACCGAAGTTTACTTCTGTAGTCTTCTTTTGCGGTGTCACGTCCTGGTGGCGGCCCAAATTTAAGGTCACATGCGTGTTGTAGCCCATGTGATACTATAATGATACTAGCGGGAGTATGGCTGGTTAACTCGTGCACTGCTGAACCATCAGCTAGGCCATCAGGAATATATGGAGGTAGTGGTCCCAGTCTCTTTGGTCGTCAGAGACTACTTATGACAAGTGGCGGTTGATCATCCTATTCATCCCATCGGACTGTGGATGTAGAGCTGTGGTTCTTGAGATTCGGATCTTCAGCAATGGCCACATTTCCTGGGAGAGATTGGACTCGAAGATTCTGCTTCGGCCTGAATGTAGCTCCAATGGAACGCCGAATCGACATATCCACTCTTTTACCAAGACGTCGACGACGTTGATGGCTTCCTCGTTAGGCAGGGCATATAATTCGGCTCATTTTTATATCAACGGCGATTTTATCAAATGCGCTGCCATTGGTGGCATCGCATACGGCACATTTTCTGCACCAGTTCTTGACGTCATCTTGGCAATCGGCCCAGTGAAACCGTTGCCTCACTTTGTGCAGGGTCTTCATCGTCACTCCCAGATGTCCTTCGGCAACCCCAACTTGGATTTCTCGGAAAACCTGTTGTCTTCTGTTTCAGGTGACTTTCTTTTCCACCATCGTCTGACTTCAACATACGTTTCAGGACTCAGTTGTCATGGTGAGTGAATTCTTTAGGGACCAGTGGGATTAAACGGTTGGTGAATAACTTGCGTTTTCTTGCCGTGACGGTCTTCGAATAGGTACCCCCTTCTTTCAGCCGATGACTACACCAAGATCGATTCCTTCTCTGCCTGTCGGAATTGTGAGCAGTCATCTGGGCATGTTCATAGTCCCGGCTCGATGTTCGATCTCGAAATCGAAGTCTTGGAGTCTTTCTATCCAATATGTTACTTGACCCTCGAGATTTTTGAACTGTAAAAGTTCTCAACAGGAATCTTCTTACATACACGTATTTGTGTGCTCTACTCCCTTGACAATATCTAACGGTCTTGAAATAGGTAACTGATGACTTCCTCTTGTTTCTCTTGGATCTGAGACAGAACTGCTCCAAGTCTCACGTTGCTGGCGTCCGTATCCAAAATGAATTTTTTGTTCGGTAGGCAATGGCTCAGAACAGGTGAATTGATCAAAGCTCTTCTTAACTTCCAGAACGAGTCTTGGCGTTCCTCGGGGTTTAACAATGTTGGCCAGCCCAAGTTACATATCGGCGATAGTAAGAGCATAAAGCTAGAATAGTCTGGAGCTGGTGTATGTCCATGGTCCACTCATTTACTGCTTTGATATGATCTACTTACATGTCAATTTACGAATAACCACTCCCCACGCCCATGGGGTGACTGATTATTTAATCCGAGAATCATGTGCCCTGAGTTGACGAAGGAAACGGAAAATTGCGTCCTTTCGCCGCTATAATTTTTAGCTAAGAGAGCTGTGTGTCCATCATTCCACCATTCACCCCTATGATCAGAACCCCTGTTTTAACAGAGTGGTTTGGGAAGAGACTGTGGAGTTTCTATCCTGGAAAGCCATTGAATTCCTCGGTCTGAGATTTCAGCCCACCTGATCTGAGGAAAGTAGAGGTCAAATATTTTGATAAGCCAAGGTCTTGATGTTCTTGAAGAAGAAACCATGTCTTATGTAGATGCTGGAGTACTTGAGTCTCCACAGGTTCAATGTGAACTTTTTATTGAGAGGGTTTCAACTCGGTGACAGAAAACGAGACCAAATGCTCCAATCCCTGCTTTTTCATGGTCGTGGCTATAAGAAAAGTGAGAAAACACAGCAGTTCCGATCGAATTGTTTGAATTATTTAAAATCTTTATGTACTACTACGCCACAGCGTGCAATTAACGACTTCGACTGTTTTGAATAATTTATTATTTTAACTTGTTTTAACGGATATCGTTTTGTTCAATATCAACCAACTGAAATAGAGTTGTTATATTGTGGGAATACGATGAAGCAACTATGGTTGTCAAAACGACTTCAAGAAGCAAAACTTCCTGGAAAATTAAATGTGAGTTTTATTTCAATACCTACTATTTTTACCATGTTACCATGTTTTTATCAACTCGCTTTCTTGTATGTCTGTCCGTCCGGGTGGAATTTTGTAATTGATTTTAAACTAACTTTCCGATGGGCTAGACACTTGAAATTTGGACCATAGCTCAGTGGATGATAATGCATGAAAAAAACTCGGTTTTACTAAAAATAATAATAATCTGAATCAAATTTTGAATTTAGATGAGGATTTGCTTCAACTTTCACTCTCATGAAATAATTTAATAAAAAAAAAATGCCCTGTCCCTTGAAAGCCAGATAAAAAACGCGTAGAAATTCGGAAAAAAATTATAACTTTTTCAGAAACCCGAAAATTTCAGTAGCTCGGACCACATCCTTCTCGAAAAAATGTGTTCTAAAGGCTTCTGGAAGGTAAGAAGGCGTAGAGCGGACTTGCGATATTTAATTTCGAATTGTAACTCTAAATCAGTGTTAATTTCGAGTTACAACTCGAAACTCTCCACAATTTTTTTTCGGGAGTGTAAGAGGTTGGATTACACCCTGTATAGGATAGTTTTCATCCCGATACGTGACCCCAGACATAAAGCAGGAATCGATGAAATGCAAATAACAATTCGTTGGGGAATACCCCTCTTATTCACCAGATCTGCATTAATCCGACTATGTCATCTCTTTCCTCAACTGAAGAAAAGTTTAGGTCGTAATTTTTTTTTTTTAACGAGAGGTTATAGAAGCTGTAAATGCTTGGTTTTCAAAGCAAAATAAATATATTTTGCGTTGCAGATCCGTTGTAATGAACATGAAGAGGAGGGCATGTTGAATAATAAATTATTTTGACTGTGGAAATTTTGTTTGCTTCTATAGTAGGCTAAGAATTGTTCACTGTATCCACGTAAATTCAATTTTACGTATTTACTTTTTCAGAACAGTAATAATATCTGAACCTTCTATGCAAAATGATCTCGCTGTAATTTCTCAAGCACATTACTTCATCTCAGTCCTCGCAGGCTCAAGGTAAAGTGCGTGTCAAACTTTATGAACTTTATCACAAAACGCGCGGAAGTAATAAGTTACATGGATGGTTTCCCCTTGATTACAAAAGCGAGAGAACAAACAAACTTAAAAAAACAATGATTGTTCTGTTTTCGCAAGCAGGCAGCATGTTTAACGTTCAACCTTGTGAAAGTACAGGGATATTCTGCAAATAGTGTTAAATAGTGTGTAAATTGTAGATACTAATCGAAGCGCTGTTGCTAAAATGTTAACCGGACAATCAATCCAATAGAAATGATTTTTGGTACAGAGGCAGTTCTTGAGGAGTATTTAACAAAAAAAAATGTTCTGCACGCGAGCTATAGAAAGTGGGGAAAATTCCCGGGAAAGCTCGGAAAATCAATGACTTGGAAGGAGTTGGAAATTTCGATATAATTATGGAATTGTTTTTGGTCGAAAATTCATAAACTTAACAGTGTTTTGAAGGAAAGTCCCTCAACAATTATCATATATAGCTGGCGGATGTCGGTAGAGGTGGTTCTATTCGATATTCGAAGGTGAAATAATGCTCTTAAACAATGTAATTTTTCTAATATCTTATGTTTTCCTAACGAATTAGCTCGACAAGCTGAGTTTGCACAAAGATTCAGTAGGTCAAATTTGAGCAAATCAGATATAACATTCATTACCAATTCATATTGGGCCTAAATACATCACATTTTTCTGTACCCGTTTAGTTCGTGAAATTTCCGGGAAAGATAGAAAATGATAAATGAAAACTTTGTTATCGAAGGTTTTTAAATACATATATTCTGAATGTACAGGGCCTTGGCAATAAAATGACTAGTACGCTTTTTCAGAAATGATATTTTCACTAATTTCACGTCGATTGTAAAATTAACGGGTACAGAAAAACTTAATTCAGTTAGGTACAAAATGAATTGGGAATTAACAAAAAGGGCGTCGGGGTAAATCTTATATCTCGGAAATCTGAAAATATCAGTAATAGCTCATTATCTCTCAAAGGAAATTTTCGAAAAAACATGCAATATCCTTTTTTATGGAGATTTTTTCCTGAACATTTTTTCTTTATAAAGTAGTCCTCAAGAACAGCCTGTGTGCCAAAACTCAATTCTAACGGATTTGTTGTCAGGTTAAACCCCCTGGATCTTGTGCTAATACATATCCCAACTCCAGCCTACCATCGTGTGACATCAAGAAATATGTGATGTAACAATGTTGCACCGATGCGAAGTTCAGTCTTTCCTTATATTCGACGTATATTTGATGTTACAGTCACAATAACACATCACAAAAATATACTGTTTCTTCAAATAGTAAGTATCTTCTTAGGTACAGAAAACTCATCAAAATTCCAGAATCGGGATCCAACAACTTGGTAGAGTTCAATGGGAATAAAACCCAAGCATGTCTCAAATATGTTCCGTTTCAATGCTCGGTATTACCATCAGCAGTACCCTTTTACAAGAAAACCATGTTAGGTCCATTGGTTTTCTGTTTCACTCCAAGAAGTATTTCACTTCCGGACAACTGAGTATATGATCTAGAAGACACAAATCCGATCTGTCCTGGGATACTGTTGCCATATATGAAGTGCGGCAACGAAACATAATTGAAACTTTTAGATTCTGTTAAAAAAATAAGAGCTACTCGACTCGTCGGTGATACTTCGTTTACAAGCTCGCTCACTTCTCTGGAACACCGCAGAAAGGTTGGCGATATGTCTCTGTTCTAAAGATACTTTCATGGACAATGCTCTTCCGAAACATCATCAATCGTTACACCGTTAGCGGTCCCATCGAGACTGACCCGTCGACCTCAGTCCTCACATTCACACGCCGTCACTTTGGAGACATGTCCAGAATTTATTTTCAAGGGCTCGTTCTTCCAACGAACGGTAAAGCTTTGGAACTTGCTGTCTCGGAAAGAGTTCCCTGAGGCATACAGCCTGGAAAATTATTCCTTCAATTGTTATGATGTTCTCTGCGAAATTCGCACACACATGAATTTCAACATTCAGAAAAATCTCCCTGTATGATCTGTTACGGTAATCTTTACGATAGTTCATTATTTGTTAGCAATAATTTCATAACTCTGAATTGAAATATCCGAGTAGTTTGCTGCGCGTTGGAAAACGCCATAAAATGTTAATTTGAATAGATTGAATATCAATTGATACTTTTTATGGTTAGCTTTGACAGTAATGTGATGTGTTGTCTTAGTGTACGTTGAAGGATATGATAAAGAACTACTGTAAGTAAATATTTGTAACTCAAATGACTGGAAGATGTGAAGTTATTGGATTGTTGTGAAGACATGACAAATAGATTTTTTGTTTGTTTATCATTGATAATTATTTTATAATTACCAACTATGCTACGGTTTTCAGGGTTTCAAACTAATTGTTTTACTCGCGAAAATTTCCACGCAGATTGGTTTTGGTATGGAAAATGAGACCAATATATATATATAGGTATATTTTTTTATTTGTGAAAACGAGCCATATATAATTTTATGTTAGATAATCTTCAACTCTTAAAATGAAAATAGCCGGCATATCTTCTTCGTTTACCAGAAAATCCTATGTCGAAGTCTCAGTTGATAAAAATAATCTGAACTGCAAAAATTATTGTACTTTCTATTAGAAATCAAATCAAATCAATTCAAATTATGCTTCAATGTCCAAGAAACATAAATCCCTACTGTCAAAGCTTGAGAGATTGATGTACGTGCGTCTTTTTATAGTTTTGACCGGTTCGACGTACAAGAAAAAACCGTTTGGAGGTATCACCGATACTACTTTTTTAAATTAAAGACATGGTGCATTGCTCGACAGGGGTCGCAAGGGGATACATCAACTCCTTTCAGTTTTCTTCACAACCATCTAAATATTTGCAAATTTCTGGAATTCTTTTTTTTTTCCAATTTCGATCTCTAATTCTATTTCGCTCATCTTAAAATTCTCACCTAATCTGACCGATCGGGAAAAACAACTCGTGTTATCGCGATAACACCAGCTGTCTTTCAATTCTGATTGGAGGATCAGCTTAGGTATTTTCAGCGATGTAACCATGACGAAATGAATACGTTTGACAGTTCGATCAATAATAAATATAGCTGGATATGTCAGAATGAGTCGCTTCACCGCAAATTCAAATGAAATTATGAAACGAAACATTTTATAATATTGACGATTTTAATTATTTGTTTATGACTGTCATACATTGTCCGTATTTATATCTATTAATGAAGAAACTTTATTCGTGAAATAGTCTAATAAAATTCAACTCCTGATTGAATTTATCTCATAAGTCTGTCTTTTATTTTTGAACTCAACTGACTTGCGGACTAGTGGTGTTTTCACGAAGCAATTCAGCTTCGTTCAGAAATAATTATTCTCTTCGGAAAATTATTTCTCATGACGTCACAAGTATGCAAATTGAAATCAAAGATTTGCGCATACACTTATGGGTATGGTCAAGGTATGGTCCGTATATCGCCGAACATTTCAGATCGGTAAGTAGCGGTTTCTGAGTTTTCAAGCAACCATCGGCTCCACATATACGGATCCCTTTTATTGTTATTTGTTTTTAGTCAACAATTTGAAATAATTTTGTTAAAAGTGTGATTTTTTCTTCAAAAAACGATGAAATATAATGCTTTAACACCCAAAGACCTTTTTTGAGATAAATATTAGATTTTTGAACCAAAGTTTCAAATCTGGCACTCAATAAAATGATTCCAATTCACAAATGACAAGCGGTTCCCGAGTTACCGAGCAAAAAGTACGGTTGCTCTGGTGACAGATAAATCACCGAAGTTTAAGGAAATAGCCACCGAATTTTCAGGAATTTGGTATCTACGGACCGCCAAATTACTAACCAGAGTAACCAAGGATACATACGGACCATACCCTAACCCTAAATAACTAAAAATGACATTGACATTTGAAATTTTGACATTTGACAATGGGATTTAAATAAAAATACATTTTTCAATTAGTTTAAAGTAATTATTTAACAGGTCTATAATTCAAACTTTACATTCCGTATACAGAATGGCTCCAGACAGTACAGAACCAGCTAAAACAAAAAAGCCTTCGGGTGAGTGCGGAAATACTGAAAATTATACAATCTTGTCGACGTATCTACCCAGTTTATACACCCATTTATTGATTACAGATAAGACTGAATTATTAAGCACTGGAATATGATTCTACTCTTTTGAAGAAATTGTTCTTGTTTAACCTCGGTCAAGGTATTGAGGCCAGCAGGAATGCATTATTTATTCATGAATGAAAATAATATCTGCCTTTTGCTAATCAATAACGTGGTATTCTCTATAAATTCACTCATCTCTCAGTACAAACATTGTCGCAATGTGTAATGTATCCCATCATTTTGCAATAAAGCTGGAGCACTACTGAATCTTTACATTCCGACAGACTCTCCTAGTATGAGGTAAATTGATCTTTTCGTAAACAAATATTTTTTTCTATTCCAGATAGCGCATTCAAGCAACAGCGGCTACCAGCATGGCAACCTATTTTAACAGCGGGAACTGTCCTTCCAACGTTCTTCATTATCGGTGTAGCCTTCATTCCTGTAGGCATTGGACTCCTTTATTTTTCCGATGAAGTGAAAGAAATTGTGGTAGACTATACAAACTGTAAGAAGGTGATTGAGGACAATGGGGACTGGACACTCACAAATGAGACCTGTGCTAGCATCATTCATAAAAATAGTAGTGAAACCTGTATCTGCAAAAAGAATTTCACCATAGATAAGGACTTTGAGGTAAGACAAGTTCTTAGTATTCAAGGAGCTTCAATTTAAGATTTTTTTGTTTATGAGTGTCAATATCTTGAATGTCTCTTTGAAAGTCCCTACTTTTCCATTTATACAGTGTGTCCTACTTGAGCAGCCACACTGTCTTTTTTTGTTGAGAACGAAATGATGAATATAGTTGATCAATTTTCAGGGTAAAGTTTACATGTATTATGGTTTGAATAATTATTATCAAAACCATCGTCGATACGTCAAATCTAGAGATGATAATCAGCTACTTGGAATATTGAACCCTGAGCCATCGGGTGACTGTGACCCTTTCGCTTTCATCAATAAAACCAGTAACACAAGGAAGCCAATTGCACCCTGTGGAGCCATAGCTAATTCGATGTTCAATGGTAAGTAAATAAAATTCCAAAGGGGGTGAATATTCAGTGAAGGGTCAAAAAAATTTCATTGTATGATTTCAAAATTTTTGGTACTATTAGATGATGCATGTAGCAAAGTAATCATTTTGTCGAAAGAACCTGGCAGTGCCGATGTGGCAGTGGCAGTTTGTAACCTTGAAAAAATTGTTATATTTCACTACAAAAATTACTTACAAAAACCCACACAGCATTACTTTTGAAGAATAAAATGTTTCAACAGTTAATATAAAACAATTTTTGTTTATTAGACCAATCAATTCCAATATGAATTCCGAAAGATGTTTCATCTTGCTGCTTATCAGATTTGAACTTACAAAAAGACCATGTTCAATCTAAAGTGACGTCTTATCATATCCGAATATCTACAATTTAACATAATTACAAATGTCGATTTTCTGTCCTAAACTCTAGAGAAGGGTCAGCAGATTGACTCTATTTACACTGATTTCTCTAAGCTAATCACCAATCCCCAATTCATAAACTTAGTCTCTATGGCTTGGATGGCTCAGCACTCCAGTGGCTAGGCAGCTATTTATCCAGCAGGTCGCAGATAGTCAGAGTTGATCATTACTACTCCCACACGTTCCACGTAACAGAAGGAGTTCTTCAAGGGTCACATCTGGGCCCCCTCTTGTTCATTTTCTTTATTGATGACATTACTTCCTGTTTTCCAAATAGCAATGCCTTATTATTTGAGGGTGATCAGGAATGATTCAGAATTATACATGATCCTGAAGATGCTTTTCTTATTCAATGTGATCTATATAACCTATCAACTTGGTGCTCATCAAATGGCATAGACTCGAATCCCGATAAATGTCACATTATGAGTTTCTACCGTTCCCACCATCCAGTTTTATTCGATTATGATATCAATAGGCAGTTGCTGAACCAAATTAAAGATGCTGGTGTTATCCTTGACTCTTCTCTAAGCTTCAATCTCCATATTACAAATATAGTGCAGAAAGCCATGAAAATGTCAGGCTTCATCAAGGGAACAACATTGTACAACTATGAGAATATCAACTCAAAAGAAACTTGGCAAGGGTCATGAATACTTGCTCTTTTTTCCAAGGCCTATTAGCAGTGTTGCCAATGAGCGGAGAATTCTACGCTTTTCGGACAATTTGGAAGTTTATGGAGAATTTGGCAGAGAATTTGTGGAGAATAATAGCTCATAGAGAAACATTGTCTTGGCGTTTTAAAGAATGTTTGTATATTCCCAGTAATCTACAGGCAAATACAATTACACTGTTTTCTCTGGTAATCTATGTGAACACAGAACCCCGCACATTCTGATTTCTGAACTTGTGAGTTTTTGAGCATTTTGTATTTCACAGAACATTTAAGGTAAGGTGTTCTGTGGTAGTAGTCAGTCACTGTTCTGTTTTGCAAATGTCAGATCGATGGGGACTTTTCACATATCCTTTATAATGATGTTCCGAACATTCATACAAATTTTCGGCTCTATGCGAATTTTTGTAACCTTGCATGTCTAACTTGACGGGGCTAAGAAATTGAAAAAAAAATTAATTTAATATATATTCATTGTTGAAATTCAGATAAACTCACCTTGGAGATGTGGGAAAATTCAGCAACAAAAATACCAGTTCCTCTTCTCAAGACTCAAATTGCCTGGGAGTCCGACAAGAGAATAAAGTTTCTCAACCCTAAAGGAGACTTGAAAAAAGCTCTTGAGGGTTTCGAGAAGCCTGTAGCTTGGAAGAAACCAATATATGAACTTGACTTGGAAAATCCGGAGAATAATGGTTTCCAAAATGAGGATTTTATAGTGTGGATGAGGACCGCTGCATTGCCAAATTTCAGGAAACTCTATCGTCGAATAAATCACACTGAGATCAAATTCGCCAACGGATTGATGAAGGGAAAGTATACTCTGACGATAGAATATAGTAAGTATGATTTATTGGTTATGTCATTCGTGTTTTACAATTTGAAATTCACCTTATTTATATCCATTACTATTCTCTTAACTTCTCTAGAAAATGAAAATATATTGGAATTCATTACCTTGAACCATACTGAAGTTGTAGTATTAGGGGATTTTAATGTAAACTTTATCACACTCAGTAAAGGAAAAAATATATTGTTAATTTTGCATATTTACTAATTTTATTATTTTATCACTTATAATTCATGAGAGGTTTGTATTTTATCGGGTAATTTGGGTTGTTTGATGAGAAACTCTTTCCTAGCAATTAGACGAGAAAAACTCTCAACTATTAAAAACGTTTTTAGGTTGACAATTTTTCAAGTCAAATAGCTAAAGGAAACAGTTTAGAATTTGAACCAGGGTTTTTCCTGATTTAAATCTCTTGATTTGAATCACGATTTAAGTCAAGTGATATTTTTATTTTATCCAATGTATAAAATAAAAAATATGAAATCAGAAATAATATTTATTTATTTTACAAAATATAGACAAAATACAAATTAAACTGATACAAACTGCAAATAAAACTATATTCTTAATTTAAAAAAATAGCAGATATTTAAAAAAAATGTACATGTCACTCTACTACCAGTAGATTCTTTTTCTGAATATTAAATATTTCCAAATTGTGTCTTTCCCTCCTTCCACTCATATTTATTTTAAACTTACTTTACTCTTCATTTATTCAGTTGAATTAACTTTCATTTTAATTTTTGATTAACTTGGGTTATTTTACTTGGGCAAAGTCTCAATAAAATTTGTCAAATGAATCTGCTTACGAGTTCTCCTCCGTTTCATTGTATTTTGTGCTGTGATTGGTGAAAACAAGATTCGACAGGATTTTTATAGGGGAATTGAGGTGCAAGGCGGCGTGAAGCGATTTCTTGATTTCGCAAGTTTTGACAAGACTAAACCTATACAAGATATGTCAGAACAGGAAAATTCTATTTGGTGTTGTTCCGTTTGCATGTAAAGATACATACATACAAACTTGAAATAGACCAAAACATAATAATCATTATTCAAAATTAGAAAATTTTGGGAGTTTTTGAGGTCAAAGATTATTTTTTGTCGAAATTCATAAATCCAAGATGACGGTCGAGTTTTGTAATTATGGTCTGATTATCTTCAAAATTAGTATGTGGGGGTATTTGGAGTCAAAGATCATGAATGTTGTGTTAAAATTCATAAACACAAGATGGCGGACGAGTTAATGTCATTGAAGAGCTCTAGATAGCTCAAAACTCATAGGAAACAGGCTTTGTAATAACCAAAACAATAACTGAAAATTACAAAAAATAAGACAAAGAGAAGCCATCATTCAAATGAGCGCTAAAAGGTAAAAAAAATCTTTAGATGTGTTATGTAGGTTATTAGAATTACCTACATCACACTTCTGAAGAAATTGGCTTTGTAGCGAATTTGAATAGAAGCTCGTCTTTAAATTTTTTACCATTTTATTTCAATTATTATTTATTTTTTTTGAAAAATCGTTTTATGTCAGTTCTTTGTATCAAACAAAACACCAGAAGGTAATTATTCCGTTTTTTTTTCAGATTATGATGTTAGTACGTTTTCCGGATCGAAACAAATGATTCTCAGCACCACATCTCTACTGGGTGGTAAAAATCCTTTCCTAGGAATAGCCTACATTGTAACAGGTTGTGTCTGCTTACTCTTAGGCATCGCCTTACTGTTCATTCACATCAAATGTGGCAAAAGGTATGTTGAAACACTTCAGGCTCAAGTTTTGTTTTTGTACACATTTACTTCTCCTTGTGACCTTGTGCATGAATTGTTTTGTTGCTAAAATTAATATTTCTTTTCAGTACCAGCGAAATGATAAATGTTAATCCACGGACACCTTATCAGTAAAATAATTCAAATTAAACTGCCTGCCAAATAAACTGGATTTTGTTTCATTAGAACCAACCACATTTGAAGCAGAGGACTAGCAGAACTGTTAATTTTACTTTAAAAAAGAGTTTTGATTTTGAAGTAAGTACTCAGGAAACTTAAAATGCCATTCTTCAGCTGTTTTACCATCTAAATCTGAATAGGTTCTGTTGAAACGGAGATGTAAGCAACCTGAAATGCCAACTGTTTTACTTTTGGTACATTCCTTAGATAGTTCACACAAAGTGGCCTTCGATGTTAGTTTAATAAGATAATATATTATAGATGATAAAGTTATGAAAAATATCACTTCTAGTAATTCTGTTAATTAATCGATCTCAATATTTTATTCCCGAATGGTATTGGTTGAAATCAGATTATTCGCAATGTTCTCACAATAAAAGAATCTGGTCCGAGATGCCAACTTATATTATTTCGAAATGTTCTGTCAGGGTGTCAAATTGTACAAGAATAACATATTTATGAAAATTTCACCTTGATTTGCTTATGTTTGATCAAAGGTTAGAAAATAAAATAATAGGGAGTTGAAGTGCAATCGTGAACTTGAACGTTAACATACAAATTGACAGCTTAACATGCGTATGGGTGATTTACAGGTGGATATAATCTTACGAAATTTCACTTAGACGTTTAAAATCAACATACCCTATCCGCGAGACTACTGAATGGTGCCGAAAAACTTTTTTTGAAAAATAACCTCACAGATAATGAGATAAAAAAACTGATATGCAGTAAGTAAATATCATTACCTTTCAAAATATATTAAGAATAATAACAGGTGTTTACGTGATACCATCTAATAACTCTTCCCATAATGTTGGTTTCTTTTTTTTTACCTTTAAATGTATTATGTATATGTACTAAATCATATGGGAAGCAGAAAGAGGAATTTGAACAGAAAAGGCTCGAGTTACAAGAAAAATACTATACAAACTACTATAGAAGATGAATACTGGAGTCTTTTACTTTTATAAATGCTAGAAAGCCTTGAGAATGAAATGGAATCCATTGGTAATGATGATAGGTATTAGTATGACATATATATCCTCTACAAAGAAAAATATATTAGGAACATTACCAAGCTTGCCTTAAACAACTATCAGACTTGTCAGAATTCAACATTGAAGTTCTGCACAATTTTATTGGACAAGAACAACTTGCACACTTCAAAAAGAAGATATCGGACACAAAATGATCTCAGTCGTTCGGTGAACTTCGGATGTGGTGCCAATTTAGAGGTTCAGGTTAAATATTGTCACCATATTCAGCCTTTTTAGAAAATGTAAAAATGTTTTACGATTTTTCAAGAAGGTAGAATTGTTGAAATACGGGATTTTTACCACATCCAAAGTTCACTGAATGATCGAGCTGCTAGTATCTAACATTTAACCAATTACATGAAATCTACATAAGTGGTAGTGAAAACTGAGTTTTAAAATTCTGAAACAAACATACCAACATAAATTTAATCAATCAAAAGTAACCTTAATGAAAATCAAGATATTATTGAAATAATTAGTTTTAATGAGCCTAATAACATTTACCGACTTTATTAGATGAAGCAAACTTGATTCTGTTAAATTTGCTCTGGAATTTCTGTTCCATAGTTTTTGAAAATTTTCAGAATTATTTAAGTTGGCAACTTGTAGCGTATCTCCCTATTACCTTTATATTCTGCTTAAGAATAATAACAGAGGCTTGTGTATTGTGTTCATACATGATGCATGACCACCTGATCTTCGGCATTTTCCCATTAATATTTTTTTGTATTTTTATGAAATTACTTTGTGACATTTATATTGTGGGAAATAAAGACCTATTATTATTATTATTATTATTATTATTAATTTTGTATTTTTTTTCATTTAGGTTATGTTATCTAAAGGTATCTTTAGACGCTGTTATAATGTTGGTGTTGTCGCCTACCTATAAAACAATTTTTTTTTTAATAATACAAGTCCTTGTCAAAAATTTATGTTTCCATGTGACCGTTACTTCAATTTCACCACATTAAACCTAACATTTGCAAAAAGACGCAACCACTTTTTTCACCATGCTTTCATGAGTGCACTGTTAGAATGGTTGTATAGGTACTTAGTCAGAAAGTTACCATATTGACTTAATTTACTGGGAGACATTTGTGGCAGTGAAGCTTGTTTCACTCTTCAAACAAGGGGCAAGGGAACTGATGCAAAAACTTTAAGAGCGCACAAACATGACGTAAACCTAATGTCAGGAACGTAAATGTGAAGTTGTGAACAACACCAATTTTATCATTTCCTCCTCATTTTCGTCCATGATTATTGGAAATGTAGAACTATGGAATTATCGAAACATCAGTTTGAAAACACCACAAGATGAAAGAAGTGTTTTCAAAAAGTCTTGTCATTGGTATGAAATGAAACAATGACGGCATTTGATTGGCTGGATATGAGGGGAATTTGTCAACAAGAGTCGATTTCAGAGTCCTTTTTGGTAATTCTATCAACTGAATAATTCTATCTGATTTTGAAACAAATTATGGAGAAAGAAAAATCCAAGAGATGATGAATAATGAATGCTTGTGTCAATTAGGGGACAATCAGTTGGAATTTGTGATATATCTGTTTTATTTCATAGTGTCAGTCACAATCAAGCCTGACTTTATTGCAATATTTCTCTAATGGGTAGTATATTACATTGTGACACTTTTGGACTACCAACCGTTTTTTATCAGTTGCTCTGGTGACACATGAGTATATTTGTCAGGATGAGCCTTTCATGAATAACTATTTTTCATTTTGTACTTCAAGATACTAGTACTCATATGAAACGATTAATTATTATAACCAACTATGGCAACGGAACAAAAACTCATGCAGTAGATATGCCAAATTACAAACGGATTGAAGGTTCATTTCCGAACACTTTACTATTCGCAGCGTTATTATTTCTATTTACGTTACTGTTCGTATTTACGTTACCGTTCGTATTTACGTTACTGTTTTTATTAACGTACCTGTACGCATTTACGTTTCCGTCATTTGTGAGAAAGCTTAAGTAGGGATAGCAATGTTCACTTATGTACATATCGGTTTCTCTAGTGTGATTATAATTCAAGAACATATACAACCACTCAAACTGACAAATGTCAAAACTAAGTCAGTATCACCCGAAGCGCGTTTTGCCAAAGTTAATATCAGCAGCAGTGCTGAGCTTATACATTTATTGGAAAAATGCGCTTTAAATGAAATGGGGGTTGTTTAAGTGTTTTTGAATTTGTAATAATGGTGAACAATAAATCGTTCTAATGTTCTCCAAATAGTTGAAAATAAATTCATTGGATTCAATGAGTCCCAATTCACTATTCGTCTCATATGTTTCACTCCAAGTTGATATTTCAATTGACTAATACTTCCATTTGAGTGAGTTTTGATTTTAAGCCACATCTTGTATGTAATATTGATTTTGAATTACATAATTGTTCATCTACCCAAACATTGCTTATAATGCTTTCATGTAGTTGATTTAATTGAAGTTCATAGGTTTGATGATAGGTTTTTGAAGTGTTTATAAAAGTATTGTTAATTATAATTATGTTTATGTTGTTTTAAGGATTTTATGATTGTGATAGTAATTAATGTAAACTTGTTTGTATATATTTTGTATATTTTGTTAACATTAATTAAAATTATGCCGCCAAAATATTATTTTTTATTACATGACTTATTCATTATAAAAGTAACATGGAAAATTCAAGAAACTCCTAAAAATGGAAATTTTAATACAAATTTAAAATATTGAAAGTAATTTGAAATATATCACAGCCATTTTCATTCAAAATAATTATTAAATTATATACCTATCTTGAAAATCTTGTTTGAATCCAATTATCTCAAACCAGTCAAAATAAAATCACCAATAAAATTTGAAAAACCATACATCACTTTGTAACCTGAAATATAAGTTCAAATTGCAAAATGAGACGTTTCAGAACATTTTTCATTTTTCCTGGAATAAACATGTCATTTTGAAACAAAAAAATCAAATAAAATTAAATGTAAAAATAAATTATAAAATGAAGTTAAAGAACATAAATATTTAGGCCTGATCATTGATAAGAATGTTAATTTTGAAAGCCATTAAATATAATTTAGAAATTCATTATTCCTTTCATTGAAACAATAGAAGAATAAATTTTCTAAATGTTCAGATTCAACATCTCATTTATAATGCTCATATTGTTTTGCATATTAGATATATAATAGCAATCTTGTATTAAAAACCAAAAAGACAAAATTTATCATTTCTATGGCTAAGAGGACAAATATTGTATACCCAAAAATTTATTTTTGAGTAAAATCAATAATATTTCCCCTCGTTTGAATAAAAGTCATAATATCACATTTTCGACAATGGACATACAATATCTGTCCTCTTAGCCATCTATTTGATGAATAAAGAAATGAAAGTATTATTTACAGAACCATGGGAAACACCTTCCTTACAATAATACAAAGATACTGAAAGTTTTACATTAGATAAACTAATAGAATTCGAAAGAGCAAAATTCGTATACAGGGTGACAAATAATTTACAAAAAAGTAAGTCATTAAAAAAAAAATGAAGACTGCATGACTATAATACCAGAAATGCAAATAACTTCAATTTAAATAACATCCATTCAAATAAAGCCAAAAACAACCCTGTATCTGCTTTTATAGAAACTGACAAAAAACTTCCCGATGATATAAACAATCAATAAAGATTATACATATTTTCATGTTGATGTTCATCAATCAATACAAATGTAAAGTTGTTAAATTTTCATTATTTATTAATTTTGAAATTCCTAGAACTTATATTCATATTTGATATATTCCTTATACCAAAACTCGTTCTGTTTGGAAGGTGTATAAATAAATAAATGAATAATGATAAATTAATACATGAAAAAAACTCAAACACGATGAAAGTATCAGTGGTGGTATCGAAACATTTGAAATTTGTATTTGTGAATAAACCTTAAGAAATGTATAAAATTTAGAACTAGAGAGCATATGTATGATATGTATTTTATCAGAGGTCGGCTGAAGGCCATCAGTTCAGTCTTATCAAGGTAAGGTGATTCAATCATTGTTGATTAATCTGTGAAAGAATAAAGAATAGCTGTTTTTTGTCTTGTTTTAATTCAAAATTGTTTGAATTAGTTGATGTTCAATATAAATTAATTGAGTGGCAAAAATTCATTTACGTTGACCAATGTTTTTTTCACAATAAATTAAATAACTGCTATGGCCAATAAAAAAATGAAAAATCGAGAAAACCAATACTTATATCTATACTATTTTGAATTCATTGAAGTTAATTGTAATCTGACCTGACTTCACAAAAACATTGTTGCTAAGAAATTAGTTTCAAAGTAAAATTAAAACATTAATCACACAATTTCAACAATATTTCATACATGACTGATATTTTGTATTTCAGATGATTTCAAACAAAATATTTTATTGTCTGAAGATTTAAATATCATTGACAAAGTCCTATGCAGAAGATAAGTCATTATAGAAGTTATAAAACATATTCAAAGAACTTTTCTTCAATTACGTAAATAATAGAAGAAAACTGTTTATACAAACGTAGCTCTTCACAAGTACTGAAATTTGAAGAAAAAACATTTCAAATCAATACATTCCAAAAGTCTGTTGTAGCTCAAATTGAGCAATACTAATAGTAGTCTTTTTTTAGTTTTTGTCATTTCTTTCTTTTACTTGGTGGAGAATCAATAATACTCAAAATTATATTGCAGTCTTCATCTCCTTTAACTTCGCTTATTTCGACTTGTGGTGGTGTGTCAATAATAGACATCAATATGCTATCTTCCCATTCCTCTCCTAATTGGCATTCATCAATCAGCTCACATTTTTTATTTTCGTTCTCAACATCTTCCAGATTTTCTAAATGTGAGCCTTCCTTTTTGCATTCTATTGATTCTAAACATTCTTCATTACTCTTTCCAGGGCGTTGATGATACTGATTGTGTTTTATAACATCAGAAATATCAGATTGTAAATCTAAAATGCTCAATAATAAGCAGTCTTCAATCTCGTGCTCTTTTTTGTTCGGTTCAATTTTTACATTACTGAATGTTGAAAGAGTTGACTGAACTGTGATGTCTTGTACTACTTCACAGTCTCTTGGCCTGTCTTCAATTTCTATTATTTCGGATTTCCAATCTACACTACTTTTATTTTTTTGTGATGTTTCCACTAAAAATGCAGATTCTCCTGAAATTCTCACTTTTCGAACTGGTGAAACTAACGAGTCTATTGTTCCACCAGATTTTCTTTCATAATCCAGCTTTCCTTCTGTACTACCAACTACTATACTGTCTAAATCGATTGTGTCTCTAGGTGGAGAATTGAGAATATCCAATTTCTCAAACGATTGTTTAAAACCCGTAATCTTTGGGCTTGTTGAAGTTCTAACAGGAAATAATTTGGGTATTTCTTTGATTTCTTCTTTTGGTTTGAATTCCGCCAAATGTTCCTGAATGAGCATATTCATTTCTTTATTAGCATAGGGGTCTTTATATTTCACACAGGCTTCAATGTCTTTAGGTTTCAGAAGTCGAATAAGTTCAACACCTTCCTCATACGAAGCGTGGGTAGAGTAACAAATATAATGCATACCAGAATTGAAGTTTGAAGGACCATCTTTCAAGTTATCTTGTGTCCAACGCAGAGCTGATATTTTTATAGTCTTCAAATAACTGTCTAGGCGGAAATCACACATATGCTGGTATGCTACCCCACAATTGCAATGTATTTGTGTGATAGAACCATCCATCGTAACAGACATGTCCATTTCTGGGATAAGAGAATAGAATGCATACATATCTTTATTAACATGTACAGGAATATTGAATTTCTTGAAAATCTCATTGAAAATATACTCATAACCGTATTTAGCACTGGTTTCTAGTTTAACAAGAAATTGTTTTCCTCTTTGCATCCATTCTTCAACAACTTCACACAGCTCTTTCAAGCTTTCTTCGCGTTTAGGGAAATTCATATAAGTTTTCAAGAAGAAAGTTGTGTCTAAATAGATTTTGTCTATGAGTTTGATTTCATTTGCGGAATTGTAGAAAGATTTAAATTTCGCGGTATCATGTTTATTTATTCTGTAATCTCCCGTATATAGAATACGTTTCTCACCTTCGAAAAGAAACATCACTGATCCTGGACAGTGGCCTGCTGGAATTAGCGTTACAGAAAAGCTGTATTTTCTCAAATGAACCGCTGTAGGGCTATATAAATGCAATTCTATCAAGTTACCTGCAATATAGGGAAACATTTTCCTCAAAATAACACAGGATATTTCGGAAGCATATAAGTTTTTACATGTTTCCACCAGCTGTTCCTGAAAATAAAAAGAACTCAGTCCAACCATGTGATCTGTGTGACAATGAGATAGGAAATATGCTTCAGAATCCAAGTTTTCACCATCAAATCGATCTACGCTGATCTGCAGCATTTCTTGAATTTTCCCGCTAAAAGTGCTCATCCTCAATTTCAAATTTCCCGCGTCGAAGTTTGACAGCACAGGAAGTGATCTTTTGTTTTGGCGGTCGTACTCGCAGCGTAGTCCTACAGAAGTTGTAGGTTATTTATCCGCTAACCTAGTTTTTCCAAGTAATTCACAACTGGAAAATTAGTGACAGTCATTGTTTTATTATTATTTCAAGTAGAAGATAAAAATATGAAATTATACACACCTCCGATGTAAGTGTGAATATGTCGAGAAATTGGGTAAATTAGTGAAATACGTTTAGCACCTCCGACTACAAGCGGCCATTTGCCATCATCGAAGTGAAGGTCGTCGTTAGCGTATCATAAAGCTTGGTTAGGTTGTCAATATTTTATTAAAATGAACATGTAAGTATCTAATTTATTGTTAAATTAAACCACGGGAAGGCTTATTTTGTAATTTTGATATCTATTGCCTTGCACACTTGTTAAATTGATAAAATTTCTCTGAGATGTATTTTTATATTTCCTTTCTTTCCGTATAGTACGTAATGGAGGTGTATGTCCGCTACCAAGTAATTATTGATAATTTGTGTCAAATTGTCAAATTATTATTCATCAATTTTTCTGTCGTGAATTATTGTAGACATTATTTTGTTTACAAATGTGAAAACGTAAACTAGGCTAACCTCAATTTTAGCATAACCTCAACCTTACTTGTCAAAAATATCAATAACCTAAGATTTAACAGTCTGGGTTGAGTCCATTTTTCTCTGTTCTTAGAAAATTGTTTTTTTTCAATATATTTATTGCAATGGGGTTAAAGATACAACGTTGGGTATGTAGTTATATTTCAGTTCAAAGGTATTCGTCTCCTTGGATACTGTTTATAGAAAAAACTCCTATGAAAAATAATTCTATTTTTAGCATAAATAATAAATACTCGTTTCAGGCGCTTCAGCTGAGTCAACGCACTTATATGAGCTCTTGAAAAAAAATATTTGTTATAAAGACGGTAATTTTTTTCAAGGTGAATTAATTTATTGTTATAATTTCAGTTCTACTTTATAATACCTACCATAAAAAAAGAAACTGAAGAAAATTGAATTTTATTATGATTTGAAGATTCTATATAAGGTATAGGTAATTAATGCAAATAGGGTGAAGTGAGGTAAATGTAATCATGGGGCAAGTGTAATCAGGCACTGTCTAATTTTTTTATTATCGTTTTTAATTTTTTTCCATCTAAAATTTGGAATTGGAACCCGAAATGTTAGTTAATTTATAGATCACCTGTATTTTCTCTTGTTATGCAAGTACGGATGGTAATTTTCAATTTTATATTGCGCTTACAAATAATTTATTGAGGCTTTAATATTTTGCTTGCTTGAGTTATTTTCAACGAGGAATCCAATCCTGCTGTCAGATTTTGATTTGGATATCTACAAAAACCAAAATAGTGTTGATTATGTTTACCCCACTTAAAGTTATATATGTGGTAAGTGTAATCACGGAGACTGGGGTAAACATAATCACTGATTACATTTGAAAAAATCCGACCAAAATTCTGAAAATTCGATTTTTCATTGGCCCAAACAAATTGACCATCACTCAGTGCCTGCATCAAATATCAAGTTCGTTTTACCAGAACCAAATTTAGGATGTAGAGGAGAATTAACTTTTTCATTATCCTTTGCTACATATAATGTTAAGTAAAAGGACAAACTACATTATGTTCATATATTTCAATAAACGTTTCTGAGACAAATATGATGTCTTGAAGTGGATTTAGTCAACATTTTTGAATTGTTCTTTAATATATGTCAAAATCAAAAGTTGAACATGTTATATCAAATGGCACCATTTATACAATAATATTAAGTTTGTGCTAAAAACACTATTTGATTATTTTGACGCATATGTTTATGATAACACTTGAGCTAATGTTGACTAAATCCACCTTTAAGTATTTATAAATGACAATAGGCTCCATATATTCTTATATCTAAAGTGTTAAATACTTGTTGAATATTTTTATAAATTGACGTCTTGAGAAATTCTACGTGATTCAAGGGGATTTAAGATATGGTCATCCATAACAAATTGAGGCAATTTACCATATTCATAATGCTCAAGTTTGAAGTACTTAATATTTTTATATATTGACAGTCTTATATGCATAACTTTGAAGTTCTCAAATTTTAACTTTATGCACTAATGAAGTGAAAAAATAAAGTATGCCCCTGCCTGGATTTAAAATTTTAATCTGACGCCATATCCCACTTAAAATCACGTCGTCTAGAGTCAAAGTTAAAATCTACAGTGTTGATGTGTTTTGTTGAAAATAAGTATGGGAGATGGTTTTTTCATTGAAGAATTCGAAAAATTTCCTAGTGAAGAGAAGTTGTAAACTGTCATTTGTTAAGTAGTTAATTTAATAAGTAGTAAACCACAAAATTATGCTTTTGTATCCGCTACATCCGCTTTTATTTAATAACTTGAAGTTGATAGGCATGGTTTCCTCAATGTTTGCATTAATAGTGGATTATTTAGAACGAAGTGAAAGCAGCAATACGGCATCGCCAGCAGGACAGGCTGCGCTACACTTCGATAAAGTCGTGCTCAGTATCGTATCAGCAGCGTATGGATATTAATTTCATAACGTTTATTTTCGCGTATGTTGATTTTTATACTAATTTGCTGGGAAATGAAAACCTATCTTAATTTAAAAGCACTCTAATCAATACGCTCGTTTAGTGTGACGTCACGCCGCCAAATTTGTTCGTGTAAGTCAGTCTGGATGTCAACAAAGCGTAACGACTATTGGCTAAGGTCGGATGTTTGCCTCCAATTTGCATCTTAATATTGACTTACACCAATAAAAATTGACGGTGCGACGTCTTCACTAAACGCGCGTATAGCCAAGAAACCATGTATCTCGTTGAACTACTAATGCTTTCACCCCGAAACTGGAATGTGCATTTTGTTAAATCTGTAGTAATTATTGATAAGTGATGAACTTATTATATGTTGGATATTATGTTTTCTGTTGGTACATAATTCGATAAAGTCGTTCTTGGTATCGCGGCAGCAGCATATGAGTGTTAATTTTATAACGTTTATTTCTGCCTATGTTGATTTTTATGTTAATTTGCTGATGAGATGAAAACCTATCTTATTTTGAAAGCAATCTAAAGGTGAGTTCCCAATGCATCGTTTTTGCTTTTCGCGTCACGCGATACGTCATCTTCACGCATAATGATTGGCGAATTGGTTAATCGTGTCAGGAACCGGAATGAGAAGCAGCAATTAGTAATTTAACTTGAGGATACTTGTGTCGAGTTTTGAAACTATACATAAGTACATAGTTATTTTCGTCAAAATTCCTAAGATTATGGCTATCGTTTATGTGCATTCTGTTGAATCTGTAGTAATTATTCGCTGAGTAAGTGATGAAATTCGGATACTTATTATATGGTAAATATTATGTTCTTCTGTTGGCATAATGTACTTGAAAGTGGTTCTATTTTTGCCACTTCAGTGCTGGCATCTAATTTGTGCTAAATTCGATAAAGTCGTGCTCGGTATCGCGGTAAATCATTATTTTGGCGCGCTACAAATAATGTTATTGCCAATGGGAATGTATCCATAATTGTCATTATCATAGTACTAATCACAGTCACTTTTCTTTAGTTTAGCCTCAATCATAACAAATGAATTGTACAGTTTAAATTTCATGATACAGTGACTGTAATTAGGACTATTATGATAATGACAATGACCCATAAATAAATTGACCCTTAATTGTGTGAAAACAGCAGCCAAAAGATAGCAGCTAATTTGGCGAAGATTACCGATCGGTCAGTGGCGTTAGGCTGAGAATTTATTCGAGGTTATGCGCATATGTTAACATAAAAATTGCTATTTGTATTAAGAGGGAGGAAAGTGCTACTTTTCCTCCCGCAGGATGTAGTTTATACATCCAAGCACAAGTAAGATAAAAAATATAAATCCGACACTCCCATGAATTTGCCTAACTGCGTCACAATTTTCATTGATGGGGATTTTTTGGCATAAATTTATTCTTTCAGAGGTGCTCTACAAGATCCATTTGTCAAAATATTATGTCGAACAGAACTTTTACCCCCACCATCAATTATAATAATTTTTAAAATAAAATCAAAGTTTTCGTAAGTTGATGCTACCGAAAGTGCTCTACAAGACCTATTTGACAAAATATTTTGTCTGGCAGTATTTTTACCCCCATCGTCAATTATAATAATTTTCAAAATTAATTCAAAATTCCGTCAGAGTTTCATAAATCTATGCTTCTGAATGTGCTTCGGTAGCACGAAAACTTTGACGGACTTACGAATTAATTTTGAAAAGTATTACACGTTCCTAACGACCTGGCCGATGCAGACAGGTCCGGCTCCAGCTCGTTACATTATACATAAGTACAGAAAATATTAATGAATAAATAAATTAAGCAGATCAAAATAAATTAATCACCAGATAAATGACCACTGCTAGACATAAAAATACTGATTATAATTAACAGAAATCTAAGACGTTCTGTTGTCGCATTATTATTTTGGGCAAACTTACATTTTGTTGTAAGTAGAATTCTTCTGGACTTCCATTGCCTATAAACAAAGCAAATTAATTTTCTGCATGTGTTTTGAGTCAAGACGTTCCAACTAACATCTACTGTCGTTATCAAGTGTGTGAATGCGACAAGATATCTCGGATACTTATTATATTCGTAGCCAACTTACGAAAACGAGACCACCCAACGAGAATAGTGACTCCAAAAAGTGCATTTATCGTGTTCTCTTTGAATGTGGGATGGCTTATGTTGGAGAAACTAAAATGCCACTAAACGTCAGAATCGGTGAATATAAGAAAAATGCCCAGCGAGAAGAAACATCAAAGTCGGGAAAAGCAGATCATGTATGGACGAATCAGCATCGCATGGTCGGAAGTTATCCACAAAGAACATTGGTATAAGAGAGAGTTTATAGAGTCGGCATATATTCTGAATAATTACGTGTTCAGTCAACCGATCATAGAGATTCGGAATGTGTGGAAACCACTTATCACCCAACTAAATCAATTGAAATCTCAATAAAAGGCTGTGTCAAAGTCCTTCATCAAAAATAACGCCCGCCAGAAAAACCCAATTAAGGTCGGTGTACCTGAACAGTCTGAAATGTATTTTATTGTCTCTGATCGGGTACGCTATCACATTCATTAACATTGATGGCCTGAGAGACTCCACGCAGAGCATAATTACCCTAAAGCAGGTGCATTAGTTGAATGCTCATTGCCCATATTGCTATATAATAAGTATCCGAGATATCTTCGCATTCACACACTTGATAAAGACAGTAGATGTTAACTGTTGAAAGGCCGTGTTTTCAAGCATATAATTAACCTTCTTTGTTTCTAGAGAAATTCTAGAAGAATTCTACTCACTGTACATTTTCAACTATATTCAAACTTACATTTTCTTCATTAAAAAAGTTTTCGTCAAATAAAGTTAACCATGTTATCAGCTGGGATCACGTTTGAACCTACCCGAAAAATGGAGGAATCGTTCGGGTTAACATGGGAGGATTCTACCACGGTCGTGCAGACGGAAGAGGTCATATGCGGCATCGAGAATGAAATCCTCCCCTCTGAGAGCGAAGAGTTCACCGGAGGCTCCGAACAGGTTTCCGAGGAAGTTGTTGAGACCAGCGAGATGAACTCCCAGGCCGGCGGTTCCGTCGAACGCATCATGTATCTCAGCGACGGTAACGTTCTGATGATGAACGAGGCGGGGCAACCCACTTACCAAGAACAGCTCATGGAGTGTCAGGTCTCGGAAGAGGTCATCACCGAACAGTGGGGCGATAGTTGCGCCGAGGAGATCGGTGAGTCAAATTAGTGTAATGAAAATATATTTCATTTATTTAAACTGGAAATATGCTATAGCCGACAATTAATTTTCATAAACCTAATAGCGCTTTAGGTATGCAACAACCTTTCCTTCAGAGTCAACCATGAATTATCTGCTATCAGTACTATCTGCCTAAGCCAGGAATCACACTGATCGACTAGGACCGACCGTCCACCTACGACCAAAATTTTCAACACGTATATTCTTATCGCACAACTCACACTGTATAATCGTCATTGACCGTCCTCGACCGTCCTCGACCGTTTTTCAAAGACCATGTTCGAAATTGTAGTCTGCTGGAAATTTTGGTCGGTGTCACACTATTCTGACGTAATGTCATTTTGACACACATTTATGATGAACTTTTGACTTCAACAAAACTCATGTAATATACCTATTATATTTCCTACCGGAAAAATAAAATGTTCTTCTTCAGTATCACTACTGCTCATTATTCAAAGCAAAAATATTGATATTATGAATTTAACTTATTTTCAATGAATGAACGGACAATTCACATAACCGTTCGAATGTCAAATTAATGTCAGATTTACAAAATTATTCTAGTGGTCGGTCGTGGATGGTCGATCAGTGTGACTTTGAAAGTTTTCATTGATCTACTTCTACTTTTGGTCGTAGGTGGACGGTCGCGGACGGTCGGTCCTGGTCGATCAGTGTGATTCCTCACTTAATTGCTACTGGCGTGGTTTTTATATCCACAGTAAACGTTTCTCGATATTTCGGAAATAAGATGTCTAAAGGCGGCGACTGACTTCAGCCGATCAAAATTTGTGGTTAGTTTTGTTTTCTATCACCCAACTGTTTGTTGAACATTATCGATTTACATGACAATACAAATCAAAATTAATAAATAATCACTGTACCGTACAACTAATTGGACGACAAACAAACGGTGACAAAGTGACGATCATTTTGACAGGTGACATAGAGACGTGCACCGTTGTCAGTGCTTCTCAAATGACTATACTTATCTAAGGCTATTAAAGTTTCCAATTTGATCATCTGAAGAAAGTGGGTTATGTAGTATGATTTTGTTGGTAACTATAATACAAGATCAAGAAAACTTGAACAACTCATCATCAATTGATTCTCTTCGATTATGCACATGGTGATCGCAACATGTTGCAACACTGCAAGCGAGAGTGGGGTCGCTCACGACTACCTTCTGCAGGAGCATATGGCTGTCTTCACACTCTTTCACTGATCCAGTGGTGTATACAGTATCGGAAACTTTTCATCTGTGGTATAGACAGAAATCTACGTGAGCAACAAGGAACGCAATGATATGATAATACCACATAAATAAGAGAGACGCGCCTCTCCTACTACCTCGTACGACGAATTAACAACCCACGTCAATATCCCTTCCTCGAGCGAGTAGAGGAGAAATTGTAATGCTCTCTCAACATATAGCAAGGGTTTCTTTACGCTCTCATAAAACCACCATACCCCAGATAAAAACTTTCCGATACTGTATGCGAAGGTTGTCACCAAAAAAAAATATTTAAATCATGGATAGCACACAAATTTTACAGGTGCTTTCCGCACATGACACAGTGGTGGTAGTTCACCCTTGATAGAAACAATTAGTCAATAAAGGAAAAATAAAAACATATACTAATCACCTAACAACTACCAGTAAAAGAAATTGAAAAAAATTGTTAAATCTATTAAAAAGTACTTTCGTTGAAAAATTCTTCCAAACTATAATGGGGTCTATCAGAAAGTCGTGCCTTAACTTATTTTCTAAAATCCATTTAATCCCCTCGACAGTTCCGAGCGCCTTGTCCACTCTTAACAATACTTTTCCTGCAGTAGTGGGTTCTGAAGAAGCAGTCGGGACAGAAGAGCCAAGCCAAGAAGATTGTGACATACCGTTGCCTACTGACCAAGATGAATACACTGCGGCTCGTCCGTATCCGTGTGATTTTTGCAGCAGACGCTTCAGAAAGAAGGCCAATCTCATGAACCACATGGTGGCACATCAGACTGACAGACCCCACGGCTGTAACCTCTGCGGTGTGAGGTATATCAGGAAATGTGATTTGATGAATCATTTGAAGGTTAGTCAGTGGATTTTTGCATATATCATAGGTCTCAGAAATGATTTTTTTTTCTGAACAAACAATACCATCATTTTCACGTTTGCGAATTATACTTTTCGATCTTTGAACATGTTCAAATGCGTGTTTTGATCTTTATTTGTGTTTTATGTGATATGAACTTTGGTTATTAATTTTTCACTTATTACTGAATTTCGACAGGAACCATCATGGTTATATTACACATACTAACAAGTATAAAACCTTCTCAACAAATTTTTTACAAGTTAAACTGTTATTTGAGATTCTATGTCAAGTACTGTATTGAATACTGTCATAGTTATGTAAATGTTTATCATATAAATGTTTGGATATTTCAAGATCCATGCCTACATACCAGAAGCAGATGGATTAGAAGATGAACAAGTTCATACAATGGAGGAATTTGTTGCCACTGAAAAAAAGAAAAAATCAAAACCTGTGACAAGAAAAAGAAAGAAGAAAATTAAGGAAGAGTTTGAACAATTTGAAGATGATACTGGTGAGTACAATTAAAAGTTCTCATCAAATCTCATTTTTTCATATTACGAATAATTTACATTAATGAATTGTCCAGTTTATACAGGTGCATCAAGTTCTCGTACCTATAACTACGTTGAAGAAGATGTTAAGATGGTGGAACAAATACCGAACAATATTAAGGAAAGCTATGAGTACGAACAACAAGAGGAACAACAACCAATTGAAAATCGGTATCCTATTACTGACCCCAGGAAGCCTTTTGTCTGCCAGCACTGTGGCGTTGCCTTTGCTAGAGAGAAAGCCTTGCTATCACATACAAGGTAAGGAAAATCAAATTAAAGGACCGTAACTGTATCTAAATATCTACACATTAGCCCAGAATAGGTAATCCGTTCAGGTTCAGTAAAAATCCACAAAACCACCAAATAGAGAGGAGTGGGAGAGTCAGGGGAGACAAAGAGAGAGGGGGAGAGTCATGGGAGACAAAGAGAGGGAAAGTCAGGGGAGACAAAGAGAGAGAGAGAGAGAGTTAGCAGACACAGAGAGAGCGAGAGAGAGAGAGAGAGAGAGGGAGAGTCAGGGGAGACAAAGAGAGAGAGAGGGAGAGTCAGGGGAGACAAAGAGAGAAAGAGGGAGAGTCAGAGGAGACAGAGAGGGAGAGTCGGGGGGAGACAAAGAAAGGGGGGAGAGTCAGGACAAACAAAGAGAGAGAGAGGGAGAGTCAGGGGAGACAAAGAGAGAGAGGGGGAGAGTCAGGGGAGACAAAGAGAGAGAGAGAGAGCGTATACAGGGTGTTTCCGAAATTGGAGCAATAAATGAAATGGGAAGTAGAAGATAACAAAACGAAATGAAAGGATATTTTTGGAGAAATTGAATTTCAAAGTTTTCAAATTTTTTTTTGGTAATCATAGATAAGAGTCTACAGCCTGCGCAAACCGCACTGAAAGACTGTCAGCTGGCAGACAACCTGTGGCCTGGAGAATCAAACTAGTGCCTCCCAAACAAAGGTAACATAAAGCGATTTCATAAAATTTCATACAATTTTTCGAAAATTCTTGTCATTTATTGATACATTATGGTTCATATAACAACCCATTTTTTATTGCTCCTATTTCGGAAACACCCTGTATAAGACCTCACCATTTATCATGTACTCCTTTGCAGCCATAATAGTTGAGTTTGTTTTGGAGAACAACAACCACCACAGCTTCCCTATTTCTGAGATTGGTAATATAAAATAAATAAATAAATAAATAAATAATGTTGAAGTTAGAGATATAAGGAGTTGTAAATATTTCATAGGATTTCCTGTGAGTTGATAACTTCTCTCTCTCCCTCTTTCCTTTTATATAAGTGCCAGTAAAAAAAATTCATGAATAAATGATCAATTAAATAGTGTTTGTAAATCACACAACAATGTATTCATTATATCTGGTCTTAGTTTATCTCAGACATACCAACATAAAGACATGAAATGGTTCAACCCAAGAACTTTTCTCAATTGAACAGGTATCATAACAGACCGATTTTTTCTAGAAATTTCCGTTAAAATTCATGAATTATTGGTGAATAAAAAATTGATAATTTACCATTTACATTTGTCAATAAAATTCAGGGTCATAAAATTGATGAATTTATTTGATCTTATTAAGTGGCACCAATTGTGTTTTCGCATCACTGAAATTTACTGGGAAATACGAATTATATTCAACTTTTTTTGCCAAATATGAGCACCGAGGACACGGAATATATGAGTGTGTTGCAGTTATCTATTTTGGTACACAAGAAGGCTTCCAGAATCCCTTTTTATCTCAATATGCTCTTATTACTTTCTAAATGAGGTTATTATATCTAACTAATTATTCTAGAATGCATGCTGAAGGTGACAGTCCGTTTGAGTGCCAGAAGTGTGGAGAGATGTTTTGGGACCCAGGGCAGATGCGGGAGCATGCCAAAGAAAAGCACGGAGATGTTGAAGACTATGATGATGACGAGGATGAGGATTATTCTGAAGAGGAAACGAAGTATGGCACATTTTATTGTACCACTTGTGGACTTTCTTTCCACAGGTAATTCAGAAAATCTTTCTATGTAGAGTCACAGTTATTGATTTATTTTTGTTAAATGACAAACTTTGTATCATTTACAAAAGAGATACCTTTTTTATTTCAGTGGCAATACGGACATTTTGTTTCCTAATCGGGTAAAATTCCAGAACTGTCAAGTTTTTTTTTTCAGTAAAATAAACGTGTAATTTGACTCAAAAATGGTGTGGAAATAAATGGAAGTAAAAGAATATCTATAGTCAGAATAAATTCTTGTAATTGTGCTACAGAATCTGCACAAATTATAATTTTTTCAATTATTTTTTAAACTTTTACACCCCCTTGTATTTTAAGTGTTCTCGAATATTGCTTTTACGATAAGGAACAATGGATTTGTCTTCTAATATCCAACAGAAAACAACAGCTGCCCCTACTACCGTTGAATTATATCTATTTGATACTTGGGAAAATTTTCTAGAACTATGTTGCAATTTTCTTTAAATATCACAGTTTGCTGACAAAAATACCTACTGTTTTGAATTTTTTGCGAAATATTGGATTATATAATCCATTTTTCATTATCAGTTAATAAACTTCCGTCAAATAGTGTTCATAAATCGAGTTTGCCTTCATATTAAAGTCTACACACTTGTTAGAATGTTTTTTCTGGAACCTAGTATTTATCATAGGCATTCCCAGAAAAAGCTGAAAGGATTTTTTTAAATTAAATTGGTTATCCTTTGCTTATGATTGGCAAGAACTATGAAACCAGTACTTAGGTGTTTACTCATTTGAAAAGAAAAATAGTTTCATTTGTTATAAAGTAGTTAAAAACTTTGCCTAGTACTTGCTGACAAAAATACTACTTAGAGGAATATAGAGGTTTTTTGTGGAAAATGGAATTATATGATCCATTTTTCATTATTAGTTAATGATCTTCCTTAAAGTAGTATCGTCAATTCTTCATGAATGTAATTGTTGTTATTTGGTTGATGTTTTTTTTGTATTTCAAAATTAGTTTCACTATTCTAGTAGTATTCATGACATTAAGTTCGACAGTATGCATAGAAAGCTATTTTTCGGACGTTAAAGGTCGATTCATAAATTTGACGTTCTGCTCGCCGTTCGGTTTGACGTTGGCACCGACATGAATGATCTTATGTATTTTAGTGTATTGAATTTGAGACTGAACGGCGAACGCAAACGGCAACGGCGAACGGAAGGTCAAGTTTATGAATCGTCCTTAAAAACCCCTACACTTTGAGGGATGTTGCTTGAAATTCAAAATTAGAATAGCAATACTGTTTTGCTTCATGTCGAAGATCAATACACTTAATTGGGATAAACTGTATTCTCACTGTAAAACGCAATGAACATTTTCAAAATAAATTATGACTTGTGAAAGCAATTTTTTTCCATTCTCATTTGGAAATAAGTTCTATTCTGATTTTGTAGTAGTTCAACACACAATTTTTTGCCTTCAGGGATAATAAGTTTATTAAAAAGAATAAAGTGTCCAATTGCTAGCTTTACATCTGAGCTCTTGAGTTGTAGTTTTTATGTAGAAAGATATAAGAATATTTGAGGTATTCAAATAATATCTCCCAATAAAGGCTCTCACAAGTTTTTCCCTAATATTCAGACAAGACAACCTGCGAAGGCACCAGAGGGTACACGTGAAGGAGGAATATGTGAACGAGCACGAATTTGGTCACATTTGCAACGTTTGTGGGGAATCTTTCCAAGCAGCTTTGGATCTTCTCGCTCATGCTGAAGTACACGCTAGGAGCATCGAGTTCAGGTGTATGATTTGTGGAGAGAACGCTCTAGACGAGAGTGCATTGGCTGTACATGTCCAGGTGAGAGATAAAGTGAAACTATTCATTTTCAGAGCTGATAGAGTTTCTAACCATTATAGGCCGACAGAGTTTTTTTTACTATTAATTATAGGTAGGTTGGGGTATGGTCCGAAGATCGCCGAAAATTTATCGATAACTAGCAGTTTAATAATCTTTCAGGTAACTGGCTCCACATTTACGGACCCTTTGTCACTCAGTCAACATTTTGAAAATTTTGAAATGAATTTGTTGAACATAGTTTTATTTCGTTAGAAAACAATTATCTCTTCAAAATTTCAAAACTGCCAGTTCATGAAATGCGTCAAATTGATAAATGATAAGCTGTTCCTGAAACTACCAAGGAAAAAGTGCGGTAGCTTGTGACAAAGTTTTAGAAAATAACCGAGATTTTTTAGGAATTTGATGCATTGAAAATGTTAGGTTTCATAAATTGACACATAAGATTCTTCGATAATATAAACACTTTGTTGAGGCCAACTCTCGAATATGCATCCAGTCTGAGGTCACCATCATAGAATAAATCATATTCACATAATTGAATTGGTCCAAAACAAATTTCTACTCGTGTCTCTTTCATAAATTGGGGGTTTCTAGAACTGTATTTTCTGCTACAATGTTATTATTTTGTGCACGTATTCATAAGCCTTTGAACCTTTGAACTGCAGTTTTTAATTGAAAGCATTGAAACTTGCGATGTTTGTGGTTTGTGTTTATGTGTCAGTTTGGGTCAAATCTTCCAAGCTGAATTAGAACCACTTCCTTTTATCTTATAGCTGTATTATGCACGTTTTCAGGCCAAACACGGAAAAAATCTACCACCAAATACATGTATGTTGTGTGGTAGGACATGCAAAGATCGCCGAACACTCCTAAAACATTCGTGGGAGCACTCCAAAGAAAAGGTATTCTATACCCAGTGTGGTTACCAACACCATCCATAACACTAATTTTTTTAGGTATTCGCCTGTAGCAAATGTGCTAAGACCTTCCACAACAAAGCGAGGCTGAAAAGGCACATGTTGTCTCATAGGAATAAGGTAGTGACTTGTGACGTCTGCGGGGAGGAGTTCCCTGACGGTAGATCGTTGATGAACCATAGGCATAGTCATAGCAGCGTTTCAGGCAGGCAGTTTCCTTGCAGAGAATGCGGGAAGACGTTTGGATCGAGGAGTTCTCAGCAGATACATATTCGAATTCATACAGGTATGTGATGTTGAAAAAATACATATGTATTAAAGATTGTTGTGAAATAAAACAAATAATGTAAATTAATTCTTGCTGTCAAACATTTTGATACTGCCTTAAGGTGACTTCATTTCTATTGTTTTTACAAGCTTTTATTTAGTTTCACTTGTCCATGTGTCTGTCTGTTTCCAAATCTTGCAAGTTAAAGACACACTTCTAGTCGTCCGATTAACTTAAAATATAATTTCGGTGACAATGTATTCTGGAATTTTCGTTAGTGTAAAAATAAAATGGTGGCTCCAAGATGGCGGAATAGTTTTGTGATTTTGGTTCAAATGGATTAAAAATTGTTTTTCGGGGTCGGAGATGGTAAAGGTAAGTTTATCGGGCTCCATCTTGAAATAAAAAAAAAAGTGATTACTCTCGTAGTTTGATGTCCAGAACACAAATCTGAAAAAATTTCGTGGCGCTTTAAGTACTTTTCGAGTTATGCCCTTCTGAATCTTGAAAATCAACCATTTTCAAACACGATTTTTTCATTGCAACTGATATTTCACAAATTCAATCACCAAAAACAACAGTTTTACACAAAAATTCGATCTTCTTCTAAACAATGAACATAACCTACAATGTCAGTAATTTTTATTCTTTTGATAAGTTGATTCCCTGCAATATACTATTCAAATTCAAATATGAGCAAATAACTGAGTAAATGAATCAAGGAAATGTTATTTGCAGGATACCAACTCAGCAAAAACAACCAAAATCACTAACATGTAGGTTATGCTTATGTTTATAAGAAGGTCGAATATTTTTGTAAAACTGTTGTTTTTGGTGCTTGTATTTGTGAAATATTAGTTGATAAGCGTCTGAAAAAAAAAGTAGACAAAAAGAGAAAGGCATTTTGTGCGAATTTTTACTGAAAAAAATCATGTATGAAAATGGCCGATTTTCAAGATTCATAAGAACATAACTCAATAACCCATATCTAACAGATTATTGGTCCTTCCTCTTAGATATGACTGCCAAAGGAAATTGTAAAAACAAATGATTTTTGCACAATACAACATAGTACCACGTGAAAGGAGGGTATGTTGCCACTTTGCATTTTTTGAAAATAATTGAAAAGTACATATTATAGAAGATAACTTATTCAGAGAGTTAAAATGTCAGTGGAACCATTCACAATCATAGAGGCTGGTGAACAACGAAATTATAAAACATCAGAGATTGCTCTAAAATTTCATAGGTGTGTTTCCACACCATTGCATTGCAGTTTACCATGAGTATCTTTGGCAATAATATTGTTGAAAGCAAAAAATAAATGAAAATATCTTTGGTCGTATGCTTATTAATGATTCATCAAAGTTGAATCCGAGCAATAGCTTTCAGTGATTCGTAATCATCATCTATTTTTATAATTAATTTTGTGTTCAGAGTTTATTCCAAAGAGATTTTATTTCCAATCTTGTTCAAGGTGAGAGGCCGTATGGATGCAGATTTTGTTGGAAAGCCTTTGCAGATGGTGGCACGTTACGAAAACATGAACGAATACATACTGGAGAAAAACCTTATGCATGCGCTGTGTGTCCCAGGGCGTTCAACCAACGAGTGGTCCTAAGAGAGCATATAAGGTCTCACCATTCTGGGCCAGATCCTAAATACATAAACACGTGAGTTATTCTTTATTCTATTTTTTTTCTTGTCACATTTCTTTGAATACCTTTTTTAACAATGAATGGTATTCAAATTTAAAATTAATAACTAGCATATTTCTGAAGCTATATCATTCTCTAAATGAGTATCATATTGTGTTTTTGGATTTTGTGGAAAATTGTTTGGAAAACAATTTAATTAATATAAATCGTAATATAAGAGTTTTTGATGACTTTAATATCGGGTGTCAAATTATTAGTAAAAATTAGTTCTTCTTGGTGCACCTCTGGATATCTTATGTCTCACAAGGAAATTCCAGCTTATACTGCTTTTTTCCTACTCAAGAGCTGTTTGGCTATACCAAAACTGATGTACAGACTCTGGTGTTCCCCAAGATGGCATGTTGATTCAGATATTTGGAAATTCAATGAGTTGATTCATAGTTCTCTATAAAACCTACGAATCATGCCTCAGTCTTATAGGTTAGATCTGCCTTATTCCTGGTTAGAAATAGATGGTTTTTATGAATATATTGATCATTTCCATGCCACAGTGGGGAAGTGTTATCATTACATTCTCAAGAACACTCCATATTAATATAATTTCAGTTCTCACTAATCTGTTAATTTTATCAATAGCATGACGCCATACTGCTGTTCTGTTTGTTCGGACATGTTTGCGACTTCACAGGACCTGATCGTTCATCTCATACACCATTGTGACATGAATACAGCCATGAAACGACAGCCTCAGGTGGGCCCGAGAAAGTACAAACGCAGGCGGAAGCTGAAACCCCATGAACTGGAGTTGATTTCGAGCCGTATCGAAGATGAAGATCATGAACAATCTGAGGTTAGTATGATTCAATAACAATATTTATTTTTTTTAATGAAGACATTAATTTTCTGTACTTCTATCAAGAACCATTTCCAGGATTTGGGTGACAATTACACGGATTCCGAAGAAGAACGGGAAAGGAAAAAGCGCTACACCAGAAGACAACTGAAGAAAAATGCTGTTCCAACATCACCCAAAGAACCAGTGTCTGAGAGCTACGCTGACCTGTATAATAGTTGTTCTTCTGCCATCGGTAAGCCTTGTTTTTATCAATACATTTTCATTCAGTAAAATCCATATTAAAATTGCATAATGTTATGTAACAAACTTGATAGTTATTTAGGTACCAAAGACGAAAAACTGTCTATTATAGTCAAGCCTGCAAATTGATAGCTAATTTCCGATTTAGTAATCAATAATAGACTATTTTGTTAGGCAAGTATTTTTCGTCCGCAGACACTTGTAGTAGATTTAAGAATCTAGGTATTGAATGTTTGGAATGGTACACAAATTAGATTTGTCATAATAACAAATTCCAAGTATTTGTCGAACTATTATGGTGGCAAAACTGAACAATAATTCAAAAGAATAAACTATTTGAATTCGAAATGTTGTAGGCAAAATCTTACAGTCTTTTTGCTGCAACCTTATTGCACACAATGTGAACTGTTAACTTCTGAATGGTTCGTCATACAAACATGAAAAATAAAAACGTTTAGTGGGTATTACTGATATTTAGAGTAGATTGCAATTACTCGACAGATAGTACTGGGGTCACAACATCATGAAAATTTTGAAAAAATGAATTCTCGAAATTCGAGAATATTTATTTATTGAAAATACATTTTCCATACAGAGCAAGATCTGGTATAAGGAAGATATTACATTGAATACTGATGAATTTAAATTAGTATCAAAATTTTTAAAATTAATGAAAAAATAACAATTTCAACAATTTTGAATATTTATAGATTGATGAACATCAGTATGATAGCAGGTTTTTTTTTGAGTTTTTTAAGAAAATTTAATTATATTTTCAATGATGTGACACTTTTTGAAATAAAAAGTAGTATCGGTGATACAATTATTATCTTTTTTATTATTAATTTTCCTTTATTGCAGAGAGTATCACCTCGCTGGTGAATTCAAAATCCACAAGTGCGAAAGCTAAGAATCCAAAAAAAGTAAAGTCTGATCAGACTGTACCGAGTCGACCAAAGATGATTCACACCCAGAAAACGAGAGTACCCGTGGAGGCAGGAGAAGACGGTCGAGTCAGGCACCGAACTAGGACTTTGGTTACCAGGACGCAACCGGCCGAGATCAAGTCTGCAACGGGTGAGTTGCACATTCCCGAATAATCATTTTGATTCTGGGGTTGGTTCCTGTAGGCTTTTTGTTTTCGAAGAATTGGATATTTCAGTTTTTAGGTTTTGTTTTCATTTTAAATTTTTTTATGTTTATGTTTGGGTATGTATGTGCCATTGAGTTAAAAAATAGAGTTTTTTAGTTCAAATGATTTTTCCTTTCACCCTCATTGTTCATTCATCATATTAAACCATCCTTTCTGGGCTTATATTGAATTATTTCATATGCAGCTTACAAACTTCACATTTTTCATCTCATGGTAACAAAACTTCCAAATCTTGTAATTATACACAATGTTTGTCGTGAAAAAAAAATCCATTGGTGCTATATTCATCACGAAAACAAGAAAGCATAGTAATGATTGAAAGTTTTAATTTGAAGAGGAAATTGTTTCTCGACATGGTTTTTCTGGGTGCTTTAAATTCACTGTTTCACAAATAATTTTAACATTTCACTGATACACAAATAACTTGAGTTAATATTGTCTAACATTCTTTCTTGTAACACTAACATTATGTGCATAGTTTATTTATGTCGGGTTAATTTAAATGCAATAGTAGAATTAGTCTTAACATCCAGGCAGTTCATACATTCATAGTACTAATATAATCTCGTGTCTCGGTGAAATTAAAAATATTTCAGTTAACGAATTGAGAATTATTTTGATATTACAAAGATTCAGAAAAATTCAAAATTCTGGATGAAGGCTTGGATCTCAAGAAAGGATTAGGAGCATTGCACACGCCTATGAAAGAGGTAGCAACCGAAGCCAAGGCTGATGAAATCTACTATCAAAATTAGTACAATAGCATTGAATTTAAAAAACTTCAGCCAGAAAATATTAGTTTTATCGAATAATAGATGACATTTACAGGTAAAGTTGTACACAATCAAACAGGAAAACGTAACTCCTTCAAAGAGTTTCAAAGATTTGTTGAGAGTACATTTAAATATCATACATGACTAGCAGTACAGAAAAAAGTATTCTAGTCTGAGGACAAGTGAAGGTCAAACACGTTACTCAGTATTTTCCAGGAAATAAAATGTACATTTTTTAAGCTTGTTAGGTAGTTTGGCGAGAGTACATGACATGTTCACTCATGATAACCAAAAAAAAAGAATACCCAACCAAGTTCTCTTCCTACTGTAACCAATGACATCAAACAACTAAAAATATTTTAAAGTCCAAGACACTACAGATCCTTCTGGGCAGCACAAAAACGACGTTGAGGTTTAAAAAAAGTCGGGTGTTTTTGAAATTCAGTGCAAGGACTGCGATGAAAAATATGGATAGATGGGAAGATCTATAAAAGTAACATACCCTTAGCACGTGTGAAATACGGGAGAACGGAAAATTCAGCTATTCCTTGTAATGTTTTGCAGCAAAATAACTCCACAGACTTAAGTGTATAGAAATCAGTCAAGCAAGTTAACTAAAACAGGCAGTTGATGCCAATAAAAGCCTAAAAATAATAGGAGTAACGGTGGTAGACCGGTGCCTACAGCTTACTTTACAGTTTATTGAAATATTAACCTGCCATCTGACACCAAACATGTAATTAGTTTAACCTAACAATTTAAAAAGTTAGTAAACAAGTATCTATATACCTGACTAATAGTACATTAAGGCAAATGGCATGTAATTTAGACTTAATGATATATTATTCAAAAGATAAGGCTGGTAGTTTTGCCTATTTATGTATTTCAGTTTTTATTATATGTGTTTTATCCTCTTATCTAGTTAAATGCAGAGATGAACACCTAACAACTCATTTACATTAACAATGTTTTTATGTCTTTTGATTAGATTTACGGTTGATGAAGAATTGGCATAGATGAAATAATTCTTTTTCATTATAGTATATTTCAAGTATAAGGTAGAATAAATTCTCAGAAAACAAGCTAATTTGGTGTGCATATGCTTTTGTATTTTTGAGAATTTACTCTACGTTTATTCTTGAAATAGAGTTATGGTAGTTATAGCTTCGATATGCTATGCTTTAAATTCCCACGGTGAAAACCTTAATTCTTGCGTCAATGATTCTACATATTGCTTTGGATGCATCGGTTTCATTTTAATGTGTTGTAATATTTTGTTCTTGTAGTAGATAATGGTCCATGGTCTTTGGTAACGGTGGTAACAGGGTGTCAATCACAATCGTGAATAAAGAGAAAATTGCTTGATTCCAAAGAATAACGGCGTAATCATTCGATTTATTTCAAATAGATGAAATGCAAGAGGAGATAGTAGATACATAATGCTGTCTTCCCAGTACTATATCCTGACTAATATATCCATCTCTATTGCATTAAAAAATGATTTGATTGATTTAGTATGAATTGAGATGAGGCTTTATTTCCATGTTAAAAATCTATGTGGTAATAGAGATATATACTTACATTGCAGTTCTCAATAACGTCCGACAGTAATAACGTCGTTGTTATTTTGTCATGTACGCACGCGCAGTGTTCATTTGGAGTCCGGACAATTTAATTAATTAATAATTTATTTCCACTTGAGGCAAAATCGTGAATATGACAACACATGACTAATAAATATTTGTATTGATCTATCATCACACTGACTCCATCAAATTCTTAAATAAATCATGTATTTAGGTTATGAATAGCGAACGTCGGTCAACCACGTGTAAATAAGCGAAAAACAGACAAAACTGGAATATGTCTAATTTTAATCACAGTCACTATCAAAATAAAGTTGTTTTAAATACTGCCTGGCGTTATGACAATGTCTCTCTAATAATTCGTATTTTCTTTGAATTTGATTAGCCTTCCCTGATTTACTAAAATTTTCCCCTAGCCACTATAATAAAGAAACTTACATCAATAATCCACATTTCCTATTTGAACACAGGCGAAAGAATAAGACCTAGAACGAAAAACGTCAACTACCACGTCCTTCAACCGGAGAAACTCCCTCTAGCGACCTTCCCGGACCCCGATAATGATAGTAAGGAGGCGGTCAGTAACCTCCTCAAGCAAGAGAGCGACATTGTCGAACAAGAATCGACTGATAATCAACAGCACAGCAACGGGGTCATCTATATGGATCAGTTCGAGCAGCCTCCAGACGTAGCTGCTGAGCAGACGGTGGAGAGCGAGATGGAACCTGTGGTGGAGATGAGGAAGACTCGGTCGAGAAGCACAAGCAGCAGCAACAGTGTCAGTTTGAAGCCTGGGAGGCATATTATCGGACCAGGGAGCAAGGTTAGTTTCAAAGTTTTGTTTTACCTCCTTGAATAGTTGATTTTATAAGAAGTAATCTGTGTACCTGATACATTACCCCGCCTTTTGCAGGAACACACTCTACCTTTTGATGACACAACATTTAACATTTCATCCATACATAATTTTTATTCCAACAGTAATGTGACATTATTATATCATAAAATTCCATATCCACAGTAGGCTAATTAGAAATCGTAGGTTCAACTTCTACAGGAGGTAATTTTATCAGAAGTTTTATCATTTTCATCAACTGTGAGCGAATTGCAATGCAGCCTCACTTCTTATTTACATTATTCTTACCTACTTACAGTAACTTTAATTATCATTGTTGATTTTTTGTGACAAAAACAGTAATTTTTTGTACTTGCCCTGCACTGATTGGAAATTTTGTTGTGATAATGAATGTACTCGAGTTTCATCACCAACACCAAATGGCTATTTTCAATACATCGACACGTGTTTCAAAAGTGATCATCTTCAAGACAAAAGATTAAATTAATTCTTCATACAGGGGTAGGATTCCGTGTACCATAGAATTCTATTTTCAACAGTTTTGTCTCTCTCCCTCCCATAAATTTAACCATAACGTCATCTCACTTTTTCTATCGACAATAGAATTCTATGGTACACGGAATCCCACCCCAGAGTTGTCTTTGTTTATGCCCACTAGATATCTCTGCTAGATATCTGCGTCGTAATTGTCTTAAATTAGTTTTACAATATTGCTTTATCTACTAATTAGGTAAATGTTAAATCGAATGGATATGCTAATTACATCTGTGATATCAAACAATAAATTATTTCAACAAGCTTCACAGTATTAGGTATTGTTGAAATAATTTATTGTTTGATTAATTTTTATAGAAAATTTATAAAAATACGGTAAGGAATCCAAAGAAAAACCTAGGTTCGTTCATAGATCCATAAACACTCCAGAGTTCACTATTATATAACCGTATATCTAGGAAACGTGCCTTTATTAAATAATATTTCTTCGCCAGGTTCGACTAGTCAAAGGAGGAATGATTGTATCCAAAGCGAAAAACAGGAAATCAGAATCGGAAAACGACTTTGCGGAATCCGCACTAACCGAGAACGCCCAGCCGTCGATGCATCACATCAAACAAGAGGTCATTGATCCCAGTCCTTTGCATGAACTGGCTGAAATTTCAATGCAGCATGCCAATGCCACTGCTCAGAATCTCTTCAAGTGTGAGATGTGCAGCGAGGTGTTTTCGGACAGAGCACAGCTGTTGGTGCACGTACCCATTCATATTTGATGTTAGAACGGGTGGGAAAGGTGAAGTGGAAGACGTATTTGTTGCAGTTGTTTGTTAGTTATGTACGAGAGGCAAAGAGCTGGTGTGGTTATCGGCAAATTTGGAGATGGCTCTTCAAGATTCTCGGTAGTGATATATTATGGAGTTTCCTGGGGTTACTGATTTCATATGATATTTTCAGTAATTTCTAATGGGTGCACCAATTCAGTTTCAGACCACTTTGTCAGATTATCGAAGAAAAGGGTAATAGATTTGTTTGAAATTCACTATATGGGCATTTTCTAGTACATATAAAATATTTTGAAACCATTTAGTCTTCAACAAACAAATGTCTCTCTAAACTTGGATGGCATTTTTGGAATATTAGACCAAGCTATAGAGTTTTTTAACTCACTAAATAAAACCCAAATGGCCTATAATAATTTTTATAAGATAGTTCTTTAATGAAAATACTGGTTTTTGCCTCAGCAAAATCGCTTTGGGGATTTTTTAAACAAGAAAATGTGAAAAAAGTAAACTTAGACCATTTTGTAGGTTTTATAATTCTGTGCAGAAGTTCCAATGACTCTAGAACAATTCCTTCTATACTTTTTGAAAAATTTGCTACAAAACAAAAAAAAAAATTTTCACTAATTTTCTTTGAAAAATTCCACAAAGCAATTGTGCTGGCGTGAAAACCGGGGTTTTCATTTACGAACTAACTTACAAAAAGTAGTATAGGCCATTTTCGTCTTTTATTTTGTGTGAGAAGAGCCTCTTATTTTTATTTACAGCTTGGCCTCTATATGCATTGATTATTTGGCCACATGAATTTGATCCTCAAGAAACTCCAAACATTAGACTGTTGCTTTATTTCTCGATCTGCGTATATCCTGTTTTATTATGACTCCAGTGAATGGTTGTATTTATTATTATTCTTTGGATTCTAACCATTATTTATTGTTGTAATGAACCGATGTTTTCCCTTTCAATCAAATATTGTGTATAATTGTAATGAAATGATATACATATTATGTAATGAAATGATATACATATTATAAATACACTTAGTTTTAGACTATCTGTAGAGATCTAACTTGTCTATATTTTTATATAATTTATCCTGTTTTTCAAGAGAACTTGTTGATGAAATTTTATAGATGTCTTAGTGTTATGGTACTTTATGTTAAAGTAAGCCAAGACAGTATCACATGCAGTTATTTATATTTTAATCTCTTGTCTTATGTGTAAATATTAGCAGAGGTGGGACAGTTTGTAATTACGCCTTTTTGCTGTATCTTGATGGAATTAAATATTTGGTTAGGCAATATTTTTGTTTGGACCTCCCCACACTTGTCTGGTAAAGTCTTAAAGGAGACAAGATTATTTTCTTTAAATGTAAGACCCAATATTCAGTGATTTCTTCGAAAATATGAAAAGGTGTGTAAGATACAGGGTGTTTCCTAACCTCGGTTTCTAACTGCGGGGGTGATTCGTTAGGTCATTTCGAGAAGATAAATTCCTATGAACATATGTCCGGAGTATTTTTGAGAAAGGTCAATGAGAAATATGCTTGTGTATTATCGGCATAGTGATGTGTGTAGGTGTAGATGCTTGTAGGACTCTGAAATATAAATAGGCAACAACGGAGGCCATAATACTGATCCCTGTGGCACACCAAAGGGGTTGGCACAGAGAAGGAAATGAGATGGATGTGAACTTTCTCCCCACAACATTTGCAAAAGATCAAAACGAGCGGGAGCTATCTTGGAGGGCCTCCAAAACAATCTATCCTTTGAGTTGAGTGATTCTCAGTTCTTACTGAACTGAGGTTTTACTCTTATCCATCTATCAGAAAACTCTTTTTTCTGAATTATATCCATCAGATACTTATGCAATGTTCCTCAATGCAAAAGTACATTCAAATTCTTCCTGTAACGAAGTAGATAAATATTGTTTTATTAGGACATGAGGACCTACTGCAGACTAGTTTAGAGGTTGTTGCCTCTCATCAGTGCAAGGTTTCCCTGTGCAAATGAAAACAAAATTCTGTCAGATGCTCACAGGAAGCATTTGCAATTTAAAAAATAAAGAGCTTTATACAAATATTCTGGTTTATTTTTGAATATGAATACAAATACAAATCATACAACACAATATGATAAATACACAAATTATACTTATTCAAAATCTCAAAGTGAATAATTTGATAAGTGGTTGCCGGAACTGAGATCTTCCTGGATTACAATTAGTGCTGATTTCATTACAAATGATATAAAAAGCATATTTTTCCGAAAAATAACAATTGTCAAAAAATTAAGCTAGTTGTATACAAACAAAAAAAAATTAATGTAATTTGCAATAATACACCAGTTTTTTGCAGGGATGAATCATTAAAAACATGGAAGAAATGGAAAAATAACAAATAGTCACAAATCTATTGAAACAAAATAAATTCAAAATAGATTTATGGCTTACCACTCAATAAATATTTACATAAGCTATATATCACATTGCTACATTTTTTTCAACATGCTATTATCAATGTTTTGGGTCACAATATTTACATCATAATAAATTAAATTAGGTTCTATTTTATTCGGTAAATGTTACAAAACTTATGAAAAATCAAATTATTAAAATAAGTCTTTTGGCAGTTGTTAATAACATTTTAAAAATCAAATTGGTCCAGAGATTTTTTGTACAATAAGTATATATTTTTGGAAAACAATTGACTGCTGAAGTATAAAAAAACATTTCAATACTTCTGGATCTATTTCACTGTACTTACATTACTTATCCAGAAAATACCAATTCAATGTTTTTGTCAATTTATTTATACAAATACTTACGCACATTCTCAATATCCACAAGTCGACTAGAAATGTTAGTCTCCGTGTAAAATAGCTTTCAAATATACTCTTAAATTATTTATTTCAATAACGATATGCTTATTTTATATATTTTGTAAACCTACTACTAGGTTGAAGAAAAAAACCTTCGAATAAAATATTCACACACATAAATGAGTATAGCCACAAAGTAATAGGAAAACACTCCATGTTGCTCATTACAAGAACATAATATTTTTGTAATATCTATCGGAAGGTCAACAAAATCAATCGAAGAGCCAATATCACCCTGTACAAATGGCAAATACATAATATTCGGCTTTTTTCGAATAAATAAATATCATTTAATAATATCACACAATCATAGCAGCCATAGACAAAACACAAAACCGAGAGCAACACTTCTTAACGCAAAAACCCTTAAACCTAATTTAGTAAAACTTTTGATAATTTTTCTACCGAAAATCAAACTTTAATGCCCGGTAATATACAAAAAGTACGTCATCAGAAGAAAAATCTGAAATCTCACCATTGATTTATCAAATATATTGACACACTACTTATAACTTTCAAAACATGTATATGATCTGTAAAATTACATGGAAATTCCTCTGTGCATACAAATTCATTTCAAATTTGTATTCATTTGTTCATATTAACACTTCAATATGATTGGAGTTTTATAGTAGTGAACAAATTAGAATGACCCCAACAAAAGGGAGGTGCATTTTTTCCAAACTTCACTTTGAACCTCTTAAGACAGCTTTTTGGGGGTTCGCCGCTTCATTTATTGAAAGAACCTGCACAAAACATATGGGAAATTGGCTGAAATTTTATTATGTTAGAGTAGGTCAGGTCACTGGAAAAAGTGGTCAAAGTTAGTAAAAATATCGTAGTTTTTCTTTGTCAATCTTGCCCAACTACGACGGTTTTACGAATTTTTCACAGCCTATGTCTCAGAAACGACACATTTAAAATCATTTCTCTAGGACTATTGTATTCTACATTGATTGCTGCTTGTCACGGCTTGGCATCCGCGAATGTCAGATTGACTGTTTTATTTCTTAGTTTTAAATTTAGCTCCTTATGAAATCTATCTTGCAACAAAGATATGTTGCTCAATATTTACCTGAACGTTCTACACTATCTCAGTTCTTCATAGACAGAGTTTCTTCAATATGTCATTCTCAAATTTTGTAGGTATCTATTGTGGATCAGTTGGTAAGAGCGCGCGCTAGGAAGTTGAAGTAGGAAGTTCGAATCCTACAGCTGGAACTTTTTTTTATATTATTTATCCCTTCAAGCATTTAGTTATTTACCTATGTGTAATTATTATTCTACTCATGTACAATGAGCATTATAGGCATGTTGAAAATATATTATTAACCCTTTGCAGTCCAATTATATTGTCATAACCAAGGAAATGAAAAACAGCCCATTCAAAACATGCAGGGAACAAAAACACGGCCAAACCTGAAACAAAAAAGTAGAGAATTCGACCAAAGGTCGGGGCTAACCTGACATCGGACCGAGGTTGTCCCGACAAAGGACCACAAAGGGTTTTCAAACGACCCATAACACTATAATTAACATAATACAATTTCAGCCAATTTCCCACATGATTTCGAGCAGGGTCCTTTCTTTTAGGTAAAAAACTGAGGAAAAATGGACTAATATTACATGCAATTATTTCAGTTACCTAATGGAAGGAATAGTTTTTTCAATGTAGAAAATTCTTCAACTAGGAGAATCTTCAAATATATTAGCATCTCAACATCCACAATGTTTCTATTGAACCATATACATGTTTGTCCAGTATATTATTTTGAGAATTGTCTTTTTGCACACATCTAGCCTGCCCGGGTTGCCTCTCAGTCGCGCATATCACTCATTCCCTTACAAAATATCGAAAATTACTCATACATATCATTCCACAGTAAAAGAAGTGTCTTTGCAGAAACCTAGAACTTAAATGCTGAATTGGAATATACTTCTTCCAAGGATACTCATCATTTTCATTCTTTCAGCCTAAGGAGAGTTCAATGTTCATTATTATTGTATAATGAGTTGGCAAAGAGTAGTGAATTTCACCAGAAAAATTTAAAAAATCACAGTAAAATAATTTTCTACTCACAAGTACCCAAATCTTCGAATACTATCAATTGTTTCGTTTAACTTCTAATTCCTTGAAGTTATTCTGGGCACATTTCATAATCTTTAAAATGACATCATACGAGTAATTTCACAATAATTTGCATATAAAAAACTGTTACCACTAGGAAAACGGCTGACTGGCAATAATTTTTTTACCAGGCAAGCAAATGAATATAAATTAAAAAGTCTAATCAGTTTGATCATACTCATATGTAACGAAAACCAAAAAGTCAATCGAGACAGCTCCATTTTTCTCTGTATAATAAGAAAATAAACTGTGAATCAGAAACTTGGAATTTTGATTCTCGTCTAAATTATCTTGAACTAAAACAAAACATGCTATATAATTTTGGCCGTGGAATTCCGGATTTTGAAGAATCGACAGATACACAAAAAATGTACAAAATGAACTGGAAGGGATCATTTCAAGTGATGTACAGTGTATTCCTGGACCAATGGCATAGTTAAATACCATTTGTACCGACAGGAATTTTAAAAATATGATTTCATATCATACAGCCCAGCGAAACCTATCACCAGGAATTACTATTCTCCACACAAGGGGCGTAAGAAATCGAAACGTCAGTTTCTTAGCGCCACCTAGCGGTAACGCATTTCGAATGTCAAAAGTTCTCTTTCTCTCCTCAAATTCATAGTTGAGCTTCCGTACAGCGCTATACAGTAGCACGCCCCCCTCTAAACAAAAATCCGCTCTGCCTAGCCTGGTTACAGGCGAAAATAACGGGGGCCTCGTCGGAAAATGGAGAGGGGATTTTGCTCGAAGTAACCCCTACACCCAATGAAAAAATGTCTTTGTTAAATGTATGCTTGCGCGTGTTACCGCAGTGTGTGTTTTTACGATAGACTTCATGAACACTTAATAATCGGGTCAATGCAAGTACTAATTTTGAAGATGGCGGATATCACAATACATATTGAATCTCGGTCCCACGTAACATCCACGTAACATCTTTGAGAACAGGCAATCACAAGCCTATCCTCGACTATTGCAGAACCGGAAGTTATGATGGAAGTTTTTCCATCAGAAGTGGGGCAATTTTGGAATTTCGAAGAATGAATTTTTTTATGGAAAAAGTAGTTTAGTAGTTAAAGGGTTGTTCTGATTACGAATCCGACTTTTAATGTTTGATCAATTTTGCATCCTACTCTGATTTTTCAGAAGTGTAGATGGTTCCATCGCTGTGGGCGTGTAGTGTACCCATTTTGAGTAATTTTGTTAATTTTTTATGTATCTACAGATTCTGCACATTCCACAATTTTACGTCCAAAATTACGGAAGCGACGGAGGTGTTTCCATGAGAAGTGAAACACACTGTACATCATTAGAAAATTCAGATCTCGAGAGTATGATATATACGGCATTAAGTGATTCAAAAGCTCCGAAAATTATTATTATTCAGTGATGGACATTTTCTATTTAGCAGTAACAATAGCGGAGTAACCTGCAGAAAATTAAAATAAAAAACAATCCCAATTCAAACAAAATCGATGCTACAAAATTAAAATATCCTGAAGAAGTGAGTAGAAGAGGAGGTGTAATTTAAACTTATTAATTGGGAATTTTAAATAATGTCAATGTTAATTAATGCAGAAGCCATGAACAAAATACCATTGATAAAATGGAATCGATGCAAAATTAATCAATATTTGAATGCAAAGCAAGAATAAAAAGGCTTTATTGAAAACTTATTGAGGGCCAAGTCTCGAGTAAATTACTTCATCAAATAATAATTATGGGAGAGACTCAAATTCAAATTGCTTGTTTGAATGGGTTTCATTTATATCATTGGATATAAGATATGAAATTTTTTCTTGATAACTATGAATCATACTTGTCAAATGTCCACCACCATTACTTCGATTCAATAAATTAGTAATAAATATACAGTGTGTCTCAATTCTCCTAGAAATACCCTGTTAACTTCTGAAAGTTTTGACGTAGAATTTGCAGAATCTATTGATGAATGAAAAATTAATAAAATGACATAGTAGGTGTTGGCCAAATGCGCCACATTCAAAGCAAAGGCCGAAAAGTGATATGCACTGCACATCAGTAGTGATGGGACCCACATGTCCGAAAAATTATAGTGTGAAGCAAAATAGGGCAGAACTGTCTTCGGATTCGTAATCAGATTAGAACAATAATTTTATTACCAATTCACGTTATTCAAGAAAAATGTTCAGTTTTGAAAAATTCCCGTAATTTCTGACGTGGAAATGTACATTTTTGGTGTAACTATCGATTTTGCAAATTTCAATGAACAATTCAAATGGACGTGGCAAGTTTATCCTGGAAGTTATTGATTTTGTGCTAACTCCACAAATAACTAATCAGGATTATAACTTTTATTACATTCTAGTTGTAAAAATTTTTAGTTTCTTCAGTACGTCTTGTATGATTGATAAAAAAATCTAAATAACCATTATCAAAAAATGATGATGATGATAATGATGACGAAAAACAAATCAAGTTTTTGATTCTATAACAAATTGGCAGACACTAAACTAAACCACACATCAAGACACGGGCTCAATATTTACAAGAGTCAATTGATGTATTAAAAAAAAAGTTGAACTTGTTGCAACTAACCTAAAAGTAAAACTGTACAATCCCGATATAAAACAAAAACGAACTCAGATCAATCAAACTGATCAGCGTTGGACATCCAATAACTGATAACAGGCAAGCACACCGTTCACACGTATCTCTCATTCATTGCACACTCTCTGAGAGAAGCGACATAACGCCTTTTACGATCAGAGAACAACGTCGGGCAGACTATGTGGCCACTAGGCACGCGAATCGTTGTCATGCACAATTTTCCTTTCTTTGTAGTAGATCTCTTCGCTCTCCTTGTCGCACATCAGGAGGATCACTGCTCCGAATAGGAAAATGGCGGCGCCCCAGCCTACGCCGTACGCCCAACCAAACTCCCATATCGTCCGGTTACCTGTAAAATGTGTTATACAATGAAATATTCTGTGTCGTTAATAATAACATGAACACAGAGTGTTTCCGAAATTAAAGCGATTAAGAAAGTGGGTTGTTGTATGGAACATAATGTAACAATAAATGGCAAGAATGTTCGTTTTCGAAGCAATCAAAGATTTTCTAAATTTTTAGGAAATTTTATGAAATCGCTTTCAGTTACTTTTGTTTGGGAGGCACTGATTTGATTCTCCAGGCCCACAGCGTGTTTACCCGCTGCCAGTGTTTCAGCGCGGTTTGCGCAGGCTGTAGACCTCTGAACAGTGATTACCAAAAACATATTGAAAACTAAAATTCAATATCCATCTTTTTTTTATTTTCGACAAAAATGTATTCTTTCATTTCGTTTTGTTTTGTTTTGTCATCTTCCTCCTCCCACTACATTTATAACTCCAATTTTGTACACACCCTGTACATTATTATCTAGGAATAATTCTCAGTCATCTCCGAAATCGTATTGAGTAAAAATAAGTTTCCAAAAGGATGATGATCAAAGTTCCCAAAAGGACGGAACATGTTTCGGACTTTGAATAACCCATCTTCAGTCGAATCTACAATATTTACATTACATTATGTATACCTACAATAATTCGAGAGTTACATAGTATGAGGAATGTGCAATTATAGTAGCTGCGGGAGCTATCTTGAAGAATCTATTTCAAATAAATTGATCATCACTGAAAAAATTGCCAACGATTGTGCCGGAATGATACCAGATTGTTATTTGAACCAATCATCCACTTCTAATTACTTCTTGTTCTTGTATGGATACAGATTCTGCAACGAAGCTTTCAATATGTAATAATTATGTTCAAGAGGATATCCCATCTTCAACATCAGTAACCAATCCAACTGCATTTTCATTATTCAGGCTTATGACCTAATTACATGTTGAAAAAATGTCGAATGTGAAGAAATGTTAGGAAGAGTATTTTTCTATTGAACTGAAATAATTCTGATTCGTGTTAGGCCTTGCAAGAAATGATGTGTAAATATAGATAATTTGAGAATTATGTCTACTTTACGGCCCTCGGGCCATAATGCGTCCGCAGGGCGGTAAAGTGCACATTACCGCCCGGTTCAGTGAACGTAAAGTAGCACTTTACCGCCCGCTAGTGCATAAAAATTATATTATTCAACTTAACCGTACTGGTGCAGTAAAGTATCTCATTACAAAACTCAAATCAGTATGATAATGATGATGATTGACATTACATACTGGTAGTAGGTGAAAATTATCATTTATGAAATTGAACTACTTGATGCCGTCATATATCCACTAGCTGAAAAACATTAATTCGTGGAAACATTTCGATATTAAAGTTTATATGGAAAAACAATTAAAACTTACCCGAAGTCAACTCGGCAGCAAAGCAAACCGGGTATATAATCAGCGCTATGAGGATGGAGACCACTGCAAAAAGAGAGAGAAACAACTTATTAATGCATACAGTTATCACAGCTAATGTGCTTGCGGAAGATCAAAGAAAACGGGATATTAGCATGCATCAGGGTATTATGTGGAGTTGATAAAACGAAATTTTTGTTTATTTTGGCTGGAAAAGGGTCAGGTTCAGGATGGGGTGAACGCTGAACAAACTCCCGACGCTTCCAAACATTTTGCTACTAAGCGATTTTGCGTCAGGGACCTTTTAAATAAAGAAGATTAATTATGGTGAAGGGGTTGATACTTCTTATGCCGTTACTATTAATTGTTTTCGTTTCGTTTCGTTTGAAGAACAAGACCTGGGAAATACGTGTTCAGCATGTCTGTAAAGTGACAACAAAGAGATTTGAAGACTGACCTCGACTGATCAGTCTCGATGAGATCGCTAACGGTGGAACAACTGATACTTCAGAAGAACATCGTCGTGGGGTAAAGTACTTTTCCGTACGATTTCAAAATACTCAGAATTATTCAAACGAATATGCATATTTTGTCCGCATATCACGCCACTGAAGGTGACACTCCTCGACTGATCACAAAAAGGTGGTACTCAAGTTCATAGATAATTTCTTGAAAAACTTCAACAAGCTTTCTGTCATGACAAATCTGAGGAGAGCCGATCGGCGTTAAATAATACAATGCTATAATTATATAATATTATACTTGTAGGAAAAATGTTGTATCTAACACATCCGAAAATGGTGTTTTCCGCACTGAATGGCTTGACCGAACTCCAAAAGTACTGGAGTTAGTTTTGAAGCAGATTTCTTGAAAAAGATCAGCGGAATTCCGTCAGATCCACTAACTTCGTTAGTGTAAAAGAACAACTTTACTCTGCTGATACTTATTTTTTTTAAACTTAAAGGGTTCCTCAAAGAATCGAACATCTTTGGAATCTGCTCATTTACAAGCGACCTTCTCATAATTTTGCGGCACTGTTAGTTGCAATGCCTATATTTTGGCCGGGAATAGGGTACAATTTAGAAAATTTGACTTTTCCTAGGATTTCCAGAGAAAAATGTCAAACATTGCGGCTCCTAGTAGGAGGAACGAATGTAATCGAGTACGATTATCAATGCTCATTTTCGTTTCTCCTATATAAACCTTACCTCAATTACATGGAATGTTGTAAACTCCTGTCGATTCAAGTGGATCTATGTTATCAGGATTCGATGTAATTGTAATTCGGCTTATATGGGACAAACGAAACGGTTCATTGATACTCGACTAGTCGAGCATAAGCCACTGAAGGTGACCGCCACAGTTGCAGCGTTTGCATATTTTTACCAAAGACCCAGGAAAACACAGAAACTATACAAAATATTGACGATGGTAGTGAAATTCCACATTCCTAAACTTCCAAGTGTTGTCTCTTCACAAATGTATGTACAAGTATCAACAAACCAATATAGCATGGGCAACTGACTTACAAACTGTCAAGGTAACTAGAATTCCATGCAACAGAAGATCAAAAAATTAAGTTGAAAAGGATCGTATTTCTACGAGGAATACATAATGCATCCCAACAATATTATAAGCTCAGTTTCTATTCTGCTGAAAGGAACCTTGGTACTAGCTAGAAAAACATAAATTTACGACACTGATAAATCCTGGTTTAGCAGCAAATGCTCAAGAGTTGTCGCCTCAAACAAGCAGCATACCATCGATGCATAATAGATTTATCACATTTGTCCAAGGTCGCTTTGAAATATTTATTCCTAGTATCATATCCGTGGTTGATTGACTGTATTGGGATATTTCCTCTATGTATTTTGATCAAAATTTTATATGGGAGTAATTGCCTTGTATCATATATTCGACTGTTTTCAATTAGTGCATCACTGGGATATCTGATATCTTTGTTAAAAATAATTCTCAAAATCCATTTTTGAACAAAGTGGTTGTATGTAACTCCTACCCAGCCTAAAATACCATATAACAAGCTTTGTACTAATGCATAGTAAATGAAAATGGCAAATATCTACTTATTAGGGCTTGCCTCTCTGGCTTTCTTTCACAACGATCTCTCCACGTGGTTGTTAATGGTGTTAACACTCCACCCATAAATACTGGTATTCCGCAGGGATCCATTTTAAGTCCAACATTGTGTCTTATTCACATCAACGGTTTGTTGGGAGCTACCTCAATTTCAGTGCATAGCTTTGCGGATGATAGTACCCTTCATAGCGCTTTTTCTTCCAAATATTTAAATATCAACTTGGCCAAAATTCTAGAATGGGAGATTTTAATGGGAGAATTTAATGCGAACAAAAACCGATCTCACAGTGTCCAGCGTAATTATGCCAGTTCCAATAACAATGAAATCTTCCATTTCAATGCAGTATTACAATCAGCGATACCCTTTCATGGGAAAACCATTTGAGGTCCACTGTCATCGGGAGTTCCCTGAGACATAAAACCTGCAGAAATTCAAGAAACATACCAATTCCTTCCTACTTTCCTTTGGCTCTCACGTTTTCCTCTTAACATTGCAAGATTTTCTTTTTCGAGGCAACCTACATAATTTTCAGTTTGGGAAAAAAGTGATAGGGAAGTGTAAAAAACAAAAAATAAAAAACTTACGTGCCAATCCCATAACGATAACTGCGAACCTGTAATACTTGTATTTGGTATGATGTTCTTTCGTTGCCAAACCCAGACCAGTAAGAATGGTGGCTACGAGGTCTGTCAATAGTGTTATCACGCACAAAGTTGCTGCTGCTCTGATATATGCTGCAAAAAAAATACAGTCAGAGTAAGTTCAATGGTAAGATATTAATATGCATATCCTTATAATAATAATAATAATTATAATAATAATAATAATTGGTTCACTCCGCGTGCTCAGGGCACATGATTCTCGGACCCAGTAGTTGCTCACCCCACGTACGTGGGGAGTGGCTATCTAGGTAAATCTCACCAGTGCGCCCTCCCGATGTGTCGGAGCTCCGGAGACAGGGCCCGCCTGATATAATCCAAACGGATAAAAAAAAATAATTATAATAATGAGGGCGGGGATTGGCGCAGTGGTGGCGGGGATTGGCGCAGTGGTAGCGCCGAAGCTTCGTGATCTATAGGTCGCTGGCTCGATCCCCAGGCAGGGTAAGATTCTTTTGGTTTCAGATGTAAATCTGAGTGATTGAGTCTTGTTGCTGGATGGGGATAATCCTACGATTCACTGACGCGTTAATAATTAACAGTGCTGCTCCTAAGGTGGCGTATGGAGTTAGCAACAAGGCCTATACAGAACACGTGGCTAATGACCATAACAGTCGATGCACACCAAAGAACAAAAAAATAAAAATAATAATAATGGTTCGCAACCATGAAAAAGTTATGCACCGGGTGTCCTAAAACTATGACAACCCAACAGAGGGTTGTCCTAGTTTATTTTGTAATAGTCCCGAAAGTTCTGATCAAAACCGTAAATACATAAGATATTAAAGTAATAATAGCGTATTTAATGTACTAAATTTTTATTGATAAATTCATACTGAATTTATGAAAATTGTATTGTCATGGCAAACAATCGAAAATCGAGGGTTGTAAAAATCGCAAGAACTTGCTTTCTACTCCCCTTGTTTCGGGATATATTGTAAGTATAAATAGAAAATCTGATCTCGAATGTATTTTAGGAGGATTAACACATAACTACGGTTTTTTCCTACGAGCATCCGCAAAGAAGTATTTTTCTGCATACATTAGCGTGCGCAAAATTACATTTTTACACACGCGGCGCGGAAACGTAAACTACTCAAAAATCACATTGGCAGGGAAACTTTATATTCCTTTTAGTAGCTGTAGACTATTTATTATATGTAATGTGAGAAACCATTTTACCTTTTAATCGTAATTCCGATAGTAGTATTTCAGCTTAAAAAAAAAACAAATATTTTTTCAAGTACCTTGTTTAATGATAAATGATTATAATATTGTCGAGCGTGCGTCTGTCGACTTTGACACATTGATATGTAACTTTTTGTTGTATAGTTAGTTCTTTCTTTCAAGTTTAAATAAAAATTATTGACTAAATTTATAATTTTTATATTTTTGTTGTTATCTGATATGAAGCTCGTAGGAAACATTTTGTTCCTAACACGTGCACAAAGTTCCTTTTTCGCACGCAAAAACTCATCCGTGCGGAAAAGTAACACTTTGCGCACTTGTTAGGAAAATAACTATATCAATGACGTTGATGAAAACTCGAAAATAATCTGACATGAGAGTTGTCGAGGAGCAAACTTCAACACCACCATTCACAGCATGATTGATCACATGATTCAAGTGCATATTCCGTTATTTAGAACTCTAGGAAGATTTTTATCGCTCGGAATGACAGATGATTTGCCGATTCTAAAAAACTGAAGGGATCCCATTGTCTGTCAGAATAGAAGTGTTTTAGTAACTAATTTCGTAAAGTAGAACTTTTTTGTATAAGCGTGAACAAACAGGCGAGTACAAAAGAGCCCTTTACGAAAGTGTATCACACAAAGTTTTTTATTCGACAGTTACTATACTGCCAAATTAGCAATGTAGCAATTGTCATGAATTTGAATGTTTTGTTTTATGAATTGTCGTCTTATTATCAAATGACTTCCGGGTTATATTTGACGAAAAAAACTATATTATTCAAAAATGCATAAATAATCTATGAACAGTGCGTAGAAAAACGTTATTACAATAACTTCGTGTTTTTAATGAGTGTGTTTTCTATCAGCATATCAATCCCTGACAAAATTTCTAACCAACGATATGCTATCACACGTCAAATTGGAAACATCCAGTTTTTTGTAAATAATGAAAGCTATTTCATCAGAGGTGAAATAGAAATATGTCCAATGTGGAAGTAATAGCGTTATTTTTTCATCGACCGACTTTTTCATAGTCCATACCGTCCATGTTTCATCCTCCATATCGCGGGCGAGTTTTTGAAACTTAAAAAATGTGTCTGATGATATATATAATAATATTTCAAAGGTATACAATATTATGAGGGTCAAGTAGCTCAGTGGTTGAGACTGAAGCGTTCAAAACAATTGACTGCTGGTCGGCTAGGTTCGAATCCTAGCGACCACAGATTTTTATCTGATGGACCGAGAAAGTGCTAGGTATTCGCACGTTAAAAGGTAAGACCTCGTTAATCATTGTCTCGCACAAGTTTCGACTTTTGAGGGCTGCCGTTCGTAAGGGGGCGACAGCTGGTCAACGGAAGAAACAATTTCAACAAAAAAACAATTATTATATTATGCAAAAGCTAAAAATATTTTCTTTTTAACTTTGAATTTTCATAAAAAACTACGTACTATGACTCTCAGTAACCTATATCTACCTACCTACCTACCTATAAACTACTTGCTGAATCTTTCAAATTTCATTGAGCGAACGGCATTATGAAGAGCATTTCTTCTGTTGTCAATTTCATCTATAAGTGGTGCAACATACAAATTCGGTTACAACTTTTGTATCATAGTGAATGCCAGTACTCAAAACATTGAATGAGAGAGTTGACAAGGAATTATGTTTCAATGACGCTTATTCTATTCGAAAAAAAAAAAACTAAGTTGGTATTAATTCTGTTTAAACCGTAAGTGCCATCGAAATCTTGATCTTGTTACGTAAATTACAAATAGTAATTATTTTGAATCGAAACTGACCTAAAAAATAATAATGAAAACTGAAAGGGAATAAAATAGTTGGTGTGGGGTATCGGGTAGAACCATTCCAGATTTTAACGCCACCTTCATCAGCTTGAATCACTACTGAATGATGATGACATACACATTTGATAAAGTTAATCATATACGTCTTATCACTATGTAAGTAACAGGTACATACACACAACAACAGTTTTCTCCGAAAAAATTGTGTGAGTGGAGGGACGACTGTAAAAATGTCCACGATAACTAGTTTATTACCAACTTCCCGCTGCATCAAGTCATTCATGTTTGCTCATTTCAGCGGGTTGCTCAATGAGCATGAATCATCTTCTATTATTCTTCTTTCGTATTTTATTCAGTGACGGTTTCCATTTAACTTACCTGCTACCTTATATGACTGCACAGGAATTTCTTTTGTGAACAAGAAGGCTGAACGATTGATAGAAAAACAACAATTATAAACCAAATATAGCGAAAAAAAAATTCTTTGGCAACTTAACAAAGAAACGAATGAAATAGTAGACTATTTTTTGTATTGAGCATCAAACTTGCTCACCTCATAATTATGTTTGTATTGGTCACCCACACAAAAAGATGTTATGGATGGATCCCCATTGATGGTATTTTTAAATGAAGTTAGAGGTACCATTTCAAGAAGATGGAGTTTCAAGCAAGAATATTTTATTGTGTATACCTACTTTTTTGTATGTATTTCAAAACAAGACTCTTTCATGATTACCACTAACTGTAAGTGTAATTAGTTGAAAATCCGTACCTATCTGTCAATTTACAGGTGAAACAGAAACATTCTCTCAAAAAGGTAATACCGATAGTACAAGAATAACTTAAAGTAACTCCTCTATAGGTTTCATACAGCTCTGAATACGTGAGGTTTCCTCAAATAGATTACTGAAGACAAGAACATAACCTAAACTACAAAATAATGTTTTATCTTTTTCTTTACCTTTATCTCTTGACTGATAACACCCTGGAGGATTCTTCATGTTGAAGGGCAGCGGTTGAGGTGCGTCTTTTTCTATACAATGCATGAATAGTCCCTGTCTCCATCCGGCAGCCATTAACCAATCAGTAGACGCCAATCCCATTATCATTAGTATTATCACTATGAGTCCGCATATGAAGGCTATCACCTGTAACAAATATTTAGTTAACATAGCAGAAAAGCAGCACAGTCTGATAAAGAGAAGCAACAGTACCATTTTCGAAAATAACAGTGCAGTAAAAGAAAAAGTTGGTAGTAATATAAACATAGTCTTGATTTTCATTACGATAAATCGAAAACTGATTGTATCAATATGAAATTCAATCAAATGCAATCTATCAAATTTGAATTTGAGTACATAAAATTCGAATTCAAAAATATTATAGAAATAAGAAGATAATTATGTGACAATACAGATTGCAACTTTAACGACAATATAAACTCTAAGTTTTTATTTATATTTTTGTATTCCAAACCATAGGGTTCCAGTAATCAATTCTTATTGTATCAGCAATCGGTAGAACCACATACAAAAATCTTCGGTAGTACTCAACTTCAACGTTAAGGCATAAGGCAATTTGAAATGCTAGAAAATCGTACGAAATATTACACCAACTTTAAAATAAGAATGACAGCTATCAGACCAGTATTTCGATCCAGCTTTAGGCAACGTCTACCATAATCGACAAATTTTAACGGTGTTTATTGAGACATTATTCCGATGTATTTTTTTTAGATCGTTCAAAAGACATTGAAAGTTATGGACAATAATTTTTGTTGCAATTTTCTATTGGGAGTCGTACTAAATCACTAGCTTCAGTAGGAGGCACAGAGAAACACTCTGGCTGTACAGTGGAACCAATTTCATTACGTATTTTCGTTATTTTAATTTTTGCGGTACGCTCACGTTGAATGCCTTCTTACTAGATATATTACGGACTATTATCCGTTGTCGAACAAGTGCCGCAGCAAGTAATTCCGTCTAAAGCTAGGTTGGTTTTACTGTACACATGTTGATTTCCAGAGGCGGCGCTTTCCTACATATAAAAAAGTAATTTAATTGATCCAAATTTCACTCAGTTTTCTGCTTCTTTTGGTGGAGAGAGCATACTGTATAATCTTCTGTATGCACCGAATATACCAAATACGTATGAAAAACATCATTTGATGAACTCAGGTTCAGCAGGAGCTGTTCCACAGCTGCCGCCTTCAAGCAGGAAGCATACCATCTATGGTACAAAGACAGATATCTGAGACCAGATTGGGATACGTTGAAATTAGAAATATGTGCAAGACCAAGACTGATCAGTCAGTGGTCTCGAAAAATAACTTGGTCTTGGTCTTGATGTTTCAAGACCAAATAACTTTTGTACATACATACAACATATACCTATTCGTTGTACACTGTAAAACTGCAATACTGCATTTGAGTGAAAAACATTTAAAAATCTACCATATGAAACGTAAATACTTAATTATGTTCTCTTGACAGCTCTGCTACAAAAATGTATATTTCTGAACAAATTGTATGAGGTATAATGTTTCAATTATGTTTTTATTTATATTATTTTGACATGCTTTGTTACAAAAATTTATATTTTTAAACAATAAAGCTATTTTTGACTTTGACTTTGACTTTAATTGAAATAAAATGCCATAACATTTTCCTTTTCCATCAGATTTTTCTTAATATGGAGTAGATTTAAGTTCATTATTTTTCTTTCGAGACCAAGACCAAGACACTTGGAAGAGAGTCTTGGTCTTGGTCTCGAAAGTCAAGTCTTGGTGTTGAGAAGATTAATTAAGTCTTGGTCTTGTATCAAGCCCAAGACAAGACTAAGACTATTCGAATTCTGCATATGATTCCAACATGTGTATACTTGAGTTTATTTGTTTGTTTATAGTATATTTATTCGTTCAAATCGTTTGTTTTAGGTTAATTTCTTTTTATGTTAATCACACTAATCGAGAATTGTACTTAATAATTAAATAATTAAACCCAAACTCATGCACAAAGTTTCCTTTTGTGAGCTCAATGTTTATTTATCTATTCCTTTATGTTTTTGGTTATATGATAATTTGTAAACAAATACGATCTTATAATCAGTTATAATATATCCTCTGTCAATATCAGCAAATTTCATGTACCTAATGGTGTTGACTAACTCTAAAATATAGGTTGATGAAATAAGCTGCTGAAGAGGAATGTACACAGAAATTGAGACTTATGATCGATGACGGTCTAGGATATTGGTGATAAGAAACGTTCTGCGATAACATATCAGTGCATTATTTAAAAATAGTGATAGTCTCATGTACGTATTTGAAGACAAATTTATATCTTAATTTTCAATCAAGGCTCTGTTAGAATATGAGTGAGCATTAAAAATTGCTTACTGTCATTCTTCCTTAAATATTTTTCCCATTGTAGAAAAAAAAAATACTTCCAAAAGAAACTTTCTCTCTGCCTGGCCCGTGATTTCAATTAGAAAGTACAAATGAAATCAATCCCCTTTGTACCTGCGCTAGAAGATAGCTTAAATATGCATTGAAATTATTTCTATTCCGAACAATGCTGAATTTGTACTAGGAGAAACGTGAGATGTTGAAATGAAAGAAGATGTGAAAGAAGGCCAATCGATGAATTTTAATAGAAAGTCTCTGAGTCTATCCGGATATTTTAATTTCTCTGGAGACGGGGAAAATGATATGGGTTTTAAAGACGATATTTCAAAACAGTGGCTTCACCAAAGAACCGAAGTGAACTTGTGTTCACAAATAATTATTTTCTGAAAACTGTCACGTTTACGTAATTTCTTTACATTTCGGGAAAGATTGTTATCAACTCTCTTTCAACTGCTTTCATAGTTACTGTCCCAACTTCTTCTACAGAGAACGCATAGTCACTTAGAGTAATGGTTTCTCATTTGTGGCACTTAGTATTAATTGAAGAAGTATACAATTGAAAACCGGTTTTTTAATAATATATGAAACTGTATATATATATATTTTTTCCTTTTGACTGCCTTCTTGTAATGAGAAAGTGTTTGTTGTTTATATTATATTGACTATTTTTATACTATGGTTATTTACATTTATACTTTTTTTACTTATAGTTTTTATCAATACTCTTAGACTGTTTGTATTATTTCAATTGACTTTTATAATATGGTTGTACGTTTTTTATATTCATAGTTTGCTATCGTTACTCTTGGATATTTTCTTTGTTTGTTTTGCATTAATTTTCTCAACTGTACTTTTCAACCAAAGGAATATTATTATTAATATTATTATTATGATGATGCGTTGGCGTATCGACGGTAGTGGGTACACAGGCCAAGAAAACTCCAAAACTAGTGCATGTCTTTTCGAATGGCCAGTTTCTAACAACTTTGATTTTTTGGTCGTCCAGATACAACGCGGCCACGATGGCATTTCTTAAGGTTCAGTTTCAGTCCGGAGTTGCAGTCAGGACTTGATCATTGTTCATGGTCCTAAAAACTACAGATGTGTTTGGTGAAAGTAACCAATTCCAAAGAGTAACTGTTTGTAAATATTCGTGATATCTGAATACAGTTGCATACTCTATAAAAAAATTAAATTACACTTATTTGTGCAATGCGTCAGAATTACGTTAATGGGGAAATGAGCCATTAAAGCCACCCATCAACCCAAACCTTCAAATGTCATATATCAACTGTCAAATATCTGGAAAACTATGGTTTCATAACCCAACTTTTGTGTTTTTGACAGATCCGTCTCCGAATACGTATACCGAAAGGGTCCGTATCGATACGTAGCCCGTCACGTAGCCGATACGTAGGTCTGCCACCGTATCGACCTTGCGCATGCGCAGATCGATACGGATAAGGATAGGGTTGGAATTTCGACTTGGCTTTAAGTGTCTAATATCGCGATATGATTTAACAAGATGCATCTTGCGTCTATGCATCTTGTGTTGTAAAAACTTCTATACGATTTGCCGAAAAACTGCATGTATACTATTTCCTCCTCGAATACAAAAGAATATCCAAAATCCTCATTCAATATTCGACATTTGTTACCAAGTCGTATTTATTTGAATATTTATATGAAAAAAAAAACTGATGCGAAATACTGATCGATTAGTAATTCACCTCGTATTGCATCGATGCAAATATAGTTTAAAAATACTCATAAAATAAAAAAAAATCAATGAATTGCATAGAAATGTATCGATTAAAAAGCTCAACGATGTTTCATTTCTAAGATTAATAAAATATGTAGAAACGAAAAACAAAATTTAATTGATTGGTTCAGAAAGGCTGGTGTCAATTTTGTCAATAGAACAAGTGTAGTCAGCGTATGAATTCGAAGAGATTAATATTGATCCAACGACGATTTTTCAACACCTAAACACATGAAGACATCGTCACATTTTGAGGAGACGTATCGACTTTCATTACGATCATGAAACTCGATACTTTTTTAGAAAGGTTTTAAAACAAGCCTTATCGGTGTTTCTTGACAGGATGTTGACTGTTAGTTATTTACAGATTACGTGACTAAACACGAGAGAACCTTTGTTAGTATTGAAGTGTTCAATAATATAAATAACATGAGAAAATAAAAATAAACAGCACGAGTTCAGCAGAATTGCTTCGCCTCAATATCTTTATCGGTAATGTGGTCATGGACAAAACTTCCAATAGCGTATTTTTTACTCAGGATCACACGAATAGGAAAATCCTGCAATAAACAATCCGAATAACATTTCCAGAATCATGGCAAATAAATAAATCATGAATTAGAATGTTGTTTTCGAATTTTTAGAGAATTGCCAAATGCCATCATCATTGAGAAAACTAGACCTGAGAGAAAGATGTGGGATAAGTCCTTCTCGGCGAAACGGCCAAGACAACTAAGATAAGTAAGCTACTTTGCGAGAAAATGAATATTTCAAGCGGCTTTTTATAGATAGTAAATTCAATGCCTTCTAAAATGGCATATTATAACATACCTACTATTTGTCGTTAAAGAAAAAACATGTGAATAATAATAACAATAGTACTAATACTATTCATTCGACAACCATAATTTGGCGTCATTCGTCCAAAACCTCTCTTCCATGTAACCAGGATGTTACCCATCTAAGCGGTTAAAGTTACAGCGATCGAAATATTGGGAAAATTAAAATATACACCTCCCACTTCCCCATCTCAAAAAGAAAGAAACCTGACGGCATAGACGAAATCTCTGTGAAAAATCTTAACCTTCCCAATTCGGCATTGAATATACTAGTCGAATCCTTCCTGTCTAACAGCTTTTTCATTCCACTATTCAATGGCAGTAGTAATCCAAGATTCGAGTAATATCTTTGCTCTCTTTACCATCAAAGTTAATTGAAAAACTTGCGAACTAATGGAATATTACTTAACTCACATATTGGATTGCAAAGTTATAAATCACAAATGGTGCATTTTTTTCAACATGTTCGACAACGGAGAAGCTGCTGTAAATGCAGTAGTATTTATTCTGCGACTTTTCTAAAGCTTTGTGTAAATCATGAACTTCTTTCAAAAAAGTGTGGCTATTATAGCTTGAAAGGTGTATGTAGTAAACGGTCTGTTTTATATAAACGAGAGAAAAGAAATAGTTGAATATAATCGAAATGCACGTAACAGCAGAGATATTTTATGGGGCTTCCTCGGGAGTCCCCATACCTATTTATACATATCATATTTCTATGGGCGATGAGATGAGACAGAATAGACAATATAAAGGAAAGTATGAAAGGAACCGAAGATAGAGAAGAATATACAACATTGAGATTACGAGTGAAGATGATAATAAAATGCACGAAATTGAAAAAGAAAGCGGAAATATGAATACAAAAAGTGAGAGTGAAAGTAAGAGGAAAAAATAAAAATAAAAAAGTGAAACTAACAGACTGACAACTAAAGAAGTTTGAATGAACAGACAGTAATAGAAGAAGACGAAGAAGAAAGGACTGAAAAAATAAAATAATATCGTATAAAGGCTCTAGATGAGTTAATTCCTACAAAAACTGAGAGAGCTGACATTGATGACTATGGAAACGACTAAAGACTACAATATTAAGCCAGTAGAAATAGACTCGGAAATAGACAATCAATTCACATCCATTACAAATGTTTTCAATCTTTGGTAAAGTTGATGGTACATCGAGAAAGCATTAAATATCCGTTTGCAACCTCTTCCGAAGTACGCAACATTGTCAAAATGACAATTAACTTGAGTTTGGCTGTATACTCGTTGAGAAAATTTCACCTACCATAAGAGAAAATTCCAAAAGTTCTGAAAACTTGGCAGATACATCGGAAAAATACTCAGTTGTGCAGATTTTCATACTTTTACGTTGACCGGAAGATATATTTCTGTAATTCGTAGTAATTTTTTTTATCAAGGTGGTCTCCAAATAATTACAAAAATTTTGATGCATTTACAAATTTGCAACCTTGTACACGATCGGGAACTTCATGCAATTTGCAAAAATTTAATTTGTGAATTAATTCAAAAAACACGCGAATACAAAAAAGCCCTTAACGAATGTCATTACGAATCATTTTTTTTTCTCCGACAGTTATTATTTTGCCAAATTGTAACCATTGTATCATTAAACTGAATGTTTTATGTTGCCCTCGTATTATCAAATGATGGCTTCCGAGTTTTATTTGACGAAGAATATTTTATTTTCCTAAAATATATAAATGTGTGTAACAATTGACTTTACGCACTGTTGATTATATGACGTAAGGGTGATTTTTTTTGCGCGCTTGTGCGACAAAGTATCACTTCACATACTGTTGTAGAAAGAAATATTTTTTGGATATCTGGATAATATTTTCAAGGCTTTGATACATTAGTATATTTGCAAGGAGTTCGTGTCTCCTTGCAAATAATAATATAAGCAGTGACATTACTGTATGTAGATCTTCAAACCACCTCCCAATTTTCAGATTCTTTGCAATTCGGGTCAATTAATAACCAGATTTATCACTTATAATTTGAGGATAACTGAATGCTGTTGAATTCAACCAATCGGCTTCAAAGATTCTTTAATCTTAAGTGTTAACGATGCTGCACATTTTTGTAAATAGATCCCTTTTAAAGTGCCCATCTACCTCAGTCAATAATTGCATTGAGTGATCAAACTTCAAATATCGAAACGTACCCGTCTATATCTGGACTTCTGCGCGGCCAACCTGATCACCGTTTTCTCACCCATTTCGACAACCAACTGAGTAACTAATAAGCGTACGTAATTAAACACCGCACATTCATTAACAGCACATCAAAAACCAATAAAAACTTCACTTCTCGACTTGCGTTCACTGAAATTCCGATCCAAGTACTAAGTAGGCAGTGCCTGCATTCAAAACAGACGAGCACGATAGAGAAATGGGTGAGGGAACGATTAAAAGGTCCAGAACGTGACACCGCCAACTGCTACCGTTTCTGAATCGGTGATGTACTAGCTTCGGGTTCAATTGTTTGTGTGACTTACTTGATATCAGTGATGGGGTGGGTGACTCAGGCTGGCGTTTGCTTATTCGAAGAATTTTTATGAATTTCTTGGCGGGATGGAGGTGAATCACCGATAACATCTGAAATGTTGACAATAGAATTTTGAATTCGGTTGTAGGTACTTCTACTCGTTGAAATGTCCATTACCTCGTTGTTTATAAAAGTATAAAGATAAAATTAAACATTAAACATTTGTATTTCCAATTTTCAACCAGGTGCGTGCCTAGGGTGTGTAATGGGGTAATTCCCAACAAATGACTTTCTTAGTTTGGCTGAAGGTCAACTCTTTATGAGTTTAGTTCGAAAATATGAATAGGATATTCATAAAATCTGTTGTGGAATCATCTGCGGCTGAAAGACAAACTTAAGTCGCTATTTTCCATTATTCAAGATAACCTGTTGGGAGGTATTTATGTTGAAAAGGGGAACATTCTCCATGAAAACTGAAAAATGAAAAATGTGATATATTTGTAATATCTAACAGAAAACAACTATGAATATCCTATTCATATTCGCGAGCTAAAATCAAAATTCAATGCCCATGACAGGTCTATGTCATAAAAATTACTTTCAAAGTGTTACCGCAGAAATATTTCCTTCATATCCATCCCTGATGTGTATGGTTCTGAAGAGCCTGTATTTCCATTTCTATCAATCCTCCTGAAGAGCTTGGCAAAGCGAAATAGATTTTCGTCGACCAAAATGTATTGGGGATTAAATGCGAGAGAAGCGAACCTTGCTTCAATGAAATGAACGATTTCTGTGAGTGATATTTTTTTAATATCATTCTCCCTATCTGATTCATTTAATGATTTTTTAAATGAAAACTAGAGAAAGTTGAAAAAATCAACTATCTGAATGAAAATGCGAATTTTCACTTACAGATCTTTTCTTTTCAGTTAATAGTCTTTTCACAATATCTATCAAATGTAGTTCAATGTCCAGCGTGGCTTGTGCCGGGGAAGTAGTTGTTTTCTATTAGATATTACAAATAAATCACATTTTTCAATTTTCATAGAGAATGTTCCCCTTTTCAACGTCAACTCTTTAGTTCGAACATATGTTAAACGTAGCACAGTAACATTTTTTTAAACGGAAACAAAAGAAGTGGGATTGATTACCCTCCCCCCATGGAATGAACGTAGACAAGCGCATCAAAGGGAAGAGATCAGTTAGTCGCCCTGGAGCACCACGGCAAATAATAATAGCCTCCCTCAATCAGCACATGTTCTGCCTTTGCATACACTCTTATACGAGTGTTATGAAGAAGTACTATTAAAATAATAATACGTTAATTGCTTCACAAAACATTCCGTTTCAAAGTAGTAGTTTGACAATACATAAGTAATTCCTCAAGAAATAAAAGAAATAAAAAAAAAAAATAGAGATGATATATCAAATAAAAAAAATGTAAGTGTGGAAGAGAACACCTGAATCGAGTTATGAGTACCGTTCATATCCGCACTCGAACTATTTTTGAATGCGAATTGCAAATGAAAATATTGAAGAAATGAAAAAAAAAAATGTGGAAATGGATGTCAGATATAAGTTAGGTTAGATTTGAATGTGAGAGGGTCCACATAAGGCCCTCCACTGCGGCCCATGTCCTATTCTGTCAGATATAATTCAATGTTCGTAGGGGGAATAATTTCGAAATTATTCTTTTTATTTAATTGGAACTCTCGGGCACACTTTTCGAACTTTGTTCGAATTATGAATTGAATAATATTTGAGCTAACTCCAACACTGAACAATTTTTGCCCATGGATGCATTATGTCACTGACTTAAAAGCCGTTTCGAAGTCAACAAACACAGCAAATACTTTCAAGGGAATAATATCAATATCTCAGAGTAATAATAAATATTGATGGGCCCTTTCTATGAAAACACAACAGATTTGTATATGTATATAAAACCATAATACCCACCGCTCTCATCAAGGCAAGGTGACGGAGGGGATTGTTTACATAATTCTTCGGGCAGGGGCGTACAGAAATTATTTGAAGAGGTGTAAATAAGGAATTCAAGAAATTCATACTTTGTTCCATGATATACTATAAAAAAAGGAGTCGGTCTGTACTCCACAATGAATTCGGATGTTATTAACCTTAGATTAAACTAAACCAAAGTGTTTCAAAACCACAAGAAACCTAATCAAGCCTGAAATATTTTCGTTGGCCGTAACATTTTTGTGAACATAAACAACACAAATGTTGTTCTCATAAAGAAGGACAGAAGAACCACTCTCCATATTAATTATTACTGTAATATTATCAAATAATGATTTCAACACACACATGAATAGAGAGCAGAAGACTCATTTACTCAATTTCAATGGTTCAAAGGACACTTAGGAACATAGTAAGACACTCAAATATTCACAACAAGAAAGAAATATCAGAATATACTGTCAACTCAAAAGTATTTTGTGAATTCTAAACATGAAAATAACTTTAACGTTTAACCTAATAATTATGTCCGTATCAAAGAAGCCAAATTAACTAAACTGACGTTAGAAATAACAGAATGAAAAGAGTGAATATCATAATAATATAAATCTACGAGCAGAATAGGCTCAGATGATATACATGTTAGTTTTATAATAATTTATTCATACTAGAATTCATCTGTCACATAATTGAGTTCTGCTTGATAAATTCCCAGACAAAAAGTATTGGCTAATATCGTTGCACTCCCGAAGGTTACTTTTCCAAAAGATATCAAAAAAGTGCGAATAATAAATAAACATTCTACCAGTAAGGTCTTAACTAACAAAGAGGAACCAACTTCTTCCAATTTTGTATAATATCTATAACATACCGGTGCCCCACATTTATGAACAAATATTGGATATTTATCTTTCTTGTCTAGATTCATACAAATTTACATACAACTTTTTGATGAACGTGTCCAGATATTGACCGAACATTCATTTTTTAAAGATAAATAGGTGTGAGCCATTTGTCATAGAGAAGGGTCCCCTTGTACGAGTTGTATTTTTCAATGAAAATGAATAGCTGTTTGCAAATCAAAATCAGACTCACAACGGACGTAGCAAGAATGATCCTCTAAATCTAAACATACGAACACTCTTAACATTACATAAAAATGTTCCATTCTCTTTACTAATTGTGAGCCATAAAATCTAAGAAACACTGACATCATTACTGCTCCGTCCTCACTTATTTAGTTGTTAAGTTAGTTTACATAAAATATTATTTCACCATTCCCAACGATTTTGGGAAAAATAAATCTTTCATTTCTACGCATTCAATATTTATTATTATTATTGTTATTTTGTTATTGCAGAAGTTTACTAACTTCTTTACTTGGGAAATTAAGCATGTGATGTAAGCTGCACTTCTTTAGTAGGAATGGCCTTGCTATTTTCTAAAGGTATTTAATCTTTTAAAGTTTCGCGCATTTATGCCTTGACAATTCGGTAATTTCGTCTTGTTGTTTTTCCTGCTCAACACCCGTACATGAACATCCCTTTTTATCTATCACATTCCTTGCTGAACGTCAACCTACAAAAAAAACCACACTCGAAGAGAGAGAACTCATTCATGCAGACAGACCGAAACTGCTGTCTACTACGGCGACTCGCCTTCTCGTAAAACCATTTTTACCGGTTAAAGAAATCTGCATGCATTGTTCACAATAAGTTTGTCAAGAGAGAAACAAGATGTCCTGCACGACCAGGACGACGCTTATTGCCATAATCCTATACAATAGGAATAATTGGGTAGAAAATCCATCAGAAAACAACTACTTTCCTGGCTAATACCACGACGAACGTTGATTTACATCTAATGAATTTCCGTGCAGAGTCCTACAAGGATGTCTCCGCAATTGCTAGTTGCATGGAAATGTTCATTGAAACATTTGGACCACCTATAGATCGATTTCTGGGTTATTGCCCTCATCAGTATAGGGTGGGTCTCTGCAGACAATAACTAATGTCTGCAACAAACGATTCAACAAAATCTCCATGTAAAGGCAGAAGCTGAGACACCGCCCTCAGCCTAGCGTTCACCAAACTACGGGCGCCATCTGCCATGCAACTAGCAATTGCGGAGACATCCTTGTAGGACTCTGCACGGAAATTCATTAGATGTAAATCAACGTTCGTCGTGGTATTAGCCAGGAAAGTAGTTGTTTTCTGATGGATTTTCTACCCAATTATTCCTATTGTATAGGATTATGGCAATAAGCGTCGTCCTGGTAGTGCAGGACATCTTGTTTCTCTCATTTTTAGCGGTATTTGGTGAAATATATCAAAGTTTTCGTTCGACGGATTTGATGCATTTTCAATATGAACTTCCATCGTGTAATCGAGTGTTGATCATTAGGATTATAGCTGTTACGTCATCCTGTGAACCTCATCCTGAAGATTCTGGTAAGTCAAGGCATATTCATCTGTTTACCTGATTTATTCAAAATCGCATTGCTTATTTTATTCATTACATTACATTTACATTACAAAATAGTTCATCATACAAAAAAGAGGCGAGATTGAACGAATCAGAATGATCCTATAATTACAGTCGGTTGGTTGATAAATTTTCCTTAAGGTTTATTACGTAACTAACCAATTACCGTCAAAGTGCTTGGGAGTGCAATAAAAAAAAACTTCTAGAATGTTAATGTGCAAATGCCAAGATACCCCAATATTTCGCTTTTCTCGAAACTATACCCTCATTCAATATTCATGGAGACAAGTTGCTATTAAAATCCTGGTCTTTGAGCTAGCAATTTATTAGGTTCAAGATACTGGATTGCCGTGATCATCACTCTTAATAACTACTATCGGCCTCTTTATGACGAAATTTGCATTCTATGGTATTCAGCAGATGAGCTTCTTGAATAATTAACCACTGCATGAGATGGTATTTAATTCCTAGTTTGGCAAGTGATAGTGGCGTATATCGTATGATATAATTTGTCTACTAATTATTAAAATGATAATTAATTCATTAATTGTACCTAGTATTCAATCAAGGTGTTGATTGTAATAAGGGCAGAACATAATTTCAGCAGACCATTAGGTACTTCATTAGAATGAAGAAACACAAAATGAAAAACGTCCACGGCACACCATTGAAAGTGTATTTTTGTAACATATTTCTATCTCTACGACTTTTGTATTCTACATCGATTATTACTTGAAAAATGAAGACGATTCCAAAACACAGTGGATTCTAACTTATTATTCAACGGCACTCGGCCAATCACAGATTCAGAATTTTCGGGATCCACGGTAACTGAGTGAGAGGTTTAGACCAATGACAAATAGCGAATGTACCAAACAAATTCCCAAGAAGGCTTTGGACATGTCACAGCTTTGCAGTCGCGAATGTCAGATTGACTGTTTTCTTTCTTAGTTTTAACCAAGATGGATAGAAACCCTGGTGCGTTCATTTATACCTGTGAAATCGGCCTACCAAAACTGTTAAGGTACGGCCTAAATGATTCTTCATATTTTATTAAATCGGATTAGCTTCACGATCGTTCGTAGATGGCGGTAAAGTCATTACAGATTGATAAATGAATACTTGTCATGATGACGTTGGGCAATTGTCATTGTCATGACATGTTTACATTTCGTATTTATTCAATTTTGTTAAAAAATACGACATAACATGTTTAACGTGCTTATTTCATCAAAAATCAGAACAGTAATTTTAAATTAACTAGTTGGATATGTGATATGTACGGGATATTTAAACAATGATACCAACTTTAGATCTTTCATACAAACGCAGCCATATCCAAGTACAAACTTGAAAAAACATTATGCACTACAGATACAAGAATTACAGAAAACTCAACAATAAACAAATAACTAATCATTGCGAACTGAACGAAAAGTAGTAAAAGAACAGAAAAAAACGATAAATATCCCGATGAAATGTAAATCACAGTTAATCAAAAATTGTAAACATAGTCATAAACAGTCAAATTTCAAATATTCCAAAAAAAATATGACTCAGTACTTCGGAATGTAAACTCGGCTATTTTTTGATAATGCGCCATCTACTGACAACGGGAAAGCTAATCCCATCTTATTACAGCATTAACAACTTTGGGTGAAACAAAAGCGAATCAGTCAATCCACCAGGGTTTCTATCCATCTTGGTTTTAACTTTAGCTCCTGATGAAATTTATCTTGCAACATAGGCATGTCAAACAATATTTATCTAAAGGTCTACCCATCTCAGTTTTTGGTCAGGCAGTTTCTTCAATATGTCACTCAAATTTTGTAAGTACCGATTTGGCTATAGGTAATTACTTTGATGTAGATATTGCTATTTTTATTATGGGTTTAAGTGTCATTATTCGTGAATAAGAAAGGCCTGGTATAAAATGCAAGTGTGTTGGCATATTCAGTTATCAGTTTGAAATATAGTTTGATAATGTCCATATAGGACGAAACTACAGTAACACTTGAATTATTCACTAACTTTAAGATAAAGAAAAAATGGAATAAAAGTTTTCACTTTACAACCCCGTCACATATGTCACCTAGCTTTCTACCCTCGCGACAAAAGGTCGAAACCTCTACACGTACACACTTCAAGCTCACCTGGTTTCGTTTCTATGAAGTCAAGACCCTTAAAAACTGGGATTACACATTCTAATATCGATTCTGCTGTCCTCACACTAGGTGTTGTAAACTCTCGTTGACTTTTGAATAACGTCATACATTTCAAGCTACACAATAGACCGTCGGCATTGTGTTTTATTTGCTGTAGTAAAGAACGAGGATCTATTTCTTCGGGCTCTTCTATAGCAGGCAGTGGCGGATACGCAAAGGGATGCGTACGCAAAGGGATGAAGCTATATTTGGAAACTACTTTGTCGATCTCCCTTGACAGCAGTGTTTTGTTTTTGTTACCATTCAGTTCTCAGTCTCTCAGTCATCCTAAAATGAATGTCCTACACGCCCATGTATGTATATTTGTGAATGAATAGGGTAAACACAGAAAGAGCAGCGCTAGATAGGTCCTTATGGCGTTCTATCCGCGAGGCCTATGTCCATCTTTTTTTTTATTTGAGTTATTACATTTTCAATTATTTCAACTTTACAGTCCATGTTGGAAGTAAAGCGTGTTCTTTAGTTCATATAAACTATTTTTTTTTTATGACTGAAAAATCGAAATCTCCGACCCCGAAATCCATACCAATTTTGAATCGAATCTGACCATAATCACAAATCTCGTCCGCCATCTTGGAGCCGCCACTTTGAATTTATGAATTTTGATTAAAAATTTATTATCTCTTAAATACCAATAATGAAAATGATAATTTGGCTATTTCCCTCACTGCGCAATACCTGATGCCTATAGACCTGATATCATGGTTAAATTTGACCAATTACCAAAAAAGAAATGGAGTGCTGGTCTATACCATGTGGAAACACTTCTGAAAAAATTCAGAGCAATCCGAAATGATTTATATTTTTTTGATCGGCAACCGTCGAAGGCGCACCCCTATGTTTTTGACTCTTTGTTTACGATCTCCCAATAGTCAATTTCTACGTTTGATCGAAGTTTCCCTCCAAGCTCATTACAAATTTGCACGCTGTCTGTCATTTTTGGTGTATTACAGTGTTTACTGAGATATTATTCCGATGTACTTTCGTTAATAGATTGTTCAAGCAATAAAACCCCATATTGTGATCTGTTATGCTTGAGAGAACATTGTGTTAGCGAACATGGAAAGCTCATTCAACACCAACATTATTCACTTTAACTTCTGTTTTGTGCTGTGCAGATATCTGAAAAAAAAAAATATTGTCGGAATTTCCTATTGGGAGTCCTGCTAAAACCGAATATCAAATCACCAGATTCAGTCCCACGTTTGATGAAAGAGAAACGGAGGAACACTTTGGCTCTGCACATATTTACATCCAGGGGAGGCGCTTTTCTACATATGCAAAAGGTAATATACTTGGCCCAAATTACCAAATTTAACAGTTTTCTACTTCTTTTAGTGGAGGGAGCACACTGTATAATTTTCGGTAATTGGTCGTAGTTAACCCCGTATATGTTTAACACCACTATTTTCAAAATACGTTTTCCTAACCCAGCTAGGAAATGTCAAATTTTAAATGCATTTTTGATGTAATATTCATATTACAATGTGAATTTGACACACTTGCTATTACGCAATGCCTGAACTGCTACAAAAATTTCTTCGCAAGTTTCTTAAATTATTCAACTCGAGGAACAGTGTTTATAGCTCTTTTTCACTGCCAAAAATGCCCTTAGTATTCTTTCTGATAAATATTTTGGTACTATTTGGCGGGTAACATTGTAGGGATTTCGGTCTGGATTTTTCTTTATATTTGTTATGAAGGTTTTCAGGTTGATTATTATTCTTGTTTGATTTTGTTGAGTTTTAAAATTGAAAGTAACAAGATCGGCGAGATCAGTTGACTTCAACATGATACTTCATTTAATGAAGTTCCCAATACTGCGAAAGCCGGTCTATAAGAAATAGGTCAGCTATTCTACTGGTAAAAACACCAAATCTTAATTACAGAAAAAGGAAACCTAGTTGATTTATTTGAGAAGACTTTACATAATAATGGCATCAACAATAATCTGATAACCTAGAGTGAAAGCCTTCATATACTCCTTTGCTTTGTATCATCAAAAAAATTAAATATCAATCATTTCTCTGTACTACTACTAAATTATTCAAACATGGTTTTTTCATGGGGATTTGCGGACTTTCTTGTGAAATGTACATAATTGGAAATGATTGTGAGCTTATCTTTATAATGAAAAACAAGCGTGCAATGAAAATCGAAATTACAACGACAAAGTGGGATCACTTCATTCTAATTGGAATATGTTATAAAAACAGAATGTATAGAAATTGGTTGTTTGGAAATATTATGTAAAAATCTTATGAAATTATGATTTATAGGTTCATTTTGATAAGAGTGTAATTTAATTCATTAATAGAGGGTAAAATAATTTTACTTGGTAGGATGTAAAAAAAAATACCTAGCTAAGGGGTTAATTTTCGGGCTTCTTGGCTTCTTAAAGGTAATTTATTATATCTGATGTTTTGTTTACAATAATTGCCGTATACATTGTCAAAGTCGATGTAAGAACAGTTGAAATGCTTGTCCGCATCAATAAAGTCATCACACAATGCTTAGTCTAAAGGATTCATCAATAATACATAATCTCGAAATAGTAAAAAACAAACTTGTGTAATCAAATCTTCAAAAATCTATTTTTGGGAGATATATAAAAATAATGTAGTTGTCATACTAAAGTATTCTAATTCTGCCAAATCCCTAGAGAAAAGTCAATCAATGTCGCTTTCCGCGCAACTAACAGATGTTGATACTGTTACACAATATGCAAGAAGAATCTATCAAAGTTCACGAAAATTTGTAATAAATGAAGATTGAAAAAGTTTTTCAAAACTACTCTAAGACTCAGTCTTACAAATAAAACATTAAACATTAAATTATACCAACATTTATTTCATTTTTCGTTTTAAGACACTTTCCTCCTCGTTTTTTCAACTTTTTTGAATCTTTTTCAGAGTGAGATTTCTGACAATTTTATAAGTAATTACTTATTTGTTATGGTCAAGTATTGAAAAAAATTCTAGGAAACAAAGTGGCGAAACTTGTGGCGTAAATCCAGCAGAAACGACACTATTTTTTATTTACAAGCTTTATTTAACTTGCCCTGTTTGTTGGTATGTATGTATGTATGTGTTCATAATTCCGGTGACAATCCATTATCAAATTTTTGAAGAAAAATAAAAAATGGCGGCTCCAAGATGGTGGTGATTTATAGTCCGATTCCATTCAAAATTGGTGGAGGTCGAAGATCACGAATGTTTTGTTAAACTTCATGATGGATATGTACATTACACATTTAAAGAAATTATTTATAACTTTTTAGCGTATTTAAATGAAAGCTTGTCTTTTAATTTTTTTTTTATTATTTTTTTGCTGAGTTTGCGTGAAATCGCTCTGGGTCAACTCTATACTGTCCTTCGATGTTTCACACTCTGCTTCCAAGTGGATATTCGATTTCGCATTTGCTTCACTGTTCACGGAAGTGCTACTCATCTTGCGGGCAACTTTTTCATACAAAATGTTCACGAGAGATATCAAATACACGTTGATCTCAAATGTTAACCATCTTAGCTATCTCTTTCACCGTCACGCGGCGGTCTTCTATCTAACACACTTTATTGACCACTTCTTCCGTCGTGACCTCAATTGGAGCTTCTCTTTTGTTTCATTTATGGTTCATATCCGCAAAAACCAATGTTTTATCATCACTTTCGTGAAGAAGCGATACAGATAACTTAAAATTGCGATAAAAAGGTGGTAAAACGGGCGCCACTTGTCCTCGAGTCAAGGACTTATCAAACAGGCCTTGAGATGAGCCAAAAACCAGAATTGTATTAACAGGTCACAAATTGAGGGATACAAATCATGTATCTATAATATGTGCGTCGATAAAATTGCTATTATACATTGCAATTCATATCAGAAGGTTGGGAAAATATCCTACTCCCGAACAACACAGTTTTGTACAAAATAAATCCATTGAATCCAACCTCTTATCATTAACGAATCACGTGTACAAGGAATAAGAAAATAAATCTCAGCAGGACACAATATATACAGACTTTCGCAAAGCATTTGACAAAGTCAGACCCTCTTTACGTTCAATATCAAACACTATTTGGAAAACAGAGTTCTGTTCTTTATACATCTTTGCAAATGATATTGATACAAATTAGCAGCTACTTCGGAAGTTCCCCAGGGTTCCGACCTGGGACCCTTTTTTATTCACTTCTTATCAACAAACTGCTTTCCCATATTCGAATAGTTAAGGATAGCATGCTTTTATAGAAACATTCAAATATCCTTCATAAATGGAGCCTTGCCAACCTCTGATGAGTATGTTTCGTCTAGAAAATTATGACAATGTTTTGACGGACTTGGTAGGTAGGTTTTACCAGAAAGTTGAAAAATGATCTAGAAAGTTCGAGAATAAACTAAAATGATCTAAACTATCTTGAATGATTTATAATATTCCAGAATAATCTAAAACGCTCCAAAATAATAAAGATCTTGACAATATAAAATATTCCAGGGTATTTTCAAATTCTCTAGAATATTCTTAAATAAACTGTAACCGTGGAATGAACCAGAACAGAACAACAAAGACTCCGGAAGGTTCAAGAAAGTAGGTACTGAAAAGAGACACAAGCTCGAAGGTTATAAATATAATGAAGAAGGGATAGATGGGTAGAATTTTTTGTTAATTTGTTGGATATGAGAGAAAAAAATCTAGAATTTTCTATAAGGTTCTGGAACGTACTGTGACGTTAAGTGCTCGCAAGTATAAACAAACAGAATAAAAGGGGTAAAATGAAGGAATAACTTTACAATACAATTCCAGAATGTTCTCGAAACAACTGTAGGGAGCTAGAGAATGAATGAACCAGAACAGAGACTACGGAAGATTCTTCAGAATATACTGAAGAGACAATAAAGTAAAGTTCTCGAAAGTTCATTAATTAAGTAATAAGTTTAATTCTACTGGGGGACAAGTGGGTAAGGAATTACTAAATGGACGTTCTAAATGAATGAATAAGTGAATAAATAAATGAATGGACAAATGAATGAATGAATAAATAAATAAGCTAATGAATAAATGAATGGATGAATGAATTTATGAAGGAATAAATGAACGAACGAATGAATGAATTAATGAATGGATGAATGAATAAATGAATAAACGAGTAAGTAAATGAATAAAAAAAATAATAAATTAATTATTGAATAAAATAATAAGTGAATGAATAGAGGAATGACTGAATGAATGAATGAACGAACGAATGAACGAATAAATAAATCAATCAATGAATAAATAATTAACTCAATGAATTCATGAATGAATAAATGAGTAATTTAATATCTCCACATGTACCAATTTGGGATGATGGCAATATAGGACACATTGATTGATTGATTGATTGAAATAATTTACAGTGAGAAATACAGTTACCGCCAAAAAGTATGTACCATATGCGAAAAAAGTTTATTATTAGAGTATTGAAAAAAAGATTCTTGGGAAAAGTTTATGCATGTCCGATAACCTAAAAATTGATTTTGACACATTTCACGTGATCGCTGGTATGGGGGCAAATTGAAAAAAATTACTATGACATTTTCTCACATTGTCAAACTTTGTATGTGTATAAAATTGAATTCCAAGCAACTTTTTCAAATTACTTTTTTCGATATCTTGCCATTTTACTCGACTTTTTGCCTATTCATAGTAATTTTTTCAATTTGCCGCCATACCAGCGATCACGTGATATGTGTCAAAATGGATTTTTAGGTTATCGGATATGCACAACCTTTTCCCAAGAATATTTTTTCGAATACTCTAATAATAAACATTCACCCAACAATAGTCGAGTTCCGTATTATGATCGCAGATTAGTCGAATCAGTCGGTAATAAACGAACCAAACGGACGAGATCAACGTGGCCTTGACTTTGACAGAACGTTAATCTATAACATTTAAATTTGAGTTTAATTTTTTTGTAAAACAAGATTTCAAGGTGATCCTTTCATTTCGATTTGAGCTATAAACATCGAACTATTACTAACAAACCACAGATGTAACATAAACATAACCACACACTTTCGTTCGAATCGTCCCTTAAAATTCTCCGAGCAAAAAGATCAATCTCGGAGAGAACCGATTTGAAAAACCGAACGATCAAGATTTACCTGCTCTACAACCGGTTGCAATAAACGAACGATTCAAATACATGACGACTAGATGAGATACTCGAATTCAATTTTGGAAATTTAACTCAGTCCAGCTCTGCTCACAACAACCAAAAAAACGATACGAAGCCAATCCTTTTACGAATGACACGTCCTCTTAGCGCCCCGTCCGCAACAACGCACGCACACCAATCGAATAAAAAACTAATTAGCAATGAAAAACGAACCTCGGATTACAAGATGGTCATCGGATACGGCCATAATGCGTCTATTTGACCGAAACGGCATTGTGGAAACCGTTCTATTGTGCCGGCGACAGACATTGTTTTCCACGCAACGTGCCGATGGGTCAGGCGCCATTGTCTAACAACAGGATATTGTCGATATTCTATGGCAGACAGCTCATCAATTCATAGGATTCTGGTTAATTGGACACTAGAAAAAAATTTACCCGGACAAAAATTGTATTTAACAACATGCCAGGGGCAGTCATATGCCTCGATTCTGGAGGAGTGGGGAATTTTATAAAATTACTTCGGTGATCAATTTCAATACACACACAAAACGCAGGATGGTATATATCTTATATAATTGAAGTTGATCAATTCATTTGCAAGAAATGAACAAAATATTAAACTAATGCTAACATTCTACATGACGAACTCTATGTTTCTTCTTCTGTCATTCTGTTAGATTTTCTTTCTTTGAGGTGTAACGATAATATATCCTACTTCTTTCTGGAGCAGATGGCATTTCTTGGGGCTCAATTACAATCCTGGGTTTCTCAGTCGCAGGCAAAGGCGTCGGTATTTTTTATCTTGGGGGATGGGTTTAATTCTGTTTTTGTCTTGGGGGGGGTAAAGGTCTGAATTGTTTGTCTTGGGGGTAGAGGCTAAAATTTAATTGAAAAATACCAAAAATACTAGTAAATAAATATTCATGGGGGGGGTAATTACCTAAATTAGTCATAGTTCGTCTCAGATACAAAGCATTGAAATTAAAAAAAAAATAACGGTAAATATATAATATCATGAATATCCTAGAACAGATTTGGTTAAAATTTGGTACAGTCATTTGAACTGATGGCACTCATTTAACCCTAACTAGATTGAAATCATTGGAGCCAGTGGCGTCTCAGTGGGCATCACAACCAAAAATATTGTAAAAAAGTACGCCACTGACTTTTTCCCGTAGATTCTCATCATTTTAGATGGAGCAACTAAAAATACAACGTTCTAAAAACTACGAATGCGCAGGAGAGCCATTATTTCGACTATTTTCTCGAAATTTCAACTTATTAAACGAAGCTAGATAGAAAAAAGAGACCAAAACGTTGTATTTTTAGATGTCCAATCTAAAATGATAAGAATCTACGGGAAAAAGTCAGTGGCGTACTTTTTTACAATATTTTGGCTGTAGTGCCCACTGAGACACCACTGGCCCAAATAATTTCAATCTAGTTGGGGCTACATGAGAGCATTATTAGTTCAAATAAATGTACCAAATTTCAACCAAATCGGTTCTAGGATATTCATGATATTTTATAATTACTGTTTATTTTCAATTTTTTTAATTTCAATGCCCTGTATCTCAGAAACAAAGCAAATCCAAACATATGTTCATGAGAACTTTTCTTCTTCAAATGACCTAACAAATCACCCCCTGCAGTTAGGAACCGTAGTTATGAAACACTTTGTATATTACAAACCTTTCGGTTCACCTGTCAGGTACTTGTGCTCGTCGGAATAAATATCTCAACAAGTAAACACGGTGAGTAATGAACTAGAACTGACAGTTTGCTGTTGTTACATCGCGTGGACACAGATATTGTGGATGATGAGTTCTACTCAGGCGAAGCGACAGGTTCATTTCAGTGGCGCGTTTAGGAAGGTTGACAGACAAGATCTTTATACAGTGGCCGCCAAAAAGTATGTACCATATGGGAAAAAAGTTTATTATTAGAGTATTGAAAAAGAGATTCTTGGGAAAAGTTTGTGCATGACCGATAACCTAAAAATCGATTTTGACACATGTCACGTGATCGCTGGTATGGCGGCAAATTAAAAAAAATTACTATGAGTAGTCAAAAAGTCGGGTAAATTGGCAAAATATCGAAAAAAGTTATTTGAAAAAGTTGCTCAGAATTCAATTTTAGACACATATACAAAGTTTGAGAAATTTATGTGGGAATATTGAAAACAGCAATTTTTTTATATAGTTTTCTAGCTGTACAAAAATAACAAATTATTTTCTTATGAATTGCTTGACCATACTGAAATATTTGTATTACGATGATCATAACAAAATTTTCTCAGTTTCTCCACACCAGAGAGCACTAAATTGAAAAAATTGAATTTTGTCTGAACCTTTGCTGTTACATTGGTTCGTATCTAATAGATATATCACAATTCCACTATTTTTGCGATGATAGGGAAATCCAAAAATATCGTGTTTTTCAGATTGTAATAAATTTTTTTTGATAATCGTTCACGAACGTTTCACTTCGCACATAATCTTAAAAATAGTGCGTCAAATTAAAGAGGCTATAGTTTTCAACATTGCATGCGAAGTGAAACGCTCTGGCACGATTATCATCGAAACTTGATTATAATCTGGAAAACATCATGTTTCTGGAGTGTCATGTCATCACAATGGTCGTGGAATTCTGATATAACTGTTAGAAACGAACCAATGTAACAGCCAGGGTTTTAACAAAATCCAATTTTTTTAATTTAGTGCTCACTGGTGTAGAGAAAATGAGAAAGTTTTGTCATTATCATTGAAATACAAATGTTTCAGTATGGTCAAGCTATTCATATGATAATAATTTGATATTTTTATACAGCTAGGAAAATATTAAAAAAAAAAATCTATTTTCAATTTTCTCTCATTATCTTTTCAAACTTTGTATATATGTATGAAATTTAATTCTGAGTAACTTTTTCAAATAACTTTTTTTGATATCTTGCCATTTTACCCCACTTTTTGCGTTTTCATAGTAATTTTTTTCAATTTGCCGCCATACCAGTGATCACGTGACATGTGTCAAAATCGATTTTTAGGTTATCGGACATGCACAAACTTTTCCCAAGAATCTTTTTTCTAATATTCTAATAATAAACTTTTTTCCCATATGGTACATACTTTTTGGCGGTCACTGTATAAATGATCTCCGATTTCTTTGAAATTTCCCAGGTGTGTTTCTAGATAGAATAATACCCCATTGAATTTTCGAAAATTGGTGGTACATAGTTCATCTTGTAGATAGAAGAGCTAAGTTGTTTTGAATAACAATAGTTTATCGCTCCGTATATTTTTCAAATTTCATAACAGAATTCAATTGCAGAAAACGTTGAAAAAGGCCGCCATACGAGAAAAATATATTGAAGCTCCTTACCCAGTATCCTGAATATGTAATGTTTAACGGCGTGCCAAAGGAATATCGCCCGTCCATAAAAAGTATATTTTAACCAGAGGTCGAATACCTCAATTTACGAGCACTTATCCCGAATTTATAAGGCTTCGGAAATTCCAAATCCACTTATGTCCCTCGAGCCTGTGGAAATTTATTTAAGGATAATTTCATTTACAACTTACATCGTGGAATCAATATACACTCGGCAGAAAGACCTTTTATGAAAACTGATAACGATGATATTGCCATTGGTGGAAATAGGATTATGAGAATAGAAAAAACAATTTGATGAAAAAAGCAACGTTGTTATATCGCCCGTTCAATTCGGAGAAATTTTTCAAATTGAATTTCAGGATTATTTACATCATTCTTTGTTTACACTGGTAAGTCCGTTATGATTTTTGTCGATAAAAATTGACTAATACAGAAGTTTCATCTTAATAACAAAAAGCACGCAATTTTAGGCACATTTCACAGGCATGGAAAAATGCCCTCTATTCAGCTCAAAATAGTTCAAACAGACTTTCTCCTACCAAGTGCCAGTTGTATACAAATGAATAATTTCTTCCAGATATTAAACAATTTTAGAAAACTGTATTGAAATACTATTTCAAGAAATATCTGTGAGACCAAAGAAACGGAATTGAATAACTAATTGGGAAATGATTTTTACTTCTACTACCGTGCGTAAAGTAAAACAAAATGGAACGTTTTATTTTAATTACTATTTATGTTACTTTTTCTAAGACAATAATCATTTCTGAACTTCTGCACTCTTTCTGCAATTTTATACTGTAGCTGTAGTGAAAAAAAATGAGAAACTTTATTTTGTAACTGGTATTCAGCTAAATGAAAATTGCTTTTCAAATAATTTGCGATCTCATATAAGCGAAAAAATTCAGAAATGCAAGAAAAATGTAATACTTGATGTTTAATTTCAAAACTCAAACACAATGACCATATCTCGAGATTCAGGCTTTCATTTTGAAATCTTTATCGAACATGAAATAAAAATTCCTTCATCAGTCCAGCAGATTCCTAGCATTTTTCCAGTTTATTATCGAACTGCCCGAATATTGACAAGTCAAGCATAAAAGTTCTCTCAAATATGAAATACCTTACGGAAGTCTTTAATTATAAAAATTCAGAAGTCCTCGACAAAAATAGAAAACTTTTCTGCACAGAAGGATTTGATGTTTTATTTTTATTTCATTATTGTGAGTTAGATGCACCAAATACTATCTACCGGCATGGCAAAAGTCCAGGATCGATTTAATTCTAATTTACTCTCTTGACATTCTAGAATGGCAGGTGCTATTACTTTCAAATGTTTTATATCTGATGTGGAAAAATCCAATCCAATGACATATTGAGAAAACAAGAAAACGTTTATCACGCACCAAAATTGATCAAAGTAAAATTAAAAACATAGAAAATCCAAGAACTGAACTCAATTGCCTGTCCATATTTCTCAACCCTTTTGTGGCTATAGAACTAGAAACACTACCACTTTTTCTATTGAAAAAAAAATGTTTGAATATAATTATTAATCCCATAACTTTCTTAGTGAATTTATCTTTTTTAACTGGTAAATTTCCAGATACCCCAAAAACAGGAAAAATCATTCCCACCCATAAAAAGGGTCCTGTTAATTGTATGGATAACTATAGGCCGATAACAATTAACGTCCAGCTTCTCGAAAAATCTTTGAGTATTCATTTTTAGATGGACTCCTATTTGAAAAAAGTTTGATATTTTCAGCAAAAACCAACACGGATTTAGAAGTGATCATTCAAAAAATACAGCTGCAATTTCATTCTTCGGAAAAGTTGCAGAATATTTTGAAGCAGGAGAATGTCCTGCAAGGATCTTTTGTGATCTCAGCAAGGCATTCGACTGTGTTAATCATCAGATTTATTTTATTATCAAAACTGTACAACTATGGAGTTGGGGGTTCGGCCCTTGGTTGGATTTCTTCCTTCTTAGTTAACCGACTGAAATACGTTAACATACCAGAACAAATCAATTCTGAAACTGAATTATTAATTATAGGTGTTCCGCAAGGGTCTATACTGTGGGCAATTTAATTTCTGTTGTATACCAATGATCTGGTTGAGTACCAAACAGAGTCCTATATAACGATGTATGCTGATGACACATCACAACAAAGAAGTTTTCAACTCCACATATGAATGATATAACCTGAATTGTTTATATTTGAATGCATCTTAAAGACAAATCTTGAAATTTCACAACTGGCAAAAAACATGTTTACCATTAACTGTCTACGTCAACGATGTATTAATAGATAATACAAATGAAACAAAATTCCTGGGTCTGATCATTGATGAAAATATCAACTGGAAAAATCATTGTGTATACTTAAGCAAGAGACTGAACTCTTATATTGTGCACTTGTCCTCATATAAAAATTGATGTGTGATTTTTTTATGTGTTTTTATAGTTATAGTTTCTATAATCCATACAAATAGACTGGAGTATGGAATCGACATTCTAGACTATAATTCTGTGATAACTTCTTAAGGTGGCTCATTCAAATGCCACGGTTGGGGGGGGGGGGGGGGTGGAGGAGGTGGGCATTTGACCATAGGTAGTTTATATACAAAGGATAATGAATACTTTCCTGAAATATTGTGAGATATTTTGGGGCGTAAGAATTGTAAAGTTCCCAACAGTAGGAGCATTCCAAGTGAGAGCTCTATCAAGTTTGAAAAAATAATAATAACAAGAATAATTCAATGACTTTTTTCCCAGAGATTGGGGTTGGAAGCGAAAGAAGACTACTCAAATAGTACACAATGAAAATGAAGCTGTCAATTTTCTGTTTCCTTTAACTGAACTCGAATTTGTTCATCCTTTTTCTCCATCACACTACTAGAAAAGTTTTGAATTGTACTATTATTACCAGGTTTTCGAGTACTATTGTTATTTTTCGTAAGGAATTAGTAGTTTTTGGGTTTTGAGCTATGTTTAAAGTTTTATCAGGAAGTTAGTTTAAAATCAATTGCAAAATTTGCACGGAACAGATAAAAATAACAGACAGACCAAAACGCGAGTTAATAAAGAAAGCGAGTTAATACAAAATGGATGGACCTATAAAAATATTTTGACCGAGCTAGTGTCGAGAATTTTTCCAGAAAGGAAACAAATATTATTCCAATATCAATTCAACCGTCTATCTCAAAATTAATTTCACCGAAGAGAAATTTAACTCCCACATAATCCTGTCTTTTCTCCGGTTTATAACCTACCGAAGTCTCAAGACCCCGCTCTGATATAGAGATCCAAGCATAAATATACTCCAATATGGAATATCTTCGGAAAGCCATCATTTATGAAAAAGTCTTTTTCCCGAGCCCACAAATCGAAGAAGGATTACGAATATACAGAAATCTACGAAACTTATTTATCGATATGGACCGGGAAAGAGGAAAACGATGCTAGCGTTCCGAAGCACAAAAGAAACATAAAACGAAATTGGAGCCGAGTGTATAGATCATCCGAAGGGTACTGGAATGGAGTTATTCTACAAAAGGGTGGATGCGTAGATAAATCGAAATTTCAATAATTCCGTTAAAGGAAGTAGACTTTAGTGGATAACAATATTTATTCGTCAAATCTTCATAAAGAATTTTGATACTGTATTAACATACGACAACTTTCTACCAAAGGCTGGCGACACAACCAAAATTGGAAAACTGTGTTTTATTCTCCACTGTGAGTAAATTTAATTTTACCGGTTTTACGGAGGAGAAAAAGTAATCTTTTCCATGGCTAGAATTCTGTTAACAGCCTGTTGAGATCATCCAGTGCTAAGTCTGTAAACTTGTCTGGCTGATTCGCGTATTGGCGCTCGTTGAAGGGGTTTGTTAATAAAACCTCATCCCTAATATCTTATCTTAGTTTTAATCAGGAAGAGCACTCGACTGATTGGACGTTATGGTTTGGGCGTTATGTCATTTTGTCTCTCCATCTTGCATGAAATATTCTACATAGATATGGAATTAGTATTTTCTGCCCTTTTGCAGTAGGAGATTTGTATGGTTGAAGCCCACCTTATTCTCTTTGGCCTTGTTATATCTGTAGCTCGTTTCAAGTCCACGGCATTTGGCCATTTTGGCTTGCTTTGCGGTCTATTGACCGCTAAATTGTTGCGACCGGAAAGTGTGCCAAAATCAGCACTATTATACTTTCCTCATAGGTTATTGTTGTGTGGGTATCATGTATCATCGTCTTCTTCTAGGAAACCCTTGGCCCGTTTGGGACTGGTTGAAGTTCTCCCTGAAGGCACCCAGAAGTATCGAGTTTCTTTTTTTGAAAGATTTTTTATACCAACTCAGTCAGAAGAAAATTGTATTTAGCTTCCGAATCTTTGTGTTTGCAGACGAAAAGTGTTTGCGGACAAAAAATACTTGCCTAAAAAATAGTCGTATTTGATTCGAAAATCGGAAATAAGTTGGTAAATTGTTGAGGTCGACGAAAAACTGTAATATGCACCTCGGCGAAACACTGTCTATTGCACCTCAGCTATCAATTTGCAGGTACGACTTTAATAAACAGTTTTTCGTCCTTGGTACATAAATAACTATTTTCGTCGTCCTCTACAAAAATTACATTTCATGTTCTAATTTCAGCCCGAAAAATCGGCTATTTTTGAAGGCAAGTACTTTTTGTTCGCAAACACTTTAGATGCCGACCCTTTTTTTCTTTAGTAAAGTGTGACAGTTCATACAAATTCCCTGAACTAACATTCTGATGGCAACTTATACAAATACTTTTTGGCATAACCTACTCTAAGGTTCAAAAGAACTTTAAGTACCCTGAGTTCAAACAAATCGGTGCAATCTAGTCTGTTTCAATTTTGCTTCGCAAAAAACTCGCAATTCGGAAGTTTCTTAAATTATTAATAACCAAAGGCGTTGAAGTTAAACTAAGATCCAACCCAGAATTCTCATTTACATGCAAATCGTGTAGACTAGAAATTTACGACCCACACTAGTAGATTCATTTCCAATAAATGTTAATTAAGTTGGCAACACTACAACTCCCAACTTTTCCTTAATTCTCAGTCTATCCACTCGACTGCCTACTCTTCGTTGTACGGGAGTTTTTCTTTTGTTCTGGCGATCTACCTGGCCTCCTACGTCAAGCTACGGTTGGCGTGAGTGACTCTTGATTATTGTGTGCTGTGAAGTTTCCTCGAGAGTTGGAAGCTAACAAATTTAGCAACGGTAAATTTGTTTAAACTTCGAGTTCAGTTAGCGAAGAAACGAGTTAGTTGGAAGAACTTTGAATAGAGAATTTGCTCGAGAAATATTCTGGACAATTTCCACAATTTGCTGCTCACATTATCGTTATTATGTGAATTTTCCAATAAAAAGTTGCCTGTATAGGAAATGGAAATGAGGTTTAATAAGAAGTTGAAACATTTGTCGGAAATAATCAAAAAAAAAAAAAAATACGGAGAAAAAATATAATTGACTCAATCATATAGAGGGTGAACTATCACGAATGAATAAACAGTTCAATGAATGAATAGTTCAATGAATGAATAATCAATATATATCGTGCATGGCATCACACGATAAAAGGTAAGGGCTGTATCTTCCCTAGCTATCAAAAGTCTCTCGAAGACTTCTGACGGTTGCTCGTAAGGGGGCAGCCGGTTAATGGAAATCACAATATATATATATATATATATATATATATATATATATATATATATATATATCATAAAAGTAAGTGTATACATTGCACCTGATGCAAAAACTCAAAAAACGAGCTCCGGTAAGATCAAGGGAGTTATAGGGTGTTGTAGCCCTCTAGCCCCATCCATGAAGACGGTTCCTGTTTTTATCTGAACGGTGAGCTTTTTAAGATATGAGGGTTGGATGTTTCGCCTTCTAGAAATTTCTTGAACATTCTAGAATAGTGGAGTTTATTTGAGAGCATTTCACAATATTCCAGAACATCCCGGAACATTCTGGAATGTTTTGGAACGTTTTGGAACGTTTAGGAATAGTCTCGGGAACATCCCAGATCATTGTGGAACAACTTTATTTTCTCAAGATGTTCCTTCCCCTCTCTTTCTTTCTCCTCTAACTTTTCCCCTGGAGGTGTACTTGATCTCATCAGAGGACAACTTTTGCGTTCACCTTCGTCCTTATTCTTTCTTCCAGTTGTTCAATTTGTTCTTCAATCTGGACTGAACATAGTCTCCCACATTCTATTGATTTTTGCTACTTCCCGCTTTGGAAGGAAATACCCCTTCCAGGTGATATTACTTACCTTCCAATCCCGGCGAAGAGGCAGTGATTGGGGTAAGGTTGGAGGTCCTTCTTCCAACGAGCATTGCTTCACCTCAGCACATAATTTGAATATTACTTTGAGGCTTTCTCACTGTATGGGCTCAGTTTAATTCACTGTTGGCTTTTATCCCATCACTTCTTCGTTGATGTTTTCCGTTACACCGCGGTTTATCTTGGGTCTTATGGTTTTGTCTAGCAGGCTTTTCCCGGTGTTGACAGAGTGCACCTCCCATTCTTCAGTGCTGAGATTTTCTGGATCTATGGTACTTTGGTATTTTCGTTGTTCTGTCTCTCCCTTGGTTAATGTGCTATTTAATGTGCCTGATAGTTCAGGAAATGCTTCCTTAATCTCGGTTCTTGATTTTTATTTCTTCTCAGCACTTTCAGACTTCCTGTTCTCAGCCTCCCTACAACATCAAATTAACCCTCATCATATTCGCCTACTAACAGAACTGAATTTGAAGTATGAGTCACCGGTGTTTGAAATTTGAATACCTGATAATTGTAATGACTTCGGCCGGAAATTGAGATATCCTAGGTTCGAATCCCGGTTCAGGTCTATTTTTTCTATTCGTGTATGTTATACCATAAACTATTTAAATTCAATCACTGATATAAATTACTTCTTCATTGTAAATATTGCTGCTTAAAAAAATTGTGAAGAATGAACATGATTTTTTGTTGTTATAATAAAACTGCACCCCACCCATTACTGAATAATCCATCCGACCACCATTCCTCGAACATAAATCACCGGACGTCCAAATAATCGTTACGGAACAATGGCTAACAAACCCTGCAAGAAAAAACAAACAAATCCGAAAACTAAACGCTAAATAAATATGTAGCGGTGATAACTTGGCACACAAAAACCATGTTCGCTCCTAGCAAAATATTTAGACGAGGAATTCACACAAAATTTTGTCGAATGAATGAATATTTTGAGACTTTGGCCCGGCGGTAGTGACCGTGAGCGTTCGCTTCTGAACCATAAGGGCGTGGGTTCAAATCCCAACACGGTCCCATGCATGGCCTGACATATTAATAGTAAGGACCTCTTCGTCACAATCTCGAAGCTTGTGTGGTAAAGGGGAAAATACTTCTTGTTCTATATGAGTGACACCACAGGCGTCTATTACCCCATTTTCGATTTCATATTATTTTGAAGCAAATTCATAAAATTTGTAGATTTGAATACAGAAATCTTTTATCCAAGTTATTCAGATTTCTTATATTGAAACATTCTGATGTTTTGGAGTAAACTTGAAGAATGTTTTATTTTAAATATACGGTTTTCTGGAATGGAAATTATAATTGTTGAAGTGAGTATTGATACAGTTAATTCAAGTACATTATTCTTTCCTTCTGAGAACATATTGTTTTGACTATATATAAAAGAATGTTTTTTTTTGTAATGAAGCAGGTTGCTTTCCTTTAAGATCATTGTTTTTTGTGTGTGGGACGAAGGATGTCAAATTACCTGTAGATCTTAAACTAATCCTTTTAGACCACAAGTGTGAAGTTTGTTGGAATCATTTTATCGGAAGGAACGTAGAAATGCCAAAATATACAGGTTGTACCAATAATAGTTTTGAATCTGATGTCACGTGATTGAGAACAAAAAGCTCATTGGGTAACATAATATCCGAAAAAGCTGCACCAATTACTTTCATTTACAACCCCAAAATTTCAATCCTCTCCTACTTTCGAGTTCCGAGATATTCCGTGGCCAAAACCTCGTGGGCCTCCCTGTATACATAGGGCAATATTAAAAAAAAATGTTCTTGCATTACTTCTTCAAACTTCGTTTATGTGTATGGAATTGAATTCTAAGAAACTTTTTAAAATAGCTTTTTTCGATATCTTGCCATCTTTCCCCACTTTTTGCCTTTTCATAGCAATTTTTTTCAATATGCCGCCATTCCAGCGATTTCCCTAGATTTTTTTTTTCATATGGTACATACTCATTGGCGGTCACTGAGTATTCCTATAAGAAAAATGTCTGCTACGATGATCGGCCAGACTTTTATACAATGGACTTCATCAGGGATCCATTTTAGGTCCACTGGTACTCTTAGTATTTATAAATTATCTACTGTTACTCATGAGCACAAACTGTGTGATAATTTTGGAATTTTTGTAGACAGTGATATGGGTTGGAAAAGAAATATAAACGCTGTATGCAAAAAGTTAAATAATTACTGTTACGCTATTCTTCAACTGAATAGTATATTCTGTAACAAAGTTAGAATGAAAAATTCGATGCGAGGAACCACGAGCATAACGAATTTTCTTACGAGTAACAGACTGTGCTTTCTCCACAACCACAAATTTCACATATAATCAAATGGAAAGCAAAAATTATTTTGACATTTCATTTTACATCTTGTCACTATGATGCCAGTCAAGGCTAACGTAATTCTTGCTACAACAATGTCAGAATATTCATTCTTATACAAGTGATTGAATGAAATACAGGCAAAATGCATAAGACAGCAAGTGTTTTATGTTTTGTGTCAAATTCTGTGAAGGTTTTGGGGAAAAGTCTGTTCAACACGACACTAATAAATATTTATTATAAATTGGGTATATCCATCTAATGAAGCCGCTCTACAAGTAACTATGCAAGTCAGATAAATAGTAGTAAATTCCTCGTTCAATTTTCCACTGGCATGTCGACAACCATTAAAGTATCGCCTCCTCAGTTCGAATAAAAAACAAATAAATCTAAATTGTGCCCGGAGTCATAATCGTGAAATAAAACTGGTAGCCAAGAGTTAGTTTTACGGCGAGCTCAGGTTATTGTTCGACAAACAAAACTCACCCGCTTGGTGGGTCGTCGGAATGATTACATTGAACATTTCACGGAAATAATTCGTTTTTGTTCTGTCAGCGGGAGTTGCGATAGCCATTTTTCAAACTCGAATTGAACGCGGAGAGCTTTCACGTCGCGTGGAGTTCTCTGCGAATTATTTGTCGAGTCGACTTTTTTAATGCGATGAACGCTGCAACTGTTCCCATTCTGTCAGGTATGATTGACGTAAATGACTCGATGGCGAAGAAAACTCCAGTCGAAATATAACAAACTTTAAATATTTGTGGTATTTGATTAGCAATTAACTCCGCTGACAACTTGTCAAAGTATTTAATAAATAGTCTGACGTGACATGTATTTCATACGTTAAATCTACAACGGTCCTTCGATCCTTGAAACAATCCTTACGTCGATTTCCATTACAGAAAACCTTGAGGTCTGGTAGAAAGTACCAGAATCAAATGAAAATATCAAAAAATGATAGTGACAGTTACTGATGATTTTCATTTATAAATTATTGCACGACAGGTTTGTATTTTATCGGTAAATTTGGTTTGTTTAATGAGGAACTATTTTCTAGCAATTAGACGAGAAATACTGTCAACTAAACAGAACGCGACACCGAATTATTTTGGCAACCAACACTGTGATAATTATGCCACAAGAGATTTTTATTTTATCGATAAACTTTAATTTTGCACGAAAACTTGGTTGCTTTGGTAATTGACTAGAGCAAATAACATGACAAAATCACGACACCGAAGAAGATGGAGTGATTTTATCTAATGTAATTTGTTCGAGTCATATTACAAGTTACAAAATTAAAGTTTATCCGATGAAAAAACTTCGAGTGGCATTTAGTTAGCTTTCTGGCTGCGACGTTGAAGGTAATAGTTCATTTCTGTTTTCTTGACAAAATAATTCAAAATGGCTCTATATTGACGTTGGTATTTTTGGTGTTTTTTAAAGTGGCGTTGTTTATTGCACAATTTATTATTTCAGTAGTTGCACTACCAAATATACCGTTATCGCTCATTTTAAGTCAGAAACAACATTTTGTAACAAACAGTGGAAAAAGTTGTTGTCATTTGTCTTTGTTGATAGCAACGCGTCCTTTGGTATACAGCGTCGGCTTCAACAAAGTCATACGACAATTATTAGTTGTTGCCGTGGTGTAGGTAAATAACAGGTTCTCTACTACTATTGTATTCTACATTGATCACATATTGATTATTAGCTGACGAATGAAGATAATTCCAAAACACTGTGGATCCTCATTATTCAAGGGCACTCGGCCAATCACATATTCAGAATTTTCAGGATTCAGGGTAACTGAAAGGTTTAGTCCGATGATAAAACAGCAAATGTACCAAACAAATTTCTCACGAATGCTTTGCTTCATTGGACTTGTCACGGATTGGCATCCGCAAATGTCAGATTGGCTATTTTCTTCGGACCTTTGATGAAAGCTTACATATGTCAGGAGAGACAAAATACCTGGACTTCATCCTAGTCTTTTTGCTCCTACATACAGTGTGTTACACTTCTCATGGAAACACCCTCGTATCTTCCGTAATTTTTGACGCAGAATCATCAAATTTTCAGGATCGATAGATACACTAGAAATGAACTCACTGCACAAAAAGAGTCAACCTACGTGATATACACTGCACGCCAGCAGCGATGGAACCACCCATTTTCACGGTAAAACATACCAGGGAAACCTCAAGAGAAATCTCCAGGAGTTCATCAGAATATCCAGAGTACTCATGAGATATACCTGACAGCGGGAAGCAGAAAGGTTCTACACACAACTACTTGCTCTTCGGTTGAGATCCAGTCCTGCCGAGCAATAATTATCATAAACATTCCCAGGCAAAAAGGTTTTGATGTCGGTGACTTTTTGACAGGCTTAGATCCATGCGAAGAGATGCCAACCTTCTTTGAAGAATGATCTATTTTAAACGAGGTTGCCTTATTCTGAGAAAGTGGATTCCAAATGCCCGTCAAGTTCTTGGCCATGCCAAAGATTATTTTACCGAATGTATGTATCATACAATTTAATATTTTAGAAGAATTTAGTCTCGGTCCCAGTAAACTTTACAGCTTAATAACTGTTATTTTGCTCCTAGCATTGTACCTCCAGTCGGTAAATGATTTGCTTTGTCAACAAACTTCACATTTTCTTGGTAACTGCATGCACAACTATGCCATGAAACTAATCGACAGCAATTTTGTTTCCGAAATTAGGAAGTTGGTTGCAAAATAATGGCAGAGTTGCAAATTCCATGCAACTATTAAACTTCTCTTCCCCCTGCACTACAACATCTCTATAATTCCGACGGCACGACGCCATAACTTTGTCGACGCGGGGAAAATTAACCTAAACCACCCTTAGAGACGACTGAAATATAATGTAACATTTAACCCCCTAATCCTGAACTTCCACAACTTTCAAAGTTCGGAAAAGTAATAACGGGAGTTTTTGTATTATGCAGATTAATTTCATATCGTAACCTTCTTGTATACCCGATGCCTGTTAGTAATGCATTTTCGCGTCTAGTTTGGAAGGTTCTTTCGTGTTTTACGGTCAAGCAACTCCCTGTGTTCGGGAGTTCGTCTAGTCTATATCGCAAAGGATGGGACGATAAGCATCGAGTTTCTATTCGACGGGAGGAAGGAAACGCAGCGCTGGATAATGGATTCGTCTGGTCGGATATGCATACCAAGATGTGAATTGAAATTCTGCAATTTGATATTGAAATCATAGGCGAAACTAGAGCGTTTTCTAGTGGGTAAAATTTGTTCAGTTCTCAAACAGAAAATTGAATTTTGGCGATATCGGCCTTTTAGGACCGTATCACCTTTTGTATTTTTCAAAGCCGAAAGCAAGGAACGGACCATACAGTTTCAGAGGAAGAAAAACTCTGAAACTGCAAAGACGACCCCCTGGAATGGTGAAGCCACGGAGAGAATCTCGCAATAAACAACAACCTAAGTGCCGAGAGTAAGAAAAAGAACTTGGGACGAATCCAAGACGCCCGAAAAACCGACCAAAAAGGCCTATAAATGAATTCATCAAACAGATGAGTTAATATTTTATATTCCTCATTTCTCGCAATCTTTTGGAAGTGAAAAGGTTCGGGAAATTGCTTTTGTATTATTCGTTAATAGAGAATTTTCAAGCAAAAATATTAAATTCTAAAATAAAAGCTCCCGCGGAAACCGAATGTTTGACATTCAAGACAAATACGACGACAATTATAGGGACCTTTGGATGAGAAGCGGAACAAGGTTGTCACTAAACCAGAGCTCATTTACAAGTTGAAATTAATTTTCATTTCATTTCCACCGTCGAGATAGATTGAATCGGAAAATTGTTTTAATGGCATGATTGTGAAAGGTGAATAACACAAAAAGCTAAAATATATTATTATTTCAACTGTCTGATACTTCACCAGCAACCCTCACAGATTTTCGAATCACTCGTGCGAGTTAGTGAAAGTCAGTCAATCATTGATACAAAATCAAGTGTAATTGTCTTCTCGACAAAGAATTTGAGCTACTACTTAGAAATACTGCCTAAACTTCACTACAAGACACACATCATTATATACATTTAGATTGAATTTTGATACATAAACAAGGTAGAGATTCTGGTGGAGTCACTTTCGAATTTGAAATATCGGCGAAGTCGCCAGTTACAAACTGGCTGGGGCAAGAACTTTTCATCTATTTACGGTAGTAGATCGAATTTAAAATTCTGCATAATGACTAGGACGAGTCGTCCACCATTCACTGTTGGGTTCAATTTAACAGTGCTGCTCCTAAGGTGGCGTATGGAGTTAGTAACAAGGTGTACAAGAACACTTCTGACAGAAGGACCACGATCGATGGCCTTTCGACACATGTCGATAATAGTATATTATTCAATAGCAATAGCAATATAAAGCAATATAAAGGAAGAATAACAATTATACATGAATAACAAAATGGGAAAAATAATTCTCGATTTGTGTACACCAAATGGAAAACTTTGACAACCGTCAACATCTTAAGAAATCTATTTAAAAAAAAAACTATTTACTAGGACGAAACAATTGAATTTGTAGTTGGATAGTGGAATATGTTTACATTAAAGTGATATAATTTTTATACAGTGTGTTAATTTGACAACGTACCACCCTGAAAATTTTAGCCGTTCTCAACAAAAAGGCTCAGACACACTCTTGCTAAAGTATTTCTATTTTTTTTAATGAAAAGTTGATGTATCTTGAAGCAGATACGATAGGAATTTATTTTAATAGATTTTGGTCAGTACTAAAATAATACTAATCTGATTAAGCAAAAAATCATCGAACTATTTTACGTATCCAACCAAATTTCAGGATTTTTACAGAACAAATTTTAAACTATTACATCTTTTCAAAATAACTGTAAATTTCTAGAGTATTAGAGATAAAACTCTAGAATGTTCTCAAAGCTTCTAGAAGGTGTTGAAAGATTGTAGAGAATTGTGGAATGAACCAGAAAATGTTCACCGGAAAGTTCTAGAACGTATTGAAGAAGACGTGAGAAAACTCTAGAATTTTCTCGAAACTTCTGAAGAGTTCTAGAAAATTCAAAAATACTGTGGAATAAAAAGGTTTAAAACATTGGACACTCAAGTGAAAAGCTCTCGAACAGTATGGGAGCTGTGGTATTTCAGTTTCTTCAGTTTTTTTGGGGTTGGGTGGGAAAAAACCAGAACATTTTTATTGAAAAACACACTTTCACCACCCACTTGGTCCAACTCGAGACTCCGCCATAAAATGCGTCCGACAATAACATTAAAACCAATTTCTATAGAAAAAAATCGGACCAACTGAAAAATTGTCAGCTTTTGGAGGATTTGAGCCCCCATAGTTAAGCTATGCCGCCTTTGGCGAATCCACGCGGATTCAGCGGAGAGTTTAGCTCGCCGAAATCCAAAATCCCGGACGGCATTAAGTGCTTCATTATGCTGCGATGAAGCTGAACGTAGGTAATCGATTAACAAAATCCGAATGGGCGTAATCATTCCAATTGTCGTCCGAATATAATAGAGACGATTTTCGTGTTAATTAACGGAAATTACTGCGAAATCCATTATTCTTCTGCTTTTCGCACAATTGGAAGTTTCTAGGAATATCCGGCGATTCTGCAGTTGAAACTGATGAGGTAGAAATTAAATTCTACTCTCCTTTCTCCCGTACCGAGGATACATCTTCTGTTGCAACTGTCGAGTTTCATAAGATGAAAATGAATGGCTTCAAAACATTTAAAACAAGACACCCAAAAAAACTTGAACTCCTAAAATGCTGCCTTCGGAATCATTATGTTCCTTCATTACATAAATTATTTGCCCGGGATGTTGATGTACCGCATCTCTACAAGACGAGATCATTCAGTTTAAGGTCTCCAGGAGCTGCCCACAAAGCAAGGTACCATCCTCTCTACTGCGATCACTCCTGATGGGCAATCTACTTGAAATAAAAGGAGTAAGACTTCAAGCTTATGCTGATGACCTTGGCAATGAAAAAGCCAGCAAGGGTATGTATAGCTTCTAATATTCTCCGAAAAGCGTTGAATGACTTGAAAAGGGTTTTCTACAAAGCCAAATTATCCGTATGGACCTGTCAAAGGATTTGTCGAAAATCTTGGGGAATAATATATGATGATTATTAGACTTAAAATCAGATTAGTTGGCCCTAGAAATGGAGATTTATTTCATGAGATTTGGTGTCCTAGTAGGCTTTTTGAATGTCTACCTAATGAAAAAAATATTATTCCAACCAATCGGTTGTAAAAAGTAGCTATTTTTGATTTTTGACTTTATTATTGAGACCGTCCAATTAGACCGCTCTAACCGTACTAGTCCCGGCCTACCACTGTCAGATGACAGAGGTGGGTATTTGCAGCTTAGCTACAGTGGAGATGGGGAGGTTCGTAGAATATGATTTATTACGATGAAATAAGGTGTTATATGGGCGCCAGGTAAATTCAATCCACATTCAAATACCCAATCACTCGAAACATTCAATCTCCAACATACCAACAAGATTGAAACCAACGAGCCAGTAGTAATTGACCTTTATTGACGAGAATTAAACACTCAAATATATGCCTGAAAGGAACGCGAATATTAATAAAATGCGAGTGCAAAAAAAAAGAAAATCAACTCAAGCAGTAACAAGCAACAAGCAACAATATGTCATAGACTGTATGGTGTATGACCAAGCAAAGAAGCAACCGAGCAATCTAGCGGTATAACAATTTAGCACTCTAGCAATATAGCAATATAACAATTTAGCAATATAGCGATCTAGCAATTTATATGTATATGCACGCAAGGCATCAGGATGAAGCTCAATAACTTATTCTAGTAAATACCCTACACCTTAAGTTATTACTTACCACGGAAATTGGGAGAGGGATATGCAAGAGTAAAATAAATTATACTGTACGTAAATATCAAAAAAAAATATTGTAGCGTCGCGTGAGCTCAGGCGTAGGCGCATAAATATCAAAAGCAGTAGCAAAATTAAAATAAAACAAGCACCTCAATTTCCGCTCACAAAATAAATGAGAAGCGATATAAGCAGGCAGTACGTTTTGCAATTGAGCAATAACTACATTTCTACTAAATAATTGCAAATAAATATATAATAATAATAAAAAAAGAAAAGGCAATAATGATTGACTTGCGTGCTCCTTTTGGGACACCCTGTATACGATGTCGAACTGTCCTGTGGACCATTAATGGTGATTCCCACTGTACAACGACCAAGATGGATCACCCTGTAGTAACGTCTAGGTGGATCCCCCTGTAGTAACGTCTAGGTGGATCACCCTGTATATGAAATCAAGCTGTTTGTGGTTTCCCGGTCAGTTTTCAATGACAGGTCACCCTGTAGACTGCCGTCGATGGCTCACACGTAGGACACCAAAAGTAGCACACCCTGTAGGCTTGATGATGACACCCACAAGTTTCGGAGTGGTCTGGACTCCAAGGAACAAACAAAAAAAAACCTGCCAGATAGGGGAATTTAAATCAGTAATGAGTTTTATTTATTTTTTTCAAATGTTTTATCAAAATGAAAGTAATACCCCTTTCTTGGAGTAACCAATGTTTGAAAATAACATTGTGACTGGTATAAAAACCCACTAAACAATAACCAACCCACATACTTGAACTCTTCGAAAAGTTTCAACCAACAACAAAATGTTCTCATAACCCTGTATTATGAGCCGGGCATGAGAATTTCTATCTCACTGTCAGTTATAAACTTCAACCAAATGATAAGAACCCAGTTCTATGTAAAATAAAATTAATGAATCAATTTCGGTGCAAATTCCTGAATGCAACAACAAATTATGCACCTTGCAACACCGCCGAACACGAATTTCGACAGATCGAAATTTATTTCTTATAAAAGCAGTTTGCATTCAACAATTGTTAAAGTCTCAAATAAAGTTACACAGATAATAATAAAAATCGTTCAACATACCCTGGCCGAAAGGGTTTTTTCCCCCAACTGCTATTTCACTGGAAGCTGCAGTGATAACTGACGTTGCGTGAACGGTACGTCCGTCTATGGAAATTCGGCCTTATCGCATCTGCTAATAAGGAAAAATTGTTGTACACTAGCCATTTTACTGAATACATGCACAAGAAGCTTGGGAATGAATGGAGAGAGCTAACAAGAGTGAAAAATAGGACATACCTGTTAATACGTCTTAGCAGTCCAACAATCCTGACTTGCACCTCTGACACTCAGGTTATAAATAGTACTTTTAAAATCCTCCGAAGAGCACAATTCTGGTAATGTAACAAAAATATGCACAACAGCAAAACCAGCAACACCAGAACTTTTGATAAATGACTTGCAAAACGAAACCCAATAAAGGATGATTAGGAAAATCATATATTTTTGCGAGCCAACGAGCACCAAAACCTTTAACTTAAAATCCGACGTCAAAAATCGGAAGCAAGAGAGATAATCTATCTGGTCACCTGGAACGACCAATAGCAATCCAGATCGTCATTTCCAATAGGCACTAGAAAGAGAGAGACTGCGCTATTTCAGTGGTTGAACAAAGCTATCACTAGCCCTTCCCCAAGTACCTCAGCAAACACACATATAGAACGGAAAGTAAACATCACAAAACACAACGAGAATTTATGGACGAACACACTATATACCCATTCGACGCGTGCCCAAAGTAAATACTCAATGCACTACTGTCGATTCTGTACCAACTTACTCTATGAAACTACAGACTTTGCGCTTAGAAGCTTGACAACACCGTTGACTTTTGGAACTCTTAACCTTAGCCTGCGAATTGTCAATGGGCGGAAAAATAAACAAACTGAAATCGGACAAATTACGAAATAATTCTAAGATAAACACAACTAAAATACTGGAGCTCAAGAAGAGTGATCACAATCACGGCCGTCAAATCACAAAGGTGAGTTTTATAATAATATTACTATTTTCCAGTATTCGTAGGTTTTCGTGTGAAATGTCTTGTTCTGTTTACGAATATGATAGGGTTAAAATTAATAACTTTTACTTTTTCAGCTCGATCCCGGTTCAAGATATGTTTTCGTTTGAGTGAGGCGAGAGAAAAACGCAGAACCTTTGTTCTTTATCAGCTGGCGAATATTTTCAGCACCCAAAGGAGAATACGAGGAGTACAAGGTGGTCCAACAAAATACCAAATAGTATAATATTATTGATTTTATATTTAAATAAATGGAAATGGTATAGGAAGGTAGTGTATTATTTAAATTATGTAGTCATAATGGGTTAAAAATAAAAATGAACGTAACATTATTGTATATTGGTATCTTGAGGGTCAGGTAGCCGAGTGGTTAAGACCGTTGTGTTCAAGCCATTCATGCTGCTGGTCGTGTAGGTTCCAATCCTAGCGACTACAGATTATTTTCTGATGACCCGAGAACGTGTTAAGATCCGCACGTTAAAAGGTGAGACCTCGTTAATCCTTGGCTCGCACAAGTTTCGACTTTTGAGGACTGCAGTTCGCAAGGGGACGACAATTTTAACAATTTTAATATCCACTAAAACAGGAGACTGGTTATCTGAAGGAAAACAATCTATCAAGAAATAATCTCCATTCTAACTTCTACGTTCACCGCTCGTATGTTCGTTTCTATCTGTTCCAATCTTGCAAGACCCGGAATCCCAAATTATCCAATGGCTATACTCGAAAATTATCCGAAATGACCCTCTTTATATTAAATTATAATAGGATTCGTACAGTTGAAAATAGAAACTCATTCGCCTGTTCGTGGCTCACGGTCAAATATTTTGATCAAAATACCTTGAAGTGACGTCATTTCTGTTGGTTTCTTTGAGAACCCTGGGTTTCTTTCGAACAAACCAATTTTACTAATAATCACCCCTCCCCAAAAAAACCGTCACGCGCCTGAGAAGAACAGAATATTCCCAATATATAAGGAACAGAATTTCATTACATATCAAAAATCAATACGCAACAAAATTTACATAAACAATGGCCAAAATCGTAGAAATTTTAACGCTAATTAACGATATTGGGTTCTTGACAAGGTTTTTCGAGTGTTTCAACCTTCCACAACCCATAAACAACCTCAAGAAGTGGTTCAGTGTTTTGTCAGTAGCTCTGTCGTCTAATTTTGAATTCCCAATAACCAACCAAATTACAGAATGTGTCTAGGAGTTGTGTTATTTTCACGAACAAATTAAACTGACCAGATTTTCTGTTCCATAACGAAATAGAAAAAAAAACATAATCCTGTCTAAGATCCGAATATTATACAAACTTTACCGAATTTATTCGAAAATTATCCGCAGTCACCCAAAAATATCCGCAAATCGGACAATTATCCGGTAAACGGCAACACTGGCTCTGTTCTCATCTTATTGCATCTAGTAACCGGTGATAGAATCACTTGCGCCATCGCACCGTCCAACTGAGATCCAGCCCAACCAGGGTTTTCACGAGGAGGCGGATTGCAAGAACCCGCTACATCATGCTCATTACTCATGACGACTTTCCTACGGTTGGCGTGGTCGTCTGCATTGATGCTTGGGGAAGCTACGGCTGGGACCGTTCAGACCTAAGTCCTTAGTGGACCACAATTCGCCGTAACCCCTGGTCACCTCACTGTCTAGCACTCTTGACCGGAAGCCGCCGCCAGGGGTTAGCTATCGCCCGCCCCTTGTCCGCCACCGTGACCAAAAGTCATAAGACTGGCATGCCTCAATAGGGAGACACCCGGATTGAAGTCACATATTAAAACATGCTTTTAAAAGAATAAATAAACAAGCACAAAAAAGATTATATTAGGTATAGAATATACCTAAAATTTAAAATCAGACCTACTCCAATAGGGGAGTAGGCCATGGGCGCTCATGACAGCTAGGTGGCCAAGAGTTTTTTCCCCAAATGGACGGTCACTATAGGGGTTGCCAATCTCGTTGGCGGAGAGGGGCATTGAAGTCCATGAAAGCGTGATAGATTTCGATGGAACTACGGAGCGCTATAAGAGACATAGTCTTAAGCGTCTCCTTCTTTTTAATGTCCAGCTTGGCGAAACACTTTATGCTCTCCGTGGGGATTTCTCTTCTCGTTCCTACCACTATCGGTAGGACTTCGGCCTCGGTAGCACCATACCATTGCATGCCGAAGCTGAGGTAGCAGTTGGCTATATTTTTCGATTTTTCATTGCTGTCCCCTAGCAAGACCATCCCCATCTTCATGGCGGACTCTTACATCGACCACGAAAACCCTACCCTGGCGCTGTATCACCAGGTCAGGTTTGAGATTCCCGCCACGGGGTGCGACTATCGTCGGCTCCACCATTACTGCTACCTCTGGACCTTGCTTCGTAGATTCTGCGATGATGAGGTCGCGAATCTCATCATGCCTTCTAATCCTAGATAGTTTGGTGTACCGACACTGACTGAGAATGTGGCCCAGTGTCTCCAGTTGGGTACCACACTGTCGGCAGTTGAGGTTAGGAACTGGCATAGCCCTATTCATGGCAACCCTGTTTGTACATGAATTGGTTTTCATTCTGAGGGCTGTTATCATCCTGCATGGCTTGAGGAGATTGCTCTCGTGAAGCCATGCATTCGACAAACGGCACCCACACCATACGCACCTATAGAAAAGGAGGTAGAATCTATGGGAAGAATTATAACTAATTGTCAGTTTAAACTGGCAATTATAATATTTGTTTCATCATGTCCGTTCAGCGCTTTCATAGGAAGCATTTCACAATTTGACAGAAAACTTGTTCCTAGTTATTCAAACTGTTTAGACGACACTGGTATATTCCAGAGCCATTTCACAGTCGAACGGAACCTTTGGCCTCCCTTCAAATACCCCAACTTCCTGAATACATTGTTCTCCCGCAATTCTCGTACCTTTGAATCTACATTCGTGAGACGGCTTTCATTCAAGTTCTAACAAACACTTTTCCTCAAGGAGTACATGCCTGTCGTTTTCCCATATTACATGTCCTTTGTTGTTCGACGAGATCCGTATCGCATACAGCTCAATTTAGTTTCTAAAGCATTGCCATCCTTTCATAGACCCACCCCCAACAAAAGACTTATTTATAGGTGAAAGACACGAAACTCCGGGACAATGCGGATTTTTATTAAAATTCGACAACAATAGGGCGAGCACCGTATTAAAATTTACTGCATAATCCGGCTCTAATATACCTATTTTTATATATGGATGAGATTTCCTTTATGGCACGTAAACCACTATAATCAGACGAGTTTTATGAGCGAAACTAGTTTAGTTTTACCTCGTTTGGCGAGATGTTCCTCCATCGAATTATGGGCCGATAAAATCATAGCTCCGGTTAGCGCGATAAAAAATGAAATTATATGTCGGGTAGTACAGTCGCTGATGTAAAATATACATTTTATCAATCCAATGGATCAGCATGGAAATGTTCCTTCATAAACTGCTAGTAGAGGTCCTATGTATCATAGTACCACAAAAACCACCCTTTGGTCAAAAATGTCTGGTTTTGCCTATAACTCATCAACCGTAGAGAATATCAAAAAAGTGGTCATTACACAAAAGGGAGCTTGATAAATTTCCTAAGAGAGAATCAATTATATTTATAATATTTATTAATTAAAATTTCTTCGCGCGCGGCCTATCGATAAAAACTAATTGATCGGAAGCTACGAAAGCTAGGATGAGAAATCGAATTGGGTTTTGGAGATCAATCAATCAATTAAAATGTGGTTTATTGTCAGAAGAGAATATCTCAAAGTTTGCAACAAAATGTAAACAGTATAATAATACACCTAACTAAAAATATATAAAAATATGTGACTTGTCAATAGATAAAATAAATTAAAATCAGAGAATCACAGGCTTTTGAAAAATACAAAATTCAAACACAAAAATAGGAATATATCAATCTTAAGGAGCCTTCACTTTTTCATTGAAGAATTATTTTGTATCATAAAAGGCTCTCCAGGTTAGGAGCAGTTTGAATGCTTTTCTAAATAAAATTACTGAGTCAGAGTGGTTTTGATGAATGCTGGAAGACGGTTATATAATAGCGCGGCATTGGTATACCAGTGATTTTTTTATTAAATTCGAAGAGGGAATAGGAAGCATCAAGTCGTTATTTTGGCGGGTGGATCTATAAATAATAACATATACTTATGATTTTAGTTAGATATTACAAATAAATCACATTTTTCATTTTTCAATTTTCATGGAGAATGTTCCCCTTTTTCATCATATACTTACTTTTATGACTTACTTTTATGTACGCTGTTTTCAGAATGAAAAACGAAGAAAGTGTTAAGATTTTCTATTCTTTGAATAAATTTTTGCAAGATACTCTAGGTCCAACTTTGCAGAGAGAGAGAGAGAGCGAACAAGCACGCTTTTGTTGAATGAAAATAATGTTGAAATAAACGCTATACCATACCTGGCATGTGATTCAAATAGGGCATGGTATAGGTGCGATAGGTCCAATGAACGAATTCGCACCCATAAATTCATATTGAGAATCTTGATAAAATTTTGACATCGATATTCTCGTAGCCCATAGCTTTCTATTTTGTTATAGATATTTTTTTGATATTTTCAACAATTGGCGAGTTATAGGCAAAAACAAAAGGAGACGGTTTCAAGGGGTGAATCCATGTCCTAAAACTGATTCTGGTTTCATGATATAAAGGGAAGTTTATGCGAAAGAACATTTTCATGCCAGATTATTGTGCAGGAAATTTTAACAACGACTGTACTATGCATGTTTGCTGGTTTGGTAAACCATCGTGTAGACGAGCTATCAAAACATGGTCGGATTGGGTTTTTTATGAAGGCAGAGATAGTAAAATCGACATGGGAAATGGAGTTATCAGCTAGCATGCTCGTCCATAATTTCGGGTGGTTGAAACGTTTTATAGGGCGGTTGCACAATAGGCGGAAAGCCAGAATAGATTTATGCTAGCACTATCCCTCTTGAATTGCAAGAAAGCGTTTCGTATTATACGAGTTCCAGTTTAGTTTGATGAAAAAGTGTTTTCACGACAAAATGGATATTTCTATTTTTGCTGCTTGGAAATGCGAAATAATAATTCCAGAATACAAAAAATTAATGAAATCGAGTAACAAACAACTGTTTTTTTTTGTAAACCTGCGTTCGAGGGGGAAACTACTCTTTCATTAGGTGTACATCATAACATTTTCATTAATTCATTATTAATTTTAATTAAATTCATTATTCGAAATGTCGAAAACTCGCCAGAAATTATTTTTGCGCAAAAAAAACATTTGAAAACTGATTCAGAGCTGCCAACTTCAGAACGGTTAGAGATAGACGAATTCTGCGAACTCCAATCGATTCAGAATGGCCAAATTAGTATATACTGAGAATTTGAAAGAAAAAAATCTAGGACAAAAAGTCGAGTAAGTCATGATAGATAATTTTTTGAACTTCTTTATTTTTCACTTTTCGAATTTTAAATTTTTGTCCCCGAACATATTTTGATGTGCTGATTCCGAATCTTCGAACGAAAATATCGAAAACTCATCAGAAATATTTTTGGCTACAAAAAAACCATCTAAAAACTGATTCAGAGCTGACCAACTCGAGAACGGTTAGATAGACAAATTCTGCGAACGCTAATCGATTCAAAATGGCCGAATTAGTATACACTGAATATTTGAACATAAACAATCAACGGACAAAAAAGTCGAATATATCATCATAAATTTTTGGAACTTTTTTATTTGTCAATTTTGGAATTACAAATTTTTGTTTTTAAACTTATTTTGACGTGCTGATTTCGAATCTTACAAAAAAAATGTCGAAAACTCATCAGATATATTTTTCGCGACAAAAAAAACATATGAAAACTGATTCAGAGCTGTCCAACTCGAGAGCGGTTAGAGATAGACAAATTCTGCGAACGTTAATCGATTCAAAATGGCCGAATTAGTACACGCTGAATATTTGAACGGAAAAAGTCCTATATGTCATCATACATAATTTTTGGAACTTTTTTATATGTCAAATTTCGAATTTCAAATTTTTGTTTTTGCACTTATTTTGACGTGCTGATTTCGAATCTTACAACTAAACTGTCGAAAACTCATCAGAAATATTTTTCGCGCCAAAAAAAACATATGAAAACTGATTCAGAGCTGACCAACTCGAGAGTGGTTAAAGATAGACAAATTCTGCGAACGTTAATCGATTCAAAATGGCCGAATTGGTACACGCTGAATATTTGGGAATTGGGAAATGGGAATTATTTTATGACAAGGTACTAAAATGAACCTTTCTCCTGTTCTCCTTATGTAACCATCCAATATCCTTTAATTTATTTGATACTAGTTGTCGCCTTCTTACACCAAAAATCATACGTGGGCATGAGTTTCGAACTTTCTGGATCTTATTTTTATACATAAGAGTTAAATTATGTCCATACAACGTATCCGCGTAATTGAATGGTAATTATCTTTCATTGCCCCCTAAAACTTTTTCATTATTTTTCATGGAGATAATTACTTCACTGATTTTATTAGGTGTACAAAAAATTACTAGTTGTTTCCCTCTCGCCTGCCTTTAAAAGCAAACCAAAAAACGTTAAAATGTACAGAACAAATTGGCCGTGAATTTTTCTGACTGGAGTACGTAGATATCATCCGATATAAAATTTGTATTTCTAAAAGAATATGAAAGTATCACCAGAAGCCAGAAGAGCTTCGTAAAGCCTTTTAAAATATAGATCAATTGGTATCAGTGCTGAATTCACCATGAATGCCACTTTTGGTACCATGGAAGAGCTTCATAATTTTATTTTTTGTAATCATAGTTCCTGAATTTTTATCGAGCAATTTCGTCTTGTTATTAAAATGCCTTGCATTTTCAAACAAAGAGCTTGCTGTGGTTTTCTCATTTCCACTATAAATTTTGAGTGGAAGTGATACCTTACCAACTGGAAGACTGTGGCTCTACTCTCTGCATAAAAATGTTGCCATGCAATAAAAAATTTACCAAAATTTCAGATGGAACCCAAAAATTTTTTTTTTAAACTATATTTTTTTTTGTTGTTGTTTCGGAAAGTATAAAATTTATCAAGAAACAATTTCAACATGGCGAAAGATAACTCAATTCTCCACAAGAAATATACCTAGTAATTTCTCACAAAATACACTCGTTTTCTCAGAAAACCTGATTAAATTCCGATATAAAATTTCAGCTTGCGTTAACCCGCCACTGCAATTTCCGGCAGGGCCGAAAATTTAATTTGTCATAACTTGGCTAAAAATTATATTAGAAGGAAAAGAAAAAGTGTGTATCGTTCCTGAAGACATCTACTTCCTCATGCAAATAACATGTGAGTATCTGAGCACCCAAAATGTGTTTTGTCACACTTCCCATAACCCTTCGATATTTATGGATGATCCGAAAGTCATGGATATTTTAGATGATATGAAATAATTATACTGAAGCAGGAATCAGTACCCTCTTTGGACCATATGCAACGATTTTAGACTAGTGAGACAAGTCTCACTTATGCATGCCAAAGAAAAAACTGGGTTTTACTCCTGCCTCAGTTTTCAAGTCATCCTCAATCCCGGTAATTTCTTCAGTAAATGTAGAAAATAATCATTCATACACATCCTACATGAAAAATGAAGTATGTGATTTCAAGCTTGAGGTTTGCACTTCACAATAGTGTTATTAAACATATATGCAGGATATGAATAAGCGATTATTTTCAACATTTATTGAAGAGAATGACGGTTTTATGGGTAAGTTGAAAATGAGGTAGGAGTAAAAAAAAGTTTTTTTTTTGGCATGTATGAGTAGGACCTGTCACACTACTTTAAAATTGTTGCATATAGTCCAAAGAGGGTATGGGCTTGTTATCAATGAAATATTTTCTCGGTTATTTTTACGTTATATTGTAAAACTCATTCATCAAAATAATTGGTAAAATTTTCAGATCTTGAACTTGCCCCACTACTTAGATAATGAAGGTTGAGCTCCGATAAAAAGCGACAGAACCGACTGTGACGTCACCTTGCATATTGTGGTCTGATATTCGGCAGTACACAGTTGCGTTTCACATAAGAAAGTTGCTTCCAGCTGCCATATCTTCAAATTTTAATAGTTATTTTTGTATCTAGTGCGCGAAATGCTACTTTGGTGATCGAGAACTGATTTTTTTTAACGAGGCGCAGCCGAGTTAAAAAAAATAGTCGAGATTACCAAAGTATTTCGCGCATGAGATGCAAACAAAATTTTTTCTACAAACGTCAAAAATATTGTTCTAAAATAAATAATAACTATGAAAAATAGTATTGAACTGGCTTAAATAATTTTTCCAAATCAAGTAATTACTGTAGGGTTTCTATGCATCTTGACTGTAACTATGGAAATAAAATGGCATTTGTTGACAATTATTTCAAAGTGACAGTTCTCGATAATTATTTTTTGACTTTTTATTCGCGTCAATTTCGTGCGTGATATTTATTATTGTAAAAGAATGGAAATTTCGAGCGACGATGAACTAAGCAGTACCCCACCTAACTTGATCGATGCGGCCAATTCCGTTATTTCCAACCTTTTACCGGAGAAATCGAGGCGCCAGTATGAAAATGCATATCAGCAATTTAAAGAGTGGTGTGAAGCAAATAAAGCCAGAAAAATATCCGAAAATGTGCTGTTGGCATATTTTGCACAGAAGTCTAAGAAGCTGAAGTCTTCCACGTTATGGGCAATGTATTCTATGTTGAAGGCAACACTCAATGTTAAAGAAAACGTGGATTTTAAGAAATTTACCAAGTTGGTTCCATATTTGCAAAAATTGTCAGTTGCAAACCATCCTAAGAAATCTAAGGTATTGACTAGAGAGGAAGTTGATCAATTCATAAGAGAGGCAGATGATGAAACCTATTTGTTGGTTAAGGTAGATTTTTGATGATTGTTTTATATGTTTTTTGAATTACTGATTTCCTTTTAGGTCGTTTTAATACTGGGTATTTCGGGTGCTTGCCGCCGTGACGAACTCACTAAAATGACGGTCGATGACATAGAAGATAAAAATTCCATTTTGATTGTTAAAGTACCCGATACAAAAACGAATATACAACGAATTTTTACAGTTTCAAATTTATATTATACTGACTTTTACCGAAAATATGCGGCTCTTCGTCCAAGTTATGCTACCAGTCGCCGATTGTTTTTGAAGTATCGAAATAAGAGATGTTTTAACCAAGTTGTTGGAATAAATAGTATTGGAAAGATGCCTAGCTTAATAGCAAAACACATAAAATTACCAAATCCTGATGCCTACACTGGTCATTGTTTTCGGAGAACATCAGCCACACTCCTTGCTAATACGGGGGCCGATATATGTGTTTTGAAGCGACATGGAGGATGGAAATCTTCGACTGTGGCCGAAGGATACGTGGAGGATTCTATCAATAACAAAATTCAAATATCAAATAAAATTTTAGACTGTGAAATTTCAAGATCAAGTGCTGTCACCTCTACGGCAGTTGCTTGCAAGTCAAAAATGGATAGTCTTCCAACCCCCGAAACTACGATATCACGAGCTGAATCTGAGTTATCTGGTTTAGGAATAAATATTGGTTCGTGCACTGGCTGCACCATTAATGTTAACATTGTAAATAACAAATAAAATTAGGTAGTGTAAAATTTTCTCACAATTTGAAAACCTTAATTATTGTTCTACATTAATAAATAAACGATTTCTTGTTTTTTGCTTGATTGAGGACCATATATATAGGTTAGAATTTGAAAATCCCATATAGTTTACATGCAGTGTGCGAAATATATTTCGCACATTACTTCGCGCACGGTGTCATGGTAACGAAGGAAAATGAAAAAAAGTGCCACTTCGCATACTGTTGTCAATGTGCGAACCTTGTCATTTTTTGACGTTTGTAGAAAAAAGTGTTTTTTTGATATTAAAGATGTATTCAGTAGATACTGGATTTATTGAAGCAGATTCTGCAAATTTACCTGAATTGGATATCCAATTCAGGTAAATTTGCATCCATCACCATAAAGATTTATGGTGATGGATTATTTTAATAAAAACAAAAACTTTATAAGTGTAGAAATGCGAGGAATAAAATTGCAAAGTAAAATAAATTCAATATCTTGACTTACGCTTTTTACGTCACGCAATACCAGGCTCGAATGAAACACTGATCACTTTTTTTATCAAAATACACTAAAAAAACATGGCACTGGATCTTATGGGAAAGACTCTCACTTAAATTGACTAACATTTCGGCGCTTATGTTGTTCTAATCAACCACTTGAACAAAATTATCTGTACTCAAAAAATCTGTTGGGTAGTTTTCGAGATACAGGGCGTTGAAATTGAAAAATTATGCTTTACTCAAAATACCTTATTTTTATATCAACAAATTGGAATAATTGACTTTTTTAAATTCAGTTAACGATTACCCAAATATTTGTTCAAAATGTTCATTACCCTCTGGGCTTATTTTTATAAAGGGTAAATAAAAATAAAATAGAGTAACTACAATTTTATGCGTTTGTATACAAGAGCGAAAATATTTCAAAGTACTTACATTATTTTACATGATTCACAAGAATATAGTATATACAGGTTAATATATAAATTTTGTATAAAAGGTTAATCAAAATTCATGCTAGGTATTTTTTTTTAAAGTTGTGGGATTATCTTTTATTAGTTCATAAACAGAGTTTTAGGCAATAAGTATTTCAGGAATATGTTGAAAATGAATATAAAACATCCAAAATAACGACTTTTTATAGATAACGGCGTGACATTAAAAAACAAAAATATAATCATAACCTTAGATATAGGCTCCATTCGTCCGATTTGATTTTCTCCCTCTCCTTGATCATCTTCGGAGGTTCTATTTTTTGAGCTCAACAATAAAGTCTCAATAACAGATTGCTGTGCTTTAATTTGTAAAAACTGTGACCGTGGCCTTGAACTATGCGTCGTAATTCTATTTTTTTGACAGTCAAAAAATCTCGGTACTACTCCAGGTTTTAGTCTAACTTTTCCACTGTTCATTGTTTTAATGTACATATAATTTTCTATATCTTCCTCTACCTAAAACAAGTTATTTGGGTTAAACTCATTTTAAAACTATATAAATTTTATTATTGAATATATTCAAACTGTGAGATAAAATCGAAAAACTTACTTTAAAATGATCTTCACAGCAATACACATGCGATTTGTTACGGCGCATTGCCTTCTGCCAAACTTTTCTTATTTTAATATCAAAGGGCACATTAATAAACCATTTTTCTGATGCATTCTTGGATGTGTTAGGACAGTCTGGAACCAAACAATATTTATTTACCACTTTATTCTCACTCATTATGCAATAAAATAACGAATCAGTCCAGCGTTTTGCTTCTTACACACAGGGATAACACGGTATATACGAAATCCACTGACTGAATACACAGTCGACTCTCGACTCACGGCGCGGCGTTTCAAGTATCAATCTCATATGCAGTGTGACGTCACAGGTAACCACGCCCCGTTTTCGTTCTCTCCAATTTCTCTATTTAATTTGAGGGTTTAAACGTTCGCGGAAAAATCTAAAATTTTGGGAATCCGTTTAAAATGAGTTATAGTTTCGATTATTAAATTAATAATTTTTTCTTGAACAAGCCCATGCGACAAAATACATTTGAGGTACTCAAATACTCGCATATTATAGAGAAGGTAAGAAGAAGAAGGTAGGAATCTTCAAAAACGATATGAACTTTTCCTTTTTCTTCTCTGATCATTTTTACCAGAGTTATGACCAATCAAATATTCGGCTCCGCCAGAACTTTCTGAGAAAACGAGCGCTTTTCATAAGAAATTACTAAGAATACTTTTTGTGGAAAATTGAATTGTTTTTCACCTTGTTGTATTTTTCCGATAAATCGTACTTTCCAAGATCAAAAATCTCTTTATTTATTTTTAAACGAGAAAAATGAATATGTTCCACCGCTGGAATTTCGGTAACCATTTTTTTTCCTGTTTATCATGGGACCTCATTGATGCAACTCTCGTGGGAAGTGATATTTCCGAATTTGAAGGAGCTTTTAATGTTGTATTTGTTCCCAATCCTTCCAACTTTTTCGGAGATGGTTTTGTTTGAAATCCGATATACGGTAGGTGGACTACCAGCCCCGGTTGTTGTTCCTCGGTTGCTTTGAAGTAAACCGAGGAAGAAGTAAACCGATAAAGAAGAGGGTAGTTTCGAAATGGAACAGAGAAAAAATTATATTGAACAGTGAAATAAATCGCAGTGGATGGAACATAACGATTAGCCCTCGAATCTTGTACCTTCATTCCATATAGCATCGAAGAACTGCCAGCAAAATCACATTAACAAATCAACATAACTAGTAATTGCCTTCATTTTCCGAGCCGCAAAATCAACAAATCCTAATTGATTTTAATAATTCCACTAAGCAAAAAGTTGAATGAAACCATCAATTAACTATACGAAACACCAACACAACTATACGGAGCAAGCTCGTTAAAAAAAGACATGGGTCAAACTGATCGATACAAATTACATTGGAAACACGCATGAACGGTAATTGATAATTAACCCCCTTGTGACCATTTCGTGTAAATATTGTAAATCCGTGTATTTGATTTTGTACACAATATGTAATTCCATGGCCTACACCGAGGAATAGGCCTGGAGCTCATGACCGAAAATACTGACTCATTTGCCACAAGTATGGGGACCCTTGAGAGATCGAATTACATAATATAATTGAAAGGAAAAAAAAGTAGATCAGGATCCCACGCCTATTTTCAAAAATGATTAATAACAGACTGAATCTTCCTGAGTAGCTTCATTTTGTTGAGACGCCCAACTTTTTCCTCTATGAAATTTCTCGATAGTGGTAGCTAATAAACTGCGAAGGCCCTACTCCCAACATTTACCAATGACGTGGTCATAAGAAATCATCAGTACCCAGCGGATTTTTTTACCGTTGCTTGGTTAATATTTGTATAATTGAATGGTCATATTGTCCTACAAATTGAATGGTAGGTGTTCTCAGTCCTACGCTCCGAAATTGTCAATTCCATGGTAAAAAAAAATGATTAGTACCAGGCTGAATCTTCGTGAGTAGCTTTTTTTTGATGAGACGCCCAACTTTTTCCTCTACGAAAATTCTCGAAAGTGGTAGCGAATAAAATGTGTACGCGTCAATCATGTCGATTAGGTGAGTTAAAAAAAGTCAGTAGTTAGTTTTTTAACTGAACTCGAGATAATTCGCCAAAGTACTCAAAAAAACTTTTGTCCTACAAAATGGATGGTGGGACTGAAGAGTCTCCTAGACCTAACATGTTCCAATGACGTGGTCATAAGAAATCATCAGTACCCATCAGATTTTCCTACCGCTGCTTGTTTCATATTTGTATAATTAAATAGTCACACTGTCCTAGGTAGGTTTTCCCGGTCCTACGTGCAAAAGCCGTAGTATACAGGGTGCTCTATTATGTTCTTGTACAAACTTGATGAAGACCCGCATTTTTTTTAATTGGCAAATTCTAGTTATAATGGATTGAGTGAAAATCAAAATTGATATTGCAGTATTCATCTATTCCTGTGAACAGTTTCCTGCCATGCTGTAATACAACACCTTTCGTGAGATTATTTTCATTCAATGAAGAAACTCATGACCTCAAAATTAGATGCGAAACTGTTATTTCTAAGAAAGTTCAATTTCCAGTTAGAGCACGAGAATCAAATCGATGCATAAATACCCAAAATAGCCCAAATCGAATTTTTGACACCCTGTTTGTTCCACTCAAACTTGTATATCTGGTATATATAAGATACGGGGGTGTTTCCATGAGAAGTTTGACACACTGTATAGTGAATTTCTCGCCAACATCAATTGGCTATCTAATGGTTGTGACCCGCTACTAGGTAGAAGTTCATCCCAACAATATTAACTCGATTTCAAAGCAGAAGTGTATGTCGATATATTCCATTTAATTTTAATTCGTACCTACGAAATGTAGTTTTGCATGAGTAACTAACAAGATACTTGCTTTAAAATCGAGTTTATATATTATATTAAGTGTTTCACTCATACCAAGAACCACTTGATATTCTATTCAAATCAATTACTGAAAGTGATCTAACCCTACAATAATAATAAATTCGTGCCTTTGATGACTGTTGTAATCACCCGCAAACCCGTACTAGATTCGGATTTTCAATTTTCCCATTACCTTCGCCTCCTTCCTCTATTGTGGTTGGTACATAGATTTAATCCGGTAATACTTGGGTTTCCTTGCCCAAGGCTGGATATTAATTTCAGTGGCGTGCGAGTGAAACGTTATTGGAAATGTCTCGCCATGAAACGTTATAGGCCTGGAGCTCATGCCCGAAAAGAACGACTCATTTGCCCCAAGTATTGGCGACCCTCGAGGGGTTGATTTACATAATATTGTCAAAAATGCCAAGTACACCCTGTCTATAGTTGGAGTACGAAATGTTGAGTTATTGTTATAGTCGGAGAGCTGGCGACGAATTTTGGGAAAGCCCTTTTGGCAAGTTGAAATTGGGGAAAAATATAATTTCGTCAATTGGCGAATCCAGTCCCGCAAGTCTCGTAGAACGTTTACGGTTATTTCGCTACTGCGCAGCATATAACAATTTGAATAAATTTTTATCTTTTCATTCAGCATTCATAGAATTCGAAATAAAAAATCCAAGACGTTTTTGTCGGTTATAAAGTATTACCAGACAGACCTCTTCGAAGATATGTCATTAAAATTCCCAAAAAATATACTTTCAGCAATCTAAAATTGAAATCACGTAATTATTGAGTAATTTCAACAGCCTATAATTTTTTCTTACTAGATGGGTTTATGACTAGAAATAGAAATCCGACTATGCCATACCCGTGGGATGATCCAAATGCTTATAATATCATTATAAAATTGCAACATTTTTTGAAGAACTTAAACGATGTGCTACATACAGAATGTCCTTTTTTTCCTGAAAGTTTGAGTTGTGAGGAACGCAAATATAAATTTGCAAACACATATGTTGACGCAATGGTGAAAATCTTTGTCGAGTTGTGTAGGTCCCATCTGCATCCCCTGTGATTGTAATCAAGAACACAAATATGAAGAACCGTTTGTCAGTAAATGAAAACCAAAACGCCATCTTGTACGAAAATAGTTTCATATTATTTCTTCCCATATCTTTACGTGCAAGAGTAAAATAATGTATCACTAATTTTTTCTACAACCGAGCGAAAAGTACCATGTTCGCACCTCAAAAAGAAAACGCAAAGTTGCACTTTTCCGAGGATCGAGCGTTTTTGTAAGTTGCCGCTCGCCGAGCGACAAAGTAACCAAAACGCTCGCTGAGTTACCATGGAAACCATAATAGAAAAACGTCAATTTTTTATTCATAAGTATGATGAATAGAGCGGTAAATGATAAATTACAAACTTTAGTTATAGAAAGTAATTAAAAAATGTTCTAAACTTTTCATAATACCAAAGATGGTACAGTGCGGCTTTTAATAGTCCCACCCCTGTTACACAAGTGCAAAAAGGAAGCTTAAGTAGGTAGCGGAAGTAAGGAAACAGGAGATGACTATCGCAGCGGCCTCTCCACAACTACTTTTACTACTAGTACTTCTTGTTGGATTTTAAAGACGAAAATTGTTAATGTATAGGCTTGAGTCAACAGAAAGTTTTCAATACATTTTCTATTACTCAATTATTGTGCCTTTTGACAAGTATGTCATAATAATATGTTGATACATTTTTTTGGAATTCATTTTTGTTCAATACTCTGTCGGTCAAACGACTATTTTGACAAAGACGGTAGGTGTATATGAAAAACCCCTGGACGTGTAACAAAATTAGTGAAATCCAGTTATTTCGAATAGTGGTGTATCTCTTTCAACACACGGAACAAATGCCAATGAAAGAGAACGTCGCGGTAATGCGAGAAATCTTCCCGCATACATATTGAATATTTTATGAAGGCGAAAAACACGTCTCAGACTCGGTTTATCACGGCACTTACGGAAATTACCGTCTGAAAACTCGCACATTTGCTAGCATGGCGCTAATATTTCAAGCAAACAGACAAAATTCGTCAAAACGTGAGTGATTTATTCGAAACAGCGTAGAACGGAAAAGGCGAAACGCGCCGATTTGTATGCTACGAGTGCCACAAATTTGCTGGAAATTTATTAATAAGGGTCTCTCTCGGAATTTATGAGGTAACCAGGGCAAAGTGTATCGCCGTGTCCCTGGAGTTGAGATGATCAATATAAGAAAAATACGGTGAATACGAATACGATTTCAAGAGGCCGTAACTCATGAGCTGTGTGCAATATAATGCATATTGCAGTGATAGGCGGGGAGCACACTCCACAAAATATATCTGGAAAACGATGGACCTAACAACGAGAATTTTTTCTTTTACCTAATGTCTCACTTCTAATAGAAAAACTCACCCTATATAACTTTAGGTTAGTGTTAGGTATGGTTGAATAGGCACTTTCGAAGAAGTTTAAGGTCCTAACACAAGATACATATTTCCTATGACGGAATAGGTACGCTATGGACTATCAATACTCTTGAATGAATCCATAAATTCCTCGTGATATAGGTAATGGAAAGCTCCACACCTTAAATTAAATTAAAAGTCTGTGTTTTTTATCGTTACCAAAGCAACTAACAAAATTTCCGGAAATGTTCCTCCTCCTTGGGGAAGGTAAGGAGCATGAATTTACACTGGAAATTTTATACCTGTTGTCACAAGGTGCACCACGTTTTAGTCTGGATGGCAAAGTGCACCTGGGTCTGCTATCCAAGTTGCATAAAGGAAGTTATGGCGTCCATTCTGAGAATGCGCAAATTGGCGAGGGGAGGGGTACACAAATCGTAATGGTATAACAGAGAAAAAAAATCCCACGATAAAAGTGATACAGACTGGGGACGAAATTAGCTGGGACCAAACCTGCATAGGAACAGTGAATATTTTTCGATTGCAACCTCAGAATCACGACTGACTGGATTTAGATTGGCTCAATGCTTGATTAAACTCGAACATGAACCCTCCATTAACTTCCTTTCCATTAAAAGCGGATATTGTTGCAATTCCGATGCAGTGCACTCACTGTGCAATACTTCACACCTCGCAAAGCTTTCGATGAACTAAAGCACCGAACGCAGCGCTGTGCCGTGCCTTCATGGAACGAACGTCGATATTTATGCAATTTCCGCACGATCGACAATACAAAGCGCGCTGCGGCTGATTCACTTCGAAATTAAAATATAATAAACGAGGTTAGATTTATACACCGCAGACCTTCGGGGAACTGTTTCCAATATAGCCGAGAATAACGTTTATTATTGGATCGGAAGCTTATCTAGAAGGTGTGTGGACCGCATGAATCCATTGGCGTGCCCAAGATCCTGAAACCCTTTATTTCTCGTTTAATGCAGTTTCACGTTAATGATTAGTGATTATTTCATTGAATACCTCCCACTCGTTTTGAGTTATACACCAAGACATAGCCTATAATTATTATTTTTCATAACAGGGGCGATTTATTGACGTTCGGTGACATATTCAGTTTACAGATCTAGGGAAATTTGGAAAGCCTACAGTACCACTCACACATGTTCTATACCAAAAAAAAATTCCTCGGGTACCGTTGATTGGAACTCACATTCAATGCTAAATGAAGTTAGAACCGTTGACACCTAGTCTGGGAAAAAAAAAAAATTAATGCTGTTTATTGATTAAATTCCCATTTTTCACGACAACAAATAAGTATATACGCAATACCGTAAAGTAAGAAGTTAAGTATTGTCAGTACCAAAAGCAAAAGCAAAAATGTGTATATTAAAAAATCTTACAATAAAATAGGGCCGTGCACAATACAGAGAAATATATAAAATGACAATCTAAAACTATCACGATACCTTAACCACAGGGTTGGGTAAAGGAGGAAATCTTCTGGCTTCCAGCGGGCGGGTGGAACCTTACTCGCCTGCCCTGAGGCAGACCCCACGGTGTTTCTGGGCCACTTCTCGAATATCGGGCTTTGTCATCTCCCTCGGGTGTTGTCCCCGCCTCCTGCAAGTTATGCGGGGGAGATCGTGTGTGTATATATGTGAAATACATCAGGCGATTGGATCCATCATATTTTGAAGTTATGGTTAGGTCCCGGAAAAACAACGAAAAAACCGGTTTAGTGCATGTTGCATCGGTTTAAGAGCTAATGCTCGTCCTCTGGAGTCTCCTGAAAAATATCCAAACCTTGGTATATATAGCACCCATGCTTCCATGGCATGTTATGGTGCTCCCTCACCGCTGTTATGTCCCTGGTCAGAGGGCTCCCCCGGATGAAGTGCCGATAAAACTTATCGGCTTGTCTCTTGATAAAATCTTGGATTGGCTCGATTTTGGCTAGCTCACGCAAGTCAACCAGCCGAATGTATCGGTCACTGTCCGTGACGATACGGAGTGCCTTGTTCTGCATCACCTCCAATCTGCCCAGTTGGGTCTTGGAAGCGCTGCAGAACACTGGGCAGGCGTAAGTCATCGCTGGCCTGATAACCTGTTTATACAGGAGTACCTTGTTCTCCGCACTCAGCCTGGAGGTCCTCGCGATGAGCATACACTCTTTTGAGCGCGGCCGCCTCTCGCTGAACCGCCAAGCTGACGTGCTTGTGAAAGAACAGACGCCTGTCCAGCTGCACCCCCAGGTACCGCACGGCGTCGGACTCGTCTATCCGGTTTCCCAGAACCCTGAACTCCCCGGGGAGGCTGATGTTCGTATTAAATTTTCTCCTCGAGAAGATCATAAGCTCATAAGATCATATTGTCAGTAAAATATGCTAACACTTTTAGAAAACGGAACATTGTGGTGATCTGAACAAAAATAATTTTTCGACAAAATAAATAGCTTTTAGATATAGGTGACTGAGGGTAGATCGTAGTTGTGCCATAAGAAAATTCCTTGCATTTTCTTAGGTGAAACTGTTCAAAAATCGCTGCTTGATTCGAAACTCAGATCCGTGTCCAGGTTTACGAACTGTGCAACTAATACATGGGTTACAAGGCTGACTGGCAGATTCTCCAAATATAATAAACCCCAACGCACTTTATTTATGAATGTCATTATTTGTTTGTTAGTTGATGAAGAACCTTCTACAGTTGGACTGAACACTACTTCGTTTGTAACTTCAAAAGGAATTAGTATTACCAATTGCACAAACGGCCAAATACATGTGTGAACTTTTATAAATGATTTCTTTTGAGTGGGTGTTCTGTTTATATCTGATTGAAGTGTTTCTATTAGAGAGATCTATATTATACTGAGTATCCATCATCTCATCTGTCATTTTACTTTTAACACGCAAGCAACGAATACCTTTTTCTTTCTTTCAACTATGTCAAGGAAATCTCATATTTGCACTATCCACGATTTTCTCCGTTCAATCTTCATCACTTTTCATTTCTACTTAAATAAAATTTATAGTTATCAAGAATTCGTTATCTGGATAGATGCCCAATTTCACAAATTTAATTAATTATTGTTGTCACCTAGTTCCTGACGGCCAAACAGCCATAGCTACCTTGGATTACCTAGTGTAGATTAGGTCCAATAGTTCCTTAGAGGTATATGCTATTATTTTGAATATATTCGCCGCGATAGTTTGGAATTTTGATAATACTTATTTAATAGTAAGAATGCTAAGAATATTATTGGTGGAACATTTGTATATCAGATATTTATAGGTTATTAGTTGCCAAAGAAAATGAGAACTGGCTTTATGAAAGGATTTCGTTATTATTCGGATCTGTCACTTTTGTTGCATGAAACTGCCGTTAAAAAAGTGCACTTTTTTTACGCTTTTCCGTTTAATAATGAAATCGCATGTTGATAGTGAAATATTGTAATACTTTAGGCACACAAACCACACAAAAAAAGTGGACTTTTTTTGACAGTTGTAGAAAAAGATTATTTTTCTACTCAGGCATATGAAAATAATAATTTTTCAGTCGGGTACCCTAGATGAAAGTGATAGTTTTTCACTCTAGAGAAGAAAATTAAACAAATGAATATAATCATATGACCCGATGGGAATATACTAAAAACAAATTGATGGATTTTGGCACTAATGACAGTCACTTGAATCAGCAAACGGACGTTACTTCGTTTGACAGTTAATAAACATTCAAGCTCTATTATCATACATTTTGCCGGATGCGCCGCGATCAAAAATTCAATAAATATCTTTCCAGGATATGAAGTGAACAATATTCCCAAGAAATGTCAAGTTCAACAGGCTGCGAGGACGAAGATCACTTTGAGAAAATAGTACGAACAACGGTTGAAGAGAGCTATCGTCTTCGAGAGCCGGACGTTTTTCTTTGTATACGCTGCTTTCAAGTATTTTCCCAATCGGAGTATCAACGAGAAATCACTTCAGTGAATTTCCAAGAGAGGTGAACCAATACTTCGCTGCTTTTATGGACGAATCGCTTTGGTCCAATTCCAGGATACGTCTAAGGAACAAGAAAAGTGTACTCGCCAAACAGCATTAAAGAAATCGGTGAAGTATTATGACTCAATCCTCTATGTGCAATTCTGAATAATTGTTACATCGAGAATAATTCGGAATAAGAGTAAAAACCCTCATTATTAGTATTTATCGACAGCAAATGTTATGTGTCTTCACTTGAAACATAAAAGTCTGATGATAAAGTAATAATTATTGTTGGTTTTTGTGTTCTGAGGTTTAAGACTCTGAACAAATTTCAATCTTGGTAATATTCACATACGTTTTTGGGGTTTATATAAATGAATCAAAGCCATACCTAGACTCAAAAAAATATTACCAATACAATATTGATGAGAAATGAAATGATTATACATTGAGACAAAATGAATATTGTATGTCCCTTTTACCACACATTTTTTTTGTATAAATCCGTATTGATAAAAAACTTACTAAAGATAACTTGAACATTATTAAAAATGGTTCGTCTTATCGATTTCAAACAAGGACACGCTTAAATGTACACTTGGTAAAGAAGAAACATTTTTTGTTCTCACATGTTCATGTTCATGAATTTTCCTGAGCCTTAGTCAAATCCAAAATAAGTATACAAATAAAATGTTCATTTAGAACACGTACATTTTAAAATTAGGTATGCTAGAGTAGACAATTGGATGTAGATTCATTTTTGAATTCATTTCTTTCGAGTGAATTCACTCGGCGGGTGCTTTTTCGACAACAAACTTGTCAGGTACCAAAACTCTGCAAAAAGGCTCTCTAATCCGACAGATTTTTCCATGCCTTAACAACTATTATCAGGTAGGTAACAATAAAATAATTATAATTAATTCTTTTCCTATTCCTATCGATATTCTAATGACAATAATTCATGATTTGCCTTCTTGTTTCGTTCACCCAATTGAAATTTATGTGTTCAATTTCCACGCACTCAAATGTCTATATGTACATAAACTTGAATATATTTGTAGTATGTAAGTATATACAGTGTCACACATAAAGTTCGCCACACATGGCAGTTTTTTTATTAACAAATATAATGAAAATTTCATTCCCCAGTTATTTCTTCATGTTATGCGATACTGAAAAATGTTCGCATTAATATTTTCATTGAAGCTCCTGAACCGTACAAGTTAATGAAAAACTACAAGAGAACAAAAAGATGTTAATTGAAACAACATTAATTATTACTGTCTCATAATATGTCAGTGACGGCGGAAAAAAAATCTGAAGGGATGAACAAGGCTTGACTTAAAAAAGGAGGACCCTGTGAATAATTTCAGTAAGAATTATTTTGTATCGTTGCCTAATTTGAACTGATTATTATAGAAAATTTCGAAGTTTACTCCAAAAAACAAACCGTTTGGGACATACAGAGTGACCCATTTGAAAGCGGGCCACCTCTGTAAAACTGTTATTTATTATCCGATTCAGAAGTTTGTTTTTTCAATAGATAGAGCATCAATAGTTCTAGTTAAGTGACATAAATTCGAAATGAAAATAAAAATTTTAAGGCTTACTTCGAATTTTTTTCAAGGTCAAAAATCCAAAAAACATACTAGCGATTTTTTAGATAGAATCAGACGGCGCCACTGGATTCACGACATTTCCAAGTGATATATTTGAAAATTACGTAGAAATGTATCCATTAATAAAAAAATTATATGGGAAAGAAATTTCAAAATTATGTCAATAAATCAACCCACCTCTTCAATTTAAGAACTTTCATCTAAATTCTGACTACACCACTGGATTCAGAAAACTTCGAAATACACTTGGTCAGAATTTCATCGAATTCTGTTCATAAATAAAAATGTTATAGAATAATAAAATTTGAAATTAGTGGAATTTTAGGAAAATTTTATTTTATTATTTCATAACTTTTTTATTTATGAACATATTTCGATGAAATTCTGACCAAATATATTTTGAAATATTTTGAATAGGGTGGTGTTGTCAGAATTTTGATAAAAGTTCTGAAATTGAAGTAGTGGGTTGATTTATTGTCAGAATTTTCAAATTTTATACCCATATAACTTTTTTATTGATGGACGCATTCTTATGAAATTTTTACATTTATCACTTGAAAATGTCGTGAATCCAGTGGCGTCACCAAATTCTATTTAAAAAAATCGCTAGTATGTTTTTTGGATTTTTGACCTTGAAAAAAATTCGAAGTAGGCCTTGAAATTTTTATTTTCATTTCGAATTTATGTCACTCAATCAGAATTATTAATGCTCTATCTATTGAAAAAAAAAACTTCCGAATCGGTTAATAAATAACAGTTTTAGAGAGGTGGCCCGCTTTCAAATGGGTCACTCTGTATATGATTATATCAACTTTTCGTCCTGAAAACTATCAAAAAATCACCTCCCGAAGTATGATGCGTTCGCCACTACCAATAAGTCATCCCCCTTTTGACAATTTACTTTCATTACAGACCTGTCTTCAACTCCCTAGATCCACTGAGGATTCTTTCCTCCTTCTTCTGTCGCAAAAGCCACTTGGGGCTGTTCTTCGTTGATAATATCAACAAGCACTCGGAATCACTCTGAGAAATTCGTAGGGAAACGAAAGAATAACGAATTCCTTATAGAAAAGTTGCTAGATCGATAAGTGAGTAAGAACGATAGAGTGCGAACAAGGAGAACCAGCTGCCGACTGTCGGGATCCCAACGATTTATAATACGACGGATAAAGGACAGGTAAAATACTCGAGAGACGTACCTGTATGGGATGCTTACTTTTGTTTATTTGCTCAAGGATTAACGGGGCGTGTTGAATTTTGAATGGACGCCGATCGGTAAACAGCGTGTTTCTTATTCAGCAAAAATAAAATATGGTTCGACGTCTGCCGAGAGACTCAGTCAGGATTTGTCCAGCAATTTAACTCGAGAGTCGGTTAGAAGCCATTCATTTGACACAACAAAATTTTATTTTGAGTCTTTTAGTAATGTCTCATTCAATTATTGTGCGGTTTTGGAACTGAAAGTTCTCCCAACCTTTTCTGCAGGAAACACACTTATCGAATTAAAGAGTCTGAGCAATGCCAAATTTAAAGTGGAATGCCTCAGGGTCGGTGAATTGTAAAGAGAGTTATGAAATGATGTGTAGTTCAATGAATTTAATGAAGAATGAAGAACACGAATGGAAAATGTGCAGTGACCTCAAAGTCATCGGTTTTTTATGGGTTTGCAGGATGGTTATACAAAATACTCTTGTTTCCTTTGTCTCTGGAACATTAGGGCCAGAGAGCATCATTATGTAAGAAAAGAATAGCCCATTCGGAAAGAGTATTTAAACAATTTTCAAAAGATGGGAGTTAATGTAATGTAATGTCATTGAAGATTCATTTACTACACTCGCGTTTGGGTTTTCTCTGAAAAGTAGTATGAGTGAGGAACGTTTTCACCGAGATTTAGATATTTTCATCAAGGATTTTGAGATGAAAACATGTTAGGGAATTACTGTTCTTCCATTATAAGGGAAACAGATCCAACTATAAAAATTCTGCGAAAATTGGCATTTTTTCCATTATTTATACTTTGTGGGCATTCACACCGAAGTGGCTTGCGACGTGTTACTTATAGCTTGGAAGCAAGATGCATGCGATTCATTTCAAAACGTATACAAATTTAATGAAGAAATCTGCATTGTTCACAATAAGCAATAATCCCATACAATAGGAATAATTGGGTCGAAAATCCATCAGAAAACAACCACTTTCCGACGAATGTTGAATTACATCTAATGAATTTCCGATGTCTCCGAAATTGCTAGTTGCATGGAAATGTTCACTGAAACATTTGGACCACCAGATCGATTTCTGGGTTCATATTGCGGAGACATCCTTGTAGGAACTCTGCACGAAAATCCATTAGATGTAATTCAACGTTTGTCGTGGTATTAGCCAGGAAAGTAGTTGTTTTCTGATGGATTTTCGACCCAGTTATTCCCATTGTATAGGATTATGGCAATACGTCGTCCTGGCAGGGCAGGGCATCTTGTTTCTGTATATAAATTAATGTTTCCACGCATACCAGAGTGTTGCCACGTCGCATAGTTTTGCCACTTGCGACGAGAATCCAAGCGGTGCTCACGTCGATTAGGTATTCAATGAGGTACGTTATTTCGTGATGTATAGCAAAGGTTTACCAGACGATAAAGAATTTAATATATCGTTTGTTCAGACATTCGAGTTGTACACGCGCCGTTATGATCGCACTTTAAAAGTATACAACAACAGGAATGAATAAGATAAGGCTTGGAACAAAGTTGCTGGAAAATACTCGTCTACTGGTAGGTTTTTCCGTAGCAGCAGCAGTCGTCTTCTCACGACGACATCAAGGCAACTGGGGACTGATGATAAAAAGAATGACGCGTCGTGTTGTTCGACTTTGGTGCGAAGGTAAACATGCGGCTTGAGACTTGCGAAGTGCTCAAGTCGCACGTCGCAAGCCACTTCGGTATGAATGTCCACTCAGACTTTTTCCATTTTCAAGTAAATAATTATTTCTGAAACCAAAGGTGAAAGAATGTTTATTATTTTTTCTGAATTATTAGCAAATATCAGCTGAGATAAAAACCGCGTGAACTAGAGTAATTTTAATTTTTTTTTTTCGATATTTTGAATAAATATCAAATCAAGCAGAACCAGATGCTTAAAATGATCATGCCGCACTATTGTTGTGAACATAGTCGACTTCACGGAAACGTGCCCCTCCGATTTTGAAAATCGTACCATAAAAACCTGATAAAAAGTAATCCAAGAAATAATCCCGTTTTCTCCGCATTCCGAACTAGTTTCTCTGTTCGCCATCTGTTCGTGACTGCCTTCGATGAATGCACAAATTCGATAATCTCCGCTCGAAAAAATAACATCATCAGACAAAAGAATTTGGAAACTGGAAAGTGATCCCTTTACGACTAGTAGTTTACCTGGGAGAACCTAATGCATTGAAACCTGCTTTTTTATGTGTTGGGATTTAGTGGTCAGGCCAATTTTTATTATACAAAGTGCTTTTTCATTTGGTGGTTCCAACAAATAGAAAAATCTGGTAATGTTCAAAAAACACCATAGGATGCAATAAAAGTCGGTTGAACAGTATAGGTATTATAGAATAAGCGTGTAATGACATACATTTTCCAGGAGTAAGAAAGGGTCATTTCATGTTCATATTACACTATAGTTTTTCTACGAATAAGTATTTGAATAATATCATACAAAATCTGCTTTTTTTTCATAATAGTTTTTATGATAGACTTTCATGCCGTCATTGATAATTATAGAAATCGAAAATGACTGTAATCGTTTTCATATACTTGCTAATAAATTATATGCAATAGGAATTTGAAGGAAATTTCTTAAGTGGTTTTATGTGAAATGGGATGACACGGACTAAGACTTATGTGGACGTTAGTATTCCAGGAGCAGGAGTCTTTGGGCCTCGCATCAAATACTCCGAACCCATGGGCCAGTTCCCTAGCATTTTTCGAGCGGAAATTCACGCCATAGAAAGGTGCATTCAGTTCAACCTCAACAGAAAATACCGGAACAAGGAAAGTATGATCCTCTCCGATAGCCAAGCAGCCATCAAAGCGTTGAGCTCTTCTAACATCAACTTAAAGATGGTTTGGGAATGCCTAGACAAAATTAATGATCTAGGCAGCAACAACAAGGTGACCCTCCTCTGGGTGCCGGGGCACGTCGAGTGGAGGGCAATGAACAAGCAGACACCCTGGCACGGAAAGGCGCAGCAACGCCACTGATCGGGCCAGAAACATTCTGCGGACGTGGAAAATCTTACTTCCGAGAAGAACTCAATAAAGCTGAAAAAGCAATGAGAGCATTACACTGGCTAAGACTTCCAGGGCTGAGGCAGGCCAAAGATCTCCTCGGCAATTTCAACCGAGCAAGATCGATCGACTGATTAACCTCAGCAAAACTAGTCTGAAGACAATCACGGGATTGTTAAGCTAGGCTTAGAGGAGGACAGCACCTGCAGATTCTATGGGGAACATCCAGAAACACCCCACCATATATTGATGGAGTGTTACGTTGTACATCGTAAAAGATTGAATATACTGGGATCACACCAGCTGACTGTGGGAGAAATACCACAAGTAGACCCCCTCAAAATCCTGAAGGAATTGAGCTTGGAGGGCTGCTGTAAACAAGAACACCTTGTGATAGCAGAAGAAGATGGGGCACAATAGATCTAATCAGGTCGCAGCGCATCAGTCACCATCAATACTTACCAATACCAATAGTGTTCCACAGGTTTCATTTGGGACCACTCTTTTTTGATTTATATCAAGAACCTACCACAACATCAAGGGGATAATATGTCCAATTACCGATAATAAAATGTTGTACTAGTTTCTCACGTGGAAATCCACCTGTGAAAAAATTTTAGACTAATCTTTGACGATTTTTATAATAAGCTCACCAAACCACCTACAACGTTATAGGTTTATTGATCACAGACCCACTTGAAATGTTGTACTTGTAGAAAAATAGTTTTTATTTTTGAATGTTGTATGTTTCGGATATACTGATTAACAGTCGGCGACAAAAATTGAAACACGCGTATCCAAGGATTCTATTGATGTATCGAATATTCACTCTAGTCCTTTCCTTGTGCCATAGATAATGGAATTCAACATCGATTATCATCAATATGGAGAGTCATGGAGAGTTACTTGAAGAAGCTTTGAATATATTACCAGAGTTTGGAATTACATTTCCATCATATGGCTGTCTCATAGCTGTGACAATGCTCCAATTTGCCTCAATGGATGGATGGAGTCCTTCGATTCGTCGAATATTAACACGGGTGTCCCATGTTCCGACTTTCATACCTTTCATTCGAGTTCACTCGAGAAAAAATATTCAGTACGTTAAGATGAATCAAAGAAATAAGACAAGAACTGAATGGAACGAATAATTTCTACAATGTTGAAATGCACTTGACCTTTTTTTCACCACCAATTTTGAGGAATACAGTAAAGAAGTTTGTACTCCACTTGAAAACTCCGAACACAACCTCAGCTCTAATTCTACACCATCAAACAGCACAAGACTGGCACAAGACTGACTCGTCCTGCGGACTCGTTGTATTTTCAGCTTTAGGATTGCAATTCATTAATATTCCAAAAAATGATCGGTAATAATCATACCACTTATTATATTACCCCTTCCTATGAGTCATAGTCTATCTAATAGTCTCATAGTGGGTATTAGTATACTTTTAATATCCATATGCGAATCTCATGAATTTGAAGCTGTTTATACGATGTGTTTGTGTGGAGCAGCTCAAAGATGGACTTCGCCGAGGATAAATACAATGAAAATCTACTTTCGTCCGGCTAAGATTACTGCCGCGTCACAGCAAGCCGCTATGATTTTTAAATTAAAGAGCAGCGTGTACATCATTCAACCAAGGACCCCAGAACCAACATTTCAATAGAATGGGTAAATTTTAAATTCATCGATGGATCCATCGATGAGCATTGCATCCTTATTCAACTAATGAAAATGACAATGACAGCATGAATGCGCATTATCCATACATGAATTTAAAAACTCGCCCAATGGTTTGGGTACAGCCTGCGGAGTTCAAAGGGTAAATCTTGATATTTAGTGCGTTTTTCCTCCTCTTTTCCGACGATGTTCGTTTCGTCAGGAGCCAAAAACTCTATGAAGAAAATTGTCCTACTTTGATGGTCGAGGAGAACTACATCAGACTTATTTGCCTGTATTTGCCTGAGGGTGGGGAATGAGTAGTTCCAATAAATTCGGCACTTCTCATTCTCTACAGCGGACTCAATATTCCCCGGAGCATAAGGCAACACTGGTGTCTAGTCTATACCGTACGAATGTCGTAGATGGTAGTACAATGCTCGTAGCGCCGCGTTTTATCTGTGGATATAGGCTGAGACCGCATAAGCTTGACAAGCAGTTATCAAATGCATTATGGTCTCGGTCGCCCCACGACACGCTCTCTACTATTATTATTTGCATTCATCGATCTGTTGAAGAGTGGATAGAATTTTCGAGTTATCATCGATTACCTTAAGAAATGTTTCAATCTTATTGAGGATCTCGTCAGAATAAGGCCATGGCTTAAAATAGATCGAAAATAAGACAGAAAAATCTTGATGCCCTTCCTTCTCTACATAACTATGGATCTCTACTAAAAACGAATCTAAAGAAGTTGCCCAAACTTTGATCTCAATTGAAACTAATCTGATTTCTCTTCCTGATTTTAATTGAACCAAGAACTAAACCGAACGACACAAAGAGTAAAAAATTTGAAATTAGTTGTACGAAGAACTTTAACCACTGAAGAATATACTGCCAACTTCAAACTAATGGAAATCAGCATACGTTCATTCCACACATAATCGACCATTGCGCGGGTAAAATATATTCAAATAATTCCCATACTATATCTTAACCGCATCTCCGTTCACCATTTGTTCTTGTTTACCGTCTGAATCAACACCTAAAAAGGGTTCCACGAACATCGAAACAACCAAAATAATATCTCATTACCACCCCCAGAAATTTACCTGAGCGATCTGATTTTCAGCCATCAGGTACCGAATCTATTAAACTTTGCCACAAGCACAAGATCCCTCGAGTCATACAAGTCCCGTTCACAAACAGAAACAACATCCACTACATCATCGAAAATAACCAAAACGCACTCCAGTCAATCGGGTACTCCTCTTTCTACGTGCACGTGTCGAATCGTGTTTTCTAGAAAGACGTAAACCGTACGAAGGGGATATATCTGGCGAACTGACACACGCTGGGTTCAGTCGAGTCTACTCCCTCCCACGATCGGCGATCGATCGATCGGATCCTTGTGGTGCGCCGTCGCTTTTCAGTTTTCATTTCGACGGAAATATGTGTGTATATGTGTGTTTTCCAGGCGTTCTGGATTCTCCTTATTCATTGGAGATTTTTCCTAAGCTGAGGATAATGAAAAGAATTGTTTTGAATGACCCCGATTTCGATTCGATGTTTTGACATTACGATAATGCAGTGGCACTATTTCAGCAGCACTTATATACGGGCCCCTTACAGTACAATCTTATAGTTGTCAATTTTAATCGGACAACTAAAATTGTGCACCTAAGATTGTGATGGACCTGCACATAATATATTTTGATATTCCATATTCGAATCCCGCCAGATCATTTTCCTATTTTTCATTCTCATCCCTTTTTTTTGGCAACGGAAAAATATTGTAAACAACTCGTATATTGAAATGCGATTAATACACTAGTTGATTAAATAACTATTTCCGTCGACCGTTCATTTATGATGTATTTTAACGCACTCAAAATCGTTGATTAATGACCCCTGTTAATGAATGATTTTCTATCAATCAACGATTTCATTATATGCAACCCAACATACATTGCTCCAATACATTTTATATTGTAATTCTTCGCAAACTTTCCGACAGTGCTGTTACAAGTTAATTTGCTCTATAACATATTTAACAGCTAGTCAATACTACTTACTATTCAATATTCCCTACTTATTATTCATCGGATCCAGTGAACATCTCATTTATGAAACAACTGTTATTAGCATATAAAACGCGCATTTATGAATGCAGTTCATTATTATGTAATATGAATCCGCCGGGGCGGTTGAATATTGAGTGATTATACAATGGAGTAATTATATGAGTATGTAATTTTAGGAAGCATGCATTTATAAAACATGGTGGGAATTAAATTTTAAAAATTTAACTTTTCAATTTTTATTCTTGCGAAACTTTCTCTCTAAAAACAAAGTGTCACCAATGATAGTAAATTCGGTTACAGAATCACGTGAATTTTCTTTCAGTACTAGTGGTCAAGGATTGCACTTTTAATTTCAATTAGGTAAGATCGAGGGGGAAACTACTCTTTCATTGGGTGTACATCATAACATTTTCATTAATGTCGAAAACTCGCCAGAAATTATTTTTGCGCAAGAAAAACATTTGAAAACTGATTCAGAGATGACCAACTTGAGAACGGTTAGAGATAGACGAATTCTGCGAACACCAATCGATTCAGAATGTCCAAATTAGTATGTTCTGAGAATTTAAATGAAAAAAATGTACGGACAAAAAAAGTATATCATGTTTGTTAATTTTTTCAACATTTTTATTTTCCATTTTTTTAATTTCAAATTTTTGCCCTCGGACGTTTTTGGACGTACTGATTCCGAATCTTCGAACAGAAATGTCGAAAACTCATCAGAAATATTTTTGGCGCCAAGAAAACCATTTGAAAAATGATTCAGAGCTGACCAACTCGAGAACGGTTAGAGACAGACGAATTCTGCGAACGCCAATCGATTCAGAATGGCCGAATTAGTATGTATTGTTATTCTCGAGTCAATCGAAAGAAATTAAATATTACTCGAAAAAGTTGCAAGGGGTTCACCCCTAAAAATAATCAAAAATACCAAGTCGTCACATCGACTTGAAATTCGCACTGTTTACGTAAAATTTCATGCTCATTCCAAAATATATAATTTTCTATGCTCAGATATAAGATTTAGCCGGGAAAAGGTGTTTAAGATAAAACATTAAATTTTCTGAGATTTTTTATTTTTCATTTTTCGAATTTAAAATTTTTGTTCTCGAAAGTAATTTGACATGCTGATTCTGAATATTTTAACAATTATGTCGAAAACTCATCATAAAAAGTTTTGGCGGCAAAAAAAACATCTAAAAACAGATTCAGAGCTGACCAACTAGAGAACGGTTAGAGATAGACAAATTCTGCGAACGCCAGTCGATTCAAAATGGCCGAATTAGTATGTATTGTGAATTTCGAGTCAATCGAAAGAAATTAAAAATTACTCGAAAAAGTTGCAAGGGGTTCGTTCACCCCTAAAAATCATCAAAAATACCAAGTCGTCACATCGACTTGAAATTCGCACTGTATACTTAAAATTTTATGCTCATTCCAAAAATGTGTGATTTTTATATGCTCAGATATAAGATTTAGCCGGAAAAAGGTGTTTAAGATGAAAAATAAAATTTTCTGAGATTTTTATTTTTCATTTTTTGAATTTCAATATTTGTTCTCGAAAGTAATTTGACGTGCTGATTCTGAATATTTTAACAATTATGTCGAAAACTCATCATAAAAATTTTTGGCGGCAAAAAAAACCATCTAAAAACAGATTCAGAGCTGACCAACTCGAGAACGGTTAGAGATAGACAAATTCTGCGATCGCTAATCGATTCAAAATGGCTGAATTAGTATTATTGTTCTCCTTATGTAATCATCCAATCTCCTTCAATTTATTTGATACTCGTTGTCTTCTACTTACACCAAAAATCATACATTGGCATGAGCTTCGAACTTTCTGAATCTTATTTTTATACATAAGAGTTAAATTATGTCCATACAACGTATCCGCGTAATTGAATGGTAATTATCTTTCATTGCCCCCTAAAACTTTTTCAATATTTCATACGGAGTTATGAGTGCATTTATAGCAACCGTATCCAAGGTAAAATTAACAAATAATATACAAATGAAAAATGAAGGTCTATAAAAAAGTCCGCAAGGACATATAAGTATCTGTATGTTAAGGTTAATACACCAATGACTAAAATATGACTGAAAGATATATTTAAAATTTATTGTTAAAACGGGATAATATAGGTATAGCCTGTGTCCACTCTGAAAGTCTATTCAAAATATTGGGAGAAGAATTTTTGAAATCGAATGATTAGTTTCAGAAATTACCTCCTACATCCAAACTGACAATCTTCACCTCTTCATAAAATAAGTATAAATATAACACTATACTTGATATTAATGAGCTTTTCCAACCTCACCGAACTATCAAGAAAGCGATGCGGAAACCTGCAACGTCTGAAGTGACCCATTCGATAACCAAATGGACTAGACTGTAGCCCATTGAGTATCGAGGCAATTCAGCCATTAGCCTCATGCCAACAAACATTTCCATCGAAATCTGGAATCTCCGTCACGAATCACTTACCGCTTTGATAATGCCGAATATTAATATATCCGCATCCTGTTCTCTCGCTTCGATAATGAATTCGAAATTTTCGGAAAATCCTAAGAGGTCGACGAGGGCTGAACTATGACGCGGCACGCAGGATGTCGAGGAATCCTGGATTTGAAAGGACTATTCTCGTAACCTTTCCGCTTGCACCGGTTAGAGACAACCTCGCATTTGCATTTTGAAGACGGTTACATCCGCTGATTCTGGAACGTACAGGGATATTCTCGAAATTACCGAACAGATTTCCATTCGAGTTTATAACGTTCCATTCCAATGTGCAAATCATCACACGTTAATGCTCGCATAAGTCTCTTGAACACTTCTGAGGGTTGCTCGTAAGGGTGCAGACGGTTGAAGGAAATAGCAACAAAAACCAACAACGACAATGTAACATGTAATGCAATTAATAGTTTATTACGATACGAGTTGATAATTCATTTCTCTGACAGCTTCATTTTTCTTGTCTTTTATTGCGCCCGCTTATCCTCATTTTACTTTTTCATTTTTCGTCTTTGGCTTTGCAACTTCTTTATAAAATCAGCTAACAATTTCGAAAAACTCTCCTAGAAATTACCCGTATCCATTTACCGTAAAACCAAGTGTCATAAATCTCCTTGGTTCTACCACAACATTTTTTGGAAGTTCCCTGATCTCCAGTAATATTCCTGCTTCCGACACCAATGGTAGCAAATATTCTTGGGTCATCTCAAAAATTAATTGAATATTGTCCTACCTATCGCAACTTCCGACATGAATTGTTGCAAATCACGTTAGGTCTTCCCAAAAATTTCTTATATCTTCAAACGAGCAATACCTGTACATATTTTCGATCTCTGAAACGGCTTTAACGATTTGGATAAAATTTTGTATCTAGCTCAGGTTTTGCTTATTTAGTTCATCTATAGCCGCCTTCCTAAAAAAAGCAATTTTACAGAAAAAAAAGTATGTCTTATGGCGCCATCCTATGAATTTTTGAGGTACCTACATTGTAGCTTGTTAGCGTACTATTCGTGAGATGGGGCTATATGACACGCGATGATCAACAATGATATTAGCGCGATTTCACACAAAAAACAGTTCTTATTTGCTCTCATGCTAGTAATAGCCCTAATAATGTCATATAGCACTCGTAAACTTTTGTGATAGGTTCCTACTTGCACTGTTGCTATTTCCAGCAACGTATTTTGAGTTGACATTTCAGGAGTCGTAAAAATTTAGGTGCTGAATCTCATTCACCAATTGAACAATTAGAGTCGATTCGTTCAGTCACCATCAGCGGCCGGGTTATTCTCAAAAAAATCATTGAAGGGGCATGATAAAAGATTTGATTAGCTTGAATTATTCATGTAAACTTTGTTATAGTAAATCGGTAATAGCCTAGCGGTCTAATGATCGAGCCCCAGTATACGAGGGGTGCTGTGTTCGAATCTGCAAGAGGAACGCTTTTTTATTTACGTAAATAATTTTACAGTATTTGGAGTAGACTTTAGAACTTTAGTGTTATGCACTGCATGTTATATGTATTTTTTTACGAGTCAAGCAACCAAATTCATTAAAAGTACTTATGTACTAAATCCTAAACATATAAGAAACATAGTACGGAAGGAGATATTATCATCTCAAGATTGTTCAAAATAAAGTATCGAAATGAGTGCATTCATATTTTTTCATTCGAATGACTGGAGTAAGATTGCAATATATTCATATGTAATGAGTATGTGATTCGTATCTAAATAATCTCCCAAAGGTCACGATGTCACAAAAAGCTCGTTCGCCCAGGTACTTCGTATATCATACTCATCCTTGCAAAAATTTGTCAAACCCGATGGGGCTTTTGTCGTCTAGTTCTTCTGATTTATTTTTCTGTTAGTCCTATTTTTCTTGTCTTTCATTGCGCCTGCTATCCTCATATTACTGTTTTATTTTTGGTCAGTGGCTTCCAGCTTCTTTACAAAATCAGTGAACAATCTGCAAAAGCTTTCCACTTCATCTATCTATAATCTTGTATCAGCCCTGACTGTTCTCTATGAAACCTTGAATATCAACTATTCAAGAATCTCAGTTTCCGAGACAAACCAACAGAAAATTTCTTGATATTACAAAGTCTGACATCAATTGTTGCAAATTTCGTTGGGTCTTTCCAAATTTTTTTTTTGAAACTGTCTGAATCCAATGACCCCACTTCTGACACCAACGTTAGGAACCTCCCTGTAATCATCATCATCAATACATTCCAAATTGGCATCTTGCCAAGTAAATTGAAGTAAATTATAATCGTTTCAGATCCAAAAGTTAGTAATCCAGTATTCTAGAAGAATTAAGACTTGTCAACCTTCTCCCAAAGGTAACTGAAATCGTTTTTCATGAACAGCTGATTGTATACCTGAATAGAAAATCTTTTTTATATATTAATTTAGACATAGGTTTTGTGAAATAAAACTTCAGTTGTTTAATTAGTGGAAAAGGGAATTTGACGAACGAAAATTTGTAATAAGTGGATTTGTGGACTTAAAAAACTGTAGATAAGAGAACATTTTAAAATGTGAAAAATGCACGTACCTATTAAATTTCTACGCACTCAAATCTAAATAAATCATTTGTACGTATAATTAATTTATACGTATGATTTATACGTATAATTTAATGTATTAATGTATTATTTGTATCATTTATCGTAAAATTTATACGTTGACATCATTCTAAACATACGTCACATAAAACGATTTCTTGGAAACAACAATCCAGTGAATATTGTGGCGTAAAACATACATTCCATAACGCTTTCTCATCTAGACCTAAAATATCAGTTCAACAAACCAATAATGAACGATGAATTCAAATAAACACAGGAAATTGTTCTATTATGTAGATACAATAAGGACGAGTTGTACAAGACAAGTTCAACAACGGTTCATATAAACTGAGACGGTTTACTTGAACATTTGTTGAACTTGTTTTGTGCAATTCTCCTTAAGAAGTCATAAATAAAACAAAATTACATGCACATCTAACATATTCATTATGCTTTTCTAAAATATTGGCCATTATTCCACCAACAGCACTCTTATTGAGATTGACTCAGTTTTCACATTTCTTTATACCTGCCGATCTTATTTCCAGGACTTATCTGTGTTTATTGAATGTTTCATCCATGAAAGTAATCTGTTCTGGCATCTACAAATTGGGGAAAATCGAATCACCAAATAACATTAACGAAAAAACAGAAAGAACGAACGAAACCTTCAATCCCGAGCTTCCAATGAAACCAGGCAAGGGATTTCCTACTGAGACCCCAAAGAACTTTTTCTATTACAAAACCATCACAACACGAATCGATACTCTCGCACTGCAAAAATCCCACGGAGCAGTTGTCGAGTTATAAATGAATTTTCTCTGCTAGGAAAGAAAAAAAAAACGCGAAAAGTTATCAATATTAGTGTCCAAGACGGAAAAGAAGCCGAACACATTTGACGCGAATATACATCAAGAGGGAATAAGAAAACGAGAAACGCCTGCAATTTGCCCAGATATATTCCTGCGATGTGAGGAGGGTTGAACGAATCGGTGAGAATAGTGTTCGGTAAAGGAACTTCGGAATTATCGGAAATTTTATCATTGGAAGGTAAATTAGCGTTTGACACAAGAGAGTTCCCCAATTAACGTTTGTCTTCGTTAAGTTTAGAATATGAGACTGGTTAAAAAAAAAACGTTCGTGATTCTGTCCTACGACTGGCTAACAAGAGTAAAGGGCTGCAAGGATAACGTATAGAAAGTCGGTTCAATCAAGTACAAAGGAGTGATTCGGTTCAATAAAATTTTAGTAGTAGTAATTATGATTGGGCTGCAGTAGGTATTCTCCCATGTACCCCCCCTTTTATTTTCAGTTTTATTTTTTCAGACTTTTCTTTGAACCATTTGGATAGTTTTTGTCTCGGATATTTGTTAGTTTTTTTAATTTTTACTAAGTTTGGGTTGAAAATATCATTCTAATTTTATTTAAAATTTCTTTGTAAATTACTGAGCCGAGGTAAGTTGGAAACCTTTGATTTTTTGATGTTTCATCCTTGGGTATCCTCGTTGTTTGGTTCTTCAGTCTAATATTGTATTGGTGTTATGATACGTTTGTTCTTTGCGAATAGTGGGTATAAAATATAATATTATAAAATATACAAATAAAAGTGAAACGAAAGTAAAACAAATTATGAAACAACAACAAAAATTAATTGGCGCTCCGGGGCTTGATTCCAGTGGCGCATTTGCTTTTTCAGCTGCAGGAGAACCCGGAACAACCTGCAGCACCACATCATCTGAAGATCTTGATCTTCCAATATCCTCTCTCTCATAAAACAACTATCACAACTATCGACAAACTTAAACCAGTCCGTTTCGTCTTTGGCCAATGCGTAATAATGACCACATTCAACGCCAGAACCACAGTGGGCAATGACTGCATAAAGATTATAATAGTGGTCTGCTAGACTAAAGTGTTTATCGAATTTTCGTAAGAGTTTGTTTGAAGAGCACTACTGTTAGTTTGGCGCATATTTGGCAATACAGTAGATCATCACCAGTTAAAAGTTCCATTTTCAGATGATGAAGCAGTAAGCTTTGCAGTCAGTCATATCAGGAAATGCTCAATTTGTTAGAATTTATGTTAGTGTTTGTGATGGTAAGTAGCAAGATTAAAAAATATATAACTGATGTCATGTAAATAATTTGGACTCTTCGAAGAGTTTTCTGTAATTTTTCCGAAATGTTTTTTTAACTGGCATTTTTTTATCCTACAGGTTCTTCGAATAATTGTTCATTATCCCTCCCCGTACAATAATGCCATAATCTATATGAGTCTGTACCAGACTGTTATATAGGGTTGTTATTTGAGCTGTTTCAAAAAGTTTCTGATGATATAACTTGAATTTAGGTATTAAAGATATCAGTTTTTTAGATACATATTCAGCATGTTTGTTCCATCTGAGGTTTCGATCTATTAACAACCCTAAATTTTTCATGTGTTCTCTTATTTTTATTTCTATCTATCTAATCTACCATTTGTAGGCTAGTTGTTAATGTAAATCGTGAACGGGATACCCCAAGACTCCACAATATGCAGGTTATGTGATGAGGAGAACACATTTGACGCGAATATACATCAAGAGGGAATAAGAAAACGAGGAACGCCTGCAATTTGCCCAGATATATTCTATCCTAACCTGCGATGCGAGGAGGGTTGAACAATTCTGTGGAAATAAGGTACTTTTATCATTGGAAGGTAAATTAGAGTTTGGCACCAAAGAGATCCCTAATTAGCGTTTGTCTTCGTTAGTTAGCCGCAGTTTAGAATATGAGACTGATTCATGGAAAACGTTCGTTAGATATAATGGTTCAGTAATAATAATGAATGATTCTGCCCTACGAGTGGCTAACAAATATGAATTGGTTGCAAGAGACTGCTCACGTAAGTACAAATAAGTGTAATGATTCTTTTCAATGGAATTTCTATTTCATATCTTTTTTCATCATACATTATTAGATTCCGAGATTATGTCAGGTTCAATAATCTAGTAATTATGAAGGACCGCTGCCGCAGCTAGGCTCCCATGTACCATTTTTCCCATCTCCTATTATCCATAAAGCTATATAACTTGTCCTAATCTTTCTCTTCCTCAGGTCCGATATCAGCCAAAGAAAACAAAAAAAGCACGGGGAAGAATCGTGAACAAAATAAATACGGACTCAGCAAAAATTCTAGAATCGGGATCCAACAAGTTGGTAGAATTCAACGCAAATAAAAACCGAGCATGACTTTACTGTAGATAGGCCGATCTCGGGAGTATCCATATCAATAAAATTTTACATTTCAATGCTCGGTATTACCATCAGTCCTTTCATGGGAAAACCATGTGAGGTCCATTGCCAAAAATGCCTCTCAACTGACTGCCTTCCCGTCAACTGATTGTGTAATCGGCACACATCTGACATGTCCTGGAATTCTGTTCCTATACATGGAGTGATGCACTCAACCACATATTGAAACTTTTATATTCTGTACAGAATAAAGATGTATTTCTACTTTATAGAAATATTATCAATCGTTTCACCGTTAGCGGTGCCATACCAGCGATCACGTGTCATGTGTCAAAATCGATTTTAGGTCACTGTATATATTATGTTGAAAATGGCATGATCACAATCTATAGTTCAAGTGAAAATCGCATTTTTATAAATTGAAATACACCAAATAAAAACAATTGAAGATACAGTAAAATGATTTGCACCTCCTTTTCTTTGTTTAATTTCACTGATTCAGTGGTATATATATAATGGAAAACATATACCACACCTAGAAGTGAAAACAATTTTTTTTTCACGCCATGACTAAAAAAAAATTTGATTGAAATTCGGAATTATTTTTAAACCTGCAGAAGTATACAGGGTTTTTCTATTCTTATAACGAATAAAAATTAAATGTAAGTATGTATAAATGTGTTCTTCAATTTGAAGTGTCGATTTTCGAATAGTCCTATTTCCTAGTTGATTTCAAACATTTAAGGAACAATCTTGCCAATTCAGCTCGCATAAAACCGGAAAAAAAGAGAAAACGTCTCACTGAATAAGTCATTTATTAAACAGCCTGAACAGCCGGAAAAGAGGAAGAATTCTATAGCGAAAGATATTTTTTCGGCCCGGGCCATCAAGTATCTGATTCGAAGATTATTAAAGGGTCGCGCCAACAGAAGAGTATATAGTGGAACAGAGAGATGATGGCGATTTATACAAAGTCCTTTACGTTGAATTTATTCGGTTAGGACATGCATTCTTGAAATCATTAGTATGAGGTTAGTACACAGAAAAAAATGTACACTGTAAGTAAGAGGAGTAGTCTTGACTGAAAGCTAAGATAGATCCATATATCCGCAAAGAGAACTATACTCAACTCAAAATACTTGTTATTCTCATGTCTGTGCATTCTCTTTATTGAGAACTTGAGAAAAGTATAGTAAGAATAATTTCAAAATCTAGAAAAAATCCAATTGAGAATAAGGATAAATTTGATTGAACTAACTCTATAACTATTTGAAACGAATGGTTTTTCCACTCCACGGAAAGTAAATCCTATTTCAAATAAAGATTAATAGATTAAAATAATTGATATTTTTCACTCTCTGCTTCACTATATTTCCATCTTAGGGAAACCAGAATCTGAGAGATGCTGGGCACTGCTAGCTAGCTTCTTGAGCTCAACCAATATAATGTTTGCTCGCAGCATATGCGTTGCAGTATTGACGATGTTTATATAGGAAAAGGCCTGACACTTTTATTACCACACTAGATGGTGATAACAACCATGCGGGGTTATAAAATGTGTTGAATGAACGTCTTCCTTGAAATATATATTGTGTGATATATTTTCGGCGCTATCGGTGTGATTATGGTGGGAGCTTTATCAAGTGTTCATGGGGATGAAAGTGTTGATGGGGATGATATATAAAAACTTGTAGGGTTTTGATTGAGCTGTAAACCATCTTGGTCGATCAGTGAATTCAACCCCGGAAATTTGATGACATTATATCTCCTTAGCCTTGATAAAAGCAGGTACTTGTTCGCAGTTGAGAATTTTCGTAATCATTACAGATTTTTATTTATTTGAAATTGTGGTCGATGTACATCTGATTTAAAATTAACTTTTAAGTATTTTTGCCTACTGAAATTCTTATGAAATTTCCATAAAAAAAAAATTACAACTCGAAAACCTTCCGACATACAGAAAACTTTAAATCAGTCGGAGCAGAATTGTGTAAAGTTCATTCACACCCGTGTTTTGAATATACTCTTTTCACACTTGTATCATAACTAGCTAATATGTACAGTTATCATGACAACTACTTGAAAAGCCTATTTTTGGTATTACTATGAAATAATAGGTTATTAGAGTTCTTGTATGCAATTTGAGGAAAATTGAAACATTTTTAAATGGTGAATTCTAACAGCCAAACAAGAATATAAAATATATCTATACCGTTGATGCGACAATGGTCGAGCAATAGTATTGACGGTTCAAAATATAAGTATTTCCATCTCGTGGAAAGTATGAGAAAAATCTTATTGTTCAAATCTTGCAAGCAGAATATCTTCGACGAAGTCATTAGTACCTACATTAACTTTGCAGAGTTCGACTTTTTCGATCGTAGAATGATCGCAGTTTTTTTGTGATCAATTCGAATTGGTTTCGACAAACCGGACAAACCAATAATTATGTCATCTTTAAAACTAATAATGAAAGAGATGTACCGATGGTCGTATAACCCTACCTCACGGTTTTGGGAACATCATTTTCATTTTTGTTTTAGGTAGTGCTGTACTAGAAAAATATTTTTTATATTCCGACATGTCATAATGACATTATTATGGATTTCATTTTTAGTGTCAAAATGACATACTTTATAGGACTGAGTACTATAATGATTCATTAGAGTACTGACGACTATAATGAAAAAAATAAACACACAAAAACTCAAAATACTTACTCTAATGCAACAAGAAATCGTCGGAATATAAAATTTTTATGAAATACGGATCATAAATAATCATTATGGTACTAGCTGTGTTATCAGACTTCTGATAATCTTCAAAGCTAGTTCCATAATAATCGTCATTATGATCCTCACAAATATCTATTATGAACTTTCTTATTTCTTTTAAATATAAATTCCTCAAATGAAGTTTATTTTTGATTCGGGACAACGCATTAGCCAAATTCTCAAACAATTTCTTCATCAAAATAAATAACTCAAAAATAGTTTATTTCGGATATAGAAGGTGATTTTATTTCTTGTTTTTTCTAAGAACTGTCAATTTTTGAAAATTTCTCTCAATTTTATCAGTGAAAGTGTTCTCTGGCATATTCTGCATTTTAATTTTATATTATATTATATCCTTCTCAAAACGTATCCCAAACAATAAAACTGTTGATTTTGTTAAATCTTCCCTAAAAATGTGTCAGTTTTGTTTCATCCAACCGGTAATTATTTTTTTTATCGAGACCACCTTTGATTCTCATGCGGGGTAAATCATTGAGACCGAGTAAGTTGTGATCATATATTATGTATAGTTGTGTATATAACTATTTCGCTTCAACTATCTATCACACATACATTTTTCAAAAGATTTTGAACCTGAAGGGTATTAGGTGCTGGTTGCCTTAACCTCATTTGACTCTGAATACATTTTCTAATCTCCAGTAGCAATTTTTTGTAACAAGAACGACATATTTTGCAAAAATTGAATAATATTCTTGTATTCCTCAAATTTAATTTCGCTGATAGCTTTCTTTCCTTTTACCAACTTTTTTGATAAATCAAGTAGTGGGTGCAGCGTTTTCATCAAAGAGGTTTTTCAGATTATTTCGGAAGGCTTTGCTTTTCGATACTCATAAATTCCAATGTGCTACTAACGTGCGAATTCAGAAAATGCGTCGCCTAATGTTACTTTCATTTCATTGAAATGATTTGAATCAAGAAAATCACTCGTTAATTTAGTAGTTAATTTCAGATTCTAATATTTTGAAGTTGTCATAATAGTAGACAGTATTACTTTCATCTGCCATGAAACAAATCTATAAATTCCATTCACCTGGCAAATTTTCAGTTTTGATGTAATATTTTTAGCGCCGATTACATGTTTGTAGTAGAACTGCATCCCCGGGAAATTGTTATGAACCACTGGAATTGATCTTACCATAATTATGTATAACGAACGGCAGGCAAGATTTGAAATTATGATCCAATTCTGAAGCCGCCATTTTGTTATTTGCCTCAGAAAAATTCCATAATTCATTGTCACCGAATTTATGTTAAATTAGCTTGCAAATGAAGTATCATAATTTGGAATACGGAACAGTTGTTTTCCCGCAAGAGGGCGCTAAAATAGGAAGTTGGGTGGCGAAAATTGACATGGCTGAATTCCTTATGAAATTACCTTTTTTATGATGTGTACCACTCACTACTTTCCCTATTCAAATTGTTTGGGTGATAGTGACCAAGGGGAGGGAAGAGAGGTATGACAGTTGAGGATACGATAGAAAGATGTCCCCCTTATATTAAAAATCTACGTGTTTTTGCATTTTTTTCAGAACACATGTGTTTTGAAGATATTCGATCTGTTTCGTTTTCGGTGCCCCACCCTGTATAATGGTATGAATATATTTCGAAGAATACACTTGACAAATATTGGATTTTGAACGTGTTGTCTACAACAAGTTTCCCAAACGCATTAATTCAAAACATTTTGTAGCAAGACAAAACATTTTGAAATACACGAATCACACAAAACAGATTCATTCAAAAACAGTTTGTTACAGAGCCTGAAAGTGTTTTCCTGTTTTGCCGTACCAGTGTGTGTCACTTCATATAATCCGTGGAGGAAAATCAACTTCTAACACTTCTAAATAAATAAATCTTCTGACTAATTAGTCAAAAAGGTTTTGCATTAAAACGTTTTTGATTTCTTGGTGGCAGCCTAATATACGATCTAATGTCAAATTGAATACAGGGACTCAGGTTATATTAGTCTGGTTGGACAAAAAACCCATTTTAGTGTTGATTAATCGTAGCGTGGATTACTAAGATAAAATTCGACAGACCGCTTCATTGAGTCATTCAAACAGGAACTTCGCCTGACTAATTCACTTGGCGTTCCACTCATCCTAATTAAGTATTTATCCCGTAAAAGCTACTGTGGTTTTCAGGCGAAGGGTTAAACGGCTCCTTCAAGACAGTAAGGGAGTTGAATGTGATACTGTCAAACGATCCCTATGGCGCTAAGGGCGCGCAGAGATCAGTTTTCGTACGAGTATACCTTCGTTCCTGACGAAATCCTGGCAGGGATAAACCGAAAGTTTGAATATCTACCGCAGACTATAATAATTGAAGCGATTTTTTTGACAGGGCCTGGAGGAACTGCCTTCCATCTCATAAATACACACATGGGATGAGTGTAATTTTGATCGTAAAAGCGTTTCCCATTATAATCCATGACGCGAAAGCTGTTGAAGTTTGCGTACCTTTGCTTGCGTAAAAATGTATTATGGTCCTCATACCAATAAAGCATATTTGACCATGGATGGGTCTATACAGGGTGTGTCCGAAATTGGAACGATTAAATAAAATGGGTTGTTATATGGAACATAATATATCAATAAAAGGCAAGAATTTTCGCTTTCGAAGCAATCAAAAGTTGTCTAAAAATTTTATGAAATTTTATGAAACCTTTGTTTGGAAGGCACTGGTTTGGTTCTTTAGGCCACAACGTGTCTGCACATTGGCAGTGCTTCTTATCAGTGATTACCAAAAAAGTCTTGAAAACTTTAGAATTCAATACCGAAGTACTACTTTCCGCACTTGTTAGGTAAATAACTATTGCAATTCTTGCAAGCGGCAATTTTTTTTTTCAAAAACCATCTACACGCTATTTCGTATCGAATGACACCTCGTTCGTTTGATCTGAAAAGCACTTGTTGCTTAGACTATATAATCTAATTTAAGCTATGCTATCTGGGGGGTCTGAAACAAAACAAGTTTTGAAATATTTTTCATATTCAAAAAATAGCCCTTAAATATCTGAACAGAGCTATATTCAGGGAGTCTTGTTGCACTTTAAGGATTATACCTCTTACTTCACTTTTTGTTACCAACTGAGTCAGTCTAGCCCCTCAAAAATAAAATGTAATTTGAAAATTATTCAAAATAGCATCATATAACTCGTCAACAAAATCATGTGAGATTACCTTCATCGTGAATTAGTTTTGTCAAATACTGCTCATTTGGCTGGGGTCTCGATGGGTGCCAACGAGTTTTGTTCAAAGCAAGTGTGATGTTGGTTGCATAGACGCCAATTGAGGTGCTTTCGTGAATTACACCAACAACAAAGTTTCGTACAGTTGAAAAACGATTGGATCACCAAAAATCATTAAGCCGTCTTGAAACGCCAGGGCAGGGATTTTATTATCAATATTATTTTAAAGTGGCCTAAGTAAACACTAAAATGTCAAACTAAAACTTTAAGAAATTAACCAGAAACAAAAGATTCCAAGTATTGAGTGCCATGCTCTTTATTCCACTATACTAGATGAACAACGAATAATTACGGAAAATTATACAGTGAGCTCTCTCCATCTGAGAAACTGAGTGAAATTTGGAACAAAAAAAATCACCTTTTGAATGTGTAGCAATACGCCGGCCCTAGATGTAAACACGTGAACAGTCAGAATCAGTGTTCCTCCGTTCCTTTTTGGTCAAACGTGTGACTGAAACTGGTGAATTTAAATGAAATTCTAGCAATGCGATAGTAAATTGCAAAAATAAAGGATTTATGTGAGTGAATGTTTGAATGTTGGTGTCCAATCAACTTCTCGTGTAGGCAACCACAACGCCTTTTCGAAAAGAGAGAACCCCTAAGAATCAGAGCTTGTGCGAGCAAGGGAGACCCGGGACCTACGGCTTGCGTTCAAGTGGATTTCGAACCACTTTAGCTCAGTGACGGCAATGGGAATCGAACCCTAGGTGCCAATACCTCTCTTGAACGATCGAAATAATGCCTCAGTAAGAAAACTGACAAACTACGACCACGAACCACAAAAATCATAGACAATTGATCATCGACCACGCGGTGTGACATAAAAACGTAGGTGTGTTTGCTTTAGTGACGCGTATGTGGAAGTTATCGAACAAAAAAATATGAATCATCACGGATTGCTTTACAATGTCACAAAATTGTTTTTCCATATGACTACCATACCACTTTATTTCCGTAATCGGTTCACCCTGTATGTCCACAAATTAACCTCTCCCAACGCCCATCAGTATGTGCCACTGCCATTCGGATAAGAATTCAACACAAAGACAGCGTGACAGAAGTCCTCGACCACAGGCTTAATAATTCCCTCGAAAATCTCTCCCCAAGCCAGACACTTTTGATGTGTGTGTCGTGTGTGTAATTTCTGTTGGAAACTCGAGAATCCCACATATCCGACGAACGACAAAAGTTTTGACACTTCTTTTTCTCTCTCGAGGGGACGACGACCGCCGCCACAAAAAGGGAGGAAGAGGAAGGACAGTTCGAACTCACCCAACTATTACATCGTCGCCATAGAGGGTGATTCATAAGAATAGGTTATTATAATCAATTTTTTATTATCTTGAAAGATGAAAACTTGTCAAATGAATTTATTTTTTGAGCTTGTATAATATTCGAAATATTGAATTATATGGTTACTTTATCTCAAATGACGAAATGGTATTTTGATTTTTATTCGAAAATATGAACAGGAAATTCACAAAATCAAATGTGGAATCATCTGCGGCTGAAAGACAAACTTTAGTTGAAAGGGCAACATTCTCCATTGAAAATTGAAAAATATGATCTTTTAAAAAAAAATGGAAATAACGAGAAAACTAGATAATCAGATTTGATTAATTATTGTTTCAATCTTCATAAGTACATCCTCTGCTTCTCAATTTGTGAACTTTGATACTGAGGTGGGACCCATTGATACTGGGAGACCTCCGCAGATACTCAATTCATGAACTTAAATGAATTTAATGTTTTCATCGATCTGTTCATTTTTGATTCGACGACTAACCCTTCGGAGATCAGCTTTGAAGAACATCGTGATATGTGATTTTTAAATTATTGTTTCAATCTTCATAAGTACATCCTCTGCTTCTCAATTTGTGAACTTTGATACTGAGGTTGGACCCATTGATACTGGGAGACCTCCGCAGATACTCAATTCATGAACTTAAATGAATTTAATGTTTTCATCGATCTGTTCATTTTTGATTCGACGACTAACCCTTCGGAGATCAGCTTTGAAGAACATCGTGATATGTGATTTTTAAATAGTAAGATCCTGAAGTGAAATCATTTTCTACGTTATCCCTGAAACACGTCGATTTATGTTTTCGAAAAAAAAATTCTATGACAAAAAAAATCGCCCTCCTTCACCCCATCGTAGTGACAGCCACCACTCCAATTTTTTTAAATGAAATAGGGGTTCATCAGTTGATAAGTAACCATATTCCGAGGAGATTCAATTGTCTATACCGCCATGTCTATTTTGTTAAATTTCGTTCATGAGAAAATTATTTTGAAAATGTTGAAAAGTATCACGTACACTATTAAATTCGCACCTTAATTTTTTTTGCACACAGTTTTTTATTCGACTGTCACGTATGACAAACAAAAAAAATAAAGGTGCATTTAATATATAGTCCAGTTCCTAAATTGTAGATAGGGAGTCAGAGACTACGGTTCATAATTCGTATAAATCAGGTAGAAAAATAGAACAAAAATTAAGCAGGTACATAGGCTTCAAATCAAATTTTACTTTGCCAGTTTCTTACATCCTCTCCGCACTTTCAAATCCCGTGAAAACCTGAAAATGTACGATGAGTAACTATCTACAATTTAGGAACTAGACAAAGGTACAGAGATTTTATTAGTACATACGTGATACTTTTTAACATTTTGAAAATATATTTTTTTATGACGTATGAACAAAATATAGAAAAAATAGACAAGACTATATAACAACTAATTTCTACTTGAAAACGTATTAACAAATTTACTTAGTCATTTCTACTGTTGTTCAACATTCGCCTGTATCTCTTCCAGCTTCCAGTCGAATGAACACAAAACCACCAGCTCGACAGAAGCCAATAGCCTCTTAAAAATGTCACCGGCGATTGTACAAACTTGATTCCGGAATAAAACCCGAGGAGCGCCCCGAGAAAACAGCAGAATAAAAGATAAAACTATCAAACGACGCCGACGACGGAAATAAAAGAAGTGTAGCTCCATATCCGCTATCAGCTGGAAAAATTTCAGCCGTGATCTTCGACGCGCACAGGAAACATTTTGTTATCGCGGAGATTTTCTCATTTTCTCTTTAGCTTCTCATACCATTGGTAATTGGGACGCCACAAAGACTGTACCAGTGAAGTTATATGACGGTTTTGAATAGAACAGTGAACAAAAATGTATTTTTCAATATACAATAAAATATACCTATTGATCATTGTTCAGTCCTGTTTGATCCATTCTTTGATCTCTCTCTGCCAATTTCAAAAAAACTGGCCAACTGAACTGTCACAATGTTTGGATTATTTCACTAGAGAAGAAACTTTGAATGATGATGATGAAAAACCATAATGTTCGAGGTGCAAGGAGAAAAGGAAGTGCTCGAAATCCCTACCGATTCATGAACTTCCTAAAATTCTAGTGATCATTTTGAAATGTTTTCCTCCAGGAAAGAGATTCAGGGAAAAACTGAATGTGGTCATACTTTTTCCTTCAGAAGGACTGGATATGACCAACTACGCAGCGGACAGATTGGTTCCTTGTCTCCACAACATGTATGCAATATCCAACCACAGTGAGACTACCCACAGCGGACACTATACGGCTTACTGTAGACACCCTTATTCGGATAAGTGGTACAAGTTCAATGAACCTCCAATTGAACTGAATTCCCTTTTTTTTTATGTAGGAATAAATCTTGAAGTCATCTCCACAAAATTTAATAAAATCTTTAAAACATAGTTTGGTTTCCCAAACAGGCGAAACATGTTTCGGGTTTAGTCTTCGACTGAAGATGGGTTTTTCTAAAGATTTTATTAAATTTTGTGGAGATGACTTCGAGATTTATTCCTACATAAAAACTATCCACTCCACTTTGAGATATGGACTTTTTCAACAATTCTGAATTCCCTTGTTGTGCAAGCTACGGATTAATGAGGTCACATCTATTCTTTTAACCTGAAATTCCTAGCACAATCCAGATCCATTGCTTTGCTTCAGATACCCCAAGACTTTCCACAAATCCTTCGATATGTCCATAAAGATAATTTGGCCTTATGAAGAACATTTCCTATGTGAGCTTTTTATCCAAGATGATACCTAGATATTTCGCTTCGGTTGCAAATGGAATGACCTGACCATTAAAAAAGGGTGGAGTTATAAACGGCAGGAGGTAGCTGCCTGGATATTCTGAATATTTTATCAGCCGCGATGTTGATGGTTGTTCCATAACCTTCAAGATAACAGTAAGCAATGCAGTAGGTCTGTAGTGGCTAGGTAGAGTTCTTTTTTCGTTTTTTCGGGACTGGTTTCTTGGAATTTTGAGCTAACGGGATCTGGACCAACGGAACAACAAAAATGACAGAGTCAAAGTTTTACACTTTCCCGTGGTTTTTCCAATTAAGGGTGTTGCTGAAGGAAACCAGATACCAGATGGCATTGAGTAAAAATTTTATAAATCACTCAAACATTGAAAAACACGAAATTCAGTGCAACAGAGTTTTCCATGAATATTCAAAATAAAATACGCGATTCACACGAAATAATAATACTCCATTCCTATTCATTATGGCGAATATTACTTCACAGCTCCCAACTCAAATACGAGTTTCTGTAATTGGACAAAACTCTGCCTCTTGAGATGCAAATATTCCTTCGAGAAATGCATACATAAATGAATGAATGTCTCATTAGACAATCATACCGAAACCAAGAAGAAAAAGAGGAGAACTTCAACAGCGACTACCGCACGACTAAAGCATTTAACAAGCACACAAGCCGGAATGTCTCCGGATCTTCAAGGCACATTAGGATTTCCAACGATTTCCCGCTCTTTGAGCTCCGGACGAGGGAACAAAGCCCATCCGAATAAAACAATAACGTCAGATCGCGGCGACTAGATCGATTCCAGAAAAGTCCTAGCGGTGCCATTATGTTAGCTCGGTCCCCTTGGTAGGGTAGGTAATGTCGGCGTTCTATCTTTATCAATCTCTCCGACCTTCATGTCGGATTGCGTCTGCGGGGGTGAGTCCAATGAGAATGTCTGTACAGGGAGGAACACTCAACTGACCGCAAAAACGTGTTGGGATAGGAAATGGTGGACCCTAATCGAACAGAAGAATTATGTAGAACAGCAAGTTTGCGAATATACCACATTCAATGTGACAGACCATAACTGGCTTGTTGGAGGAGATTGCCAAAATGCTTTTCCCCAAAATTTTGAAAATTCATGGCAACTGCATTCTGGAAAACAAATTTCAAATATATAGGGTGTTTCATGTAAGTGCTGCAGACCGAAATGGTGCTTTTTTCAGTAGAACACCTTGTGTATTACCGCATGTATAATTTTCGAAACTTGGTTGAGGCGTTTTAAGGTACTTTCCCTAAAAATTTAGATTGTAGATTGTATGAGGGGAGGAGGGGTGGTCGGGGCTTTTGCGGCCTCACAAGCACTTCCAGGGTTTCACCACCAAGCCAGGTAGCTCGAAGAGATGTATGAATAAATGAAGGTGCTTACATTCTAATACTGAGGATGTCGAATGAAGTACAAAATTTATAAATATTTGAAAATATTTGAAAAGGTTTTCTAAAATTTGTTAAAATTGTTACTACCATCAACCGGCTCAGCAACCCTCAGAAGTCTTCGAGAGACTTGTACGAGCTAGGGAAGATGCAGCCCTTACCTTTTAACGTGTGATGCCATGCACGAAGTCGGTGGGCGCGACAATTCGAACCCGCGTACTAGAATATAACCTGTGCGCCACCAAGACCCATAAAGATACTTTTACCGAGTCCAAGTACTGAAAGATGATCTTGACTGTTTACAAATGATGTTTTTTCAACGATTATAGTTATGTTTACATGCAGGTTTCATTCGTTCGAATTTCTTAACCTCTGTCTGTGAAATATTCCCTGATTTTATGCTGTCTGTAATAGAACATACCTTTTACTGACATCATTCTGTACTGTTTCCTATTTTCAGTAGACGAATAAGATATTCTTGAAAAGCATTTTATAAAAGTCATTGAAAATCATACTTACATAAATAATTAATATACTGGGGTTTTATCCCAACACCAAACCGCTATTTTTAACACCTCGACACCTCGGCACGTCGACACGACAAATCATCAACTTTGAAAATAGTGGTTTGGTGTTGCGATGGTAATGGTAATGGGTGGAGACGCAAGCGTCAGAGACTAGGCCCCAGTGGGCCCTTTTCGCAAACCCCGACATCTTCACTCATCCCATGGCAGACACCTGCTCGAACCTCTTCGACTTTCTTATAAAGGTGAAAATATCCTTCCATTGCAAGAATTAACTTCCTCTTACTTAATATAGTGGCAGCTCTGAAGATATTTTATCTGAGCCTGCCATATATTCCCCATTCACACAGAAAGTGGAAAGAGTCCTCCTCCTCACCACATTCCGCGCATAGTGTGTGCCTCAACTCTGTTAAGTGTCAGATGCTTCCTGAGGCCGCAGTGGCCAGTTAGAACTTCCACCAAGAACGGAAGTTTTTTGCGGCTTAGCTTCAATACTGAAGTGTACGACTTCAAAGCTTTTCGTGTTGCTTAAGCTCAGTTACAGTAAAGACATATTTTTCCTTCGGGATTCCCTTTCGAGGCACTTAATTCCATAGCATGTACCTACTTGGTTGGAATGTAACCAAGGGGTTTTGAGAGCCTGAAACTTGGTCCCGTAACGCTCATTCCATCATTTTCATCCGTCTTGGTTCCATCAGTGTTCTATACTTCACAGTTGAGGTCCGTTCTCTGTGCAAATTTGGTGGTTGTTTATGCATTTCGACGTCGTACCCAACTGGCATGTAATCTGTCGGTGTAGACATGGCTTCTACGAAAATATGTTCTAAAATCATCAGATGTCAGATCAGATTTCCTGCTCCCAAGTTTACTGCATGGCTTAGTCTGAACGCAGTGATTGCTGCTTTTTTCATTACACATAGGTGTAATCGTGGATGGTTTAGCATTCCCGCATCTTTGGCCACCATATCAGTGAAGTATAGGAGACCATGGATTTGATGATCTTTGGTATGACCAGTGGATCATTTTTTGTTTCAATCCCCGTGTCTTTTCAAATACTCTGAGGCATGATCAGATGGGCACTATGAATGTAGTTGATTTGGATGTTCCATGTCAGTTTTTGGTCGATTATAACACGCAGATATTTAACTGCTGTGAAAAATTTTAGCTGGGGCTTCAAGTTCGTACTTTCGCGTCCTAGTGAATGATTTTGATTGTGTTTAGGGCTACTTGCATGAAGTTGGAAATTCAGTCGAGAAGCGTTTATTATTATTGATCTCAATCAACCTAAACATTTCGAGATCTGTCTGAAAGATGGCTCCAAATTCTGACTCGTTTGTATTTTGAAAGTATGATAAAGCAATTTCGGACAGATTCTGAAAAATTCTGACAAAATTTTGTCACAAGGACGAAAGTTCCAAAAAACTGAAGATATTACAGACAAATCGAGCTTTTCAAAAATCTCCCGTATAGAAATATCCAGAAAACTGGTCGTGAAGGACTCTGTGAACGCACTTGCTCTGTCCTCAGTCAGATCAGCTCTTATGATAAATGTCACTTTCACTCGAGACAGATTTGAAGTATTTACCCTTAAGTTCTTTTTGTGGAAATACCATCAGCATCCCCTGAGAGGTTATCTTTTTTTGACAACGGCTGTACCCGAAACGACGACAAACATTTCCTAATTAGGCCATAGGCGAACTGAGTATTTGCACAGAGGCTAAGGAAATAACGCGGGTCTTGCGTCAAAGGAAAAACACGCCAGCTTTTCACTCGACATTTTTGTTTGTTTTCCTTTGGAGCGAATCACGGCCCAGAGAATCGAGAAATTCGGGAATGTTCTTGGAAAAGGTGATAATGCGGAGTTCACGAAAGCGGAATATTGCAGGACGAAATGGGAAGTCATGTTCGAGAAAACCTTGAACGCAGCTCAGGAAAATTTCAGTTCACTTCACCTGATTTGCTCGGATTATAAATTCAAGAAACATCGACAGTTCGAAATAAACAAGATTAATCTTGGGGAAGTAAAGAATGAAAGAAAATGAACGGGTTGAACAAATTGAAGGCAAGGGCTTCAGTGCTTGTAAAACAAATTGAACCAAATTATCTTGTATCTTGACAAGAACAGATTTGATATTTTATGCTTTTTAGATACTTGGTTGGACGAATGTGTTATTGAATCAGTAAATGATTCGAATTATAGGCTGGCTTCATATTAGAATAAAACATTCTGACTCTCTGTATTATTTATAGTGGATTTTTTTACGAAAAATATTGAGAATTTTTTTTAATTATTTCTCTCCATTCACTTTCGTTAGTTCACGATTTCCTAGCTAGGTATTGATTATAGTGCTTTGAAGATAGGCTTTCATCTCCCCGGCAAAGTCATATGAAGATATTTCAGCAACAGACAAGAAAATAAACGTGACAAAATGAAGATACATATGCTGCCGCGATACGAAACGCGACTTTATCGAAGCGTAGCGCCATTATTCGTTTTGCTACGATTTTCGTCTTATCAGTTTCACTCCGGTAAAGAAGCTAAACATTGGTATTATAAGGACTTGCTAAGTTACTCAGCTTTGGCAATAAGACGTAAAAAATAGTATATTATGATACACGTTTTATACGACACCATTTTGTCGCAAATTTCCCATATGTTAAATGACGGTTTACAACTTTTTATATCACGGAAACAGTTGAACCAAAGTATAGAATATGCCACATTGAATCTAATACAATATAGGACCTTCCATAAAAAAAAGTTGTGTCTCATACCACATTTATGGAACACTCTGTATGTACAAACATACTTTTCAGTACTGCTCCTCAGAGCAACAAACAACTTTGTAATTTAATTATTTTTCTAGCATCACCATGTACTGAACTAAACTGAATATCTAATTTTGGCCGCCCAGATTGTTCAAATACCCGCCTATGCAACGCTACAAAATCAAATGCACTTCTTCGATCGGCTGCAAGAAAAAGATACAGCGGCATTGTTCATACTGAAGTAAATCAAGACACAATCGAATTGACAGACAGCACAAAAAAACCTTGAAGTCCTCTTGGACAATGACTAGAGATATTCTTCACTCGTGGCCATGATACTGCGAAAGAGCTTTTTGTAACACAAAACCTCTTTATACGAGTGCTCTTTTTCATTTCACCTGACAAAGCTTTACAACTGGTTATCCGATATATACAAAAAAATTACATTGTCAAACATGAAAAAGAGAATTGAACATGATTTTTTGAATCAGCTCCTGGCATGGATTGCGTAAAACGATCACAATATTTTATATGTGTATACAGTGTCCGTCATAAAGTTCGCAGCATATGGAAAACTTTTTTATGATTGATTTCTCAAAAAAAAAACTTGATAAAAACCTCTGCTTCTTCCCAAACCAGAATTGCAAACACCAAAATTGAATTTGTTACGACCCTATACGGGGGAGATTGAAAAACATGTTTTGTTTTAAAAACATATGTTCCTATCACTTTATTTTTAACGGTACAATTAAAAGTCAATGGCCAGCTATGACCAATTTTATATTTCAACTTTTTCTTCCCATTTTCTTCCCATCGCCATGTACTACATAAGGAATATTATGCTAGACGGATGGTATATTCTCAGATATGATGATATTACTCTCTGGATATCCTCACCTTCCTCACTTCTGTCAGATAATCACATTTATTGAAATATGTGACAGAATTTCTCAAAATCTTGCTGCAAATAGTAAATGAAACTGAATTATCTCCAAGATATGATAGAATGAAAATTAAAATAATAATGGGGCATATTTGTATAAAAAATGTTATTAGTAGAGTCAAAATAAATTCATTTTCATATTGGTATCGTACCTTTCAGACAATTCAGTTTTAATTATTATTTGCAGCAAGATTTTATGAAACTCCGTCAGATATTTCAATTAATGTGATTTTCCACTAGGAGGGAGAAAGGAGAGAACAACCAGAGAGTGACATCATCATTTGAAAATGAGAAAAAAAGTATAAAAATTAAATCGATCTTAGGTGGCTATGATTTGAATTGCTGGATCAACATTCGATTCTGAACAATATTTCCCCTTGACTTTCAAATCTACCGTGAAAAATGAAGTACTAGGATCATATTTTTTTTTAAACAAAGCATGCTTTCTAACCTTCCTGGTATAGAGTCGTAAACAATGCAATTCTGGTATTTGCAAATCAGGTTTGGGACGAAGCAGAAGTTTTTATCAAGAATGATTTTTTTTGAAAAATCAATAATAAAAAAGTTTCCCATATGTTGCGAACTTTGAGCCGGACACTGTATATACATAAATAAAATTTTTGTTAATGCTGTTTGAAGATGCGGTGGTTGGGGTGAGAAAATGTTGATTGAATTTGTTCAGAGGCATTACGAATACTAATACAAAACGCTGAAAGTCTATGCATTTATAAAATTATTTTACATTCACGTAACTCTTCGACAATTGAAATGATTTCATTGTTGTGACCGGTAGTGTTGCCAGCTGCTTCGGAAGCAACAAGCAAACGTAATCGATCTACAAGTTCATTGTAGTCATCAAAATATTTATAATCAATAGGTTTATTATTATCATATCTCATCATCATTGTCATTTTACCCCCTCTTTTTGTCATTTTTCTGGTAAGTACGCCTCTGGATAAAGATGCTGATATTGAACCAGATCTGGATAAAGATGTTGGTATTGAACCGGATCTAGGACAAGTTTTTGGTAATTGAGATTTTATAATGTAAAGATACTTTTCCCTGATATCTTCGGCAAATTTTCTGATTGGTAAAGTCTCATTATTTTCACGACGACATGCATTAGTTCTCTTTATGATATCTACATAATTTTCCGCGTCTTTTTTGGTGTAAGATACGGGATTTTTCAGAAAAAGTAACTCGTAAAGACCCACCGTTCCTTTATAATCAATACCTTTCACATTAATATTAGCTCCCATAAAATTAACTTCAGAATCTCCTATATAAAATTTGTCTTCCACAGGATTATGGAAGAGACCCAAAATATGATCATAGATATTTACTTTGAGTATCTTTTATCATGCCTTGGATATAATCTCTGGGTAGTGGTGATTCAAATTGGTCCAAGTATTCCTTGAGAACGTCTGAATTTGTGATAAAATTGCGTAAGCGTATCAAAAGCGTTTGATTATATTATTTTCCACCCGGACTCGTTCATCTGCAAGTCAAAAGAACGGGCCTTTCATGGCTGAGTGGAAAAGCAAACACTTGTGTCAAAACAAGTAGTTTGAACTCTGCCATTTAATAAGAACTTGTAAAATAAATGTCCTGTCAATAAAAGCCTTTATTATATTAATTATTATATATTTTTTTTCTGTACACTTTAGATTATAGCAGTCGGGCCCTATCTCTGGACCTCCGATATAACCGGAGGGCGTGCTGGTGCCATTTACCCAGATAGTCACTCCCCACGTCCGTGGGGTGAGCAACTACTGGGTCCGAAAATCATGTGCCCTGAGCAGACGGAGTGAACCGGATGACAGCCTTCTGCATTAGTCCAGCTAAGATTTCTGCCGCATCATGGCAAGCTGGTATGATTTTTAGATTAGAGAGAAGCGTGTCCATCATTTCACCAAGAAACTCTATAATAAGAAATAAATGTATAACTCCGAATAAACATGTAGATGATAAATCAATTGAACCAACCAATTGTATTAAATTCTTAGGGGTATTAGTGGATGAAGGCTTGAATTGGAAGGAACATTGTGCCTTCCTGATCTCTAAGCTGAACTCTATCTGTTACATGTTCAGGAACTTGAAATGTATTTTAAAACAAGAACAATTATTAGTTCTATATCATTCCCAAGTCGCCTCACGGTTACGCTACGGAGTGTGCTTTTGGAGTACTTCCACTCGAGCACCTGATGTATTCATTGTGCAAAAACGTATATTGAGAATAATATTCAATAAAGCAAACAGGGATTCCTGCAGACCAATTTTTGAAAAACTCCAAATTTTAACACTTGTTGGTATTTTAATTTTTGAAATGTGCTTGTATATATTCACAAATAGACATAAGTTCATTACTAATAAGGAACAATACAAGGAACTGTACTGATCTGTATATCTCACAGTGTGAATATGTTGTCTCATCTAAACCTCCTCGCCATCTAGGACAAAAGATTTTTAATAAACTTCCAAAAGACGTAAGCAAATCTGCTGATGTATCACTTTTTAAAACTCGTTTGAAAACCTATCAATAATATTTTTTATACTTTAGATGAATTTTTTGCTTCTTAGCAACAACTTGTGACTATTCCTATATGTATTTGACATCTTTGGGAAAATAAATGTATTTATTTATTTATTTAATCAGAACCACTATTTCAACAGAATGGTTTGGGTAAACCCTGCGGAGTTCAAAGAGTAAATCTCGATATTTTGTCCGTTTTTCTTTGTCTTTTCGGTCGATGTTCGTTTCGCCAGGAGCCGAAAACTCTATGACGAAAATCGTCCTACTGTGATGGTCGAGGAGGAGGAGTATTTACCTGAGGATGGGGAATGAGTAGTTCCAATAAATTCGGAACTTCTCGTTCTCCACAACGGACTCAATAGGCAGAGCATAAGGCAACACCGTTGTCTCGTCTAAATCGTACGAGTGTCGTAGATGGTAGTACAACACTCGTAGAGCCGCGTATTATTATTATCATTATTATATATACATATAAGCACAAAACTTAACCTTAACTCACATGGAGTTTAGTTGCAATCTCTCGTATACATGCGTGTGGAAATAGACCAAATTCGATATGGCGACCGATGTCAACGAGTTTTGACACTTGCCCGGACTATACATATATACCATAACAAACTTCGAGAACACGAAACATTGAATCTATATCCTAGTTTAATTAAATTTCGTTCAGCTATCTTCGCGACGATCTCGTGCAACAATAGAGCCATTTCTGTTTATGAAATTGTCTTCCGGAAATTCCCCCGGGATAGAGGCTTCTATCTATATGAAAACTTACTACAATTGGCATAAAGTGTATTAGAGATATCGAAGTTTATCCTAGTTTCTCAGTTTCGGTACGGATACTGCAACATGGAAAGAAGACCTCTCGAGATTGTTTGACATTGTTAATACAAAAAGCGAATCTTGTTGAAGATCTTGAGATTCCCATAGGCTTTCGAGTTCTCTCTGGATATGCACTCCAACATAGTTTACAAGTAAAGGCAGAGTCAATCAGAAAAGTAGCTTATAGAGTCGACTGCTCAGTGTTCATGTATGCTAGAAAAAAATCAAAATAACCGATAGAAAATTCGTGCTAATTATCTACTAATTAAAATGCAAACCGCATTCTGTAAAACCAATAAAAAATTTCTACTGGTGAATTTGGTCCCCGCACGGTAAATAGACCATCAGATAATGACATATTTTACTGACTCATTTTCCCGTATCAGGAATTTTAACCACTGAAAATTATGTCAGTGTTGAGCTCAAAAAATGAAAATTTAGCGTTCGGACGTGTGCTATCATGGTTATTATTGTTTTATTTTATTTTGACAACTTGGTTTGCACACACTGCGCAGCCGCGACAAATCTTCAGCAACTATTTCATGGGTTAAAAAGTTGATCTCACGATGAATTTTTACCCGAATCGTGAACGAAGATAAATTTTACCCGACGATGATTGTGAACATCTGTTCTAAACGCACCCCTGTAGGTAATGTAGAGTATCAGGAGAATGACAGAATGCCATTCATCTAATTCGTTCCATAGGACCAATTCAAATTTTATTCAATGCATACTTTTTAAGAATGTATTCTGTAGTCCGAGAGATGATCAGAATGCACACGCCAATATTTTGCGTCGTCAGTAGTAGACAACCTGTAAAACGTCGTCTATGCGTTGCGACGTTGATAAGCTGCACAGTAAAGCTTTCTTGAAGCCGATTTCAAAGTTGGATAGACTGGCATAAAATCGAACCGATTCTATTATGATATTGACGTTGAATATCAGGTAGCAGACTCCCAATATAAATTTTCAAGAAATAATAGTAATATTGTTTGTGAAAATGTCGAAATCAACTATTTTTGTAGATTTCTAAGATGAATAAGCTCCAAAAAAAGCAATCAAAAGTCGCATTCTGATCATTTTCAATGCAAATATGAAAGTGTTCAGTCGAATAAAAAAGTGTCTGATAAGGTAAAATATAAATGCCAGAGATAAAAAGAATATTTTCGATTACAATTTTATTGCCGAATATTCAAACTAAGTCAATATTAACAAAATAATTCGCCATAAAGATTTCGATGGCAGAAATTATTATGTTTCTCTTCAATAAAAAAGTGTCAAGGTTTTCTGTATTTGTTCGACATGCAGTATTAATATCACAATGTTGAAAAATGATAGCTATTGATATTTTATATTCCATAATAATTAAATTTAGAGCTATCGAGAACACTGATAATTCTATTATTTCATGTTCGATACTCAATACTATTTTTTTTTTACCTAAGAAAGACGATATCCACGTTTGAAGGAAAGCTAGATTTACATCGGATCTGTTACAGTAATATTATTCATTGTCCGAAATATAATTCCGAGTGACCACGAGGTTGACGTACTCCCCCTAATAGTTTTGAAAATAACCCGAAGAGATCTACACTTTCGATCATTCAATTTCGATACGGCCGGCAAACTATGACCAACTGAAAATGCAAAAAGTCAAAAAGGCAAAGACCACTTGCACTGCAAACCTTGAGGAAGGTTGTTGAAAAAGGTGTACCAGATATCGTGTGAATGCGCAGGAGAGATCAGATATTCGTAGAGGAAATAACTGGACCAAAATCTCACGAGCCAGAATGCTAATTCAACTTGCACGCGAAACAGGAAGGAATATGCAGGTGGGTCTGAAATATTCATCAAGGGAAGCATAATGAGCCCTATTGGCGGCAGTGCCTCCTGAGCCATAATCATAGACAAACCCTGAGTTGTTGAAAAGGGGAACATTCTCCATGAAAATTGAAAAATGAAAAATGTGATTTATTTGTAATATCTAACAGAAAACAACTACTTCCCCGGCACAAGCCACGCTGGACATTGAACTACATCTGATAGATATTGTGAAAAGACTCTAACATTCTCCTTATCTAATTTATTTAATGAATAGTTTTGAGAGCCTGAAACTTGGGACTGTACCGCCCATTCCAGCCCTCTCATACATCTTGGATCCATTAGTGCACCAAATTGACACATTCCTTTTCACGTAGATGTCCGTTCTCTGTGCTTTGGTGTTTTTTTTTTGACAACTTCGAACTCCATTTTGAAGTCGTACCTAACTGGCATGTTAGATGAAGATGTGTTACAAAATCTTCAGATGTCCGATCAGATTTCCTGTTTATAAGTTTTCTGTCTGGCTCAGTCTGAAGGTACTGATTGCTGTTCCTTTCATTACACATAGGTGGAATGTTGGAAGCCTCTAATGCTACAGTAGGTTACGTAAATATCGCCCCTGCACTTTTTACAGCTTGACTTGTGCCGAAGTATGTTGCAACTTTGGCCACGATATCAGTGAAGCATAGGTGACCATGGGTTTGATAATGAACCACATGTCTTACCAAATACTCTGCGGCATTTCCAGCTTGCTGCTACAAACCTGGAAAGAAGGCGGTTAATTTGACTGTTCCATGTCAGTTTTTGGTGGATTATAAAGCATAGATATATAACCTCTTTAGAAAATGTTACTTTCGCCTCCTGGTGAATGAAACCAGCACTTTCTGCTAGGATTGACATTTAGTCCTTCATTTACCCACTAGCTTCTGATTTTATTTAGGTATACTTGCATGCGGTTGGTAAATACTCCGTCATGTCTGCCCCTAATGGTGTCGACAACCATTTACCGTAGCAAACGCAATAGAAATTCCCCTTAGGGACAACTTTTTCTGGCGTCACTCTGCCCCCCCCCCCCCCTCCCTAAGAGTCACCACAACGACTCAAGAACAGTTACCCTTGAGGATATCCAATGGAATCAAACTTTGTCAGTCAGAAAAAGCTTTTTTTGTAGTGCTTTTCTTACTGCTTGTTCAATTCTGAAGTTTTAATTCGCTAAAATTTTCAGTAGAGTAAATAATTAAAATTTTCATTCATCTTTCACGATTTTATGTGAACCTCTAGTTCCCTTTGATAATTGATTCCAGCAGAGCCGAATCCCTTGTCGTTTTCCCTTTCCCATTTGCTGACATAATGACATCATACAAATTTTAATGGGACATTATTATTGTTTTCCTTTCAGGACTTCCTTCGAGTCGAAAGTAATCAAAAATGTAATTTATTGAGGATTCGAAGAGTATGGAAATCTAATATTTTACGACAAATCCTAATTTGCATGGTTATATCTTTACGAGCTCTCGAGTTCTTTGAATTCGACTTCAGAAAAATTATATTCTGAGAAGATATCACTTGCCTTATCCTAGGCTTATGTAAAATGGGCCAGGTGAATTGTAAACAAGAATATTCGATGAGATTTTAATTTATTATATTCTGTTAAGGGATATTAGGAGAAAAAAAAAACATCGTTAAATTTTCTATATGACCCTTTTTAATGAGCTTTTTTTTAACAGGACCCAGTGGAAATAATCATTACCAGTTTTTAAATGACGGTATATTCTTCAATGTGAACAAAATAAAAACTATAGGATTGAGTAGCTATGATTATTGCATTCAATTATAATATTATTCAACGAACAACATTTTCGTGTTCGACAATTAACTTTCGCACTACTTCGCAGATGTACTGTTTACTAGTGTTTACCATGGAATGCCGTCACCTCAACTAAACTCTATATGAGTAATGCCGCCATCATGGCGCTGGCCATTCACGCGGCAAAAGTCTATTTTGAAATTCAATATAGAATAACTCGATAGTTTGACTTTTCTATTTTTTTCTTGCATATGCCATCTAATAGTTATCTCCTAGCGTGCCTTTCAAAAAAATTTAAAATACCGAATTGCCAGAGTCAAGACGAAACACCATTTCATGTGCTATTTACCAGACTTCCTATAACATGCAATGTTATCACAAAAAAATGTCCTTATGTATCTGTAAAACCACTGGGTTTCTTTAAAATTGTTTGTAGGAACAGCTTGCTGCAGAAGCGGAGTCATTCTAGGATATAAAAAAATTTACATATCCTATTGACTAAACCATCAGACGCCACCCCAAGCTAAGCTTTAATATGTTTCGCAAGCTCCTCAGCTTACTGTATAATTATTCGGACCCCAGTCAGAATGGAAAATTTTCAAAGCTAATTATATTTTTATTACAGCAATAAATTCAGATCCCTGGAAAGTATTTTATTTAGTGGGCGACTGAGAAGAATTATCTTAATCCTACAGAGATATCCAGATCGTTTGAGGTTGAATTAATTAAAAATGAAAGGGAAACTTCAGCGGTGGTGAAATAAGTCATTAGAGATTTTAAAAAATAATTTTATTTAAAATTTTGCAAAACAAACTCGTTACTCTATAATGAGAACTCTCAGAGACGTATAGGTGATCAATAATCAGTCTATTCTGCAGAATGATTTCCACACTGAAATGGAAATACAAGAAATTTTCAGTTTATCAAGACGCTTTCTAGAATCGAACGAGTTTCTGAATAAACGATATCCAATTGCTTACCTGAAGGCAGTAATGTACAGTGCGGCTTTTTATAGCCCCCCCCCCCCTGTTAACTTTTGAACGGTTTGCCGTAGAGAGATAAAAAAAACCGTTTCGAGGGTTTCACCGATACTACTTTTTGAAATATAACGCATTGTGATTGCTCGATAGATGGCGCGGGGGGGCACAAAAACCTAATTTTTTTAAATGGCATGAGGGGTCGAGTGACACATCGTTGAAAAGAGAATTTGATTCCCTTTTTAACCATCTAATTTTTTTTTTAATTTCGTTGACACGTTTTTTCACAATAAGCATTTGAAGTGTCAAGTGTAAGAGCGGATCTGAATTCGTTTCCTTACCTTACCTCAATAACTTTTGAAGGGTTTGATGTGAAATAATGGGACGGAAAATATTTTGGGTGGTATTAAAATAATAATGTTTGAAGAAAAATACCTTAATTGTTCTAGTGATTCACAACATTAATAATTATTCATTTTGAATTCCTTTCAAAGCTCAATTAGGTATTAGGATATCGAAATTATACCCATTTCATTTATTTTTAATGACAAAAGTAATAACAGGTACTACGAAAGGACTATTTATTGGATTTGTTTAAATGACAATAATTAATTAGTTACCTATAAAAGTACAATCGATTGATGAATTATTGTATTCATATTCCCTGAGGAGTTTTGTCTACTTATATTTATTATTTACTTTGAATATTTGATATCATCATGGTTCGTATACGTCCTTTCGAAGAAAAAATTGAAGCAATTTATAATTTTGGTGAGGCCCACGAAGCGGAGAGAATTTTTAATGAAAAATTTCCTGAACATCCTATAACTCGGAAATATTTGAGGGAACTAGTTGAAAAATTCAACAGAACTGGCAGTGTTCGTAGGAAAGGTGGAGCTGGTCGAAAATCAATTTCGGAAGAGACAAAGGTTTCGATAATTGCCGAAATGGTGTTAAATCCACAACAAAGTACCTCTCGTGTAGCAAGTACGATTGGGGTCTCAACAGCTACAGTAAAAAAATATTTGAAGAAACACAAGTTCCATCCATACAAATTAGTAATGTTACACCAACTCACAGAAGACGACCCAGACCGAAGAATGGAATTTTGTGAAATTATGGAGGAAAAGATAGCTAGGAACCCCAATTACATTAGGAATATTTGTTTTTCAGATGAAAGTACCTTTTTTTTGAACGGAAATGTGAATACACAAAATGTGCGATACTGGAGTGATATAAATCCCCATATCTATCGAGAAGGTCACACACAGTTCCCACAGAAAGTAAATGTTTGGGCTGGAATTCTGGGAGACCATATTGTAGGTCCCTTATTTCGGGAAGAAAACTTAAACGGTAATTTGTACCTGGATTTACTAAGAGATACGGTTGAATCACTCATACTTGGAATATTAGAAGAAAATGAGAACGAATTTCAGGAACACATCACCTTCCAGCAAGATGGGGCCCCTCCTCACTTCCAACGTCAAGTTCGAGAGTATTTGGATGTAACATACCCTATGAGATGGATTGGACGTCGTGGACCAATCGAATGGCCGGCACGATCACCAGACCTTACACCTTGTGACTTCTTTCTGTGGGGATACGTCAAATCCAAAGTGTATGAGCAACAATCCAACTCTTTGGAAGAACTTAAAGAACGAATAACACGGGTTTGTGCTGGTATAACTGCAGACATGTTGAATAATGTTCGGGGCAGGAATTTGTGAATCGAATTTTTTATTGTCAAAAAGTATTAGGTGGACATTTCGAACACCTGCTTCGTTAATTGACAACAATTTTGCTTCTAATTATTTAAATACATGTCATAATAGTTTGTTTTCTTTTTGTTACATTGACACTTCAAATGCTTATTGTGAAAAAACATATTAACGAATTTAAAAAAAATTAGATGGTTGAAAAGAGATTCCAATTCTCTTTTCAACAATGTGTCACTCGACCCCCCATGCTATTTAAAAAAATTAGGTTTTTGTGCCCCCCCCGCGCCATCTATCGAGCAATCACAATGCGTTATATTTCAAAAGGTAGTATCGGTGAAACCCTCGAAACGGTTTTTTTTTATCGCTCTACGTCAAACCGTTCAAAAGTTAACAGGGGGGGGAGGCTATAAAAAGCCGCACTGTATATATTTTGTTTGTTAAAATTTGTTTTTACGAATCTCCCAGGTTCTCGTAAAAAAACCCTCAAAAGAAGATAATAATAATATTCTTTTGGAAAATTGGGGGAAGATTTTATACTGCAATATGCAAATGCAATAAAAATAGTCCGAACTTGTCTCAGCAGGACATTAGCTGAGCCAACAAAAATTTTGGGCTATACCTAGATCATAGATAGATATATAATCATCTACAGCACACTTTAAAAAAACTCAACTCGGGAATGTTTGCACAAATCTTTTGATGGAAGAATACTGATTGATATGTATTTTCAGACAGCAATGTTCACAGACATGACTCAAATGTAAACGAGAAAAAGAAAAAACTAAATAATTCCGATCACTGCAGATGGTAAACATTATTTTTGGGTTCGATGAATAACTACAATATTCGTTTATTTTCATTATCAAAAAAACTCAGACATGATTGATCAGATAAAACAGTAATACACACCAGTGTTTTACTGATTTTACTGATTTCAAAAGATGTTTGTAAAGGGAATCATAATGGCTCCATAATATTCTAGCTGCGGATAGATGATGACTTTTGCTCTGCGTCTTCACACATATTCAAAGGTTCAAAGTACTTCAAAATTGATGTACTGGAAGAAATTACCTCATAAAAGACAAATTAATTGATATGATCTTCGGAGTTAGATACTCTCACTGTCATATTTTCATATTTTTGCAAAATTTCACCAATCTTATGTTCGAAGATATAATATTTCGAGAAACTTGGATCTTTCTGTTCACTGTTGAATTTCGTTTTGCCCTTCTTCACACCAAATGTTGGGGAATTTGAAGAAAATATTGGACTGCAACTTCGAGGATTGAATCAAGTTAATTGTGTTCTTGACGTAGGTAGGTCCCGGGTCTCCCTTGCTCGGACAAGCTCTGATTTTTAGGGATTTTCTTCGAAAACCTGGGAGATTCGTAATAAATTTTTTTTTTAAGCGTAACAGCTGAAAATAATGTATACTGGTCATAAAAAAAACTCAGAATCTAAAGGTACTTACTTTTTGAAGGCAGACTTGAATCACTAAAATGTATAGGTACGTGTCTTCCTTACCTGCAAAAAAAATAATAGTTTGAAATATCATAAAAAATGATGAATAACTATTATTAACACAGACAATATAATGTTTTTTTATTTCAAAATATCTATGTTTCTTCTAATAATTATGAAATGAACTGATTCAGAGACCTTTCAGAGACTCTGTCTGTTTTGGTTTATTCGCCGATCACGAATTTTCTATTAGTTACTTTCCAGAAGTTTTCAGAACATTCAAGAGCCTTTTTTCACATGTTCTTGAAATTTCCAGCCACCACGGCACCTGGTGGCTGAACTTTCGAGAATTTTATTGAAATTTTCAGTCTGACAACTTTCCAGGTCGAAAAAAGTGAAAAAGAATCATCTTAAAATTGATCGATAAAATTGAAACGGGACGTATCTGATCCATTTTTGTATAATTTTTGTGTGAATAATTTATAATAGATATAATTACTCTTGTTTAATTGGGCAGGAGTGGACTTACGTTATTATGGTTTCAAGTATATCCTTTTTTGGGACTTACAGGATAATAATAAAAATAAAAATTATTATTATATCGTTTTAAGCAATCATTTTCTATCAACATTAAAAACACAGACGAACTACTAATTTAGAAAACAGCGAGGGGGAAACTACTCTTTCATTAGGTGTACATCATAACATTTTCATTAATTCATTATTAATTTTAAATAAATTCATTATTCGAAATGTCGAAAACTCGCCAGAAATTATTTTTGCACAAAAAAAACACTTGAAAACTGATTCAGAGCTGACCAACTTGAGAACGGTTAGAGATAGACGAATTTTGCGAACTCCAATCGATTAGGAATGACCGAATTAGTCTATACTGAGAATTTGAACGAAAAAAATCTACGGACAAAAAAGTCGAGTAAGTCATGATAGATAATTTTTGAACTTCTTTATTTTTCACGTTTCGAATTTAAAATTTTTGTCCCCGGACGTATTTTGACGTGCTGATCCCGAATCTTCGAACGAAAATATCGAAAACTCATCAGATATATTTTTGGCGCCAAAAAAACGATTTGAAAACTGATTCAGAGCTCACCAACTCGAAAACGTTTAGAGATAGACGAATTCTGCTAACGCCAATCGATTCAAAATTGCTGAATTAGTATATATAGGTAATTTGAACGAAAAAAATCGACGGACAAAAAAGGCAAGTATATCATGATAAATAATTTTTTGAACTTTTTTAATTTAAATTTTTCAAATTTCAAATTTTTATCCCCGAACGTATTTCGACGTGCTGATTCTGAATATTTGAACGAAAATGTCGAAAACCCATCAGAAATATTTTTCGCGCCAAAAAAACATTTAAAAACTAATTCAGAACTTACCAACTCGAGAACGGTTAGAGATAGACGAAATCTGCGAACACCAGTCGATTCAAAATGGCCGAATTAGTATGTATTGTTATTTTCGAGTGAATCAAAAGAAATTAAAAATTACTCGAAAAAGTTGCAAGAGGGTTCACCCCTAAAAATCATTAAAAGTACCAAGTTGTCACATCGACTTGAAATTCGCACTGTATACGTAAAATTTCATGCTCATTCCAAAAATGTATGATTTTTATATGCTCAGATATAAGATTTAGCCGGAAAAAGGTGTTTAAGATGAAAAATAAAATTTTCTGAGATTTTTTATTTTTCATTTTTCGAATTTAAAATTTTTGTCCTCGGACGTATTTTGACGTGCGGATTCCGAATCTTTTAACAATAATGTCGAAAACTCATCAGAAATATTTTTGACGGCAAAAAAACCATCAAAAAACTGATTTAGAGCTGATTAACTCGAGAACGGTTAGAGATAGACAAATTCTGCGAACACCAATCGATTCAGAATGGTCGAATTAGTATGTATTGTGAATTTCGAGTCAATCGAAAGGAACTAAAAATTACTCGAAAAAGTTGCAAGGGGTTCACACCTAAAAATCATCAAAAATACCAAGTCGTCACATCGACTTGAAATTCGCACTGTATACGTAAAATTTCATGCTCATTCCAAAAATGAATGATTTTTTTATGCTCAGATATAAGATTTAGCCGGAAAAAGGTGTTTAAGATAAAACATAAAATTTTCTGAGATTTTTTATTTTTCATTTTTCGAATTTAAAATTTTTGTCCTCGGACGTATTTTGACGTGCTGATTCCGAATCTTTTAACAATAATGTCGAAAACTCATCAGAAATATTTTTGACGGCAAAAAACCATCAAAAAACTGATTTAGAGCTGACTAACTCGAGAACGGTTAGAGATAGACAAATTCTGCGAATGCCAATCGGTTCAGAATGGTCGAATTAGTATGTATTGTGAATTTCGAGTCAATAGAAAGAAATTTAAAATTACTCGAAAAAATCATCAAAAATACCAAGTCGTCACATCGACTTGAAATTCGCACTGTATAAGTAAAATTTCATGCTCATTCCAAAAATGTATGATTTTTATATGCTCAGCTATAAGATTTAGGCGGAAAAAGGTGTTTAAGATGAAAAATAAAATTTTCTCAGATTTTTTATTTTTCATTTTTTGAATTTCAAATTCTTGTCCTCCAAGTAATTTGACGTGTTGATTCTGAATATTTTAACAATAATGTTGAAAACTCATCATAAAAATTTTTGGCGGCAAAAAAACCATCTAAAAACAGATTCAGAGCTAACCAACTCGAGAACGGTTAGAGATAGACAAATTCTGCGAACGCTAATCGATTCAAAATGGCTGAATTAGTATTATTGGGTATGTATTTGGGAATTATTTTATGACAAGGTACTAAAATGAACCTTTCTCCTGTTCTCCTTATGTAACCATCCAATATCCTTCAATTTATTTGATACTAGTTGTCCCCTTTTTACACCAAAAATCATACGTGGGCATGAGTTTCGAACTTTCTGGATCTTATTTTAATACATAAGACTCAAATTATGTCCATACAACGTATCCGCGTAATTGAATGGTAATTATCTTTCATTGCCCCCTAAACTTTTTCATTATTTTTCATTAGAGATAATTACTTCACTGCTTTCATTAGGTGTACAAAAAATGACTAGATGTTTCCCCCTCGGTAAACAGATTTCATTACTCCAGAGCAATCGAATCATCCTTAGTAGAAAAGTTTCCTCTATATGACACTATGCTTGACATCTACTTCCATAGAAACTTATGATTGACTTCTTCTGGGGTCGATACTTTTTTCAACAGCCATGATGCTATTTCATTACCTCCTCGACCGGCTGTAGTTTCGTCCAACATCATACACAAAATTTTTTCAACGGTTGGCAAAAACTTCAGGAAATGACTGCGAAACCTTTATTAGCACGGGCTACGTTTATCTTCCCTTTTTAACGCATAACTATGTGGAGCATCTTTCAGGTGCTTTTTTTTAGTTTAAGTGAGTTTTTCATAATTTTTTTCATTTCTAATTTCACAGTGCAGTTTATCGCAAACATAACAAATGTCATTGTCTGGTAGGTGGAAAGACAAGTTGGTGGCAAGACAAGTTGTAATCTTCAGTGATTCCACTTTTTTCTGGTTTGATTTTTTCTTGTTGGCACTGATACTGACATGTTGAAATACGTGGGTAATTGGACTTGAAACAGAAAGCTATTCATCAACACTACAGCCAGATGAGCGCCAATCCAGTAATGGACTTACGTTTATTTGGCTCAAATACAGTTTAAGAGTTGAGCTCTTATAACCGTGATTAAAATAAGAAGATAAATGTTTGAAGGACATACGTTGTTATGGTCTGATGGGGAATGAAAGTTTACATGCAAATCATTAATAATCTGAAAATCGCTGTTTATGGAAAAAAATCTTTAAATTTGCAATAATGTGTATAATTTGTAATCCGTGAATTCTTCAGAAATCTTAATAGATAGTTATTCTGATATTCACCAGAACATTATCTACGAAATCCACCACACAAATGAAGCTTTTACAACGATAGCATCCCTCGCGACGTCACTGCCTATGAGAAATATCCTCACGGCAGTAAGAAATGGGAGGCCGTCCTGACGCAGATTGCTCCCGTCTCTGGGGTGGAATCTGGGTTTGAACAACCCACATTCGTCGCGGGAAATTGACATATTTGCTCGAAGGGAAAATGAGGAAATTGTAAATAAACACGAATAAATATTTTCAGAGTGGGCACACAACCCTACGAGAGGAATCTGACGGAATGGAACAATATTTTCAATTGGACGGCTTGTTTATTCAGACTTTCATTTCCTCACTGCTATTTATTATTTAAGACAATGGCTCGAAACTTGAGGTATAAACATGTCTGGTGCAGGATACAGGCAACAAAAGAGTTTTGTTCGAGAAAGCAGCCCAATAATAGTTATGGAATGTGAAAAGGGAGCAAGTAAATCTAGTCCGACACTGCAGTTGAACGATAAACAAATTCTCATTTATATAGATGAAGTCATAAAAGAATTAATAACGAGTAATTTTGTACGAAACAATCTGCAGCGAGATATGACATGGAAAAACATAGAAAGCTGTTTCAGAATAAAATAACCGTAAAAAAAAATTGTTAAAATTTGTTATTACGAATCTCCGGAAAACCCCTCAGAAGCAGAGCCGGGACCTACAGCTTGAAAAGTGGAATCCGAACCACTTTAGCTCCGTGATGGCGGTGGGCAATATGAACAAAACACTGAGTTATGAGTTCCTGAATATGACATGTAATGTTTTTGCTGATTAATGTCTTATTTTACAGCTTGAAGAATCCTGCTGAATACTCCACCAAGGCTGGATAATTAATTATTTAATAAAATCAATAAAAGATGTTTATTTTAAAACAATTTCGGTTATACTCAACTGTCAAAGTCATTTTTGAATTATTTGAAATCTCAACATTTCATAGATTATTTTACTTCTTCTTTTTTTATTGGTTTGACAACTAGTCATTACCCAGTTCCGACGAAATGTGAGAATTCTATGATTACACACCATAGATGTAATTTATAACCATACCGTAGAGAGAGATAGTATAATTGAAGCGTTTATGCATAGCCAAGATGTTAGCTTCATTGTATCTAAATATGAGTCAGCAGTTAAGCTGTTCTTTGTTAATGTGACAATTGGTAACACTGACAACACTGATGTGAGCAAGAGATTAAATTTTGAATTTCCGTTTATCCTCCATTCCGTCCATTTCTGCGTTTGGTCTCACTTAAAGAACTTAATTTTTATTTTTGAAAATCATCCAATTAGTGTATTAGTGTCTACTGATAACTTTTAATAAGAGGTAACTATCTATTTAAAATTCAAAGAATATTTTCTTTGGGATTGCAATTCATTAATATTACAAAAAATTATCGGTAATAATAACACCACTTATTATATTACCCCTGAATATATTATTTCATATAACTTTTTTTCCGGTGTTGTAATTATTTCTGTATATACTACTATCGTAGTTTCGTAATGAGATACTTTACCGCACTAGTGCGGTTGTAAATTTGTACAACTGTTCCGAATATTTTTCCATGTATCTGTCAAGTTTGCAGAACTTTTGGAATTTTCTCTTATAATATATCAAACAAAAAAATAGTTTTCGATAAAAAAATGTTCCGTACACTTGACTTGTCTGCAAACTCGATTCGTGATATGAAATAATATATTCAATACTACTCCAAGTTTGCAGAACTTTCAGAATTTTTTCAACGAGTATACAGCAAAATTCGAGTTTATTGCTTTCTTGATGTACCATTCACAAGACTAGAGTTTGAGAACTTTTGGAATTATTATGAATTGATTGTTCATCTCTACTGGCCTATATGTATGATTGCGTGAATAAAAAAAAATTATTCAAATATTTCCTTCATACAGCCTACCATTAGCTTGAAAGCGCGAATATTTGGGTCACGGGACCAGTTAACGTTATAATATATGCAGGGTTGATGAGCGAGAGAGAGAGAAAAAAAAAGAGAGACTCTCCAGATTTCGAATGTAAAGCAGGAGTCATCAATCACATTCACACCTTTTATATTCTTTATTGTGTGCGTTTCGCGAATAAAATGTTCCATATTTGGTTCGGCCGAACAGAACGGAAAATGAACTACGTGTTCTACAGAGGAATTTCTGTATAAAAGAAAATGGAAATCTTGCCAAGAATGTTACACAAAAGAAGCGGCTCGTGAACTTTAGGGCCTTCGAGAAAGATTTATTCGGAATGAGGAATATTGCTCTATGAAAGGGTTTTGGATACGGGATTTGGATTCCAAGCAATAACATCGAAAATATATATCTTAAATCAGGAAGGGAATTAAATGACCGTTTATGAAGGTATACAGTGGTGACTAGCAGAAATAAACCTTCCTAATAAACTTGACCCTAGTTGAACTGTGAAATGAGATTTTGTTGGAAAACAACACATTTTTGAAGTCTACAGGGCCGGCTAAACCCGGGTGCAGCGGGTTCAAAGCACCCGGGCGGCAGAATATGATGGGCGGGAAACTCGAAAAAAAAAATTGATGAAAAAAAACTTTTTGAAGACAAACTTTCATTCAAATGCATAAAAAAGTAAAACAATATCTTTAGATGTGCAAGGTAGGAGTCAAACAATAGATTGGTGACATTTTTTGAAGGTCTAAAGTCTGATACTCGTCCTGTAGTCCAGGTATTTAGTGTTTGTTTGGCAATACTTGAAGAAATGCCAAGTGCGGGTTCTGATCCAATAAAACCTTTTGCGGCCCCATCTTTCGCAAGAGAGTCTGCCGCTTCATTGCCTTCCATGTAAAAGTGGCCAGGAATCCAGACCAGAGACAGATTGTTGAATCTTTCTATTGACAAATCTTTGCCAACTTGGACGTTGATCGGTACTAGCCAAGCTTTTAAAGCCGCTTGACTCACCGAATTTTTTCACTGATTTGTGTGTGTGGTAGGTTTCCTCCAATTGATCTGTACTTGAGTCAATGGCGTGAATTTCCGCCTGGAATACAGTCGCATAGAACTCAAGGCAAGTTGAAATCTCTGTCCTAAGTCCAGAACTGTATACACCCGCCCCAGCACTTGAGGTTGTTTTCGAAACATTTGTTATCAACAGGGTTCTGTATTCAGTAGTTCCTCCTTCTGTCTGGAATTAGGACGATATAAGGCAGGTCATGGTTGACTGTTGGAGGCACTATATCGGAGGTCATTCCCAGAAAGCTGTGACTTTCGATGTCAGCCAGCAGTCTGCTGCGCTTCGAATATAAGCATGTTGTGTGCACCGAGCAATATGCCCAATTCTGTATGGTGTATATCTAGCCTCTCTCTCCGGAACAATATGTAGAGAAGGTAATGGTGTAGTGCAGATAGCTACAGTGATCGCTATACTAGAGAGCAGTCCGCTGTAAATATTTCGGACCAAGCGATCGCTTCATATGTGATCACTCTAAAAATCTAATCTAATAATCATCACCTAAACCTTGGAGCCTAAACTCCAAGATTTGTCACAAATCCTTCGACATTTATTTCCATAAGGATATGATATGCCAGTTGTAGATCTTCTCTTTTTATAAAAGACACTTGCATGAAATATCCGTCGGGTCTCCATATTCAGCCATATCAATATGTTCATATGATGAACGACAGGTTAACGTCTCCTGGTCCCTGTAATGAGTCTCAAACAGGAGTTCCGCAAAGTCTGGAAGCCTAATTTGTCTGTTTGACGTAAGTAAGGCCATATACGGTATCTGCATAATTATCATGAGATAAAACCAGAACATTGCATGAAACTTCCTTCGGTTGTTTTTTGAAAACTTTCTGTTTGAGTAAAAAGTTACGGTAGCCTCGCTTCAGAATTGGAGACAAATAGCATCAAAACTTGAGACATTGGTCATTAAATACAACATTTGATAACATTCTGTAGGGTCAATTCTGAATTATCACAATAGATACTAATATTGAAAAGGGGAACATTCATTGAACATTTTCAATGAAAACTAGAGAGAATTAAAAAAATCAGTTATCTGAATGAATATGCGAATTTTCACTTTCAGATTTTTGCTTTCCTTTTCAGTTAGAGTCTTTTCACAATATCTATCAGATGTAGTTCAATGTCCAGCGTTGCTTGTACCGGGGAAGTAGTTGTTTTCTGGCGGCAAAAAAACCATCTGAAAACAGATTCAGAGCTGACCAACTGAACAAATAAATCACATTTTCCATTTTTCAATTTTCATGAATACCTCCCAATAGGTTATCTTGAACGATGGCAAATAGCAACTAAAGTTTGTCTGAATGTCCTATTCATATTTTCGAACTATGATACTAATATATTTTTCACATATTTTCCTCTTTGCTGTATATATGCCAAATGATATAACAACAGTTTTAAAGAGATTGATCAGAAAACAATACTTTTTAGAGGTGACGAGTAATGCAGAGAACAGTTAAAAAATTGTTCGTAAATTTGGGTATTGTCAGCATAAATATGAATTTCAGAATGTTGTTAACATTTGTTAAATTGTGAAGTAACTGACGAATAAAATAGGTCCAAGAATCGATTTTTGTGGTACTCCAGCAAGATTTTCAAGAAAATTTGATTTACCATTATCCAAGATGACGCAATGTATAATGCATGCTCTGGCCGTGTCATTGACATCACGAAAAAGTTTATAATTTTTTTGAAAACATAATTGATTTCTTTCCAAGAACAAGATTCATTTTCATTTCATTTCAAGCATTCTTCACTGATCTCACCCATCTCAAAATAACCTTCCGATATAACTCATTATTTTTACAATTTGCAGGTCCGTCCGTCAATTTCTACTCTATTTCGCCTTTCGAACTCGAAAAGCAATTAATACCAAAATGGAAATGTTTCTTTATTCAAAAGGAGAATCGTCCCAGCAATTGCAAATTTTCCTCTTTCTAATCACAGCGCCAGTTTTATTACGTCGTAAATTCGGCATACTTCACCTTTTTGAGTGAAATATTCAAATGGGAAAGTGGACTTCAAAATTGAAATTGCATCTTTGTACCATATTTCATCAAACCTAGAGTCGTGTTGCCATGGATGAAATGGCCCGTTTATACAAGGCAGAAAAAATGGTTGAAAGATTTCTGACTCTTTTGCTTGAATCCGCAATCTTCTTCAGGTGAATATTGACAAATCAAGAAGCTATACGCGTTGTTTTGTAGGTCCATCGTTGTGGTGTAATTACGATGTAATTACGCGCGGTGATGTGGCGCGCGTGGTTTTGCGCATTTTCTTCTTTCAAAACGGCCCATGAGTGGTCTCCATACATTCTTATGGGATCTCGTAAATACAGTACTTTTCTTGAAAGTATGAGTTATGTATATCGCTTGTACTGGCAGGTCAGTCCATTCATGAAGCTGGGCGTCTTCTTTCAGTTTCCTCTTGATAATGGTAAGGGATTCTTCTATAGGAACATTGGTGTGAAGGCTCTCCACATCAGCTCTATAGCTGATGAAACGATCTTCAGTTTCTAGTTTAACATATTCATTTTGGCCACGAAGTGTTTGAAATTTTTGACGAACAAACTGCTAGTACCCTGTTAGGTTTGTAGTATTTGGAATTTTTGGAAGACCGTAGAGCTGAGGTAGTTTACTGTAATATGGCGTCGAATGTGTCCGTTCTCTGTGTGGAATTGAGGTTTCGTACTTTCTCAGAATGCTGTAGATTTTTTTATCTATCGAAGATGTTGGATCCTTCTGTAAGAGTCTGAAGTTTCCTGTTTCAAGTATCACTTTTAACTTGTTATCATACGTTTGGGTGTCCACGGTGACTGTGGCATTTCCTTTGTCTGGGATAGTTTTGATGGTTGAGTCCATTTGCAGTGTTTTCAGGGCTTTCTGTTCTCCAGTGGTGATGTTTTTTTTGCTCCTCCTCCGAAACTTCTCTCACTTTCCATTTAAATTATTCTGCCTGGATGTGATTCATTTTGTTGCTCGTTACAGAGCTCACGATGTCCAGAATATAGGAATCGTTTTTGGTGCAACTGCGAACTTTAATCCTCTACTTGAGCCAGGGGTTTTGGTGAGATGTTGATTATGGTACTTTACATATCTGCGTTGTTGCGTTTGTGGTGGCCGTGTTCCTCTTGTCAGTCAGTACCATTTCTTCTGATGTCTCTTCTCTTCGTTTTGGTGAAATCTCGTGCAGTTGTCTCTTCTCGCAAATCTAGGTTGGTTGTCCTCCCCCTAGGTATACTCTCTGATTTATTGATATGGCATCTTGGAGTAACATCTCTTTCTTACAACGGTGATGGATGATTTGCGACCTAATTAGTGCGTGGCTGGCTCATGCCATGATGCGCTGTGCTCGTTCTCCAGGGATGGGTGACTTAATCTGGAAGCCATTTGGGATGACGGTGTCTCTAGCTCTGCATGGAAAATGGATATCGATTTCTTCCTTTGCCTCGGCTCGTACTCGCTCACCACGAATGTTAACATATCTTTATATTCCTTATTACACAAGTAACGATCATTGTACTGGTCCATCATTTTGAAGACCTTGAATGAGTATCCCATAAGAAATGAAGAATAAAATTCATTAAATAGTTCTTAAGAGATCTTTGGTGGCGTATTCAGTGCAATTTTCAGGGGTAATATAATAAGTGGTATGATTATTACCGATAATATTTTGGAATATTCATGAATTGCAATCCCAAAGCTGAAAATATTTTCTTGCATTGGGATTGCCAATGAATTGATATTCCAAAAAATTATAGGTTTTTAATCATACCACGAATTATATTTAGGACGACAATATATCGATTTGAAATAAAGAAAAATCGTGTCACCTAGTAATTGCTGCTTGACTTCTAGCCGTATTCAACGGAATACTCTTTTCCACAGCCTCATCTATGATACCAATGGACATTTGTCCCCAACGATCGCTCATATTGATACATAAAGATAACTAGTCAAAAAACACATAAATTTGACGTTTATAATTTAAATCATTATTTTCACTTGACAGATAGTAAAACAAAAACTATGCAGGTTTATCTGGCTGCATTTCAAAATTTGAAATCCACTGATTGGTTGTTAAGCAAGGAAATATATTGTCATAAATACATATTGAGAAACACAATGGGTATAATGAATAAACCATAAGCAACTGCTTTTACTGAAATTTCTTGAAACAGTCCTATTAATTTTGTTAATGAATGACAGAGAGAAACCTATAGTAAAAGCTTTTGCTAGGTTTTATTGATTCCACCCAACAATTTATTTTCATATCTATATTTATACTGAATCAATTTCAAAAGCAACCTACCCATATGAAGATAACTGAAATGCCTTCTTGCATTAAAAAATCATGAGTTCGTAGAGCATTTTTGAGAAGCTTTAAAAACTAAGTTGTATAGGTTGTATGCAATTTTTTCAAGTTTTCAACAGGCTTCTATATATTTTTTGATAGTTAGTGGGGAGTGAATTTTCACGACAACCCTGTATATTCGGTGGATAGGATTGAAAAACTTGAATACTGAACATACATATCAATATAACAATTTTTTTGAACGAACAAAAGAAATAGATATTCGGAAGAGCGATAAAAACATCAAAACTCTAGTTTCATTCAAACGAGAGAAATTGTCTGTATTGATCCGCTCTTGGCTTACCCACCAGAGCGATAATTTGAAAGCGATAAACGAATTCATAGACTAGAAAAATAAATGTTCAGCAAATTGTTTGTTTACTCAATTATGTTTCGTTCTGAATAATGGAATCAATTATTCGGTAGTAATCGAATGAAAATTTGTTTTTTTACTCGGTTGCAATCAACGAATATCTACGCCATCCCATTGGGCTATATTATTTGTTAGTCAATACTAAAATTATTTTCATTTGTTCAACTCGTCCGCCATATTGAAGCCGTCATTTTGTATTCCCCTCAAACAAATATTTCATATTCCCCTCTAACGAATATTTCATAATGCATTAGCACCGGAATTATGTACACCTACCAAAATTTCAAATCAATCGGACGATTAGAAGTGGTCTAAAAATTGGTTACAAGATTTGGCAGTGATTTGACCGTGACCGTGAAATTTAAGATTGAAAGAGACATGTTTTCAACGACATATTGCCTCATCGTCCCACACTAATCTTACACGTTCGATCGCTTTTTTCAAATATTTTAATGGTTCATTGTTTTTTCGCCTTTTTCTGATAAAACGAAAAACACTACCTATCACTTCCCGTGTTTGACTATTTGAAACTTTGCCTGATTCGATTGATAGCCATTTTTATTGTATATCAATTTTTCACAGACTGTATATACGAAGTTGATTCCTTTATTAACGTTTAATGTTCAGTGCCTCTTCACTAGGTAGTACGTCATAGTACTAATGCATCATGGGCGTGCAGAATCTCACATTTTAAGCTATGTTTGTTCTACTTCACAGGACAATGTAATAATCCCGACTACGTCGATCCTCTAAGTGACCAAATATGAAATTTTGCCGATTCTCAAGTTACGCCATTGCAATCACATCTGTATTGCGCCTCGGGCAGTTCCTTTCTTGGTAATTCTATTTGTTATTTCCTCGCGAAATTGTCAACGACTGGTATCAGGAAAACTGAACGAAGCGACGATATACAATTAGATTTCTGGATTTTTATGAGACTTTCCTCTTTTTGGGAACGGTTTCTATATCCAGACTTTCTGTAATTTCAGTGAGATTTTATATATAATAATCGATTCCTGAAAATTAGTAGAAAAAGACGTTTAGGAAAACCAGAGAAAGTAACCACAAATTACAGAAAACCCAGATGAATTCTGCACTGTTCTCCTAGAAGAGGACATCGACTTTGTTTGGTTTAGCAATTGAGTTCCAATGAACATGTCGATTTGTTTTTCTGACGAAAAAAGATTTTTTTTGGGAAGGACAGGGATGATAACCAGGTTACCCCCACTATCTAGTATAAAATGGATAATATAAAATGTATCTATTGTTGCTTGGTTCTTGAGTTTTGTTGAAGTTTTTTTGGTTCGCGACAATGGTTACTTTACAGATAAAATAATTGGTTTTTTCCTCATAAAATGAAAAATTTGCATGATGATGAAAATGATAAAAGTTTGCAATGTTGCGAACTAATAACTAATTGAATTGATAACGTGTCCGATAAGCCAAGTTCGGCACGTGTTTGACATATCAGTTGTACCTAGGTTCATTCATAATTTTGAAAAACTTTCTGAAAATGTTTTCACTATTTAGTTAGCCTAGATCGACTCCAACGATAACGATATATTGCGTTACCATAACCACGATCAATAACTTAATTAGAAGTGCCGGGGTAAAGTTTCCTGTCAGGAAGTCAAACCAGTTTTGCGCAATACAATTTAAAAAAATGATGTTAGGAGAATGGAAAAATTTGGGTATCGAGCCATCACCATCAAGTTCCTGTATTTGAAGGATTTGATGGGTAAGAAGATTCACGAAGATATGCTTAATACCCTTGTCCTTCGTATGCGACCGTGAAAAATTTGATTGCGAACTCCAAAGGGGTAAATTTTCCATTGAAGAAAAATAGCGATCAGGAAGCCCAGTTTCTGATGTGTCCGTCCCAAAAAATATCAATGCAATTCAAGGCACGATTTCATCAGACCCATTAAAATGTGAAATATTCAATTATTTTACACGATATATTATTCTTTGGCTTTATATGAAGTCAGGGCTCTAGTGGGAGTGATTTCTGTGGTTCCTGCAAATGGCGCTGTTGCTTACTTTCTCAGTGGGTACTGGTGTTATCGTAGGACCACTCAACAAATAGCAAACGGTAATCAATTGCAAGTTAACGGATTCGAGCATTAGCTCTCCGTCCTGACCGGGTCCTGTTTTGATTAGGATTTGCTACTTGTTACAGAAAACATTGCGAAGAGTGTCTTTGTAAAAAAACTTTGCCAAGTATTGGACAGAGATTATTGGACAGTCGTATCGGGCTGAGGGATTTTTTTCTGTTCGATGCTTGCCGACAAAACTGCTATATTGTGCCAAATTACACATCGGACAGAAAACATCTTGCGCAGAGTTGAACCACATGTTATTATCTATCAGTTTCCGAAATATTGTTTGACCAGTTTCAGATTTTAAAAAAATTGTGAATGTTTGGAAAAAGGGTCTCTTTTTTGATGTTTTCCCGGATTTTTTTAAACGAAAATGCACCGATCCGGTCGTACAAAAAACCATTTTGTAGGTTTAATAATTCTTAACAAAAGTTCCATTGACTGTAAAACGATTCCCTCAATACTTTTTGGGATATTTGCAAGAAACCACAGAAGTTGTAATTTTTTTCAATATTTCTTGCGAGAGGGAAACAACTAGTCATTTTTTGTACACCTAATGAAAGCAGTGAAGTAATTATCTCTAATGAAAAATAATGAAAAAGTTTCAGGGGGCAATGAAAGATAATTACCATTCAATTACGCGGATACGTTGTATAAACATAATTTAACTCTTATGTATAAATATAAGATCCAGAAAGTTCGAAGCTCATGCCCACGTATGATTTTTGGTGTAAGTAGGCGACAATAAATTGAAGGAGATTGGATGGTTACATAAGGAGAACAGGAGAAAGGTTCATTTTAGTACCTTGTCATAAAATAATTCCCAAATACATACCTCATAATACTAATTCAGCCATTTTGAATCGATTAGCGTTCGCAGAATTTGTCTATCTCTAACCGTTCTCGAGTTGGTCAGCTCTGAATCAGTTTTCAAATGTTTTTTTTGCCCTTTGCAACTTTCTCGAGTAATGTTTAATTTCTTTCGATTGACTCGAAATTCACAATACATACTAATTCGGCCATTTTGAATCGACTGGCGTTCGCAGAATTTGTCTATCTCTAACCGTTCTCGAGTTGGTCAGCTCTGAATCTGTTTTTAGATGTTTTTTTGCCGCCAAAAATGTTTATGATGAGTTTTCGACATTATTGTTGAAATATTCAGAATCAGCACGTCAAATTACGTCCGAGAACAAAAATTTTAAATTCGAAAAATGAAAAATAAAAAATCTCAGAAAATTTAATGGATTATCTTAAACACCTTTTTCCGGCTAAATCTTATATCTGAGCATAGAAAATCATACATTTTTGGAATGAGCATGAAATTTTACGTAAACAGTGCAAATTTCAAGTCGATGTGACAACTTGGTACTTTTAATGATTTTTAGGGGCAACTTTTTCGAGTAATTTTTAATTTCTTTTGATTGACTCCAAAATAACAATACATACTAATTTGGCCATTTTGAATCGACTGGCGTTTGCAGAATTTGTCTATCTCGAACCGTTCTCGAGTTGGTCAGCTCTAAATCAGTTTTTTGATGTTTTTTTTGCCGTCAAAAATATTTCTGGTGAGTTTTCGACATTATCGTTAAAAGATTCGGAATCAGCTCGTCAAAATACGTCCGAGAACAAAAATTTTAAATTCGAAAAATGAAAAATAAAAAATCTCAGAAAATGTAATGGTTTATCTTAAAAACCTTTTTCCGGCTAAATCTTATATCTGAGCATAGAAAATCATACATTTTTGGAATAAGCATGAAATTTTACGTAATCAGTGCGAATTTCAAGTCGATGTGACAACTTGGTATTTTTAATGATATTTAAATGCAACTTTTTTGAGTAATTTTTAATTTCTTTTGATTGGCTCGAAAATAACAATACATACTAATTCGGCCATTTTGAATCGACTGGCGTTCGCAGAATTTGTCTATCTCTAACCGTTCTCGAGTTGGTCAGCTCTGAATCAGTTTTTTGATGTTTTTTTTTGGCGGGAAAAATATTTCTGATGAGTTTTCGATATTTTTGTTCAAAGATTCGGAATCAGCACGTAGAATACGTTCGGGGATTAAAAACTGAAATTTGAAAAATTTAATTTTAAAAAGTTCAAAAAATTATTTATCATGATATACTTACCTTTTTTGTCCGTCGATTTTTTTCGTTCAAATTCCCAATATATACTAATTCAGCAATTCTGAATCGATTGGCGTTAGCAGAATTCGTCTATCTCTAACCGTTCTCAAGTTGGTCAGCTCTGAATCAGTGTTTTTTTCGCGCAAAAATTATTTCTGGCGAGTTTTCGACATTTCGAATAATGAATTTATTTAAAATTAATAATGAATTAATGATAATGTTATGATGTACACCTAATGAAAGAGTAGTTCCCTCCTCGATTTCCAAAATTCCACAAAGCGATTTTGCTGAGGCAAAAACCGGGGTTTTCATTAGCATAGGCCATTTCCGTCTTTTATATTGTGGGTGAAAAAACTTCTTTTGCTTGGTCTAGGGGTAAAAAAAAAACATTGTATTCTCTTCATTCTATTATGTAATGTTTCTGTCATCATGTTAACTATTTTGGAATGAATTACTAATTAATTGCAATATCATTGTTTGCGTTACGCTTTTAAATATATGAATGACGATATATTGTTTGATCAGCTTGTTTGAACCTTCCTTGATGAATTGAAAAATCGCTATATTTCAAGATACGTTTTGAAAACAATTCAACGCTGAGCGGTGATTAAACAATAGTAAGATTATATTTGACGAAGAGATTTAGATGGGAATATCAAAACCTGGAATAAATCTAACGGTAACTAGACTCAATATACATTGAGACCAATGCTCAGGGTTTTCTTCGGCACTCACATTTAATAAATGATGTAATTTTAAAATAGAACATATTACAATGGTCATGAAACGCGTACAAATACATATATCCAATGTTGTAGTACTCGCCACGCTCGTATATATGCTCTTACTATAAAATTTCATATACCTATAGTGGAAAATGTGTCATTATTTCATGCTCATTGTACACTATAGTTTTTCTACGACTATTTGAATAGTGTCGCACGAAATTTGTTTTTTTATTCATAATAGTTTATATTATAAACAAAGAAGTAGTAATACAAAGAATAAATAATTATAAAAATCGAACACTATTTATTTTCTGATCCATAATGAGTAAGTATTATGATTACCACACCGACGTTAACAGACTTAACTTGAAGGAGCCAATCTTATATTATTTATTATCATGAAATTCGTTAATTTAATGACAGTCTAGTGTCTCATGATTTTAACATTTCGATACAGCTTGCGTCTAAGAAATGAAAGGCTGGTTTACATTATTATCGGTTTCTTAATCGAAGATGCACTCATATTTCTCAAGAAGGCAACGGGATATGAAAAATTACCAGAAAATATTTTGGCGATATCCACTGTGACTACGGACCCATCATCTATCCCTGAATTTTTCGGTGGAGATCCAACAGAGAAAAAGCATATATCTGGCTAACGTCCACAACTTACATTGAAAAACATCAGAATTCATTGATATTTTTTTCTGTATCCCTTCATAAACTTTCAGACCAATAAAAAAAGGTTTTCAATTATTACTGTCTCTTTCGGATTTGTCTAGTTTTGAGCTCATATATTTTCATTTAGGTACTAAAAAAACAGCGAACACAGTATCAAATTAATAATTCCATTATTTGATTATTCATTTTAGATAAAATAAGATATCCGAAGTTGTCGATTGCTTTGTTCAACAAAATGCAACCTTTGCATTTTGAGAATGATAGTAGAATTACTTCAATTTATCAGTACATTGTAGTACTTGAAGGAAAAACAATTGTAATCGGTGCAAGAAATTATTTATAAAATCAAGCGCTATTGACTGTTAAGTACGTATTCGTCAGGTGTACAAGAAGCCTTATAAAAATATCAATGGAACAAGTTGAAGATTTTCGATCCTGGGTCAGGATTACTCTGGGTGACATTATGGGAGACTGGATCATATCTGATTAAATGTTGGAGTTGAAAATATACAAATTCTCTTCCTTCAAGTTTACTGAAACAATTTCCAGAAATCCATTTATGTTGAAAATACTTTTGGAAAATAGTTAAAAAATTGCATTGATAATGGGTGTACTGAAATACTGAAAATTCTGAGATGTACACCTATTGAAAGAAATTGTTACCCCCTCGTAATCTTCTTAGAAGAATTTGCATTAATTTTGGGAGATTTTTTGAAACACAATCAATATCTATTTATAAATTACTTAGATAGGAATAGAGCATTATTAATAAAAAAATTAAAAAAATAATGAAAGTGCAATTCTAAATATTAGGTAATATACGGGGTGTTGTATTGAAAAAAATCAAGTTGCAAGGACTTTTTGATGCTGAAAATATTTCAGATCGATAGAACAGGTGAGAAAATGTAGGATGCGAAATTTTCAGAAATATCCTGTGTTGGGTTTTCCCATAAACGTCTAACCTACCATCGACCGTAAGTCATGATGGAATCTAGAAAAAACAAACTGGAGAGAAATCCCGAAAAAAAAAAGAAAAAAACCGGCTAGGAAGATGGAGTAATTATTTCCTTTTTTTCCATTTTTTTCTGATTTTATTTCTGGTGTTTTTTTCCGCTTTTTTTCCCGGATTATTTTTACCGTAACGATGTATATGAAAAAAGTTCAAGATATTATTTAAATATTTCAGACAGATTAAACTCCAGTCAAGCATATTCAACACAACATATGAAACAGATGGTCTTCAAAATGGAACATACATTCGTTAAGCTAAGTATTCCTTTTATATACCGATGAATACCTTTATTGCATAATTAGTTCTGAGACTCATAGACAAAATCTGCTGAATACGAGAATATACCGACAAATCTTTGTTTTGTGAAAATTATCGGTTGTAGGCACTTCTTCTTGTTCAGAGTTCATACAGTGCGGCTTTTTATAGCCCCCCCCTGTTAACTTTTGAACGGTTCGACGTAGAAACATAAGTGAAAAACCGTTTCGAGAGTTTCACCAATAGTACTTTTTGAAATAAAACATTTGGTGATTGCTCAATAAGGGGCGCGGGGGGGGCCATCGACTCAAAATTTTTAAATGGCATGGGGGGTCAAGTGGCACATCGTTGAAAAGAGAATTCAATTCTCTTCACAACCATCTAAATATTTTTGAATTTTGTTCATAATTTTCTTCCCCATTTCGATTTTTATGCCTTTCGATTTTTTTAGTAAATGTTCCTCCAACGCCATATGTCGAGTAATTGCAATGTTTTCTCTCTCAAAAAGTAGTATCGGTAATACCCTTCAAAAAAATTTTGGTTTCATTGTTCCACATCAAACCGTTCAAATTTATCGAGGTATGAGTAGTATTCAATTCCACATTTATATTTGATATTTCTAATTAAAATTGCAAAAAAAATAATAACGAAATTCAAAAAAATTCAGATGTTTGTAAAGAGAATGGAATTTCCTTCTCGACGATGTGCCACTTGACCCCCCATGCCATTAAAAAAATTTAAGTTAATGGGCCCCCCCGTGCCTCCTATTGGGTAATCACCATATTTTTTATTTCAAAAAGTAGTATTGGTAAAACCCTCGAAACGGTTTTTTATTCATGTTCCTACGTCAAACCGTTCAAAAGTTAACGGGGGGGGGACTATTGAAAGCCGCACTGTATATAATATGCCAAGTGATAAACCCGGGTAAACCCTACTCCAAGAGAAACTGAAAACAACATAGTTCAAAGTTCACCGCAAGTGTTTATGCCAACGACATACTTACTGTTGAACGCACCTTAGGCACGTACGCCACTGGAACAATTTGTCATAGAATTCACTATATCAGGAAGTGGCATATCAATAGATCAGTAGTCTCATGTGACTTAATATTGGTAGATCGCGAGTGGTGTGTGTATGTTCGTAAAAAATTCTCAGAAAACATTTGGTTCGGTGAGTTGCACTCGTTATCAAGGTATGTCGAAAGGAAATGTAAAACGAGCATAATTATAATAATAACTATGATTGCTTTGTTCGGCTGTGAATTTATTTTATTTCTATTTCAGCAGTGGTAACTTTGACTATCGAAATTACCATTTTATTGAAGTACTTACTTACTACTCGTAAGAAGGTCCATATTCAACTAGGTATCACGATAGAATGGATGATAGATTGTATTGTCTTCGACTAACGAAAAGTGAAAGTTTGGGTCATTTACAGTTACCAATATCCTCTAAATACTGGTGGTATTTTACGTTTCTACCTAAACAGTTGGAGAAAAAAAAATTATTTGGTAGTAGCGTAGCGTAGATATCAGAATGTTTTTTGGTGTTTATACCGTGCATGAATTTGGTACTCTGACCAAGTTGACCATATCAAATTCTAACCAAGTGAATAAGTTACTGCCTGTGTACACCACGTTTAAATAGTAAACAGTTTGGTACTTATTTGGTTTGTTTGGTAATCAGTTAGACAACATACCAGTGAACTGTAAAAAGGTTTGGTAATCAGAATTAGATATTCAAGTGTAAGTTAGGAACATTATTATTCGAGGTTGTTTAGAAAAACGGATATGAGCACACTCTTTGTACATCAGAACACAGACTTCTGGCTCACTAATGATGCAAACCAACTTGCAACTTGCTGGAAAGTCATGCAGTAGGTGTGTACACCATTTTGGTCATTTAACTATTTTGGTCTGGTACGCAACAATTTTTGGTACCAAACCAAGCTGATTACCGGACCAAGATGACCAAGGCTATTTGGTTGAAATAAACCAAGGCTATTTGGTTGAAATAAAGTCATTAGTCAGCTTACCAAGAGACGGCATAAACGTGACCATTGATAAAAAGTTAATAAGATAAACGGTGACTACCATAGACAGTGAGTTTATTTGAATTGGCACGATACTTAGCTAGAGGGTAGTTTTTTCTCCACAACCGTTACAGTTTTTGCCAATTCTGAAATCATATTTGATAACTAACAGAATGGTAACATTCTCGCTCTTGAGATTGAACAAATATTCTATAACACTTATGCATTTTGCGTGCATTTCATTCAATCACTTGTATAAGAATAAATATTCTGACATTGTTGTAGCAATCATTATGTTAGCCTTGACTGGCATCATAGTGAAAAGATGTGAATTAGAATGTCAAAATAATTTTTCGTCGGCATTCCATTTGATTATATGTAAAATTTGTGGTTGTGGAGAAAGCACAGTCTGTTACTCGGTTAGAATGAACATTCGTTATGCTTCCCACTCGCATCGAATTTTCATTATAATCTTGTTACAGAATATACTATTCTATGAATAAAACTTGATGTTTCGAAACTTTTAGTAATTATCATTATCATTATCTATCTATGGAAAGGTTACCAAATTGACACTAGAGTCAGAGAGAACAGCTCCTCATAAATGCTCTTTGTACACACACTATAATATAAAACATTGATTTATACGTTGACTCAGATATATGACTCTAAATTTGTAATAATTTGCTTTTATTTTAGAAACAAATTTATAATGAATTTCATGAAGTAATCGCCAATGAACTGAGTGAATAAATCAGCAATCAGAATGTGAGAAAGCTGCAAGAAAGTAAAATTTTCATTTTGGTGGAACACGATTTGGTGTACAAATCTATAAGGAATATATTTTTTCCGAAAAAAAAAAAAATATAGCGAATACCATATACAGGGTAATTTCGAAATTTGAGCGATATATGAATGGAAAGTAGATGACAAAACAAAACGAAATAAAAAATACATTTTTGTCGGAAAAAAAAAATTGGGAGATATTGAATTTCAAAGATTTCTTTGGTAATCACTGATCAGAGATCTACAGCCTGCGTAAACCGCGCTAAAACACTGCCATCGGGCAGACACGCTGTGGTCTGAAGAATCAAACCAATGTCTCCCAAACAAAGGTAACCAAAAGCAATTTCATGAAATTTCATTAAAATTTCCAAAAATGTTGACTGCTTCGAAAATAAATATTCTTGTCATTTATTGTAACATCATATTCCATATTATTATAACAACCCATTTTCTTAATCGCTCCAATTTCGGAAACACCCTGTATGTATAATTATTTTCATGTGCGAAGCGATAGTCACTCAATGTCCGTTAGTAGTCATGCCCTATTTATCGTCCTTGATCTCATCAAACTATTATTTTCAGTACAACGCACACGGCAAAAATGTCGATACCTAAAATAGAAGACCTAGAAGAACTATTGAGTCAATACATCGAAAAAAGTAAAAAAATAGTAGACACGAAAATTTCTAGACTAACTGCACCTGGGGAAAACTATGGAAGCGAAATGCTCAAGGTAGATGTGGTATTGAAAGATGAAGAAACTAATAAAGAAGAAGATCTGAATGTTGTAGCGAAACTAATACCAACAGCAGAATTTTTTCGCACGCTGTTTAACGTTCAAGTTACTTTCAAGAATGAAAAAGAGTTCTATAATACAATCGTGCCAACTTTGCATCAATTTCAGAGAAAACAAGGAGTGACGGAAACAATCGACTGTTTTCCAAAATTTTATGGAGCTAGGGCTAATTTGGAATATAATAATGGACCAGTAGACGATAACGCAGTGCTTATATTGGAGAATTTAAAAACCAAAGGTATGTTTTATTCCAGATCCAAGTGAATTCACGTTTCTAGTTTATCACAAAGGACGCCATCAAATAAAAACCACTTCATAGAAAACGTACTCTTTCCAACAATCAATTAACAATGTATATAAAAGCCAAGGTGTCATGTTTGTTCATAGTCGGTGATATGAAAATGTGACTTTGTCAGCAATGCAAACAAAAAAACTTCCTCACATCTCAACATTACTGTACAACTCTCAGTTGGAATGATTGCATAAGCAGTCTGATTTATTGAATCATTCTATTCTAATGCTGTAAAAAAATGTCACATATTTTGCTACTTTCGATAGTCTACAGTTAGGACTGTGTTATTTGCAAGCTAATAGAAAAACCCTGTGATGTCAATAAAAAAAATTTACAATCGATGATACGCAAGCAAGCACACGTTTTATAATTTTAGGAAGTACGAAATTCATAAGCAGTCGGTCTTCAAGTTTTATTGACATTTGAACTTCATATCAGAAAATCCATCACAACTTGGAATTCCTTGAATAAAAATTGAGAAATACACCGCCATCTCTACGATCCAAAATCTATCAGACTTCTGTCAACTTCAGTATGAATAGAAATATGAGAATATAGAAAAAATAAAATTTGTTGCCAAAAAGAAGCTTATGAACTACCATTCAATCAAAAAAAAAAATCAAACCGAAATTCCAATTCGTTCAAAAGTTACCAGGGGTGAGGTTTACTCTAAGAGAGTTCTTACATTATGAACCGCCATTTTGTTTTAGATGGATATTTTTGTTTAAAATTTTGGGGACGTATAGAGAATTATAAGACGTTTCGAATGAGGTATCACTCGACCCCCCAAACCATTTAAACCATTGTTTGTTTACCAAAAAATCAGGGATGAAACCTAGAAAATGTTTCATTAAAAAAATATATAATTTTTTTTGTTGTTATTTCAGAAAATATAAGATTTATCAAAAAACAATTTCGATAGGTAGAGAGATAATTCAATTCTCCACAAGAATGATTTTCAGTAATACCTTATGAAATACGCTCGTTTTCTCAGAAAACGTGGTTTAACGCCGACGTCACATTTCATGCTCGCGCTAATCCGGCACTGCAAGTTCAGGCAGGGCCGAAAATTAGATTTGTCATAACTTTGCTAAAAATTATAGTAGAAAGGAAAGAAGAAGTGCATATCGTTCGTGAAGACTTCTACTTTCTCATGCAAATATAACATGTGAGTATTTGAGTACCTAAAATGTGTTTTGTCCCACATAACCCTTCTACGATATTTACGGAGGATCCGTTATGGATATTTTAGTTGATATGAAATATTCCAAGATTACATCAAATATCTATTTAAATATTTTTAAACGAAAAATCATAGTTCCAGCTACTAGCATACAAAGTTCTTGTCTCAAAACCCAATCGTACTGGAGTATAATAAGCCACCATTGTATCTTCGTCTTCACACCTTGACATTTTCAACAACAGTTTTATGTTTTTCACAATATAAGTATAGGTAGCGATTGCGTAGCTTTGGTGTACATGTCCGTAATTTTTTGGACGACAGCTAATCCCTTGTTCTAAATATCGTCGCGATATCGTAGCGGTCGCGTCGTGCTGGTATACGGATGCCTTAGAACTACGCTTTATTGAATGTAGTTAAACACGATAGGTACTTCTCATTCACAGTTACGAATACATACTGGCGTAGCACATCAATTTCTAGACACTTGTTTTTTTTTGTAGGCTACATCAACGTTGACCGTTTCGAAGGTTTCGACCTCTACACCACGAAATTATTGCTGCGAGACATAGCCCAGTTCCACGCTGTTTCTCTGGCTCTGAAGCTGAAAGACCCACACACTTTCGAAGAGAAGGTCAAGGTCTATTCGGCATGTTTCCATCCGGCCGCACCAAATCCACCTTTTGATCATGGACCTGGACCAATCCTCCTAGCGCAACTAGAAGAGAAAGATACGGTCAGACACCTCCTGCCAATACTGAAAGCATCATTGAAACATTTCGGCAAAGTCACTACTACGTTTCGAGAACCTTTCGCAACGATAGTGCACGCAGATTTATGGGTGAACAACATCATGATTAGACTTGAAGACGACAGAGCTATCGATCGTAAAATAGTCGACTTTCAAATGTACACTTATGACAGTCCCGCTGCAGACTTGTTATTCTTCCTTTGGACAAGTGTAGAAACGACAACTCTTCAAGCCCATTTCGACGATTTCCTCAAATACTACCACAGTGTCTTCGTTAAAACATTGGAATCGCTCAAATGCGATACTGCACCATTCTCTTACGATCTTTTTATGGAAGAAATGGCAGCCACTGCGGACAGAGAAGTGGCACATACGTTTTTCATGTTGGCTTTCGTAGTTCACGGGAAAAAAGGCGGTCCGCCAGAGGGGGATCCTTCCAAACCACCAAAATTGGAGGAACTTACGATTGAGCTCAAGACAAAGGAAAAAATGTGGTGGATACTCGAAGAATGTGGGAGACGAAGTTGGCCGAGTTTATGAAAGTTCTTAGTTTTCTCAAGCTTAATATTGTCCTAAAATTATTTTTAAGGAAATGAAAAAATCAATTGAAATATCTTTATATTTAACCTACCTTCTCATCAAAATGGGAATGAGGCTACTTATGTGCTTAATCAGGCTTTGGAGAGAGATCAAGAAAAACTTGGGCACGATGCAATCTTATTAAGCTCAAGAGAAATAACATTTTTCAAGATTCAGAATTCAAAAACAAGAACTATATAGATGGTTTGTAGTGTTAGCCAAAAGTTCCCCTTCTTACATTGAAATCTAACATGATAAAGACTTTGAACAAGATAGAGTAAAATTTGCAGTTTTCGTCTTGATTTGTTTTTTTCATCAACCGGCTGCAACCTTGCGAGCAAGCCTCAGAAGTCTTCGAGAGACTTGTGCCTTACCTTTTAACGTGATATAGTAATGGAATTGAATACATAATTTTTTCCCTCCAATCTAAAACGTCTTAACGTTTCACTTCATAGAAAATATATGGTGCAGCTTGGCAAATCTAGCAATGAATGTGAAAGCGCCTCATAGAAAATATATGATATGCATGTTGATTTAACGGCTTTTGATTAGTTCTCAACTTATTGGCTAAGCATTCAATAACATCTCTTTTCAATTATTTAATAAATAAGTGTATATAAACTGATACATTCTCGAATTAGCAGTCATCAAACCACTTCAGAAGTCTGGAGATAGGCATGAAGTATAAAACTACAGTCACATGTCGCTTCTTTCGAATATATAGAAAAAATTTAGAAGCAGTTTGGGTTATGGTCTGCCTCCCAAACTTGCTAGGAATGACTATGTCTACTGAAACAATGAAGACTCTTTCGCTGGAAGCAATGTTTACTGTTTTAATGGCCTGTCTAAAGGAATACCAAACCATTATTAGGCATAGATGGTAATTTCAAGGAACACATGCCCACAGGTTTTCAGAATATAAATGCATGAGGAAAAACTAGTTCAGATACACACAAAGGCCCAAAAATTATTTTCCAAATAAAATGAACATTTTTTTTCAGTCAAGTTTTCCAATAAATGATTTATTGTGAAACCAAGTAGATTTTTTCAGCATTCAACAAACATATATAAATAATATCGAAAACGAACGAACGAACTGAACCTTAACGAGCTTTTTTCGCCGAAAAATCGTTTCCGAAGTAAATATCTTGCTCAGGAAAGATAGCTTTGATGGACAGTTTTATCACATCACGGTTCGAAGCCAATTTTTTATAAATTTAATTTTTGAAAATGAGCGCTCTCCAGTGCAACAAATATATACATGATATTTATTTTTTATATTTAAGAACAATATAATGATGTTCTTACAAAGTAATGTAGATAAAAGTTGTTTCCTAGTGTTTACTCGTTGGAATTTAAAAGTTGTTTTTCTCCAAAGTCTCCTTTGTGGGGGCCCCTCTTTTGTGGAGGACCCAGGGCTGTAGCCCCGGATGCACTCCTCTAAATCCCTGTATAGGAAATGTATTGTTATTGAATATTGAAGGCACTAATAAAATCGGTAGTATGATGAAATTTTTTGCCTTTTTTCTTGGAGAATAGTAGAATGAAATCTGATTTTATCTAGAATACGATGCAAGCGAGTTCATTCTTTCAAAATATATGATTATAGTGAACAATTCTTGTGGTCACACGAATAGTTTAAAAAATCGGTACACTAGCAACTTGAACGTCAATATCATGATTGCACTAACACGAACTGACCACCCTGTATATGCAACATTTCTATATCTACTCAGGGTATATGGCATGATAGTTCACAAGAAAAGGTTGAGTTGATGTATGAAATAAAATAAATTTACCATAATATTATATGATGCAGTTTTCATCAGCATTTTATTGGTTGATTACGCCTTTAGTACATTCAGCTTATCTTGATAACTAGGTGATATCAGTCAAATCTTGAAATGAAATAATTCATAATTGAATTTCCATTGTCGGTACACTGATTTTTTTCCATATTGTATTCCTCTCAATAAAATATTATAAAGTACTTGTCAAATTCTTTTAAATAAATAATTTTGAGAATACTCCGTGGAAGATAATATGGTGATTAATGATGGAAGTTCTTTATAAAATATTTCAAAATATTTCAGGAAAGAGAACAAAAGGAGTCGAGTGATGGCTTGGAACTGATTCAGCTATTTGAATTTTGCGTAATAAAACAATCCAAAGCTTCTCAGAAAAAGGTTTCACTTAAGTACTTTTGACCACAATGTTGTTCCAAATTACTCCTAGAAAGTTTGAAATTTCCACTTTGACATTCAAAATTGAATTTTAAGTACTAAAATCTAATATGAAGAAATTCTTGTCAAAAATAGAACAACTGGAAAATGAAGACATTCGTTCAGAAGAACAGCTGATACCGTACAATATTCAGACATGAAAAGATAACTATCCGTTAAAACTACGAGATTTTCTTGTGCCACTAGCTAGCAATCAAGTTATGAGGTTTGTCTATATGAACAAAGTTTTGACCTTGACTTTCAGTATCTTTTTGCAAGTGTTCTGTTAGGCTCCGAGGTTTGTTTTGCCGTGGTCATCTTTGGTTGAAATATCTAAACGTTTCACCTGCAACTGGCATCTTCAGTGGCATGGTCAAAGTACTCTTCATGACGTATCAACTGAAACTGAAGCTCTAGTTCCTGGCACGACATTTATAATGCTGTTTTGGCGCGTACTTTATGCGGTGGTGGATTCGCGGGAACTTTCTTCTCGATTTGGGTGACATGGCTTCGTTTTGGCGCCAGATATTTGGAAGTTATGTTCTCTCTTCTTTCTACTGAAGTATTCTGGGCGCTTGTGTATTTTGATGGCTTCTTGCGTTAATAATTAACAGTGTTGCTCCTAAGGTGACATATGGAGTTAGTAACAAGGCCATAACACGTGGCTAATGACCATAGCAGTCGCTGCCAACACATCAAGAAAAAAAAAGTACATTCTGGTTGGATAATGATTCGACGTTGCTAGCCTCTCGGTATTTTCGAATAGGATATTGTGTTCTTTGTCGGACAATTCGGCAACTGCGGACATATTTTACAATGACTTATAGCTACTGAAATAGCTACTGGAATTTTCCAGAATTGGATTGTAGCAGGCCAGACCCTAATAACAAAATAAATGCATATATTGACACCTGATTTGTGTGAAACTCACCTCCAAAAAAAGAAATCCCGATGGTTTCACAAACGTTCAATAAATCGAATTAAATAACGCAAATGATATCCATTACATTATCTGAAAGACCGTCAAAATAAAAATGAATCAATATGCCATAAAATGATTGTCTTCAATAGTGAAGTTATGGAAAAAAAAATTACATCCAACAACTGAAAATAATATGTAAAATGCTATTAGTGCTAAGATAAGTCAGACAACATAAGAATCAATGAACGATAATATATCCAAAGCTCAATAAACAGCAAGAAGCACCCCTCGATATTTCCGGAGTCGTCGGTGAAATATCATAGATACCTCTGAAGAAGTTAGCCCCTCGCGCAAACGAAACGTTAGGAAACAAATGAAAAAAAACGTATTCCAAGGCGGCGATTAGCGCAGTGGTAGCGCCGGGGCTTCGTGATCGAAAGGTCGCTGGCTCGATCTCCAGGCAGAGCAAGATTTTTTCAGTTTCAGATGTAAATTTGAGTGATTGAATTTTGCTGCTGGCTGGGGATAATCCTCCACGATTCACTGTTGCGTTAATAATTAACAGTGCTGCTCCCAAGGTGGCGTATGGAGTTAGTAACGATGCCTATCCAGAACACGTGGCCAATAACCATAGCAGTCGATGCCAACACACCAAGAAAAAAAAGGTAATCCCATTAAACTCGAATAAAAATAGGGATCAGATACCGTTAATTATAGGAGTTTTGTTGTTGCTAGGTTGTTGTTATGTTACTTGTTTACAGGTTTCGAAAAAATCATGATTTAAAAAAAAATCAAATCAGATTTTTTTTATTTTGAATAATGATTAATATGTTTTGGTCTATTTAAGCATTGTTTAAAAAATTGAAAAATTAATTACTTATATACTGTCATCTATTTCATATACCAAGTTTTATATCATATATTTTTATTTTATGTTTTTATTTTCAAATTTATACCCTATTTGCTGTGAGTTTCCCTTTTTATCGTTTTTATAAAGAATTTATATGTACTTTTCATTTGCCCTGAAGAAGCTTTAAAATAAAGCGAAAGCTTGACACTATTGTAAATAAAACTTTAATTCGAGAAGTTTCAACCGACTGCTAGCCCCGCTATCCCCACAGAAGAAAATACCTACATAACAATCGCTAATTTAAGTTTTATATATTCAATATATACATATAAGCATTTCTTATTTTATTTTTACTAGTGAAAGGTAGAGGGAATTATAGAATCTATGTCCCAAGGAAGTTATGACCCTCATTATTGATAGCGTAACTATGATGCTTTAAGCTTGAAATATGCCGGTCAGAAATAAATACATTTTACTCTTTAACTGTACCTATAATTAGTCCCGAAAAAATTATCGGTCCTATGTCTTCAACACTTGTTTAGATATCATGTACGTATATACCAGGCCCTAACTTTACTCCATGAAAACATATTTGAAAGTTCCTCGCGAGTTTAGACCATCACCATATTATTGAAAGCAACTACGCCACTGGAACAATTTGTCATGGAATTCACTACGTCGGAAAGTGGAATCTCGATAGATCCAGTTTCATATGTGACTACTAAACGAGAGGTGTACATAAGTAAAAAAAAAATATCAAAAAATCATTTCGTTCAGTTCATCAGTTCAGTGAAAAATCAGCAGGTTGTAGTCGTTTTCCAGGTATGTCAAAAATATTTGTAAAACGAACATGATATCACATTTAACTTCACCAACAATTAACGAGTCTTTTAACTCATGAGTACTTTGATCGGCTAGGACTTAATTTGATTCCCATTTCAGATATGGTGATTATGATGATCGAAATAACTAACAAGATCAATATTTAACAAACGACTAGTAATAATGGTTTGAAATATTTACACTTGATTAAAACCATCGGGTTCAGACTGATATGTTTTGACTCAAAATGTAGAAATATCGGAGGCTCATTCACTAATATCCTCAAAAAACAATGTTGCTACTTTTGAGTGTCCACCTAAGAAATTTGAAAAATAATATAAAAAAACTTTTCAGCAAAACATGAAAATAAAGAAGTGAGTTTGCGTCTGTGATATAAATATATTAGGAAAAATTAGCGGCACTGAAGACAAGCTTTTATTCATATGCGCTAAAAAGTAAAATTTAATTTCTTCAGATGTGAGTTACAGATTCAAAAGCTTGCCACCTGAAGTTTTTGGTTCGAATACGAAAGCGGCAAGCTTTTCAATCTGTAACTCACAGCTAAAGAAATTATTTTTTACTTTTTAGCGCATGTGAATGAAAGCTTGTCTTTGACAAAATTTTGAATATAATCTGACCATAACCACAAAACTCATCCACCATTTTGAAGCCGCTATCTTGAATTTCTCAATTCAGATCAAAACAGACATAATTTCCGACCCAAAAAACCTCCCCAGATACCAGTTTTGAATAGAATCGGATCATAATTACAAAACTCGTCCGCCATATTGGATCCGCCATTTTGAATTTTCAAATTTTGACGAAAGAATCATAATCTCCGACCCCGAAAACTCCCAGATACCAATTTTGAATCGAAACGGATGATAATTACAAAACTCGTCAGCCATTTTGGAGCCGCCATTTTGTTTATTTCTCTAACATAAATTTCATCATGCATTGTCACCAGAATTATGTACACCTGTCAAATTTCAAATCAATCGGACGATTAGAAGTGTGTCATATTCAACGTGCAAGATTTGAATACACACATACACCGGGACAGGTGAAACTAAATAAAAGCTTGTTAAAAGAAACTTGATCCGGGAATGATGTAGCTATCATCATAAAGGATTTTTTTTTTGTGAAAACTTGGTAAATATTGATGAAAGGTAAATGAGATAAATGGTGACTGTCACAGAAAGTGAGTTTGTTTGAATTGGCAAGACAGAAGGTTAAAACGACAAGTTCGGAATTATACTGTATACAAGAAAAGTTTTTTCTATAAAATAAAAGTGATGTGTAATTATAATTAACATCTGTACATCAAAAGGTTACCACAAATTGACAGTTCAATCTCATAAAAGCTCAACACAATATAAAACATTGATTTATATGCTAATTCAGAAATCAACATTGAGCAAACACGATTAAGTGTTACCATATGTAATGTTTTTTTGTATAGCGCTATTTACTCGACTTCCGTTAGACCGTCAGAATGACATATTTTGCTGACTCATTTCCTCTGTTTTGGAATTTTAACCAATGACATAATACGGCTAGACACCGTTAGAAACATTTCGATTTCCGGTCACATTCTAAGCACAATTTTTACTGCCACTTGTTTCCGTCCGTTCCCCCCTACTAATTTTTGAACCACCTTGTATATCGCAACGAAATTTGGAAGGCTCAAATAGGAGATAAACACCTACTTTTTCATGAGAAAATTACAGCTAAAAGTTTCAAAATGGCAGCTGAGCGCCATCTTCACTAATTTTTTTGAATAGAACACCCGGTATATCAATGCATGATCGGTTAAGGACGATCTTAAGGAATCCAACAATACCAAGTTTGATGCTATTATCTCCAAAGTCTATGAGATGGGAGAGAGAAACTCGGGTCAATAAATTCTCTCTCACACTCACTCGGCTTATGGAGAAAATAATAAGCGATATCTCCATAGTCTTTGGAGATAATAGCATCAAACTTGGTATTGTTGGATTATTATGATCGTCCCTAACCGATCATGCAATGATATAAAAAAATTATTGTAGATGTTGCTCAGCTGCCATTTTGAAACTTTTAGCTGGAATTTTCTCATGAAAAAGTAGGTTTTTATCTCCTATTTGAGCCTTCCAAATTTCGTTGCGATATACCAGATGGTTCAAAAATTAGTAGGGGGGAACGGACGGAAACAAGTGGCAGTAAAAATTGTGCTTAGAATGTGACCATGCTTGACCGCAGCTCGAAATGTTTATAACGGAGTCTAGCCGTAATATGTCATTGATTTTAACCACTGAAAATCATGTCAGTGTTAAGCAACCGACGGTTACTGATGCATTTTCTCACTTATGGCAATCGCAACCTAGTATTCTTTTACAAGATCGCCCGTTATATCAACCCTTAAGTATACGTGCAAACCTTATGGCTTTGGTTATTGGATTGTTCCTACCTGTTATTGTGTCAAAATGCCATGAACGAGAGATTGGAAAAAAATAAATTTCTGCACGAGGAAAATTTTCCATATGACTAGTATACGTCCGATCGCTAAATTTTGATTTTTTGAGCTCAACACTGCCATAATTTTTAGTGGTTAAAATCCCAGAAGAGAGAAAATGAGTGAGCAAAATCTGTCATTATCTGACGATCTAATATTAGTAGTCATCCCCTATTATCGTTATTTTGAATATACATTGGTCTCATCGAACTTTTATTTTCAGTACAACCCACACGGCGAAAATGTCGATACCTAAAATAGAAGACCTAGAAGAACTATTGAGTCAATACATCGAAAAAAGTAAAAAAATAGTGAACACGAAAATTTCTAGACTAACTGTACCTGGGGAAAACTATGGAAGCGAAATGCTCAAGGTAGATGTGGTGTTGAAAGATGAAGAAACTAATAAAGAAGAAGATCTGAACGTTGTAGCGAAACTAATACCAATAGGAGAATTTTTTCGCACGATGTTCAACGTTCAAGTTACTTTCAAGAATGAAAAAGAGTTCTATAATACAATCGTGCCAACTCTGCAGCAATTTCAGAGGAAACAAGGAGCGACGAAAACAATCGACTTTTTTCCAAAATTTTATGGAGCTAGAGCTAATCTAGAAAATAATAATGGACCTGTAGACGATAACGCAGTGCTTATATTGGAGAATTTGAAAACCAAAGGTATGTTTCATTCCATATCTAATTAAATTAACATGTTACTGGTTTATCAGTGATAAAGGACGCCATCAAATAAAAACTACTTGATAACAAACACACTCTTTCGAACAATTAACTAGGAATGTATAAACAAGTTGACGTGTCATTTTTGTTAGTAGGTGGTATATAATTGTTACTTAGTTGGCATTGCAAACAAGAGGACTTCCTCACACCTTGCCATTACTGTACTACTCTCAGTTGGTATGATTTCATAAGCAGTCTGATTTATTGAATCACTCTTATATCCTTATACTTCTAACGATTCTATCGATATTCTTTTTTGTACAGTGCTAGCTATCATCTCTTGAGTTCACACGGTTTTGCAAAGAACATATATGATCCTATGACTTCAAAAAATGGCCTATCGCTCACTATCGAGCAATTTTTTTAGATTTCTAGGTATTCGTTTGTGAGTTGTGACCACGAACAAAAAGTTTCTCATGTTGCCCATGTTATAAGTGAATTTTGTAAAAGTTGTGTAATGTTCTACAAAAATAAGATAGTTTTGCAATTTTTTTAACGTGAGTGATACTAAGACCTCAGTTTGAATTACCATCAGTCTCACGTTTGACGAAGGCTGAAAACACTGATTCTAGCTGTGTATGTTCTTAAATACAGGGACGGCGCTTTCTTACAGACACAAAAGGAAATTATTTTAGTAAATATTTTCAAATAAAAAAAAAATATATGTTGGTGGGAAAAGCGCACTGTAGAATTGGACGTAGTTGACCGTGTATGATTATGGGAAGTAGTCAACTGTGTAGATTTTTGTTTGTTACCCGTATCTGAATGTTGCAAACTTTAGGCATAAATTACATATTGGACAAAGAATCCGCGAATGGTTGTCTGTGTTCTCTCCTGCGCGAGATTTGTTCACAATAACGAAGAATAAAAAATGGCATTGCATATTTCTAAAGTGCGGTCTATTGTATTACAATATAGTGTCTCACTTCTCATGGAAACACCTTTCTAACTTCCGTAATTTTTGGCAAAGATTTGTTTAATTTACAGAATCGATATTAGATACACTTAAAATTACACCTCAAATATTTTGCAATTCTAATAGTCTTTTTTTTTCTGTAGGCTACATCAACGTCGACCGTTTTGTTGGTTTCGACCTCCACACCACAAAATTATTGCTGCGAGACATAGCCCAGTTCCACGCGATTCCTTTGGCTCTAAAGCTTAAGGACCCACAAACTTTCGAAGAGAAGGTCAAGGTCTATTGTGCATGTTTCCATCCGGTAGTACCGACTCCACCTATTGATGAGGGGCCATGCCCGTTTCTCCTAGCACAACTAGAAGAAAAAGAAACGGTCCGACATCTCCTGCCAATACTGGCGGCATCTTTTGAACTTTTTGGCAAATTCTCTACTACGTTTCGAGAACCTTTCGCAACGATAGTGCACGGAGATTTATGGGTGAACAACATCATGGTTAGACTGGAAGAAAACAAAGCTGTCGATAGCAAAATTATCGACTTCCAAATGTACACTTACGACAGTCCCGCTGCAGACTTGTTATTGTTTCTTTGGTCAAGTGTGGAAACAACAACTCTTCAAACACATTTCGATGATTTCATCAAATATTACCATAGTGTCTTCATCGAAACGTTGGAATCGCTCAAATGCGATACTGCACCTTTCTGTTACGATTTTTTTATAGAAGAAATGGCAGCCAGTGTGAAAAGAGAGTTGGCACATAGTTTTTTCATGTTGGCTTTCATAGTTCAAGGACAAAAAGGCGGTCCGCCACCAGCTGATGATCCTTCCAAACCACCAAAATTGGAGAATATTACGATCGAGCTCAATGCAAAGGAAAAAATGTGGTGGATACTCGAAGAATGTGAAAGACGGAGTTGGCTGAGTTCATGAGAGTCTATAGTTATCTCACGTTTATTATTGTTCTAAATTATTTTCAAGGAAACGAAATGAAAAAGTCAATAAAAAAATAATTATATTTAAATTCAGAACATGGAATTACCTTCCCAGTAAAAAAATGCGAACGGCAGATATTCAGGTGAGCAAGCATATTTGGGAATGAGACGTTAGGCTTTGGAAAAAAATTGAGCGCAATGCAATATATCATTATGTTAAAGAGAAATAAGATTTTTCAAGATACAGAATTTAAAAACAAGAACTTGCCAAGAATTCCTTCCCCCCTCTCAAATGCAAATCAGACCAGATAGTGATTCGGAAAAAAATGGGGTGAAATTTGTTGTTTTCGTCAAAGTTTGTTTTTTTCATCAACTAGTTGCACTCTAACGAGAGACTTGGGCGAGTTAGAAAAGACGAAGGCCTTACTTCTTAACGTGCGACCTAAATAGGATTGACATAACTTCTCAAACAAAACCAATACATTTTGATGGAAAGAAAGGTGGCGTTGCACATCATCATCTTATTATCAACTTTCAATGAAATTTATTAACATTTTTTTCGTCTGTTCGTGATGGCGTTCTTACGGGAGGCGGGGATGAATAATTCATGTAATTTTTGTGTCTGCTCATCCAAAATCTTGAATTGAATGCATTTTGACAAACATAGTACTCCTATGGGAGGGGACCCCAATTCGTTATTCTTCTAGAATTATTGGAAAACATGTCATGAGACGCGAGAATAAATAATTAAGGTGTCTTTTCTGTCTACTCGTGATTCGCACAGATGATTCTTCTAGAATTGTCATTATTTTTTGGTATTATTAATGAATGAGTGTCTATAGAGTTGTTTAATTCCGGAAATCTCCCAAAATTGTAGTTATCAAACTACTTTACTAACTTGATTTCGAGAAGCAGTTTGGCCACATGGTCGACTAGAAATACTCGAAAATGTTGGATTTCGAGAAAATGACTATCAGTAAAAATTATAACTATTATTATATTTTTTCGGAAGGCTATTGGGGACAATAAATGCCTTCGCTGTGAGCAATATTTTCTAATTTTATGACCTGTCTAAATGAAAACCTAACCCGAGACCTAACCGTTGTCGGAATGAGTAGGGTGACGGGTAAGTTGGTTGTTGTTGAATAAACGAAGGCAGCAGTTGAGAAACACAATAACACTCCATTTACAACATTTACAACACTGTTACAATAGTGAACACTTAAACAATACGTCGTTGAGCTCGACTCGAGAACAACTGATGATTATTGTGACATACAGTCACAGTGTGGAACTGAACACTAAACTGATTACTGATTCACCAGTCGAACGAGTGAATATATGACGCAGTAGAACGATTGACTGCTAGCTATATACCCATACACCTAATGGGGCTGTACCGGCTTTCTATGAAATAGATTGCTTGTAGAAGATTTAAGATTCTATGTAAGCATATTACGGATTAAACCACTACATTTCTGGAATGGCAGATTTGTTCATAACAACGAATTTCAAGTATTTGTCAAACTATTGAGCTGCTTCCAAACAAACCTAGGAATAATCTTGGGATTTCAAAAGTAGGCACTCAAAGACTCTGTAAAGATATTGAGAAATCATATATATATATTAAATAATTATTTATTTTATAAATTTATAGATTAGTTTACTTAGTTTTTACTTTTTTCTACTTATTTCATTGTACTTAGTATTCCTTGTTTTTATACAGACCACAAGGGTGGTAGGATGTTTATTCGATTAAAATATATATATATCGATACATATATAATATATTAAGTACACTTGCAAATTTTTTTGGTAAATCATTCCATATCTTTCCTCTATCAAATAATTACTGACATCAATCCTATAATACTTCATTATCTTAAATACAAGGCCAGCCAATTAGATAAGGAAATCACTAGTAATCGCAGTTATGATATTCCCTGATAAATGCGAAAATAATTGAATTTCGTTATTCACATAGGAATTCGGGAAAAAAATCTGAGAGAATCATTTTTGTGTGCCACGGAGTATTGCGGTTGCTGCAGTTCAGTCATCTAAATTTTAGACTTAGTACATTCACCCATTTTGAATGTAGCCTTTCCACATTATCGATCATGAACACATTTACAGGTACAAGGATATACTTGGATGTAGATATTTTTATTTTCATTATGGGTTTAATATTCATTATAAGTGAATAAGAAAAGCTTGGTATAAAAGTGTATTGGTATATTCAGTTACCAGTCGAACGACTGAATATATGATGCAGTAGACCGACTGACTGCTAGTTATATACCCATACACCTAATGACTCGCAGTTTGAAATATAGTTTGATAATGTCCATATAGGACGAAACTGTAGTAACGCAAGTGTTACAAATATAAAGCGGTTTAAAAACATAGGAATTTTCATTTTTCATGATGATATATCACGTACTAATGGCTACATTTATCAATTTATTATTTTTTTGCCGACTTTTCAAAAGTTTTAATTACCAGTTCGAGTCTATTATAAAGTTTTACGACAGTGTGTAAACTAAGCTATTACACACTGTTGACAGTGTGTAAAGTGATACTTTTTCGCGTAAAAGAATCACCGGTGCGTAAAATCGTCAACTGTGCGCAAAGTCAATTCTTACACACTGTTCATACATATTTATGTATTTTTGAAAAATATAGTATTTTGCGTCAAATATAACTCTGAAATTATCATTTGATAATAAGACGACAATTCATAACAAAAATAATTCAAATTAATGATAGAATTGCTACAATTGGTAATATAATAACTGTCGAAGAAAAAACTTTGTATGATACACTTTCGTGAAGGGCTTTTTTGTACTCACGCCCATACAAAAAAGTCCTACTTTACGAACTTGTATCATAAATAGTTATTATGAATGAAAGTTCGATAAGAAAATAACGGAGAAAATGCTATAATGCTGGGCTTAGATGATTTTTTGTCAAATTTGACACTTGTAAGTGGGGGTGAGGGATTCTAGGCGATTTTTCCAACTATCAACAGGTTCTCATTGCTATCAACAAAAATAAATATTATTTATTTACAAAAAAAAAAGCAACATATGTTTTGACTTTGAAATAATAATAATAATAATACTCCCTCATAAACACTCGTAAATATATTGTTTAATACACAAAACAAATCATTATTCTTAGTGATTTTATTTTTGTCCACGCACTTATCATATTTTGAATTTTCAGATTCAGTTGAGTGAATCTAATCTCTTGTTGACCATCAGTGAACATGGTTCATTTTTAACAAACTGTAGCGTACTATTCGATCTTTCGTGTTTTGCTACCGAATATCCTGCAGTGAAAATAAGCTGACACAGTCGAAAGAAAAGCTTCAAAACATCCTTATGTTCTATTGCTGTATTCACGGTATCATTCAATGTTGCTCTTAATATATACAGGGTGTTTCCGAAATTGAAGCGATTAAGAAAATCTTTAAAAAAAATCTGTTATTGTTAAAATTGTTTTTTCTGTTAACCAGCTGTCGTCCCTTATACGGAACGGCAGCCCTCAAAAGTTGAAACTTGTGCGAGCCAAGGATAAACGCCAAGGATAACGTGCGATTCCTAGCACTTTCTCGGGTTATCAGGAAAAAATATGTAGTCGCCAGGATTTGAACCTACACGACCAGCAGCATCAATGGCTTTGAAGGCGATGGTCTTAACCACTGAGCTACCTAACCCTATAATGGGTTGTTATATGGAACATAATAAAACAATAAATAAATGGCAAGAATTTTCGTGTTTGCAGCAATCAAAAATTTTCGTCATCTACTTTCCACTTCATTTATCGTTCCAATTTCGGAAACACCCTGTATATGAAAAAAAAAACTTAAAGTTTTACCTGAAGAGCATAAACATCCGATTTTTCACCAGGCGGGTATAATTCAATAACAGATTGAATGTTCTGAATGGTGAGCAGGTCACTGGACAACAGTAGAAAAATGTCTTTGTAGAAAAAATGTATTTGTATCCAATTCAACAGGTTTTGCTCTCGATTCATCAAGTTTTCTGGGACTATTCTGTGATGCCTTGGAAAGACATACTCTGGCAAAATTCCGTTTTTTTTGTGAAAACTTTTTCGCCTTGTCAATCAAGTTAAGTATTTAATTTATTGTCGCTGCCTCGAATTTTTGAAAGACTTCGTATTGTGCCTTCTATGTTACTTCAATTATGATATGGAAATAGAAATTCACCAATCTCCCAACTCACAGTTAATTGTGGGGGAGGGGAGAGTCCCTCCAACCCCCCCATGAGCCCGTCCCTGATTATTGCGATCATAATGATTTTTTTAACAATTTTGCCGACAATTTGTATAGTTTTATTGAGCACTATAATACAACTTTTCTGAAAGTTTCTTTTCTTGTTATCACGAATCGCCCAGGTTTTCCTAGAAAAACCCTCGAAAGCAGAGCTTGTTCGGGCAATGGTTTTCTTTTGAATGATTGGCCTATCATTACACCGACAAGTGGAATCTGACTATCTCAAGTCTTCTAGTGATTAAATAATTCGAAGGTCGCGAGAAGTGTATGATCGTACGATCACTCGGATATAATTTTGTTCAGTACCAAATCGATAGGCAGCAATCGTTTAATCGTTTTTATCAAGGTAAGTTGGAAAAATCATTATGTAATATTCGTTTCAAGCTTCACAAGTAATTAAAGGGATCTATAGTTCTTGACTACTTTGCTCGGCTGTAAAATTAGATTCCAATGGTGATTTTGTCGATCGAAATGAATATTTTATTACGAGCAAGATCCATATAGTCTGGTTCACATGTACTTTTTGGACGACAATTTTTTTTAGAGACCGAAAATTATGAGCAAGATTTCATTCGTTTGGTAATGGCATATAGAAAAAAGTACCAAAAAATAAAGTTCCATTCGCAAGCATTGCAGAAGTTAAAAATCATTTGATATAAAAACGAGGGGTTTGGTTTTTCGCGAATATCTCAAATACTATTACGAATATCCAAAATTGGAAAACAGATCCAAAAAGGGCAGGACAGCTTGTGAAAAAAAGACTCATACCCTGAAACGGTACCACCAATATTCATAATTTTAATTGAGCGATGAAAATATGGGTGAAAATGGGTGGTTCGGTTGTCGCGAGCGTTTCACCCAGATATAACGCCTAAACAAAAACAATTATTTCAACTAATGAAATATGAATAATGACGAATGAAAAAATCCAGGTGGGCACTTTCCGAATATATGAATAGACAATAAGCAGTTGTCAAAAAAAAAGTTATGCTTTTAATAATTAATAATTTTCAGTAAGTTGAGTATGAACATAAAAATCCTTATAATTGTTAAATCAAAATATCAATATGTTTGTTTTTCTTGGAGCTATTCTTCAAAAACATAAATAAAGCATCGAAACATCCAAATATTTCAATTGTTTTGGTTTTTTTATTACTGAAAGCTACATGATTTTTTTTTGAGAAAAAAAGTCTATCATTTTCAGGTCAAAATCTTTGAAAACATCAAATTCTATTTTTCGAATAGGATCTTCTATATACTCATTAGCACATCATTGCTAGTAGAATTCTTTAATCAATTATTACAAGAGCATTCAAAATGTCATCAAAATTGAGATTGTAGAAAAGCTGCAAGAAAGTAACAATATCATTATGCGAAAACACGAATACATGTTTATAATAATGTATTAGGTACCTGCATACGCATATTTTTGAAAAATATTCACTAAACAACATAAATTATTATTATTATGTGCGTAGCGATAGTCATTCGATGTCCGTTACTAGTCATTTCCTGATGTTTTCGTTGTTTTGAATCAACCTTGCTCTCATAGAAATTTTAATTTCAGTACAGCACAAACGGCAAGAATGTCGATACCTAAAATAGAGCATCTAGAAGAACTGATGAGTCAATACATCGAAAAAAATAAAAAAATTGTGGACACGAAAATATCTAGACTCACTGCACCCGGAGAAAACTATGGAAGCGAAATGCTCAGGGTAGATTTGCTGTTGAAAGATGAAGAAACTGATAAAGAAGAAGATCTGAACGTTGTAGCGAAACTAATACCAATATCGGAATTTTTTCGCGAGCTATTCAACGTTCAAATATCTTTCAAGATTGAGAAAGAGTTCTATAATACAATAGTACCAACTCTGCAGCAATTTCAGAGAAAACAAGGAGTGGAGAAGACGATCGACTTTTTTCCAAAATTTTATGGAGCTAGGGCAAATTTGGAAAATAACACTGGACTAGTAGACGATAACGCAGTACTCATATTGGAGAATTTAAAAACCAGAGGTACGTTTTATTTTCTCATTAAAACTTACTGCTTTTTTCGAAATATTTGGTGTTGAATGAACCTATTTTGTGACAAAAATCTCACCATAATTTTCGAACCACCTGGTATAAACAGATACACCACTAAATTTTTGAGACACTCTTCCAATGGAATTCAATCGAGTGAGAAGATATAGGGTTTTCCATTCAGGAGAACATAACTTGTATAAGTTAGACAAAAAAAAAACAGAAACAGTATTGACAGATGACCACCCTCAAAATACCCTGGGCTTCCGATTAAGGTTGGGTTTCAAGTGAGTGATTCCAGTTCTTGACGAAATCGATAAGTTAACCTGGTCAATGATCTATCAGTTTCGAGAGCAAAATTGAGGCTCTGGCAAACATGGAAAGCCTAATTCTGTCCTTCTGTCCGCGGTGGGGCAAGCATATAGTATTATGCTCTGCTGCTTCATCTTTTTCGAAACAAAGACGGTATTTTGGATTTGCGACAGTCTTAGTCTTGACATGTGGTGATTTAGTCGACAGTGGCCAGTAGGTAGGCTTCATAGACAACGTAACTCATTCCTACTGGAGTCTAACATCAGTTTGTTGGCATTTTTCGAAGGATTTATAAATGACTTGGTACGGACCAATCGTGGGAAGTTATGCCAGGAGTCTTGCAGTCCAAGTAGTCAGTGTTTGTTAGGCAACACTTGAAATGCCAAGTATAAGTTCTGGTTTGATAAAACGTTTTGCGCCCTCCCCCCTCACAAGAGAGTCTGACGCTTCATTATTCAATACAATACAGTTTATTGATCATTGCTTTTTCATATCATGACAAGTCATAGCAAATACATGAATAGCATTGCCTTCCATGCCAGAGACAAATTGTTGAATATTCCTATTGAGGATAGTTTTTTTTTGACAGTTCCATACTAACTTGGATGTTGATCGGAGCCAAGTGCATTTGAAGCTGCTTGATTGTCCAATTTTTTCTTCATTGATTTGTTTGTGAGGTTAGTTTCCTCCAACTTCTCTGCACATGAGTCAATGGCGTGAATTTCCGCCAGTAATACAGTCGCATAGGACCCTAGGCAGGTTGAAATTTCTGTACTAGGTCCACAAGTGTATACACCCGCCCTAGCGCCTGCGGGTGTTTTCAAACAATCTGTGAACCAACATTGTTTGCATTTAGTAGTTCCTCCTTTCGGGGGACCCACAAGCACAACTAAAAGAGGAGGTAAGTCTAGAAAAATAGAAGGTCTCTGTTTTTTAGAGACTTTGCTTGGACGGTCCCCAAGATTTTCCACAAATTCTAAACATTTCCGTAAGAATTATTTGGCTTTGTAAAGAGCCTTTTCTATGTGAGAGTTCCATGTAAGCTTTCTATCCATGATGATACCTAGATATATTGCTTCCGCTGCAAATAGAATGATCTTACCATTGATAAAAGTTTTGGATAGACGTGGCAATTACTTGATGGAAATCTATATTATATAATAATAAAATCTGTGAAAATTTAATTGTGTTTACTTGAGTGTCTCCGAAATAAATAATTTATTGCCCATTCAACTACCGGTGCTGTGACCACGCTCTTAGTGATCTGCTAGTAGTTCTTTTTTGGCCGCCTAGCGGCCTCAAATATCCATCGTTATCCAGAGTCAGACTTCCAGGAAAGTGATTGTGTATTAGAAGCTTTTCTAGAGGTCGTGAAAGTTCCGTCCGGTCGTTTCATCGACCAGGTTTCAGTAGTCGGTTCTCTAGAGATAATCTTGTGAATTCTTAGGCTGTGAGGTATGTAGGATATACTTACGCAGAACTTCTCCCAAGATCCCGGTTTGCTTTTTCAATTTGATCATTGTAATTTGATCAATTAAGTGTTCCAGTTACCTGACTTTTTAGCTTGATATAAACGCCGATCTGGTATAATGAAAAAGACACATTTAACAGAAACCTCGGTCATAAACTAGAAGGTGGGTTTCTGTACGATATACAAATTGTGTCAACTCGGGATGTATCTTCAGATGGGTCAGCCTGTTAACTTCTTATACTTGTTCTTAGCCAAGTTTTTGGGAGCCTCAAAAAGGCAGTACTGAGCACCTGAATTTTATGCACTTTAAGAATTTTGCGAATTTAAATAGATGTTTTGTTGTAGGCTACATCAACGTCGACCGTTGCCAGGGTTTTGACCTCCACACCACGAAAGTATTGCTGCGGGACATAGCCCAGTTCCACGCGGTTCCTCTGGCTCTGAAGCTTAAGGACCCACAAACATTCGAAGAGAAGGTCAAGGCCTTTATGGCATGTTTCCAATCGACCGAACCAGGTTCATCACCTATGGATGAACCAGACGGATTCCTCTTAGCACAATTAGAAGGAAAGGAAACGATCAAACATCTCCTGCCAGTACTAGCGGCATCTATGAAACATCTTGGCAAATCCGATTCTACGTTCCGAGAGCCTTTCGCCACGATAGGACACAGAGACTTATGGGTAAACAATATCATGGTTAGACTGGAAGAAGGCAAAGCAGTAGATAGCAAAATAGTTGACTTCCAAGGATACACATACGAAAGTCCTGCTGCAGACTTGTTATTCTTCCTTTGGACGAGTGTCGAAACGACAACTCTTCAAGCCCATTTCGACGATTTCATCAAATATTATCACAATATCTTCGTCGAAACGTTGAAATCTCTCAAATGCGATACAACAGCCTTCTCTTACGATCTCTTTTTGGACGAAATTGCGGCCACTGTGGACAGAGAACTAGCACATGCTGTTTTTATGTTGGGTTTCGTAGTTCACGCAAAGAAGGGTGGTCCGCCAAAGGGGGACGATCCTTCTGAAGCGCCAAAATTCGGGGAAGCTCCAATGGAGCTCGAGGCCAAGGAAAAAATTTGGTGGATACTCGAAGAATGTGAAAGACGAAGTTGGCTGAGTTTATGAAATGTTTATAATTTTTATTTACGTTTGTAACTGTTTTAAACATATTTTCAAGTAAATGAAATTGAAAAGATATCTGGGCTCATAAATTTATAATGAGGATATACCTTGTCCCTAGTGAAAATGTGAAAACATTGAGCAAACGACAGCTGTCTTTGTTGTCGATTTGGTGCCATCGAACTTATTTCTGCTAAACGATTAAATTTCAGAATTAAATTTTTTGTTTTTTTTTGAGATGTTCTTCAAAGGCTCAAGAAACGATTCCAGTTGGAAAAATTAGAAAATTGTGATCTTTCGATTTTTTACAAAAACTGAAAAATGAAAAACATAAATCAATCATAAGTGTGGTAGGTATAGGTACGGCTTGGGCGGCGTTTATCCCCAGTTCTTTCCATGTGATTCTCACTGCATAAAAGGCAGAGGATTATTTCATGTTTTTTATGTGATCCTTGAATCTCAATTTGAAATTAATTTACATTCCTAGAAACTTCGATTGTGTGTGAATTACCTTGTTAGTTTTTAAAATAAATGCCTCACCAAATATCTTAGAATGCTCCAAGCATTCAGTGGCGTCACCAATCAAATTTTAATATTCATTGAAAATTTATATATTTTTGAACGATTTTTCAATGCATGCATTGCAATTTTTTGGCCAATTTGAACTGATGACAAAGTTAGATTTGTAAAATTTTACTCCATGTGAAATTGAAAACAATATAGTTCATTGTTTTTGGCAAGTATGGAGGCCAACGGGAAACTATTAACCGCACCTACACCACTGGATCAATTTGCAACAGAGTTCACTACCTAGGGAAGTGGAATCTCACTATTTGCAGTCTTCTCGTTGCTAAGTAACTGGTAGGACGCAAAAGTTAATGTACAGTCGATAATCTCAAATTGATTTCGTTCAGTGACAAATTGGCAGACTGAAATCGTTATTATCAAGGTATGTCGATAATAATTGTAAAACAAACATCCTGATATTATGAGGTCGAACGTAACCTCACAAACAATTAACCGGTTCCATGATTCATGCTTGCTTTGTTTTTCTGTGAAATCATTAGATGCACATTTCAGCAATTGTGATTTTGACGATTGAAATGAATATTTTATTGTACGAATAAAATCCATTATTGTGATAATTATCATTACCCTATGGCTGATTGATTGCATTGTTTTATAAATAATTTAGGCCTAACAGCTATCGAATATTTGTAATTGTGGTGAATTCATATATTGTCGTTGATTTAAAAACCCAAACTTTCCTTTTTTGGATAAATTTCTTTCAACTCAATCTTTTAAGTAATCTTATTCGAAAAACTGACCTACGACAAAATTGCTCCACCTACGGTCTCCTAATATTTCATGTCAGTTTTTCTCGTGAAATTACTCATTGATGACAAATTATTTCATTTTGACAGCGTTAAAAAAGGTGTATCCATTTTTATGCTTGTTCCTCAAAACCAGACTTCATCTAATAAGCGGCCGGCGGTCAATTCAATTTCTCTTTTGTTGTTGACACAATATCAATCTGAACAAATCACAAAAAAAACATGGTAACAATTGTGCTGTTTTTTTTTCTTGGTGTGTTGGCATCGACCGCTATGGTCATTAGCCACGTGTTCTGGATAGACCTTGTTACTAACTCGATACGCCACCTTAGGAGCAGCACTGTTAATTATTAACGCAAGAGCAAATCGTGCATGGAGGATTATCCCCAGCCAGCAACAAAATTCATAACTGCTTATTCAAACAACTGTTTCAATGAAGGTGATCATTATTGTGGTGTATTTATATTTATTGTCCTTGATTTATCTTGCCAAAAAACACTCTTTTCCTTTCTTTTATAGCATACATTTCTTTGAACACAAAATTTTTCCATCAGTAGTTATTTGAAAAACAAGCATTAGACAAAATTGATCGCAAGTTTTTCTCGTGAAATTACTGATAGGCAAAATTATTTCGTTCTGACAAAAAAGCATTCGTGTTTTTACTGTTGATAACTATTTGGGTAGTTATTGATGTTAGGTAACTAAATAAAATTAATTGTGAATTCAAAAAGCAAGTAAATTTATTATCATTCAGCATGAGGCCGGAAAATCACAATTTCATTAGGAGAGAACACGACTACGTGTTCATATAAATAAAAATGTATTAGGTGCAATAATTTTCCTGAAAAATAATGACTAGGGTGAAGTGGGGTAAGTGTAACCAGAAAAACGGAAGTAACACTTCCTAAATTATAATAGCAATAGACCCAAAAGATAACCTTTTGATTTTTTACTGTACAGCCACTTACCAAACCATTAAATAACGGAAGATATTTATTCTATTCTACTAGGCATAGTGCATTAACAAATAATGAGTTATATTTGCTGATCTCAATTCATAAGAAAGTCATAAACCTTTTTTTGGAAACTCGTGTTTGTCTTCGGAACGTTTAGTGACATATGTATTCTTATTTAAAAATAAATATGTATATGATATGTCAAATACAAGATATAAAAATGAAATGTGAAAACATTGAAAAACACCATCCAATAACCATGTTATGTAATTGGCAAATGTTATCACTGATTGGATATACCCCAATCTTCGTGATCTTACTCCATATATAATTTTTAGTTGGGTATATCACTACTATTTTGCTTTTATTAGAGAGAATTCCTCGTTAAAAATAATCTAGGTAAGCAAACTCAAATTAAAAAATACAATTGATACTCGCACAAGTGAAAATATGGGAGATCTATATAAATATATATATATATATATATATATATATATATATATATATATATAAACGATATACAAAAATTCGGGAGTGCCTGATTACACTTACCCCACTCCACCCTAAGTACCATCAATAATTATTGTTATGTGCGTAGTGATAATCATTCGATGGCCTTATCCCTATTATTTTAAATGAACGTTGGTCTTATCGAAATTTTATTTTCAGTACAAAACACACGGCGATAATGTCGGTACCTAAAATAGAACACCTAGAAGAACTGTTAAGCAAATATATCGACAGAAATAAAAAAATTGTGGACACGAAAATATCGAGACTAACTGCACCTGGGGAAAACTATGGAAGCGAAATGCTGAAGGTAGATGTGGTGCTGAAAGATGAAGCAACTAATAATGAAGAAGATCTAAACGTTGTAGCGAAACTCATACCGATATCAGATTTTTTTCGCACGATGTTCAACGTTCAAGTGTCTTTCAAAATTGAAAAAGAGTTCTATAATACAATAGTGCCAACTCTGCAGCAATTTCAGAGGAAACAAGGAGTGGAGAAGACGATCGACTTTTTTCCAAAATTTTATGGAGCTAGGAATAATTTAGAAAATAATAATGGACCAGTGGACGATAACGCAGTGCTCATATTGGAAAATTTAAAAACAAAAGGTATGTTGGATTCCACAACCATGCATGTAGATTCAACTATTTAAGGTTTATCACAGATGAAGAAGACCATCAAATTAAAGCTACTTTATGGCAAACACATGCCTCAGGGAAATGCATGAGAAAGTCAACATGTCAGTTTTTTTTTCAAACAGCGACATATAAATTGTGACTATGTAGGAATTGCCGAACTAGTAATACCCACAGTTGGTATAATTTTGTAGGAAGGAAGTCTTTTTGTTCTGAAACATTTTTTTATACTGTCAAAAAATTTCACGTATTTTGTTATTCAACACCTCGTATTCATAAAGTAAATGGCAAATTTTCAAAAAGTCTTCCGATTACCTTGCGACTATACCTAATTTTTTTTTCTGTTCAGTAACTAGCAGCTCTTTAGTTCATACGGTTCTCTAATAAACATATACTGAACCTGTGGACTTCTCTATTAGGCAAGTCTGTCAGTTCTCTCCTTTACTGGTACTCAGTTGTGTGCTCGAACACAAAGTAGCTTTTCATCATTTTATTCCGCCAAGACTCTGAAAGCCCTGAGTTAATGCAGGATCTTCAACACATGAACATGTCGCGATATTTTATGATGTTCCAAGTTTCTCAAAAGAGTTTTGCGTTTTCATTTGGTTATCAGAGTAACGGGTTTTATTATATATATTTATTATAATATTATAATTTTTTCAATGATTTCATCTGAGAGAGCATCTTTTAGTTCTTATATTCCTATTTTTCAATTATTTCGTCAGTTGGGTTTCTTTCTCTCACTCGTACATATGGGTTTGAATACCCCCCTGTCATGTGTCATGTGCTATCTGTCACCTGCCATATGTCAACCGCTGTCTGCCATGTGTCATCTGCAACCTATCATCTGGCGCCCGTTTATATCTAAACCACTCATTATCTAGCCATGACGTCACGCAGCAAAAACAGGTTTATGTCAAAAAAAACAATGTTCAGAGTGTTACTGGAGAAGAGATATTTCCATCACGTCCATCATTGCTTAGTGAAATTGCTCCTGTAGAGTCGGTTTTCCAATTATTCCGACCACCCTGATGATCTTGGAAAAGTGAAAGAGATTTTTGCTTCGATTCCCCTTGTCAGTGTGGCTTCTAAGTCGCCTGTTACGACAGGCAGACCGTATCTAGGTAGGCCCCCAAGGAAGTAGTTTGAAGGTTTCCTTTACCTTGTGTTTTGAGGTACCTTCGATTCCTCTGGCTTTCTTTCGAGATGCTCACCTCCGCACTTAGGGTTACCATCTCAGAGGCACCCTTGAGATTTCCTCTGGTTCAAGAGTCACTTTCTAGAGGGATTAGGGGCCAACTTGACATTGCAACCAAGGGATGCACTGGCGACGCTTCATCGCTTGGTGTACAACTGGCCCTCTTGATCTTTTCCCTTTCTATATGGTACTGAGAAGGTGAAAAAAATTGAATTATGTGAATATTTCAGAATTAAAAATATATAACATGTAGATATGAGTTCAATTCTCCGAGAAGATCTTATAGTTATTTTTTTTGCAGGCTATATCAACGTGGACCGTTGCGACGGTTTCGACCTCCAAACCACGGAATTACTGCTGAGAGACATGGCCCAGTTTCACGCAGTTCCTCTGGCTCTGAAGCTGAAAGACCCACAAACTTTCGAAGAGAATGTTAAGGCCTATATGGCATGTTTTCATCCGGCAGGACCGGTTCCACCTACTAAAGAATCAGGAGCAATGCTCTTGGCAGAATTAGAAGAAAAAGAAACGGCCCGACACCTCCTGCCAATACTGGAGGCTTCTCTGAAACATTTCGGCAAATTCGCTACCACGTTCCGAGAACCTTTCGCCACGATAGTGCACAGAGACCTGTGGGTGAACAACATCATGGTCAGATACGAAGAAGACAGAGCCGTCGCTAGCAAAATAGTCGACTTCCAAATGTACAGTTACGACAGTCCCGCTGCAGATTTGTTGTTCTTCCTATGGACGAGTGTCGAAACGACAATTCTTCAAGTGCATTTTGACGATTTCATCAAATATTACCACAATGTCTTCATCGAAACGTTGGAATCTCTCAAATGCGATACCGTACCTTTCTCCTACGATCATTTTTTGGACGAAATGGCAGCCACTGTGGACAGAGAACTAGCGCATAGTATTTTCATGTTGGCTTTTATAGTTCACGGGCAGAAAGGCGGTCTGCCAGCGGGGGATGATCCTTCTGGACCACCAAAAATGGAGGAAGCTACGATCGAAGTCAAGACCAAAGAAAAAATTTGGTGGATACTCGAAGAATGTGAGAGACGAGGTTGGCCGAGTTTATGAATGTTTATAGTTTTTAAAACTTCTATAGTCAGACAATTATTTTTAAGAAAAATGTGTGGAAAATTCATTAAAATATCTGTGCTAATGATTAGGAATGTTGATTTGTTGAAACTTGAGCGAACGGTATCTCTTCGGGAGACCATTTCAGAGTTAGACCTCTAATGAGCTCCGTTAGGATCTGGAGAAAAAATAATAAAAAAGTTGGCACAATCAATTTTGTTATTTTCATGAGAAATTTTGTATTCCTCAAGAGAAATTCTTAACATAATTAAAAAAGCACAGTTAGTTTGTCCATAGTGTCTGCAAAAAGCTTCCCCATTTTAACACTTTAACCACAATAGACACAGGCTTGGACAGGGTTACCACCAACCTTTTCTTTGTGAATTCTAAGACATTTTCAGGTATTCCTTAACTGAATTAATAATATTCCATGACTGATTTGATGAATTAATAATATTCCATGACTGATTTGATGAAGCAGACGGTTGCATAAAACATATGAAAACACATTAAATGTAAAAAAAAAATGTTTTCTGTAATACTAGATACTTCCTAAAGTTGTAAAGAAATATGGAGAGTGAACGAAGAAAATATTTCATCAAATTTCCTGACTATCAAAGAGGAAATTTCACTTACTTTTCTTAAGTTTGCCAGGTTGGTGACAACCCTATTGAAACAAAAAGGGTGAAATTAGTTATTTCCGTCAAAATGTAAACTTTATATCAACTGGCTGTTCCTTCAAGAGCAATACTCAAGAACCTCAGAGGGGTAAGCAAGAGAAGACAAAGACCGTTTCAACGTAGTACGTACTATCCCAATGGCATTGAATACATTATTTTTCCAATACAAAAGGTCTTGAATTAAAATAGAGGTGGCATTGTATATCACCGAGAAGATTTGACAATCTTTTTTCACAGGTTCTCGTTTCTACGAAAGGAAAAATTCAAATGTGCTGAAAAGAAACATCGTGGCAGCCAAGAAAAAGTTAATTGGTCTTCTTGAATATCTGCAGGCTGTATGCCTCAGGAAACACCTCCCGATGCAGTGAGTTCCAAAGCTTTGCCATTCATTAGAAGAATAGGTCCTGGAAAAGAGATGTTCGACATGTTTCCAAAGTGACGACAAATGGATGTGAGGACTGACTATGAAGGGTCAGTGTCGATGGGATCGCTAACGGTAGAACGATTGATAATACTTGAGAAGAGCGCTCATGAAAATATCTGTCAAACAGAGACAGATTGACAACCTTCTTGAGATATTCCGAAGAAGTGAGCGAGCTTTTGAACGAAGCATCATCGACATCAAAAAATTCAGTGTACCTATGCTTGGAAACGGTATTCTAGGATAGGTCGGATATGTGCCTCATATATCATAATCTGTTGACGAAAAGTACTCTAGCCCTTGGCACGAAGCAGACAACCTATAGTATTTGACGAGACTTTTGGCAATGGTCCTCACATCGTTTTTCCATAAAAGGAAACTGCTGATGGTAATGATACCAATAATTGAAATTGAGGACTTCATTGGTATGGATACATCTTACATAATTAAGCTGGCCACTGTATGGTTGGCCTCTATAGAGAAAAATCAAGGTCGGATTTTGTTCACGTTCGTCCACGTTTTTTCTGGATTCACGACCTGATATCGGAGCTTTGGAAGAGTAAGCGATATGAAGGGTACCATCGTCCTTGCATTCCCAGCATAATGATCTCAGAAATAGTCTTGGCTCATTGTGCTGAATATCCAAAACAGAAACACATTTTTTTCCCTGGAAACTCTGAGAAAAAACACGCGAAAATCATCCCAGTCGCCTGAAGTGAGGAAGGGCTACGTTATGCTATTCGATGGTGAAGAAAAAGAGAAAAGAGTGAAGAGTCGGTTGTGGTCGGAGTTCCTGAGTGGATCACGAATTTCTATACTGTTTGGATCAAGATTAGTGGACAGAAAAATATCAAGTATATTGACATATTGGTTGTTGACATCCAGGAATGTGTGTGGGTAGCTCAACCAGCTAGCTGTTCTTTATTCAACGGATTTTGTTCTGTTTTTAACTTATCAGCTATGCTTTGGGTAATTTTGTTTCCAATTACATACTGAACGAATCTCTAGAAATTGATACATTCCCGAAATCTCACAAAATTGCAGTCATCAAACCACTTCGTAAGTCTAGGGATAGGCGTGAAGTTGCAAACTATAAACCCATATCGCTTCTCTCGTATATATAAAAAATGTCAGAGAAAATCATAAAACTCGGGATAACACGATTCATAAAAATATAACTTGATTTCCGAGAGGCAGTTTGGGTTTATGGATGGAAGATCAATTTAAGATGTTTTAGCTGAGTTAACAAGAAAATGATATACCGCTTTGTGTAAAGTACGGTTGTATTGACAAAAATGATTATAGTGTTGATGAAAATGTTCAGTATTTATATATTTAATTACATGTGTTGAGTAGTCTGTTTCAATGCTGTTCTGAATGACTGACCTGTTAGTAAATAACTGAATTTCCTTTTGTTGAAATTAAAATTTGCTGGAGCCCTGTATTCAATAACCATAAAATTGAAAATTTATCATTCTGTATACGAAAAAACTTAAGTCTTTTCGTTGATCTGGCTAAAGCGTTGGATAGGATGAGCTACCTGAACTTTCTAAAAAAAAATGGATTGGGGAAACGCGTCAGTTGATGGAAAGTTATTTGAATGCTCGAAAACAATGCATCTCTACAGATAATGTGACGAGCTTCTCTAAAGTAGACAGCGATGGAGTTCCGCGGGTTACAGTGCTTGGGCCTTTGTCATTCTTTATGAAAAATTCTCAAGCTGTGTGCATATATCAATATAATTGAATGAAGCAAAATTTGTATTTTGTGCAGAAATATATATAAAAGCTCTGCTGGACTCACTGGTAGTCACTAAAATAGCCTGCGAAAGCGCTAATGGCAAAAGTTCCAGAAGAAGCGCAAACGGAACGTTCGTACACACTTGAAAGTTAATTAGGCTTTGGACAGGGTCCTTGATCGAGTCACCCACACCGAATATATAAGATATAATAGTGTCGACAATGTTATAGAAGTGAGGAAGGACCGAGATTTTACCATTTTTCAGTTTTTAGGAAGGAATAGATTAGATTTAGATAGTTACGCGTTGAATGAAATTAGATTCATTTTGTGAATCTTAATGTTAATTTTGATTGAAACACTGAATTTTCTTCGATCATTGGAGGTAATTACCCCCATTACCCACCCCCATTTGTATACGCGCCTGGTCGAAGAGTTAAAAGTATTCAACCCATCAAAACAACGTCAAATTCACTCGACGCGCGTTTCTCCAACAAAGTTAGCATCTTCAAGAGCTGAACTATTCGTGTTTGGGTAATTTCTATTTCTTGAATTGTATTCACACCGAAGGTCCCGAATATTTATTTAGACGATAAAGTGTGGTTATGTTACTCAAGAAGGAATAAAGAAAGGTCTCCAAAGTTGACGTTGGCATGGGAAGCAATCGATTGAAGATATCGAGCAACATTGGAGGTAGACCACCTAAACAGGCCTCGGTCCTACCAAGGAAATCTCGAACCAGATCAGAGGTGCTTCTTGACAGCTCGCATTTTAGAAGAATAATCGTATCTTCACATTCTGAGTTACTGATAGCATGTCAATAACATGTAGAGCAAGCACATGAATGTGATGATAAGTACAGTTCAGCTATGTGAACATATGCAATTCTAATTTATTGTGCGAACGTGCCTTATCACTGGATATATAGCAGACTATAGTCCCTTGAATGACGAATGCGCATTATGGGCTTGTATGTTTTCACGGTATCAGTTATGTTAGTGCAACTGTAGGGGGAGTGGGGGCAGATTGATTCACTTTTTTTTAAGAATTGAAAACTGGGTGATAGAGCTAGTTTGAAATAAAGTTTGATGCACCAATGCAGACACAATTTTATCTAGTTTCATGGTGTATTACAGTTTTTTTCATATGAAAAAGAAAAATGATCGAATATGTGAAAAACAGGATTTGTATCAAACCACCCCGCATACGGGGCGCATTGAACCACATTGATATTTCATATACTTTATGCAAATATAAGAATCTTAACGACTTCTTTCAGTGAATTCTCTTATAATAATTAAAGAAAAACACATTATCGCTCACCGATTTAAGAAGCTAACAAATTGCTGCTCATTTTACGTTATAAATCAAAGAAGTACCTAGTAGTTAAAAAACGAGTAATCAATGCTGCTCATTGTACATTATGAGAATCAAAGTAAAAAGAAAACCTAAAGAACGAAGCAGTTCGGTTGGTTCCTTTAGTAATATATGAGGTTTTGGTAATATGGTCAATGAAAACATAAGATGTCGATTTCTTTCTCAAGTGGGTTCAATCAAATTCGAAAAACTATTCAGAACTAGTCGAATCTGAGTCAAGTCCGCATCGACGCGATCTTTTCTCGCTATTTTCCTTTCGATAAGTCCAACCCAGTTGTTTTTTAACATTTTTCAATTGTGTTGCGTATTCTTTCATTTCTTTTTTTCTCTTCTTTCTGATATTGAAGCTCTGCAATTTATTTTATTCTGGTGTGTCTATAAAATTTCTTGATTTCCCATTTTTTCGGATATTGTTTTGGATTTTTTTTTGTTGGGCCTTTGGATATGGTCATTTAAGGTGTTATGATGACAGCCGAAGTGCATGGAGGTGTTGTGTGTAGTACACGAAAATTTAGATGATATCCTTCATTTGTAAAGGGGGCACATTGAAACACATCAAACCGCTCCATGCTCCATGCTTGTATCATTCTACCCCAACGTGTCGGTTTTTGTAAATATCTACCTCACGAAAAAACTATATAAGATCAACAAGTAACCTCTTATATATACCTTAATCAGACATGTACTTACATAAATACGAAGAAACCTAACAAAACAAATACGTAATTGACTGACTGATTATCTGAGACTCTCTAAATTTACTCAAACGGCTCTGAAATGCACTTGTATTGGTCAACAGCGAAATTTGCAGTGTAAACGACCATAGTTTCGCTGGTAATATTGAATCACTAGAGCCATCTATTGAAGGATAGTCACGTTTCTATCGCTGCTGTACAGTTCCAGTGAGTGGTAATGTATCAATGTGCCCCTTGCATCAATTTGCCCCCATTTCCCCTACATGTTATTGTTGCGAACGGTCAAGAATAGCAACCACCACAAGATGAGTTCACCTAGGAGAGCAGCAATATAACAGAGTCTAATTACACGCCGCGCCGCCTCTGAATTTTCTTTAATTGATAATGTCTGATGAGTAGATATAATATCAATAAAACCATATCGCGTCAATGTTAAGGTCAACAACTTAAACAATTTAATTTTCACAATTCGATATAAATGGGCAAACCAGGGAAAGTATTATCTCAGATCTAAAGTACAATCGGATAATTATTCCATTGTCTTATCATTGTTGAAATACGTTACATCACATAAAAAAAAAGAGAACTTGTCTCTTCATTATTATTGTAGTTACTAATTTTCGACCACGGATGTGAAGTTATCCACATCCACAAATGTACACTGAGAAGAAGTTAACTCGGATGGTAAAATTTTTCTTTCTTATTTGAATGATGAATTAAATATTTCTCAATGGCTCCATCACATTAAGAAGGTTGATTACCATGAGATATGGGTAATTTTTTATGCTATGAGAAATGGTGAAATGGGGGTGATATTATTTAAATGAATAAATTTAGTATTAAAAGGGCGTTGTAGAACATTTTTGATGGAAGATTTTTTTTAAGGCAGGTAGACTACATATTCGTAGGTATAAGAATTCATTTGTAGCACCGTCGGAGAGGGTGTGGTGGGGAGAGTTTGTCAAAAAAAATCTATTTTCTGGGAAAACGACATTGTAGAGTTTTTTGAATTGGATATTCTTTCAGAGGAGATCGAAATATATAGCTGAGGGCATATGAATTCATTTGTAGCCCCGTCAAAGGAGGTGTGATGGGGGAGAGTTATCGAGAAAAATCAATTTTCTGGGAAAACGACATTGTAGAGTTTTTTGGATTGGATATTCTTTTAGAGGAGGTTGAAATACATAATTGTGGGTATATGAATTCATTTGTAGCCCCGTCGGAGGGGGTGTGGTGGGAGAGAGTATGTCGAAAAAAAATCAATTTTCTGAGAAATCGACATTGTAGAGTTTTTTGGATTGGATATTCTTTTTCAGGAGATTGAAATACATAGCTGTGGGTATGTGAATTCATTTGTAGCCCCGTCAAAGGGGGTGTGATGGGGGAGAGTTGTCGAAAAAAAATCAATTTTCTGGGAAAACGACATTGTAGAGTTTTTTGGATTGGATATTCTTTTAGAGGAGGTTGAAATACATAGCTGTGGGTATGTGAGAGTTACTCTCTCCCCCATCACACCCCCTTTGACGGGGCTACAAATGAATTCATATGCCATCAGCTATGTATTTCAATCTCCCGAAAAAGAATATCCAATCCAAAAAACTCTACAATGTCGTTTTCCTAGAAAATTGATTTTTTTTGACAAACTATCCCCCACCACACCCTCTCCGACGGTGCTACAAATGAATTATTATACCTACGAATATGTAGTCTAGCTTCCTTGAAACAAATCTTCCATCAAAAATGTTCTACAACGCCTTTTTAATACTAAATTTATTCATTTAAATAATATCACCCCCATTTCACCATTTCTCATAGCATAAAAAATTACCCTTATACTCATATCCCATGGTAATCAACCTTCTTAATGTGATGGAGCCATTGAGAAATGTTCAATTCATCATTCAAATAAGAAAGAAAAATTTTACCAACCGAGTTAACTTTTTCTCATTGTACATTTGTGGATGTGGATAACTTCACATCCGTTTTTCGACCTAGGCGGTTTCTTGTAGTTTTAGCTATTACGCTTGTATACTATCAGTTAATCTCATGCTTATCTCCTGAACTGTACCTTTTTTTGAAAGTCGTGTGGTGTGAATCAAATTTGCTTCGAAATGAGATTGAAATCGTGTTTGTAAGTCATATGGTTACCGTGATAACGGCTCTAACTAGTTGGATCAAATTTGAACCACATATTGAATAATAGAATACCTAGAACTGATCCCTGGGTTACCCATGTATAATAGTGTGAAAAAAACAATATAATTCATTACTTCCTATTGCCTGAGTAACTTTAGATCAGGTAACGTGAGCACCTATGAACCATAATAGTGCAGCTTTAGGGTCGTACAGATTTTATTTGAGAGTGCAAACTGCGAACAATTTAGTTTGTTCCAATTTGGTTTACGTATTGTCCTTTCAGTATAAAATAGGTATCCGATTTCTGAAATACACTCTTTCTTCTCGAATAACAGGGCATTGATGAATTATCCTCTGTGAAATTTACCTTATAGTACAGCTCCCAGAGAAAAAAATCACTAAAACTGTAAAAAAAATTGAAACTCTTTGAAATTTGGCATGGAAGTAGTATTTTAGACAAGAAAGAGATAACTGATGAGTTCCCCCGCCTCAGCGGTCGATGGGCCTGGAAAACGCGATCTGAAATAATTTTCCGCGCTTCTCTGGATTTATCTCGGAAAATTCGATGATTTCGAGAAAATCCCAAGAGAGAAAAATTGAAGCCCATCAAAATTTCCCCAAAAAAGGCCTCTTGAGGTTTTTTGAGAAAATGAACAGGTTCGCCGAAAATTGCGATAAAATGCAGAGTCACAGATCATTACTCGAACCCCCGAAATTTCCAACTCCGAGGAACGTTTTTGATATTCTCAGACAGATAACTCAGGATCTACTGAACGGATTTTCAAAAATAAAAATGAGTTTTGAAGGGGAAGTTCTGAGCTTTCAAGATTTTCTATTCAGATATAGATATGTACTACTGTATAGCAAATTAACATGATAGTTGAGAAACAAAAATCTATTTTCGAGTGTATTATAATAAAAGGCTGTAGATTATAAAGGACGCAGTATCTCATGCTCTTTTTCAAGGATGTTGAAGTTAATATCTTGTACTTTGATTCCTGCATAATCAAAATCTCACAAATACATTTCAAATTGTCAGTAATCCGGAACAGTTTTTTAGGTTACCATTTTTTCAAATTCCGAGTGGCTTATCAGTGCGAAGGAGGTTCCCGAAAATTCTAAAAAAATTTGAGAATGAGGACAATACCTCAAAGTTTTGAAAAAAAAATTAATATCAAACTTAATTGCTGAATATTCCGAGAATTTAAATATTATTTCGTAGTTTCGGGGAAATTTGGAACTTTTTCTTATTTTCAAGATTATTCTCTAAATACTATTCTTTGGGGAATACTGCCAGTCGGAATTGAAAGCCTACTTGTTGCTCTTTCATTACCATATAGTGAGATGTGCCCATATTCTTTCCTCTATAAAAGGCAGGTGCTTCTTTTCAATGCCTCGCATGCCTCGCGCAACTGATTTTCAAAGAGCTTTCGGAACGCGGCTCTACGAATGCTGCTGATGCAGCAGCAGTAGACTCTGCGTCAGTGAGTAGTATAAAGTAAGCTGTGGTGTGTTTACTCGACTCGACTCCAAAATGCATGGATAACAAACTGTGGAAAACTGCGTTAAGTTTTAAGTTTTCATAACCCTTTTTTATTCGAAATATTATTTTATGGGCTTTTTGACATCGAACACCCCATACTCACTACCTTCTTAAATATTCAATTGTTCTTGCGGAAATTCTCACTTGATCTCAAATATCTTGCAGTGGACGAATAGAATTGCTCATATCTAAAAAATGCATCGTATGGCACCTGGGAAATTCATTATACACTCCAGATGCACTCCAGTTAACCTTTAAAATATGCTCAGAGTCAATTCCAAGTAATGAAATTTTATGAAAAATTAGGGGCATGACCTTAGGAACTCCTTAATGCCTGAAAATATTACTGTATTTTATTAGTTCTTACACAGAAGTTGGTTTTTTGGACAACCAAAAAAAAATGTTTTTCTTCGCGTTTTTCCGGCGAAACCCTTGATTTTCTTGAAAAAACTCAAAAGACCTTTTTGTGGTAAATTTAATGTACTTCAATTTTGATTTTTCAATATTTTCTCAAAATGCTTATATTTTCCGAGGTAATGCCGGAAAAGCGCGGAAAATGACTTGAGATTGCTTGCCAGGCCCATCGACCGCTAAGGCGGGGGAACTCATCAGTTATCTATTTCTTGTCTAAAATACTACTTCCATGCCAAATTTCAAAGAGTTTCAATTTTTTTTGCAGTTTTAGTGATTATTTTCTCTGGGAGCTGTACTATTATGCAAGCAACGAAAGCAGTGGAAAGAATGACAAAAGTGGATCTACTCATCAGGTCTATGTACTTATTTGTGTTATCCATATAATTCCGCAATCAGCGATTGCAAAACTGTAAATTGCAAACCACACATGTATTATGCTCGCGCATCCAATTTAGTTGAAAACCTACCATCTAGTGATCGCAAGCCAAAAATGTTATTGTAGTTTGTTGATTCGAAAGGTGTACAAATTAAGGTTAGTTTGGATGAAACTTCCTGTTTGATTGATCGTAACTGCTGCGGATCAGATGGGTAATTCCTGATCTTGAAATAGTTAGCAGCGTTATCCACAAAATATTTTCGTGCCAATCTGAAAAGGGTGCTCAAGTTTTAATATATACCGGGTGACCACGAGGTGAGGTACGCCCCCCCCCCCAATTTTTCCATAGTTTTGAAGATAAAGATTTCAAATTGGGTATGTCGCTATAGTACTTGAATACGCCTCTCTGAATATTCACCACATCCGGTTCAACCGCAAGTGACCCCAGATATTTTTTTCAAATGACACCCTGTATACATATTTTTTCATTACCCGAAAGAGCACGCCATTTGTGATAACACTGTTCCTCAAAATTGAAAATCGGTTGAAAAATGGCGGAGATACACTTGCTTGTTCAGTCAAACAAAGTTGGCCATGAAATTCAAACTTAAATCATCACAACTGACAAACGACATCAGAAGTTATCAGAGGAGGCTTCGAAGTGCGACACAGTTGAAAACTGAGTTTCTCGTGTAATTGCAGCTCCCATATAATCCAACAATTATCAAAAATTTCCTAAAAACGGAATAGTACCCATAAAGAAATGCTCACAACTGCTATTTCTTCGTCATGATGAAAAATGATTAATTATCAGATCACTCGTGTGAACAATTTTGAAGAATTCCGAAAGAAATCGCATATACAAAATATTTTATCATGAGTGTTCTCCAAATTAGATTTTCTTCAACGAAGGCGTTGACTTCTTCATTGTGTAACTTTTGCAAATTTGAAAACTGAGAATATATTACCTGATATCTCACTCATATGGCCAATTGTGGTGTAGAAAATTTCAGTAAAAAGAATTAAAATCTTCTTCGAAACGCAACGAGACCGAAATCCAAATCATATCACCTTCTTTCTCCTCTTAAATTTTTTACCTTCAATACAAACATTAGAAAGAAGCCTACAGGGGAATGCAACATTGTATAACACCCATGCAAACTGGTTGGGATTAAATTTCTACATTAAATGCAGAAATTGTATTTCTAACCGTCTTCAAAATTTGATGAGACCGGGGCCAATATAGGTACGCAATTCCTTATTTTTTGCCTTCTGATTTTCTAACAATAACACAAACAGCGGATATAATGATACAGGGGTGATTGACATTACCTTCGACCTATGTGAATTGATTGTGATGTGAAATATTATCTGATATATATTTATATTATTTCGCAATGTTCATCAAACTTGATCTAAAATGCATCGAAAATCAACTGAGAAAATATTTCAACTGTGTTCAATAATTGATGAGACCGATAACCCCTAGATTAGTGAAAAAATCTTGGAAAAATATTTTTAACCACCTTCAAAACGTCACGAGAACAATAGGATTTAAATTTCACCTTTGTTTAGCCCTCTGATTTTCTAACTTCTGCACAATCATTGAAAATAATAAAAAAGGGGGCATTAAAGTATATTTTACCCTCAGGATCTGAAAAGAACCTAGAATTTCCTAGGAAAATATTTTTGATCCTCTTCAAATCGTGATGAGAACGAGAGAATTGAAATTTCACATTTTTTCACCCTCTGATTTTCTAACTTCAGCACAATCGTTGAAAATAATAAAAAATGGGTGTATTAAAGTATATTCTACCCTCAGGATCTCAAAAAAACCTAAAAGTTTTTAGGAAAATATTTTTGATCTTCTTCAAATCGTGATGAGAAAGAGAATTGAAATTTAACATTTGTTTTACCCTCTCATTTTCTAACTCCAGCACAATCATTGGAAATAATAAAAAAGGGGAGTATTGAAGTATATTCTACCCTCAGGATCTGAAAAAAACCGAAAATTTCCTAGGAAGATATTTTTAATCCTCTTCAAATCGTAATGAGAACGAGAGAATTGAAATTTCACATTTGTTTTACCCTCCGATTTTCTAACTCCAGCACAATCATTGGAAATAATCAAAAAGGGGTATATTGAAGTATATTCTACCCTCAGGATCTGAAAGGAACCGAAAAATTCCTGGAGAAATATTTTTAATTCTCTTCAAATCGTGATGAGAACGAGTGAATTGAAATTTCACATTTGTTTTACCCTCTAATTTTCTAACTCCAGCACAATCATTGGAAATAATAAAGCATACTGAAACAGAATTACCCTAGTATATTGAAACAACATCCATGTAATCACAAAATTATCGGAATTATGAGTGAAGTGGGTTTCAAAAATGAACGTTAGTTACTCTTTTGTAGACCAAATATCATAATCCATACTGAAATTTTCATTCACCCGAATTTATAGATAGGAAACTGATTGTAGTAGGTCAGAAAAATATTTCGAGTGAACATTGTGTGGGTATACAAAATTTGACTCGAACTTATAACAGACCTGATCCATGCTGTTACGAATCTGGTGAAGATAGTCTGCACTCTAAACACTTGTCCCAGGACTTATTTGATTATGAACCAAAATTTGGTCATTAACGAAACAAATGAATTCCTTCGATGCTGTGTCATGCATGAATAGGTGTTCTGGTACAAAGTCGGAAACGGACTGCCTCCGATGGTCCACACCTCAGCTATACGATTACTACTACCTAGCTCTTGAGAATGCTGACTTTGTTAGCGAAACGCGCGTCGAGTGAAAGTGACGTAGTTTTGGTGTTTTGGGTAGCTTCTATTTCTCGAATTGTATTCACACCAAAGGTTCCAAACATCATTTTATGCGTTTGCATCAATTTCGATTTTCCGCTTCGATAATATTACTTGCAAGGTATTGGATCTGAATCCAGATTGATATTCCATGTTTATCTTCGATATCAACAATAAAACATTATTCAGCAGAAATTAATATTTTCCGAAATTCCGAAGAATTAAAAAAATGGGTTGAATAAGAAAACGCCGACACTGATAATCATTTTGAAGCCGATTACTTGTCACCTCGTCCCTGTTGACTTAGCACCAAAATTTCCAAAAACTTTCAGTTACCCTCACAAACTGCGATGACCTTGGAATAACAAATATGATAAAACAATTACTTATCGCCTAAAATAAATATGTATGGTTTTGTAATTAATATCAAATCATACTGTGCCACACTCCAAATAATCTATCTTATCTCTACATGTTCGTTGGCCTCAACTTTGCTTATAACATTTTTTATATTTCAGTAATAACTACCTATCAGCGGTGATAATGTCGATACCAAAATTAAGAAATTTGGAAGAACTGATAACCAACCACATCGACAAGAAGAAAAAAATAGTAGAAACCAATATCACCAGGCTGACACCGCCCGGAGAAAATTATGGAAGTGAAATACTAAAAGTCGATGTCGTTTTGAACGATGAAATTACTAAGAAAGCGGAAAATCTGAGTGTAGTGGCGAAACTCATCCCAGAGTTCGAGTACTATCAGCTTATTTTCAACATCCAATGGACTTTCAGAAACGAAAGGAAATTTTACGATACCATAGTGCCATGTTTACAACTATTCCAGAAGGAACAAGGCGCCCAAGATGTCATCGAATTCTTTCCGAAATATTTCGGAGCAAGGTATAATTTGGAAGACGCTGAAGAAAAAATTGATGGAAACGCTGTGCTCCTTTTAGAAAATCTGAAAGTTAAAGGTCGGTTTTCCCTATTTGTTGCATCAAAGTATTACTCTAGATTCAACAGGATGTGGGTTATGAGGTTCAAAAAACAGTTCGTTTTTGTCGTAAATCCTAAAAAAGTTTATACATCCTTTTGAAATATAACATCGAAATGTTGGCGTACATTTGTATATATTTCATATTTTTTAGCAATTATGTTTTACTTATATCTAACCTTGCTATCCTGAACAATTCAAATTCTCTATTATTTACTCCTATTACTATTGTATAACCTTTTTATAGACTTTCACACATATACTTATATATACAGAGGTCCTTAATACGTAACCATTTCAGTGGATGGACAGTGGATGGACAGTTCCAAAGTAGGTACTAAACTGTAAAACACATGACTGATTTGATTCATCTGGTCCATAAGGTAGAAACTGCCCATAGACAAGCTCTTTGAGAACTTTTTTGGGACATTTCCATATGACTAAGTAAATCTGTGCAGTCTAATATCTACTTTTGTCCGTGTTTTTTTATTGATTAATTACTACCTCCTAGGATTTTAAATATGTGTAGATTAAGTGATTTTAAACATTTCTTACCCGTAATTTTATATTTATACTTCTGTTTTTTTAACCTTCACATACAGGCCATATACAAGCATCTGATCCATGGTCGTTACCAAGATCAATATACCTAATCAAAAACACAATCATTTTTGCTTCTGTGATGATTCGCTTATTCACTGAATCAATGTACTTGTACCTATTTGCTATTTTTTACTGTAAATCTCTTTAAGTGAATAAAATTATTATTATTATTAAATGTACACAATATATGGAAAAACTCTATTTTAGTTATTGGTGAAATTATCAGCTGGTTTTGTTTGAAATTGATAAGAAACGAAATTTGACTTGCATCCTCTATTTCATAATCGCTTTACGATTTCATTCGTCGTGCAATTCGTTTGCTCGTGTATACTGTACAGTTTGTAAATAATATTAAGGCGCGTATCCACTAGAGCATTCGTTCCGCATGAGCACCGAATGAGCACATGAACTGCTCGGTTCAAACTCAATCTGCTCGATTCAAGCTCAGGCTGCATCAGGCTGCATCAGGCTGCATCAGGCTGCACCAGGCTGCACCAGGCTAAGCATTCGCTCATTCGGTGCTCATGCGGAACAAATCCTCTGGTGAATACGAATCTTTAATCATACTGAGAAGCGAAAAAAAAACGAATTGCATTTCAAAATCTAATTAGTTTGTTACAATCTATGTTTTTCCACAGGTTTCACCACGGAAAACCGAAAAATTGGCTTCGACCTGCCAACAACTAAATTGCTACTCAAGGAAATAGCAACATTTCACGCAGTCCCATTAGCTCTGAAGCTGAAACACCCACTAATTTTCGAAAGCAAAGTGAAACCACACATGGCCGCCTTCCAGCCCGAAAGTTTGAAGCCAACTTCAGAAGAGATGGAGTCATTTTTGTTGGAGGTAATAAAGGATTCAGAAAACTACGCTCGGTACGTACCTCAAGTGGAAAAATCCCTCGAGATATACGGGAAACGCCCAAAAACGTTCAGAGAACCCTATTCCACGTTGATTCACAAAGATTTGTGGGTCAACAACATCATGCTCAGACACGAACATGGACAAGTAGTCGAGTGCAAGTTCGTCGACTTTCAAATGTATAGTTATGACTCCTCTGCAATGGATTTGTTCTTTTTCCTTTTCACGAGCGTTCGAAAAAACGTACTAGCAGGACACTTGGACTATTTCATCGAATACTACCACCAGGTCTTTGTTGAAACTCTGAAGAGTCTTCAGTGCGATACAACTCCATTCACCCACAAACTGTTCCTAGAGGAAATGGCCACCTGCGCAGAAAGAGATTTGGGCCATACACTTTTCATGTCCACTTTTTTTATAATTGGACTGGAGGGTGGTTTGCAGCGTCCGGATCCTACGAAACCACCAAATATGGAAGGGGCTGCAATATCAGACGAGAACAGAGAGAACATTTTTTGGGTCCTAGATGAATGCAACAAAAGGGGTTGGTTGAATTTTTGATGAAAATCGCTATAGAATGAAGTAAATGAAAGGCGTGATAGGTATTAAAATAAATATTTTGTTCCTCATTTAGAATTTTCTTTTTGAAATCATCCAGAAAAATATACCGGGTGGCAGCTATTGGGATCACCCTCGTACCTTTTGTATTGATGGATTTTGATGAAATATTTTTGTTTAATTTAATCAATCTATTTAATTTAAAATAACAACTTTCTCAAATGAACGATTTAACATGGCCGACTTCCAGTTTGTTCGGAAATGACCACACATTTTTTTGAGTTGTACTTCCCTTCTTACGAAAAGGTTGAAATCGATATATGATATAAATAAAATACTGTTTTTCAATCCCCCAAAGCTTGAAATTTTTCTTGTTTTTTATTTTTGAGATATTTAATAAGATCACTTTTTCATGCACGGTAGGTATATGAAAGCAATACAGAAATGTATCTGAAATATACTTATATAATGAACCGCTTTTAAGACTCGTTAGAAAAACGAAACACTTATTTTTCATTCAGAAAATAAATTACTAGGTATCAACAATTTTGATCAGTTCTTCTTATGTTTTGTTCTCGAGTTATTCAGTACGAACTGCCAATATGGAAAGGTTGAGCTACCCACCAGGCGCGTCCCAGGTGGCGAATGAGGAACGACCGGGGCCCCCACAGGCCCTGGCCAACGATAGTTATAAGTAGAGTGCGGGGGCCTAAAAACACCCAAATTTATTTGCGAAAGCATCGCCGCGGACCAGCTCACTATTCAAACCATAAATCGCTTGTGACGCAATGACCCATGGGACACCTATTGTCCGCCAGTACATGTCACAGGGAACACAGAAGTCCTGGCTCTACCACTCGGACTGCGTATTTGGGGCACTTTAAAATCACCCCTCCCTTAATCTCAATGTATTAGGCACGCCGAAGGGATGAAAGGTTGAGGGGTACAATAACTAACCCGAGAATACTCGGGGAACCAGGCAAGTTTCATTTAACCTTTCGAACTTGTGGGGGTCCAAGGTCCAAGGTCCAAGTTCCAAGGTCCAAGGTCCAAGGTCCAAGGGTCCACATCCGGTGGGCCCTCCAAGGGCCCACAAATTGCCCTACACTATTGAAGGGCTTCTTCTCGGAGTTCCCCAATATATTTTATTTTTCCTTCCCTCAAACGCGGATGGGCTCCAATAAAGGATCCTCGGCAACCCTACCCCACAATCTCCCCGACGCCAAAAGTGGTGGGCTCATATCCAGAAACCACCATTCCTCCTCCTCCTTCTTGGGGTCCGCCACTCCCGTTCCGACGGACTCTACTTTGGATGCATAACGGGCCCGACTGAAAGGCCTACATGCCCATGGTTTTGTACGCCCAAAAACCGCTTCCAATCATCATCATATTTCATCATATTGAGTACGAAGAACATAACGTTTTCACGTCTGAGCAGTAAACTTGAAGTGTTTGGCAACACTGCGCTTCCAGGAAAAAAGCAAGTACGCTGTAAAACGAAGAGGAAGATGGAAATAAGCTGGATAGAACTTGTTCAGGTGCTGCTTCGAAATAACAGGCAAGGAGTCTGATGGTGGATTTATGATGAGTTTTAGGTCGCAAGTAATAAGTCAGAAGTTAAGTAAGAAGTCGTAAAAAGTTTAATGATTGGTTTTCAATAGGAGCGTTCATGAACGAGTCATAAGTTTCTAGTCATAAGAAAAGTTGGCCAACTTTCATCTCTTACGATTAAAACTTATGACAAATTTTCAACACGCATGCGGAAATAAAAAAGAAAAGGAAAAGCAAAAGGAAATAACGTTCTGTAATTGCTGTCAATCTGTCGTCAGTGTCATGTGTCATCCATCAAGAAGAAATGTTGTATAGTGCTGTTTTTTTTGTTGTTATTTTTGCTGTGATTAGTTATTATAAATTATGCTTACCTATTTCAATTAATGTGATATTTTATATTTTTACGATTATCAATCATGGACATCGACCAGAGCGGCTACGCGAAAACGACCAATGACAGAATACCTACCTCATGATAATTACAGTCTCAACTTGTTCATTAATGGTAATTTGTTTCCTTACGACTTATGACCATTACTTAAAACTTCTGACTTATTACTTACGACCTAAAACTTCATCATAAATCCATCATGAGACAGAGATTGCTGTGATTGCCGATTCGTTTTTCTTTCTTTTTTTTTTGTATATCGACCGGTTTGAAAAGTCGAAAATAAGTTTTATTTTTAACATTGACTCATCATCACCAAAACGTGAAGTAATGGATTATTCCTCATTTTCTAATTCATTTGTAAATTTTATTTATGGAAATCTTTAATTTAGAAAAAAAACAGAATCCTCAATATTCGATTTTTATAATCAGAATTGCAACGCGTCTTGTGTTAAAAATAGTGGTTTGGTGTTGGGATAAAACTCCAGCATATCAATTTCTTAACTTGAGAATTATTAATTTTTCTTTAAAAAAAACACCATCTTTGTAAGAAACAGGTAACGCATATCAAATTGGAGCACACTGTTCAGATATCAGGTTGGAAATGAATCAGTTAAGACCATATTTTTTTCGTTCGATTTTGCACTAGCGAAAGGTATGGAACAAGTTTCAATATGGATCACAGCAGAACAGTTATCTACACTTGCGATCATATCATCGATCATCGAAGATAAATTATTATGCGTTATATCAACAAGACTCCGTGGCGCAACGGTAGCGCGTCTGACTCCAGATCAGAAGGTTGCGTGTTCAAATCACGTCGGGGTCAAACTTTTTTCGCGTTTTTTTTTTTTGGAGTTGATTTATTTCAAGCAGACACTCCGCACTACAATACTAACAGCACAAATGAATATTCTATTCAACTGAGGATCCTTCATTTACATTTTAACTCATGTATAAAAATCGCACATGCCACAGTGCAATTGTCACTTTGACAGGGCAAAAGTTAACTTTAACTTTTACAACGAAAAATACACTAGGGGTTTTTTCATTTATTCATTTGTTTATCAATTGTCGCGGTGTTGGTTGCCAAAATGAATAGTTCGGTGTCGTGTTTTTTATAGTTGACAGTTATTCTCGTCGAATTACAGGCAAACAGTTTCTCATTAAACAACCCAAATTTTCCCGATAAAATACAAACCACTTGTGCAAATTTAATTGAATATATTGCTGCTAATGTTGATTGCCCAATTTCGCTTATAAACACGTTACTTCACAAATTCGCCATTCCGAATCCAGGATAATGAATTCTTTTCGTACGCTCTATTATCGAAGGAATCTTACTCAATTCTCCATCGAGAATGGACGGCAATTAAACTTTCGAAATGGAAATTACAAACAGCAATTAGTACATTTTCATTAGTCCCTCAAAGGGGTATCGATGTTGCCGCTAAACAACAAAGCAGCTTTCTGTCATTGTGCAGACGAAATTCGATTCTCCCGTTCCCAGTTCATTATAATCCCAGATGACAGTGTCGTACGAAAAAAAGTTTAGTAGTTACCAAACGATCAAAGCATTCTACAAGTAAACTAAAAAAAATACCCCAAATCAAGTGTAACGAACTGGAGCCAGAACTGTAGAGATTGGTCCCGTCTAGATAGGAACCGCGGAATAACGATGATCGAAGCTGTTCTATATGACGATCTTTGGAGTTATAGCGGGTTATAGAAGACTCGAGATCTATAGGGAAGATCTCTGCTGCTGGGTATGGAAGCAAAGTGCGTAGCTAAGGAGATAGAGTTGAATTCACAATTGACAACTTAGCTGAGTATAGAGTTGCATATTAAGCAGTATCGGTACAAGATATTGAGTTTGCGAAAATAAATAAAACAAATTGTTATATTTTAACAGCACATATAAGTTAGCTGAACAGAGTTGAGTGCATTTTCATTGAATATAATTGGTTTCAGAAGTGAGATTTGAAAAAACGAAGTGGACAGTCGCCCCATTGCAGAATAATAAACTTTTTGTCGTAAAACAGTCTGATATCTCGTGAAACAAATAATTGTTCATTGTTCACCGGCACCAGAAAATTGCGCTTGTGGACTTAAAAGATTTTAGGCATGAGTTGGAATAAATCTAAAGTTAATGAATAGCTTTTAGTGTTAAAAAATCTCGAAGGTCAAATAGCATGCTGAATAGAGAAACTCCAAGAATTTGACTTCGAAATCGTTCATTGAATGGAAGTAGTTATAAGAATACAGACGCCCTATGGCGGAGGGCATGCCCAGGTGACAGATGAGCAGAACATGCAGAATGCAGCAAGATCCAGTTTGACCAAGAGACATATCCAGATCTTGGTATAGTCATCGACTGGAAGAAGAGATATCGAAGACGATCATCTGCCACCTGTTGAATCCTACTGGCCACAATGCAGACGCGAATCCAGAGGGGAAATAGGGGCAATTGACTCACGACCAAAGTACTTACTTTTTTTTACTGAATTAAAATGTTTGTACCTGTTTACAAGTCAACAGAAATTCAGAGAAATTCAAATATTTTTAGTACCAACGCATAAATTTCGGGTCCAACCCGCTACAGGAAATGTGTTGAATATTAAACATACCAAAGACAAGAACCATATCTCTGCATTCACAGTCCAATGGAATGATGGAGTGGATGAACAGAAAGGTATTTGACATGAAATTTATGCATAAAAACTTAAAGTTATGGACAAGTGACATCGAAATATAGAAAAATTCCGTCAAATATCTTGGACGGGATTATTTCATTCACTGCCGTAGGAGATTGATATTTTAGTCCTACCTCCTTATGTGGTGATAGTTATTTAATCAATTAGTATATTATTGAAGGTAATTACTGATTTTAATAGGGGGTAATTGTCCATGTCGAAATTTTCATTGAAAAGGCAGTGAAAAAACCGGTTTATAACATTATCTTATGTTCTATGTGGATAAATCAGATTTTCTTGAAAAATATCCAACCATGCTTCCGTACTAATTGTTATGGGCTCTGACTAATTTTATGTTCCTAGTCAAAGGACATCCGATGATAAATTACCAGTAGAATTTACTCGATACGTTTTGGAAGTGTTCTTCAAGTGTTGTAATGTTTGCTAGCCAACGCAATGAGTCCAGCCGAATGTATCGGTCACTGTAAGTGACAATACGAAGTACTTTGTTTTGCATCCCCTCCAAATACAGAACAATGGGCAGAGTAAGTGATTACCGATTCAATCACTTTTTTTGTAAATTAGTACCTTATTTTCCAATGCTAGCTTGGATCCCCTCACTATGAACTCCTCTTCACTGCAACACTAGGTTTCAGGGTCAGTATCTCCGCTTGTTTAAGGCACTGGCTTGTTTAAGGCAATTTTGATACTGATTATCAGTTCTAATCATCTAAAAAACAGACTGTTTCGTTCCTGTAAACGAATGAATATCGTAAAATGGAAATCAGCCCAGCACCATTCGTTTCAGATTCAATGTGGCAATCTTGGACGGTTTTTAAGAGAACCAGAGAGAATAGTAGAAGAAAAGCAAAATCAACCGAAAACACATTCGTGAGGCCCCAACTAGAAGAAACACTCGTAAACTATAAATGAAATCCCTGTCGCCAACTCACATCTACAAAAACTCCTTTAACATGCAATAACCCAACGTAATTCCACGCTAGCTGGGAAATTGGAAACGATTCGTTGGAATTCCGTTCCCAATTCCATTCGAATGCATATTGTGACCGCTTTGTTCTATTTTTTGTTTATAGGCCAGTAGATATAGAGAATCAATCAATTCGCAATAACTCCAAAAGTTTTCAAACACAAGGCCGGGAAAGGTTTAAAAACAATTTAAAGAATTTTCAAAAAAATTCCAAAAGTTCTGCAATCTTTTACTTTTACCGGAACATGTTTATTTATGTATATTTTTTTTATTCTTGTTCATTTTTTCAATCAAGGTGTTCTCGGAATAAGTTGAAAAGTTTTGAAACTTTTACCCTCGAAAAAATTGCAAAATTTCTGCAAATCGACCGAATGAAATAGTTTACTGATTAATGACGCAATTTATATTTGCATCCAGATCCGAAATGAGGAAATATTTTAATCAAAAAGATAATTACCGTTGTTGCTTCCTCATGGTAGCAAGATTTATAATGGCAAAAAAATAAATCATACCTCAACAGATTGTCAGTAGACTATGATTGATAATACATTTGAAAAAAAATCTGTGAAATGGTTAAGATTTCATAAATTTTTGATTTCGTGTTTCATTTACTAAAACGAATCTAACAAAGAAAATATGTTCCCTCATTTTTTGCAGAACTTTTGAGATTATTTTCCAGTTTGAAAACTTTTTTCGAGAGTAAGTAAATCCAAAAAGTCCAAATCACGGGAGGTTCCGGATCGCGTGTGAGGTTGCAAATTTGAACTAGGATGTCTTGGTCTGGTCTTGATACAAGACTTAATAAATCTTCTCAAGGCCAAGACCAAGACCAAGACTTGACTTTCGAGACCAAGACCAAGACTCTCGCAAAATTTTGAGTTGATGTGCCCCGCCGCGCCACCTGTCATAATATCCCCATATTTTTTATTTCAAAAAGTAGTATCGGTGAAACCCTCGAAACGGTTTTTTTATGTTTCTACGTCGAACCGGTCCAAAGTTAACAGGGGGGGGGGCTATCCAGGAAAAAAGTACTCACTTTTTTCCCGGTTGTCGGGAAAAAATGTAATTTCATGAAAAATTATATTTTATTAACTGTCAACAGAGATAAAATGCCAAACTTTTTTTCCGTCACAGAAAAAACTATTTTTTTTGGTTTATTTTATATTTTTTGACATATATCATATATGTATGTCAAGTTTGATTTTTATTTTAAATAAATCATCCTATATATATATATATCCTATATTTTATTTTATTATTATTCTATACCTATCTTCAACTGTTTTTGTGACAACTGAATTGAATGATTCCAATTTCTAGGCGCATTTTGATCCAAGACCAAGACTATCACGACCAAGACTACCAAGACAAGTCCATGACTGAGCCAGTCTTGTCCTGGTCCTGAAACATCAAGACCGATTACAAGACCACGACTATATTTATTTTTCGAGACCAAGACCAAGACTGATTAGTTTTGGTCTCGCGAAGCCCTAATTTGAACAGTTCCATGAATTCCAAAATAAAACCATCCGTTCGATTTGGCATGAAGTTCCGGATCGTGTACAAGGTTGCAAATTTGTGAATACATCAGAATAGATGTTTGAAAACTTTTGTAATTTTTCCGAGACCAGCTTGATTAAACAAATGACTACTAATAAAAATAAATAAATAAACATGTTCCGGTCAACGTGAAAGTTTGCAAATCTGTACAACTGCTCGGAAGATTTTCCAATATATCTGTCAAGTTTGCAGAACTTTTCAATTTTTTTTCTTGTGGTATATTAAAGAAAAAAATTAGTATTCAATAAAAAATTGGTTGCCAATTTGATACGTGATATGAAATAATATATTTTATTTTCGACTTATATATAATATAAGTATTATACTTGTGGTTTTTGAAGTATAATGCCATATATTAATCCCTTAGGGAATAATGGCGAGGGATTAATAGTCTTTATTCCCTCTTGTACTGCTATCACAAAATTTCTCGAATTAAATAATACCATGGAAACAATATAACCAAACTCAAAAGTGTCAGTGTCAAACGCGTAGTGTTTGTGTATTTGTATTGAAATGAATGAAAATGAAGAATCTTTCACTTGTACACCACCAGAAATTGTACAATTAGCAGCAGCAACAACATCTACCTTAATACCAGAAACATCGAAATCCATTTATAATAAAACGTACGCATCGTTCAACAAATGGCGTCTTCGAAACAAGGCAAAGTCTTATTCCGAAAATGTTCTGCTGGCCTATTTCGCTGAATTGGGTGCAAAATACAAGCCATCTTCATTATGGTCATTCTATTCAATGATTAAATCTGTGTTGAAGATAAACCATGACGTTGATCTGGAAAAATATAAGAAACTACGAGCGTTTTTAAAAAGAAAATCTGAAGGATTTCAAGCAAAGAAATCTTCCACTCTGACCCCGGAAGAAATTAGGAAATTTATTGACAGAGCTCCAGATGAAATTTTTCTTTTGCATAAGGTAAATGTTCATATTTAATCTGATCTATTCAAAAACTCATGTTCTTATTTGATTCAGGTTATATTAGTTATTGGAATTATGGGCGCATGCCGCTCAAACGAGCTTTATGAAATGAAGATAGAAGACGTGAAGGATTTCCAAACAGAGTTATTGATAACAATACCCAAGACTAAAACTAAAATTGTACGAAAATTCATCATAAACAGTACGTTTTACAATATTGTAAAGAAGTACAAGTCACATGTAGAAACCAATTCATTCTTTCTAAATTATCAAAAATCGAAATACAACGTATACAACGTATAGGAAAAAACAAATTTGCAGACATTGGTAGACAAATTGCCAAATATTTAAACTTGCCAAATCCTCAAAGTTATACCGGCCATTGTTATCGCAGATCATCTGCCACTCTGTACATTGATGATAAATTTGTCGTAAATAAAGTAGAGTATACTACTCGCAATAATGGCTATTATTCTTGACTCGTGGTATAATCTACTATAATACTACTCCAAGTATTTGCAGAACTTTTGGAATTCTTTCAACGAGTATACAGCAAAATTCAAGTTAATTGCAATTTTTACAGTATTCCGGTCTTCGGAACAGGTTGCAAACTGAGATTTATTGCTTTCTCGATGTTACATTCTCTTGACCAAAGTTTGAAAACTTTTGGAATTATTGTAAAATTTTCGATTTTCATTGTCTATCTCTCCTGGCCTATGCATATTGTGACCGCTTTGTTCTGTTGTTTGTTTATGTGTCGGCCGATATTTCACCGACGTTGCGCTTATTTCGCGATAATCTCAAAACTACGGCGTTGATTTATCGTCCGGGTCGGCTCCGGTTCAAAAAATTGATAAAAAAATAACATGAAAATGCTTCATTATTTGATATGATTCAAACAAAAATGCGTTCGTTTGTGTTTCGCTTGGAAAAGACCTGGTAGTATTTATGCAGCTGGCCTGATTCGGCAAACACGTCCATTGTATTTTTTATGCAGTGAACGTTGATTTTATTTTTTATGCAGTAAAAACATTGCATTTTTGCGTAGTTTGTGAACTCTATTTGGCTTCAACAGTTGTTGAATGTTCGTAGTTGTACAAGCACGAGTGTTGCAATTAATACGAAAAGTGAATGAATTTTCCATATAAATTGAACAACATACGTTTTCTGTGACTACCTACAAGTCTACAACGATGTTATTATTTAGAGAATAGAGAACCTCCTGCTCAAGTTGCGACCCGGGCAATTGCTCCAGGTCCCTTTTGCAAAAGGCGCCCAATGCAAGAGGCGCCTCACGACCGATTCTTCTTTTAATTTCATCAAATTGGCTTCCTCTTTTTGTCTCTCTTTGTGACTTAATTCTTCATAGTCTTCTTCTAAATGTATTTATCTGGCTTCAAAGTTCTTCAGAAAGTCATCTGGACCCCTTTATGCAATAAGGAACCAACCGAAAATTTGTAAAGGTTTCAAATTCGAAATATTTTCAGATTGAACTACCACCACTTACCGAAAATCGAATGTGGTACTGTTCTATCATGTTCAAAAGCACATTCTTCACGAGGTACTTTATAAAAAAGGCACCTTTCGAGTTCTTTCGACATTTTTGATTTCAAATTGAATAAACTTTTTAACAGTATTTTAATTTTTGAATGCAATATAATATTGAAGTCCGCGTTTGTAAATATGTTCTTTACCTTAAATATGGGTTTGGATAAATAGACTTCTCAACTCTTCCCATCAACAACGAAATATAAAATCCCGCGCAAAGAACTAATGAAGAAATAAGCAAATCTGAATTATTCTGTTTTGTTTTGCCGTGAGTTTTTCAATCACATTCCGTCTGTGTTTGTTTCTCTGCTTTTTGATATTCCTTTGAAATTAATTCACTTATTAAAATAAAAATCCCTCGAATTTAATTAAAACAGCAAAGCAAAATTAATCTGAAAGTCACTGGAGGCGTCTAGAATTTCAATTTGGTCGACGCCATTCCACATCCCAACGATATCTCCATTTATTTTGTCTTTTGTGTGAACTTGATTTATACACACTTCATTCCGAAATATAAAAAGACATTTAAATCTGTAAGTCGAGCAGAAAAAATCTATAGCCTTCGGGGATCAGACATAGGCGGAAAAATTTAAAAATATCTAGGGGTGAAATTAACCAAAAAAAAAATTAATGATGAGAGAAATGATGTATGGATAAAACTATCGTTTTGAAGACGAAGATTTTATAATGAGGAATTTTCAATTGCAACTTTAAACTGAATAATGTCAAGTTCCAATCATGATTTTGTTAAATTCGCTACGTTAACTGTTCAAATTAAATTTTCAAATGTTGGGTTTTTAAATTTTAAATCTAGAAGTAGGCTTTTCGTGACTTTTCACTTGGTAAGAGTACTTTGTCCAAGTCACTGAAGATAACTGCCCCCTTAACGATATTTTAACCAAAGAAGTCCATGATAAAACCCAGAAACGGAAGATATCTGAACACTTCTTTTGGGAAATCGTTTGATAATAACATGGCCGATCGACCATATTTATTACGTCATAAAATGTAATACTTCACATCTAATTTTTTCAGAATCGGGTAATAAAAATATGGAAAATTTAGTGGTAATATTGTCGGACAAATTGTTTGGGGCATTTTAGTTGTCCAAAAGTTTGCGGGGGCCCTAATAAAATCGCCCCACTACCGAGAATTGCTGCAAATTGCATGTTGTTCAACTCGACATGAAGAACACATATACAAAGTATTAACGGTGAGGCAATCATTTTTTTGCCTCGTAAAATTGATCAGGTCATCAAGAACTACATCACAGCAAAAATTCAGCCATTTCCCATTAGGCTTGATATCTACATTGCTTTATTGGCAGGAGATGATGTGGTAGCAACATCTCCCACCGATATTTTTTCAAGCCTTCTAAAAAATTGAGATAAATTTTGCTGTGAAAATTGTCTTGCTATGGTAACAATCTTGCTAATGAGAAACCAAATTGACCCGATTATCTAATTTAAATTGAAGTAATTTTTATAAGTACTCTACAACTACTGATGTACCTACTTCACCTTTTAGAACAACGGTTGGACATACAAAATAATAAAGCTTGATTTATTTCTTTCTGAAACTCCGAGTTTATGAACTGTATGGATTTATTCCAGCGTGAAGTTTGTGTAGCTTTGGAACTCAAGAGAAATCACTCGTATTTCTATAGCTGACAACCATATTCCTAGTTTCTTTGTTACTCGTCATTGTAATGAACTTTAGCTTAGTTATCTTATCAAAACACAACAGAATTTTGTGAGAAGAAATAATATTATTGTTGCCCTCGCAAATTAACGTCCAACTTTGTTTTATGTACTCATTAACGAAGTTGTATGGCGTTTAGACAGCAAGATGAATATAGCTCTAAAACTGATGTTTACTTTGTTAAAACATTCACGACTATAATGAACAAAATTAGTGAAATCCAACGTCAGTCATACACAGAAAAAATCCGTTCAGAATTCCGCTATAGCAGGTTTAAAAACAGTGGCGTAAATAAAAATATATTTTTCCTTGGTTCAATGCTCGATTTGAAATGGTGGTTAAAAGGCCATGAGCGCGATCACATTTGTGCCGTTTTTTATGGTAAAAAAGCCGATAACTCAAAAACGGTTGGTCGTATCGATTTCAAACAAGGACAGGCTTCTGGAGAACGTTTGATTCTATATTACCATGTCTGCGGCAGCACCTCAAGGTGATTTTCATAGCTAGTCGAGGTAGCTGCAGTGGTATTTCTCTTCCATTAAAATTTGAAGCAATCTTTATCCAACCGAAATAAATTTGGTATAAAAAAAAAAGGTGAAACGTTGATCTACGTACTTGCTGTAATGTTATTTTGATATAATTTTTTCATTCGCCTAAAAAATTGCTTCAAAGTAACTGCATTTTTGGGACATTTTTGAAATTTTTTTTATGAAACAGTGGTTTAAAAATTCAATTTCCATTACAGCACAAAACAAACTGATAAACCTCTTGTGTGAAATAACTGATATCTCGTGGAACAAGTAATAGTTTATTGTTCATATGCACTAAATGGCAAAATGTATTCGAGAAAAGTGCGTCTTGAGGACTAGAAAGTAACCGATTTGAAGCACTCCAGAACATACTCTAGGAGAGCTTGATTCAAGCGGGAGAGAATCAGGTATCTTTCGAAACGATTTTAGTTCGAAAATGAACAGACGAAGCAAATAACAAATCCTTGGTAGATAAATTTCCAGATAAATCGAAAAATTTAATGGAACAACTAAAGAAAAATTCCAATTAACTGCAACAGAATTCAAATGGTCGGGAAGTGGAATGTCTTGAAAAATCGGGGAGCTTTAAAGAAGAACTTCAACAAAATTCAGCGTCTAGAGGATAATAAGCGTTTAGAAAAGTGGGATAGTTTAAAAATACTTGAACAAATCTTGAGGAACCGTCGAGGCAGAAAAGGACAAAATAAAAGACAATCGGTAATAAAATCTAAGAATGAAATGATAAAAACATTCAGCGAGTTCGAAAGACGTTTTGATACCGTGTACGCCACAGAAACGGTTAAGAAAAATTAAATTCTGGACATGAGTGTGCATTTGTATGAAGTTCAAAACGAAATAATGCGAACAAAAAAATGGATAAATTGCAGGAAAAAGAGCTGTAACATTAACAAGTCACGAGTATTTCACAAACCATAAGTGCCCAAGAACAGGAGGGCTATGAACAACTGATAAAACATTGAGAACAACGCTCACCTGGCACATAAATCTTATTCACAATTCGTTGCTAGAAATCCGGTGAATCCTCACAGGAGTTCGAAACTTTTGGTTGGTCTGACATATCCAGCCACACAGAAAGTAATGGAGCCATTAGTGGTTCAGGAATTCTTGGATGGACCTTGCGACTAAGAAATCAGGCAAGCAACAGAAGGTCGTCCACGCTCTTTGGAAGTCAAGGCTGCGAAAGAATCCTGCAAACGCCAGAGCAAAGTCCGAATGATTGAGGAAGAACCATGAGAAAAGTGACAGAGGAAGTTATACCTGAGAAAAGCCAGATAAGATGCCGGAATTGTAGGAGCCCAAGCTCCATGATGAAAAGATTGATAGAGGAATTCCACTAGGGAAGAACTTGTTGCGTCTTGATACATTTGTGCTGGGAAAGGGTTCTGAATGTTGAATATTGTCCTGTAACCTTGGAAAAAGGAGTAATTTCCGGAAACTGTTCGTACAACTGTGACGCGGTACTGTTAGCCAAGGCGACAGCTTGCCCATTGAATTAGATAAGTTAGTTGACATCTCTTTTAGCGACATAAAAGCAGCTGAGCAGTCCAAATTAAGGGGTTTAGTCAAAAAGTAGCAAGACATATTTGATACAGGATAAGAAAGAAGGGGTGGAACGAAGAGGATGCCAGACCGATTCGATAGTCGGTTACAGGACCTCCTTTGGCCAAGAAGGACAAGGCTTACAAAATGGTGAGCGATATGGAGAAAGAAGGAGTTAACGAACTCGCGTTCGACAGTCGTGCTGGTGACGAAGAAAACCGGATTTACACGCTTTTGCGTATACTATAGTCAACTGAACAACGTGACTAAGACACTCCTCCGCAGACGACACCCAACATGTTAGCCGATTCTACGATTTTCTCAACTCTAAACTTAAAGAGTGGATACTAGCAGGTGGAACCTCGGGTGGAACTGGTTCCAGAAGATCGAGAAAAGACAACGTAGGCTCAGGTTTGTGGCAGTTTGCAATGATCCAGCCACAAATAAAAAGTAAGATAGACGCGATATTCAGATACAGCGGCGTCAAAATGTTGGTGTGTTGTAACCATCTTCCAACTGTAAATATTCCATAAGAAAGTAGCACAATTCTAAAAATTCAATACGCTCTTTTCGGGTTTTCTTATGAATTGAATTTTTTTCTACATTATCTTCGAAATCAGATATAAGTTGATATAAAGTTGTCGCCATGGTCTCTTTCAGCAAACTGAAAATACTGAGAGTGAAATATTTGCCTTATATAAAACAAGCCCCAGGCTTTCAGTTTCCTGCACATTTGATAGATTTCAATTCATTCGCCACCACCACGGCTCTCGCCATGGAAATGCATTTAATGCTCACTTTACACATTCATAACTCTCACCATTTACGACTCAGAGCCGAATTATTAAACATAAACTCTGGCATTACTGGCCGTAATAAAGTTATTTTCTCGTGTTAGTGTATTTACGCTTCAAACCCGAGCATGCAGCACCTCCGTATGCAGTGACTGCCTGATATGGACTTATTTCAATTAAGAGTGCTTAATTCACAAAGGTTGTTTTTATACCGTGTGTCCCTGAAGTGGAATACTATGAATTACTTGCGAGACCTCGTTTTCAGTCAAATTGGGGCCTGGAATTTCTCACCCCAATATTGGAGAAGATATTAGCGCTGAGGTACGTTCCAATGGTCTGGAAGTCAGCGATAGTACTCTTCATCCCCAAAACGGGAAAAAGAGACTACACAGTAGTGAAGTCCTACAGACCCATCAGACTAACACCATTTTCTTAAAGCTCAGAGCCCTAGGAGAGATGGTGGATAGATTCCTGTTGCAGGATAAGTCCCTTTGACCTCTCAGAACAACAGGGAGGTTGACGAAATAGGCCCTCTGAGTAGTGCGAAGAATTGAAGCGAGCCCAAGGTTTGGCTGTTATTCGATGTGGAGGGGGCTTTTGTAAAGGCGAAGACAACCACCATACAGGCAGCACTATTATCCAGGTCCAGAGGAACGCCTCACTTGATGGTCAGCTGGATTGCATCGTCGTTAACAAAGAGAGGAGGGACCTCAGACTGAAAGCCGAGGAGGAGAAGTGGGTTGCACTCAGGGAACATACCTCTTTCCATGTCTATGGTTCTTTGTCATGGACAGACTCTTGGGTAAACTCACAGATGACGGTTTCGAGGTACAAGCAAAAGCAGACGATGTAGCGGTTTTAGGCAGCAGATGATCCATCGGTGTCATTTGGGACCGTATGCAGGCCGCCTGCAGAATAATTGAAAGATGAGGCGGTGAAGCAGGTCTCTTGATGAATTTGCCAAAAACAGGCCTGATCTTGTTCCCCAAATGTATGAAAGTATGGGTTCAAGCCACCCACCAAATTTGGCCAAAAGCTGAAGCACCTACGCGCCGAATAGTACAGTCTAGCAAACGTAGGGGCCTGCCTCATCATTTTTAGAATTATCCAGATTCTTGCAGTAGTACCAAGTGGCGCCTTGAGAAAGACCCTGATGCCCTGCCCGATGGGAATGAATCTTGTCTCGAGAAACAGGCAGGAGATGGACACCTTGTCCCTCATACAATAAGCACACACCAATCTTCAATCAACAAACGTCGATGACAAGGGAAAGGAAAAAAAATTACGTGACAGGCGTCATGGGGAACGCCCTAGTTTCTCATCAACTGAAGGGAAAGAAGGGGCCCTTCCAACGCCTCTCTAGACACTCTACCGATGACTTTGGAAGAATGAAAAGCAAGAAATGGGAAAAAAGAGGAATGCGGAAAGAAGACGCAGGCAACGGGGGTTTGCCGACTGTCTGAGAGGCGAAAGGCAGGAGAGGGGTCCAGAAACGGACCCAACGACTGCAACCGAAGCCAACCAAGACCCCTGTGCCCCTTCTATGACTTCGTTAGTAGTAACAATGTTTTCTGACAATAAGGGCATAATTATTTCGAATTGAACTGAACTGAATATAGGCCAATCCAAAAGCATCAGGCGGTGAATTCCATGATACAAAAAATTCAAAACGAACAGCGACCAGTACCTAGTCGACAAACCCAGAAAATTTGAAAAAAATACGCATTTCCACAGCAGTTTTCCTGTAAACCGAGTCATCTTTTATTCCATTTCATTAAACCGATGTAATTTTCAGAGTAAACGTCCTGCCCTGCGACAATAAATACACAAAAATGTGGAGGCATTTTACGAAAACAGCGCCCCGGTCGAAGCCATTTTGTCACAATGACAGAAAAATGTTATTCTGATAATGAAGCATTACTATTTCAAGCTGAATTGAATATAGGCTAATTCAAAAAAACAGCGGGCGGTGAAGGCCATTATACAAAAAAGTCAAAACAAACAGCCTGAAATAACACCAATACCGAGCCGACCAACATCAATAATCCGGACAAATTGATACAACGCGCATTTTCACGGCGGTTTTCCTGAGAGGCGACTCATCTTTCCTTCTATTTCATTGAACGATGTAATTTTCATAAAGAGTAAACGTCCTGCGACCCTAAATACACAACAATGTCAGCGGTATTCGGTTCCGAAACTGTTCAGCTTCGCTCAGCGGCTGATGGCAACTTATGATAACAGCCCCCCGGTCGAAGCCAGGGACGGTGGCGACGAACATCTGATCTCCGACTCATTGTTTCATGTTAGCGATGCGCCTTCTGCTTTGTTCAATATCTCATGTGGGTAAACGATACTTTGAAATTTGCATCTCTGGATTATTGAATATACTATACAGTCACCCAACGAAACGAATGAGCACGATATTTTAGAGATGTTCTATAACGGTTACCTTTTTACTTTTTTTCGAGAAAAATGTGTATGCAAGTTCAGATTTATTTCATCAATAAATAATATTGAAAAATATTTTCTATAAAATATCAATGTTCAATATTTATATTTCAAAAACCAGGCATTATGAAACTTACACGAGTACAGGGTTATTTACTCTGCCTATAACTGAAATATATGATTTAAATAGGCAGGTCCATTCAAAATTAATTAACAAACATACATACAGATGTTTCCGAAATTGAAGCAAAAATTGTCGAAAATTTATATGGGATTTTATGGACTCGCATTCAGTTACCTTTGTTTGGGAGGCACTGGTTTGATTCTCCAGGCAACAGCGTGTCTGCCTGCTGGCAGTGTTTCAGCGCGGTTGCGCAGGCAGAATCACCAAAAAAAAGTCTTAAAAACTTTAAAATTCAATATCTTCCAAAATAAATTTTTTTCGACAAAAAAGTACTCTTTCATTTCGTTTGGTTTTGTAATATTCTACTTCCAATTTCATTTATTGCTCCAATTTCGGAAACACCCTATATATTACGTGCAAAACCTATTTCAACTATTATTTGTAAACAATGTAATATTTGTAGCTAATATTACGCAGTTGCTATTATAAGTCTTCCTCAAGTAGTTTTGGCTTCAAAGCGGATTTATGAGCTCAATTCCACAGTTCTTTATTGATTTTACGAAACATTTCAAGCTGCCCAAATCATTAATGGAGAAAATCGTTATTTCAAGGACTCGGTGGCCATCCTGAATAATCATTTATATAATAATTTTTGTTAGCTTTGTTTTATACCCCATTATTAAATTTTTATTTTTTTATGCATATATTGTTGATAGGTATCCTGTGTCAGAGTCTATATCAAGATTTGAATCAATATCATCTTGAGGATCTAAATTTAAGTCAATTATCATTACAAGATTTACTGAACGGCTTTCCACGATGTTTAAAAATTAGCAAACTGAGACGATTAACTTATGCTTCACAAGAGAAAGTTGAAATTGAAACTGAATTGTTTGAAAAAACACGGACTTATTGAAAACCTGGATTGTTCAGAATGGAAAAATAATAGATTACGAAGTAACTGTCAATAGTCAACTTCAGAACAATCGATATCCCATCCTCGTCGCCACAATATTACGTTCTTGATGTAAATTTCAATATTTATTGACACAGTCAGAATCTTCTGGTAAACAGTGAGTAATAACACTCTTCGTTGTCAGCCAAACCAATATGTTCAACTATGAATAAGGGTCAGTTTGTAAATATCCTGTCAGCGGACTTTGACTTCCAGCTAAATTTGACCGTTGGTTAGCAAGCATGTGACGTTTCCCAAATAAAAGAATAAACTCATATTCTCACCATCAGTCACGTAGCACATACATTTGAATGGCCATTCATAAACATGCCCTAAGTGTGTCGCAGGCCCTACCCAAGTCTAACCGTATTATCGTCGTACATTATCCCTTATCCAGTGTAGCATTTATCGTTAACAAATACAGCGAAACAAACTCCTAGCTTTACTGAAACAAACATATTGGAAAGGTCGAAGTGAAATCGAAAATTATGCAAGCGGCCATTAGACGAACCTATGGCAAGACCTAGTATGATAATTAGAACACTCTTCTCGAACGTGTGCACCCTCTATGTCTGCTCGTTCACTGCAAATTTCAACAGACACTGAATGTTTCGCCCGAATAATAGGACAAACCTTCATCCTCGAACATAGTTTCATAACTTTTTGGATTAACCGGACACCACATCTCCGACGTTCCAAACATGTGGCCGAAAGGACCAAAGCGTAGGTTTGTTAATTATCTCGCCGTTGCCGGGATATAGGCTAGTCCCTGGGGTGAAACGAAGGTCGCAATTATGATAAATTGAAAATATCGTGTATTCACCATAAGTGTTGAAAGATTTCAAAAGAAATTTGAGAAATTTATAGTCGAGCGCTTCGTGTAAAGGTCACAGATGGAAATATCTGTAGAAAATACAGGACATGACTTTCCAGTGCATTCGTTTGTAATAAATGAAGGTGATAGGAGTATCTTCTATAGAGCCCTTCAAGGATATAAAATGCAAAATGTGCCCTTTTTTCTATTTTTTGCTTATAATAGTGGTTGGCCCTAGCGATATCGTCTTCATTAACAAAATTGAAATAGAAAAATTAGGCATGAGTTCTTATCTTTTCTTCTTGTTCTTAACACAATTCTAGTACCAACCTGTTAACAACCGTAACTTTTTTTCAGAAGTCATTTTCTCAGCACGTTTTTAGACACAAAGTCTCGTAACCTGCACGGTTATACTCAGAGCAGAAGTTGTCGGGAACAAAGCTGTAGAACATGAAATTATCTATCGTTTATAGAAGTAGAATAATTCGTCATAACATCGACAGTTATACCTATTTGCAAATTCTTAGTACTACGTTATGTGTTATAACAAATAGAGGCAATATAGGATTAAAATGCTTCGTGAGGATCAAAAGATACATTTTTTATAAAATATTTCTTAGTGTTTACGATTTTACTCGAAAAAATATTTATATTATTTCTTTCACATTTGTGGTTGTCTTCGAAAATGTCGGTGTTATTTAATAATTCATGAAATTGAAAAACGTCTTTGAAATTATTAACTTCAATACGACTTAAAGCGTATACATTTTTATAAAATTTGGTTTACAAATTATTTCATAGTGGTATTTTTCGGGTTTTAGATTGCATCTTGCGAGTCTACCACATGGAGCACGTATGCTAAAGTCCATGTTGAAGGTTTGTGGTCAAAATAAGGTTTGAATTTTCTACCGCATAGATATAGTCTGAAGTGTTTACTGCCCATACAATCGCGAGGAGTTCGCGTTCGATCGCCGAGTATTTATTTCTGCAGGGCAAAGGGTTCTTGGTGTGTATGCTAAGGGGAGATCTTGACCTATGCGTCTTTGAGATAATATTGCACCGATTGCAAATGATGAAGCATCATCATGTACTAGGACTATTATTCAATACAAAAGGCATTGAGGTATTCATACTGACCATTATCAATAGATAAACCAGTGTTTTAAATATATTTTCCATCTAGTTCAGTTTCATAAAAACCTGAAGCGAAATCCAAAGCTCATTATCATAAATAAAGGCAATTCGTGTTGCAAAAAATGCCTGTATTACTTGAAGACTAACCTCTTTTGAAATCAAGTCTGGTACATGCACGATGGCGCCCCAACACATTTTTCTGTTTTGGCTCGGCAATATTTAGATGAAGTGTTTGAGAACAACTGGATAGGACGAGCTGGACCTCAGTTATGGCCCCCCAGATCCCCTGATCTATATAGCCTAGATTTTTTTCTATGGGGGCATCTCAAATCTCTAGTGTATACAACACCAAAAAATACCATTGATGACTTACGGAATCGAATATTAAATGCATTTGAAACCGTAAGAAATATTCCGGGGATAAAGTACGGGTGTAAGGATTGGAGGAAGTCACTTTCAACAATTGTTATAAAGTAGTTTCCTTTTTATGGCTTTTAATCAGATGTTTTGTATAATAAATCGTTGTTGCAAACGCCTTTAGCTTTAATTTTTAACAGACAGCTGCTAATAAACTAAATTTTAGTGAATTACAAAAAATCTTTTTCATTTTTTTTTACTAAAACTACAAGACACATAAAAGTTTGCAAACAAACCAAAAAATTAATTTTCTATTTTAGAATTTACCAACGGTGCACCAGAAAAAAAGTTTTATTGGAGAAAAGGGGGCATGATGATGATGTTTAGGAACACCCTGTATTTTGCACGTTCAGGAACTATTATATTTAATACCTATTTCATTTCGTATTTTGCGAAATACCTATTTTTGTGTACTAGTTTACAGTGCGAAATGATACCTACGTATTTCAAGTAGGTCGTCGGAAAACTTATTTTCTAGTAAGTACTAATAAACAAAATAATTTGTATTTTTGAACCAATATTCCCTGTAACTGGCCTAAATAAGGGCAGTCGTGCCCACGATCAGTTTCTGAGATTCTGACCCTCATTTTCCGACCGATTTCCCAAACTACTTCGACATCGACGACGGCAGAAATGGCGTGTTCGTTTTCTAATTAAATTTCCCGAATCCCGGACTCCGCTAACGATCTAATTATCCTGTTCTGCTCCGTTACATTGTTATTAATAAAAGTCCGGCAGGATTTATTGAAGATCGGTTCGAGATTACATGAAGTATCAAGACGAATTAACGGGGTTATCTTGGAGCGAAGAGATTGGAAACGCCACAAAAATACTTACTGTGCGGGAAGATTGCACATTAGTCTTCAATTCAGAATAGGGGTATTGTTCATTCGAAGATTGCAAAAACCTTCGTGACTACTGCGAGGTAAATAGTCCATACTTGAACTTTGAAAATTGTTGCCACATGTTATTATCTGCCATTTCGCTATCTAGATTTTCTTATTCTTAATCCATGTTAAAAGACTCATTGATGATACATTTATGAAATAGGTATAAAGGTTAAAACACTTTTTGAGTTATAGACATTTGAAAAAAAAACACCAAAATCAAAGATTTTTCACCGGTTACGAAATAAAAGTCTAGGCCTCCTCCCCACTATTATAAGTCAGTTTTTCATGGGGTACGCAATCAAAATCTGAACTTGTAGAGCAGTGTTTTCATTTCTGGTATGAATTTGGACCAGTCGCGATCTTTTCGTGTTATTCGAAAACAAAGTACCTATATCATATTCCGAACATCAAAAATTCCGTCATACATATTCAACTCTATAACTTTAAAATATTCATCCAAACACTTACCTTTAACGGTCTTTTGATGGTGACAGTCTCTATCGTCGTAGTTGGCTGCGACATATTTCTGCAACAGAAGAGATATATCAATTATTCAAAATGTTCACATTTTATAAGCAAAATTCATAAACTTGATGCCTGCATATTGAAGGACTGAGAAATCAATACTGAACAAGAACTAAATGATTCATTATTTACAAATAGAATCATTTTGAATGAGTTAAAAGTAATGCAGGGAATATAAGTATCATTGGTATACAGTACCTAAGCTCACTTGATTTTATATCATATGAAATTTTATAATGTAACAAAATGATGGGTTCGATTTATTTAAATGTTTATTTTGTTCTTTTCAGTGCATTGAAATAAAAGCTTTTTTCTAAAAGTTTCTTCATAATTTTGTACTGTTTAGCAATAGAGTTTACTAGATACATACATACAGATCAAGTTACGAAAATTATTCGATGTTCATCACAATAATTGTTACGGATTTTATTTTCGTGAGTTTTCGCATCTTTAGGGGGTTCCGAGCCCCCTGAACAATATTTTCCTTTGTCATAATTTTGCTCTTCCGAAACAATCAGAATTTTTTTCAATTTTCTACTCGTTCTAGCCTTCAGGGATACGGGATGATGAAATTTTCTGAAATTGAATTGTTCGACCATCTATCCGATATTTTTCACTGTTTTACGGATTTTTGGAACTAACTTATTTTCGACGGTCTGATATTTATCACCATTTATACGAGTTTTTCTGATTTCAATTTCCGAAGTTTTCACTACTTTTTTCCAGAAGGAGTGTGGCCCGAAACCCCGACCAATATTTTTTTCGTCGTATTTTCCCCGCCGAAACTGTTTGAAACGTTTTTAAATTCTAATGCCTTCTCTATCTAGAGCCTTCGAGGGTTTTTTCAGGAAGGAGGGAGAGTGGTCTATGTCCCCTGACCAACATTTTTCCTTTTTGTAATTTTTCATAATTCCTATGCGTTTTCTACCAAGGTTTCGAATAAGGGGAAGGTAGCTAAACATTTTCAGAACTTTATTATTCGACTTTCAGATTTTTTCACTATTTTTATGGATTTTTCCGATTTTGATTTCTGAAGTTTTCGCAAAAAGGGGAAAAAGGCAAGCTCACCGACGAACATTGTTTTCGTCGTATTTTTTTACCTAGGCCAATTAACCAAATTTTCAGCCTGCCCTCCTAATACAACAGAACCACGTAACTCAAACAAGTCCGATTCGTGATATCCAACTACCTCATCTCTCATAGCCAACATGACACGAAACATTATTTTTCCATTATCAGACCAGATTCAATTTGTACTTCTGGGGCAATGTAATCAATAATTCCTGCTTTTGATGGGTATTTCGGCATCCAATGGAATTCCTTAACAAAACAGTTACGTTCCATGTTATATCAGCATTGTTGTGGAAAAAAACCCTCGTGCGTGTTTTCATTAAATTCTATTATTACGAAACTCCTGTTCAGTGTCGTGACAATAAAAATAATTCAGACAAAAACTCATATTTTCGAAGTCATTCATTATATTATTACTGTAGATCATTACTCATGACAGCGTAAAAAGTAGGTCTAGAATAAAACTGAATATCAAGTCATTCAAGCGAGTCTCTGAATTTTTGCTCTGAAAGTTCATATCAATAGGCGTCTTTCCTGAAAAAAACTCTACATAAAAAATGTATGTCATATGGCTCCATCTTATGAGTTTTTGAGGTACTTGCATTGTAGCTTGTTAGGCTACTCTTCGTGAGATGGCGCTATTGCAAGTGAATAACAAAGATAAAGATCGACGGAATCGGCCCTTCGGCCTTCACGCTATAGTGTGAAGGATTATAAGGGCTATGTTCCGAAAGTTTACTGTACTTTGACAGTTGAATTGTCAAAAATGTCGAATATGAAAGGTGTTTGTGGTCACACTTGCACTGTTTTGACAGTGAATGGTCAAGATGAAAATAACAAGTTTACTTTTTTACTATATTTTGTATCTTCAATGTTTCAGTATCACTTCCAGCAGACACAATGGTAGACTCTGATTATACCCTATACCTCACTCTTCTTACTCCAGAGTAAGTTTGGAAAATAGTCAAGGACAATGAGGTTCAAAGAGGTGACAAGAAAATTGTGGTGCCTATAAATCAACTTTGGTAGTTGCCCTGCGTTTTACATTGAACAAACACGTGGACACTTCAAAAAGAGAATAACTGATGAAACCAACGACGAAACAGAAACCACTTGTTTTTTCAAATCTCAACAACATTCAGCAGCCATCGAGTTGAGGGGTTGTTTTCTTTAAAACGACGCCGCTGTCAGTGCACGCATTACACAATGTATAAAATTGATTTTTTCCTTTCTAAAAATAACTCATTATGTTGTCGTTTGAGGCTTTCCAATAGGCGAATACGCGGATTCTCTTTATGAATGATAGTAAATATTTTCTTCGTGGAATTAATGAATAAATATGTATTTGTTAGAATCTAAATCATCATATAATTTTGCAATCATTCTTGTTTTGCTGGGTTTTCAGATAACAATTAGCTGCAAATTAAGCAAAATTATATCATGATGAAATGATTGCTGAAGTCTATTTCTTTACAAATTTTCGCAAGAGCGTCGATAATGGGGTGGGTAATTGGGGTAATTACCCCCAAGAATAATTGTAAAATAGTATTTTATGTGCAAGTTCAATATACCTGAAAGCCTTTACATACCCCCACAAGAAAGAAAATTAAAGTCTTTACCTCCCCCCAATAGAAAAAAATCTCGATTTTTATTTTTTTTTTAATTGAAATCATTTTATGTTAATATTATCATCGGGCATTTTTTCAATATTTTGCAATTATAAAAGTTCTTAAAACTAAATTCTCGGGAAAAAAGTAACATTTGGGGTAATAAGGGATCCTAAAGAACGAAGAATAAAGCAAATTTCATTTGATGGTGAATACTCACCAATAATTGCGAATAGATGGCGACGTCGGCGTCGGTAGAAATACTTGTGTTTTTGAAGGAACACGAATCAAGAACCAGATGAGCAAGAGAAAAGGTTACTTCAGAAAACATCGTGAGAACCGAGGAGAATTAGGCAGGAATTGGTGTTCTTCTTGAACTTCTGCAGAAAGTATGCCTCAGGCAACACCTTCCGAGGCAGTGAGTTCCAAAGCTTTGCCGTTCGTTGGAAGAACTAGCTCTGGGTAATAGATGTTCTGCATGTCTCCGAAGTGACAACAAATGGATGTGAAGACTGAAATAGAGTATGAGAAGTCAGTGGAATCCATGGAGTCGGAAATAGGTCCAATACGTCAAAAATGGACCAAGAGTGGAAAGAGGTGTAGACAAGAAAATCATTGAAGATGTGGATAAAATCAAGTATAGGCTGGAAAATTATGTTGTACACAAGCGGGCCCTTTTTATTGACATCAACAAGACCTACTTAAGTGGAAACTTTGAAGCCTCCAATATTTTAAAAGGCAATCTTCGTAAACTATGTACGTCAATTTGAAACAGTAATGAACGGGTGATCCCAGGAGAAGATGGCCACTCCACTAGTACTGTGTCTACGAGGCTAATCATTAGATATTGTTCGGACCATCTCCAACAGAAAGGGGAAGTTATATACTTACGAGAATAGTTGAGGCTTTGGAGGTCTGATATGCGGGCAGCAATATCTCAAACAAAAGTACCTACTTTTTGCCAAACGCACATATAAAATATGTGCTCCTCATAGACGTCGTGCGGATAAACACTTCGGATTCAACAAGATCCTAGCTCGAATTCGAGAGTGAAACTGGATTTGGGTTTGCCTCCAACTAGTTCATTACATATGGCAATATTTGTGATTCTTTAGTATCATTCATACCAATTGATGCGATATGCTAAAATTTGTTGCAACTTCCCGTGTGAAAACCAATCGATGATAATTTTGAGCCTAAAGAAAAAAATTCGTCTAGGATGTAGAAATCAACCAGAATCGACTGAATTCCTATGCAACAATAGAAAACAATCCTGGATACCGTTAAAGATACGTTTCTGACGTAATTTTCCATTTCGATGCGAGGTGTAATAAATCTGAAGCTTTTATGCTACTGGTAAAAGTTGTAAACCTGATTTTTTTTTCATAAGCTATTAAGTGCAATTACCCAACAAGTGTATCACTCATTTAAGAACGTAATAAACGTAATAATATTGTTTCCAAACCAATGCAATTTTCCCATTTCGCATGAAATTTCAGTATATATCAATTAGCAATATCAAATAATTACATTACATTATGGTCGTGTAATAACCCTAGGCATAAAATCCACATAGCTTACCAATCAAACAAGCGTTAAACAAGCAAATATTATTCCAAATATTTAATTGAAAATGCGTTAAAATTCATCGAAGTATTAATAATACCATTCATCATTTTAAGCACCATCAACGAGAAATGTAACTATTGAAAATGTAATTGATGAAAGCAAAGCGTAGTTTAAAAATGTATACAATCGAGAATATTATTCATCCAACTAATATTAAAAAATAGAGGTTATTTTGACACTTATCTAAACACGCAAATAACCTGTACTACATGAAATATTAAAATATAGCTAACATCGGACAGAAAATAACGACTTCCGTGGCTAATACCACAGATATTTGTGCAACGTTCTTCCAAGTAGACCCAATTGCAAAAAATGCTTATTGTAAACAGTAATAGATTATCCTTCATTTGGATGGGGAAGACCAGCTGCAGACGCGTTTATCGGTTATTGCCTCTCGTCAGTGGCAGTGGCAGGTCATACAACATTAGAGTCGTCCTGCCCCAGACCAATGAATTATAATCCACTGTATAATTATTATTTCCCCACAAATGAAGCAGCGACTTACAGTAAAAGTCAGTCGCAGCGCCGCCAGCGGAGAAAACATTAAAAGCATTCCTCGGTAGCAAAGACTCCACGAAGTGAACAGAGTTCAAGAATTTTTTCCGGAGAGTATTAAATAAATGAAATAAAAAATAAAATCGACAATGTCGAAGTACCCTTCTCTCCAAATATTTCCACCATGTGGAGAATATGAGGCAAATCTGACAGAAAACAACTATTTCCCTGGCTAATAACACGACGGACATTGAACTACATCTTACAGATATTTGTGCAACGTTCTTCCAATAAGACCCAATAGGTGTTTTTTTTCGGGGGAGAAGCCATGTCCCTCCAAAACGGATAATTGTGGTTTTATGATTGGACTTCTACTAACAATTTAAAAGGAAAGTTTCCGTGTGAGACTACTTACTGTTCATGTCCCAACTCATGTCCCAACTCGGGAATAGCGGTCTATTATGCTGAACGTGAGAGTTTTTTCAATTAATTTTATGCGTCCGTTTCCATCGTTCCTATTAAGGAACATGAGACGTTAAGAGGTTAATGGGTGAAGGATTTTTTTTACACAACTATGCTTGTGACCTTTCTACTTGTATCTTCTCATTTATTTAACACGCTTTCAACTTCACTTGTATCTATATGTATGTATTTATGTAACGGAATCTTTGAACGTGTTTTTCACCGAATTCCAGGAGTCCGAATGATTTGAAATTTGGCATGTGTTCATAATTCCGGTGACAATGCAATATGACTTTTTGTTATAGAAAAATAACATAATGGCGGCTTCAAGATGGCGTTCGAGATTTGTGATAATGGTCCGATTCGATTCAAAATTGGTATGTAAGGCTTTACGAGGTCAGAGATTATGATTTTTTTATCAAAATTAATAAATTTAAAATGACTGCTCCAATATGGCGGACGATAATTGTGATTATGGTCATATTCGAATCAAAATTAGTATGTTTTTTAGGTCGTAGATTTCGAATTTTTTGTAAAAATTCATATATGATGGCGGATCCAAGATGGCGGACGAGATTTGTCATAGTGGTCCTATTCGATTCAAAATTACTGTGTGGGGGTTCAGAGATTATGAATTTTTTGTCAAAATTCATGAATTTAAGATGGTGGCCCAAGATTGTAGACGATTTTTGTGATTATGGTCGGATTCGATTCAAAATTGATATGTGGGGGTTTTCGGGGTCGGGGAGTTCGATTTTTTAGTCATAAAAAATAATAGTTTAAAAAACTAAAGAACACGCTTTACTTCCAACATGGACTAAAAAGTCAAAAATAATCGACAATGTAATAACTCAAATGTAAAAAAATCGTGGGTTGCTTGACAAAGTTTCCTTGAGCTCTTGAAAGCTCAGTATTGTTAATTTAAAATAAAAAATATGAGAATATAGATCGAGAGCACCCACGCTTTTTTTACAGTTGAGTAATTACACTGTCAATTATTTTTAACTTTTTAGTCCATTTTGGAAGTAAAGCGTGATCTTTAGTTTTTTAAACTATTATTTTTATAATAACGTATTCCGCCCGCTATTAATCAAAATGTAAATACAAGCTTCAGATATTGATCTGCGAGTCGTTACAAAAATTGATGATATAATTACAGAAAACACTTCGGCATTAACGATTTTTCTGAAAAAACTTACCTCGTTAGAGAACTTCCTAATTAAATTTCCTCCACCTCTCAGGTTATGGTTCTCTCACAGAAAACTTAGTGAATAGAGTGAGCCGTTAGGGCTCGAAGAAAAAGGGAAAAGCGGAGAAAATGCGACACGTTTGTGGTTTTAGCGGTGTTCGGCTAATAGAAGTAATTTTTATTCGGGATGTGGAAATATTTCGACTAAAAGCACCATCACCGCAACGGATAAATCACGTACTTTATATTCGGAGACAATAGGAGTGAAAATGAGAGTATATACCTAATGCATATATGAAAGCGGATGAAATTCGTTCAATATACTGGGGGAAAATTTTGATAGAATAAAACTGAAATAAAATGGCGTGAGCAATTTGGAAAAGCCTCATTTTATGCAATACGTGGGATTTCTGAAGAACAAGCATAATATAATGAGTGTACACAAAATTACATGAATCATTTCAACTAAAAATTTCCAACTTGTAACATTTCCTTCCATTACATGTGACCATATTGTGTACCTCAGGTAACATCAAGATTTATTTCTATTTAATTTTCTATTCTAAATGATAGGTAACTTGTTTGTATAAACCTAGTGGTTTATACCCTAGTTAGTTAAGGTGTACTGAAAGTGAATCTGATTTTTTTTATTAAATCGTGATTTTTTGATTTATACTGATTTTTTTGATGATTCTTTGAATGTGGAAATAATGAACTTTAAAATCACTTATTTTCATTATTTTTCTCTAGTCGCCGAAAAATATTTGTCTCCTCAGCGACATACAAAAAAAAATTCTGGTGACATGAAAATTTTCAGCAGCGTGCCGAGATTTTTCTATCGGAACAAGAAAATATGTTTTTACAGTTACATAATGTATGTGTGTTTTGAATAAACTATCTTCCTTTTTTTGAATTTTCTAATGAGTTATCTGCTTCGGAGACTTGTTTTTACAGCAATTTATAATTTGATTTGAATGACGAATAAAAATGAAAAAATCAGTTGATTTAAATCATTTGATTTAAATAACCCTGTTTTGTCTGTAGCGGGCTGGCACAAAGTATATGCTCTGCTACTTCACCATCTTCAAGACAAAGACGGCATCCCGTATTTTCCGACAGTCCTACAGTCCTAGTCTTGACGTGTGGTGATCCACACGAAAGAATTGTTAGACAAGTCATTCATACTGAATTCTAACAATAGCTGATGACATTTTTCAAAGGATTTATAAATGACTTGGATGGACGTATGTCAAGCTGGCACAGCCGTTTCAGCACAATCAAAAAAAACAAGTGCAGTATTTTCTAACTAATTAATAACTATTTTCTAACAAAACTTTCAATTTTCTAACTCGAGCCGTTTCGGAAAAAAAAGGGGTTGTGTTAGCTTAACGCTTAAGCTGGCACAGCCATCCCGTAACTTTTTTCCTGCTGAAAATTTTTGAAGGATTGAAAAGCTAGAATTTCTAACTTTTTAATAACTTTCGAGTAACACAACTCTCAATTTTCTAACGCTAGCTGTTTCGGAGAAAAAGGGGTTGTGCTAGCTTAACGCTTAAGCTGTCACAGCCGTCTCGTAACTTTTTTACTGCTGAAAATTTTCGAAAGATTGAAGTGCCAAAATTTCTAACTTTTTAATAACTTCCTAGTGATATACAAGTAGTTTCGATATTTCGCTTCCTAAGGCGTAAAAATCCCAAAATACTCGAAATAATTTGCATTTTTTTAACGTTAACTTCTTCATTGTCATCAAATTTGATGAACATTGCGCAATAATATAAATATATATCAAGATAATATTTCACATCACAATTAATTCACATAGGTCGAAGGTAATTTTAATCATCCCCGTATCATTATATCCGCTGTTTGTGTTATTGTTAGAAAATCATCAAGAGGAGAAAGAAGGTGATATGATTTGGACTTCGGTCTCGTTGCGTTTCGAAGATTTTAATTCTTTCTACTGAAATTTTCTTCACCACAATTGGCCATATGAGTGAGATATCAGGTAATATATTCTTAGTTTTAAAATTTGCAAAAGTTAGACAATGAAGAAGTCAACGTTAAAAAAATGCAATTTAATTCGAGTATTTTGGGATTTTTGCGCATTAGGAAGCGAAATATCGAAACTCCTTGTATATCACTGGGAAGTTATTAAAAAGTTAGAAATTTCAGCACTTCAATCATTCGAAAATTTTCAGCAGTAAAAAAGTTAGCTAGCTTAAGCGTTAAGCTAGCACAACCCCTTTTTCTCCGAAACAGCTTGAGTTAGAAAATTGAGAGTTGTGTTACTCGAAAGTTATTAAAAAGTTAGAAATTCTAGCGTTTCAATCCTTCAAAAATTTTCAGCAGGAAAAAAGTTACGGGATGGCTGTGCCAGCTTAAGTGTTAAGCTAGCATAACCTCTTTTTTTCCGGAACGGCCCGAGATAGAAAATTGAAAGTTGTGTTAGAAAATAGTTATTAATTCGTTAGAAAATACTGCACTTGTTTTTTTGGATTGTGGTGAAACGGCTGTGCTAGCTTGACATACGTCTTGGATGGACCAATCCTGTTAAGTTATGCCAAGAGTCTGATACTTTTCTTTCAGTCCAGATATTCAGTGTTTAATTGGCAACACTTGAAAAAATGCCAAGTACAGGTTCTAGTCTGATAAAACCTTCTACGGTCCCCTCTTTCGCAAGAGACTCTACCGCTTCAGTACCTTCCATGCCAGAGTGGCCAGGATTCCAGACCAGACAGATTGTTGAATCTTCCTATAGAGGAGAGTCTTTTTTGACATTTCCATATTAACTTGGACATTGATCGGTCCCAGCCAAGGCTTTCAAAGCCGCTTGACTGTCCAATTTTTTTTTATCGGTTTGTGTATGGAGTTTCCTCCAATATCTCTTCATATAAGTCAATGGCGTGAATTTCTGCTTGAAATGAGATCGCATAGGACCCATAGCAGGTTGAAATATCTGTCCCAGGGCCACGACTGTGTAAAACCGCCCCAACGTCTGAGGTTCTTTTCGAACCATCTTTGAACCAGCAGTTGTCTGCACTTAGTAGTTCCTTGTTTCGAATGACCCATATTCGGCTCTATCTGGAATTAGGATGGTATGAGTTAGGTCATGGTTGACTGTTAGAGGCATTGTATCGAAGGTCTTTTCCAGAACGCTGTGACTTTCGATGTCGGCCAGCAGTCTGCTATGCTCCGTAACATCATTCTCCAGAAGAATATGGAGAGGATGTGAGTGCTGATAGCTCCAGCTCCAGCTCCAGCTCCAGTGATCGCTGACGGGCCTTTAAAGCATTGCTTGGTCCGTCCGCTGTGAAGATTTCCATTTGTGATTGGTCTAATAATCATCACATATATCCAGTAGACTTGTTTGGGTACTATAGCCAGAAATTACTCACTCAAGACCAAACTTGAGCTTGAATAAAATAACCAGTTTCTTGTATAAATTGAAACTTTGATTTTTTGAAATAAACTCGTTTCTTGACACATTTTTTTGTCATTTTATCTTCCATAATATGAAACTGAAAAAATCAGAAAGCGCTGGCCAACAACACGAGATCCAACAAAGACGATATGCTTAGTCGGCGCTGGAAGGTCTCTGAGCTGGTTAGGAATCATATCAACAAGATGAGGAAGAATAAGTATGAAGAACCTAGACGTGCAGAAAGACTCGTACATATTTTATTGAATTTACAGTTTTTCATTTCCAGATTGTAGAAGGTAAAATCCCCCAAAAAACCATGTTGAGAATTCCTGGTATATAACCAAAAGATACAACAAGCAATAATGAAAAACAGAGTTCTTCATCTCATCACCGAGGGTGATAGATACATTAGGATGGATGCGATGCGGGAGCTGGCAAGCGTCCACCCAAAATCGACATACACAAGGAAAATTTCGTTTCGGTGCAATTCAATATTTTCGAATTCTTTGTTGAGTACTATACATATAAGCTTTTCGATTGTTTTAAATCTCCAGCTCCATGAATAACCTGTGAAAGATTTCAATAATTTTATAAATATAATCCCACTTCACTGAAACAGTTTATTTCTTTACTCAACGTACGTTTCTATAACAAAGTTATCATCATTAGGACGAAGCTAACGTGGTTCGGAATCCACTTGTACGCAAGCTGTAGGTCCCGTATCTCCCTAGCTCGCAAAAGGTCTGCTTTTGAGGGGTTTTCTCCGAAAACCTGGAAAATTTGTCAAAACAAATTTTGAAAATTTTACAAAACTGCTGATCCACAGTCGGTAGGTGTAAAATGTGAGCGAGTCGGTCGTGGATTCTCACCGTTGAACGCAATTGTTGTTAGAAATATCCCATCATCTTAAAACCACCTTGGAACGCTAAATTCACATTAAGCAAAAAACGCTGCAGTCTGGACAACCCAAACAACAAACTACAACGACATAAATTCAATCAGATTTTTAATAAAAGTTAGTTGCATTTGGAATTAAGCGAAACATTCATAACGAGATTTCGGTAAAGTTGCTCGACGATAACACCAGATGTCGAATAGAGGAATATATGAGAAAAGTTATGGAATTTAGTCGAAAAGTTCGCAGCAACGTTTAATCAAATCGGCACTCTTGTGATTTGTGATTTTCATGTTGTCATTTAGGATTTTCAACGTCGTATTCAACTGTTCGAGGCTCTCTGAAATAATTAGCCGGGTCATCATGAGGAATTATGAGATAAATCTAATTAGATTACTTTCTTAGAATTAATTAATGCTGACGTAAAAAGCTGATTGATGTCAGTAGAACTTTCCGCGCGGAAAAATTCAAAAGCTTATTAAATATTCGACGATGGAAAATATGGCAAGGAAACAGAGAATTCACAAATGACCAAAGCCCAAACTTTATAGGAAGTAGAGAGGGCAATAAGAAGTGATCTCAACTCAGAAAATTGCCGATGTTTCGACTTTTATTTGACGTCTTCATCCGGGATACAAAAACAAATTTACATGTGAGATCCAAATTTTCTATTGGTAAAGCCAAGTAAGATGCGGAGCAAAATCCTGCTCCGCTAAGGTTTAAGTGTTTGTAATAAACTCCATCGTCAGAGACCTGGGTATAACTCTTATGGTGAGTTTATACAGCAAGTAAAATAAAATAAGAAATAAAATAAAGTAATATGTAAAGTAATAATTTTTGGAGTGTTTATACATCGGAGTAAAATAATATAAGAAATAATTATATTGGCACTACTTCAAAAACACTCAGCCTTTTCCTATTTCTATTCAAAGGTCATATTTTAAATCGACAGTACCTTGCTTTATTCATCAAATGATAATCCACCGTTGCCATCATTAAACTTATAATGAAATATTCGTCCTCTAACGGCATCTTTACTAGGCTACAGAAGTTTAATGGCTATTTTCAATATTGGTAATACAAACAATAAATAATACAATGAGAAAATAAACAAAAACAAGCACTCAGCCGTATTATTTATATGTATGTGTTCTGTCATCTGTCAATTGTCTTGTCAACTTGAAATAAAATAAAAGATGCCCATGTTTTATTTTACTTCTCTTATTTTATTTTCTGTATGAACTTGTTATGGGTATTGTGCAGTTTTATCTTTTTATATTATTTTTTTTTATTTCTTATTTTATTTTACCATTACTTTAAGAAGTATTTTCTGTACTCAATCACACTATTTCAACGTGTAACGACTCTTTCATGTTACTATAACAGTATCTACGTAGAATTTTGTCACGGTGTGCTCCGAAACAAAACATTATTGTCAAATAAATAATATACGGGCCAGAAAACAAACTTTCTGTAAATGTTATCACTATCATTATTGTGATATTATCATATCACATGGTGATTTCCATTGAAATAATTATTTTCACGTGTATATTCGTCTCGTCGTATCTGTGAATTGATTCGGTCGTTGTAACCATCGACGTTCATTTATATTAAACGTTCCATTGCTTTACTGTATTTATTTATACGAAATGGAATCCAGTACTCCGTGAATAATTCCTCAGCGTGGAATGGAAATTGGTATAGACAGCGTTTGTGTTGACATTATGTAGAAATACAGCCTGTGGGAACTGTATCAAATTAGAATAAAATGAATAAAGACCCGGTTATTACTGCTTTGTTCTTCTCACATTTTCGCAGTTTTAATTGGAATCTTCGTAATGGGACTCTCGAAAAGGACACCGCACATTTTCGATGTAAAATTGTTTGCGGCAAATTTTTCTGAAATTTTGATTTCTTGTAGATTTAAACATCATTATCGATGGCTAAGAGGACAAAAAATATTGTATGTCCAAAAAGGTACCTAATTTTGAGTAAAATCAATTTATAGATTTATCAATGTATGTTCTTTCTACTGGAAAAGTCTTGAATATCATGTCAGAAACTTCAGTAAACAGTTTCAAGTGGATTTACAATATGAGAGCATGCCTCGATTGAATTAATAGTCATAATATCACATTTTCGTCAATGGACAATATTTGTCCTCTTCGCCATCGATATAGTCCAATTTACAGCTCCATAGTATGACAAAAAAAATATGTTCCACCCCTGGAATTTAGGTAAACTATTTTTTTTTCGTGTTTAACATGGTTCCTACTACTAGCATACCAAGTTTGGTGGTGCTACAATCGATTCTTGTCTCAAAACCCAATCGCACTGAATTAGCAATTCGTTCTGCTGATATCTCCTCCAGTAAAATTTGTATTAACTTATAAACATCACAAAACTCATTGAATTGAACCCATATAGAAGCTCGAGTTTCCGCCGTATTTTTTTATGTTGCGTCTGCAATTTCTTCGAGTGATTTTTCCCCAAAACGATTCATGTTTCAACACAAATACTTGTTGTGAAAACCGAAGAAAATAGTTTGATAAAATAAACAACCGGTTGCTATCAATACTTTACAATCCGTCATAAAAAAATCTCGATTAGGAATTTGGATTAAGTGTTGAATGAAAGTACGCCATTGGTGAAAATATCAATGAATGAAATAGTCATTTAAATATTTGTGTCGATGTCGGCATAAAAAATGTCGTGTATCACACGCCAAGAACAATTTTGTTTAACTTTGACTTCCTACGTTCATCAAATACCAATCTCATACACTATTTCTTGCGAAAAAAATATTCTAAGGATCACATCCATTTCAAACGAAAATATCTGTATATAAACACTTCGCCGTGGTAAAATTAGTCCATCAGCTAATAACGGAAGCGAAGAAGCCAACATAAATTAAAACAAAAACTTGTGGGGAAGAAACTCTTTACCTACTACTTTCTCCGGAGCAAAGCTTTATATTCATCAGAAAAAGGGTGATATTCCACTACAAACTCAAAAACGGCATTTCCGACAAGCAAAAAAACAGCCTTCATACCTGCGAAACCACTCAAAGATTTGTTGTTCAAAGAAATCACAAACACAGCATTCTATTCACAATTTCTCCGCCGCGTCGTTCACCAAACAAACTGAAAGACGGTGATCAAGCACCAAAAGGCCGCACAGGAGAGTCTCGAATATAAAGCGATTCGAAGGGATTTAACCTCCCTGACAGTCACGAGTCTTAAAAGCCGTCACGACCGAGATAACAGTGCCCGAAAGCATATCTTCGTGGACAATAAGTCCCCCGTTTCGCGTTAGTCACAAGGTGTAATACTGTGGCACGAAAGTTATTACCTATGCAGCAGGTGTAACGGAGAGTCAGCCTACACACACCTACAGCTTGGCAAATGTAGCAAAGAATGTCGATAAACGCATGAGATGCGCGAATTAGAATGAGAAAGTATTCGGACGATAAAGAGGGGAGTATAAATTGTACAGTGAAACCAGCCTAGCTTTAGACGTGACAACGTGCTGTGCACTTGTCGGACAACGGATTATAGTTCGTAATATAAGGCACTCAGCATGATCGAACGCGCAATTTAAAATACATTGCTAGATTGGTTTTCACTGTACAGGGCGAATATAAGGGAGGAGCATTAATTTATTACATGAAAAATAATATTTCGGGAAAGCTTGTTCAAATCTTCTTCTCCTTCTACTTCTCCTAATTCTTCTTCTTCTTCTTCTTCTTCTTTTTCTTCTTCTTCTTCTTCTTCCTCTTCTTCTATGATTATGGCATCTTCTCATTGTCAGGTCTTCTCCTTATATCTGTTTATGGGGACTACCATTAGGTGTGTTTGTTCATTTGTTGATTTATTCGTCTTATGGCATTTATCAGCGAAATCAAAAATATGGGTGCCTGGTTCGATCAGGATTTACGATTTACAATTTTTCTACAAGTATATCAAAGTTCCTGGAGTGTTGAGACAATGGACCTTTACATTTACGAAAAATTAATTGCAAAACTCGATTAAATCGATTTTTCTAGTAAAAAACGTCCCTTAGCTTCTAGCTTGATATGAGCCATTGAAAAATTATTGAAGCTTTGTGACCTGAACAACTCTTCAAAAAAATCTATAAGCTACTCTTTATTCCTACTATTTGCAACTTTAAAATTTTCTGAACGAATCTTCCTTTTGAAGAAGAACAATCATTGGCAACACCGCAAATCGTAATAACTGTTCTCACGGAATAAAAGTTGAGGTTAATGTTTGTTTTAATTTTCATTCAACATTAAAATCCATATCTCAACAGCCAGAAAAACAAGAGCAGAAAGAAGAAAACCTATACCAGAAAATATCTCGGATGTAATGTTCATTTATTGACCTCTGTTAATTACAATATTAATGTATTTGTAAATTTGTAGATAGGTCCTGATGAAATGGATGTTGAAATATTAGAACAAATGAAAATGATAAACAGAGTCAGACTGAAATAACAGCTGAAGAATTCACCCAGTTTTTGCAAAAGGCAAACAGCAGATGCATCCATTAGAATTACAAGCAACGATCCTCCATCGCACATGTTGTGATTCACGTAGAAACAGTAAAAGGTTGCCTTCGTCAAAAACATGAAATTTAGTGCCATTTCTCTGCTTTCCTGTGGTGATGGTGATTCCATTTTAGATAAAATACTGACTATATACTGTGTTTTAACAATATTAATTATTAAAGGTCTACCAATATTTAATACCTTTATGACACTAAGGTAAAATACGATAAAATTTACCTTAGTGTCATACTATGGATTTCCATCAAGTAACGGACACGTCAATCAACAAAAAAAACTACCTTTATAAAGTTAGTTACTTACAAAATAAAATATTGAACACGTAAATTGTTAAAAAAGGAAATCTTCGATATAAAGTCAACTCAGATGATTTGTTTTATGAAATAACATCATGCATTGCAAGAAAATCCAGGTTTTTTTTGATACATCGGATAGTTTGTCCAAACTATTGAATTTCACAGCTGTCATTTTCACACTGCAGCATAACTCTACCATCAATTATCTGCCTTATCACAAATAGAAGATTTTCTGGAAATTTACAGAATCTTTTCAAGAACAGTCAATCTCATATTATAGAAAGTTTTACGCCATTTTCCTGGTGGTTGAACTTCCGAGAACTTCACCATAGTGTTTTTTCAACCCGCTTTCTCTTTCAGCTGCTCCGGTAAGAATAGTGGCTTTTATGATATTTCTCTCCCCACGTATGTGAGAAGAAGCCTTTTGCATCAAGATTACGAATCAGCAGAACTGGGACGCCAACCTTTAGCTACAGTTTATGGAAAGGCACGCCTGTTAATTACAAGCTGTTAAAAAAATCTACAGGTAAGTTGTACTGTCGTCACTACTCATCATCGTGTCTATTGATTTATTATATTGCGGCAAAATCCTCAAATTTGGAATAATCCGTATAAATTGGTTTCCGATATTTTTTTAGCTATTCGGGTCGGAGACGAATCTAACAAATAATAAATCATTGGAATCGGTCCAACCGTTTTTGCGTTATAAATGGTTTGACTAACCCGAATTTGTTTTATTCATTCAGATTATACAGCGTCCCGTTTAAAAATTGAAAAACCTCAAGCTCAATAACTCACCAAAAATTTATTTTTATTTCCCATCTGCTATACTGTAAACAAAATAGTAATTGGAGCAACCCAAACCACGGAATCACCTGGTATAACCCCGGAGGCTATCAACACCAATTAGAAAATGCCAATGTGAAATTCCCACAACGATCTCAAGAAGGGTCGGAAGAGGAAACGCCAGTCTGGCTGGCGGGGCATGAATTAATCAAGCTCTTCTCCTTCAACACAAAAGTCCATTTAAAATAATCTCGCAGACCCCATACCAAACGAGACCTACTTAAACGCTAATTTATTCTTTTAAGCGTCCATTGGACCGGAAAATCATGACCAGTACGCGTTCAAGCGTCGTTGTTGTGTAGAATACGAAGTAGCATCATAATAAAATTTATTCGAATTAAACCGCCATGTAGTACATCATTACATAATATTTTATTTTAAACATAACATTTATAGTTCAATTCAAGAATGACGTAGAGTAAATTCTTATGTATTATGCCTAGATTCTTATGAGAATTTACTCTACGTCTTACATGAAATTCAGTATGATTTGATTGGAAACATACAAGTTGAAATAGCCCCAATTCACAGAAAATTACAATGGTTTACACGGATTTTATACCACAGTTGAAAGTTGTTCGTTATTGATAAGAGTTATCCAGAAAAATAATTAAAAAATTCTGTCACATCTGGTTTAAGAAATGTTTATTTACAAAATATCTCAGTTTTCAGGAAAAAAATAATAAAAAAAAACTAAAGAAGACGCTTTACTTCCAACATGGACTAAAAAGTAAAAAATAATTGACAATGTAGGTAGTTACTCAAATGTAGAAAAAGCGTGGGTGCTTTAATCTATATTCTCATGTTTTTTATTTTTATTTAACAACCCCACATACCAATTTTGAATCGAATCTGACACTAATCACAAATCTCGTCCGTGATATTGGAGCTTCCATTTTGAATTTATGAATTTTGACAAAATATTCATAATCTCTTACCCCGAAAACTCTTACATACCAATTTTTAATCGAATCAGACAGTTATCACAAATCTCGCCGCCATCTTGGAGCGGCCATTTTTTTTTTTCATAACAAATGTCATATTGCATTGTCATCGGAACTATGAACACCTGCCAAATTTCAAATCATTCGGACGTCTGGAAGTAGGTGAAAATAGCGTTCAAAGATTCCGTTACATAAATACACACATAGATAGATAGAAAGATGAATAGATACAGGTGAAGCTAATAAACGCCTCTTAAAAAACTCAAAAGCATGTGCAGGAAATTAATCTTCAATGACATGTTCCCTCCCATAGTATGATTTTTTTTCTAAATACACGTTCCGAATAGGCCATTTTTTCCCTATATAATGATGCATTCTGGTCCTACTGTCCCACAGAAAAAGAAAGCAAGAGTATTTTGTATAACCATACCACGCCATAAATGGCGACACTACTTCAGCCCCTTTCGGACAAGCCAACCAGAAAAGGGTCGGAATAAAGCGTTTCATATTCAATGCACATTTGCACAATGGAAAATTGAAAATTTTATATAAAATAAGGCAAAGGCAGAATAGCACTACTCGATATTAAAATCACATTTGCATGATAAAAAGGATAAATGCTCGATAAATTTATACGTTTACGTTTAAATGAAAAACAAGAAGAAAGGAAACTGAGTTCATAGTGCGTAAAATATTTTACCCACCATAAATAATTCTAAATATCCACTCAATGAAAGTTAACAAACTTCATAATAGTGATCTTATAAGGGTAGAGCCAGCAACGTATTTCAAGTTGTCATTTCACTAGTCCAAATATGACATTACGTCAATCATTTCAATAAATTCATGGACTTCCGAAATATCATCAATCGTTCCACCGTTAGCGATCTCATCGAGATTGACCCGTCGAGCTCAGTCCTCACATCCATATGCCGTCACTTTGGAGTCATGCTGCACATCTGCTTCCCATGGCTTGTTTGTCCACAGAACGGCAAAGCTTTGAAACTCGCTGTCTCGGGAGGTGTTCCCTGAGGCACACACCCTTCAGAAATTCAAAAGGAACACCAATTCCTACCTACTTCCCCTCAGGTCTCACGATGTTCTTTAAATAATACAGGATTTTCCCTTTCGTGGGAATCAGAACTTAAAAAAAAACAATCATGATATTAATATGTCTACAATTTATTGGGTGAGAACTTGTGGTGCAATTATTTTTGCAGGAGGCCTACCCCCCATCCTCGAAATCTTTGAAACTTTAGGCAAGATGGTATTATGTAAAAGTAAGACTTTTTTAAACTGGGGCCCCCAAAAAAAATTCTGGCCGTGAAACTGGCTGAGACACTTAATGATGATACAATGCTGACTTATGTACATGAAATGTCGCAGAATCTGAAATCCTCGTCTCTGTAGGTAATCCTAATTTTGAATGCTAAAAGTAACTTTGACAATAGAAGAAAATGCTGATATTGAAGTTTTAAATGCTTATTTAGTGGACTGTATAATGAAAACAACAGCCCTAATTGAAGTTCAGCTCTCCCATTTTCTGTTGATTACCGCGAATACAGTCCCCATCTAACTTCAAACTTGAAAACCTAACAAAACATTCTTATTTGTATAGCCAACATCTAACGAATGCCAAGTCAAAAATAGAAGAGATGTTGGGGAATTAGTTCTCCACGAACCCCATTGTATCTATCAAGCTCCGATAGAGAGGCTGAATGCATCACGCAAAAGCAAGTTTCTCTATATAAACTTAATTTTATACGGTCGCGTTCACACTGTCTGCATATACAACTGAGAAGTTAGAGTTGGTTAATTTCGAAGATTTCTGAGATTCTAGTTTGGAACTTCAATATCCTATGCAGTTAACTAAGTAGACCACAACTTCATCATGGTAAAGGGTTTGGTGTAGGAAGCGGTGGATTATTCACGATTACTAAATTATAAAACGATAATGATAAGGTGTTTTGATATTAGTGTCCCGTTTGGTGGAATAAATTACTATTCATCATGGTTGGATCATGGTTGGTGGTTGGATGGAAGAGCAAGGTATGATCATGGTACTCCGTGTGGTACTCTATCATGGTCATACATTGAATCCTGCCATTTGATAGGATATTCTATTTTCTATATATTATGTACTTTCATTTAATCTGTTACTGCTATTCCTATCAAAAAATCTATTATTATTATTATTTTCGCTATTCCTGCTATTCCTGCTATTCCTATCATAAAATCTATTATTATTATTATTTTCGCTGAAAAGAGGAACATTCTCCATTCAAATTGAAAAATGTGATTTTCCATCATTTCATCCTTGCTGTGCGAAATTGCTTCTGAAGAGCTTGCCTGCTTCCTAATTCTTCCAATCTCCCTGATGAGCTTGGACAAGCAAAATAGATTTTCGTCGACAAAAATGTATCGGGGATCTATTGAAAGTGAAGCGATCCTTGCTTCAATGAAATTAACGATTTCTGTGAGTGATATTTTTGAATAACATTCTCCCTATCCCATTTAAGCAAGCCTTGTTGAAAAGCAAGTGTATTGTGAGTTGTCTAGGTGCCAATCTCGCCCAGTGCTAGCTCGGAGTGCACACCGCCCACCCGAAGTGTAGCTATAGGTTTTCCGAATTTTCCTGTAGCTGAAAAGTGAATAGGCCACCAAAAATCACCCCAAAAGTCACCCCGGAGCGCTACGACAAATAATAATAGCCGTCCTCTACCCGCACAAAATATGCCTTTGGGTACACTCTATGAGTATTTATGAGGGAGTATTATTATTATTTTTATTATTAACATTATAGATGTAGTTCAATATCCAGCGTGGCTTTAGCCGGGGAAGTAGTTGTTTTCTGTTAGATATTACACAAAAATCACATTTAACACTTATGATAAAAGTAAAATGTCAGATGAGATGATGGATACTCAATAATATAAATCTCTTCAATAGAAATACTTTAATCAGATATATAATAATCAGAACAAATACTCATCAGAAGGAATTATTTATAAATTGGTAATATTAATTCCCTATGAAGTTACTGACGAAGTATCCAGTCTTCATCCCAACTGTAGAAGGTTCTTTCTTTACGACTTACCAATGATGGTGATATAAAATAATGTGCATTCGCGCGTGTAGCTGGAGCCTCTGCCTTAGAACAAGCTAATCCGGATATCATGTGTTCGAATCCTAATTATGGATCGTATGAACTTTTTTATTTTTTTCTTACTAACAGTAATTGCTGTGCAAAAAAATTTGTATGATACGTTTATTAAAAGTGGTTTTATTTTGCTCGTGGGATTGCTCTACTCGCTAACGCTCGTTCCGCAATATTCTTCAGTCACAAAATGAAATGCCACCTTCAACACTTGTGTCAAAAATAACTATTTTGTCAATTATATTAAATTAGGAAAGTGGAAAGTGTAAAGTCCATGTGGGTGGAGTGCATACATTTGCGAAGATACCTGGCCTGATCGCAAAATACTTGACAAACGAACTAGAGTACACTGGGTATTGTTATCAGCGGACATCTGCAACACTTTTGGTCAATGTCTACGCAGATATTCTGCAATTAATACGGCGGAATTCATTAAGGATTTCATTCCCAATAAAATGAATGCATCAAAACGCGTTTTAACAGGTAAAGTAAGCACTCCAAGAGAGAAGTTTTGGAGGTAGTGCTGCTGAAGTTGCATCAACAAGACCCAAAATCAAAACTTGGCTCGTGCATCTTCGTCGATAGTAGGAATTAATATTAATAATTGCACAAACTGTACGTCCAATATTCATGTTCAAAACTGATTTAATTTTGTAGTATAATTAATGTAGAGATTGGTTACACCTCAAATCAGAATACGTTTTGTTTCAATTTATTAAAATTACGATCAAGTCTCCAATTCAATGAGTGGTACGTAGTCGAGGCCAGCAAACAAGTGGATGCTTACTTTCATAAACGTATGTACAGGGGCCTGTTACACAAATCATACAATTGTAACAAGTCTACAAGTTACAAGTGATCTGCCTGTAACTACAAGTCCTACTTAATATCGTATCACAATGCGAATGGCTACAATTGTAGAAAGTAAATAATTTTGAACATATGTAGCTACATATTTAATGAAAATATTATTCCTACTCGATGCAGACTTGTGCTCTGTTGAAATTATTTTGGGCTGGATTTAATGGATCTTCATATGTTAGTGGAATCAGTGGATAAGTACTTTTTTGACCGAAGGGGTAGTTTTTTAGAACCATTGAAATTGGTCAGGTAGAAACAGGTAGTGAATTAAAAATATATTTGACGAGAAGCAATTTACATGTTCCCTATGATATATGCAGACAGACGTAATCAAACCAATTCTTGACTGAAACTCAAACGGCCTTGTAAATACGAAATATATGTTTCCGTTTGAACCTGTCAATCTTTCCAGAAGGATACGCCGCGTATAGGATGCAATTTAATCTAAAACACCAAAAGGAAATAATGAGGACTCTGACAAGCTCTGTGAAGTCACGTGCACCGAAGAGGACTGCAATTCATTTTAATGAACGAGCAACTCGATGTTATACGTGCGAATCTCGCCAAATATTTCCCTCAAAGCTCGCACATGGAATTGACTACCTGCAAAGTTCAATAGGTGAAATTGTTTGAGTAGTAGTAGGAGTAGGCAATCAACAGACATATCAATACCCTCTGGGAGAGTTACAGAATGGATGCTACGAATATTCGTTTCAAAGAAACAGAACCAACAGGAACAAAAGGAGAAATATTAGTGCAAAATGTTATTCAGTATATCGACGATACGCCGGCTCCAGACACTGGGGCCAACGTTTAGACCAACTTGACTATGGTGACTCCCAACACGAGGGCCACCGTTGCGCCAACCTTATATCGTTAATACATACATGGTACAAATGCTGTTGGCCCCAACACTGGCCCCAATGTGTAGAGCCGGCGTTAGACTCAATTGCCGAATTCGGCCATTTGCTGAAATGAATATTCAGTTTGCGAAATTATCGAAGTCAAATGATCAATTGCCGAAAATAGGTCCTATTTCGGAACCTGTTCTAATTGATTTTAATCCAGTAATGACAAACTCGAGCCAAAAGTGAAGAATGAATTGTTTGACTCTGAAACTCGGTACATGACATCTCGACATCATGTATTATCAGAAAAAAAATTGCTTACCAAAAAATCAGGGATGGAACCCAAAAAATATATATATTTTTTTGTTGTTATTTCAGAAAATATAAGATTTATTAAAAAACGATTTCGATAGGTTGAGAGATAATTCAATTCTCCACAAGAATAATATTCAGTAATACCTTATGAAATACGCTTGTTTTCTCAGAAAACGTGATTTAACGCCGACATCACATTTCAGGCTCGCGCTACCCCGCCACTGCAAGTTCAGGCAGGGCCCCGAAAATTAGATTTGTCATAACTTCGCTAAAAAATTATAGTATAAGGAAAAGAAAGAGTGTATATCGTTCCTGAAGACTTCTCCTGAAGACTTCTCTATTTTTGAAAATTACAGTCGACGGGAAAGTTTTGTAACAAACTCGTGAATCAAAATCTTGAACATTAACGCGCTCGCTCCGCTCACCCGTTAAATTACTCTTTATGAGGCTGGAACCATAAAAAGTGGGAAAAAATATTTTGTCGCGTACCTAGAGGTGGTTGTGATTTTTAATAACTTTTCCAAATAAATCTAATTGATGATCGACAATAAGATAATTTACTAATGATTCAAACCCCTTTTTGAAAATTTGAGAACACAAGTTTTCCATAATGTAGGTAAGTACCCATTTTTTTGAGAATACAATTTTCAGACAAATAGACAATAAAAAAGTTTCTGCAATCTTTTTGACACTCAGAATTTACACTTTGACAGTAAGTATAGCATGTAGATAACTGTGATACTTCAGCTGGCAATTCGTCGAAACAAACAATGCAGCGACAAACTCTCTCCAGTCTGCCTCGGAAACTGCACCTAAAACCAAATACGAAATAATGAACTCTAACGAGTGCATAAAAACGTCTAATAGAGCGAGTAATTGTATCACAAAGGGGTGACTTAATGATCTCGTAGGGAAGGAAAAACCCGTTCTTCGGGTTACAAAAACGAAACAGGTGCCTGTAAAACAACACCTCAAACGTGTACCCATCTCGCCTGTTTACGACATTCGAATTCTGCGATTCTCCTTTGAATTTTTAAACTACGGGAAATATGATAATGTTGACATTTATCAGGGGATATTTTCCTTTGATCGCAGACTGATTTACATACCCTGGTTAGTTCAAAGAACATTTTCACTTGGGCAAAATAAATACGAGACGATAAAGTAATTGGAACAAAACTTCTGCACTACATCTTCATTTGCTTTCGAGCAACTTCAATAATTCAATTAGATGCACCAGTTTGGATGTTGCGATAGAATAAAAAAGTCTTGTATAATGGCCAATTTCATCAAAAACGTTGTTTGACATTAATTTGTAATTAGCATATCCACTCGATTTAATGAATACCTAATTAGTAGATAAAGCAATATTGTAAAATTAATTCAAGATAATTATGACATACGTACCTAGCAGAGTTATCTAATGGACAACTCTTTTATGAAGAATTAGTTTGATCTTCCTCCAGAAGGTAGATGATCTACCTACCTAGCCTGATCCAGCCCATTTTAATATAACAAATGGACCACCCCTCAGCATCAATGTGTAGTCCTCTTTGCAATGACGATTTCTGAACATTTGTTACTACCTTTTTCGTGGATTCCACAAGACAAGATAATAATAATTATGAAACATTCATATTCTTAGAAACAGAAACTAGGTAAGTTCTCGGGAAAACTGCTTGACTCACAGCATATTAACAAAAACACAATACAGTGAAATAGTCAACAAGAACTTATCATACATAACTTCGAGCAAATTGCGAGTTCATACAATACACACGTACACGTTAATTGACTTTTTGACTAAACTTCTAATTATTTACTGTGCTCGATGACCTCATTATGATAGGTAACCAACGAAAAAAATTCCAGAATATCAAATGAATCTTCAATAAATTAAGGATTGGTGGCAAAATTTGGCTTTCACTTGTCCATGAACAAACACCTGTTTCTTTGTAGGTACCCAACAAGCATACTGAAGACATTTAACTCCATGACCTACATCTATTTAAATCACCCATCTCATAGCATGATGAATGTTTACCATATAAGCTCAGGCCTATCAAGGTCATTTGCTTACTATAAATGTGAAAGACTTTCTATTTTCTTTTCTGTAATGGTCGAAAACGAATCATTGAACCGATATAATAAACCGCTAGAAGCCATAGGTATAGGTATTTTTTTGATCAAATCTACAGAACACCAAACGTGAAGGTTCTTCTGCATCAGTTTCAGGAGGAAAATTTGCAGCAAAAAACAGTTGTTGACATTTCGAGGTTCACTCACCCATTGTAGTAGGACATGGCGAAATCGGGAACTCAAACAGCAAAATGTAAACACTGAACGCTGATAAGATAAAAGATAAACCCTGATAAGCACAACTAGTCACTATATATAAATTACCGCGTAACAATTCACAGCAGAACGGGTTAAAACTTCCTAGTTACCGTGTTTGTTTAGGATTTGAGAAACTGAATCTGGACCACGATGCGTCATAAACATAAAACACTCCGGAATTCGCACCTGACCATCTGCTGCCAGCAATGTTCAATAACAAAAGCTAGTCACCGACGCCGATGGATTTTTTGACATTTCTGAGTTCATGGGTCGCTTCGCTCTTGGATACAGATGTAGGCAACTAAACATACGTAGAAACTTTCTAAACCCAGTTCGTTTATCAAGTAAATATATCTTGGGTATTATTTTGACATCACAACATTCACAACACTTACAAAACCCCAGAAAATAGACAAAGGAAATGAGACATGAGACATTTATTTATTAACAACTTTATTTCCTTTAGCATTCAGGTTTCTAGGTATAAACTTTCGTTCAGAACAGTGCAGCATACAATAGTTGGCAACCCTGCCAACTGTTACTTGCATTTGAAACTTCTAGTTAGAAACTCTTTTCATGTACCTACGCAGTTCTCACAGCAAACGGAACATAGACAGAATACAGTATATTAAAATATGAGTGGATAAAAAGGTTTTTCAAACACGAGCGATTTTTCGAGCACGACGGCGCAGTACACAGTCATATTTTCTTTGGTTCAGAAGTATTAATTTTATTAATACTGGAGGAATCTATCATGGGGGAGTCAAAAACCCTGGGTGTGGCGAAAAGTAAATTACCAGTGCTAAAAATAAAATAGTACTGCAAAAAATAATCGAATGGTACAAATTAATTGATAACAATGCGAGGTTCGTATTCACTAGAGCATTCGTTCCGCATGAGCACTGAACGAGCAGTGTAGACGCTGATTTTAGCACGAACAGAATGCGCGTGCGGTGCTCGGGTCGATCCGTTTTTCGTTAATTTTTCGTGCTCAGTGTGGACGGTGAAAGTGTGCTTGAAATTCTGTTTGAGATTTTCAATTCAATTTGGATATTGTTAGATATTGATGGATATTGATGAGGTTCATCATCATCTTGTCAAACGAGTATGAAACATCCAGTTTCCGCACGAGTTGTGCACTATACTTTTCCGACGACCTACATGAAAAACATAGGTATTTCGGAACAATGCTACATCATTTAAATCGCATATTTTTACGCTGGCCATTTCAGCTCGTCTCAGATCTCCGCTTATAGCGAATGCTAAGGCAACCTAGAAGGATTAAAATTAATGTTATTTATCTAGTACTAGTAGTGACCACTGTATCATGACAAAATATATGTATATCCGATAATGTATCTACAATAAAATTATTTCATAAGTGTTATGATTATTACTCTTCAATTATGAAACATCAAAATAGGAAAAATAAAAAAAAACTCGGTAGGGATTCGAACCTGCACCACACAAATCTGTGAGTATGTTTGTCTCATCAATCAATCAATAAGAATTTTATTACATAGTTAGATATATACAATTCACAGATAATGACATATCACTAGACATTTCAAAACATTTCTCCTAACCCAGGGGATAAGGTAAGGATGTAGAAACGGACGCAGAAGTAGCGACTCTCCTGCCTTGATCAGGATAGCAGAGAGAGTAGAATTTTCCCTAAAGACATAAGGGGAGGCCAAATCATCCCATCTAGAAAAATCCTCCAAATTAATGCTGTAAAAGTACTTGGAAAGTGGCATTGAATACACATAAACCAAACGGAAAACTTTCTATAGTGTTATATTCTGAGGCAACTCAACTAGGGCTTTTTTGAAGAAGATGTGCCAGATCAGGTTTTGTGAGATGCTTCTCGCCTGTGCTTCACTAGTGCATTCTTTGCAGCCTCCAGACAGTGCTGTATGGTGATCAACAGCATTGGCCAGCATGCCTTAGTTTGATGTGTAGTGAGCTCGTATAGGTCTTTCTGGCATCGATATGGTGTCTTCCGTCCACAAGCTGGACATCGTCTCCGTATTCTTCGCATCGCCATCTTCTGAGATGAACCGTGGCAAATTTGTCGATTCCACCCTTGATGACCGTTGTAGATCCTTTTCTCCCGAGGCATATAATTCCAGGTCATCCATGTAAAATAAATGAGTGCCCTCGTGCCACTCTCGTGCCACTGCTGAGGGTCACTTGACCAGATCTTTTGGTAAAGAGTGTCACTTGTTAAATGCATCTCACTATTTGATCGGGTACCGAAAGGCATCTGAGCAAAGCAAGATCAGTTCATGCGGAGTTCCACTGAATGCCTTGCAGTAATCGATCCATATTGCACGGAGTCCTGCATGATACATCTATCGATGAACAGATTCTCCTTGCAGTCAGCGATCCATTCTAAGACGCTATTTGCTCGTTTGTCAACTTTTTTATTGTTATTGTTATTTCCATCAACCGGCTGTCCCTTCTGCATTCTTCCGGATAGGATTTGTGCCGCATCACGGCAAACCGGTATGATTTTAAGATTGAAGAGCAGCGTGTCCATCATTCCACCAAGGACCCCTATGATCAGAACCACCATATTAACAAAATGGTTTGAGTAGAGCCTGCGGAGTTTAAAGAGTACAGTGAAACAAACCTAACATAACACGTGAAAACGTGATACGCACTCGTAGCACAACGGATTATAGTCCGTAATATCCAGTGATAAGGCACTCAACATGAACGTACGCGCAATTTCACCTATTCAGCTAGGTTGGTTTCACTGTAACTCTCGATATCTAGTCCGTTTTTCCTCTTTTCGGACGATGTTCGTTTCGCCAAGAGCTGAAAACTCTATGGCGAAAATCACCCTAATATGATGGTCGAGGAGGACTACATCAGGCTTATTTGCTTGTATTTGACTGAGGGTGGGGAAAGAGAAAAGATTCGGCATTCTCATTCTCCACAACGGACTCAATATCTCCCGAGGCGTTGTGCCTGTGGATATAGGCTGAGACCTGAGAGCGCATAAGCTTGACACGTGACATCAAATGTATTGTGGTCTCAGGAGCCCCACAACACGCTTTGCATCTAGTGTTCAGGAAGTACTAGCGTCTAGCGACAGCCCGGATATTTTGACATATTGACAGTATCATAACCTCCAATTTGGCAGCTTCCTTGGTCTGATTTCTCAAACACACATAAACAAGTAATTTTTCACAGTTTTCAACAATTCTGCCTTCCTCAAAACCCGTAAATCGCAATTTTTCACATTTTTTTTCAACCATTCAGCCTCTTTAAAAAAAAAATGCGATTTACGGGTTTTGAGGAAGGCAGAATTGTTGAAAACTGTGAAAAATCACTTTTTTATGTGTTTTTGATAAATCAGTCCAAGGAAGCTGCCAATTAGGAGGTATGATACTGTCAATATGCTCGCCAACCAAAATATCCGGGCTGTCGCTAGACGCTTGTCAGGAAATCTATACGTATCACGCGACTACGGTAGACCAGGCCATTATGAATCACTCGGTCTCTGATTTCAGCCCGCTTGACTTGAGGAAAGCCAAGGTCTTCAATGCTCTTGAAAAAGACCCCATGCACTGGCTCATGCTTTGTTGTTGCAGGAGTGCTTCAGCTTTAATGTGAGCTTTTTGCTGAATGGTTTCCGTCTCGGTGGCACAGTTTGGGTTAACCCGTTCAAAGTCGAAAACGACCCAAGTTCATCGGCTGCACGGACTGCTGCCTTAAAAAAATGCTCCGATCCCTACTTTCTCATGGTCACCATTATTATAATTATTATTATTTTATAGCGGGCACTGTGTATTCTGTGCATTTGTACAATGATGTGATTCTTATATCAAATCTACATAGATCTTATCTCAAGTTCTCATTCACGTCCCTATGCCCAAAACGATTCTAGGAAAAAATATCCATCCCCGAAAAAAATCCCAAAAATAAATCTCTAGGAAAGTAAATCCCCAATGGAAAAAGCCCCAGAAAAAATCCTCAAAAGTATAAATTGTGCTATACTATATATTGTAGTATACTTTGTTTTGATTGCATTCAAATTGAACACATCAGTAATTTTTCAGTCTGATCTGACCAGAATGAACTTATTTTCGAAGATATTCAAATGCGCGGAAACTTAACACATACATTTTACGAAGAGTAATTTTTTAGTCTGATCTAACCAGACTATTGGGTGATTAGTGAAATAGTATATGTATCCTAAGTAAAACTATCATTTTGAACAAAATAATGTTGTTTTCCTTCATTCACACCAAGCCACAACCTACTACTTATTCAAAAAATGTTAGGTAAAATGTAAAAATCTGCAACTGCAGTCAAAATTTATGCAATTTTTGGCTAGGTTATGTCCTCAGATTGGTTTTATTGATTTATATGAATTTTGCTCAAAGTGCGGTGTTGCGTTATTTCCGAAATAGGAAAATGAGGCAGTAAACTAAAAATCAGAAACAATTCATGTGAGAAGAGCCCATCGAGAGCCGAACCACAAAATCAAAAACAAATAACGTGTAGTTTGGCATCAGTGGAATAATCCATGATTTTTCTAGTAAGCTGTGCATACCTACCTACCGACAAATGAATTGAAGTTGTTTACTGTCAGATTAATCATTTGAAAAAGTATGTGTTTTGTGTAATAATCAAAATTTTCTTAATTCATTTTTGATTTTTGGTGAATGTTATGTTTTCACAATATTTAATACTTTTACTAGGTATTCCAGATACCATTCAATCTTTCGAACTATGCATCCTTCAAGAAAAGGATCATCAAAACTAAAACAGTGATGGACAACAAATACAATAAAATTACAGTGCTTTGGTACTTTGCAGCCTTTCCAGAAGAATCTAATTGAAATTTTATGAAGCGACAAAGCAAAATTTACCAAAAATGGAATATTCAACACGCGTAACTTGCACTCCATATTCTGTTCGGGACTGTCAGTTTCAAGACTGTTTGAATTTCAGTTTTTTCTGTGCTGTTAGAAACAATGCCAGTGACACTTCACTTCAATGATGAGAATTTGAATGGTAAGTTGCAGTATCTGTATTAGTATAATAATCTGGTTCATAAAATGAGCAAATCATACTTGAAAATGCACAAGCGTCTAGCGACAGCCCGGATATTTTGGCTGGCGAGCATATTGACAGAATCATACCACAGATTACATACAACCCCACCATACCTCCAAATTGGCAGCTTCCTTGGCAGTTTACCCATTACACATGCTCTCGAGTACAGTACTCCGAGTAAAAGTACTCGAATTCTAAGACTACTTTTTGCAAATACTTTCTCATCAAGTTGTATGTAGCAAGTCCAAAAATAATTGAATAATATATCCACCCATTGGGTTTTCTCTGAGTTTTGCATTATACCTTCACCACTTTTTGCACCCTATAAATAACCATGAACTATTAAATCAATAATGACCAAACTATTTTGTAGTTTTCAGTCCATAAAGGATAAAATTAACGATAATAATAATAATAAAAACAATAGTTATTTTTGTATCTAGTGCGCGGAATGCTCGACTATCTCGACTACTTTTTTTAACTCGGCTGCACATTCAGTGTGCGAAATAGGTATTTCGCACATTACTTAGCGCACGTTGTCATGGTGACGAAAAAAAATGAAAAAAAGTATTGTTGTCAATGCGCGAACCTTGTCATTTTTTGACGTTTGAAGAAAAAATAATTATTCAGTAATGGCACAACTGGTTGATTCTATTTGCCAGGATTGGCTTCATAATAACTAATTTTGATGATTTATAAAGCCTTTGGAGTTTTGAGGTTGCTGGACTGGACAGACAGTCCAGGCGCAGTCGCGTTGCATAATAAAGTACTCGTAAAAATGTACTCTCATCAGAAGCGCGGGTATCGGATACTTTTGCCCGATATGTACGAGTACGAGTACCGAGTACTTCATATAAAATGTACTGAGTAACGGGTACAGAGTACCAGAAATGTACTCAAGAGTACAGTACTCGGGTATTTATACTGAGTACTTCCCAGCTCTGATTGGCTGCTTAGATAACTATACTCACTTTCAGAGAAATCCATTCACAAATGCATAAGTTACAGGGGTGGTTCAATACCCCGGGTCACCTGGTATAGATCACGTTAACTCATGAAGATATACTATGTATGTGTGAATGTGCAGAATTTACAGGTTTCTCAATTTCTATTAGTCCCTTAGATTTTTGCCCTTGTTATCATCACACTTTGTATAAAGTAATCTTTCCAGATACATGACATCTACCTGTCTGTCTATCAATTTCTTTGATGTATCAACTGGCAACCTCTTGCATATCAATAATTATTGTGGAATTCATTTGCAAAAATACTTGGCTTATTTACAGTATCTTTAGTTTTTTTTTTGTTTCATTCAGGAACCTATGAAGGCTTAGGAGGGCCAGAGTAATTATTTTTTATAATTCCTTCTTACTAAGGCGGAATCCCAACTAAATAAGTCGGAATTACCTAATTCCAACTTACTATCTCGGAATTAGGATACCATCTCTGAGTCTACAAATTCATCAGTCCAGTTGTGTAGTATGAGTAGTTCGAGCGGGATTGTTCATTTGCATGGATAACAATAATTGTTCCCCTGATTACTTATTTCAACAGGGTGTATGTAGCTCTTGAACCGATGGAGACGTTGCAATTTTTATGAACTTGTTTACTTATCATAATTACCTTTCATATGAGATATCACAAGGATATTGTGTTATTCCGGGTTTTTGAGTTGTAGTTGTTGCGAGGATGATCTCAAAAACATGTCGTTTTTTGGAATAAATCCCCTTTCGAATTGTTTCATGGATTTAAAGAAAAATATTTGTTGATGAGGTCGACTTTTTCAATTGCAAATGGCACTGATTGATTTGAGAATAATTAGTTGCGTTATTTTATCAGAATTATGTATACAGTGAGGACCAAAAGTCCGTCGCCTCTCCCCCCGTTACTTCTTTATTTTATATATAACAAAAAAATGTTAAAAACATAAGTTGTAGGGTTTTATTCGATCTCTTTAATGGTTCAAGTTGCATTTATGCAGAAAGACCCAAAAAATCGCATCGACTTGGAAGTTAATTTTTTTTTAATAGGACCTATATTTCATTGCATGATTGGTTAGGGGTGATCATAAGGAATCCAACAATACCAAGTTTGATGCTGTCATCTCCAAAAACTACGGAGATATTGTCTATTATTTTATTCATAAGCTCAACGAGTTTGAAAGAGAATTTAGGCGATATCTCAGTAGTGTTTGAAGATAACAGCATTAAACTTGGTATTGTTGGGTTCCAGATCATCCCTAACCGATCATGCAATGATATAGAGGGTGTCCCATTTGCAATGATATACAGGGTGTCCCATTAAAAAAAAATAAACTTCCAAGTCGCGGCGCTTTTTTAAAACACTCTCTATAAATGAAACTTAAACTATTGAAGAGATCGAATGAAACCGTATAACAAGTCTATTTAACATTTTTTGTAATATGTAAATAAAGAAGTAACAGACGGGGGGCGAACTTTTGGTCCTCACTGTATATTATACCATAACCAGATTTTTTTTCTACCTGAAATGATGCTGTTTTTATTTTACAGTATATACCAATGGAAGTTTTCATTTTGGAAAATATGAAGAACTGGGATAATTTGAAACTATCATAATGTGTCAATTCACCATATATGAACAGTATTTCGAATGTCAAGATGTCTGAACACAAAGCTCAAAGTTTTTTTGGGAGATCGTATAAGAAATGATAGTCATTGCCGACCGATGTTTTACCTTTTTTACTCTCATCAACCTACAATGCTGTAGGCTATTATGTCAGACACCAAATACTCCCCTAGTTAATCCCACGACGGGTATTGAATGATTTTTTTTTGACAAGTATTTGCCATAATAGCCTACCGCATTGTAGGTTAATGGGAGTAAAAAGAAAACATCAGTCAGCAACGACTATCCTTTCAGTATTTGGAATAATTATCTATAATAATCAATGAGGTGAACTACTACTGTATGGTTTGGTTATTTTCAATGATAACCAGTAGTAGTGTGACCTGGTAATATCAATGATTATCAATTCGATCCAGTCACGGTCAGCTGTTTATAAGGTAGATGTAGGGAATTTCTGGACTCAGAGAAGGTAACACACAATTCCGAAATAGTAAGTCGGAATTATAAAAAATAATTACTGTGGCCCTTCTACACCTTGGTAGAAATCTTTTTGCTACAATATATTTATTTTATGTAAATCAAACAACCCTTGAGGTTTTCAACTTTATTTCAATAGATGCTCTGATATAACACAGTGAACAATAATAAATTCATTATAGTTAAACATGCAACTATTTTAAAAAAATAACAGGGACACAATGAATATAAAATATACAAATATATCTAATAAGGGTAGTCCAGTGTGTTTGTGATGACATTGAAGAATAAATAATAAAAACCGTTTGACAAAGAAATAAATTAAAAAGTGAACTAAAAAGTTTCTTATTTAAATAAGAGGCCATAAAAATATTGACATTTATATATACTATCTAAAATACACATTCATTTTTGAAAATAAAAAAGGGTAAACGCTGAGAAGCCCTTTCCAGTATGACTCTTCAATTAGGCCCAAACATGGAATTTCTCAAAAACTGATTCAATACTTGGAAATATTCTAACAAAAAAACAAAAGAACTTATTAGCGTTTATCCTTCTAACATGAATAAAAACTTCAATCAGATCACAATTTTAGCTCCCATATCACAATATGGGCATCATTACAATTTGTATCTTTACCAGACAGCACAGGTTTATTCTTATCAGCTGGACAGCAGGGCTGTCGGTTATTGACATAACCTCTACCACCCATCAAAGTTATAACAGTCCTTCTACCGTTGTCAAAGGTATTACTTTTACTTTTATTCAATGTTCTTGTATTGGTTTGTTTATTTACACTGGCGACCGGTTTCTCAACCGGCGGGGCTTCTTTTTCCGGTGCATTCTCGATGACACCATTGAGCTGCCTCGAAGCATTAGAGTTATTCCTCGAAACGCTCCTTCCTAAGTTGTTGAGCCTCATCGCCATACTTTCTTCGGACCCGGATGAGGTGCACAAGCTCGACGATCTCGAGTCGACAGACCAGTTTGACAGGTCCAAAGATCTCGGTCTCGATACTTTCATCTTCAGTCTTCGATCCAAAGTACTGACTTTGTTTGGTATGGCAGCAAGTTCGGGATCACTACGTCTGAGAGACTCGTATACGGGGTCAGTCAGAATGTTCTCGTCGCGTTCGTAGTCTTTGACGTACATCAGTTCGCTGTATAGGCCATAGACGTTGTTGGTATCTCCAGAGCTTTGCGAGGAGGTGCTGGAGGTTGAGAATATTGATCCGCCATTGCCCAAACCTGGAAAGAAGAATATTTTTAAAGGGTGTTCTTGGTCCATACTCTATGATACAATAATAGTTATTTATGATATAAGTTCATAAACTAGGAGTTTTTTGTATTGGCATGAATTTTGTTGAATGAGATATAACCGAGTTCAACCAAAAACGCGAGTACAAAAAAGCTCTTTAAGCAAATGCATCATACAAATTTCTTTTTACGACATTTGTTATATTGGCAAATTGTAGCAATTCTCTTATCATTAATTCTAATGTTTTGAATTTTCGTCGTATTAACAAATGATGACTACCGACTAGAATTTGACTCAAACTAATATCTTTTTCAATAATGAGTAAATGTATACACTGTTAATGTTTTTACGCCCAATTTAATTTTATACCCACTCATACTAAAAAGTATAAGTTTATGTTCTATGAATAGTGCGTAAAAACTCGTTTTACTCCCTATTGTAGAAAAACAATATTCAACTCTCACTTTTAATTTATAAAAGAAATTTGAATGAGTATTCAAATAAAAAAAAATTTTAATTATTATATCAAAAATGTTATATTCTCAACCAATCAGATGTGTCGGTTAGTCTCTGAGAAAATAGCAAGCTTCGCAAAAACTTAAAGACTATGGGCTCGAAAAATAGCAGGAATTATTAGAAAACAATTGCTAACAAACGTTTATTGTCTTTCATCTAGAAAACCTGACCTTACAGTACTCAACATAATCATGTCAGGAGTCTCTTGCACCAGTAAAAAAATGAATTTATCTATTTCAATACTTGGTATATTACCATCAGCAATTGTTCTGAAGCATTTAAGTTCTATCCGAAATATAGCAATTTGTCTTATCAGTGACACGCCTCTCTCACAGACTCGATTACTTTCCTAAAAAAAGGCATTAATTTATTGTAGATATTTTCATAACAGATGCTTTTCTGAAATATTATCTGTATTTCTGTAGCACTTATTCTTGAGAATGCATAATTCTTTCAACAAATAGTATTTTGAAACTTTTATTGTATAAAGAATTATTCTTAGAGACTAACAGCCACCATAACTCCAACAAAAAAAAAATTCTACCTTCATTTCCTTGGTTTCCATGATGTTCTCTGAACACTAGAGAATTTTGCTCTTTGAGGAAATCAGAAGATAAAAACAATTATTCCAAGTCTTCAACAGACTGAGTAAAAACATCATCACTTACTTCTTGGTAACGTTTTGGACATTCGCGCCAGTTCATTCTCTTTGGTTCTCCTCTTCCTCAGCACCACCGGACTGCTCGTCAAATACTTCAGTTTGGCGGACAAACTCTGCATGGAGCTATCGGACAACTGCTTTTCCATCTTAGGCCTCGAATTCTCCTCCGTCTTCTCGGTAAAGCTGGTATCTAAACCATCGTGGTCTTGTTTCACTTCCTCCTTACTTTCCCTTAAACTAGCTTTCTGCGAATTGTTATTGTAACTCTTTGGTTGTAACGCTAGGAGGAAGGAAATCGGACCGAAGTGGGCGTGGTAGGAGATGTTGACGCGTCCGCTGATGATTGGGACCCCTTCGAGCCTTGGTAGAGGTATCGTCAGAGCCCTACCGACGTTGGTGCCGACCCAGAGTAGACCCTTGCACGCCAGGAGGGCCGTCACATGTACAAGAGATCGGTTGTTGTTCATCGAGTCTCGAGGACCTGAAGATAGAAATAATAAGTAAAGCACCATTCAATAGAATTAATATATTTAACCAGCAAACAATTGAAAGATAGAAGCCACGCCCAAATTTATGCTCAGAATACTATCCAGAATACTTTTGGAATCATATCTATCAATGAAAAGGGCAGGGAAACCTATCAGCTTCAAAGACTCTATCACTGAATAGAAAACTGACCCTTGGACTATTAATAATCTTCTGACAGTAAAGTCACATGAAGTAAAAGTATTCTGTGAATTTCCATTACAAAATCAAGTCAATATATCTCTTTAGCAGAATATGCCTACTATACTATGCTGACCTGCACTAATTTAACCACAGTTTTGTCATGGTGTAACTCTGTCTCTCTAGTAAACTTGTTCAAACTTATTGGTTCAATCTTACACATTAGAGTTAACCCATGCTTGATATATTGCACCATGATTATCGTTCCTTATTTTTTACTAATGTGAATGTGTACCACCCATTTGAAAAAACTAGCCTCTCTAACAAGAAGCATTTTCAGTTATATCCCTTTAAGGTGGATGATTGGCTGTTTATTAGTAGCAATCCATCTTACAAGTCCGTCAGATACATTTGAACTCATATCATCATAAAAACGGGAACATTCTACATTAAAATTGAAAAATGTGATTTTTCTATAATACCTAACAGAAAACAACTAATGGATTGGAATAAACAGATATTTTGATTTGTGTGAACATTAACATACAGCTTACAGATATACCACTACATTTATATATTTTTTACAAAATAACCAGATATTCAAATATGTGTGAATATCAACATTTGTTGAAAATTAGCATACAGAGCTCACAGAATTACCACTTAAATGTGTTAAACTTGAACCAGGGGTTTTCTTTATTGAAACGATCCATGGCATGATGCAACAAAATGAAATTATTAAATGGTACACAATATGGACATGATAATTCGTACCTGCTGAACCATTGATCCTCATTACAATGGAGGCTATATTGATATCCTGCAGATGCTTGAACGTTTCGGTATGATACAAACATATCGTACTGGAATTCTTCTGGGAAATCCACAACCCAATACCACTGTGCGCCATCATGTTCACGTTTCCGAAATGTTCGTGTTGAATAACGAAACTCTTCTGTATATCTCCGGTGACTCCGATGAGTACCCAAACTTTCTTTCCGCAGGCCGCATACAGGCAGAGGTTTATAGGCAGTAGACAAGATACTGGGTCAGTTCCTAAAGTTAATACTTGGGGCTCCTGGACGAGCCAAGCACCGTCAATAGGGTTTTTTCTATATACACAGAGCGTTCCGTTGGCCAGGGCAACGAAAACGTTATCACAGTGGTATTTAATATGCATTATGACGTCGGAGACCGTCGTGTTGGCGATTTCTTCCTGTTTTTCGGGTTCTTCAGCAGCATATAAGTGCAGTTTGTGCCTGTCGGTACCTATCCAGACAGTGTCCGAAGCTAGATTGGGACCGGGAGGAGGAGATCCTGTGTGAAATAAAACAATTTAGTCTTTACTCACATATATAACCACATCTCAGACTTTATTGTTATCACAATAGCAATTTACCTTTCACGAATTCCATAGCAGTAATTTGGGTCTCCACTAAAGAAAATGAGGTCAGATCCTTGAGAATACCGGCTTGCTGATGATGCTGTGCAAGAACAGATATATGACTACTAGCACCATCCGTTGTACAGATCCAAAGGTAGTTTTGGATCCTATGCCTTCTTCTTGCTGTTTTTGGCAAAGTAACAGTATAATAACATCCACAGCGCACCTAAACCAAAAAACAATGACAATGATCATTTTAGATTCATTAAGTTTGTATTAAAATTCAATACAATCATTATTTTTGATCTGACTATATATCTCAAACATGAATATTTACCTCAGTTTGATGCTGTGACGAATAAACAGATTGCGACTTCACGAACAGCGGCATTTTGGTGGATGGCCTCTGTTCTTGTTCAGGTACTTCCCATGCCGGCGAGTTGTTCGGATCCAAAGCCAATTGAGCAAGCCTCAGCTCTGTAATCCACTCTTTTTTTATTGAGGGATTGTCAGTCTGGAAGGTGTAAGTTTCCTCCTTGCCCTTGGTTTTGACAACGAGCTGTAAACAACACGAGTCTACCCACGCCATTTCCTCGTCCTTCTGTTGGATAGAGGTCTGGATTTGTTGCAGGATTTTTCTCGTATTCTCGTGGTTTATTTCTTTATAGTTGCCTTTCAGCTGACCTGGAATCAGTTATTGGATTTAGTGAGATCATTTTGAAATGATACAGAAAAATTTGCATTATGCAATATCGAATTGTACGAAATTAGGTGGATTTTAGAAAAATGGTGGGATTACAGAAAATATCGAGACTGAGCAAAAAACTCAGGAAAATCGAACCTTATAAAAGAAATTTAGCAGAATTAAATCACCTGTCAGATCGTTTATCCTGCTCATAACTTCATAGTCGTGCATAAGATTACTCATTTCGACACATAAATTGTTGGCGTCCTGGGGAGGGGTTCCTTCAAAGGATCCATTGGACTTTATACTGCCGCCTTTGTTTTGATTCGACGTCAGGATCCTGCTCAGAGTGGGCGAAGTGCTGGTATCTTGAATCTCAATTTCAGAAACCGGATGAGTCCATTTCAAACTCAATCTTTCTCCAGCTCCGAAATCGTCGGAAGACTTCGAGGCCACCGAGACACATACTACTAAATCATTCAGTAATAGCAGCCGTCGGCTTTTGGCTTTGGTTATGAGGCCGTTCTGACTATATTCCTGGAAATATTATCTATAATGAGTTTCTTGACTTCTCGAATACTGAATCGACGTGTGTTTATTTTGATCAAAAAAATTGTATATTTGAGGACTTTTGCGTGAAAGCTCTTATAAATATGTTTCGTTTGAAATCGTTATTAAGTTGAGATATTTTGAATATAGAATATGACTAAATAGAAATTTCGTCAAGTATGGCATTTTGCCATCTTATTTTTAATCATGTTTACTAGGTGTTTTCAAGATTAGTTCAATGGTCATTCACTAAAACTTCAGATACGGTAGATTTAACTTTCTCAACTATGGCCAATGATTAATAATAATAACAATAATATTTTTTCTGGATGATACAACTGGTTTTCCTTTGTTTTGGTGTTTTTAATATTCACACTTTGTTATAAAAAGGATGCCTTCAAAGTTTTACAATCATGAGTTTTTATATGCGAGCGCTTTCAACAGCAGTTAGTGCTGTCGTCTTCACGGTTCTGCCCAAACTATTTGTCTGTATTACAGACATAGGATCATTAAGACGTTCTGACAGAATTAAAAGGCAAACAGTAAGAAGGAACTAGTTTAAGTAGGCCGTGAGGATGACAGCACTGACTGCTATCGAAAGCGATCACATATAAGAACTTAAGGTCAATAAATAATAATAATAATAATACAATATTTATTGACGAAAGACTATAAATTTAGGAAACACACTTATAATAATTCATTCATTCGTACTCACCAATTGCGTTACATTATCTTCCCTAAGCAAATATCGATTACTATCCGACAAGGGCCTGATAGAAAACTTGCCACTGATATTCCTCAACATTTCTTTGAAGGCCTGATATTGTTCCGCTTCTCGTTTCCTTTCGTTCAGCATCTCTGCTAGAGACTCCAACTGCGTCAGAGCCAGCTGAAGAGACATTCTGTCATGATGGCCATGTGGAGTGTACTTCAAGAGGTCCTAGAAAGTTTTTTAATGAGCACTCGGAAAATGATGCAAGTCAGAGATTAAAGTTCACGGTCCAGATTTTCTTGGCAGAAAATTCTGATGCACTGTGTTAAAGCAATCAAAACTTGCATGGAATACCGGATGTCTAGACACAAGGTTTTTCGAAAAAATTCTGCACAAAAATGTATGATTGTTTGAAATATTTGTTTGAACTTCCAGATCATTTTATATGAAAGTTAATGACGTGCGAAGACCTGAGAGATGAGCCGTGTTTCTAACTTGGTCTATTTGTGCTGCCACTGCTACTAACTAACTATATTGTAATATTTAGAAGCCAATAGATTTATTGGTACAAAATATCTAGTAGCTAGTGTATTTCAAGTTTCAGTCGATGACGTTGCCAATAAGTCTGTGTATATTATTTCATATTAGAAGCATAAAAGTGTTAAATTTGTTTACTGGTTACCTAACGGTTGAAATATTTCTACTTCTTTCGATTTTTTCACTACGTTTCAATTGCTTGAATCTGCAATCGTCTTCAGGTGAGACATGGAAGTCTGAAATGTAATTAATCAAGCTACTTCATCGTCTACAAGCTTCAAACAAACTGTTATATTTGTGTTTCATTTAATCTTGAAGAAATCTGACGCGGCTAACATAAGTAAGAAATAAATAATAGGTACATCTATTTTTCGCTCACCTCAAATACCAAAGAATAAAAAAAAAAATACATACCTGTAAGAACAAAATGAACTGCGGAAACCTCTGTACAGGTTTTACCATGAGTCCAAAAAATGATAACCGATCATGCGAGCTGATCTGCTTCACCTGAAAATGAAAAACTTAAATACCTGTTTTTCCATGACCAATTTGATTAATTTACCTTCAAGAAATCTGCGAGCGCAGACTTTCTCTTGGCTTCCATCTTTGCTAAATCCATAGCAAGGGAAAAATTATTGATAAAACCGCTATAAATATCCAAAACGATAGCTTTAGAGAAGGAGGCGACAAATACGTCTCCTATTCTCTCATCTCTATCCCAATTTCTAACACATTCGGCTAAAGCTATTCGAAAAAGTGTATGGCACTGAAGTATTTCTGGAAGTCTATGGAATAGAGTTTGGATTTTTGAACTACTAAGGACTGGAGGGTTGCTTTCTTCTAAGGGTTTTTTGTAATCCTGAAAAAGTCGCAATTAGCCATACGCTCACTAATAATTAACTGATTCACCACAACTTACGTTTACTAGCCTCTGAAGTGTAGCTATATAAGAATTTTCACTATGTACAATTGCTGCTACTATCATTCTCCTCTTCAACTGTAAGGGGGTCAAGTCCGGAGGAGGCTGGGGTAAACTAGGGGGTAATTGCCGCCTTTGCGAAGAAGTGCAACTTGGAAAGTGAAATCCAGTTTCTTCCTCCACCTGATAAAAAATAATAAGACGTTAAAATTTCCTGATCTAAGTACAATCGACGTGTTCTTACCTCAGGCAATTGTGGCATTTTATTTGGATTTTGCGGGGATCTTTGGGCGTCTGCATTTTCGATATCGTACTGATGGTTGCTTCCTCTTCTAATGGAGAACCACCTGGACAATCTTCCGTGGTTTTGAGGGGACGTGTCCCCTGGTAAGGAACTGTCGAGTGACAGTCTGTTGTTGGAACCGATACCACCGCTTCCTCTCCACTTGTCGCACAGAGTTCGGGCTTTGTTTAACGTGTTTCGCAGTTGGCCATTGCTTCTGAAATTAAAACTAAAAATAATTTTCGGGAAACAGTACCTTATAGTTGTAGAATGAACGAAGGAAACGACGACGCGAATTGGCAAGTTCAAGCTGTATTGAGTAAATACACTTCGCATAAAAATTAATGCACCACTATAAATTGGCCACAATTTCAAAGTAAATTTTTTCGTAAACAATCATTAATTTGATTCAAATATGATTGAGATAGAAGAGATTTTTTTATTAGAAATCGTTAAGATCTGTTGTAGAAATTCTGATTGAGATTCTCGGAAGTTATTTTCTGCAATGCCTAACAATACTCCCTCTTGAATGTTCCTATATTGTTGATTGAATCCCTTAAACTTTAGACTTCAAATAACCCCATGAAACTGAATACTAGGAGGTGAAATCCGGAGACATTGATGTCCACTCACTAGGACCTCTTCTGCCAATACAGTGACCAGGAAAATGGTCATGCAAAAATGGTCGCATTGAAGCTGCATGATGAGGAGGAGCAAACTCCTGCTGCAAATTCATTTCTTTTTCGAATAAATCCAAATCATTCAAGAAACATCTTTTTCAGAAAAGGTAGAAATAAGAGTTCCAGTGAAGTGGGCATTCGCTGCTATAGTTGCGGCACCTACAGTTGTACCAAAATTCGCACAAAAAACTGATCATCACCCTCACGCTCTCTCTATACTTAACCACTTAAACTGAATGGGAAGTTTCATGGTAGCGTCACTACTGGGAAATGGATCTTCAATTCCCACACAAGAAGTTTGAATCGGATTGGTAGTCTGCAAGAAAATCATCTATGAAATTGTGGGTTGATTTTTATAACTACTACGTACTCTCAAAAACGGTTAACTATGAGATATATGAGACCCATCAATATTTCTTGGTGATGGAATTTGTTTTCTTTGGGTTTACATAAGCTATATCTCATGTGTGCAATGAATTTATAAAAATTCCAATCAACTAATGAATACAAACAATGGAAATTGTAGTGAACGATGTGTTGGAAAGTGTATCCAATACATTCATCGAATCGAATCGAATAAATTATTTTGATTTTTGTTTGAAAATATGAACATAGGATGTTCATAAAATCAGTTGTGGAATCATCTGCGGCTGATAGGCAAACTTTAGTATATTATACACTATACTTTTTCTACGACCACCTGCGTCATAATCAAATCTGTAATATTTTTAAAAACACTTAATAATTCTTGACGGCGACAAGCACCCTTAATACCTACAACCTAAAAAAGGAATTGAAATTGAAAATATTGAAAATTATTATAAAAATCGATTTCATGAAAAAAAAAGGTGGTTAATTTGGGAGTTGAACCCTCACCTCCCACGATTCAAACCCGACCGTTCCCTCATTCAACTTCCGCCGCTACGAGCTCACATAATAATATGTGGAAATTAACTGTTATAGACAGATCGTACCATCTATTCGAAAATATGGAATACGACTGTCATCAATCTTTAGATTGAAATTAGCGTTGTCAATGTCTAATCATCCTCACTATCACTAATTATTTTCGATTACTTATTTTTTAAAACTAATTTTGTAAATACTGACAAATTTTGTAGACCTTTTCATATTTTTTTCTAGGAATAGTTTGATAGAAATGGCAAGGCAATTAATTTAGAATCGCAAATTATTAATTTCAATCAGTATTCTGAATAGCTTTATAAAACAATATCTACATACTGATTCCTTATATTAGGTGAAATAGAGAAAAACAGAACCATAATATGTAAAGTTTGCACATTTAAATCGCAATAAGAAGTTGAACCGAAAATAAATCAATCAAGTTATTTGCCCTCCCTACAGTTTTGAACATCTACGAGTTCTGCAAAAGAACATTTTTTTTATTTATCCTTCTCTTTGTCTTCTGCGAACTGAAATCACCTCGACTCACTTCACGATTACTTCCAAACTTCTTTAATAAAATGTTACCCTCACAAAGGAAAATCCCAAACAACTGTTCCAGGAGAATTGGGAGCTCGTTATAACCAAACACAATATCCCTTCTGGAAATGAGTTTAAAATCTCATAACTAACGACATCTGGTTCATTGAAATCATTAACTCATTGAGAGTATCTCGGTGAGCATGTCAAGATAAGAAAAGGCGCTCGTAAATTCAGTCAAAGGTTTGGAAGACTTCCAAGATTTTTTAAAAGACGAAGTCACGGTCTGTAATGAATTTCTTGATTATTCAATTAATTATAATTAGAGCTCGCTTGTTCATGTTTGATTGGTCTATTAGGCATCGTTAATTTGTTAACATGGAAAAGTCTTTCGAGAAAGTGGATTTTGTCCCATTAAAACCAAGTATACTGAAGCGAAATGGTTATTTAACGAACAAGTGTATTAATAAGGGCGATTAACAATTGAGAGCGGAGCTCACGCGTTAATGTTCGAGATTGTTAATCGTCATTTCAATTCGAGTTCGTTACAAAACTTTTCCGTTGGCAGCAATTTTCAAAAAAAAAGGTCTTTCAAACATGAATATAGTAGAGTTTTATCCTAACAGCAAATCGCTAATTTCAACACCTGGACACAAGTTTCAGTCCCAAAATTTCGAGGTGCTAGGAATAACGGTTCGGTGAAAGACTTTCTACCCAAGAAACAGGTACTCTTGTCTATTTCATTCACAGTAATTTTCACAAGTTCTCACCCCGTCTCAATCATTCAAAAATACAGATCGTTAGAATTACCTACTTCACTGAAAATATAACTCTCAAGATATAAGCCGATAAAAAAGGGAAATATCAGAATTTACTTTACAATTAATGTGTATCTCAATATCAAATATTTGGCACAGAAAACTTGAAAGAAAAATTCGATAAATAACATGAATTGAAATCAAGACAAATAAAATAACATACCATTTCCTGAAAGTAAGCCAATATCACAATCTCGCTTATACACAGAAAAAATACTGTACTATATGCAACAATAACCTTGTTTTTGAAAACACCTACATTGCACCAATCGAAACACAAAACATTATTAAATTGATTGAATTGGTATAGTTGATATAACCTAAGGCGTTTCATTGAAGTCGAAATCCAGCAATAGTCGTGTGAAATGTATTCTATAGTTTCTGCAATAAGTGAAGAAGTGTTGAAAACCATCAAAGTAACATAATTGTTCCAAAAGTATAAAAGTTGAAGTAAACATTAGGCTATTTTTGGATTTAATATATCCGTTCAGGCTGGATCAAATATAGTTATTATTAAAATTGATACTTGGCTCCAAAATATATAGATGGCTCTACGCCTACTTCTTTAGTACGTGCTGGAATTATCGTAGGACCATATGATAAATACGTGTGAAACGTATATGACTGATATTAATGGCTCTCTGTCTGCACTGCGATGATCGGCAGTACTGTGAAACTATGTGCAAATAGTTACCTATTTTGATTAATATTTCCGAGTTGTAACAGAAATCCATTGCAAAGTGTCTTCTTGTAGAAAAAACTTTGCCAAATGTTGGGCAGAAGTGATTCAGCAGTTGTATTATTTGGCTGTTGGATTTTTTTGTTCTACTAATATACGTAAAATCTTCTCAGAACTGAGTTGAAGATCGGTAAATGGCACATTTTTCATTATTACTATTATTCAATCGTCTACTCTATTTGAATATAACTCAATAAAAGATGTGAACAATGATAAATTCGTTATTGAAAGTAATATAGTAAATTGTTGATATTCAAGTACTTGCTATATTTCAAACATCCATTGGAAGCCAATGGGTCCTTATATTCAAACTAATGATATAATCCAATTTGTAACCAAATGTATCCTTATCATTGAATTAACTATTACTCTACTCGTGGAATATGGAATGGAGTGTATCATTGAATGAATGGGTATCCCTTTCATATTATGATAGTGTTTTCTCTGTGTACTTGTTATTTTATTTTTCTATTTTCATCGAATAAATACTCTTTTACATAAGGCGGTTTTGATTCATTAACCGGTAGTAAATTTTCGATGGGTTTCGCTGCAACTTTAGGAATATTTTCCGGTAAATCCATAACCTTTCTCGGTTCTCAGCCAGGACATTGCTAGAAATCTCCCCAAGTGGGCGATATTTTTGCAAATGTTGTAAATATCTGTGAATTGTATATAGAAATGACAACATGTAAATGAACCTATTTTTGATTTCGATTCGATTGAGTGTCGTTTCACATGGACCGTTTGATCAGCGCGTGACATCAGCGACGACCGTAGTCGTCGATGCCCCTTTCACATACATTGCGCTCTTGCGATTTCAGCTAGTTCATTTATGATTCGTGATGTATCGACTTAATAGAGTAGTTGTCGTGACCTGGCTGATAAAACGAACAAAAGGAAAAATAAAAGAGATTATGAGAGCATCCTATGGTTAGGTAGAAGCTCTTAGTAGTTGTTTAGCAGCTTATCTTCGAAAGAAGAAGAAGGGGGTTTTTCGGAATTATTTTCTTATGTCGATTAAATCAGCAAATGGGAATTTGATATTCAAGTGTGAATTAGGAACATTATCATTCCAGGTTGTTGTGCTAGAAAAATTGATGAAATCACACTCTCAGTACATCACAACACAGACTTCTGGCTCACCAATGATGCAAACCAAATTTTGCAACTTGCTGGAAAGTCCACGCAGTAGGTGTTTACACCATCTTGGTCATTTAACTATTTTGGTCTGGTACTTTTTGGTACCAACCAAGGTGATTCCCGGACCAAGGGTACTATTCACACCAAGATGACCAAGGCTATCTGGTTGAAATAAAAACTTTAGTCAGCTCATCAAGAGACGGTATAAATGTGGCCAATATATGTACGCCGGCCGTGCAGTGTTTTGATTTTTTCAATGTCTTCATATTATTCAATGTTACTATGTCTTCTTCGTAAAACCTATTGCGTCCCTACAAAATGACTAGGAGAAAAGTACATGCTATTTTCTTTAAAATATCCTCACCTCAATGTCTTGATAATGAAAATAAAGTTTCCGAAATCTCTAAATCTCGATAATTATTTATTTGCAAAAACTGTTTTTACCGTAACGGTGCCTCTTGCATACATACGCGCCTTATGTGAAATTACTCATTTAAACATGTGGTGCTTTGTTATACGTCTTGATAGTACGCGCTGATCATAAGGTCCATCTTAAACGGCACTAATTGAATTCAAATTCCGCTGTGTTTGTCAACATTAGTCTGGTCTACAATCAATTTTCAAGTCGGTCATTAGCTCCGTTGAAGCGCATCGGTATGCGGCGTAGAAGATCCCGAGTTAGAAAGCAGCTGGCGTCATCTATTTATATTTTTTCTTTCCACAAGAACACATACTTACAGAATGAATTATATAATCAATACACGTCATACGTTGAAAGTGATAAACAATCATTGGAGAGTTAAGCACTAGGTCAAGACCCCTACCAGATACTATTTGAAACTCTTTATGAAGGACAGTTACGTTTTCCTACTTTGTTAGTGTACATACCACATCGACCGTGTAAATGTCACAATTATTATTCAAGAAAACTAGAATTTTTTTTGCTAGATATTTTCAAACTGGATGTAATTTTACTGATTGTGAGAACACGAGGTATTGTGTTCAAATTAATTCCACTCCTCACTAATTTTTCTACCAGAATGTGTTGATAACATTCCAAACTAACACTTGAGGGATATGAATAAACAAGGAATTAGAACAATAAAAGTGAATGAAACTACAAATAATGATTAGCATATTCCACCAGAATATTTTCATAACACTTCGAACAAACTAATACAATTTAGAAGGCGAAGTACAGTTCTACAAACATAGCTGAAACTGTTCAAATATGCACGCCCATGATGCCATAAGGCACTCACATGAACGTTCGCGCAAGAAATGAGAATTTCACATGTTCAGCTATGTGGGTCGAACTGTACTTCATCCTGTTTTCTTCTTCATTTCAGTAGGCATATGTATTTTCCTTTATCTTTTCTTATCCAATGGAACAGAGTATATTGGCTCTGATGCTGTCCCTGCTTTGTCAGTGTAGGACGAAGTCAATAAATTTACAGTGGTTGTGGTACCAATTTCGTTAGTGCTCGAGGGCATCTCTTGGCATTTCTGTCCACCCTCAGCACCCTCCACACCTTTGAAAGTTTGTATGACATTCATAACAACGCTTGACGTGACATAGTAGTCGTCACGTATTTAACGAAGGCAGTTATTTTCTTTCCGTTTTTCCTACCGTAAGTATAGAATTTCCTGAAGGCATTGAATTTAAAATCAATTTTTTCATAACTACTTCGTTGCGATTTTCATTCAGACATGTATTCATTTTCCGAGAAGTATCTCAAGTTTCAATTTCGCTAGTAATTACGAGACACCTTGAATATCGCTGACGCTGCAGACGCTGGCAATGCAGACGAAACCTTCGTATATGCATTGCTATTAAGTAGAATCAGGACAACTTCGTAATCATAATTTACAAACTACAATGATGGCACTACGAATAACCTTGCAAATACAATAAAACCACCCTTTCTACCTCACTTCTCCAAGAAACAACAGCCACATACGAACCAATTCGAATAAGTCCTGGGTGAAGTCATCTCACTCGCTCTATTGTGGAAGTTTCCTTTGCCATGTCTACTCAAGTTATTCGTTTTGCTGACATAAAAACATCTGTTCTTAGTTTGCGGGTGCCAGAACAGATACGCAAATTACCCGTTCGTGTATTATACAGTACGTTCATAAAGTGTGGAAACACTCCATTATCTTAAGTTGCATGAAGTTGAGTCACTTGTCAAAAAATGTAGTATTATGTCATCAAATTTCATTTCAATATCTTCAAAAACAAAAAAGTTATAGAGGCGAACCATCTTCCGGAGACATACGGTAGGTATAGATTAATAAATATATTTTGGAATACTTCGCCTCAAGAGAAAAGCTTGGGTTTTCTTTAGAGAATTCAAAATATATTGCAGATCCTGTTCCATTTCCACCCCTCGACCCCCCGTGGACAAAGACGCCCCTGGAGAATGTTATCTAGGATTCCATATTTCCAGACCCATTTTAATATCCTGGAAGAGTTGACGGTCCGTATTCTCAATATACGTCTGAAATAATCGACCTACAACCCTGTTTGCTCTAGAATTTCAAAGTTATTCGGAATTTCACATCGTTTCTCATATTCCATGAATTATTTAGCTTCTGGGTAAATAACGATTCAGCGGTTTGCTGTCAGAATGTTCACATGGTGTAAAGTAAATTAGCGATTGAACTTACGAAATAGTTTTATTATTGTTGGAACGAAGGATGGAAAGGAGAACCTGCCCCAATTGTCTAGAGATGAGAGTCGACAGATGTTAGTGAAACAGTTATTTGATCACAAACATTGGTAATAAATGCGATTTGACAGAATTTGAGAACTTCTCAGCCAGTAGGAAATTTGAAAAATCGAAAAAAAAGGATCATTCAATTACCAACCTGCTACTGGAAGCTGCACTACGATCGCTTTCCTCGTCTGAAGACAGGTCTGGATCGGATCCCGAACACCAGCTGTCCTCGGAACTTCTTTGGGATATGGTGTGCTGCAGGGTTCGCGTGTGAGCGAGAGGTGGCGCCACTCGGTGCTCACATGTTGGCTCCTCCCAATTGCCCGAACGGAGACGAGGTTCATCTGTAAAAAAGTAATGGAAATCAGAATATAATTCATAAGTGACATCATTTATTTATTTATTACTTATTTGGAAATTGTTGAGAGTTCAAGATATAATCTCGTTTAAGTACTTTTTTTTCATGTGCAATAGCGTCATATAAAATAAAACTAATATCACTAAATAATCTAAAATAGAACGATAATATAAATCATATTACTTCTTGTCAGTTCATTTTCAACACACAACAAGTTTTTTCGAACTCTGAATTGCGTCGTCTTCTGCATGAGAGCAAGAAATCGAGTTGTCTAGTCTTACTGTCACAATTCTGAAATTTATCCCAACATGAGACATATCTGTCCGTAGGAGTGTTTTCGCGACTGAAATATGGCCTACTACCATATTTAGGCGGTATTTGAGATAGTATTTCAATTCAGTCAAAAACTAAAATGTAACAATTTGAAATGCTGCAATGGCTTGGGAGTCATCATAGACTGGGAGATGATGACAGATTTTAGGTGATGATTTTCTCGTTTATGCCTTTGAGAGGACTGAAAGATATAAAAGTGCTGATGAAAATTTTGATTGGTCCCTGCGTGGCTTTCATATAGAAAATACAATTTGAATTTTTTTTTAAATCCTAACCTCACTTCGGGATTCACTTACCTTCTGCCAAGTTCACCCCCTCGTTTCAACCCTTTGGGCACTTGAAACTCTTATGACAATTGAAAATAAGAAAGTTTTCATCATAAAATGTTCATAAAAAAATTGTACTTCCAAGTGCCTAAACTCTCATTACCAGATGTGACAGTTCACAGAGGTGTTAGAGGCAACGAGGAAGCAGACTACCTTGCCAAAGAAGTTTTTCTATTTCCCGGTCGAGAGCCTTTGTGTGGACTCTCCAAAGCTCACTTGATTGAAGTCATTCGACGCTAGGTAACTGATGAAAAGTGCCAGGACAAAGACACGCGAAAAGGCTAGTGAGCCTATCGCTAAGAGAAGAAAGGCTTGAAATTGGTAACGGAACTCTTCACTGGATACAGCAGCCCTCTGAGGTTTCACCTTAAAAAATGAGCAAATTGCCGCTACAAAGAGAACTTCGCCGAAACTGCAAAACATTTGCATTGCGTTTCTGTAAGAGGCTCAAGCTCCTGAAGGAGTTCCGGAATCCCAACTCTCGAATGGATTAAGGATCGTGCACATCTGATGGGTAGAAGTGTTTATGAGACCGCATTAGCCTTTACACCTTCCCCTACAATCTGAAATCTATCTAGGTGAATTCCTAAAATTGGAAATCATTAAACTATTAATCAAAATTGGAGATAAAAACCAAATTGATGGAGGTCAGCACAAGGAACCGTATCTACTCTTATCAACTTTATACGTGAGCATCCAAAACAAACATCCAAGACAAAAAAACACTGAAAGTAATAGAAGAAGTTAGCTCAATGTACCTTGGAAAAATGATCGACAGACTTCTAAGACAGCATCCGCACATGGAATATACTAAGGGGCTTAGCGAGTAAGTCCAGATACCTTGAATATTTTCTAAACAAATAAATCTTAAAACACTACATGCACTCGGACTATCTCAGTTGACTTATGAAATTCTTGGTTGTGAAGGTAAGACAGCAAGTAACCTACACCACTCAAAAGATCGTTTAAAAATAATGCGTATGCAAAAAATACAATAAAACTGCATCAGAATGATGCAGGGATTAGAGAGCATCATGTTTGCAATGACGAATATTTTAGTATTATATTTATGAGAGCTTTCATATAAAAATATACGGAAGCTTTTAAATGCAAATATATGAGTATTTTCTTTAACATTGCACTTTATTTCAACGGTTTGAAGAGGATATTAATTTTTTTTCATAAATTATTTATTTATTCATCTTTACAATGATAACCAAAGCAAAAACGAATTTTTGAGCGTGTGCACTAGATACTTGGAAAACTCATATTATTGAAGATAAGTGAATCAACTGAAAGGTTACAGAAAGATAGGAATTTCAAGAGGCGCCGCTGATCCGTTGTTTGCCACCCGCTGAGATTCTTTGCGAGTCGCAATTTGCAACTTTCAAGATGCCGTTACCGCCTGGATTCCTAGCCGGTCACATTTTTGAAGATTCATCAAAATCTAATCCGATATCAAGCGACGTGCCAAAATGTCCAAGACCTTTCGAATGAGAGAAGTAATATGGTTTTCGCATTAGCCCGATTCGAATTTTGACACTATTATTTTCTTTTCTATAATAGAATAGTATTTACTTAGTTATTCATTTATTAACGAATATAGGGGTTACAAACAGATTGAACGATTCAAAAAAACGGACCCCTTTACACAATAAATCAGTTTAGTTGGTTGTGAACAAATAAAAGAAAAGAAAAAAAACGAACAAACAAACATATGGAATGGGCAATAGTTAATTCAGTTATATAATAAGTGTGAAATCAGTAAGTCTAGGTAGATGATAGAATATAATGTTGTAGGCGGACGGAACCATAAGCATGTAGGCCTCTCATTCGGGCTCGTTATGCACCCATCTCTGCTGGGGACTGGTTCAATTTTGAAAGTAGCTTTTTTTGCGAGCGAAAGAAGCCATCCTTCTAACTGATATTTTTCTCACACTTTTCGGATTCAGAACAATGCCTCCGAGGTGCGGTGCGCTTCCCGTATTGCTGGGCATTCCGTGAGGATGTGGGTGACTGTCCTCATCCTCCAAGCACCACCTGCATTCAGTATCATCCGTGATACCTGTAATGTTGAGGTGCTTGCTAAGATGACAGTGACCAGTCAGGAGTCTTGGTCCTTCTAGTAGAAGAGCCTTCGTTGTGGAGTTTCGATTGTCTCAGGCCTGGGGCTTTTTTCCATGGATCCTGGAATTTGATTTCTAGGATTTCCTTTATGGTTGAGACACTCCATGATCTAAAAACTTCTAGGATAGGTTCTGGTCCAATCGTTGAGATTTTCGCACCAAACTATTTAAATCGAGTTTGAAATATTAATGTCATTACAAATACTATTGAATGTTCTAAACATTCTGTATAATAATTAATTTTGAGTCTTTTTTTATTGAAGGGTAGTTTGAAAACGTGGATTTCTAGCTGCCTGCTATGAGCATTGACTAATCTTATAAGCAATATATCTAAGAAATTTTTTTCTGTGCTCTTTCAGTTCTATTTATGTGAAGTTGGTACTGGGGATTCCAAACAATCGATGCAAAACAAAGTTTACTGTGAATATAAGCATAATAAATAGGTACTAAGAAGATCTTGCATTTCTGAAATTTTGGAAACTCCTTTTGAAAAATTCCATAATTTCATTGCATTCGTTGATCGTTTTTTCAAATGCGGCTTGAGATTTAATTTAGAGTCCATCAGTAATACCCATACTTCATATACAGACTTCAATGAATGGTTTTTGTTTTGTATATATAGTCAAACCAATTTCTGTTTCTGGTTTCTGTTTGTTAGGATTCAAGAAAATGCTACTACTATATCACAAAACAATGTAAGGCGGTTCAAGTCTTATTGTATCTTTCTGTAGTCACTCAGGTCAATCACTACACAATAGTTTCAAGTCGTCTGCATAAAGTAAAATTGAGCAATATTCAAAGAACGCAATAAATTCATTTATGTGAATTTTGAAGAATAACGTACCATGGGGAACTTCAGAGGAATCTGAAATATACCCCTACCATCTTCCCTACCTGGCACAAGTATCTCGAGTACTTCTGAGGGTTGCTCGAAAGAGGGCAGACGGTTGACGGAAATAACAACAACAACAACAACAACAATATGAGTTCTGTCATGCAGGTAAACCATATCCATTTCAGGAGGAAGTCGCTGACACAATTTCAGCAAACCTAGGTATTAAAATGTAAATGTAAATGTAATCTGTGATAGTCAGCAGGTTCGTTTCTATTGATCTGAGAGGAAAAAAACCGTGTTATTCTTGAGTTGTTATGTATTTATATTTATGAAGAATATAGGGATTTCAGCAAAAAGGCTTTCGCCCTTAGGCTGCATTCGCACGGGCGCTTTTTCACCGTCCGTTAAAAAAGCGCCGTAATGAGACAAATAATGGGTTTTTGTACATTTACTCATACTGAAGCGCTTTTATACCGCGGCGCTCTTTCAGCGAGCAGTGTTCAATTTCGAAAGCCGTAGTGAATCCCACATTTTGAATTATTATGTTTTCGTTTCAATGAGAGTTAAAAAACCGCTGGAGGTGAATTTCAGAGTACGACACCGCACGCATTCTGTACATTACTTTGTACGAGTCGTAAGAATTCGTTGATCCTGTAGTGATCATTATAGAAGTGGAATAAGTTTTTAAGGGTTTTTGTACATCGGAGCGCCACGGCGATAGTTATTACCTCAGTGTCACAGATAATCTTTACAGATGGTATCGCCAATCGCATGTTGGTATCATGAGGTGTTTTGTGGGTTCCACTATTTTCAGTAATTTGTCAAATTTGCTTATATGGACATACGATAATACTCCTGCTCATTCAGTTGATGTATCCAGAATATTTTATGTTTCCTCCGTTCCTTTCCTTCAATACAAACAGTTATTGCTAGTACTTTTGCGGATTTCACTTCGAACCCTTTGCAAGTGTAACGAAGACCAAATAGAAGTGATTTTTTAGCGCGTTTGAACACACCATGCTATGAACGTTCTAAAAACGCAACGCCTACTTAGTTCTAAAGCAATGCTTTTTCAACTCACGTGCGAATGCGGCCTTATGGATATCTAAGTAATGATTTTATTTCAATGAAAACTTGGTTTCAATTGCTATTCATCGAGGTAAAAATTCCTATCCACTGAATACCGACGCACCATTTGAAACTTATCAAGCATTGTTTGTTCTACTCGCTCTCACGTTTTCTTCTTTCTTCACACAGTCTAAATGCGCGCCTCCATCAGAATAGACCGAAACGAAAGTATGTACAACTATGATTCACGAATCACGAACTTGCGCCTGACACATTCACATCGCGGGAATGTTAACTATGCCATTTTGTAAGTCGGTCTCGCGGCTATCCATATGACTGCACCGCATAAGGTGCACGATTTTGATAAATATCGATATTGATTACAAACGACTGGACCACCGTCAAATGTTGTCGATGTTGTTCACGAAAACGATTCATTACGTTGACAAGAACAAAACGGTACAATTGAGCAAAATGAAAACGTTATGCAACGTGACTGAAATGTACCGAAAAGGTCATACCTATTTGAGAATAATCTCCAGCTTAGAAAGTACAGTTATGCGTTTTGAGTCTATATAGTCTATCTGATAGTTTGTGAATCAAATCTCCTCATCTGATTTTATACATCACTTTTTTATTGAAGTAATGTTGGTTTCTTTCTATATTTGTGTTTGGGCCCATATGCAGAAACGCAATACGTCATGCAGGTTATTTGGCAGTAGAACAAAGACGTATGAGCAATACCAGCAGCATACCGTCGATGGTACAAAAATCAAGATCCATATACCAGATCAGATAATGTTGAAGCTAGGATACTATCAAAACTCGTTCTTCCAAAGCTGTGGGAAGGGAGTTGCAGTCAAGAAGAGGTTCAGAAAATCCTCCAAACCAAAGGCAGACATTAGAGGTACCGCAGTGTACATTAAGAGCGTCTGTTAGATACTGGACTGGGAACAAACACACAAACTACTGGGAAAGCATAGCAGGAAACAAACACGGGAAAGAATGTCAAAGGACCAAACCACGAAACGGCAGACCTGTTAACGATGAAAAGGAGTCAGCAAGAACGTTATGGGTCTCCTACCGGTCATGCACCAGTGAAAGAACACCTCAAGAGAATGGGACTGTATAATGGAGACCTGACCTGCAGGGTGTGCGGTAAGGATCCAGAAACAGTGACACACATATTGTGTTATTGCGAGGCACTTGACCGTAAAAGACAGGCAATTTTCAGGCACCCATCTGGCGATCCAGATTACTATACAGGTCCCAATTAGTAAAGAACTCGTACAAGGCAAGTACTGGATTGGGTACTGTGCCAGAATATAATATAGGCAAGATGCACAGTGTCACCGGCGCGGCGGGACGCAGCACAATGACGTGCCTACATAGAAGAGTGAGTAGCCCTGATGTATAAGAAAATCAGTGGTGTCTCACAGCAGATCTTGAGTTTCGAGACTTATTACCCCAGCAAAAGAAAGTTACATAGTAAACTCTCAATAACGCATGGAGTTCCACAACAGACCTGAAAATGTTGCAGTGGACCAGGCCAAAGAGCCAATTCCAAGTTTTAACTAGCAGCTATTCCTACTATGTAATAAGGATTAAATAATAGTATAAGACTACAGTGCTAACTCACATATCGTAACCCAACTATGAAAGCTGAATATGATAGCAGTACATTCACGTTCTGATTAAACGCACCTTTGATGAAGTTACATTTTGTCAAGTTACGTTCACTGTAAAGTACAACTGGAGAACTTTGTGAATTTTACAACTGAAATGAATTAATTCTCTTAGATGTAGTTAATTATAATTAAGGGTATTGACGTAATACATCAAGTGAGCAGAGATTTCATTCCGCCCTTGATAGAACTAATGAAGTTAAGCTCCTTCTGAAGTTTTGAGGTTTTTTGTTGTTACAAAGAGGAATGCATGTAGAAAAGAATTTTGCCATAAAAAAGAGATCTCTTTTGACGGGATTTGAAGACCTAAATTTATACTGAAGCTTGGAAATGTTATCGACACCATGGTTTGAATATACAAAGTGGGTCATAATGAGACCAACAAATTCCAAGCCTGAATTTTCGAACATAATTTTAGAAGTTTTCTTGTCCTGAAAGGACAAAATAAAAAAATCACATTTTTTATGAAGTTATCGTGAAGTTGCAGATTTGTGTTATTCAGCCATTTTCCGATAATAATTGATTTATTCAATAATTTCCTTCCATAACATCTCACTGATAGTTTGTTATTATAAAAAAATGCCGGTTCCATGCAAGGTAAAAGTATCGGAAAATTCAGTGCCGGAAAATCCACACGAATGACTTTTTCAAGAATGTCTCTTCTGTTATTCATAGTCGAGATATATCTGAATAATTTGGGAAAAGGTGATCCTAAAAAAATCATTATGTGACTGAATGAGAGAGCACTGAAAATTGAGAAATCGCATTTTTTCGAATTTCGAGCACGTTTTACTGGAAAACGGTGCATTTTCACGAAAACTTTGTGGATACCTTTTTTGTAGAGAATTTTATGCAGAATATTATGACATCATATTTGTTTTTGGAAAAAATGGATTTTTCGATTTTCCTCGGAAAATCGTCCATAAAAATTTTCCGGATGCTTTCACGGCTTATCACCCTCGACTAATAACCTGTATGTTTCATGGTTTTAACAATATCAAGTAACAAACAACAAGCAGTAACCAATTTCCTCCTGAAATAATCAGAAAGTTTTCTCGTACACGATTTACTGTTATCACAGTGTTTTTTTAATTGAAACACAAATCCGCCATCGTTCGTTAGATAAATGCCTAGTTCAACGAAATGATTCAATGCTTAGTATCCAAATTCGAAATGGGAATACGCAAACCGTCCAAATGCAATTCAAACTAGTACCTGGAACAAGTATTTTATTGGATTAAAATTTTTGCATCGTTTACATCGATTATCAATTAATAGAGGGGGCTCGAATAAACCGGTGAACGTTTAGTGTTGTTTTATATTAGTAATAACATACTTGATCTAGTGTGGGAGGACATGTATTAATGGACCGCTTGAACTAGGTAGGTGGGGAAGGCCAGGATTAAACCTTTTAACGTCCTAATGAAAGTGATGTAAGTTAATCATTACAGGTTTTCTTTCATTCAGGGTTATCAAGTTGTTCGGTCACGAATGTGTTTATTATAGCCTGTTATAGGTTGGTTCTAGTTTACTGCACATTATTTGTGATTATTTTCATAGAAAATGAAGTAAAGAGAAACGGGACTACTTGGATTGTTGTTTTTTAGGTACAAAACAATTATTTCCCAGATACTTCACAATTTCATGCTATGATTCATCTTAATTATTTAAACTATGAAAATATAGTTTCGTTGATAATTGCACATCCAGAAAAAAAAATTATAGAACAAATTACAAAAAAAATACGTCAGTTGTAAGGTATAAAGCAGATTGTAAATTTGTCAGTTGGTCCTTGGCAAAAAATACCCATCATTATTTGAAATAATAATAAAATATGAATTTTTTTAGTGTAAGTATAATGGGATTCCAAGTAACAATTTCAGTTTTTGGCTCTCCATAGAAGACTAAAAATAATATTGGTGCCCAACACTTTACTTTGAAATAATGCAATTTGGACGAAAGCAGGTAACAAAAAACTGGAAGTAAAACTAACATTTGAAAAATTTAACTACCAAGATTTTACGAAAAATATTGTTTCCTCCAACATCATGAAAAAGTTTTGAATTTAAAATGAAACTAGTTTCATACAATTTACTCCAAGACATTCATCCATTCAAATACCTATGATTCAATCATCCAAAGGACCACGTGCCAGTAGAAAAAATAAAAATGTCCCCCCCTTGAGCTGATGAAGTTTTTATAAATAAAGCAATTATCGAATTATGGAAGATTGAAAATTATCGTGTGTAGAGTTTATAGCTTTCCAAATTATTGCTTTAGTACCCTAATTTTTATTAAATTATTGAATGTTACAAACCAGAACTTATTTCAACATATTTTTACTTGAAAGCTTAGTTTAGTGGACTCAGCTTTCTATAATTTTATGAAAAATCAGTAAACAGGTTGTTCCAAAACTACAACCAATTATGTATATGAATAATAAACGTTTGATTTTTCTCATGAAATATACTACCTATTACAATCATATAATCTCTAAAGAATATGCAATACAGAGTGACTAGACAAATCCAATAAAAATGCTACAAGTATTTTCATTACATTATATTATTTATAATATACTCCTATAATGTTAACTTTTTTTTGTTGTCTTTTCTCGTAACATAATAGTCAGATTTTGACCTACTACAAATGTTATTTATTCATATAACGTAGCTAAATAACCAATCGATTTATCTATAATCTAATATCTATAATTTACCTAGATCTAAACTGACCTCGATCTGCAAGATTATTAAGACGTGGTCGGGTTTTTGGACATGAAAAGTGCTCTGGAAGAACTATTGGGATATTTTATGTTACTCTTTATTTTAAGTTCCAAATAATACTGCAACAGAACTACAAATTTAAAAAAAAATGTTTTTGAAGATGCTTATTTTATATTTTTAAAATAGTCAAACGTAGTGTTGGAATGTGTTTCCTCCATTTGATATTTTCTTTTTCCGAAAAATTGTTTCTATCCTGTATTTTATTATCTTCTCATTTTTATGATAATATATAACCACACGAATTGATCGTACTGTTTTCAGTAATAAATATTTGAAGAGACTTACAAAATCCTTCTTATTCAGAAAATAATTAGGTTTTTGGGAATACACTCGATTCTGTATCCATGGCATAGCTTAATAGCTTTCCAAAAAGAAAAAATAAATTGAGCATCAGTTTGCACATCAGTGCCATTCAAGAAGGCAATCAAAATTTGGACATTTGAACGTCAAGGATCTATGTATTTTTGCCGAAAATTTATCACCCATTACATTTTCACTTCTATTCTGCAACGTTCCAACTCGGTTGGCGAACTTGATCTGTGATGAATGTTCCAAATAAGCGTAACACAGCCACTTGTTGACTTCACTCATGAAATTCAAAACTTTTAATATACCACCCCACCCGTGTTTCACAAAGTTGCATAATCTTCGTAATGAACTCGCTACGAAATTAAACTGTCGCGAAATTAGGTTAAGAGACAGGCATTTATATAATTTACGGAGTTACATTCGACATTTTTTTTTGTTCGTTTTCGTTCACGACCAACCGGTTCTTCTCTTTCAAGTGGGCCGATTATGTCGGCAAAGCCATATTGATGAATGAACGAGACTCGACTTTTTTGCACAGCCGAATCCTGAGTTATACGGTTGTTTTGTTTGATGGAATTCAGTGACTCGGCATTATATAATGAAACAGCTTAGCGATAATCGAATTATAGTTTGTTAGACAAAGTAAGGAGTAAAAAATCACTACAGACACTCGCTTGAATACCTGGGCAATTAACGTTAAGAATTCCACTGAATAAAGATGAGATAAGCTGATGGAAATCAGAGGATTTAACAATTTAGATAATGGATCTTATAGTAGAAAATTACCAATAGAATAAATGTATGAGAAAATAACGAATTCAACATTCATGTCAATCTAAATATTTATAATAATCAATTATCTTGAAATACTCCATCCGACTTTCACCGGGACGAACGCCCTATAGGCCTCCATCACAGATCTGATGACGGCAGAGGACTCAGAAACGTCCTAAACGCTTACAAAGTTCAGAAGTCATACTCGAGCATCTGCATATAATTCTAAGCTTCGATCCCATTCACAAATGTTTCACTAGAGGACGCCCTCAGCTACATAGAGGAGATTTCTTCACAAGACATCAACTTATTCCGACATTCATTACCGACAACTTAGTTTCAGTGGAATCAACCTTCTATGAACCTTGATGGAGTTGTTATGGGCAGTCCACTCAGCCCAGTAGTGTCAAATTTCTACATGAAAAAATTTGAACATTAAGTCATTCGAACTTCAGTAAGGCGGTCAAAGCACTGGTTGAGGCACAGAATACCCCACCTACACAGAAGCGTAATTCGAGCTTCCCGCCAAAATAAAGTATGTTTTCACAGACGCAATGCACTTTCTTGGGTCATCAGAATAAAAATCTGTAGTCGTTAAGAACCTACACGACCAGCAGCATGAGTGGCGTGAACACGACGGTCTTAACCACTGAGCTACCTGACCCTCTATGTGAACCAAGACAAATTAGACGACATGATGATACACCTGACAACTGTGACAACAAGCGAACTGCTACAACCAAAAAGACATAATTTGAGCTGCGCGTCTAAGGGAGGAGAAAAGGAACACCGTGAAGAGCAAGCCTGTATGTAGTGCCATCTACCAACCAAACCTATAACTTTTAGAAGTTGGTGTGGGTTCATATCCCACAGGTATGAATTCTGTCTACCGAGAATTTTAAAATGTTTTGCGCTTTCACCACCGGTTTTGGCATATCTACAAAAACTCATGTGCGCGGTAGCTTTTACTTAAGTCAGGCGAGATCTTTTTTGAGAAGCCATAGCTGATAGCAATCTAAACCTCTCCCTAAGCCACGTAGGTTCTATTAAAATTGTAAATTTGAACTTTTGGTTATTTTCAAATACGAAAACTCTTCGTTTTTATGACCTGGATAACTTTCAGGTAGGCACTCGTAATCAAACTATTTTAATCATTTCCACGTGCTCAAAGCACTGTATATTAAAAATAACAGTGATTGTGCTCAAACTTCCTCTATTTCTCAAGTAGGTCTAGTGAAGTCACTGTGTAACAAAATATTTACTTGGTCAACTTTCAGTTTTGTAGACAACCGAAAATCACGCTGTACTTCATTGCCGAAATAAAACACACTGGTGGATTATTTCAATGCCACCTTGGAACCCCTACACGGCCAGAAGCCAAGTAAAATAACCCCTGAGATTTTTGTGTCATCGCAACCCCAAGGCACTGTCTGTATGACAGATAGGCAGTGCCATACAAACCAACGAAGAAAATATCGGAATATTTGAGAACAGCAAAAACAGCAGAGATCCACTCAAATCAGCAGCATTTTAGCGGATTCCATGTAACCGTTGGCAAAGTTTATATCGGACAAACGAAAAGGAGAATTAGTACCCGCCTAGTCGAGCACAACTAAGTTGTTGATTGGGACAAACGGAGTAGTCCGCAATCGCAGGACATGCATTTCCGCGAAGGCGAACCCAAGATCCTATTGGAAAACACCAAGAGGCCATTGAAATACACAAACAACAACAAAATTTCAATAGAAATGCGCCAAAACGAATCCATGTCACCCAAATCGAGCGAAAAGCTCGCGCAAATCCACCATCACAGAAAGTGCGCGCCCAAACAGCATTATAAATGGCGTGCCAGGAACGTCAGTTAATACGTCAGGAAGAGTACTTCGACTACGCCACTGAAGATTACTGCCGCGAGATTTTAACCAAAGAAGACCATAACAAAACATAGAAACCAAATAGAACTGATTTCATAATATATCAAAGAATATATTATTAGGGAAAAAAGTTATCAGAAGTTATCAACAATTTAGCTGAATACTGCAGAATATTTGTGACATCGGTGCCTAAAGTAATAAAAAATAAAAGTTGTGAGATTCTCCACCGAGAAACGAGTTTTATACCAACTAAGTAAATCCTCGAGGCATGAATACAAGTTATGGCTATTTTACGAGAAAATATACCTCCTTAACAGTGTGAAAATATACTTCCTGAACTGTAAGAGAACTGAAATTGGATATTTATTGAGTTGGAAGTTTCTTTTCTGAAGAAGATGACTGCGCTATCAGAAACTTTTGTATTGGAAACTGAAATAGTTTCGCATATATTCACCGATAACAAGAAGGGAGTTTCTTCACGGAATCGTGGATACAAAAATTGTTGGAGTTGTTTCAACATCTAAGAAATTTCATTCATCATTTTCCACGTATAGGTAAATGAATGTCGTTTTAGCCTTAAAAGTAATCCAATGAAAATGTTATAGGAAGAATCTGATAAAAAACAACTACTCTGCTGGCTAACGAATTCAAAGGATCATTTACATATTATTTTTCAAGAAATAAAAATTATCCTAAACACCTAAACTATTCACTCAACTTCACCCGACGAGCGTTTCGCCAACAAAGCTGGCATCTTCAGGAGCTCAAAGTTCACTAACTACTTATGATATTCCAACCCTATTTATATCTGAGTGACTAATTGCACTGATTATCACCGCCTACATAAACTTTCTACTTTAATTGTTTACCTAATTCACCTCCTACTCAACTACATATAAATCAAATTGCCTACCTACTCTATTTATTTACTTTATTTCAGAATTTACCTTCCATGAATCCTACCTACTTTGTTTTGGATTTAATGACATAGATTCTTGGGAGTTATAATGACTAATGACTTCGGTATGAAGTGAGAAACGATTATTATTATTGTACTATGAACTTGAACAAGGGGGTGTATGGAACTGGATCCTTATCCGCGTTCATAATAATTTTACACTTCCTAATTTCTAGACTCTCGAATGCATCGAGAAGCCAATGGCAATGAAGTTGTATAGTTAATTTTAAACTCGTGCCATCAAATTTATGGTCGTGATTCAGAACACGTTGGGCCAATATATATTTCTGGTCTCGAAAATGGGCTATGAACAATATGCTCCTTGAATCGTACTTTCACGGCCCTTCTAGTTCAACCCACACACTTCTCGCAGTCCTCACAATTAATTTCATAATTCCTCGAGTCTTATTTTTCTTATGTCTTATATTTGGGAGTACCCAAGATTTGTAATAGCTTATACGAACTTTCATAGTTCGAAAATGAATATTTGGATCCTTTGGTAAATACAATTGAGAAAGAGAAGCTACCCTTGCATAATGAGCTTATAGCGCTTGAGAATGTTATCTCTGTTGGCGCGTCGAGTGAAAGTGACGTAGTTTTGGTGTTTTGTTCTATTTTTTGAATTGAACTTTTATAGTGAATGTTTTGAAAATACTGCCGAAACACCGAGTAACTAGAGGTTTGTATGGGATAACGATATATTTGAGATGGTTTTCATCTTTTTGAAAAGTCGAAAGGTTATGAAGGGGTTTGTTTCCTAATCAGTTTGTCCACTTAGTCAGTTTCAAATCTCTTCTTGTTGAGTGGGAACGACAAAATTCGATTCATTAAGAAATTTAATCCCGTCATTTTGTGCTCTGGGAGCTCAGGTATGTATTTAGGTGTTTCCTTCCTATAGATATCGAATTCAAGTTGATTTTGGTCGTTTTTTATTCTAATACATCTAAAAATGGTAACTGTTTTTTGTTTTCAGGTTCATACGTGAACGATATTGTTTGAAACTGGATGTTCATTTCTGAAACAAAACTCTGTCTAGTCGACCTGTTTTGTTTTAAAGAAAGCGAACACGTCATCTATACATCTAACAAAAACATTCATTTCAAAGCTACTCATGACCAAATTGGCTACGAAGTTAGACGAAGGTTAGGTTAGGTTTTTCGTAAAAGCAGTTGTTGAAGTTGAATTGAAAGCAATTCTACCTCATGAAAAGTCTGGCAGGGCTGGAATACTCTATACTCTCTACTCTGGACTATTTTGTTATCAAGACCGTTGGTCAGCAGTAACTCGTTCAGATATTCCAAGGTTTTGGGTATTGCGACATTGAGAAACAACAATCTGTTCGATAAATTTTGGTGCATGAGTTTACGCTGAAGCTTGTTTGTGGCACTGGAAGATTCTCAAACTTTTTTATGGACCATTTTGCTATTTCATACGTTATTATAATAAGATATCACCTAAAATAAAATCTGTTATTCAAAAATATCTTATAACCACTTGTATGATGGCTATTGAATATGATCTATCAGACATCCTTAGATCATTTTTATGGATAAAACTGTAACAAGTATATGTCATATTTAAATCAAATCCTATTGAATTTCATCAGAGGTACCATCTGTCGATTGAATCAATTGCATATCTGCTGAGCATTTCATCCCTTTGCGCTGTGATAACATCAACTAAAATTCCAAATGCTGTTGTCATCACATTTCTTGTTTCACCAAATTCCTCCTGGAAATCATTTTGTTAGTTTTTTGTTCTTGTTGAAACGTTCCCAAAGCTCTTTGGATGTTCCATAAAGTAATTTGCTAGTATTGCCATCAAAACGAAGGAATACTCTCGAGTGTCCTTCAAAGTTAAAACCATACATTTTACTCGAGAAAGCAATGAAAGTAAAGTGCATTATCTAGGTCGGTGCGCACTAGAAATGTTACGAATTGAAATTATTACATACATCTCTATTGCGCGTTATCACGATACAAAACAAAAGCATATACCCAATCGATATACTCGTGTGTGAACAAAACAGGTTAAAATTGAATCGTCTATCAAGAAACTTATGCTTCTTAATTTTTTCTTTATGGCTTATAGTTGAAGAGCAGTTTTTATCAATGAAACCTCAAAAGCGAATCTTAAACAGAATTGTTTAATCCACTTCTCATATCCAATTTAAATTCATGATTTTCCACTAATCTCAATAAAGTTTATTCCAGATAAACCAAAGACTCAAATGCATTGTTCAGAATATTAAACAATACGCTTTTAATGAAACATTCATTAAAAGTTCTGGGAGAAATTAAGTTGGTATTTGTTTCATTCACGGGGAAAACTTTCATTTCATTTCAAGTCTGCACGTGCCCCGGCTATTCAATGGTGTAACGGAAATTCAAATAAGAGAATCGGATTCCTAGAAAAAAAAATGAGTAGAACAATGATTGAAAAACATTGTACAACGAATTGAATTCTCAATCTTCAGGTTCAGACGGGAAAAGATCCTGTATTCACACAAAGTATCGGGAAAACCAAGGGTCGGGTATGAAAGGAGATGAGAATTAGTATTTTCTAATTTTCTACGTGTTTTTGTTATGAGAAAACCCTCAGCACATCATGAATACCAAATCTTTCCGGTTGCAGAAGAAAATAATCTAACTAAAAACAAGACGAATTTTTTTCTCTGAAAGAATTTGGAAATCCGAAACTTATAAACTTATAATTATATATCTTTGTTCTTATAAAATTATTTGAATTATTTGAATATTATGAAATTGTCCTTTTTGCGAATCTACACCAGAAAACAAACCAATAATGAAAAAAGATATTCAAGAAAAGCATAAACAGGTAAAAACTGCTGTTTTTCTTTGATAGTGCTATTCATTGGAAAAATTGGACAAGGAAAAGAAATATTTGACACATCTCCAAGGTGACGAGAAAGAAGTGTCAAGACTGAACTCTTTAGACCGATCAAGATGAAACTGTTCATGGTGGAAGAAAAAAACCACTTACCACCTTACCCTTCCAAAGGAGGAAACGACTTGTGAGCGAGGCCTCATCGACGAAACAAGCCTGTTTTGTAAATGTCGGAATGAGTAGCGTGACGGGTGCGTTGGTTGTTGTTGAACAAATGAACGCAGAAGTTAGCAAGTAGTAACTCTTTATTAAATTGTTCAAAATTGTTCTTTCCGTTAACCAGCTCTTTATTGTCTAAACTGTTACAATAGTGAACAAAACGTACAACGCGATGGCACGTCGTTTGGCTCGGGACCAACTGATGGCTGATTACTATGACTGGAACTGATTACTTATCACTTATACAGTCGAAGGATTGACTGCTAGCTAAATACCCCCTAACGTTATGACTCGCTTTTAATGACAGAAATCACTTGTAGAAGATTCAAGAATCTAGGTAAGCATATTACGAGCTAAGCTATTAAATGTTGGAAGTAGTACACAAATTAGATTTGTTCATAACAGATTCCAAGGATTTATCAGACTATTATGGTGCAGGACAAAACTGAACAATAATTCAAAAGAATAAACTATCTGAATTTGAAATGATGTTGTAGGAAAAACCCTACAGTGATGATCGAAAAGCTTTAGTACATGTTGAGGAGCTGCACACTATACATGGCAACATAATTTGCTGGATAGGTCGCATCTGTGCCATGCAGATCACAAGCAGCTGACGGAAAGAAAATAAATTTTGCTTTGTTATTTAGTTCATCGTTTTCATGACCTATTTTTGTTCGAACGCCTATAAAAATAATAGAAATGTATCCCGAAATAATTTCTATAATATCCCACGACATGTCAACAAAATCAGTATTCGGAAATGAATTGTTGCCTCTATTTTCGACACAATGTCAAAGTCAATGCGAAACCATATTCCAAACATAAAGTTATTACGGGTCGAAACATGCGGTATTCGATGAGAAGTGTTTATCTGCGTATAGCTGAATGTAAGCGGATAAAGTTCAGGATACAAGCGTGTGCTTTTATGGCAGATCATTACGGACAAATTATCACAATAATTACAAATGACGGAATACTTGTGAATAAATACTTGCAGTTTTACGACTCTGGAGGTCAGCAAATCTAGATAATTATTTCGATTAAAATTTTGTAATTTCCAAAGCACACAAAGGAGTAAGTGAACGAGCTGCGCAATCAGTTTCTCAACTAATCAGGCTCATTACTCTCCCGGTAAGTTGGTCGGTCCAAAAGTCAGGAAGTCTAGTCAATAATATTAAAGTATATACAGATATATTAATATTAAGGATCTTTCCTGCATGTGCATGTTTTTTTTGGGAGTTCAGTCTTTCACCGTTTGAAAATGTCAGTAAACCACAAAATAAAATTTTCAGTCAATACGTATTCCTATTCATCCACCGTCCTCGTGGCAAGCACTAAAACGTATTCTCCCACTTTCAATATTTGAAGTGGGTTTCATGTGATACTTCCGAAATACCAGATAAGAATCGTTGATATAGCTAATTCGAGCGTTGATATCCATCTTCAGTGCACAAAGGTACCAAAATAAATTCACTGCGTTCCAGTAGATGAGGCCGGCTTACAGCTTGCCCATTTGTAGTGGATAATTTCGTACTTGTACATGACAGTACCTGACCACACGTGGCAAGAATAGTATCTATCGCAATAATATCTTCGAGATAGAAATTCTTACAATGGCTTGGCCTCCGAGGAGTTCTGACCTCAACCCAATTGAACACGTTTGGATTACCGCAGGGAGACCAATACAACTGCCCAATAACACCAGAGTAACATTTTTTGCAACTAGTTGGAATATGCGATCAAACTGCTCAATAATTATAAGCATAAGATCGTTTCACCGAAAGTCATTCAGAAAATACTTCGCTTAATGAATTGCTCGTCAACTCAATCCACTAAACTCAATTATTCCACTTAACCCATATTTCTATTGTCTTTGTTTCCTATTTTCGATTATTTTGTTCAATTGAACATTTTGGAAAAATGCAACATGCCTCATATTATAGTTCATTTCAAGAATAACATAGAGTAAATTCCTATGTATTATGCCTAGGTTGTTAAGAGAATTTACTCTGAGTTATTCTTGAAATATAGTTTATTGAGAATGAACTCACAGGCTCATCATTAAGAGTCATCGTTTATAAGCCAAATCTCAGATAGTAAGTATATCGAAGGTCGCATTCAGTATTTTATATTTCTTAAAAACCTACCACAACTAAGTGAACAGTCTCAAACATTCATATTCTTTAATACGGACTCGAGTAGTCCTTGCAGTTCAGAATACGAGGATGCCTTTCGGTTAAAAAAATGCACCACTGACCAATTGAGAAAAAAGATCTGTATCTTCAGGGAATATCGTGAAAACCAGTAGTGGAAAAAAATGGAAGATTGATCGAATTTATTGAACTTTGGGAGAAATAATTCCTCATACAGAAATTATTTCATGAGTCCGAAAAGTACTGTTACCAGCAAATCATTTATGTTTTTCCGTATTATCGACCGTTTTAACGAGCTGTAGACATTTTACCTGACTGCGACATATTTAAAGGAGTCATATATACTATTTTTGATACACTCTATAACTACTGTTGTTGAAAAAACTACAATTGCTCCACAGAGGTCGCAGTGGACCCAGTTCACTATTTCCAGTTCAAAGTAACTCATTTATTTCGTACAATCGAATCGCTCGTTGTTTGAATTTTTTTATTGAACACTCATCAGTTGAACACAATGTGATCCAATTGCTACTCGAATGCGGTAACACAAAAAATTGGAATAATTGATAAACTGGTGCTATGCGTGTCAGACGGAATAGGGATGATATCACGCGCTCAAAGCGACAAATCGCCTAATCCCTTATTTTCCCAGCGTAGCGTCGCCAGAGCCCATGAAATAAATTGATTTCCATTAAAAAAAGAGGTCTCAACTCCCACGCACAATTACCGACCATGACACACAGACTAAAACTCCTATTACATTTTTCGTTACGATGTAATGCGCATACAAAGCAACGGAGTTTAAATTAAGATAATTGGCATACGTCTAATTAAGAGTTCTGCGAAAAAGTGAGCAGAACTTAATTGTTTCCCATCGGTGCATGGTGTGAATGAAAAGGAGCTTTTGTTTTATTGCAATATACGAACTACATGGAGAGTTAGGACTTCTTAGAACTCAATTTTGTTCCAATATTAACTATCCACAGAATTATAATTATATCTTCACATGGATTCAACCATAATTTGCTTTCTTCACGTAATATTTGAATACTGACAAATACCTGCAATACCTAATCAAGGTCTTGCTATTGAAATGTTGCTTTTTCGAAAGTTCGTTTTTTAGAAAAATCATTTTTAAACTGAGAACGAAATTTTGTTCACTCGTAGTGGCACATTATGCCTGTGGATATAGGCTGAGACCGTATAAGCTGGGCATGCTGACAGTAAATGCATCATAGTATCAGGTGTCCCACGACAGGATCTGCACCCAGTGTCAGGGATCTCTATACCCATCACGCGAATTTCACAGACCAGGATGTTGAAAACATTAACTTGGGAGGCCATTATGAATCCCTGGATCTTCGATGTCCTTAATGAAGACCCCTAGCCACAGATTAGGTTCCAGATGCGGACAGAGGGACAAAGAGACTAGTTTTAGAGAGTGACTGCAATTTAGAGGTCCACATATCTTGGCTGTTGCCAACTTGAGTTGAACGCGCTGGCGACGGCTGCTGCCAGAGCACAGCAATATGTCGATGACAGTCGCTGCGCTGCGTTCTTTTATCTGCCTCGCGCTATTTCAACGCTCAACGTGGCAACGAAAAATTGTTTTCATCACAATATTTCTGAAAATAGCGGAACCAATCAAAAACACACACTTTTAAATGACATGACAGATGAAAAGTGGGTTCTGTTATGAAATACAGTCAAATGGAATCGGGAGACAATTCGCAAACTCAATTATCACAGTGTGAAATTTTCTCATTCATTCACTGATAGTGAAAAAAACACTGCTTAGAACGACAGCTGGTTAACGGAAAAAACAATTTTAAAAACAATTTTTTAAACAATTTCTACCTCCAATAACATGTCTATCACACATTTCAAATCTACGAGGAAGTTGCAGAGGGTTGAAAAGTTTGTATATGTTTTCTCTATCAAAACGAAACATTTATTTAAAAAAAATACCTGGTATATTACCAATATCATATGGGACACGATTGTACAGGATTTTTTTTGAGTTCATTAATTATTAATTTGTAAAGAAGATAATTTCCAATTGATTCATCGTCCTCGTTAAAAAGAACCAGTTATGTACTGAAATTAGAGTAGAGCAAGACATTTTTCATTTTATTGTTAATGATATTTTGAGGTACTTTTCATATTTTTTAAAGTAGAAGCTTCGTGCGCAAGTACTAGGCCCCATCCAGTACCTCTGTTACGAATTTTTGATAAATTTAATAATTTCGTTTGACCTGGACTTCTCAACGCGAAAACATCATGAATTGTCCTAAATCTTTGGAAATTTATCTAGATACTCAACTGATTCAGAAGCACTGGGACTCTCATTGATTATTTATAGCCACTGTACGTGCCAAAATTCAATTTTTATTATAAGTGGCAACCTAATAAAGCGATGATCAGTTTCAAATGACAGCACATTTGTTCATCATTAAATCATATGAGCGGCACATGTTTTCAGTACGTTCCTCTATATTTAGAATGTATTTGTTCAAATATCTCTCAATTTGTTGAAGATGAATAATTTTGATTCATACATATATTAACCAACTGAATCAAGGCACTTCTATTATAAGGATCAGATTGAGAAAATAAAACATTTTTCAATTATACTACGACGAACAGGATCAATATGAAAATAATGTTTTAAATGAAATTCCAAGTATTCCAAACATCATTCGAGGAATGTTTCCACATATCGCAGAATGAGTAGTTGACCAGAATAATATCAATTTTCCACATTGTTTTCTGCCTTGTCACTTCTGCATATTTAAAATTCCTTTAAAGTGTTCATTTTTGGAGGATTGACTCAACACGAAAAAATTGACAAGGTTCTACAAGTGAAAACGCAAAATGTAAAAGTCCATTTTTTATACCATTTTGAGAATGTCATATATTCAAACTTCCCACTCGCATCCAATTTTCATTCTAACCTTGTTACAGAATATACTATTCTTTATTTAGAATAGAAATATTGTTGAAATATTAAATAAATATTGTAGATTATCCTGTAGCATTCACATTTTGTGATAAAGCGCAAGCATTATAGACCGTCAGATGGTGACAGATTTAGGTGCCCCATTTTCGCATACAAGCCTCAAATAGGGTTGAAAAGTATATCGATTTGGAGTAAAATCGAGATAAATTTACGAGTGACTTCTAGGGATATCATACCAAGAATACGATTTTTTAGAACAGTGTTTATTTGTTCATACGAACTTTTTTTCTTAAAACAACCTAACGAATCACCCTCTGTGGTTTCGTACCGTTAGGAACACGAGGGAAACAAATAAACAATGTTCTGAAAAATCGATTTATCGGTATATTATACCCAGGAGCGCCTCAAAATTTATTTTCATTTTCCTGCGAATAACTGATCTTTCAAAAACTTGCTCTATTTCGAAAAATGCACTCATACAATATACTATAATTTCACTACAAGAAAATGACAGGAAGGTGTCATTATGACATGCCAGAAGGAATCATGTTTTGTTTAGAGATGTGTGAATTGTATATTGACAATTCTCTCTGACATAAATGGATGCAAAAGACTACCTGCAATAACTTCTTTTTTGTACAACTGTCATTAAAAATGAGGCTTTTCAATTAATTTACATATGAACTAAAAACTGACGTTTTCAAAAATTACTTGTAACACTAGTGTTAAAAGTAAAATGACAGATGAGATGATGGATACTCAGTAATATAGATATCTTTAATAGAAACACTTCAATCAGATATTATAATCAGAACAACTACTCAAGAGGAATCATTAAAAGTGCGTACATGTATTTGGCCGTTTGTGCAATTGGTAATACTAATTCCTTTTAAAGTTGTAAACGAAGTAGTATTCAGTCCAACTGTAGAAGGTCTTTCATCACTGACAAATAATGACATTCATAAATAAAGTGCGTTGGGGTTTATTATAGTTGGAGCCTCTTTGTAATGTAATCCAAAGATCGTGTGTTCGAATCCTCATAGATCTTATTTTTTTTTGTTTTTTTTCGTACTAGCCTAAACTGTTGTACGAAATAATTTGTATAATACAATTGTTAAAAGTGATTTTATTTTGCTCGTGGGGTTGCTCCACTCGCTAACGCTCGTTTCGCAATATTCCCCACTCACAAAATAAAATGCCACTTTTAACACTTGTATCATAATAAACTATTCTGGCAAGTTTCCGCGACATAGAAACCATAGAAGTAATTTTCAATCAAAGCAAGTTACGTATCTTACTAGATAGAACATGATCAACAATTTCATAAAAGTTCATCACGACAATTTACGCAAAACTAACTTCTTTGATACCTGGTCTCCTGGAAATATTATTCAATAAACTTTGTAAGTTTGTTTTCAAGCTATAATAAAAGTTATAGGTTCCAGGAAACTCGCAAAGAAGTGAGTTATTCGATTTCATTTCTTTCCAAGAATAGTTGACGACTTGTGCCAACGATCCTTTTCGAGTTGTATTCTCAGGTGGGATTCTATGGATATGAATAATGAAAATGAGCTTAAATCTCGGAGATGATACCGTATGAAATGAAATCTAATAATAGAAAACTTGCCTAAATTGAATTGAACATAGAGGTGTCTTCGTGGGTTGACTATTAAAAAATGTAAGTAGTCGACGATCTTAATGACATATTGTGGTTCAGCCTGCGATTCCCACGCTTTCTGAATAGTAATGGCTGCGCTGCGGCCACAAAAAGGCTAGACAAATGGTGATATCGTCATATTAGGCGACTTGAAATAATTATTATGGTATTTTTTTGATTTATGACCATTATAATTTTTGTTTTCATGATAATTGATTTATAAGGCAGCATGTTATGAAAAAAAGTATAGTCCTGATATACAGTGCGTTCATAGAGTGTGGAAACGCTCGATTATCTTACGAGTTAATTATTTTCGGAGGTAAAGCTCGGACAGGTCGATTCTGTATTTCAGTGTTCCACCTTTTTTTACAAAAAAATTGGTTTTCCCCCAACACCTTACCAGATATGATGTCATCGGTTTTTTTTTAATTGAAAGGGTATAATTTTATATCAAAAATTGAAAGACCATATTTTTTGAGTTGAAACATACCACATACGTCGTATCGAACACTTCACATTTTTCCTCCACCACTTTACAAGATGTGACGTCCTCGATATTTTTTTTATGAAAGGATATATTTATATATGAAAATGTGAAAGCCTATATTTTTCTGAGTTCAACAATACTACATAATTCATATCTAACACTTCAAGTTACACTATAACACTATAATATTTCATTATTTATTTGCAATGAAAATATCATAATTAGGTAGTGGAAATAAACAAACAACAAATCTACAGCAAATGAACTGAGCTCCTTGGATAAGTTGACAATCCCGATCATAAACGGATCTTCCCTACCAAACACTCAAATATACTAATATCCCAGTGAAATAAATTTCCTTCATGCACAGATCCGAAAATAATCAATTCTAACTTGTTGTTACTCCTCCCTGGACAATAGAATCTCTTTGAACAACTCAGAATTCTTGAAATTGTCATATCTTGAAATTTTCGAAAAGGATACTTCCACCACACTCATACCATATGATATTTTTTTCTGTGACGGGAAAAAAGTTTGACATTTTGTCTCTGTTGACAGGTACTAAAATATGACTTTTCATGAACTTACTTTTTTCCTCGGTAAAAACCGAGTACTTTTTTTCCGGATCATAGGCAAAAGCTGATCTCGCACGCATCCGATGGTCAGTCGGGGCTCTAACTCAACCTCCTACCTACATCACTCAACCTGCACACTATTTACCGAACCGGCCTTTATTCCTAAGTTCGAAAAAAAAAACTGATAAAATGAAAAAAAGATGCCTAACTGTCGCTTTGAATCACGTATCTATGACGTAGTTTGTATATTTAGGTGAAATGGTTGTTCATAAGAGAAAATGTGAAAGATCTCGCGAACCGAAAGGTCTTGAAAGCCTTTTGATTTATTCACTATTAAATCATGGTTTTTAATAATTTAAATAGTGTATTATACACTGGAAAAATAATACTTTTTTCCTTGGATAATAAATAAGTGTTATCCGTATGTTCTCCAACTACAACCGCATATACCCTGATGCATAAAAAAACGAGGGATACTTAAAAAAAGCGATAATTAGTAAGTAACCAGGACAGTGAATACCACAAACTATCACTAAGGGCGAGTTGTACAAGACAAGTTCAACAACGGTTCAAGTGAACCGAGTGCAGGTTCTAAGGAACTAGAAATTTCATTGGATAATCTCTAGCAACTGAACTCGGGTCACTTGAACCGATGTTGAACTTCTCTTGTACAACTCGCCCTAAGTCGTAACTCGATAAAAAGCTCGTGATTCGGTAGACCGATATTTTGCGGGTGTTGCAAAAGATCCTTTGCGGAGAGAAATAGATTATGAACCAACCCCCGAGACTTCAAGATCTTACCTTGTAGTTTATTTATTCCAGAAACATGAGCTTGTTTCCTTATTACTTATTGTGGAAAATTCCGAGAGATGATAACGAATTGTGTACGCTGCGAGATCAATAAACGAAAAACTCTTGTCTTTTTGTCTGTCCTTTTCATCTCGGTTAGAAAAGCTACGCTCTGGAAGTTTTTGTGAACCAAACAATGAATGAATGTAGACGGGTAGTAATTGAAAGTTTTGGGCACCGGTGAACATTCTCTATGCTCAAGATGGTATGAAATTTAAAAAGTAAATAAAAAATTAATGAGGTGCTGATATCAGACTTAGGAATTCTTGCAAAAAAAGAGCCGATACCATGGAGAGGTTGTTACATGAAGCCATAAGTGAGTAAATCAAATGCGCAAATTGAAGAAAATAAACCATAACATGAAAGAAGCCAAATTATTTTCGACATAATCGGAAATATAGCACCATTTTAAGAACCGGACAAACAAAATAGACATACCAGCATATCAAAAAAAGAGAGACGCCGAAAATACCAACAGGAAAGTATAACCTCAAACCTTAGTTATACTTGAATCGTGATTTTGAAGTGTCATTCAATAGCAATTCGATGTAATGAATTTAATACAATAGACTGTAAGTACCATCACTAATGAACCTGCGGATAAATAAATTAATAATAACATTATCTGAAAAAACAATGGTTGATCCTATGTAGTCTTTTCGTCTCTACAAATGCCCACATTGCTCCTTCGTTGCCACCTCATAATATACGTTATGATATATAACTGGACCATCTCAATATGAATTATTTGCAGGAGTACAGAATTGCAATATTGTTAACACTGCCAGAATGTTTGTTCAACACAAACACCGGCATTACCTGATTATGATTTATCAATTCGATTGTAACTATACTACAACGGTTTGTCAACTAGCATAACAGATAAATAAATTCAATTATGTAATACTTAATACTGTTATAGAATCGAATGAGGAAAACTAAAAAGCGTGGCAAAACGAACGAGAAGATATTTTATAACTATCTGAAATTTTAGAAATCAGAAATATGCAGTTTCAATCCTAATCAAAGACAAAATAGGAACGATACTCACAGAACAGCACGAAGTAATGAATCCTTGAAAGAAATGCGTCCAAAATGTAATACAATCTTCTTAATGTACTATTATTGATAAATTACTTTATAAAGTTTGGTATAACTGTGAAATGTACCTATTGAAAAATTATTGAGCTATCATAAAATAACTCTTTCCTACAGGAACAAGCATTTTTCATTCAGGTACTAGAAAATTTACAAAATGAACTAACTGGCACTCAGATACTGATTACCCATTGAGCCAACCCCTTCATACTTTTTCTGAGAGCATGAAGATTCCAGTTCAAAGTCAACTTGTTATCTGAATTACTATACGGTCCACAATTTTTGATAACTCAATACAAGAATATTGGGTCATGGTTTGTCACATAAAGATAAAAACCCATCAGGCGGTGCGAGTCATTATCAACAATCGCTTTCAAATGACCGTAGAATTTTCTATCTTGTTGAAAAATGTGGATGTATTCTTTCAATAGCAGGAATACCTACCTTAAATTTAAAAAAATAAGAATTAATATAAATATTTGGAAAAGATGAATAAACAGCAAATTGGTGATTTGTTGTACCAATGTGTCCAGAGGATAAACCTACACGGTGATATATGTTAGGTGAATGTATAATAGAAAACAACTAACCTAACAAACATTGAATTATATCCAACAAATCTTTTTGGAATAATTATTCCAGAAAGGAACTTATCGCAAACATTTTTAGTAATCGAACACCGAAACTTTGTGTAGCTCGTAAACGGCATTTTTAATCACCACGACGACTAACAGAATTTCAAGGAAATCTCAGACTTTCTCGTACTTATTCGTCTATAGTCCAATAAAAGTAGTTTTCATAAAAATTGTAATGTGCTTTCGCTGTGTCTGCCGGCAGACGTTATACAATGACGCTGTTGGCTATTGAATCTTGAAAATTCCTTGACACCGGGAACCTGAAACCCAAATGATACCTCGAACCCTAGTTATTTTCAAGTGATATGCAAATGGAGGTACGATATTCTATGGGTCAGTTCTCATGACACTACACGGATCTCTCAAACAAATTTCAGGCTTGAATTGGAACAATTTCATTGCAAGAATACCGGCTATTTGTGATCTGAGTTCTAAAATAGACGGACAAATGAATATTATGGACCAGATAGACAAAACCAAAACCAATTTGGAAATTCTTAAACGACACTCGTCACAAAGTTAATAAAAACAGTAAGTCTGTGCTGCACAAAAACCGCACGGCATGGTAAAGCGAAAGCAAGGCAGGATATTAACCATCCCAAATAAAGATCGGAATTTATTAATTTCATTTTAGCTTTGAGCAGTTTCTTCAGAACTATTTTGCTCATCTTATACACGGTGATAGATGTATAACCGATATACCAGTCAACTATGCATGGGTGGTGATCAACATACTGGTAGGTTGCAGTTATGCGACCACCCAGAAAAGTGCAAAAAACGATTCGATATAAAATAAATATTACTCAAAAACATGTTAATCAAATAAACAAAAACTAAACTCTTTTAAAGTGATTCGCTATCTTATCGATATCTTGAACAGATTCGAATAGACTCTTTCTGTTACATTTTGTTTAACTCCTTTTCCTGCTTAGGTCAAATTATATTTTCGCTCATCTAATGAAAGGATGAGTGTTGTGATTTTTTCCAATTTTTATAATCTATACACTTCTGGGTCCAAGGATGGCATCCTGTAGTTTTCCTCTGTGAAAATTGCCCTCAGCGAGTTGCATCTGATCAAGTTAAAATTTTAGTGACCAACTTTGCATCTATACAACTACTCCAAAACGAATTTTAATCGAACCGAGGAAGCCATGCAATATTACCATATTATAACTTGCGACATGAGTTTAACACAACCTCTGAAGTGTATACCCACCGTAATTGTTTCAATTTTAGCTCATTTACGAGGCAATAACAATTTTTCGAGTTTAATCACTTTATTTGTCGAAATTAATTTCTCTGTTCTAAAACCGGTGATCCGGCACAAATGGAAATGCTGCTGTACGGGAACGTTTGAACAAATAAATGAACGCTTCCTGTATGTTGCCGCCATTTGTGTCGAACATAGACGTACATCAAGATATAATTAGAGGTATCCATTAGTTTAATCCAAAACTGATGTATGAAGTCAAATATATTGGTTTTCACGTCTCAAGTGGGTGTTAAATTGTGTAAAAACAAATGCTCAACTGGCTACGCTGGAATAATTTCAGGTATACTCCAGGAAACTCACATAGTACAGCATTTCTAGTTTCCATACACGGCATTGGCCATTGGAAAATTAATACCATTATATCATCGGAAGACAACAGTTACAGTGTGACAATGAGAGACTCCATTCAAGAAGTTTATCCACCCAACAACCATTAGCAATGACGATATTAATAACAGGATAACAGGATTTTAACTATAATTCCGGACCAGCAACAGCTCCATTTTTCAAAAAAAAATAAAATGTATAGAACAAATAACACTTTTAAAAGCTATATCAAAAATAACAAATAGAAAACATTGAAATATGAAAAATCAGGAGACTATACGAGGGTGGTCCCAGAAGTACCTGGCCCAACAAAGAAAACACAAAAATTTTGGAAAAAAGTATATTTATTTTTCAACGTAATCTCCTTTTAGCTCCACACACTTTTCCCAGCGATGTTTAATGAGTTCGATACCCTTTTTATAATAAGAATCGTCAAGGTCCTCAAAATAGCCTGTCACTGCCGATGTAACCTCTTCATTGTTGGAAAATCTTTGACCACCGAGCCATTTTCTGAGTCTGGGAACAGAAAATAATCCGAGGGTGCTAAATCTGGCAAATAGGGGGCATGAGGTAGGCATTAATTTTGGCCATTGCAATACCGGATGTGTGAGCTGGTGCATTGTCTTGATGAAACAACACTTTCTTCTTAGCCAAATGCGGCCGTTTTTGCTTGATTTCTTCGCTCAAACGTTGCAATAAGTTCGCATAATACTCGCCGTTGATAGTTTTCCCTTTTGCAAGATAGTCAATGAAAATTATTCCACGCGCATCCCAAAAAAACCGACGCCATGACCTTGCCTGCAGATGGAACGGTCTTTGCCTTCTTTGGAGCCGGTTCTCCCTTTTCGGTCCATTGTTTTGATTGTTCTTTTGTTTCGGGTGTGAAGTGATGGACCCATGTTTCATCCATGGTTATGAAACGGCGCAAAAATTCGGCTTTATTTCTGTTAAACCTTGCCAAACACTCGATGGAAACATCTTCACGACGCTGTTTTTGTTCCATTTTGAGCAAACGCGGCACCCAGCTTTCTCATGTCCAAATGTTCAGTTAATATGCGATGCACCGCACTTTTTGAAATTCCTACTATGTCTGCTAGCTCGCGCACTTTCAGTCGACGATCATCCACTACCGCTTTGTGGATTTTCTTCACCATTTCCAGAGTCGTCACCTCATTTGGTCGACCACTGCGGTGCTCGTTTTCGCGGGTTGTACGGCCTCGTTTAAACTCTGATACCCAATATTTCACTGTTGATAACGAAGGAGCAGTCTCACCCAGAGTAGATTCAAGTTCAGATTTTATAAGGGTTGGGCTAAGGCCTTTCAAATAAAAGTTTTGTATCACATAACGATGACCAATTTTTTCCATGTTTACAAATTCACTTAAAACGTTTACTATTGATGGCTGCCAAACAAATACTAAACAACGTGGCGTCGTCAAACTTGACACATATTCTGTCTAGATTGTGTACTGTCTACTGCAATGGTATTTTTCAAGCAACCACCGCCATCTCCAGGCCAGGTACTTCGGGGACCATCCTCGTAAATTGAATTATGGTTCTTCCCCAAAAGCATATGATGGCCCAAGGGTTAACACCCAAAACCACATACATTTGCTTTCTGTCGTATTTGTACCTATGCGACAAATGTTTGAATTTGAAGCTTCAACGATGGCTGATAAAACTGGAAGGGCAGAATGTGTCTTTAGTTATTTAGAAATTTGATGGCTGTCCCAATGAGACTTATCAGATTTTCTTGCATGGGCTGTGGTTTAGTCCTTGAACCCGGAAGTCATTGGTGCGTCTTTTTATTTACTATAGTAAGCTTTTGTTGGGAAAACATAAAGATGTTTATTTACTCACTACCGTTCAATATAACCTACTGGTTCTTGAAATAAGCATATCTGAGAATTGAGTAAAAGTGTGTGGTAGAGGGAACATAATTTGTTCTCATTAAAACTCATTTTGCAAATTTTGCAAGACCTGTAATTTTCTATGAATTCCTACTTCATTCACATCAACAAAAACTTCTTATTGATATATTTTACCTTTAACAAATTACTTCCGGAGACATTTTGATATTAGCTGCTAGTTAAAATCTCAGCTGTTTGAAATATAATGATTTTAAGATAAGAATACTGAGATGTATTTTCTTAAACATATTTTACCAGTTTTACTATTTTTGTTTTGTGAAACGCCACTGTGTATGAAAATTCGAAGGAATATTTCTTTCATCATTGAGAGTGCATACATTCAATTTTTCGCAAAGGACCCTATGTCTTGTGTCTTAGACAGGAAGCAATTTAAAACAGATGTTATAGGAATCCCTCCCGTGTTTGCCCATCTCTTGTGTCTATATTTTTTCGATTGAGAGGTAGAAGATATGAATGAAAATCGAATTTCATCCCAAGAATAAGTTGAGTCTCCTTTTTCACTTCTGAATTTGACAACTGAAATTGTTTATAAGCAAGTTATTATTATTATTTCAATTAGGGATTTTTGATAAATTTGTATATTCCATCTACATTTTCAAAGGAGGAATATAAATGATCATAACAAACAAAATGGTCATATTTTTAGAAATTTCAAGCAAACGTCTTCAGAGTTGAAGATTGAAAATTAATATTCGTATTCAAACTGAAAATTGAAGTGATGTAATTGCATTCACACAAAACTGTGGAAACACATTATTTTAATACCTCTTCTGCGAATAATTTTTTTTAAATCAACTTTTCGAAAAGTTTGAAATTGTACTTAAAATCAACAGAAAATCCTCGTAAGACTTGTGGGAACTGGGAGAGAGTGCGATCTTGAATACGATATATGTTTTCATTCAATTTAAAGTATGACATTTTTAATTAATTTAATTTAATTTTTCTCCAATCCGTCCCCCCTCAAATTTGCCTCTTGAAAATATTTCAGCTCACTGATAGGACTCCGAAATTATATCAAACTCATGAAAAGGACTGCCGACGGCTGAAATGAGTAAGTAAGCAACAGAACAAAGAAATATAAATACTTTTTCATAAGGATATGGAAGAGTAAATAAGTTTTATGATTTTCTATGAAACTAAAAAAAATGCAGTGAAATAATCTTTGTTTAATATTCCAACTTGTATACTCTTTACATTTGTACTCAGATAAAAGATATTCATTGAAATCAGAATCAGAACAGAATCAATTACTACGGCTTCCAAAAATTTGACCAGCTGGCAGGTGTCAAAAGGTACACCATCTGTTTCAGTGCATAAAATTTGAGATAAAGAAAATCAGCTGGTCAATGTTGACGAGAAGAGTAACCCCAGTCAGGTAGAAGAACAGCCTTACCCCTTTCATATCAGTTCCTCGCAATATTTATTTGAATTTCGGAATTTTTATAATGTTCACAGTATGGGCCAAAGATAACATTCAAATTCAAGTATAAATAGCAATTTCAAATGCATAATGAGCGTCCAAGGTGAATGTTGTGCTTTATTTGCGCATAAAAAACACATACGCAATAGTTGAATCACTAGCAAATATTTCATGAAGCGATTAGATAATTGGTAGACAATCATAGTCTTTGTTTGAGTAAGTAACTTGAGAAAACGTCACCGTTTGTACATGAAATTATAATATGAAGTATCACAAGATAATATTTTTTTTTTTGTAAAACTGTCATTATTGGTATTTTTAATTGAATTCGGAATTCACAAGAGTCTTGAAAGACGACGTTTATAAATATTTCTTCCAGATATGCAAAAAGAGGAGTTTACTAAAGTTTCCTTCAACGTTTTCTCTTCAATATCGCCAAGAACACACAATTTATCACTATTATTATTCTTCATTATGCGAGATATTAAACGTTAGACACCAGCAAAAACTTTCAATGAAAAGTGAGCTCTACTGTTATATTGTTTGTAACTAAGGTCATTCGGCGTCACGACCAGTTCACGCAGCAAATGCGATAATAGTAATTATTGTTGAAACGTAAAAACACAAAAAAAGTCAAAATGTGATTTTATTGAAATAATATCATTATCAAAATAGGACAGTTCTACAAAATACTCTCTATAATATTTATGTTATAAGTAAGTTTTATTTTGTTCGTGAAATTGATCCACTCGCTTCGCTCGTTTCGCAAACTTTTTTACTCACAAAATAAAACATTACTTTTGAATAGCTCTATCAAGCGTCGAATAAACTCTACGGATTTATATTTGATAGCGTTATTTGGGTTAAAAAAATATCATTCTGGTATTTTTGGATGCACGAGATTTATATGTTTTGCTTGAAAAAAGTATCGAAATGAAATTTGAAATTTTTGTTCGAAATTATGAATAGGATATTCATAAAATCTGTTGTGGAATCATCTGCGGCTGAAAGACAATCTTTAGTCGCTATTTTCCATCGTTCAAAATAACCTCTTGGGAGGTATTCTTGTTGAAAAGGGGAACATTCTCCATGAAAATTGAAAAATGAAATATGTGATTTATTTGTAACATCTAAGAGAAAACAACTACTTCCCAGGCTAAAGCCACGCTAGACATTGAACCACATCTGATAGATATTTTGATAAGAATTTTTTTTTGAGTTTTTGAAGTTTTAAGATTTAATAATCATCTACAACTACAGCCACGAATCGTAAAAAAAACAATATCCAACATTGAAAACGTACATTTAACTACCTTCACTCAGTCGTCTTGATTTTTCTTAATTTGCTTATAATTCACCGTAAATTTTTGAACAATCCACATACTGCCAAAAATTTTTTCGTTTCAAAAATAATTAACCCTGGTCTAAATTATCATTTACTTATTTCTAGTAAATCGAGAAAGTCGAAGTACCCTTCTCTCCAAATATTTTCACCATGTGGAAAATACGACAGAAAACAACTACTTCCCTGGCTAATACCACGACGGACATTGAATTTGAAAGGATAAAGTATAATTTGCTGTAAAATTACAATAAGCAATTGCAACTGAGTCTTCTCCGGCAAAAATTCTCGAACCCTGGTCTAATATCTCCAATGTATTTTTGTTTGATTGATATGGATCAAATTACTTGCCGGTGTATTTCTGTAAGGATGTCAACGTCATGAAGTCATGATAAATCATCACATCGAAATAAAATATATAACTTCCTCGGGCAGCCTAATTTCACGTGGGATATTTTTTCAGGCCAATGAGTTTTGGATTATAGTTTCGAAGATCCGCGTCGGATATCGAGTAAATTGGATGAACATTCCCAATCAAAATCAGAATGGATTGAGAAAATGCTATCAGATTAGGTGGGCTGATTTTTAATTGACGACAGTTATATAACGCCTACTGGATCTAACGGCCTTATGGCGTAACGTCGAAAATGAATTCTTACCAAACACGAGCATAACAAGATTTTAAAAGTAATGCGCCGTTCGATTGACAGAAATTGGATTATTCAGCAACTAAATTTTTTTTAAAATAAGTAATTGGGGGTTGTTCAGAGACAACATAATTTTCAAAATGCTTTATAAATAAAATTGGCGAAGTTTCTGGAGTTCTACAAGGGTGACTACCGAATCCAACCTTATAATATTAACGATATTTTCTAGTGCCACTTTCTTTTCATTTTCAGATGCATCACTATAGGCCAACCGTTATTTTCAGTACAAGAGCTAGAAAGCTAGAAATATAAAACATGATGTTTTCATCAAATGAAAATATATCTCGTTTGAAAATATATGATCTAACATGGTTTCAGTTGAATGTATTTTTGATACGTTCTAGAACTTTCAGGAGACTCTGTTCTGGTTCATTCTACAGTTTTCTCAAATATCCCAGAACTTTCCAGAAGCTTCGAGGACACTGACGATCGAACCCACGATGAATTTGGCTTTATATATGCCTACCAATGGGTAGCCCCACCCATACAAAAAAGGCCTCCAATGGTCCACAATGTTCCAAAACATTCCACAACATTTGAGAGTGTTCTGGAATTTTCCGCAATGATCTGGAGGGATGTTCCTGAACGTTCAAAACAAATCCCTAACATTCCACAACATTCCAAAATGTTCCGGGATGTTCTGGAATGTTGTGGAATACTCTCGAATAATCTCAAATGTTCTGGACTGTTCAGTAAATTTCTAGAGGGCGAAACGCATGCCAAATCATCTCTGACCAACACGTGGTTTTTTCACAAGGACACACTTCGTAATAGTCTCTGTAACAACTTACAGGTGACTATCTGCAGACTAGTTGACTAGTTTAATGATTCTGCCGATCATCGCAGCAAATCCAGTCAGGACGGAGAGCTACTACTCGTACCTCATCCTGCAATTGATTTCCATTTGCTTTCGTCAAATATTCCTGCTTCGGTACCAATTAAAGAGCTACCTGTAGGAACCAAGGTAGGAACCACAGAAAGCAACTTGTCTTAGATTAATTGAAGCCTCTGGAGACACTCTACATCCCTTTTCACAAAAAAATTTGTTTACTATTCATGATGTTGCTAGGAAACACTTTTTGGAGTTAGTGGAATACAAAGCTTATTATCATTATTAATATTGATTTAGTGCGAATACACCCATTTACAAACCTAATCTAATGAAAGAACCCGAAACTGTTATTTTCTTGAGTAGGATAACACATATTGATGAATGAATATGTTTACCTAAAATCAATCTGAGAGAACCAAAGTATTGGTAATATATAAGTCGAACAAAATTCTCAACCCGAATCGTCTGGTAGAACCTTTTTTTTAATTTAAACCACTTAATTTTCCATATGCTGATATATTGTTATGGCTATAATAATGTAATCATTAGAATAAGATATACTTCTGAGATATTTCTTATTCGGAACCATAAAAACATCACTTCAAATGACCCTAAACAACGTTGACTGTTGCCTAACGTCAATAGCAATCAACATTAACTCGACAGACAATAAAGTGATGCGATATTCCTTCGGAAACAACCATCTCATCAAAATGAAAATATAAATATTTACTGCATTCGATACCAGCTGCTCGATTTATGAGTTCGTGGCTGAATTTGATAGCTTATAAATATAAAGTACTCTTGCAAATTGTTTATGAATTCTCTGTAATTGATTGTATGAGTTTCATCATAATAAATTTACCGACGATATTTATTAAGTATGAATATGCCGTTTAACATTTCCATAGAGATTTTCGCTGAATAATAGTTATTTATTATACAAGCGAAAAAAACATTAGATTTCTCGAGGTTGTGTTGACAAAAAACCGAAAGCTAAAATCTAATATTTTTCCCGTCTATAATGCATACATTTTTCTGTAACGGAAAAAACGGCGATATAATGAAATATCTACCTTAAGATTAGATTAGATTAGATTAGGGGCTTTCGTGCTACGAGCCTCTACACCGCGACCTATTCAGATCTATTGTGTGTGCCCCGAGATCATTAAGAGTTATCTAGCCGTGTCTTCGTTACGAGACATCAAAGGCTAGTTTTTAAAACTCCCATGAATCTGGGAGCTCTTGATTCTTCTTCTATCAGCGTTAGAAACCTTAGCCTTGACAAGCACTCGCAGTGGCATAGTATGTGTACTGATGTTACCTCTTCTTCCTGGCAGAACCTGCATAGCATTTCTTCAATTGTACCCATATGTTTGTAGAGCCTACAGTGTCCTGTGAGAAGTCCTACTAGTATTCTAATACTGTTCCTCCTCTGGCTTAGCAGATATTCTGTGAATGTTGGCTGCGGTTGTTTGATAAACTCTTTGGCCAGTCTCATTTTTGGTAAATTGTTCCACCATTCTTGAGACTTCTGTTGGATCCATGATTTGGTATTTGTTTTAAGTACAGCTTTTGTTATACCGCAAAACGGTTCTGGGACATTTAGGTCTTTACTTGCTCCTCCTCGGGCTAGTGTATCGGCCTCTTCATTGCCTCTGCACAGCTCTTTTAGGGCTTCTATGAAGTTCCAAACAAGTTTTGAGGTAACTTGCATTGAGTTGATTGCTTTTATTGCAGCTTGACAATAGTTTTTTCCTGAAAACTCATGCCTATTTAGCTCTTGTGTACAATGGTGTATTGCGACGATTTCCGCTTGAAGTATCGTCGCTTTTCCCAAGCTCAATGAGAATATCTACTTTACCTACGTGTAAATACATCCGAGAAAAAATTACTCAATTTTTCCGGTGAAAAAAAAGTGCTCAATTTTTTTCCGGTACTCGGGGAAAAAAGTAATTCCATAAAAAGTTTTTTTTGGCTTTGGATTTGAACCTTTAGCCACACACATTACGTTAATTCTATTCTCATCTGTATAACTGTAGAACTTATATGGCATATTTTGTTCGCTATAACAAATTCTACAATTAGGTCATATATAACTTTATCCTCCGTTGCTAATAAGTTCTGAATACTGGTGGGAAATTGCAAATTCACTTGTTGGAATTTCTTTATAGAATTATTAATTCCAGGAATGTTGCCACAGTTGAAAAATAGATGGTTCAAATCAGCAGTTTCATTATCATATTGACAAGGAGGTGATTCAAGGATCCCAATTTTATGTAAGTGGGCCGGAAAGTAACCATTGAATTTGAGTCTTATTATATTAGTGGAATATTTTTTGGAAAGTTCCTTGTGTATAAGGAAGTACGGGTTGGTGGACTTCCCTACTATTTCTGGCCACTTTTCCATCCATTCCTTGTCTACATTTTTTTCATAGATACATACTCAAGAGATCATTGGTACACGGGATTTCATCAAAATTATTACAAGTTCGTGCTTCTTTGGCTGCAATGTCTACTATTTCATTTCCAATAATGCCACTGTGTCCTTTGGCCCAGATAAATATAACTTGGCTGTTAATGAGCGAAAGCTTATAAAGTAAATATCCTATCACTGATTTTGAGTTAGAGATAAAAAGTTACATTGTATTACCTGTCAACAGAGATAAAATGTCAAACTTTTCCCGTTCACAGAAAAAATAACGTTTGGAATGTCTGAATTCGCATGTCTATGAGTAGGACAACTGGAAATTTAGGACATCATAAATGTGTCTAATAAAATTCCCCATTCCCAATAACAAAGGAGGGTATGCTTTTGACAGAGAAATTTGGGCAATTCCTTTAAAAAATAAAAAAATTCTTTGAAATGCTCATAAATAAGTAGTGTCTAGAATCTAGAATAAGTTATATTATGTTCTCATTGATTATTAAAAAAAGTGGCTCTTTAATTAATTTAATAACTAATTGTCCATCTATTGAACAACGTAACCCAGAATAAGCACATAAGCTGTGTTGCCAAAATATATATTTTATCATTTCCTGGCTTCACAAATCTGCGGTTGAAGAACATATTTGAAGATGTTCCGAAATGGTTTAGAAGCTGAAATTTTGGGAAAATGTTTCTTTTTCATAGATCTAAAAGTGTGCACCAGGAGCAGATGGCCCAGAAAAGCATACCCTCCTTTGTTCGATTAGAAAACTTGGTTCTAAACAGGGGCACTAAATTCCTCTTCAAATAGCTTTCTCGATTTCTCGGCAAGATACATTAAAACCTTGAAAGGAATATGCATTTCCTCCCACGTAGAGCTTCAAACTATCTACAGAGGAAAAGCCCTTGGTATGTAAATAGCTAGTGGTGTCCCTTTTCTGTTTTAAAGGTAATGAAATCTGTAAATACTTATATTTAATCGTGTTTATCTTAGTGCTATATTTTCTCGGATATATTTACTTATGTAAATTACCTATCCTGATCGACAGTCCGTGATCCTTCTGAGAATCACGTCAGTTCCATGATAATGTACCCGGGATTTTCCTCTGCGTTAGCATGCCATGAAAAATCAAACCATGCAGCTGATTCAGTTGGTTTGTTAAATTTTCCACAAAGCTGACGCCTCCGAATAAATTAACCACAACCGCCATATACTGACTAACGCATAATTATTTTGTACCAAATCGAATGATCCAATTCAAAGTGGACAAGCCACACAGTCAAATGTATTCGTCACATATAGTATATGGTATACAAACAGGACGCTATAGATTACTAGGTGAATATGATTCGAATATAAATAAAATTATTACAGAGTGGGTGATCTACCTACTCTAAAATGATTCATTGTAGCGCGGAAATCAAAATCACTCGTTATTTAATCTAATATAAGCATTGTAATAGTTGAACAGTACATTTACGAGTTTATTCAAAGTTGAACGATGTAAACATAAGAGACAATTATAGAGAATTCTCGAAATTCCTTTGCGATGTCTCAAAACATCTGTTGGACTGTATTCGTTCTAACAAGAAAAATATTTACAACTGGTCATAAAGGATAATTCTGCAAAAGCTGGCATTTGACAGGACAATCCCACTCATGTATAGTAATTCCCATTTGTGAATACCAAAATCGTAGTTTGCTATTGGCTTAATAGGAAAGAACAGGAATGCATGCGAGTGGATACAAAAATAAATTACTAAACCGAAGCAACGCTAGCATTTACTGTTCCTTTATCAAGCGTTGCGCGTCGCATCAGTTGACAATTGTAAATGTCAGAAACAGAATTAAACAGCAAATAATATTGCAGTAAGTATGTCGAGATTTGGATTTGGTTCTTTCTAAACATTATTCTTCTACTGAATGTTCTTTTAGTTTGTTAAGTGAAGTTTAATTGAATTGACTTTTCTATTCATGGGATTGTCTTACCAAATACCAAGCGAGCTCAGTTCTAGTATGATATTTTTATGGTGGTTTTCTCATACTTACTTTCATATGGGTAATTTAACTCGATCTGTTTTGACAAAATCACTCGCGCTACGCTCTCTTAATTTTGTCAGAACGGGTCTCGTTAAATTGCCAATGAAAATAATTTTTCGAAAAATTATCTGGCTGGTAGAAACGTAATAAATAATAAACAGGACGCAAAAGTTTTCTGGGTTCTAGAACATAAAAGTCGTTTACGTTTTAGAACGAAAATGTCGACATTCGAGTACAGTTTTCGAAAAATTATTTTTTCGTATTGACACCTACATTTAAATAGGTGGGGTCTATCGAACAAATGATCATAATAAAACTAATATGCATCAGTTCCAAGTTGTAATTTGGTTGATCACAATACTCACAATTGCCCCACAATAAAATCCCACTAATATAGTAATCAGTAATCAGAATTTTCTCAGGAATCTGAAAAGGTAAAAATAGATTGTTCCATTTAACAATCACTTCCAGTTAAGCGGAAAATACGAAACATCGTCAAAATATGGCATTTGACGTCTACTTTAACTGGTCAAGTTTAATTTAGATTTTTGGGAAAAAGAGAGTTGCTAGTGATATCGTTGTCACCCGATATATAAACAATGAAGATACGTTTTTAAAAACGCGTTTATTTCGGGTAATGTGAAGGATTAAATAAATGCTATGTCATGGTTTGAAGAGCTTGTAGAACCTTTTGCAAATATAAAAAGAAATAAATCATTTTGATTGCCCCCTGGCGATTACATTCCATATAGAAAAGCAGTGTTTTCGTGAACATGGTGTCGAATCTATCGTGTGCTATGCTAAACGAGTAAACAAGTATTCTGATGTTTGCGTTTCGAAGCATAATGTTTAGTTTGGAATAATTATATTTACGCTTAAAGTACACAGGTTTTCTCATCTATAGCGCTTATTCAGAAAGGAATTTCAAAGTTGCACCATACACTCAAACGTGCTGAATTTTTTTGCAGAAACACTTTTCTTCACCGAACAATATCTGAACTGGGTAATTTTCAGTATTTTTTTGTCTGCATCATTTTCGAATGTTTTACAATTCAAAAACATTAATCGGTAATAAAAATGTGGTTTTTCAAACCAATTATTTGAAAAAAAGTCTCAAAGTTTTTCCATCGGTTATACTTAGTGTTTGCACATATATTGAAACGTAATTTTTCGAAAACTGAACTGAAATGTTGACATTTTCGTTAAAATCTCGGTTAGCGAAGTATCTCTTTTTCGTTCTAGAACGTAAAATAATTTTGCGTCCTGTTTATCATTTATAACGTTGCTACCATACGAAAATCAAGCAAACAGTAACATCTCGTTCGTTCGTTTTCGTTCAAACACGATTCACGAAATGTCAATTAACAATGGCAGATACTTATTTATTAATTTTTCATTCTTATATTACTTTTAATGTAGTTTTCGAAAAAATATTGTTTATTTATATTGTTGATTCGATGAAGCTCAGCAAAATAAATTCCATTCTTGAACGCAAAAGTATCATATCTTTTCGCATTCTTGATAGAAAAATATCTATTTTCGAATAGTCTAGTTGATGAAGGTCCATGTGAAGGTTGATGGTCAAACCGTGTGTTCGAAAGAATTGCCAATTTTCAAAATTTCATTTATAAAATGACGAACGCCTTCATTATTCCTCTCTTATATTAAATGCCATAAACAGAGACGAACTTAATGAGGGCGACATTTACTGGCAACTTTTGATCTTTTCATGGTTGGATTGGAACTATTTAATTGGACAATTCATTCCAACTCATTAGCTTGCATAAACGGAAGTGACTCTTGATCTCTGAACCCTGCAAATCAATTAAGACATTCCTCAAAAACTATACAGATGTAGGTGATGACTGATATTTATGGTTGAATCGATACAGATTTTATACAGCATCGCAATGAATAATCACAAATTAATTGTGCTTCTAAATGAAAGTTGATTTGAGAACAATGTGTAATTAAAATACGAAACAACTTTTATTGCGAAAGAAAATGAGATTTCACATGCTGGCAAACAAATTGACTGAAAATATGTGCTCATTTCAACCATTTCTTATACTTGGGTGCCACCATCGTACAAAAGTATTCCACAAGTAGTTTTTCCCTCGGGTCAGAGGAGAAAACCAGAAAATCAGAGGAGTCCAGGAAGTCAGAAGTCAGCGGTGGGGCCCAGAAGGAATAGCTATAAAGCAGATGAATTTTCTACATATGCAGGTAGAACTTGGGACAATATTCCCAGATAGTGAGAATCCTTGTTGAATAATATCACCAGGATTCCAGCTAGTTAATGACCTCCAAAATTCCATGTGCCAAGTTGGCCAGGTATCCACATCATTCTGAAATTGTAGTTGCTTGTGAAAACGGCTCTGCTAACTTTCTTTCGAATATGATAGACCAAACTTCATTTCCAAGGTTCAATTGATTTTGGAGTTTTGTTTTTTGCTCTTCCTGTGTGGTCCAGTGCTTGGCCTCCGTTGGATTCCTCCTTGATCTTCCTGTTTTTATTTCATCCTGCATAATGATTTTGATAAATGAATTGAATTCCTTGTTTTCGTGTTGGTATGATCTTTTGGTTTTTCATTTGGTACCAAAATGGCTTAGTTAATTTAATTTAAAAAAATCACTAATATATTTATAGAGGCTTATACAGATGTCTAGCCTCGATCTCTCTTCATATATTCCAGCCCTTACCCCTTTGCTTGTCCTAAAGCCCTCCCTGTACTAGATTTGCCCGTTTGACAGCAGGGTATGTATGGCCTTTGATGTGACTTTCCCATTTTGTAGAATGGTGGTGTATGATCGTAATTCGGAAGTAAATAACCATGACATGATTTTACTTCTTTTATTTTTGTTGGCTACATATATTCAATAGCCGCGGTTAATTAACCTTTTACATTACTACGTTTTATGCAAAAATATAGTTAAACTGTATAATAAAATGAAAAAATCAAAAAAATCGTGATTAATCAGGATTTTTTCACAAAAATCATGATTTTTTTCCAACCCTGAACAAAAACTACGAAATATCCAAAATTCCACCACCAATTTGGCCGAAAACCATTCCTCATAAAATCTGAGGGGTGGGTGCTTTGGTATTTTTTCAGATTTGAAAACTAAATATTTACGTTGTATAATTTTCAGTGAAACGCACTGTACGTATTTTTTAATACCTAGACGATGCCTGTCTTACGAAATTCACATTACAATATCATTTTCATGCAGTTTCTTCAAGTGTTTTCGTAGAAGTTGGTGAGTGATGTGAAAATGGATATTATATGTTTTCATTTTGTGGAACCAACAAAAAAACATATTGTATGTACAAACTGTATTGCCAAAACCAAATAAAATTTTGCCAGTCATTTCATTTACTCGCATTTGAATATTTATATTTACATAGAGTTGAGAGGTATTTAGAATATATGTCATTATTTATTATTCTTTAAATTTCTTGTAACGAGTGACATTAATTTCACTTACCGAGTATATTTATTCATGCTTCTATATTTTGTTTACTTATTCATTATTTGCTATCTTAATATGTTTTTATTTTTATTTACCTACTTCGATTCTTGGGACTAACGAACAAAGAATCGGTTTAATGTTCTCAGGAGATTACCAAGCTCATTTAAATTTTCAACACCTCTTGTTATCTGTTCCTTTTTCAATGTGATGATTTGGAACTTTTTTTTCATTGAATATCTGGGTATATATAGACAGTACATGTGTTTTGGCATTTTATTTCATTTTAAACATAATTCCAAAATATATAAAATCGATGATGACCACAATATATTTTAAAAATATTGATTTGGCTTTCCAAAGACAACAACAAATTAACAGATAGATAAACATCAGTAGGAGCAGAGTGCATCCAAACATATCATTATAAAATGAAAGCTCAAAGTCGAGAATATGCCAAAAGCCGTCTGGGATCGCAAATGTTGATGAAATGACTATCTTGCATTGATTCAAGAATACTTACGAGCAGCCGGATTTGGTTTCCTCACAAAAAGGGATTGCATATATAAGACAGCTACAGAACACTTTTTCAATCGTCCCTCTATCACCGAACGCACAGTATATCCTCAAACAAAACACTTGTCACTCATGTCGCAATGTTTTTCTTAACTCAGGATATAATTTTCCGCGGGAATATTACACCAGAAACACTTCTAATTTTTTCAGATGTTGTCACGTCAAAAGCTCGTGTCGTAAAGCGGTGATAGCTTTTCCTACTGCAGCGTTCTCCTGCGTGAGACTGGAGTTAGTAGCGGAGTGACTGTCCTGCAGCTGTCGTGAGCTCGGGAGATTCGAGTGTTCGACGGAGAGTCACCAGTGTACACGGCGGTAGCCGTGGATAGCGAGCGGTGCCAGCCGAACTGCACATATTGCGCGCGTATTGATCTTGGATTTGAACTATCGGACAACAGTAATCTGATTGTAATGTCATTTTTCGAAAATATTAATTATTCTGGCGTCATCCTGAGCATGGAAAAGGTTTCATCTTGAAATGTGTACCTCATTCCATAGGCATTGTGGAGCAGTGTATGAAAAATATTTGATGACGGTGCCTAGTATAACTGAGAAAGACTATTTCTCAGTCGGGTTCTAGGCACCGAATATTGAAATTCCATACCAACAAGAAATGAGAGCAAAAATTGAAATAATCCATTTGTATAGCTCCATATCTCGAAAACCGTCCATTTTTGAGATTTGAGCATCAAGAACTGCAACATACCAAAAATTCAGCAAAATTCACGGAAAGCCATTTCCCATAAGAAATGTGCGGGGTCCTTTGAAGTCATCTTCGAAATCTCGGCACATCCCAGTACATCTTTTCAGAGAGGTCAGTTTCCTTCGCGACTGCAACATTCTATAGTTTCCTCAATCCTAAAAAAAGGAAATACTCATAACCTGGAAAATTATCGTCCTATTGCTAATTCCCCATCACTGTCAAAGGTATTCGAATTTATAATGTTGTAATTTCTGCATAACTTTCTGAATATAAATAATATTCTAACTAAGAACCAACACGGATTTCGATCGAATCATTCCACCACAACAGCAACTATTTCTTTTTATTCGAATCTTCTACAGTCAGTTGAAAGAGGTGAGAATCCCACTGGGATGTTTTGTGACCTCAGTCGGGCCTTTGACTGCGTATAACATGGAAATCTTCTGGATAAACTGTATAAGATTGGAATTAGAGGTATTCTGCATGAATGGTTCGTATCATATCTTTCAAATCGTACCCAGACTGTCAAAATACAATATTCGAATGAGAATTATAACGAAACTTTCTTTTCTGATCAGTTAATTAATGACATAGGTGTTCCTCAAGGATCAGTCTTAGGGCCGATCCTATTCATTCTCTATATTAATGAGTTGCCGTCTGTATTGCAAAATTCCTCCACTTGCTTGTATGCTGATGATTCTTCACTCCTATTTAAATCAAAAGATTTGATTGAACAAAACATCAATTCTGACGTTGATTGCCTGCAAAAATGGTTCAGTGAAAACTTATTGTTTTTAAATGTTTCTAAAACGAAAACAGTATCTTTTCATACTGCCCAAAATACTAACATGGTAGACATTAATATTAAAATATGCGGTGGTGAGATAGAAATGTGTGACAGTATAAAATTTCTTGGGCTTTTTCTAGACAGCAATCTCAATTTCCGTCAGCACTGCGAAAATCTCATTAAAGTACTCAATAAGCAGTGTTACCTGCTAAGAAACCTGAATAGAATTCTAGACAACTCTGGTCTTCTTTTATATTACCACGGGCAGATACAGTCAAGACTTAACTATGGGCTGATTGTATGGGGTAATTCTCCAGCTGCACACGGTGTTTTCATGACGCAAAAGAGAATTATCATAACTATTGCAAACGCATCACGAACAATTGTTTAAAAAATTAAATATTTTGCCCCTTTCAGGTCTCTACATTCTGGAAGTTCTGTTGTACATTCATAGAAATAAAGAAGTTTTTAAACAAAACAAATCTCTTCATGATTATATCACCCGTATCAGAAATGATTTCCATATACCCAAATCACGTTTATCTCAATGTCATAAGTTGTTCGAGATTTTGGGTCTGAGACTATATAATGCACTTCCGGAGTTTTTTAAAAATATTACCAAGGAACAAGAATTCAAATATAAAATAAAACAGAGTTTTTTTCTTACCAACATTAATAAAATGTTTTGTATTTTTTGCTTTCTACTAACTCAGATTGTTTTAATGCATTTTGTGTCTACGGTGCTCAACAATTTGAGGGTTAAACCCAATAATTTGTCTTCTAACGTATAAATGTTTTTGTTATGTAATTTTTTTAAATATGTACATTGTATGTGCTTTGCTGTTCTGTTTAGTCACTCGCTTGTTTTAATACTTTTTTGTTAGTTCTGAATGTGTTTTGTATTTGTATTTAATATGTACCTGATACTGACTTGTCCAATTGCTTTTGTAAGCTCGTTTTAATGGATTAATAAATACTTGAACTTGAACTTACTATGATTCCCATTGCTAACGTCTAATACGACGTCCAATTTTGATTCTACGAAACTTTTCAAATCATCGGATCGTATCGTCACATTCTGATGTTATCCCCATGTCATTCACATAATATCCATAACTCAGACTGTAACGATAAGTGTCTTCGTTAATATTGCGAACGGTCAAAAATAGCCCGCCTGCTGACCACCACTTTTGGATGACCACTCGCACGTGTCACGTGCAGTTGATTTTCGACCATTGAACCCGGTTGGGTCCGTAGACCAAGTCGGCGCCTGTTCTTACCTACATACTCAGCAAGGTGACTTTGTTACCAACAATTATTTCTATTACGTAAATTATGCACTGCTCACTTTCGATGCCTTCTACTAATTTATAAGGCACATCTTTTTTATTCACAGATCTTGCGTAACTCTAATTGCTCGCATATCAACAACTAATAACAGAGTAGGATGAATAAAGGTCTGTCTGTTAGCGAGAGTGAAATGGAGCAAGAAATCGAGAAAAGTCGAATCGATTAAGAAAGGAAATTCGGTGGTGGAAGAATTGCACTGAGCGATCGCAATGCTGTATAAACAAGGCAAGTAATACGAACTCATCTTTTTTCGACATACTGCCTTCGTTGTTTCCACAATGATTATAATGATGTAATTTAAACTTTAACTGGAAGGCAAATAGCTAACTACCTAGCCACGGTCTCCTGGAAATTGTGTTTTAATCCTGAAACTTATCGTGAAAATGCCGAGAGCAGAATAATTATATATAAGACACAAACCGATGTCGCAGCAAGTTATTGAAAGAAGGGAGACAAATCCCACACGGAGAATGAGGTCAGCTCCAGCACAGAAATTAATAATGAATGTATACAGTGTCCGGCATAAAGTTCGCAGCATATGGAAAACTTTTTTATTATTGATTTCTCAAAAAAAATCATTGTCGATATATAAAAAACTCTGCTTCATCCCAAACTTAGATTGCAAATATCAGAATTGAATTTTTCACGACCCTATATACGAGGGAGATAAAAACATGCTTTGTTCGAATTTTGATCCAGAAATTCAAATTATAGCCACCTATGATCAATTTCCCATTTCTCCTCATCGCCCTGTACGACATAAGGAATACTATGCTAGGCGGATGGTATATTCCTAGATATGATGATATGACACTTTCTCCCATCGGAAAATCTCATTAATTAAAATATATGACGGAATTTCACGAAATCTTGCTGCAAAATGTAATTAAAACTGAATTGTCCCTAAGTTATGATACCGAAATAAAAAAAAATATATATTTTCGCAATACGAATAACATTTTTTTATACAAATATATCCCTTTATTCTATTATTTTCATTCTGGCATCATATCTTGGAGAAAATTTAGTCGAAACGTCGACAAAATAAAGAGATTTATAGTATTGAATTATATAGCACTGAACTCACCAAAATGTCTTCAACCCTAGAAGGGGCAGAAAAGCGAATGTATAACTTAACTCATTAATGAAATGTATCCGGAAGACTCTACCCTAGTTGGATTTAGGGGTTGAAAACTAACGTGTTCAATTTGGTGGAGAGTACTTGACACAGATGGCCTACGAGATACAGCAGATTTCTAATGACAGATAAAAAAGCAAAGAATGATCAAGGGAACAGTTGTTCGTTTCCCTGGGAACCGTTAACATTGTAAACAAAAAAGAGTAGTGTCGTTTGCAGGGCGAAAATATGCTCGAAAAAAAGCAAATACTAAATGATTCTCTTAAGTAAATGATTATAACGATAATATGGATATGGTGGATGGCCACCTCTCACTGAGAACATTGGAAAATGCAGATGGCTGGTGGAAAAGGTTGATCAATTCGAGAAATAAATTTTGATGGTATCTACTTTGTCTCTTTGTGTATACCTACAGTTTGGCAAATCTATAAAGGAATATCGATAAACATACAGTATCGGAAAGTTTTCATCTGGGGTATGGTGGTTTCATGAGAGCGTGAAGAATAGCTTGTTGAGAGACCATTACAATTTCTCCTCTACTCGCTCGAGGAAGGGATATGACTGAGCTGTTAATTTGTCGGGCGAGGTAACAGTAGAGGCGCGCAGTAGTGCGTCTCTCTTATTTATGTGGTATTATCATATCATTGCGGTCCTTGTTGCTCGCGTAGATTTCTGTCTATACCCCAGATGAAAAGTTTCCGATACAGTATGAGCTGCGCGAATTAGAATGAGAAAGTTTTACGGCGATAAAGAGGGTAGTATAAATTGTACAGTTATAATGTATCCGGAATTCTTCTGCTACCGCGCATCGATTTCATATTCCTTTAAAGATTTGCCAAGTTGTACCTACATAGGTCAATGAATGAATGAAACAAAATCAATGCAGAATCTGAACAGAGTTGAATGAATATAATGTATGAATATAAAGTAAAAACAACCTAGGATAAGTTGAATACCATTCATACTCTGATAAATACTTCGAAACAACCACCTACCCTTATTTCATTGCCTACTGTTTATATCGTATAAAAATATGACTTGTAAGGAATAGGAACTTGACCGGATAGCGATCGGGAAATCTCATGAGCCCCAAAAACAATTTTTTATACGAACGAAAAATAATAATTTTTTCTACCACACAAGAAGAAAAATATTTTATAGTAAGTATATAAAATACTTACGAAAACCAATTTTCTACAAATCTTCCGTAATTACTGGAATCATGTGCTCTGATTAGACGAAGTAAACTAATGATGACAGCCTTCTGCATTCGTCCAGCTAAGATTTCTACCGCATCATGGCAAGCTGGTATAATCTTCAGATTAGAGAGCAGCGTGTTCATAATTCCACCAAGTACCCCTATGATCGGAACCATTATCTGAACAGAATGGTTTGGGTAGATCCTGCAAAGTTCAGAGAATGGATCTCTATATTTAGTCCGTTATGCGTTATTCCTTTAGATATAGAATGAGAACGCATAAACTTGACAAGCAGAAAATATATGACGGTCTTAGGAACCCCTTCGCACATTCTGCATCTAGTATCAGAAACCTCCATACCCAATTCGAGCTACGTTACCCCAAGGTGTTGAAGAAACCATTCTGGCAGACCATTATGAATCCCTAGGTCTCTGACTTCAGCCCACTTGAGTTTTTCACTTTGGTCCTACCAATAATCAGAAAGTAATAAAAGTCGAAACAATTGTTCAAAAACCATCCCTATCCACTTGAGACATACAAATCAGTAGGTACAACAAGGTGTATAAAACCGATTTAATTAAACAGGAGTGGCTAGAAGACGGCATCTACGCTTCGATAAAGTAGTGCCCATTATTGCGGCAGCGTACGTGTATTCTTTAAACATGTTCGTTTATAATTGTGATGAAAAATATTTCAATATGAACTTGCTGGGAAACTGAAAACCTATCTATCTATTAAGAACTGACCTCAATGGCTATATAGAAGACGTATGGTGTAATTTCATTTTGTAGCAGCAATTCAACCACCTTCTGCCCTTCTAGAAATGATGAAATTAATATTTCTGGCTTTTGTGTTTATATAGTGTCTCCTCTGTAATCACTGAGTTTATCTCTGAAAGAAAATGTGTTAAAATGAATTCCAATGCAATGTCACCATACCATACACAACTTTATCGAAGCGTATCACTATCTGTCTTGCTGGCGATACCGACAATCGTGTTAAAAAATATCAGAGCTTTAGGGCCAGATACTTGCAGTTCAACCCTGCCTATCAACGATCTGAAATAGGACCCCCAAAGCTCGAAGAATACCTTAATTATTATTTTTTAATATTTCGTTACACCCTTGTATTTTCCACATCGCCAAACACCGATCGAAGCGTCTTTTTCAACAAACTTGTCAGTCACCTTTCCTTTCCACAAATTCGTAGAAAAGTGTAAGTTCCAAGGTTAACTTTCCGACGTGAAAACCCCTCAAAGAGGTTTTCCTTCTGTTACGTTGCAAGTTGAACTAATCTTGGCAATTAGCAGTAACTGACAAGATGCGAAGGAACAGGAGGTTCAAAAGTAATTCTGAGTTTCTGGAGAAGTGTTAGAACGAGCTTGACATTTGGCATTTGCTATACTCATTATCAACTCCGCTTCGGAGAAGATGTTTTGAGACACCGCAGACTAATAAGTCATTCGTTTTATGGAACGTTGAATACGAACGAGAAAATTTGATGAATGGAGGAGCGGTGGGATTGAAAGCATGTATTTCATACATAACTTCTTGGAAATTTAGAAAAAATATATATATTCATTCCGATTTTTTTTTTAATATGAACGTCCGATCGGGAAAAGTTGCCAGATTACTCGGTGGGAAAGGAGGTCAGGGTGGCCACTTTTTCCAATAGTTCATTTCTAATGTGTTAACCCTAATGAGAGTTAGTTAATTTCATATGCCTGATGCTACAGATTGGCTAAGATATAAATCTTTAAATATAAAAACGTTTTAAACGTCCGAAAGTTTTCGTTTTCGTTTCGAATCATTAAAATCAAAAATCAGTTAAATTCCTGCATTCTTACAAACAAATTGGATCATTTGAATCAAAGGTATTATTTGCTGGCTTAGAGCCATGTGAACAACTATTATTGCCCCTGCTTTAAATGAACCTCCTTTAAGCCATAATATAAGCTGCCACTTCTTTAAATGAACTCACCGGATCTGCAACGAATTTGCAGACTAGCAATAATTGTTCTTCAATTATAAATATTATTAACAAAATTATAATTTTATTTTCTATTATTACTTGATATTATTATATTTCTTGCAAGTGTAATTAAAAATTGTTGAATAAATTATTTTTTTTTATTTGTTATCTGGTTACGTTGAAAAACACCTTTGGGTGATACTTCGTCATTTCATCTATGTCTTTCCCAACTTATGTTTATTTTATGTTGCATGGATGAATAAAGACGATTTATTATCATTATTGAGACTAGTAGGAAAAGTTCAGTTCCTAACACCAAAAACTTATCCGAACTCCACTTCGTTCGTCTAACTGTATTGGCGTGCGGAAAACTGAAATTTTTCACACTTGAGGGTTGAGCAGAACCAGATTTTTTTCCTGAAATTCTACAAAAAAAAATCAAAATACACTATGAATATTTAATTCACAATTCGAGATTTGGTTATGGAAGTTCCACAGACTTTTTATGTTGATAGTAAAATGGGATTATTGAAAACATTGCGATGATTAGCAAAAATGATAAACTTTTGAAGAATTCACCAAGAGAAAAAGTCACTTGAATATATTAATGTACTGATCCATTGGTATACATTAAGGTATAAAACCTCTGATCACATAATAAAAAGAATTTCGAAAGTCACCAAAAAAAGGAAAGGAAAGATTTTCCTAAAGTTACAACAATATACAGCTTACATATTTTCTTTCAACTTAGACAGCACTAGATAACCTAATAATGATTACACACTATCTAGGTCTGAAAAACAAACACAGAAAACTTGGTTTAGACATTAATTCCTTTGCATTTGCTCATGAGGAAGTTTGACAAACCCTAATTAACATCATTTTCGTGAAACGAATAGTTACCTGAATCCAGAAAAAAGGTAGTTGAAATAATTGTTTTCAACATACGAGTATCAATGGGAATAATATCCTGGGATTGGTTCCCCATTGAATATAGCGTAGAATTTGCAGTAAATATGTTGGCAAAGATATTGTCTTTTTCCTGAGCGTTCGTTGATGATGTTTCATCTTCCTTGGTTAGGGGAGGAAATCAGCTAGAAGTCCCACGGCTTTGGCAAATGATAAAAAAAACAGGACGCTCAACGAGCTTTAATCGTATCTTGGAGTTGAAAGCCTCTTTCGCGGAATCGATTGTCTCCTTGCACATGTTTCTTGCTTCACCATATTCCGGTCTGGTCTTAGGGACCTGATTTTTCAACCTTCGACGATATGCTACCTGCTTGAAGGCGATAGCTCTGGAGCAGTTTTTGATAAAACCAGGGTTTATCAGATGATGTTCTTGACAAGTTGAGTATATATGTTTGCATCCCCAGCATTATGATCTAACAAATTGTCTCGGCGCATTGTGTTGGATCTCCAAAAGAGAAATACACTTCAAACCATGGAAATGCTGAGAAAAACATCCGAAGATCCCAGTCTGCTGAATTGTAGTGAAATATGAGACGGAACAGCCTTATGCTGCTCGATGGTGTAGAAAAAGAGCAAAGTATGCAGGTAAGGTTGTGGAGAACAAACTATAGTGTATGGATCAGGATCTGTGGTGAGGAAAAGGTCAGGTTGTTGACACCAGGAATGCATGTTGGTAGTCGATCACCATACGTGATAGCGACGGCCTAAGCTTGACGACATGCCTCGTCTGTTTTATTGAAAAATTTGAGCCAGGAATAGTTTATTGAAATCTCGCATTATAATGACTTCAGGTTGGATGATTTTGCTGGATAAAGTCTAATTTGAGTGATAAAAACTCATAGAGGTCACTATAGAAAAGTCCATCAGGAGAAAAGTGAAAGCAACAGAGGAATTTTGCCTGTTTGGTAGCCAGATTGAACCACATTATATCTTTCGGCTCCAAACTCTCTTCGCGTTGGCATAATAGAGAGTTAAGACGAACATCACCTTTGAATCTGAACTGAGAATGGAGTTAGTAATCAGGACCAAAGCATGTGGTACTTGTTGGTGGAGCTAGATTGTCGAATTTTTTTTTATCCAGAAGGTGGTGGTGGACGACATTGATGTTCTTGTTGAGTCCACGGATGTTACGAAGATGAATCTTCAAATTTTTTATAATAAATAACTATTGAAATGACACGTAAAACTTAAAGGGGAAAAGAAAAAGGTGACTGGATATTATCGACCAAATACTGAAACACGTTTTTGTTGTTGCCTGAAATTCTGATTCTAATGTCCACTTTTCATCTGCTACCTCAACTCCCAACTCTCACAATCAACTACAATGCAACTATTTTATATATTTCAGTTTTATCTACCGTTAACGCCAAAACTGAAGAGGTCACACACATCACTTCTATGGTTTTGAAATAGTAAAAAATTTATTTGTTATTGTTACCACAAGCACATATCTGAGGACGTCGGTATACCTAAAAAAGTATGTAGTATAAAATTAGTAGTTAACTCACATAATACTGATTCAAGAAACCAAAACAAATTAATATATATACTTGGGTTTTGGATTTGGTAATACGTCTTGGTATTAAGTCAGTTCTTATTTATGAAAGCCGCTTGAATCTTTTTAGGATGTCGTAAAATATCCTCTATATATTGATATTTCAAAGTTTTTGAATTGATAGAAGGGTTATGACAGAAAGATGACGATTTTTCACAAGTAGTCAACACCCTTAGTTATTATTTATTTGGCTGTCAGGCATACTGAGAGTCAAAGTATGAGATCTGCTTAAAATTTCAATAAAGACCCGCGCTCTCCCGATGAAAGTAATAGTTAATGCTTCCCCGAGTTTGAATCCTGGTCCGTCATCATTTTTATCTATGGTTATTTTCACTTTATGTCTGAATTTCTACGAACTCATATTCCCTTATTGGAAAGAAACTCTAGTGGATGATTTTCCATATACAATATTGCCAAATTGAGGTTTGAAAGTGGATTTTCTGAAACGTTATGAGATTTCAGCAATCATATTGCTTTTTTCTTTTTGAGGAAGATAAATTTACTTGATAAATGATAAAGGTAAACCCATAATTTCGGAAATACTCGGTATCACACTCGAAACTTGAGAAATTGGTGTAAATATTTCAATTAAGAAACTTTCCTCACATAATCTGACCCGAGTATATATTATATAAAATAACCCATTAGAATTAATAAATACTCAACTGTGTGTGTTACGTGATAATAATTCATCAATAATATTTACAAAACTTCGCATTTCACTTATCAGAAAAGACGGTTGGTTTGACCGAATAAAATCAAAATAAAAAAGCAGTATCTTTTGTCGAGATTCAAACAAATGAGTCATTTTGTTTGGTGATTACAAATGATGTTTGTTGAATTGTTATTTTTGGCAACGACTCATTTCTTATTTCAGTGCAAAAGTATTTCATTTCCATTAAACTCCATGTTATACAAAAACAACAAAGTTTATACAGTGTGCTTTTCAAAGTTGGCGTCATATGGGTAAAACTTTTAATAATAATGTATTATGAAATTCTACTTGGGCGTTAAGTCGTGCTTTGAAAAAGATGAAACATGGCCTACCTACTCGGACGGGGTCACGAGACTTAAATTTTTTTTTTTTCAAAATGAACATAGGCTCATTTGTTTGAATATCTAGAAATTTCAAACACCTGTACCAAATCTGAACGTTCTGTTGCAATTTTTAGTTTTTGCAATTTTTCTTTTAATGTTTACGAACTCATTAACAAAAAATCCATCGAAATACTATATTAGGGTACTTGTAGATGGCAATAATAAACGTTTCATAATGGAGATATTAGGGTACCTCTGATGAAAATGCAAACATTTTGGATTGACTTGGCCGTCAATTGATGTGAATCCATAGTTTATGACACAAGATAAAAATGATTAGATTTCCACACATAATATTATACTGGCGACATGTTTCGCTACACAGTAGCTTTCTCAAGCAATTACTCATTCGCTACCGTTGTCTTCTCGTTCTAATCCAAAAGGTTTTTGCCCTGTGTCCATTTCTGATATCTGTAAAATTTATATTATTTTGAAATGATGTGTTTCCAATTATAGTTTGACTTAAGAGGTGTGCCATCAGCGCGTCATCACAAAAGTCAAATTTCATCAATGCGCCGCAAATAGCGCAGATAGCTCCTAATCGTAGGATCGATTTTTCGTAAAAACGACTGATTTTATAGAGATTTTTTTTCTTCTTCTGGATTAATAATTACCGTAAGAATTCGGGAGCTTTTTTCATTTGTCAAATAAATTGAATCATTTGTACCAAAAAAATTTCGCAAAAAAATAAAACTGAACGCTCAAAACCGATCCCTGTTTCAACAAGGGTACTGTTTTTTCTTAAGAGAATAATCAAAAGACAAGGCAAATTCATAATATAATAATAATGCTCACTCACATGTATTCAATGGCATAGATCGTGGGAGTGCAGGATAGCTATTATTATTAAGCGCTCCGGGGCGGCTCTTTTATTTCATCTTGTTCAATTTACGGATATGATTGAGTACCTATTGACTATTGAAAATATGCTCTGTACACAAAAAAAATAAAATAAAACAACACCATTCATTCAAAAAATATATCCGGAAACAACGGAATATTGGAAGAGTTGAGCATATTTGCCCAAGAGATAAATTAATATAATAGCACAAGATTTTGTTTGATCAAAAGTACCCTGCCATCGATGAAGCTCAGAAAATGCGTTTATTTAATGAAAAATTGTATTTCACCAGAAATCAGTGGCATAGCCAGAACTTTTATTTGGTATAAAGGGGGGAGTATATTATGCTAGCATTATAAGATGATCTGTGGTGGCGCGTGGGTAAAGTGCTCCCATCAGAATCCAAGATACGCGGGTTCGATACACATAGCGGTCACCGGTCTCGTACATGGCATCACACGTTAAAAGGTAGGGGCCACGTCTTCCCTTGCTCGCACAAGCCTTTCGATAACTTCCGAGGGTTGGTCGTACGGATGCAGCTGGTTGACGGAAACAACAATTTCAACATAAGTTTTTTAACAATAAATAATCTGTGAATGAAGCAATATGAATTCAGAAATCGTGGAAACACTGAAAGGTTTCGGAGGGGGGCAGTCTCACCGGGCCAACCCTTTGGCTACGCTACTGTCCGTCATTGCCAAGAAATACGATCCATATTGACCAGTTTGATTGAAATGTATTGAGATAATAAAGCTCGAATGACATTTAATTCTGACGAGAGTTTAAAAAGTAAACGAATGATAGGTAGTAAATCAATTACCCACCCATGTCATGCATATAGCTTCATTTTTAATAATAACGATAACCTGTTTATACATTCACAGAGGAATTAGAATAAAATATGATAGTGTGATAAAATCGAATGAAATATGAAAATGAAATGTTTTCAAAAATAATATAAAGCATCAGGCAATTACCAAAACAATTGAGTGATGTTGACAAAATGGTTAGTATTTCGGTTCGGTGTGATCGGAAAAAAAGTGAGCGCTAAAAGTGGCATATTTGACACTAACGAGGAAAGGAAGGAATACTGAACTTCCTAGATAGATCACAGTGAAATTTTTAATTTCTGAACGATGAATGATATTTCCAGAATATTACATAAATATGTCCTTCATTCCTTGTTATTCAGAAGTTGAAATACATAATAAATATATGGAAATATTACTTTAGAGCAGGTTGGATCTGTGCCTGGTAAACAATAAATAGCAATGATAAATGTGAAGTAGCTTTTTGTACAAATCTAAAAGAAATTTTTGAAGGTCTCTTTTGGCAATAAACTTCACGTAGTTTCATTGAAGTTAGTATTGATGAATAAACTTTTTGAAAAACAATTAGGCAAGAGATTTGAACTTGATTTTTTTTACTAAATTCAGAAAGTCTGATGTTCTCATTCAATATTGATCAATATTATTTTATTTCATCAAATTCGTTGAAAAAGGATAGAAGAATATTGGGAAACTGTCATAAACACGTACTCGATGAAAAATCTGAAATTGCCATTGGAAACACTCTCCTAGACTTTCATAAAAAACAGTAACTCAATTAAAAAATAACTTGTTTGTTAAAGTAGAAATCTGATAATGTAGATAAAACTTTCAGATCGACCCTTTCATTTGTTCCAAACTTCTATTCACACAGTCCATCAAAAAACTCCTTGAACTTTAGTAAACTGATGCTGTTATGGAGCAAAGATTTTTTTATCGCAACTTTCTGGAGCTTGAACAAATTTTATTTTATCAAAATAATCCTTTCACTAAACTTGGCTAGCTCGACTGGCCGATCTTGATTGTTCTGCCGCCTAATCGTTATAAATATTCGGAATACGGTTTACCCTATAAGTTCAAAAGCTCTTCGAAATGAATTTTGTGCAGAATATTCCAAAATGTTACGTGCACACTGTTGATTCAATTAAGTATAATAAGTGTACATCTATAAATATCAAAAACAGTTGAAGTACACTTATAATGTATAGGTATACATATTATTACCTCTTTCTAATTTTCTACATCAGCTTGCATCTGTTCATAATTCTATTACTGAGACGTGTCCTCAGAGTAAAAAAAGACATAGAGATGCCCTGCCTATATCTAGACAAATACCTGTTTTGAAGTGAACATGAACTATCCTTTTCTATACAGTTTGTTTAAATTTAGAGTAAGAAAAGCCATAATACAAACGAAGAATGACAACTTGATCCGAATGAAATGAGTGGGCATACACGAAACTACCCGAATGAATACGGACTTAACATGTATAAGGCCCTCGCTTGTAAAGAAGCAAAGTTATGTTGACTTGAAGACAAGGATGGAGAAGGCATCCTAAGGTCTTTTATTATTCTGAGGACCTGTCCGAATAATTTTCTACATATTTTTACTATTCTACTCATGTAACAGATGATACTTTACATATGACAAGTGACAGTGGCTGGAGGATGTTACGTGACAGCTTGGCGTGTTCTGATTCTTTGAGGCTGAGAATGGTGGATGGTAATATCAAGTTGCGCAGTTGCTACTAATAACATAAAATTTTGCAAACTGATATAGATTGAAATATAGTTTGAAAATGTCCATATAGGACGAAACTGCAGTAACGCAAGTGTTACAAAAATACAAAGTGATAAAAATACACAAGTTTACAGGGGAATCTTCCAAGGAAGCCCCGTAACCATTTCAAAGGGTGCATCTGATAGGGTAAACCTAGGTACAGAGGTGGGCACCCCAGAGAAGGAAACCAGAGAAACCGAAGGTACTCCCAGAACACAAGTAACAGTGAAAACTACGGCTGGAGGAACCTCCACAGGTGCCTCTCTAAACATGCGGGTTTACAATGGGTACAAATCGAGAGGCATACGTGCAGTGGCTTCAGAACCCGCCCATCCTCTAGGGGAGGATACAAAAAGAAGAATAAAAACTTGAAGGAATCTTCACTGAGTTTTTCTTTGACGACCTGTTGGACTACACTACATGAACGCTAAAAGTTAAAGTAGTGAACTCGATTATCAGTCAATTGTCTGAACATAAAATATGAACTGAATAAATAGTTCAGAAGGTCATACTGCGTTTATGTGGAATTAATTTCACATGAATTTAGGTTACATATAAAAAGGATTATGCAAAACCGTTCACCAAAACCCCTCAATAACCTCCTCTATTACTGACAAATCCCCAAACCGGAAAACGCCACCACGAAATCTAATTTAACGGCACGGCGACACCATATCTATTCAAAACAGACGTCCATGCAGTCTTGTTTTGAATATGCTGGTATCGATCTAGGCTAAAGCATTCAAATTGAGTTCCAGCCAATTTAAGAGGGATACAGACGGATGTACATAATTAAACCAGTCGTAGAGCAACTATTTCAATTGCTGTGGTCCCCTAACTCTTTGTATCGTGCCCTTGGAGAGACAGTGATTAGTAGGCGAGATGAAATGCATTAAAGTGGGTTTTGAATTGAATTCGAAGGATTTTTGAGGTTTCTTGTCACGCTGAATTGGAATGAGACGAAATAATTCTGTTATTTGAGTGACTCGATGGTTAGGTTTCGCTTAACTGAAGTGTAGTTGTCTTCCGAATGCATCCAACTTTGAAAGACCCGTCTGAGAACAACACTAATATGAGTACGTTAATCAACACCAATTTGTTTTTTACATCATGAAACATTTCACATACGTGCCATTCATTTGCACTTTGATCACAAGGTAACTTTTTTTTGTTTTGTATTGATTTTGTCAATACTGGAGGAATAACATTTCAGTTTTTCGAATTATCCCACCGTGTATTTCACTGAATCTTTCATTATCATTTTTTATGAAGGTGAAGGTGAAGGTCCATGGTTAAGCATTTCTCATGCACGGTCAAAAATGTGAATATATGGTTCGCTTTTTCAGCACGTTAGAAAAGACGTAAATTGTTTTATTTGTTCAACACCCTGCAATATTCACATTTAAGATTGATTTGAACGCAATCCAAGCAATTTAATGATTATTTAACGAACAAGTGTATCAATACGGGCGATTAAAAATCGAGATAATTTAAAGTTCGTTAATGTTCGAGATTGTTAATCACCATTTTAAATTATGAGTTTGGTACAGACCTTTTCCAACGATCGTACTTTTCAAAAACAAAGATATCTTATTTTCAATTTTTATTTATTTTCCGTCGACCGTTCATTTATGATGTATTTTAACGCACTAAAACATACATTGCTCTTATACATTTTATATTGGTTAGTACTGTCTGTCATTATTTATTTGTCAATTTTCAAATAAAATTTCAGAAAATGTTCATTACACCAGTTGTCACTCAAAACCATATATGGTCCCGTGGCGTAATGGTAAAGTTCACCTGACATGCAATACTGAGAACGAGAGTTCAAAACCCACCGAGGGTAATTTTTTTTTTTAATTTCAATTTGAAAATAAATAATAAAAAATAAAATAAAACTACCAATGAGAAAAATTAAACTAACTTTGATTAGAGTTAATATAAATAGGAAATAGTGATTGTTTTTTATCGTAACGTTAAATAAATAAACATTGAAAGTGAGATATCTCTATTTTCGAAAACTACTGTGGACGGAAAAGTTTTGTAACAAACTCGTGAATTAAAATAGCGATTAACAATCTCAAACATTAACGCGCTCGCTCCGCTCACGCGTTAAATTATCTCGATTGTTAATCGCCCTTATTAATACACTTGTTCGTTAAATAACCATTAACGATAAACAGAAATCACTATTTCCTATTTATATTAACGCTATTCAAAGTTAGTTTAATTTTCTTTAGTGAAAATTTTATTATTAATATTCGAAATTGTACGATTACTGAAACTTATGGAAGGAATTGATAAATTGAATAGAAAATCATTCATTAATAAGGGTCATTAATCAATGATTTTGAGTGCATTAAAATACATCATAAATGGACAGTCAACAAAAAAATCTATTTCACTCATCAGACTCTTCAGAAGCAAAGCAAAAATTGTTTTTTGACATAAATCTGTCATGTGGATGACATTTTGATTTTTATTTGAAAATATGAAGAGGATGTTGATAAAATCAGTTGTGGGATCATATCCGGCTGACAGATGAACTTTAGTAGTTATTTTCGATCGTTTAAGATAACCTATTGAAAGATATATTCTGTTTTCATACATTCTGAAGCATTTCGTTTATAATTTGTTGACATAAATCATTTAATGACGCAGGAGGGCTAGAGTAAACTCTACTCTGCAACTGACCCCACAGGTAAAAGTCCAATGAAGTGAGATCTGGTGAACGTGGGGTCATTCTATGAAACCTATCCTTCCAATCAAGTGACCTAGAAAGTGTTGATCCAAATACTACCGAATAGCCAGGTTTTCAACATGGAATTATTAGTGTGACTGAAGGTTGTGATGGGCTTTTCATTGCCTAAAAAAATAAAATAATCAAAAGAGAGAAAACTTATTCTCTACGATTACCAAATCACTATGTTTCGCTGTTTATATCTTTTCAAGTGATTTCCGTCAGTCAGCAACTACTTCCCCTTACGAATACTTATTGTATTACAAATGACTATCTGTTTGTTGCCTCAGATGCTTTTATGTGACCTCGGGAATTCTATAAGGATGGAATGTATGGTTTTTCAAAATATGTTGAATACTTGTTCGTGGTACACTAGATAAATTTGTCAAAACCAACAAGACCCAAAATTGCCACCTCTGTGGTCTTATTGCTTATTGGCTGCAAATCTAGTTTCGTAGAATGTTGCGAACAATTTAATAAAATACTGTCACGAAACATTATTCTCGTGCTGTTGATTGAATAGTTCAGCAGCCCTATTAGTATATCGATTGTTCCGATAATATAGACCAATTATCTCAACCCTCTCTGCAATTGTATACACAGTCACTTGTTTGCAGATTAATTAGATTAGGATAGTATCAAACAATGATGGTAATCAGCTTATTGATCAAATAAGAAACGGACACTGAAATTGTGTCGAGATCATTGATAGATAAAAAAATTCAATTAGAACTTTTCTGGTACGGTGGTGAATGATACAATTAGTGAAAAAAGTGTGAAACCATTATACAGTAACGTAGAGAATATTTGTTACTCTAAATATCATATGATAATTGTAAAAACTGCGTAAAATTGTTTGGATAATTTGAAGGGATTTCCAATGATGGGCGACTCGAACCCATTTCATATTCAGTTGATAGGGGTTTTTCATTCCTCTGATCGAGGGTTGAAGTGGCGATGAAGCAAATGGAAAAAAAATTAGCACACAGCAAACTAAAATTGACCTTCACATTCGATTTAAGTTGGGCCACCCTGTAAATATAAGTGATCCGAATGAAAATTAATCCTGTCAAAGTTAGTTGTGAGAGTAAATCGGTATATAACAGTGATTTTTCAGGTTTATTAGACAATAATTACCGAACCGTATTTCGTAACATATTGCTTCATCAGATTATTTATTATCATTGTGACATTCGAAAGTACTAAAAAAGGTTACTTACCGAGTGTACATTGACTGATGAAATGCTGTGGAATAGTTCATAAAATGCAGTGAAACAAATATAGCTGAAAATGTTAAATTCCCACTCCAATACTCAAAGAATAACGTGAGAAGGCAATCGGAAGAAAAAGGAAAGGCCGTAAGCTCGGGTCACTGAGTAAAAACAGTTACAATCGGATACACAAATATAGGAACCATTATGATGTGCATGTATATTTTTAATTCAGACATTTGTTAAAGTTGTTTTCTGGCCAGAAGCTAGTTTCAACATAAATTTACCAGTACAAAAAGTATCATATAATATATTAATCCAGTTTATCAACTATCTGTGTGCAATTTTCATCAAAATCTGTTCAACCATTTTTGCGTGATTGAGTAACAAACGTTCAATCATACAAACTTCCACATTTTTATATTAGTAGTATAAACAATGACAAAATAAACCCAATTAAAAATTGATTTGATTCTCAATGTGATTCGTAAATATAACTGATGAATGAGGATTTGATAATAGCTTGGAAAAGGTTTGGTGAAATTACATTTCGTTTCAATTGTGGTCTTGACAACTTTAATCTCATAGATAACAATGAAATAATTGTATTTATTAATTATATTCCTATTCCTATCGCTATTCTAATGACAATAATTCATAATTTGCCTTCTCGTTTCGTACACCCAATTGAAATTTACATGTTCAATTTCCACTCAATCAAATGTCTACGTAAGGTTAATTCGTTCTGGTTCAATTATACTAAATAATCACTTTTCACAAAATGTATGCATTCAATTTCCACGCACTCTCAATGTCTATATGTACATAAATATACAGTGCGGCTTTTAATAGTCCCCCCCCCGTTAACTTTTGAACGGTTCGAATAAAAAACTGTTTCGAGGGTTTCACCAATACTACTTTTTGAAATAAAATAAAAAAAATTTAAATGGTATTGGGGGTCAAGTGCTCATCGTTGAAAAGAGAATTCAATTTTCTTTACAACCATCTAAATATTTTTGAATTTTTCCCCAATTTGGACTTTTATGCCTTTTGAAATTTTTGAATTAATCTGCCCCCAGCGTCATCTGTCGAGTAATTGCAATGTTTCTTCTCTCTAAAAATTGTAGTACCGGTAATACCCTTCAAACAATTTTTGGGTTCATTGTTCCACATCAAACCGTTCAAATTTATCGAGGTATGAGTAGTATTCAAATCCGCATGTATATAATTGCAAAAAACTATTAACGAAATTAAAAAAACTTTAGATGATTGTAAAGAGAATGGAATTTCCTTTTCGACGATGTGCCACTTGACCCCCCTTGCCATTTGTAATTTTTGAGTTGATGTGTCCGCCCTCCCCCCTGTCGAGCAATCACCATTAAAATATAGCCATCTGAGGCGGGTATTTGGTGTCGAAAATGCCTACGCCCTTAGCAATATCATGACAAAATTCATCAACTTTATTTAGATTTATTAGTAGTCAAAATCCAGTTTTGATAGAATCGAGTTGTATTTTCTTCGGCTTCTGTGAGTTTCTACAAGTTTTCATTCAACTAGCTTCGTTGGCATATTTGTCTGCCTGTCTGTCTTTCCGGTTGAAAATTTACAATTAACTTTTCAAGGAATTTGTGGCATGTATGCGATTGAGCTACAATTTTGCACACGTATAAAAAACCGATGACAATACAATTATTGCATAAAATCGTATTTCTCCGTCCCTTGCCGACTCCCTGAAGGTTAGATAGAGAAAATTCCGACATGGAAAATTGCGGCAGACCCTTCTGCTACCCGAAAAAAGTTGTGGAAAAAAATAGCAAAAAACATCGAATGAGTTTAATACCTTGACTCATGTATGTATGCATCTGAGAACATGGATGGCAACGGACAAGAAACATTTTTCATACGTATTAAACCAATGGCAATACAGCAACCACCCCCGCTCCCACCGACCCAATGAAGGTTAGAAAAATAACATTTAGGAATTGGAAAAAAAATATGGCAAGAGGGAGCAAACATATACGCATGCCACTTACTAACATTTTGTATACATAACAAGAACCCCACTGCCCCCTGCGATCAACCGAAGGCTAGGCAGAGAATGCGTAGGAATACGGTAAAATTTCCGACGGTTGCTGACTTGAAAAATTACGGCGTAAATAAAAAACATGCTTGCAGAGGGGCCTAACCCCACCCCTTCTCGAAAAAACTCATGAAAATAAAAAGGAAAAATCCATGAAAGTAAAATAAAAACAGCATTCTCGATATACTTACGATCGAAAAAACTAAATATATGGGTCGCCAAGAAACACTTCGACACACATCGATGAGCCATCAGGATCTAGGCGATTCTCAACGTTATCGGAGTTCAGGATGATTCGAACGGTATATGAATGTATATGAATAAGGCGAACCAAGCAGACAGTCAAGTTAACCAAGTTGAAGCTAATACCATGAAAACACTTTTTTTCGATTTTACATGTTTTGGATTTTTCTTATACTTACAGATTATATGAAAAATTATTGCTCACTGAATTTTTTCAAGCTTTGAAGAGGGTTGCCAAACTTATATAGAATGTTCCAAACATTGTTTGGGAGAAATGTCAATTAGGAATTCTACATTTTTCCTAAATCCAGAAAACATGCTACGTATTAAATCAGTCATTAGTATTCGTTATTGAATTTGACATATTTCAATCGGCCGGCCGATAGAAAATATTTTAATGAATTTTAAGTTCGTAATTTATACTGAACACTCTGCTGAGATAAATTGTTTTTCTTATGAATTAATCAAAGTCAATTTCAGTCGCGAGTTTGGGGGTTTGCCAAGTACTAGATAAAATAAGATTGGACCTTTGAACATAACATTAGAGAACATCCAAGAAATTCCAGTACTCACATTACATTCGATTTCAAAGAGAGATTACTCATATACCATTCTAAAATAAACTTTTTTTTAAGTATTCCTGAGTATTTCAATTATTACAATAGTTCGGTGGAATAGCTTAACTGATGAACATTCCCCATACACTTATTTGAACAAATATGTCAAAAATCGCTCGGACTGGATTTGACAATAAAGTGAAGAACTGAAATGAGCTGAGAGTAGATGGCTGTATAGATCATCCGAAGTCAGTTGAAACACTATACAAATTAAAATTGGACTTACAATCGGTAAATCCTTCGAAAAGCATTGTTAGCGATATACATTTTCTTGTTTCCGTACTAATTAGAGTGAACTACGACCATTTACAGAAAGTTGTCCCCACCAAAACAAGAGGAAGACTAAGTGAAATTTGGAAATCTGGCCAAAAATTACCTATTTTAAGTGTAGGAAAGCGCCGCCCTGGGTGAGAATCAATTCTCCTGTTTCTCTTCCCTGAGCAAACGTGGAAACGAAGCTGATGATTTGAAATGAAGTTTTATTTAGCAGGACTCCCAATAGGAGGTTGCAAAATGAATGATTTTTGCAGAACACAACACATCAATACGTTGAAAATTGAAATTCATAATCTTAGTGTCGAATTAACTTTATATTGTTTTTGAATTATTTTTTTAGAAACTTTGTGAGCTCGACATCTTGGAAAATGAATTGTTTTGATATTATATGAAATATATATTATTATATATTATACAAATAAGACCCAAAATATGACGGGAACAAGAAGTATTTCCCATTTACCACAGAAGTAATTAAATTCCAAGGTGCGCATTCGAGTTATCCTAATCAGTAGGCATTAGTAAACAGTTTAGTAATGCCTAATATTGATGAGGTTAACTTGCTTATCAAAATGCGCATCTAGAAATTTAGTTACTTGCGTGGTAAAGGGGAAAATACTTCTTGATCTCGTTGAGTGTCACCACAGGCGTCCAATATACCATTTTCGAGAGCATATTAGGCATTTTTTACGAAAAAAAAAAACAAATACCTCCTTCGATTCAGACACATCTGGAACCCCCAAATCCTATGTTTCAATATCGTGACTGTTCACAACATGAGTGCATAACATGAAAAATTCTACTTTTGAAATCAACTGAGTGTGTGGCAAATTTTAGATTGCTAATAGATCAAGAGATACCTAGTATATCAACTCACATAATATCATCCTCATATCTTATACAGAATGTTCATAATAAATATGGAAATATAGAAAAAAAATGTCTGGTGAGGCATATTTGAGAAAAAATAATAAGATCTTTCTTTTTTTGACGAAATTCTCAAAGCAAAAAATGTTCTCAACTCTTTAAACAAAGAATTATGGGGAGATTTGGAGGATATACCGATATCTTGAGACAGGACATTATTTTTCAACTAGATGGTGGTTCTATCCATAATGCAAGAATAGTATGGAGGTGTTTTGAAAGAAAATTTCCGTAGAAATGGATAGGACGAAACAGTCCCCTTATTAGATGGCCTTCACGCTCACCCGACCTAACACCACTTGAATACTTTCTTCGGGGTACCCTCGGAGAAAATTTCTTTGAGATCGATCCAGAAATGTAGGTCTATTATATACGTAGGAAGTACTTCAAAAAGTCAAAAACAACTGTAGGAAGACTGTAAAAAATGTATTGCTGCACAGGGTGGTGTAATTCAAATCGGAGAAATTCAAAATTTTTACTCAATACTCCTTTTGTTATTATTCCTGTTTTTCTGTGTAAGCCTGTAAAATAGTAAAAATTCAATAAACTTTATCGAGATTTGAATTGAATTGATTTAAATTGAGCACGAAGCACGATGTGAAACAGAAGCAAGAATCAATAATTGACTTATTTTCAAAACTTTGCGGAGCATTTGGTAACAAAACCACCGAGCAGATATTTTCGATATTTTCATATTTTTTCTGGACACTCTGTGTAAGATATGACATACCGCACAGAATATGCTGTTGAAACTATAAATCCATGTAGAAAGCACATCAAATTTTACAGTTTCTAAAGAATTTGTTTGAATCCATCAAAACATGAACTATGTTCATCATGCGAGTTACCATGACGAAAGAATTTCGGCCTCCTCTTTTTCGTTTCGCACCAAAGATTCCGAAAGATATTTTTTTCGTCAAACTAGGAAATGTGCTTTTTTATTATTTGGATCCACGATACTCAAAGGGCACTGACCGATTTCAAAGGCTGTTTTTACCGGAGTTTATACCATTCTGTTTTATGTTGCCATTATTATACGTATAGGCTTTCAACAGAAGAACGACAAAAGAAGTCGAAATGAGCGAAGCTGAAAATTGTTTGATGGGGAAATATTTATTTGTCACTGAAAATATATCTGTAAGAGAGAAGTTAAAGGGCAAAGTTCGGATATTATTCCTTCATTATTTTCAATGGACAACCGTTTGGTGAATTAATTTGTACGTGAATGAGAGGCTTTCATAAAAATTTTCTTTTCATGAGAAACAAAGTTTTCATTACTGTCTCAAGTACAAAAATTACTCTCAATATTTAAGAGTGGAGGTAGGCGGTAACACAATCGCCATAAAAAATTTATTGAAATGAAACAGAAGAGGGAGCCATAAAAAGGCCTACATTTGAGAAGTATTCTTATTTGGTAGAGCTCTGGCTCTCAGATCCATTGGGCAAAGCAATAGAATATTTCGAGCAACAATTATTTCCAAGTTCGAGAATTTTTGCCGAAGAGTATCAAATAAATGAAATAGTAAAATCGACAATGTCGAAGTGGAAAATATGAGGAAAAAATCTGACAGAAAACATCTCCTTCCCTGGCAAATACCACGACGGACATTGAATTAAATATGCTGGATAATTATAATAAGCAATTGCAACTGAGTCTTCTTGGAAGAACGTTGCACAAATATCTGTCAGATGGAATTCAATGTCCGTTTTCTATAATTTTAATATCAACTGAGAAAATGGGCGGGTCCATACATTTGAATGTATAATATTTCAATGTATTGTCGATATTTCAGTGTCATCAAACTTTGTCAAGTTATCGTCATCAGTGACGTCGAAATCGAGGTGTTACAAGCTATAATTTTCACGTTTTTTTATGAAAATAACAATATTTACTCATCGTTCATGAATTTCAAAAAACAAATAGAACTCAGTTTTTGAGTTCCCTAGCTTTAAACAATTCCGTGTACCTACATAATTTACCTGAGGTATTATCTAAATTATGCATGAAACCATACTATCCAATTTTTCACTGTGACAACACGAATATTTCTCCATTTACAAAAAAACTGCAAGTCAGTATTTGAAAACAAAGCAGATTTGAATTAACGTTTGAAGGGCCATTGGCTGTCTGTTTTTTATCGAAAAGAAAAATGGGACATACCTGTCTCAACCTATAAGTTTGCTAAAAAAATCTAATTTTGAACTCCCACGACTTTGCAACAGATTCACCATTGAAAATGAAACACATAAATTCTTTCTGACCTAGATATTTTTTCATAGCTGTATGCTATCATTTAAAACATCAAAACAAGTTCTTTAATACATCCGAAAAACACGATAGGCTTCATTAACTAACTGTCAACCATAACTGATCAAATATAAAATCCCGAAAATAATGTTCCATTAGTATTTGAAGGTGAGTGGCCTATTTTTCCGATTCACTTTGTATTTTCAACTCATCTAGGTCCTATTTTTGTCTGAAATTATCTTCAGATTATTAATAAACACTTATTTGGAGAGCAAATAACGCACGATGTTAACTCAATTAGGATATACAAAAAGTGACATAACATTTACATAATAATTAGTATTTGTATATTATAGACAAACAAACGAGATTCTGACGAAATTAGAAAACATCTATCTCTAATAAAAATTCCAAAAAAAAAGCTCATTATGTTATTTGATGAAGTTCTCAACAAACAAAAAAGTGACTGAAAATGTATTGAACATTTCGCTCTGTTTGGTTACTGAAACACAGATAAAAAAAAGTAATGGTTCAATACCAATACTTACATTTGGTTGGTAACACTGTATCTAACAAACACTTCTTACTTACCTACCGCAATGGTTACGACAAAAATAGCCATAGGAATAAACACAATTGGGAAGATGCCAAACATAATCATTGCAGATTATCATAAATTACTAAATCCTGAACTCTTTACAGGACTTTGTTTTCGTCGTTCTAGTGTGTCCCATTTAACAAACAGAGACGGTGATTTGGTAACTATAAAGCGTCATGGAGGGTTACATTGAATATTCTGTGATGAGAAAAATAGAAATTGCACAATTATTCTCTAGTGAGTTTTCAACTTCAACATACATAGAATGTTCCGATTCCTCACCTTCACAATCTCATGGCAGTCGAAACAATTATGTAAATAATCACACTATTGAGCATAATTTGATAACTAGAGCAAATTTGATTGTAAGTGCTCAAGACACCAGTAATGCAACAGTTGCAGAATATGATAATAATTGCACTATTACAGACAATAATAACTGATTGTACTTCATAAATTATAATTGCAAATACTTTTATCGTCAAACTCGTATTAAAACTGAAAACATCGTGTGTTCATGTTCTGAATAACTTTCGACTGACAGTTAGATGTTACCATATCGAAATAACTGAAAATGCATATCGGAACAAAGGGTGTTTCTATACTCTTTTGGGTTTCATAATGACTTCATTTCAGACGCAAAATAGAAAAAACATGTTAATACTACATAGATATCTTGAACCTCTCTATCACGTAGCTGAATATGAAGTTAGTTTCTATTTTCTTTAACAGAATATTTCGTAAATTATTGTTCAACCGGCTGATACATTTTTCAGCGAGGAAATAGTGATTTGGTGGTTCAAATAATAATTTATGTTTCAATGTTTTATGTACATCGTTCAGCATTAATTCAGTATTTCTTCCCTTTGTTTTAAAAATATCTCTGATTTATATTTTTGTTTCCAAAACGTCTCAATAATAGTTTACTGAACTATTTCAGTTCGAATGAAATAAACTCAAAAAATCACACATCAGTAGTCTTTTCCGTTGGCCAATTTTCATTTGTTTAGAAAACAATGTCAGTGTCCCTGCCAAAGAATGTATATGTGTCGATTTGAATCGTAGACGTTAATTATACAGGACGTAATAATAACATTCACCTTGAAATAATTCTGTGGCAGAAATGTGGAGAGTGATAACTTCAGTATATCTAAACAAAATTACGACAGCAGCCTTGTATAAACAGGAACAACAATATCAGCGACTAAAACATGATTCACCACAAACCTTGAACCTCATCTCTAATGTATCTGATGACTTAATCACTCTGAACGTGTTAAAAACGTATACCTACCTAATGATGGTTGCTATTGCAGCATTGCTATCAGCATTCTATCCTATTATGATTAATTTTCATGGAAACAACCCTGTGACCCTGTGAAACTTGCAAAATCTATGAACAATTAAAAATATCTAGAATGTTCAGAAGTTAATAAGCGACTTTGCTTGCTTTTATCTCACATATTTGGCAGCAATCCATCGAAAAATCTGGTGGAATTCTAGCAGTTGCGTTGGATATCTTTGAGGCGTTTGCTTGCCTTCCCAGTTGTGTTCCTTGCCATCTAGCTTCCTCTCAGACCGATTTCTCCACTTGGTGGTTGGTGGTGTATCATCCGACACTCTACCAATGAATGCTGTTGTTCCATTGGGATCCGTTTTAGCACCATCACTGTTTCTTCTTCACATTAATGATTTGTTGGGAGCAACCTCATGCCCACTTTCTCTTCCAAAGCTTCGATATCATCCAGTGTAAGCAGAAATGAACGAAGAAAAATCGTGAATGGAATAAATACGGACTTATCAAAAATTCTAGAATGGGGATCCAAACACTTGTTAGAGTTCAATGCGAACAAAACGGAAGTCTTTTCTCTAGAAAGGCCGATCTTACAATGGCCAATGTGAGGCGTATCTATACCAATGAAATCTTCCATTTGCTCGGTATCATTACCATCAGCAATGCCCTTTCATAGAAGAACCATGTGGGGTCTATTGCCAAACGTGTCTCTCAAAAACTTGGTGTTCTGTTTCGTGCTAAACAGTATTTCACTTCTCGTCAACTGATTATGATTTCTAAGTGACAAATCCGGCCAATCCTGGAATACTGATCCCATTTATGTAGTGCAATACCAAAACACATTTTGAAACTTTTAGATTATGTCCAAAGAAGAGCCATTCATCTCGTCGGCTTACGAGCTCACCCACTTCTCTGGAACACCGCAGAAAGTTTGGCGATCTGTTTCTGTTTTATAGATATTTTCATGGACAATGATCTTCTGGGATATTAATCTTTCCACCGTTAGCAGTCCCATCGAGACTGACCCGTCGAGCTCAGTCCCCACATCCATATGCTGTTACTTTGGAGACATGCCGAACATATTTTTCTCGGGGCTCGTTCTTTCAACGAATTTTTCGAAAGTGTTGGTGGTTCTTATCGCTGCTGGTAGTAAATATCACCCTTCTAGGTAATTTTGTTGATTTTTCAAGCATCTTAATTCTAAAAATGTAATTCTACGGCAAAAAGTACGGAAGTTACGGGGGTTTTCATGAGAAGTGAGACACACTGTATATTATTATCCTTCCTATGAATGCTAAATTATGTCCAACGAAATTAGTCATTTTGGGTCAGCAACGAAATTAGTCATTTTGGGTCAGTAACGAAATAAGGATCAGTTCTTGTACCGATCATTCCGTAATGTGTATAATGATAAGACAGTCCAAATACTATTTATTTACTGTTAAACTAATATTTGAGAAGTCATCTGAATTGGCTGTTTGTTATTATGTTATTTGTGGTCCATACTGGTCTAAATCCCCAAACATCTGCAACAACTATTGGTCAATGAAACATAACATTAATTGAACAATTCATTTATATTTTAGTTTGTGAAATGCCTTCAGTCAACCTTATTTTATAGAATGACAGTGCTGATTTTGATTTGATTCAGCTATTGATATTATGGAATATACAGAATTCGAAGTTTGAACGATTTTGGAAAATAATGATGAAGGTTAGGTTAGTTTCCGAAGGGTTCATTTCAAGAGGTCTCTGAGTTATTCAACACTGAGTTAAGGTGCTGGTATACTTATTTTAGATCCATCGGAGACGATCCATTGCATACAGTGGAGGTGAGATTCAATAGGAAATTGAAAAAACAGTCTAACTCCACCAATTTTAGACACTCAATCAAAATTGGTTTGTAATTCACACACAACAAATATTGAATAGTTGACGACTATTTTAATTGGTCATCATTACTCTAAATTCATACACAACTTATTATTACTAGAACAGACGTACGTAATATTACTTTAGAAAAGATCTTTCCACAAAATTCCTAATTTTAGTTTTTTTTGGTGTCCATAACTAACTGATATTTAGAGAATTGGAGAAGAAACTTCAATGAAAAGATTTGTTAACATTTTTTGCAACTTGTCAGACTTCGAATTGATCCTAGCCTCTGTTTTGAGACAATGTTTTTCCATACATACAGTGCGAATTTTAATAGTCCCCCCCCTATTTTAATCGGTTTGACGTAGACATATGAAAAAAAAACGTTTGAGGGTTTCACCAATACTACTTTTTGAAATAAAAAAAAATGGTGAATACCGGGGGACAAATCAACTCAAAATTTTTAAATGGCATGGGGGGCAAGTGTCACATCGTTGAAAAGGAAATTTCATTCTCAAATCATTATCAAATTTTTTTTTGAATTTCGTTAATATTTTTTTTGCAATTCAAAATTGAAATATGAAATATAAATGCGGATCTGGATATTACTCGATAAATTTGAACGGTTTGATGTGGAACAATGAAACAAAAAATGTTTTGAAGGGTATTACCGATACTACTTTTTGAGAGAAAAAACATTGCAAGTACTCGACAGATGGTGCTGGGGGCACATTACCTCAAAAATTTCGAAAGGCATATCGAAATTGGGAAAAAAACTATCAACACAATTCAAAAATATTTAAATGGTTGTAAAGAGAAATGAATTATCTTTTCAACGATGTGACACTTGACCCCCATGCCATTTAAAAATGTTGAGTTGATGGTCCCGCGCCCCCTGTCGAGCAATCGCCATATTTTTTATTTCACAAAGTAGTATTAGTGAAACCCTCGAAACGGTTTTTTTCATGCGTCTACGTCAAACCGTTCAAAAGTTAACAGGGGGGGGGCTATTAAAAGCCACTTCTAATCATAGAATTCAGGACAAGGACAAATAACAACTGTTCAAAGACGAAAATACTGAGAATTTCTCGATCAATCCCATATACTTGTACATTTCCAGGCAACATTTTTCCATAATGGAATAAGTATGACCAAACAGCTTGTGATAGACCTTATCTGTCTCAAGAATGACATGGTTTTACATTTTCCTATAATTCTAAAGTACATTTTCTTCATTCTGGTTTTCAACTCGTGCTTTATCAGAAGGCTTGAGAGATGAGAGAGTAGTAATAACTGAAAAGTTTTGAATATATACCCTATACTCCCCACGTCACCCTTGGTGCATATCCATTCCCTGCTCTATCTTCTTTATTGACTGCGACTGATCCCAGGTCAACAAACCCGTTGAATCAGTCAACCTCAAGTCTAGGTTAGTAACAAAATAAAACGAGAACGTGCCTGGCTTACTTCATTCCCCCCATTCGAATTTCGACTCCTAATTATGCGGGTTTACAATCCATATCAAGGTTATTATCAAGTTTGTTATTCTATGCAGGAAGCTTTTATGTGATATTTAAAAATAAACGGACCGAAATGTTCCGAATGAATATATTGATGCCTCTGAATATCCGCGTTGGCGTGTTTATTTTATTCCCTGGCAACTGTTTTGATTCGAATTCATCAATGAAAATCGTAAAAAAAATGTGTAAACAGCGTTAGGTAAACGTTTCTTAAGCGTTATTATGGTTTTGAAGAGGGCATGAAAATTTAACAATCAGTCAATTTGTAACCATAGAAACAATTGATATTTCAAACAGAAAGCTAGTTGAAAAACAGTTATGTTAGTTTTTTAGTTTCTCTATTTCGGTAAAATGTTTCAATGGATAAATAAAATTATAGTTTGAAACACACTTTATTTCCAATGGACTAGAAGGTAAAAAATAATTTTTAATGTACGTAATTACTCAAATGTATTGTATGATCTTATATAACAAAATTTAACTTTACAATACTTACCGTTCAAGAGTTCAAGAGAATTTATTTGAGTAATTGTATTGAAAACTATTCTCCACTTTTTAGTCCATTTTAGTAAAAAGTGTTTTATAGTTTGTTATTTATTTTATTGTTCTTACGTTTGCATTATTTCGAGGCAATTGGACGTGAACGAAAAAGGAAAGCACCCGACTTGATGATCGGTCTCGATTCTTGCAAATTTGCACAATAAAATTTGAAAAATGACATGCCATAATCACAATACTTCCGCAAACTCGGAATCGTCATCTTGATTTCATGGATCTTGACTAAAAAATCATAATCTCCGACCCTGAAAACCCCCGCATTCCAATTTTGAATCGAATAGTCACCTTGAATAAATGAATTTTCGAAAAATCGTAGTCTCCGACCCAGAAACCTTCACATACCAAATTTGAATCGAATCTGACCATAATAACAAATCTCGGAGCCGCAATTTTCTCTTCCACCAGCCTCACTATTATTTGTTATTTTTTTTTATATATTGATAACTCTGGGTATAGTCGACAGATAAAAAAAAATCTAGAATCATTCGATTCGTCTCCTTCAAAACTATCTGTTATACAGGGTACGCCTTTGATATGCCATTTGGAAAAAACGAGATCCGAAAAAAGTGATTTTTCCACATTCAAACTCCGGCTGGTATGACGAAGTATTGTAACCAATATGCTAATTTCATTTTCTGGGAGAACATGGGATCGGAACAGAACGTTTCCCATGCGAAAAATCACCATAACAAAAAATAAAATTTTGAAATAAAAAAAAATGAAAGATAATATGAAAGATGTAGCTCATTATATTCAGAATTTGCTTAGATTTAAAAAATATAAAAATATACAGGGTGTTCTATGTGAAAAACTCAAACTAAGGCCATTTTCGGCAAAATCGGAAGTGATACAGAATTCGATTTCATCTCAAAATATCATATTTCAGTTCTTCAGTAGCCCCCTAAATTTTCGTGATTTGAACCGGATCATTTCTCTCAAAAATATGGGTGCGTCATTTCTCAGACTCACCCAATATTTCTCCAAAATTCTTTCATAACTCTAATTGTCACTCAAACGTCCATTTTCTTGTTTTCATAAAATCTTGGAATATGGTCAGAAATTGACATATTCTGAACAGAAATGTTCATTGGGTTTGTTGATAATTTTTCTCACTTTCATGAATGAAGCTGATATTTGCAAAAAATAAGCTCTAAAGGAAAGAATAATTAAAAGATTTGATGAAAAAGTTGGTAACATTTACTAAGAACGAAAAACAACATGGCTGAGAATTATTTCGAATATATCACATTTATAACAATGTAACATTCTCTAATTACTGGGGATGCGTTCCATACTTTCGACAAAACTTGAATATTTTAAGGTTTGTAGTGGTGCGTACGAGTCTCGTTTTCGATGGTCTCGCATGGTTTCGAGACCCGAGACGATACTCGGACAAGACGTCTGGAGTCTTGTACATGAGGCGTCGCGTCTCGTACGACAGTCTCGCAGCTGAATATTGCTACGTGCGGACTCAAAAACCTAAATAATACAAAAAATTAAAAAATCTATATTTTCAGAATGAACTAAAAAGTATAAAACAATTTTTTACGAAAGATTGTAGTGACTACATTAATTTGTTTTGATGAAAAAGTGTTAAAATGGCGTTACTGGTTGATGTTCATCACTTTGTTTGCTTTGCTTGGTCTATCTGAAGCGCGCATCCGGCGCCGCCGTCTTTGAACCCTATTCCGACTGCCATTTTTGCAATATGTATAGGTCCTATTTAGATTTCGATACTCTCGTACGAGAAGCGAAACGAGACTTGATACTAGACTTATCATTTCATCGGCTAGACAAGACAAGACTTAATGACAATCTCGACTCGTTGGTCTCGTGCGAACCACTAAAGGTTTGTGAGCTCTACTTTAATCCCGAAATATTCAGATTTCTACTCCCCACCACGGAAAACAGAAGACAGGACATAATTCATGAAAACTGGGACACACTATGTATGTTTAGTCACATACCCAAGTAATTCTGGATGCAAATAAAGCTGAATGTCACGCTATGCAACATAACTACGTGAAATGATAATCAAGTCAACCGAACTGAATTAACCTGAGTTGAGTTCAGTTAGTGGCAGGGAAGCAGATATGTTGCTGTCATGCATCTGACATTAATAGAACAATAAACCACGGTTTGACTTGTGAATTGCTAAGCGAATGGATTGACGTGTATTTATTATAACAGGCAGCTACTAGATGGATACAATATATTATACGCAATGATCCATAGGCTCAGTGGTATCAGTTGCTTTCTCAGCATGTCTCCAAAGTGACGGCATATGGATGTGAGGACTGAGCTCAACGGGTCTGTCTCGATGGGACCGCTACGGTGAAACGATGATATTATGAAAATATCTATAGAAAAGAGACAGACCCCAACCTTTCTGCAGTGTTCCAGAGAAGTGAGCGAGCTTGTGAGTGAAGTATCACCGACGAGACTAATGGATCGTTTCTTTTTTTGACATTTAAGAGTTTCAATCTGTGTATGGGAACAGTTTTCCAAGACAGGTCAGATTTTTGCCTTATAAATCATAATCAATTGACGGGCAAAAATCATTGATGTGATGAAGTAATTTGTTGGTGCTAGAATGCATCCCTGCGGAACACCAGAATTTTTTGGTAAAGTATCCATGACCTCCACGTGGAGAGATCGGTCTGAGAGAAAGCTAGACAGTTCTACTATTTTATTCCTGATACGTTTCTCCAGTTGGACTCTTTTTGACTGAGCTCAAAGTCTCGGGGTTCCAATTCATAATTCCGGTTTCCTTCAATTTCAAATTGAAGGCTAGGCAGAACACTTCAAATCGGGAACAATGCCATGTTTTTCGGAAATGGTCTTTTAACATGAAAAATCAATGATGAATATTACTCGTTTATTAATCTTCCTGAAATATACTAGAGGTTTATTTTTTAATGGGATAAACTTGTTTTTTTGTATACTCAAGTTTTTATTTCATCTGAAAATAACATCTGAATCAAAGATAAGACTAAATCACTCGAGCTAAAGCTCTCGTGATTTCTTTTTTTCTTTGAATCTCGAGTTACTTCTGTAAAAAAAGTGTATCCGAGAAAAAAACAATCTCTACTGTATTACCCCCAAAAAACAATCGCAATTGCAAAAATGTTGACAGATGAACTAAACCTCGCAGAAGATCCTGAATAATAGAGAGAAACAAGATACCCAAACTACTGCCCCATTTCAGAACAGATAATGTGTACTTAGAATTCAGTTCAAACAATTTCGAAATTTGATCTTACCGCCAAGTTCTCACAGTTGAAGCGGGACATATGCTTCCCATATAACAGCCAAGCGGTGAGTATAGTAGAGTGATATTTAAAAAACCCAATCGCTTCGCTTGCCCATACTTATAATAAACCTTAGGAATAATTGGTGTCGGAAGCAGTAGTAAGTGGACAGGGGGTTTGCAAGGAAGTTTTGAGAGGACCCAAGGAGATTCAGAACAGTTGACAGAATCAGTGACAAGTCGAGAATAGTTATGGTGGATACAGAATTACAAGACACTCAAAGTGAGGACTTAAACAAGTCGAGCTGAATTTTTGAAGAAGAATATGAAGCACGAAGAAAAGAAGGGAAGGAAAAAAAGCGCAAAGAAAAACAAGAAGAGGAAGCGAGAAGAAAAGAAGAGAAAGAAAAAGGCGGAAACAGGAAAAGTGAGAAAGAGAGGAGGAAATATGGAAGAAAGAAGGGAAGAAAGACAAAAAATGGAAGAAAGAGCTCAGGAAAGACAAAAAGGAAGGGAAGAAAAAGCAAAGGAAAGGCAAAGAGAGATGGAAGAAAGAGCTAAGGAAAGACAAATTGAAGTGGAACGATGGCGGAAGTTGGAGAAACAATGGAAAGAAGATAAACAATTTTATGAAGACTTGCGTCGGAGAGTTTTAAAACAAATGACGGTCGAAAGATGGCAGAAAATACAAGAAGTGTAGGACCGGTTGCAGCAAGATTCTCCTCAGGATCAGAGAGATGAAAGACGTGGAGAAAAACCAGATGGGCAGGATCGGCTTATGAAAACTCTGCAAGAACAGGATGGAGGGAATGACGAAAAACAGGGCCCGTTTCATGAAATCTTGCAAGAGCAAGATACCAATATAGCTGAAGGAATACGGCACGAGTATGGAAGTCGAGAAAGTCAATTTCGACTGAACGTGTATCCGTCACAGCATATCAGATATCAGATTCCACACATAAGGCTGGAATGCTGAAGAGATAGGTGTTACCTGGTTGATAGCTGCTCTATGTGAACTGATACAGAAATCTCGTCGAACAGAACATTATTCATTTGAGAAATGACAAGAGGAAAAAAGCTTAAATGGAGGAACACCGCGTGCTTTGAGCAACTTATATGCTATGAATAGGTGCTATACCAGTTCAACTTCGGTTTATTGCTGAGGGCTTGATCACCATCCAGAGACCGCAATTCCTCGCCCACTAAAATTCAAGAAACAACGCCTTTTCTCGAACACCAATGTCCGCTTTACATCAGTAAGCTCCGTCAATCGACTTAAGACAATTAAGGGGTCGCCGATAGAACACTACCGCACACATGAAATAGGACCACGAAACTGATCTTAACATCAAGTCTTCGTTGATAGACGCTCTTGTAAAGAAACTTCAGACTGGGACAGGCACCTCCTACTTTGTCTGATGGTATACAGAGCATCTGTCCATGATTCAATGAATCTTTCTCTGGCTAGAATAATCTTTGGAAGGGAACTTTGACTGCCCTGCCACTTAGTGTTCAGATCACTAAGTTCCAAAGAAACAGATGTAAAGGACTATGCCGATAAACTGAGGGAAAGCTTGCTACGAAAGAGCCGGGAAGAGAGGATGAAAGTCGTTCACTTGGAAAGACTAAAAGCCCTATCAGGGCGAAGCAGTATTTTTGATCAGGACGATCAAAATTGGGGAGGGGACAGTGTAACAAAATCCCTTATGCCCCCGTTTAGCGGTTACCTAACAACCAGTATAATTTCGAGAACTCAGCAAAGAACGCTAGCTAGTTCGAGTTGGATTGCGTCACCATCTAGGCGCTATCAAAGCGAGAATTGCGGGCAGGGCCTCTAGAACTCGACGATGTATTTTGAAATGACGATCCTAAGCGTTCTCGTCGCGGCAGAAGTTCTCGAAGCTTCCATCGGGCTATATAAGCAGGGCGGTAAGTTTATGTAATGATTAGTATCCAGTGAAGTAGAATGGTTATCGCATCACTATATATGAATAATAAATAAATGAAGGAGTCATAACTGTCCAATATTTGTCTGTAGCCACGAACCACAATATCGTAAAAATATAAAAAAATTATAAATTTTAATCGGGTGTACATCCTGTTCTCTATTTTACGATTTTACGACCTATAAAAACTTCCATTTATGGGTGACTCTAATTATTGAGAGTGTGCCGCTCGGCTATGAATGCTGGTATTGATTACAAACCGCACATTACATGAAAGCCTCTCCGTATAACTTCGAGTGCTTTTTGAATTGAAAATTGACTTTCTGTTTACAGTGAAGGGTAATAGCTGAAAAGGTAGGCTACTCGCCTGTAAAGCGGTTTGTTTTTCGCGACGTCTAAATCAGTTATGGCAGCCCATGTAAGATATTCGGGTCAATAAGGCGACCTATTTAGAAAATTATTAATAGGCCTGTAGAGACAGACATTAGAAATCGAAAATTTAACAGTAATTCCAAAAGTTAAGTCAAGTAAGTGAATGGTACAACGAGAAAGCCATAAATCTCTTTTTGCAACCTGTTCCGAAGTCAGCAACATTGCTGACTTCGGAAAATGGCAATTACCTTGAATTTTGCTGTATTATACTCGTTGAGAAAATTCCAAAAGTTCTGCCAACTTGACAGATACATCGGAAAAATATTTAACGTTGACCGGAACACATATTTTTTTCAATTCGTGGTCATTTTCTTATCGAGGTGGTCTCGAAATAATTACAAAAGTTTTGAAACTTTGTTGCAAATTTTGAAAACATCCATTCTGATACATTCACGCAACCTTGCACAAGATCCGGAATTTCATGCAATTTGGAATAATCTATTTTTTTTTAAGTTCTGGTTCCCACGAAAACGAAAATCCTGTATTGTTCAAAGAATATGATTAGAGCCGAGAAAAAGTAGATAGGAATTGGTGTTTTTGAATTTCCGAAGGCTGTATGCTTCAGGAAACACCTCCAGAGGCAGTCAGTTCCAAAGCTTTGCGGTTGTGTATCTGGATGTGAGGACTGAGCTCGACGGATCAATCTCAAAATTTGGAACGATTGATGATATATCGAAAGAGCATCCATCGTCCATGAAAATATCTATAAAACAGATGCCAACTTTTCTGCGATGTTCCAAAGAGGTAAGTGAGCTTGTGAGCGAAGTATCACCAACGAGACGAATGTACCTCTTTTGGACCCAATCTAAATGTTTCCATGTGTGTTTTCGTGCTGCACTCCATATATCGGAACAGTATTCCACAACAGGTCGAATCTGTGCCTTATAAATCATAATCAGTTGACGAGAAGTAAAATAATTCTAAGCGTGAAACAGAAAACCGAGTTAATGAGAGGCACTCTTGGCAATGGACCTCACATGGTTTTTCCATGAGAGGGTACTGCTGATGGAAATACCGAGCATTCAAATGGAAGATTTCAATGGTATAGGTACTTCTGACATAGTTACGCTGGCTACTGTGAGACATGCTTGGGTTTTATTCGCATTGAATTCCACCAAATTGTTGGATCCTCATTCTAGAATTTTGGCCGGCGGAACACCAGCATTTATTGGTAAAGTATCAGATGATACTCAATCGACCTCCAAGTAGAGAGGTCGGTCTGAGAGAAAGCTAGATAGCAAAAAACACAACTGGAGAGGCAGCCATAAGATGGAAGTTTGGCTATGAGTCCTTGGTGCCAAACTCGAGCAAATGCCTTGGAGAAATCTAGTGCAACGGCCAGAGTTTCACCATATTTTTAGATAAATTGTTGCCAAATATATGGGACATAGGAATGAAATTATATTTTTGCAAATTGCCTATAGTTCCGAGTCGTGTTCAAGGTTGCAAATTTGTGAATTCATCAGAAGAGATCAAAAAAATTATCAGGAATTAAAAAAATATATGTTTCGGTGAACGTAAAAAATCTGCACAACTGTTCGAAATATTTTTCCGATGTATCTGTCAAGTTTGCAGAACTTCTGGAATTTTTTCTTATCGAAAAAATATTCCGTACACTTGAATTGGTTGCAAACTTGATTCGTGATATAAAATTATATGTTTAATACTACTGGCGGGTGACACACTGGAGAAACGAATTTTGTGAAACTCGTTTCAATATCAAATAACCCATGTATTTATATGAAACGATGCCCTCTGTTGTTTCGGAAACAGGTGACCAGAACTTGTTTCGTCAACAAATTGCGCGAAATGCAACGTGCTCTGTTTGTCGTTACTTTTTTCTGATATGTATTAGAGAAATTGATTTATTCAAAAACTTTTACAGTATTCTCCTTACCAAGACAACAACTTTAACTCTGAAGTTTCACAAGGCAACTCCTTAAATATTGAATGATATACAACAGTTTCTTGAAATTCTTTTCTTGAAATTTCCGTAGTATTCGCCGTGCTATAATTACGGTATAGTAATAGTAATAAAATGTATTGTTCTTCTTCGGATAAAATTACTAGTACTAGGAACTAGTTTCTACAATGTGCACTAAACGAAAAACTAGTTTCATGGAAACATGTTTGATGAACAAGTTTCAAGCAATCAATATATCTAGTGTGTCACCTGACCAAGTTTGCGGAACTTTTGGAATTTTCTCAACGAGTATACAGCAAAATTCAAGTTAGGTGCTATTTTGACAATGTTGCGTGTTGCGTACTTCGGCAGAGGTTTATTGCTTTCTCGCTGTACCATTCACATGCCCAAAGTTTGAAAATTATTATGACTTGATTGTCTATTTGTACTGGGCTATAAATATCGGGGCAATAATTAGGTTGTGTCGTACTCACCGACAAAATTGCTCTTTCCAACGGAAAGACGCTCTGCAAATGCAACTTACCTGAAACAAGAGAAAAACTTGGTTAGTGGATTCGCGTTCGCCTTGATATCACACAATTTACCTTTTTTCGGTAAAATAATTATGTGATTTATTCTTGTTTCGTACACTCGCATTTCGAACTGCACCATATGGGAAAAAAGTTTATTAATTAGAGTATTGGAGAGAAAATTCTGGTTAAGAAAAGTTTGTGCATGTCCGATAACCTAGGCTGCGTTCATAAACTTACTCAGAGTAAGGATTGATTACTCCGAATAGTTCGTTAACGTACTTTAGCTTTATGTAGTATGCATTGACAATCGTTCATAAACTCACTTAAATTAAACTCTACGTACTCGTAGTAGAAAAGAGTTTTTTTACCTTTATTCTCCACAAAGACAATTACAACTGTATAGGAGTCGTCATATAAAACCGTAACCTAAAACTTATCCTAATATCACAATGCAGACAACAAACTTATCCTACTATCACAATGAAAACAAAATGAACGGCAGTCAGAAAAACTCGTTCATTGAATAATGACTTTGACGGACGAGAAATTCCTTCAAACTTTTTTTGAATTGTATAAGCGAAGTACAAGATTTCAAGTCGGGAGGTAGTTTATTGAACATGAGAATACCAACGTTATTCGGGGACTTATACGAAATGGAAGTTTTTGCTAGGGGAACATGAAAGTTATTTTTGATTCTTGTGTTCAAATCGTGAATTCCATAGTTTCTCATGAAATAATCACGGTTTGTAAAAATATATGCACAAGTTTCAAATATGTATAGACCCGTTAGGGTCAGAATATCTATAGGTCATTAAAAAGCTTGCGGTAGCTGAAGGTACCAGAAACTTTAGCTATTGTTCTGATGAGTCTCTTCTGAGCCAAATACACATTGACTGAGTTAGTAGACCATCCCCAGAAACTAATTCCATACCTCAATCGTGAGTCAACTTGACCATAGTAAACAATGAGCATCTGTTTTGTGTTAAGAACTGTTCTCAGATTCTTCATCATAAAATTCAGTGAGTGGAGTTTTGACACTAAGGACTCACAATGTGTTTTCTAATTCAAATAGCTATGTGAAGACCAAGAAATTGAACACAGGGTGTATCAGTCAGGTGAGATACGTCAGTAGCAATTCGCAAATTATCACAAGTTTTTTGATTGGTTCTAAATCTCATAAAATTTGTTTCGGTATCATTTAAGTAAAGATGGTTGCTAGAAAACCATGAGCTCTATTAGCTTTGTTTTTAAGAGATCGGCATAAAAAGTGAAGTGACAATCATCAATGAACTCTTCCAAGTCGTTAACATAAATTAGAAACAGTATTGGGCCCAGAATAGATCCTTGCGGTACCCCAACCGAAATATCGAGTAACAAAGAGTTGACATTTTCATCTGTATTTCTAATACACACATACTCTTTCCTATTATGAAGGAATGTTTCAATCCAAGTGAGTAGTGATATACTCTGACAGTAATGACAATGTCAACTATGACAAGGAACTTATTTGATAGTTTGTGTTTGTTGTTGTTTGCATGTTCTAATTTCCACATGCTTTCAAAGTGAGAACTTTGAAAAATACGGATGTTTCGACAATTTATAATATATGGATTGTAGTCCCACGATATGGATTTTTATGTATCAATTGGTGGGAATACTTTATTCTTACGAGTAAAGGTATGCTTCAAAGCGTCCCCTAAAAAGCGTCCCAAATATGATCGTGCTCATGGCCTCTTAATAATAATGCCTTAATGAAATAAATGTCTCCGTAAGTGATAAAGTGAAACTGACAGATTGTTGTTAATTCGCGTGGAACGACAGACATTTTATATCGTACATTTTAGAAGGTTGCATGGTGAACAAAATGATTATATAAATGATCTCGATGTGTTTCTACATGATAGACTAGTACTCCATATAATTTTTGGTGAGTGGTGGTAGTTAACCCTGTATTTAACATGGAAAATATTGTTTTTTTAATTTCCAAACAACGCAGTCAAGTAGCGAATAAGTATTCCAATATCATCCGAAAGTTTTAAAAAAGAGAGAAAGTCCGGTGTGTGAAACATCCAAATATATTCAACAGGAAAAAAGTTTGAAGAATGCCATGCCAGCTTTTGATATTGCCAGCACGGCTTTTTGTTTGAACCACTTGAGGTAAAAATAAAGGTAAACTTCACCCAAACGAGATATATTTATATTATTCAAAGAGATTGATGGAAATCATTTGTGTTAATCCAAAAAAAAAACACATTGTTTTCTTCACCATTCATCATTGATACCGTAAGGGAGTGAATGTTGATTTATACCTCAGGAAACAAATTATACAATTTAATGAGAATACGATTCATCATCCGATTGTGTAATATCAATCATAATAATTGGATTTTGCCCAGTAATTATCGACCCAATTAACCTAGTTGTCACAATACAATATCACCAAGCGCCTCTTCTATCCAACTAACTTGAACATTTCACGAAATAAACATTTCATCTTCATGACTTCATTATGAAATCCAGCTCATTCATTTAATCATAAATAAACCATCCTGTATGGGCTATTGACCTAAATATTTACTACAAATAGAGTTGCGATGACAGATAAAATAGTTGCAATGAACGGTCCTATTCAGACTGTGAAAATATTTGATTTATGTGGGACAGATAAGGAGTTTCATAAAGAGGAGACCTTGTAGACACAAAACATTATTATTTATAGAACGGATTAATGTGATGTTACTTTTCGGAGTGGAGATGGATGACGTTAAAAAACTTTATCTCTCTTAATTTATCCAAGAATTTTTGGGTTTTACTGAAATACTCTAGGTGCTATTTGAAAACAGACGATAGTAATAATAATATCCTTGATTAACGATTGAGCATGAGTATGTACATAAAAAATATATAGAAGTTACCATCTACTATTTTGAAGTCGGTTTAAAAATAAAATACCCAAATTGTCTCAATAGGCAATATCTGGTTTGTTGGAGACAAGTATGTTTCGTACAAAAGTTGCAGGAATTCATGAGAGCTATATATTGATTTATCGTTTTCAAATTACAGGGCGTAAGAGTATTTTTAAAATAGAAAGCACCGTATACATCAAATATTCAGATTTTACAGTGAATTTAGATATCATTTCATGTATGGTTTTTGCAAGTCGGTTAAAGCGTTGTTGAGTTACTTACTACATACACATTTACTGAAAATGTGATATTTTGAAATAATTCGGTAACGAATCCTGTCTGTAACAATTTTTTTATGATCTAGTTCCTACGAAAAGGAAAATTCTGTGATGTTCAGGAAACATAATCAGGGGCGAGGGAAAGTAGGTAAGAATTGGCTTTTTGAATTTTTCTAGGCTATATGCCTCAGGGAACACCTCTCGAGACGGCAGGGCAGCTTTGTCGTTCGTTGGAATAACCAACCCTGGAAAAACATTTTTGGCATGTATCCGAAGTAACGGCATATGGATATGAGGAAGAGTCAGTTTTGATGGGGCTGCTAACGGTGAAACGATTGATGATATTTCGGAGAGCATCGTCCATGAAAATATCTATAAAACAATAGCAGATCGCCAACCTTTCGGCAGTGCTCCAGAGAAGTGAGCGAGCTTGTGAGCGCAGTATCATCGACCAGACGAATGGAAAGTTTAAATGTATCTTTGGGTGTTGTACTTCATATACGGGAACAGTATTCCAGGACGGATTTGTGCCTTAAGAATCATAATCAGTGTAGGGTAAGTGAAATCTTCTTGGCACGAAACAGAAAACCAAGTTCTTGCGAGGCACTTTTGGCAATGGACCTCATTTTTATCCACTGCAGCATCGACCTTTCTAGAGAAAATACATGCTTGGTTTTATTCGCATATTTCTAGTAGATCCCTGCGGAGCACCAGCATTTGTTCTGAGACTGTCGGATAATAATCCGTTGACCAGTATGTAGAGATATCGGTCAGTGAGAATAGCTAAATAAAATGGAACATAACTGGGGAGGCAAGCCAGACTATGGAAGTTTTTCAAGAAGTCCTAGTGTCAAACGCGATCAAACGACTTTAAAAATAAATATTTAATGCAATGACCAGAGGTTCACCATGTTTTTCGATAAATTGCTGCCAAATATGTGAGAAATTAGCAAGCAGGTCACCAGTGATGCCGGAAACCGTATTGTCGATTACTGATAATATCTGAGCGCTCGGTGTTGATGGCTTTTTCCGAGGGGGAAACTACTCTTTCATTAGGTGTACATCATAACATTTTCATTAATTCATTATTAATTTTAAATAAATTCATTATTCCAAATGTCGAAAACTCGCCAGAAATTATTTTTGCGCAAAAAATAACATTTGAAAACTGATTCGGAGCTGACCAACTTGAGAACGGTTAGAGAAAGACGAATTCTGCGAACTCCAATCGATTCAGAATGGCCGAATTAGTTATATACTGAGAATTTGAACGAAAAAAATCTACGGACAAAAAAGTCGAGTAAGTCATGATAAATAATTTTTTGAACTTCTTTATTTTTCACTTTTCGAATTTCAAATTTTGTCCCCGAACGTATTTTGACCGAATCTTCGAACGAAAATCTCTAAAACTCATCAGAAATATTTTTGGCGCCAAAAAAACGATTTGAAAACTGATTCAGACCTCACCAACTCGAGAATAGAAATAGACAAAATCCGCGAACGCCAATAGATTCAGAATGGTCGAATTAGTATGTATTGTGAATTTCGAGTCAATCGAAAGAAATTAAAAATTACTCGAAAAAGTTGCAAGAGGTTCACCCCTAAAAATCATCAAACATACCAAGTCGTCACATCGACTCGAAATTCGCACTGTATACGTAAAATTTTATGCTCATTCCAAAAAATGTATGATTTTTATATGCTCAGATATAAGATTTAGGCGGAAAAAGGTGTTTGAGATGAAAAATAAAATTTTCTGAGATTTTTTATTATTCATTTTTTGAATTTAAAATTTTTGTCCTCGGACGTATTTTGACGTGCTGATTCCGAATCTTTTAACAATAATGTCAAAAACTCATCAGAATATTTTTGACGGCAAAAAAAACATCAAAAAACTGATGTAGAGTTTACCAACTCGAGAACGGTTAGGGATAGACAAATTCTGCGAACGCCAATCGATTCAGAATGGTCGAATTAGTATGTATTGTGGATTTCGAGTCAATCGAAAGAAATTAAAAATTACTCGAAAAAGTTGCAAGGGGTTCACCCCTAAAAATCATCAAAAATACCAAGTCGTCACATCGACTCGAAATTCGTACTGTATACGTAAAATTTTATGCTCATTCCAAAAATGTATGATTTTTATATGCTCGAAAGTAATTTGACATGCTGATTCTGAATATTTCAACAATAATGTCGAAAACTCATCATAAAAATTTTTGGCGGCAAAAAGACCATCTAAAAACAGATTCAGAGTTGATCAACTCGAGAACGGTTAGGGATAGACAAATTCTGCGAACGCCAATCGATTCAGAATGGTCGAAGTAGTATGTATTGTGGATTTCGAGTCAATCGAAAGAAATTAAAAATTACTCGAAAAAGTTGCAAGGGGTTCACCCCTAAAAATCATCAAAAATACCAAGTCGTCACATCGACTCGAAATTCGTACTGTATACGTAAAATTTTATGCTCATTCCAAAAATGTATGATTTTTATATGCTCGAAAGTAATTTGACATGCTGATTCTGAATATTTCAACAATAATGTCGAAAACTCATCATAAAAATTTTTGGCGGCAAAAAGACCATCTAAAAACAGATTCAGAGTTGATCAACTCGAGAACGGTTAGGGATAGACAAATTCTGCGAACGCCAATCGATTCAGAATGGTCGAATTAGTATGTATTGTGGATTTCGAGTCAATCGAAAGAAATTAAAAATTACTCGAAAAAGTTGCAAGGGGTTCACCCCTAAAAATCATCAAAAATACCAAGTCGTCACATCGACTTGAAATTCGTACTGTATACGTAAAATTTTATGCTCATTCCAAAAATGTATGATTTTTATATGCTCGAAAGTAATTTGACATGCTGATTCTGAATATTTCAACAATAATGTCGGAAACTCATCATAAAAATTTTTGGCGGCAAAAAGACCATCTAAAAACAGATTCAGAGTTGATCAACTCGAGAACGGTTAGGGATAGACAAATTCTGCGAACGCCAATCGATTCAGAATGGTCGAAGTAGTATGTATTGTGGATTTCGAGTCAATCGAAAGAAATTAAAAATTACTCGAAAAAGTTGCAAGGGGTTCACCCCTAAAAATCATCAAAAATACCAAGTCGTCACATCGACTCGAAATTCGTACTGTATACGTAAAATTTTATGCTCATTCCAAAAATGTATGATTTTTATATGCTCGAAAGTAATTTGACATGCTGATTCTGAATATTTCAACAATAATGTCGAAAACTCATCATAAAAATTTTTGGCGGCAAAAAGACCATCTAAAAACAGATTCAGAGTTGATCAACTCGAGAACGGTTAGGGATAGACAAATTCTGCGAACGCCAATCGATTCAGAATGGTCGAATTAGTATGTATTGTGGATTTCGAGTCAATCGAAAGAAATTAAAAATTACTCGAAAAAGTTGCAAGGGGTTCACCCCTAAAAATCATCAAAAATACCAAGTCGTCACATCGACTTGAAATTCGTACTGTATACGTAAAATTTTATGCTCATTCCAAAAATGTATGATTTTTATATGCTCGAAAGTAATTTGACATGCTGATTCTGAATATTTCAACAATAATGTCGAAAACTCATCATAAAAATTTTTGGCGGCAAAAAGACCATCTAAAAACAGATTCAGAGTTGATCAACTCGAGAACGGTTAGGGATAGACAAATTCTGCGAACGCCAATCGATTCAGAATGGTCGAAGTAGTATGTATTGTGGATTTCGAGTCAATCGAAAGAAATTAAAAATTACTCGAAAAAGTTGCAAGGGGTTCACCCCTAAAAATCATCAAAAATACCAAGTCGTCACATCGACTCGAAATTCGTACTGTATACGTAAAATTTTATGCTCATTCCAAAAATGTATGATTTTTATATGCTCGAAAGTAATTTGACATGCTGATTCTGAATATTTCAACAATAATGTCGAAAACTCATCATAAAAATTTTTGGCGGCAAAAAGACCATCTAAAAACAGATTCAGAGTTGATCAACTCGAGAACGGTTAGGGATAGACAAATTCTGCGAACGCCAATCGATTCAGAATGGTCGAATTAGTATGTATTGTGGATTTCGAGTCAATCGAAAGAAATTAAAAATTACTCGAAAAAGTTGCAAGGGGTTCACCCCTAAAAATCATCAAAAATACCAAGTCGTCACATCGACTTGAAATTCGCACTGTATACGTAAAATTTTATGCTCATTCCAAAAATGTATGATTTTTATATGCTCAGATATAAAATTTAGGCGGAAACAGGTGTTCTGTTATCAAGTTTATCAGACTATTGATTTAAATTGTTTTATTTGCATTTTTTCATACTCATGAAATTGTCATTCACGCAAATTCATTTATCGATATACTCGAATTTGCCGTAAAATTGAATCTGAAGGAGGTGTGGAAGATAGCGTCAGGCTAAGCCTTACCTTTTGTGTGTATCATTATGTATCACTGTGCATCACTGCTATATCTGTTACGCGCAATAAACGTTATTATTATTATTATATTAATATTATTAAAAAAAAAACAAAATAGAGAACATATTTGCGAGTCAGGATATTCTTTTTATATTTCACAGATGCCTCAAGGAGTAAAATAAGATCCAAATCACCGGCAAAAGTACCTGCAGAGCCAAGACGCAAGATCATACTCAGTTAAGCTGGGCATTACTCTCGGTTCGTTTACCTCTGTTATCTTAGAAACAGTCGGATAGTTTGTAGTGCAGTAGGCATCCAGTGTTGTTCCAAGTTCCATGTTCTATTATTACGGGTGCCTGAGGCGGTCGAATAAGTAATGAGGTAGTCACGTGAACTTTTCCATTGTTGCGTTAACTGACTCCAATTAAAACTTGGTCATATGTTTGTACGCAAGATGTCAATGTAAATAAAATACAGGAAAAACAATATGGAAAGCTTCCAATTGGGAAGCAGGGGCGGACCTGGTCGAGTATTAACCAAAGTTAGTCAAAGTCTGTGAAAATAGTTGGTAGTCACACGTACATTTAGCGAATTTGGCGAATGCACTGTTTTATGCTGCACTTGTAATCGAACGTGAAAACCGAGGGAACTCAGTCAGTTCGATGAGCTGAAGAAGTTTTCAGTTCTGGTAGGTATCTGAAATAACATCCGTTTCCACCTTTTTCATAAGCATCTTAAAGGAAAAAGAAATGAAATTAACGTACAAAAATTTTATAGAAAAGATTTTATTTAGATCCCCTAAAAATAAGAAAATATACTCAACTCAAACTCATCATTTTGTTACATTATAAAATTTAATATAATATAAAAGCTTGTCGCGAGAATATTTCTTATCAATTTAATTTGAAATAGCTGTATCAAGATTTCTTATAAATTCAATTCAATATTAAACTATATCAAGATTTGTTCTTGCGACAAACTATATCATATTAAATTCGAACAAAATGATTCTCCAAATTTTATTTTCTCCTTTACAACGCATTTAAATAAAAGCTTTTCTTCAAAATGTTTTTTTTACGTTTATTTTATTTTGTACCTTTCAGCATCAGAATTGGTTTAATTATCTGTTTGTGTTATGTGTGACAGGACTGCCAGGTGCTTCTCGGGACTTATACCCCACCTTACTAAATACGTACACAATACAGATCGAGCTAACGAAAATTATTCGACGATTTGATGTTTTTCTTAAATTTAAGGATTTTTCCAGTTTTATTTTGGTGTTTTTTTCAAGTGGGGGTCGGAACCTCCCGATTGATATTTCCTTTCATCTTGACTTTCCTCGTCCGAAACAAATTCCCAAGATTTTTTATCTATTCAGAAAGACGGTAGTGAAGTTTATCACGGATTTTTCCAATTTAATTTTCGCGAGTTTTCGGGACAAGATTTTTTTTGGTGGAATTTTCCATATCGGAAATTGTTGGAAATTGTTTCGAATCCCTACACGTTCTCTACCTAGCCTTCGAAGGGGTCATGTACATATAAATTATTTTAACTAAATAATTCGTCCAGATATTTTTCAATATCTTTCCCGTGTTTTCGCAACTTTTTTCGAGAAAAGTGAGGTTTGAAACCTTTGGAAATTTTTCCCCAACTTAATTAATTAAGTTGTTTCGCTAACTTTATATAAAATAGCGAAACATCCTATATTTTTTGAAATAAGAGATCCACAGTTTTTTCTTTTCTCTGCAAATAATTAGCGATAAAAAAGCGGCAAATTATGGAATAAATAATCCGTTATATATATTTTTTGTTTTTAAGTTGGCTCGCTAACTTTATATAGGTTATCTCAAAAGATAAATAGCCGCAGATTTTATGAACATTCTGTTCATTATTTCAAAAAAATTATGATAGGTATTATCGTTTTGACAAATCGGATTTGCAAATACAGAAATGTATTTATTCGACAAGTGATTATTGCCAAAAACAAATGAATATTTACAACTGTATTTTCAGAATACTTTTATTTTGATTGGTATTTAAAATGACACGGTCTATTAACTTTTTGGAGTAAAATCGTTTCTTCATCTACAAATTGCATGATAACAAATTCAACTCACATTCATTTTTTCTTCAAGTTCCTCGCTTGCGTTTCAGCATACACAAATCACAGCAGCTGCGGAGTTTTGAACATTCAACCTTATTATTATGTCGTACATCTCAGAAACCCAACGTTCATTCGGGAAACATGTTTTTTTTTATGAAATGCGCGTTATATTTCGTCGTTATAAACATATCCCACCGAACTGGGAAATAGGATCTTGTTGTCGCAAGAAAATGCGAAAATGCAGCGAAAAAGTCACGTTCATAAGCCAAATAACAATTTCACATTTGAACTACTTCAACAATAAAACAGCGAGTCGCATTAGGATTAGTACATTCCGTATTTTTGATAGCGAAATAAATTATATGACGACAGCAAAAGACGGCAACAGAATGCTCTGAGGAATAGTGTTGATATTTCAAAGAAAACTCTCGTGATGAGGTGACTTATAGACAAAAAAGTTCTTTTTTCTGATTGCGTATGATTTAAAAACATATGAACCTATTCGAAAGAAGTTATATACTAATAACGATTTTTGTTAATTCTAAGATACTACGTCACGATTTCTGCTTACTATCTCACTATCTCAGTCGGAATCTAGACTCAGTATCTCGAAATTAGCTTATTCGGAAATCCTAAGTCGAAATTCTCACCCAAGGTCTCAGAAAAGAAATCTAATGAGGAAAGTTACTTCCTCCAACCTCTAGAATGCCCCAGGCACTTCTTTCGATGGGTTTACACTTTTAATACTTTTAGAAAAAAAATGTATTGATTGACATTTTCAACAAAGCAAGAAGCGTACTCCACGAATAGGGTGAATGTGTACTGGTTCATTCTTCACCACTGATGGATGTTTTTCAATAACGTACATTTTTTCCCTCGTGAAAGTTGGGATATGCATCGTAATACTCACATGTTTTCTTCTTGTAATTTTATCTCTCCTATCAAAATTCGAAAAATCAACAAAAACGATCAAAACATTATTCGTATGATTTACTGAACTACCGTAATCCAATGCTTGAATTACTTACAAGTAGAAACAATATCACAAACTCCTTAACGTAAGCAATATAACTCAAACATTGTTTTGCAAATTACACAACGACATTGCCTTCAAGATTTATGATTTGGTTGAAACTCCAAAGTAGTTCAGGTTGTTAAACTGGATTTAAATTAAACCGAAAAGGAATTCTAAACTAAACATGCGGTATCCTCTAATTATAAATGTATACAGCTGCTGCGTTAATTCTAGAAATATATTGGACTAAGACCACTACGGTATATTTTGTAGCGAAGTGCGATATGAGAATTCAAAATCAAGAATCTTTGTAGGAAGGACCATATTATAAAGTAAGGTCTAATGGAATGGAATCAGTAGGTACTTACAGAAAATGTCATGAAACCATTTTTTCTTCAAAGGCGTTAAAAAGCGAATGAATTTGATGAAAATGAAAAAACAATAAGGCCTAGACAAGAACTAAATGTCATTCTTACAAATGAATATGTTACCCATCCTTTATTGATTTGAAACCTGTCGATAAATTAGAGAATCCATTGTTCAGTGTGTTCAGGATAATCAATACTTTTTTTTGTCTACCTATAACATATATTTCCAAAAGATTTATACAGTTCAATCAATAGATTAATGAAAATATGAAACCTAAAATGAAATAAAACTAAATATGATCACAAAGTTGTGATTAGGTGCCTTCCTGTTCATAGAAGAGAATATAGGCCTTACTGCTCACGAGGGATTTATATGAAATTGGAGACACTTCGAATCATTATACTCATGCCACGTGTTCACAAATTGATGTTTACTGTATAGTGTCCGCTATAGGAAGTGCCACTATGGTTAGACAAACTATAACGACAAGAAGCTACGTTGTCCGCTGCAAAATTACTCATGTCCAATCCCTCTAAAGCAAAATCAATGGTGACATTCAATTTTCCTCGAAATCTATCTGTTAGAGAAAAACGCTTTGAATAGAACACTAAAATTTTTGGGAATTTTTGAATTAATAAAAAATTCATGCAGTTCCTTCTCTTCTTACACTTTACACATGTCGGCCTCTCGTCACCATCCGAAGTTTCTTCCTTTTTGAATGAATCCAAACATTGTGATAGTCCTAATTGGCCTGTTCTTTGGGATATAGATGAGGAAAGGTCCCAGAACAGATCGAAGAAGACTGAACTATGACCACAATACATTTTAATGTCCAACGAAGTTATCCACAATAATGGAGTTGCTCATCCTCAAGAATCTCGACCATGACTCTTGAGCTTTACCATTATCTCTCAATTTCTCATCAATTTCTGTCTAGGTGGATTGGGGTTTCTCCGTAATTCTATTCAAGTCCTCATGTAGACCCTCCAGCAGGTATCGTAAGAATTCCTGACCATCTTTCTGAGAATAACCGATAAAACGGGGCGCGAATCCTTGAATCTGAATTTTCAATGGAAATGCATCAACTACTCGATGTGTTGAATCTTCTGACCATACTTCCTTGATCACCTCCTCGAATGCTTTGACCAAAGCTCCTTTCATATTAAAGATACTGGTGTTTATATCCCCCATATATGTATCCTTTTTCAAATGATCCTACAACAACCTTGTGTTGGATAAACACTGAATAACACTGTTCATGAAACAACTGTTACCAATATTTGTCTAAACCCAATGAGAGTTAACTGAGACCCAGGAAACAACTGTTACCAATATTTGTCTCAACCCAATGAGAGTTAACTGAGACACAGGAAACAACTGTTACCAATATTTGTCTCAACCCAATGAGAGTTAACTGAGACTGAGGTATTCCTGTCAGAAAATTGGATATAACTAATTGATCTTCAGCTCTACAGAGAAAAATATAATTTTCTTGCAACAATTCAGGATACCAATCTGGATCTGGACAATGAACAACATAGCAATGATTGCAATGACTAGAAACAAGCGTCACAAATAAAATTTTAGATGACCAACATAACAGCATATACATCATTATCTTTTTGGAATTACTACTACTACACCTTAGCCAAAGGCTAGACGTACTGGTACAAATTTGATGACAGTTGCGTAAATAGAATATCTTCTTTCGAACTGGACCTTTTGGAGCCTCGGGAAGCACTGTAGAGAAGATTTTCATAATTCATCAAACCTCCCTAGAAGAAATGTTAACTCTTCATATGATGTGCCGTTGCAAAATTTTCCGGGTTTTCCTCTGCAGCTATGAGAGAGAATGCGCCACCAAAATAATTTAGGCCGCCCCGGAGCGCCGATTGATTATTTTAATGTTCTTACTTTGTTATTATTGTTTTCAATGCGTTAATAAAAGACGCGGTAGTTATTGTATTACTTTCATCACTTTCCAATGAGATATATTCTGTTATAATGTCGAGTTATTCACCTGATTTTGAAATTGAAAACTTTTGTTTTGTTAATTTCATTCCCACTTTCATTTCGATAAAAAAACATCAACACTTAAAGTTTTCGCAAATAAGGAATAATTCGAATTTCGAATTTCGAATAAGGAATTAAGGAAGTGTCCTAAGAACGAAAAGGAATAATCACTTCTTTACTCCCAACCTTATTGCCTATCGACTTCTATTTCTGAATAGACCAACTATATGCCTCCTAGTGAGTCGAAAGACGGGTAATTTATAATTTCAAAAATACAACGACGAATTACAAAACTCTCAACAGCGTGAAATCCCATTCCTTGGCTCTGTAAATACCTTCCCAGACTTTTACAACTATCATGCTGTAACATCGAAATAATAAATTAAATTTAATAAAGTCTTGCTGCATTCATTCGCTGTATATAAGATAACGAAAAATGCCCGTGTTAAATTTAACTCAAACACTTCAAAGAATCATCAAATTCGGTGATGCCTTCAAAAATTCTAATGTCCTGAGTATAGACGATAATAAAATGCACGAAATAAGCGATCTGTGATTGGTCAATGTGATGGCGGGAAGTTTGAATTACAAGAAATTGCAAAAAATGTTTGAATTCTAGCAAACTCTAAACTTACCTGACTGAATTTGCGTAAAACAAATTGTTAACGATATAACGACTATTCATCCAAAATTGTTAATAACATCAAAATGGTAGAGGCGCTTATTTCTTGTACCTACACTGTTCAATGTGTAACAAAATCCAAGAAAATATTTCATAGTCTTCATGAAATATCGAATATTCTAGTAGAATTCCAGCGAAGGAAGGTATGCTTCGGATAGGAGAGTTTCTAAATCTAGAATGAGTTATCTTATGATCTAACATTTTATTTTTATTGTTGTTGATAACAAATTCAGATCTATTCCTAGTTTCAGAGCATAACAAACATTAGTGAAGAAACTGATGATACAGCACACAAAATGAATTCTACTCACAGTAATTTCAAAAAACAGGACCAATTGATGGGCGACACTCAAACTAGCGGAATTCACGACTGCCATTCCCATACCGAATGAAAACCGGCAAATTAGTGCCTTTTGTTCGATTCTACCTGTTCAAACTACCTTCATTCGTTTTTTATGTGGTATACCTGCGCCATGAATAGATCTTTTTGTTTTTAACCTTATTTCGTGCGAGATTCTGGTTTGGTCTATTGTTTCTCAGACAATTACTTCAGCAGGTCAGTCCTTTTACTTGAGTGGTTTATTTTCAGTGAGCATCTGGGCCTTTAATGGAGTCCAATTAGTCAGAGCCAGATGCTGTACAAGAATAAATATGATTGCATCGGAAATACAATACGGAAGTTTTAATATGATATATCTTTTCTCCATATATCCTGAATCTATGCTATACCGTGGATATCGACGTCCCGGGCATTTTATGAAAACAGCGACTATACACTAACTAGCTCTGGTTTTCTGCGAAATTCATAAAAACAAATTTTACAAAAAAAATAAAATTCAAAACAACAAATCTGATATGGCTTCCAAAAAAAAAGTCGATCATGGTGGCTGGAAGACGAAACGTCGGATAGCAAATCTGAAAAAACATTATGTAGCAGGAAAAAAGTGGTATCATGAAAGTGTGGTTCATTTTGAATAAATTCTTCGAAAAATAAAGCCAAAATGTCCGTATATCTCCGGACATACTCGGAATTTACGAATTTTATCAACTACATTTTGTTGGTCAGGTAAATGCGCGACTTTGCCCCAAGTTAACCATCTTCGTATCTTTTATTGTTTCCGAGATCCCAATGGTCAGGATCGAATTTGAAACACCTGGTATATATACAGTTTTAGTTGAAGAGAAGAAAAAGATTATCGAGTTACCTATTTCAGAAAAATTTGTTTTTAAATTTTTTATTTGAGTTTTTTCTGCTGTTATCGTCAGAGCTGGAACAAAACTAAAAATACTACCTCACAGCAACTTTTCCTAAGATTTCTCGTTTTATGAAGCATTTTCGATTCTGAATCCAATGATGCATCACATACAATAACGGTTTCATAATATTACAGATCACCTCGAATTGTTGAAGAGATTTTTGAATACGGGCCCGAACTGAATGAAAATTTGTGAAATTAAAACATACTAGATCTGAAGGAAATAAAGTTATGGTATTGGTGAAAACTCTTCAAATTTCGCTATCATGGCGGAAAATTATGTGGAACGTAATGAAAGCGTCATTAGCGATTCATCAAACAAAGGGCCGTATTTAATGGAAGTGCGTTGATCATGGTCGAATTCCTATTGTATTTCAGCTGTGACTGTAACACTAGCAAAAAAATGTATGAGAAACCGATAAATTCATGTTTTCCGAAATTGAAATGTTTTATTTTTTTTTCAATCAGAAAACTTTACATGAATGACCTCTCTGTTAGGCAACTTTTTCCCATTTAACCAAAAATGTAACTATTCCCGTTTCTACTATCCCCATCGTGGACGTCTTTACCTTGAAATATTTCTCATATAATGAACCTTCTACTCAACTAGAACATTATCATTTCGATTTTTCATGTTGAAAATGTAAACATTATCCATTAAAATTAAAAAATGTGATTAGTTTGTCATTTCTAACATGGAACAAACATTTGTAACATATTTAAATATTTCGTTAAATAATATTAAACACTTTGATATTGAGATATATTCTTCATATTGTATTTTCGAGGAGGTTAATGCTTGTTCTTTTTTGATACCGTGTGCAACTCTAGCTTTCCCAGTTTAACCAGCCCTGAAACCAATATTAGCTAAAAATAATCTAACCTTCGGTCGCACATCAATATTGAAATTTAACCCAATTACAGAAACTAATTTTTCCAGACAATTCAAAAACACCGGAAGACGTCTTCCTTCTGAATACAAAATATTATGGCCTTTAGCAGTCGCGGCAACAAAGCGACTTACTCAATTTTGATCCAACCGACTGTATACAATTGTTAGATGACCTTTTCTGCTCGTTCTTCGTTTTCACGATGTTCGGTACTTTTTAGTCTTGAGGCCTTGCCTTGAACGGCTCCTCGTCTTCTATGTTCTGTGTACTTAATTCAAAACAACAATGGCAGTTTGTTTGATGTTTTCCACTGAAATGTCAGCGGAGATTTACGGTTCGTTAATTGGTCAGAAGGCTATTAAAACATATTATTGTTTTGAGAGAACTAAAGAACGAAATCAGGAAGTGACTGGTTCTTCATATTGTTATTAGACAATTGGAAGCGTAACTTTTGGTTTGATTGACTGAAGAGTGTGGAGCTTCTAAAGTGATGTAATGCGATAGAGGTATTTTCATATATTTTTTTATACAACGTATTTTCAAGTATAAGAATGATTCCGATATGAACATCGTTGAAAACCTTTTCTCGCATCCCTGTGATGATGAAGAACTGGAGTTTTTCAGTGAAGGTCTGAAATTTGCCATTAGAGTTCCCGAGCAAGATCTGGAGGACGGGGTGGTAAGTGTTGAAAGTGCCACTCCGGACTTGTCAAAGACCTCGAAAGGTTTCGTTCGAGAGGCAAGAACATAATTGCAAAGGATATCAGTTAAGTCAAAAATATACAAAGAAAATAAAGTCATCAAAAGATTGAAGGAAAATAACGTTTTCCATCTGAAAGCAGACAAATGCAATACAATGTTGATTCTTGATAAATTCGATTATCAAACTAATTGAAAAATAAAAAGAGTTTATCAGAAACCTACTGCTCAAAATGGTTTCGGACGTGAAAATGACCCTAAACGAATGCAAGATATTTGGTCACACCGAAGTTGAAAAGGACACTCATGTACCAAAAATAATATGCTGTCTACAAATAATTCACAAACCTGACAAGTCGTTTCGACAAATCTTCTCGTTGATAGGGTCCCCAACATACAAATAAAATAGCGAAATGGATTACAAAAGGGTTTGAGAATTTTCCAGTGGCACAAACTCACTAGAATTCATCGATCAGATTAGAACGTGAGACTGGAAGGAGAAATCTTGCTCTCTTTTGATGTTAGTTCTCCAAGTGTCCTAGACACTTTGGAATATCAGAGCGAGCTTCTGTTGACCAACGGTTTCAGTAACAAAACAGTCGAGAGTATTCAAGCCACGCCAGACTTCGCATGAGGTAGTATTGCTCTCAGTTCAATAAGCGTTTTTATGAGCAACTCGAAGGTACAACCATTGGCAACCTTATGTCCGCCTTCCTTAGAGTATGTTTGAGATAAAAGCAAAGAAAAGCTTCTTAAAAAAGAAATAATCCTCCCAAATATATATATAGTTATACCCCACGATTCTCGAGTTATTCGAGGTTTTGACGGCATCTTCAGAACCCTCAACATGAAGGTGACATACAAAACTTTGTATAAACTACAACAAATCTTGGGTACTCCCAAAGATGAGACAGTAAAAAAATTGGATATTTAAGAAATTAGCTGTAAGTACTGCGAGAAGAAATATGTGGGTCAAACAAGAAGGGCCCTGAAAGTACGATTCAAAAAACACATTGCTCATATACGGTTTTTGAGTGTGGCCCAACATGGTTTGGATCACGACCAACCATTCAATTACACAAGTTTGAAATCAATTGGACATGTTCATGACCATAGACTTAGCGATGCATTTGAGAGTCGATAAATTGCAAAGTGTAAAAAACGTATGAATGCCCATTGTTCATGTTCATAGCACAAATGGAGGTTTCTTTTCTCCATAATATATTATGTTAATTCGTTATGTGAACAATTGATTTGTAAATATTATTATAATGCATTAGTAATTAATTTTCATGAACGTATATCATCAAATCTGAAACAAGTAATTTAGAGAAGGTGAATTCTAATTATTAGAGCCAACATTTTGAGTAGATAATTTGAGGTAAGCCGAATAAGTAGTATAGCAGATAAATTCCAAAATGATAATGAGTGCAATTAATCACTCGGATGAGTGATATAAATAGAATTGAAATAGAATTATTAGTTCAGCAAGCTGTTAGTTCTTTAGAATGCAAACTTAGTTGGAGGAACGCGCGTACAGCGAAAACTTGAAGTAGTTCTGATGTTTTGAGTATTTTAATAATTTCTTGATATGAACATTATTAATTAATAAAAGTAAACGTTCAAATATTTTGAACGAAAATTGTCGAAAAGCTGGCAGTACCAAATAGAAATTACTCATAGAATTCTCATTAAAAGTGGATGAAGTCAAGATAGGTCAACTAAGAGAGGGTCGTTCCTGACCCTCCACTCAACCTTGTGAACTCGCTTTGGAAAACGAAAAGAACGATGACGATGATGATGAATATCAGATCCCATCACAAACCGAAGGTAGCGGCGAGGGTAGCAACATACCTCTCTCAGTTCTTCATTAAGCCAAAGCCCAAAGAAGCTCATTCTGCTGAAACTCCGTTTGATTTTTTAAAAACTATTCTGCTATTAAGACTGGATGCACAATATTGTACAGCAAACGAAGTTAGTATAAAAATATGAAGACCTTCACTTCTTAATGAATATACTTAATGTTATGTTTGGTGCTTTAATTAAAACAATAAAAAAAATTACAGAAATTCTGAAAAATTGAAAATAGAAGGGCACAGATTTTTCAAACCCTCCAAGGGCACAGAAGGGCCCTGCTACGGCTCTGAAATAAACCCAATTCGCTTAAAAATTAGGAATACCTCTGCAACCAATTTACCGTCTTGATTGGAACTCCATTTTTGGATGAAAAAAAAAAAGTTTATTAGTCTCCGAACAAAATGAAATGTCTACAAAAATTGATTGAATCTATTGTCTCCGAAACGATTGCCAAAGCTTCTATATTATGTAATTATAGGAGTTGAATGTGCGAGATATAAAACAAACTTATCACCACATAATTCTCAGACGAAACCAGTATTGCTAGGCTAAGATAAGAAAACCCTTTGAAAATCGAATCAATACGTATTGTATACGGTAGACATCTTGGCTAGGCTATAAGTGCTATAACAAACAATAGGTACATCAAATTGTGAAATGAAGTAAGAAAACTGCACCTCCGTAATCAGCCTTGGGAACAGATCGGCGCAACAAAAAACACCTAATGGAAAGATTAAACAAAATGATGAGAAATTTAACGCGTTAATTTCGATTTCGAAACAATTCGAGAGGATGTGCATCCTTCCCAAATAAAACCACAACTTTGTTTCCATCAATCAACTTCATCACCTGGCTACCAAATTTCTTTTGTTATTCCCCGATTGTGTTCACTCTCAAACCAAATGTTATTTTCGGAAGAATGGTACAGTCTGTCTGGTATCGGCCTGCTTCAAAGCTAGCGTTCTATCATAGGCGTGCGGATAGGGACGATCGCCATCATTCATCCCATGAATTTTTTAGTTCGTGTACTGTCAGGAAGCATATATTTTTTTAACCAATTGATTGAATTGTATAATTCATTTCTCATTTAGTGAACAATGGTCTTCCGTCAAGTCGTGTCTTCAACTCGACTGGCTTCATATTAATGTCGACACAATCATTTGCTTTCCTTGAAACCTAGAGATGGCACTGGATTCATACTTCAGTATCTATATCTTAGGAATTCCCAACAAATGATTAGTATTTTTCGATTTAATTGGGAACTAGTTTTCGAAGCAATAACAATTTTTCAATATTGGCGCTTTGAGTTAGGTACCTTTGTTTGGGATGCACTACTTGATCGATAGTTTCAAAGGCTTTAATAGCTTGGATCGAATGTGACTGTGCTCAAAAGAACATTGTGTTCACGTATACGTGTTCGACACCAATATTATTCCCTTCAGTTTTAATGGTTGTAATGTGTTGTGTTCAAAAATCATTTTGTTTTGTAACCTCCTATTGGGCGAGATGCTGCTAAAACTTCATTTCAAATCACCAGTTTCAATTTGATCAAGTAGGAGAAGAAATGAACACTGATTCTGCATTCCTACGTGTGTGTTCATCCAGTGGCGGCGCTTTCCTGTACAAAAGGTAATTTTTTGTGTCAAGATTTTCAAATTCCACTTTGTTTTCTACTTCTTTTGGTGGGTAGAGCACACTGTATGATTTTCTGTAAGTGGTCGTATTTCACCTCGTAGATTTGAACGATTAGTAGGATCGTGTCAACCCGTCCGTTCGTTGAAAATTCAGTTGCAATGTCTTTCACAATATCATTGGGTAATTGCGGCTTAATCCATTAGCATGGATTCAACATAGAATGTGGTAACTTCCAAACTTTCAAGAGCTCTCAGATGTGTTTCAATCTCATCGAATGAGTTGAATAAAGACTGTAGCTCGCTTCAAAACGTTCAGGATTTAGGAGTTCCCTGAAGTATGCTCCAATAAAGAATTCATCCCTAGCAAACTAAGTTTTGTGGTCTGTTGGCCTTCTCATAGCTGTCTTCAGAAGGGAGAAAGATTTCAGCTAACTCCCTGGCTACTGTCCCACGTCCAGTGGCTAGTACCTACTGAATACTGAAACTTATATTTTTCCGGATCTTCATGGATTTTCTTGAATTGTCCCAAGCTTTCAATAAAAAAATTTGAATCACCAACGAATTTCTTCAGTTCCAGTTCAGGTAATTTATTAAGGGTTAAATACAGGGTGTTTCCGAAATGGAACATTTAAGAAAATGGGTTGATATATGGAACAAAATGTATCAATAAATGGCAAGAATTTTCGCTTTTGAAGCGGTAAACATTTTTAGAAAAATTGATGAAATCGCTTTCAGTTACCTTTGTTTGGGAGGCACTGGCAGTGTTTTAGCACGGTTTGCGCAGGCTGTAGACCTCTTATCAGTGATAACCAAAAAAGTATTGAAAACATTGAAATTCAATATTTCCCAAAATAATTTTTTTCGACAAAAGAGTATTAATTTCGTTTTTTGCTCCAATTTCGGAAACACCCGGTATAATTGCACTTCTGATAATTCTTTTAACTTTGTTTTTAAAAACTATGAAATAGCAGAATTTAACTCGGCATTAGGTAGTTGATAACTTCAGGCCTATAGTAGTTATAAAATGGTCGTACTTTTGATTGGTACATTTCAACTTCAACTTGACCCATTATAAAATGACATAATCGCACTTTGGAATTAGTACATTCTGTCTATGTAGGGTTAGTAACGTTACGTTGGGTTGGCGAATAAACTACGCACTTTCAACTTACGATAATTGTATCTTTTGTGCTTGTAAACGCAAATTGTTAAGGTAATTTGCCCTTCTTTTCTGAATTTCAATTTGTCAAAATAAAGTAATTTTTTAGTGAATATCGTAATTAAAAAAGGTGTTAAAATATTTTAAAGTTAATTTATTTTCTTTGAAGTCGAAAATTATTACAACTACTATAATTTTCATGTAGGTACTCACAGATCTGATATATGGAGTTAATGATATTTTAACCAAGTGATTTTGTTTATCAATCTTCATTCATCTCTTTCTGAAATTATTTGAGTCTCCCTAAAAGTGACTTTAATTCCAAACCATTAATTCAACATCATAGTACAGATAATTTCTGAAAAAATTATGATTATTGAACACTCTGTGTTAACTGCATTGAGAAGTCATCCTCTGGAGTTTTTTTCAATTAGGAAGGATTTACGTGCGGCAAAATTAATGTTGATCTGGAATTGTTTTATTCATATCACAAAACTTGAGCAGAACACCACCACACCAAACAATATTTGTTGGCAAGTTATTTACCCAAAGCCCCGCCTATGGTAAGCTGAACAACTGTTCTGTCCTACCATCCTCCTGCCACAAGTTAACCCATCTCAGGCCCAGTGGGAGTAACTTTTTTGCTCTGGTGCACTTTAATAACTCCAGACGGAACTCATCAACAACTCATGTATATAGAATGTTGAATATTCATGAAAGTTTGAGTGTAAAAATGAATGTTGAATTTTATTTATTATACAGTTATTATTATACTAATTCCATTACGAAATAGGATATTTTGTAGGCAAGTTCCCATACAAATCAATTCTGCATGCCAACCTTTCTCTTAACAATGTGGTATGTTGAAAGTTTCTGTTTAATTTTTGTGAGATCGTCACAGAATTCCGTTCACTTACGCGTACATTTAGTATCTTAGTTGCCAATTTTAAACGTACAACTAGAATTGTGCCTGCACAATTTTACTAATCTTTGAACATTTGCAATGTGTTCATAACTCCGGTGTCAATGCAATATGACAGTTATGTTATAGGGAAAAAATGGCGGCTCCAAGATTTGTGTGATTTGTAAGATTATGACCCAATTCGATTCAAAATTGATGTGGAAGAGAGGTTTCGGGGACAGATATTATGATTTTTTATATAAATTCATGAAAGGACGATAACTCGGACGATAATTTAAATTATTTTTAAAGTTTTGCATTTTTTATATCAAAATGAAGGAAGACGCTTTTATTATAAAAGTATTTCATCATAATACAACTAAATGAGGTTATGAATCTTGTAGAGCACCGAAAATTAGTTCTGGTAGGAATATTTGCCAATAATCTAACAGATATAACTCAACGGTCGGGATGAAATCATATACCTGAAATAAAATATTCGAAAGAATGATAGATTATTGAGAAGGCCTTTACATAGAACATATACAGGAAATTATTCCTATTGTTACGAAATACCCTACGCATAGCGAAAGGTTTCCTAGCAACCTCTATACTTCCGAGAATCGGATTACGTCCCATCCACGGGCTATGGAAGCGAGAAATGCAGGAAGGGCTTCTGGAACTCAACGAGATGGATGATTCTGGACGTTTTCGTCGTGGCAGAAGAAGTTGAAGTCGAAGTCAAGATGGAATAGAAGTTTATGAATTATAATTAGTACCCAGTGAAGTGGGCAGATTTTTGAGTTGTATAATTATTGGTATAATTATAATTTATTGTTGTTTTGCTGTAAATGAACGAATTATAACTGTCCAGCATTTGTTTGTAGCTACGAAACACTATATTATAAAACTTTTTTATGTCCCTCGTAAAGTACCAACTTTCACAATAGACAATCTTTAAATATTCGTCATTTTCTGTACGAGCAGAAAAAAATTTCATCAGTCACTATTAATAATCCAATAAATCAGATACACTTCAATCAATACCACCAAATTCCAAGAAAAATGTTATCTAGATAAAAATTCTGGGATATCAACATTATTAATTGGACTCTTTTATCGACTGCTACTAATAAGATTTCATTTCATTCAGAGTAAAGAAACTCGGAAGGATCTCAGAATTCAATACAATGGAGATTAAGTAGTTTCATACGAATCGAGGAAGACTTGAAAAAGATTAATCAGTAAGAAAAATCGGCTGAGATTTGAAACTGAGTGAAATTGTGAGAACCATATCGACTAACTTGTATAATATACAACCCATATGAATACAAGTGAGTTTTATATACTGATGATAATTCATAAATGTGATGAAGAAATATTTGTATTGTACTACAAGATCGAGCAAAAATTCTTCGTAACGTGATAATAACAAAAGATCCAATCCTGAAGTATCCTGGACCATAATACCAAATTTTTATTGTTATGATTGTCCATGATGGTGGAACTCACTGCAAATCAACTTTTTTCACTTTTCACTTTTCGAATTTCAAATTTTTGTCCCCGAACATATTTTGACGTAGTGATTCCGAATCTTTGAACGAAAATGTCGAAAACTCATTAGAAATATTTTTCGCGCCAAAAAACCATTTGAAAACTAATTCAGAGCTGACCAACTCGAGAACGGTTAGAGATAGACGGAATCTGCGAACGCCAGTCGATTCAAAATGGCCGAATTAGTATGTATTGTTATTTTCGAGTCAATCAAAAGATATTAAAAATTACCCGAAAAAGTTGCAAGGGGTTCACCACTAAAAATCATCAAAAATACCAAGTCGTCACATCGACTTGAAATTCGCACTGTATACTTAAAATTTTATGCTCATTCCAAAAATGTATGATTTTCTATGCTCAGATATAAGATTTAGCCGGAAAAAGGTGTTTAAGATAAACCATTAAATTTTCTGAGATTTTTTATTTTTCATTTTTCGAATTTAAAATTTTTGTTCTCAGACATATTTTGACGTGCTGATTCCGAATCTTTTAACAATAATGTCGAAAAATCATCAGAAATATTTTTGACGGCAAGAAAACCATCAAAAAACTGATTTAGAGCTGACCAACTGGAGAGCGGTTAGAGATAGACAAATTCTGCGAACGCCAATCGATTCAGAATGGTCGAATTAGTATGTATTGTGAATTTCGAGTCAATCGAAAGAAATTAAAAATTACTCGAAAAAGTTGCAAGGGGTTCGTTCACCCCTAAAAATCATCAAAAATACCAAGTCGTCACATCGACTTGAAATTCGCACTGTATACGTAAAATTTTATGCTCATTCCAAAAATGTATGATTTTCTATGCTCAGATATAAGATTTAGCCGAAAAAAGGTGTTTAAGATAAATCATTAAATTTTCTGAGATTTTTTATTTTTCATTTTTCGAATTTAAAATTTTTGTTCTCAGACGTATTTTGACGTGCAGATTCCGAATCTTTCAACAATAATGTCGAAAACTCATCAGAAATATTTTTGACGGCAAGAAAACAATCAAAAAACTGATCTAGAGCTGACCAACTCGAGAGCGGTTAGAGATAGACAAATTCTGCGAACGCCAATCGATTCAGAATGGTCGAATTAGTATGTATTGTGAATTTCGAGTCAATCGAAAGAAATTAAAAATTACTCGAAAAAGTTTCACCCCTAAAAATCATCAAAAATACCAAGTCGTCACATCGACTTGAAATTCGCACTGTATACGTAAAATTTTATGCTCATTCCAAAAATGTATGATTTTCTATTCTCAGATATAAGATTTAGGCGGAAAAAGGTGTTTAACATGAAAAATTAAATTTTCTGAGATTTTTTATTTTTTATATTTTGAATTTCAAATTTTTGTCTTCGAAAGTAATTTGACGTGCTGATTCTGAATATTTTAACAATAATGTCGAAAACTCATCATAAACATTTTTGGCGGCAAAAAAAACATCTAAAAACTGATTCAGACTCGAGAACGGTTAGAGATACACAAATTCTGCGAACGCTAATCGATTCAAAATGGCCGAATTAGAATACACTGAATATTTGAACGGAAAAATTCAACGGACAAAAAAGTCGAATATATCATCACATGTAATTTTTTGAAATTTTTTATTTTCCATTTTTCGAAATTCAAAATTTTGTCTTCGAACGTATTTTGACGTGTTGATTCCGAATCTTTCAACAATAATGTCGAAAACTCATCAGAAATATTTTTGACGGCAAGAAAACCATCAAAAAACTGATTTAGAGCTGACCAACTCGAGAGCGGTTAGAGATAGACAAATTCTGCGAACGCCAATCGATTCAGAATGGTCGAATTAGTATGTATTGTGAATTTCGAGTCAATCGAAAGAAATTAAAAATTACTCGAAAAAGTTGCAAGGGGTTCACCCCTAAAAATCATCAAAAATACCAAGTCGTCACATCGAGTTGAAATTCGCACTGTATACGTAAAATTTTATGCTCATTCCAAAAATGTATGATTTTCTATGCTCAGATATAAGATTTAGGCGGAAAAAGGTGTTTAACATGAAAAATTTAATTTTCTGAGATTTTTTATTTTTCATATTTTGAATTTCAAATTTTTGTCTTCGAAAGTAATTTGACGTGCTGATTCTGAATATTTTAACAATAATGTCGAAAACTCATCATAAACATTTTTGGCGGCAAAAAAAACATCTAAAAACTGATTCAGACTCGAGAACGGTTAGAGATACACAAATTCTGCGAACGCTAATCGATTCAAAATGGCCGAATTAGAATACACTGAATATTTGAACGGAAAAATTCAACGGACAAAAAAGTCGAATATATCATCACATGTAATTTTTTGAAATTTTTTATTTTCCATTTTTCGAAATTCAAAATTTTGTCTTCGAACGTATTTTGACGTGTTGATTCCGAATATTTGAACGAAAATGTCGAACTCATTTGAAATATTTTTGGCAGCAAAAAACATCTAAAAACTGATTTAGAGCTGACCAACTCGAGAACGGTTAGGTTAGGCCAATCGATTCAAAATAGCTGAATTAGTATGTATTTGGGAATTATTTTATGACAAGGTACTAAAATGAACCTTTCTCCTGATGTTCTCCTTATGTAACCATCCAATATCCTTCAATTTATTTGATACTAGTTGTCGCCTTCTTACATCAAAAATCATACGTGGGCATGAGTTTCGAACTTTCTGGATCTTATTTTTATACATAAGAGTTAAATTATGTCCATACAACGTATCCGCGTAATTGAATGGTAATTATCTTTCATTGCGCCCTATACAAAAAATGACTAGTTGTTTCCCCCTCGGTTGTAGATGACCTCAAATTATTCAATTTCATTGGATTTCAGGGGCGAATAACACAAGAAATATCCGATTCATTGCTCTCATATTATTTCGCTAAGCCAAACTACATTAGGATTATTGCAAATTCGCTGAAAGTTTAGTCACGTTTAAAAATAACGAGAAAACATCCATAAATAAAACTAGTACATCAAAGTTGATTGAATCCAGGTGAGACTTTTAAAAACCGAATCGAAATTAAGTTAGCCGTAATCAAAACAACTTAATTTATTTTGCACAACGTTTTAAAAAAGGACTGATTTACGGACAGGCAAAACGATACGTTATCACAGGATGTTTATAATGCTGCAACTGATTAGTCTGGTGTTAGTTTGTCTGTTTGGTTTATCTTCGAATTATTGGTAAATTGTGTTTAATGCGAAGAGAAGCTGAGTAATCGGAAATTAAATTTCCGGAAGAAAAGCAAACGTCCGTTCAAAATAGAAATTATGAAAGAGTTGGTGAACGTCACGAGATTATTATAAATGTGCACAATGGGTTGAAATTATAGTGAAAACGTCTCACTCAGTATATTATCAAAATAGCATAGAAGTTTATTCGAAAATATATCAATAATTTCCTAATGAAATATAATATCCTGAACCAACACACAACCAACACAATTTTTCAGTACAGGCGTGTGTTTAGAAACTGTTTTGAAATATCTCAATGAAATCAAAACTAATGCTGTAGGGTCTGATAGAATTTCCATAGAGTACCTCATTTACTAGATGGACATATATTTTTTTTAACATTTCCACTCTTATATTAACTCACTCTCTTGAAAAAAAAATGTCACAGTCAAATTTTGTAACCAATTTTTAGACCACTTCTAATCGTCCAATTGATTTGAAATCTGACTGAATTATGACCTGATTCAATTCATATTGATATCTGACTGAATTATGACCTGATTCAATTCATATTGATATCTGGGGGTTTACGAGGTCAGATATTTTGATTCTTTTGTTAAAATTAAAAAATTCAAGATGGCCGACGAGTTTTGTAATTATGATCCAGTTCTATTCAAAATTAGTTGGGAGTTTTCGGGGGCAAAAATATGATTCTTCTGACAAATTTGGAAAATTCAAGATGGCGAATTTAATATGGCGGACGAGTTTTTTAATCATGATCCGATTAGGGCTTGGAGATAATGATTCTTCTGTTGAAATTGACAAATTCAAATATATATAGACGACAAAAAAACGTGAAATTAAAAAAAAAATATTTCAAAAAACTTGACATAGTGCTTTCGGGTCGCACTCTGAACAGTAAGGTCCAAAGATAGACTGCAAATACCAACTTTTAACATTCAATTGAAGTGTTACAATTTTTTAACATAGTTTGATGTGATGAAATGGCAGTTGAAATTGATGCAAGATAAGATAAGACAACAAGACTAAAGAGTAGAAAATAAAAAATTATGATACATTTTTTAAACCACCCTTATATTCAAATGCACTGAAATTATTCATGATTATCCAAAAATGAAGGGTCAATGAGATGTGAAGTGGTAACTCTGATCTGTCTGTCTACCTAATAAGTAGGATTTTGAGCCAACATCAACCACAGAAAAACCATCAACTAGCTTCATGGGACCAAAGAACTCCTCAGCGTAGAAGCTGAAGCAAGCTTTCATATTCAGCCTTCAAACATAGCAACTGGCAGTTACAGAATCAAATATTCAAAGTAAAGTAACCATCATCACCGTACACATCTTCGCATCTGTATTATTTCTGAAAATAGCTGAACTTTGCGCGAATGCCACCGATCCTACTAAATATACCTAGCAATTATAAATAGAAACACACATGGACAAAATCACAATTAAACCAAAAACTCTCGAAGCATAGCGTGAACTGCGAAATAAAATAAAAAACAACGTAAATTGGATTGTTAATAACACAGCATGGGGTACGCTTCACTAAATGATACATGGTGAAGTGAAAATAGGTTATTACGATGATTTGCTAGATATAGAAATTTTTTAGAAATAGAAATATTTCTGCTGTAGAGAGTATGGAACACTGATTTCATGCCTTGAAAGTTTTAAATATTTTTTTCATTCGTTTAAAAAAAAACGAAGGCAACTTGTCTCGTAAAAATAATCGGTAAACAGGTTTGAACACGTACAGAAAATGACAGAAATAGTGGTCTGTAACTTCTAAATTTGAAAACAAATTTTTCTGAAAGTTGATACACTTATAAAGCCTGTTCCAAATTAAGTCGAATTGCCAACTCTTATTATTGACATTATTTTATGGCCATCTCGATTCTGATGAAAAAAAATTACAGTTACGTCCTCAAAATATTTCAAAAAATTATATTTTTCGAATCATGATCACATTCTCAACAAAAAAGCTCATTTACTTTCTTGCAAAATTTGAAAATAAGAAAGTTATTTAGAAAAAACAATTTTGTTTCGACAAGAGTTGACCCTTTGTTCACCAGATATGACAACTCCTCGATTTCTATTTTTGGGGAGTTATCTGAATCTGTAGTAGGGAAATCAAACATAGTGACGTGAATTTTTTGGAAAATTTCGTTATGAATAGTAGGTATTCATTAACGAATTGTACTGAAAGCAATGCTAAAAGTTGAAAGCAAAAGATGCTAAATATTATTGCATTTTCGGAATCCTGGCAAAATTCTGCAGAGTTTCTAACTGCATCAGTGAATTTTTAAAGCGCCTTGATTCATTCAGATCTAAGTTGATATGACAATAAATAATGATAATAATAAACGATATTCATTAACAATGAAAAGGCGAAGCGTCACTTCACAATGTTTTTCAGCATTAAAATTATTGAAAAAACACGAATTAAACCTTTTCAAAAATAGTTTTAATGACTTGGTGCAGTATAATATTCAATTTTTTTTTTAAATGACACCTCGCAATATTCCCATTAAGTCACTGTAACAACTATAATTGTTCGAACCTGTTCAGATTATTTTTTAGGATTATAACAAACATATTTCAAAATAATTATGAGTCGTAAAAAATGTGGCACTTTACGTATATATTGACTATGTCAAGTTTTATTCTGATATTTTAAAAAATAACGAGTAAAAGAGGAATGCTAGTGATATCATTGTCACCCGTTATGGTGAACGCGCATTCATATGGAAGTGAATCAGATATTCAATGTTCGGATAATAATATCTCTGAAATGAACCGAGAATCGGCATTTCCAGTCGCTCCTCACCTTCAATGGAAAATGTACCTCCTTTGACATCCAATTAAATTTGTTCATGTCGCATACGAGGTACGTTGATCCCAAAGGGCATTGAACCCATCATCTCAACCCCTGCGAATACATGTTATTAACGATGGCTCAATATTTTCTCTCATTTCTTGATTCTCACAATTTTGTTCAACAAGCTTTATTATCATTGCTTTTAGTTTCCAACTCAATATTTCACCCTGACATTTATAATGAGTTCTTTGAGCTTTGTTCACCGAACCAGCCCATTCTAACTTAATTTTAAATCAACTTCGTTTCTAATAATTGGTCCATTTTTCATAATTTGAGGGATTATCTATTTCGTGACGCTTGTTTCTAACGCACTTAGATTGATTGCTTTGTTGGAAACAAAAAATTATACATCGCTTTCTCCCAAACAAAGATGGTGTCAAATAGAAATTTGTGTATTTAGGGCGCAAAGTGAGAAATTGCCGCTCCACTAAGAGATAATCTTTGGAGAGCGGCAAGATACTTTGCGCTCGAAATTTACATATTTTTTTAATAAACGCAGCTCGTACGCACAAAAACGCCCGAGGAATCCTTTCAACATAGCACATAATATAATATTACCTATGAAAAAATTAACAGTCAATAGCTGTCCTCATTGTATAAGCCCTTTGATAATCATACATAGCGCGTAAAGCGACCGCATCGCTCGTTCTACCCTAGGGTCGCCGCTGATGAGCTAGGGCGGGCGTATACCATTGTAGACCTAGGACAGAGATTTCAACCTGCCGAGGGGTCTGTACGCAGGAGTGCCACGAGAGTTTTTTTTTCATCACTTCGACTTTAAAGTCGAAAGGACACGGCACTACATGTATACATGTATTCCTGGGCCTTGACAGATATTTTTGATTTTTTGATATATCATTGTAGAGGTCGAAAGAAATAACTTTTTTCATTACACTTTTTTTCTGGCACGACAGGGTGAGCAACAAAATGGGTTTGGCATGCAGCGGTTGACTCTCTTGCGAAAGAGGGGGCCGCAAACAAACTCCGTAAACCTGAACTGCAAGAAGACTATATATATATCAGACCTCTGGATTTAACTTACCAGGATTAGTCCATTCCAAGGCATTCATAATTCCTTCGAAAAATGACACCAAACTATTACAGTAGGAATGACCTACGTTGTCTAACAGATCTTCTTACTGGCCACTGTCAGCTGAATCGCTACGACAGTTGAAAAATCTAACCTGATCTAAAACCCTCTACTGACAAAATCTTATTGGAAATATCGAACAAACCCACGTTGATAATGATTGCCTACCATAAATGCAATATAAAATTGAGACTTTATTTTGAAGTATTATGAGGAATGTTTCGTGAGTTTTGTTCTGAAATATTGTAATTAGTCTCTACCCAATCAATGATTCCTAATGCAATGGCAGAATAAATTGTGGTTTTTTAAACATAATCTGTTTAGAAATGACATGGCAAAGCCTCAGTGGGCCACATAAGTAGAAAATGAGGTTACCAACAGATATTCATGGATGCGAAAAAAAAGATTCAGGAAATTATCATTTCTATAAGTTCGTTTCTTGATAAAATTTGTCGAATTTGCTATCAAACAAAAAACATACAAGTATGGATATACCGAATTGATTCTTCCAAAATATTGCCTGAAAATAATGTAATTTTAATAAGAGAAGGGGAGAACGAAAACATATCAAGCAGTAGACATTTTCGAGAACCGTATACGGTTCTCGAAATAATATGCATATGAAACGAATATGTTTCGTCACAAACTCAATTTCCATAACATGAATAAAAATTGAGAATATAAAACGAGAAGGATCGGTGAAATGTGCGATGAAACAAACTCTGCATCAATGAAGAAATATAGGGCTGCACTGGCAGTAATCACAGTAAATACGACAGAAATTGGAAAATAAACAGGTTAAAGCCCAGCAGAGATGGGGATAATTTTAATATTCAAAGGTCTAAGTTCAGATCGAGGTTATGGCGTCTGAAGCGAATGGTTTTTTGTACCCACGCTTGAAAGGGCGGATGCTGAGAGCAGCTGATAAAATGAAATATTGTAAATAAGTATAGGGTGCCATGTCAAAACATGTTAGGACAGTTGGAATTAAGAATTTCTTGATCTTCACTGATGACATTTCATGAAACAATGGAGATAAATTATTATTTGCTGAGGCTGTTGAGTATTTTCTGTAACAAGATTAGAATAAAAATTCACTGTGATGACAGTTGAGGCTAACGTTATTATTGCTACAACAGTGTTAGATAATGTATTCCACAACAAGTGTTGGAATTAAATACATACAAAATGCATAAGACAGCAAGTGGTTTGGAGTCTTTCGTTAATATTTTGTTATCACATTTGATTCTAGAATTAGCAGATTCTGCGATGATCGTGGAGAAATAAAAAAATTATATAAGGGGACAATATAGGCTCAAAATTCCATCGGATTCGCAATCAGGACACCAATTTCACTACCAATACAGATTTTGGTTGAAAAATGTTCAGTTCTAAAAACCCAGTTTGTCTCACTTTTCATGGAAACACCCCCGCATCTTCCGAAACTATTGGAGTGGAACTCTGTGAATTTTGGGATTGGTAGATATACAGGCGATGAGTCTAAATTTTGGCTGAAGTTGATCTGACGATTGATTTCGTGATGAGTATCACATGATCTATCAACGATAAAAAATTCAGCGTGCATATACTATGACGTATTCCAAAGTGACAGTACATCCCGAGCTAATACTATTAACATATCATTCAAATATATTCAGATTTCATTCCACCTTTCACGAGAGAGGAAGATGGGATCTAAGGTGGAATTTGATACATAATAGTTGAAAGATCCGTGAAATAACATTGATGTTTAATAATCGTAACTTTTCAGAAGGAAGACATGGTAAAAATTATGATAAGGTGTATTATTAACGCTTTTTCGAAGATGATTGGATGAAGATTACTAAAATATGTTATGCAAAAGTCAATGATTGATGTGAAACACCTGCCTGAAAGGTAAACTCAAAGACGTCAAAGACATAAAGATATTTTCATGTCTACGTATGTAAAAAACAATCACTACTGTTTTTCATTGTTTTTATTGTTTAGTTTTGTCGAAGAAGATTAAAAATATACAAAACCAAGTAGATTTTACGAGTGCAATTATTGTTTTCTAATTGGTTAATTAAATATCATTCGTAGATTTGGGATAGTCGAATATACAAATAAATGAATGGTCAAGTCAAAGAATGACATTCAAGCAACGAACAATATCCTAAATATTTTATACTCCAAGACTTATCACACTATAAACATATCACTTACATTTTATCAGGACTATACCATCTCTTGCTGTCTCCATGTTAGGCATTTTTTAGCAGTCTAAAATCACTTTCCTCGAAAAATTCCCATTTCGTACGAGTAACAATAACAAATCCACCCACATATATTCTGGCTCAGCTTCGAGCACAAAGATACACTCATATTCATTTAAAAACCATGTGGAAAACTAGGCACCGTTTCCATATCACAGTCAACTATAAAAATTAAACGAGTTTTCAGAATTTGAAATTCAATTCCCCACTCGATTCATAAATGAAAACTGTCACTCAGCTGTGGTTTTCACGAAGCGACGTTTCGAATCATCCTGAAGACAATCCTGTTTTCCAGAGAGACCACGACACGTGTCACGTGGGTCAATTGTTTTGATACAGCAGGAATCTGTCACTTGTAGCGAACTCAAAACCCGTTATTCCAACCTCACTTTTTCGCAAACCTGCGCTATTTTAGAAAACCGCACTCGAAAAAAACATGCAAGTGGTAGAAAACTAGAACGTAACTCCGTGACAAAAGGGCAATATGGCCACGCGCACCCGGAGAGTGTTAGACCGACTGTGGATTGGAATCACGGTCGAGTTTTGTTCTCTCTACGGTACGCTAGGTAGAATATCCGCCAGTTTTGTGTTTGTAACGTTGTGCCGGGTCCTTCGTGTGTATGTTGTTCGGGTTGTTGGCTGTTGCTAGCCCTTGGTACGGTGAATGTTCATGGGTTGGTGCACCATGAAGCGGTCGACGATACGGTGGGTATGGTTCGGTTCAGAGAAGGTGGGATGTGGAGCGAAATTCGTGGTTGTAAAAAGTGTGTTTACACTTCTCGAATTACTTTCGTCTCGATTATGTATAGGGTGTCTCGCCTGAACGACTACATACTCGATGGAAATTTTCCAATGGAAATGAGGGGGTGTGACACATTTACTACAACATGAAATTTGCATGGAATTAGCATAATGAAAAAGTGTATAAGTTTTATTCAGAGTATTTCCATCGTATGTTAAAAATCCCATATGAATCGGGACATTTTCGATTAATTACATCGAAAATTTCCCGGTGGGACAATTTCAAGCTGAAAATTACACGGTAGGTATCGAAAATTACCCGCTAAGAAAACAAAAAAAAACGGAAAAAACCAAGGGAAAAAAACGAAAATAAAATAAAAAAAACAGGAAAAAAACCCTATGAACATTAATAAAATTTCCAAGCACTCAAATGTCTACGTAAGGTTGGTTCGTTCTGGTTAGATCAGATTGAATAATTACACCTCACAAAAAGTATGTATTGAATTTCCACGCACTCAAATGTCTGCGTAAGGTTAGTTCGTTTTGGTTAGATCAGACTAAATAATTACACCTCACAAAAATAATTAAATTTCCACGCACTCAAATGTTTACGTAAGGTTAGTTCGTTTTGATTGGATCAGACTAAAAAAACTATTTCAAATAAAAATGTGTAACTTGTGTTAAAAATAATAAAAATAAAAAAAATTGAATATTCTACAACCCTAGGTATTTTCCGAACTTGAACCGCTGAGATAAATTATTCGACATACATTTTTCGTCATCCATTATTCAATGTTCCTACTTTTTTCCTGTCTCTTAATATTTCCATAAAATTTCATGGACTCAACTAGTGTCTACCGTTTACAGCAGGTTCACAGTCAATCTGGCCATAATGGAATTTCCTGCCGACACGACATGAACCGACAAAACTTCCCAATCATAATTCCCCAAATCTCATAAAAAGCGAAAAGTAACAACACGCAACTGACAAGACTTTATCTCATCATAAGGCATGGAGCGAAGCGTTATCATCACGAATTTAAGATATCCCCAAGACACGATCTCCTCCCCGCTCCCCCTTCTCCCACGTGGCTCGAAACTTTGTTCGAGAGAAGGTTTACTGAACCGCATCTCTATGCCGGCCTCTGAAGCAGTTCAAGGTCGCTGAAAATCTTTCCACTTTTGATCCTATGTTTGTCGGGTCATTTTTCGTAACTGCGCTACACACGGTTTCGCTTTTCATCTACACATCACGTGTACCGGGTGATGTACAAAGTTGTAATGACTGACGTGAAGTGAGGACAAATATGTTAATGCGCTGCTTGATGGAGGGATGCTGCACCCACACATATCGCACAACTCGTTCACTTATAAAGCATATAGCCAGCTACTGAATGTGAAATAAATGATTCCATTATTTGTTCCTGGGAGATCACCGGAAAATAAACTCTAGAGAAAAACAAATCACTTCAATACCTCTTTCATTTTTATATTGAGTACCACAAGGATCAATATTGGGAACCACTTCGTTTCCTATTGACATCAATGATCTACTAGAACAGACGAGGCATGCTACTGATTATAGCTTATGGTTTTTTTTCGAGTCCAATAACATCGATGAGAGAGTGGTTAAAACAAATGGTCTATTTCCCAACAATGATAGTAGATAGATAGATGGATAAATAGAATATATTTTTGTGGGTAAACGGAACCATAAGCATGTAGGCCTCTCTTTCGGGCCTATAATGCACCCACCGCTGCTGGGAACTGGTTCAAATTTGAAGTAATCATATTTCGCAGCAAAAAAAACAGCCTTCTAACCGATACTCTTCTCAGACTCGCTCAGAACGATGCTCCCGAGGTGCGCTTCCCGTATTACTGCCACTGCTGGGCATTCCGCCAGGATGTGGGTGGCTGACTCCTCATCCTCCGAGCACCTACTGCATTCAGTATCATCCATGATACCTATAATGTTGAGGTGCTTGTTAAGATGGCAGTGACCCGTCAGGAGCCCTACCACTATTCCTTTCCGCAAATTGAGAGCAGAATCTTGGTCCTCCTAGCAGAAGGGCCTATACGATGTGGAATTTCGATTGCACCATGCCTGGGGCCTCTTTCCATACATCCTGGAATCTGACTTCCAGGATTTCCTTCATGGTTGAGACGCTTCATGATCTAGAAACTCCTAGGTTCTGGTCCAATCGTTGAGCTTTTCGCTCCTTGTCTGGCCAGATAATGGGCCTTTTCGTTTCCGGGCACTCCGGCATGACCGGGAAGCATATAAGCAAAACGTACCACGTTTCAGTCAACGGAAGATATTCTAGCTCTCTGATTGGTTGTGACCAAACAGAGAGCCAGAAAATCTGCCGCTGACTGAAACGTGGTACGTTCTGCTTATATGCGACCGGGGACTCAAAATAGCTTCACCTTATTGGCTGTAGGTAGCCTCTGCTGACGTTTTCTCTTAAAAATCTGTAATAATTGCTTTTAGAACTGGTCATTCTCAGATTGAAACCCCAAATGCTTTTGCTCTGAACGACACCGAGATCGTATGTTCTAATTTTACAAAGCTTTTAGGTATCAACTTTCACTGTAATTTAGAATTGAGCAGCATATTGACAACTCGTGTTCAAAACTTGTTGAAACTGGCCAAGCACCAAACAATAATCTCAAGAAGTAAGAATGTTGTTGGAAATTTATATTTTGGCTGTTTCCATTCAAATGGACATAGAACTGGATACATGTATTCCTGTGGCTGGGGCTAAAAAGATTTTTTAAATTTTTGTATATATTATTGTAGAGGTCCAAAGAAAGAACTTTCCTCATTACACTTTTTTCTTGCCCTACAGGGTGAGCTACAAAAATGGGTTGAAAGTCTAACGTCAATTATGGAAAATACTGTCCGCCAGTGGATTTTTTCTAACACCTGTTAGTTGTTCTCAAGTGATCGTGAATGGGTTATGCATGGACTGGATTTCCGAAAGAATGACAGAATGACAAAAAATTGAATATGAAAGTTTCAACAGCTCCCTAGTTACTACCAAGATTCTGATATTTTTTACGCTTCAACTTTACGGCGAAAATGGCCGCAGATTCAGCTGACTTTGAGCTTCAAGATGATAAGTGGTAAGCTGTTACTGTGTCAACTTGACTAAAGTTTAGACAATACGTTTACCCAGATGGTATGAACCATATGAACTTTTACCAATATAAGGACTGGTATTGGTAGGTTCCAAAATTTTAGGGATGCCTATTGATACCATAGTCCGTTTCAAGATGTCATTCACCTGATAATGTCGAGAGTACTTCTATTTTGGGTTTTGATCGTTGTAATACGTCCATGATCATCGAAAAATTCAATTCAGTTCTGCCGATGGTTTCGGAACATTACAGAATTTTTCCTTTCCGTAGAAACGAGGAGAAAAATAATCTGTAATTATTAGTTTTAATCTATGTTCGAGAGCGCGTAGCATCGGCCAGCTGAATGAAAATGCCGACAATTGCATGCATCAAACCGGTTAAAAACACAATCAAAGTTAAAATCAAACGTGTTTGGCGACAGAACAGCACGACCTCGTCCCGAGAACAAAGCTCTCCAGATCCACGCGAATTTCGTTCTAGCGACCGACATACCGAATCGAAATGAAATACCCTTGTAACAGCCATCGAATGACCGTAGGTGTGTTTTCAATCCAACAGGTGTTGCAATCGAATGCGCTTAGTCCCACGCTCGAGCCATTTGTTCATAAACGTGAATGCATTCAAACAATCACGAACTCCTAGATCCTTTCTGCACAACTATAGATGATAAATTCGCTGTCGTTTTATTATGTAGTTCTAGGTGGTATTTGGGTCGGAGGTGTTTTCTCTACCAGGAGGCCAAGCGATAATGCAACAACATCCGCCAATTATGGACAAACATTTCTTGGAATTAATGAGATAATGAGCAGTCAGTTATGAGATCGGATCTAGAAGTGACCGGAAAGGATGCCCTAAAGGACCGTCCGAGTTAGTTTGAACGAGTATATCTGTCTGTAAATTCATCATTGAAATAAAAATTGAAGTAGGTAAAGTTTCTATTGTGGAATGAAATAAAATTTCACTATTCGAGAAAGGACCTCGCATGAAAACAAGGGATCTTGGCTCTCGGTTGAACTGGTTGAAATATCATTCTGAGAGATATAGAGGATTTAGTCGTTAGAAAAATGTTCAACTGATTTTATATGTGTCGTTTCTGAGATATAAGAGCTGAGGGAATCGAGGAGACGGCAATTTGTCTTCAGGATGCCGTAATCTCCTCAATCCTAAAAAATTGTCGTCTAACCGAAAGAAGTTAGAAGAGCATGGTCCAATTTTGGTCCGAAGAGCTGGAGACCCTGGGAATAAGGATTATATTTCTCTTCAATAAGGCCTATTTATATAAAATAAAAAAAAAATTATATTATATCAAAACTAAAGAACACGCTTCACTTCCAACATGGACTAAAAAGTAAAAAATTATTGCCAATGTAATTACTCAAATGTATAAAAAGCCTGGGTGCTTTCGATCTATATTCTCATATATATTTTAAAAATTTAACAATACTACGCGTTCAAGAGCTCAAGAGATTGTCAAGCAGCCCACGCTTTTTCTATTCGAGTGATAACATTGTCAATTATTTTTTACTTTTTAGTCCATTTTGGAAGTGAAGCGCGTTCTTTAGTTTTTTTAAAATATAATTTTTTTTTTTTTAGACAAAATACCTGGGATTGAACCTAGACTCGAAGCTCACCTGAAACAAACATCTGGAGAAAGTGCCAACAAGGGCAAGGATATCACTGATGGTGGCCAGAGGCTCCTTTGGCAAAAATAGGGGACTTGGGCCCAAACAATCCCTTCGGCTATACAAAGCGATAGTGAGGCACTCGATAACGTAATATGGAGCCCTGCTGTGGTGGTCAAAGGTTGAACAAGTAACAACCAGAGGGAGGCAGGCTAGTTTACAAAGATTGACGGGGTCACTGGTGCTATGTCCAGCATATCTAGATTGGCCTGCCTCCTCTGCATTTGCATATTGCAGCGAAGCCGAGGATAGACTAAAGCGCTTCAACCAATAGAGAGCAATAATTACCTTGACAAATCCCATATAACGGAGTTCATAAGAGTCGATACATCTGAGTTGCCGTCGGACAAAATTACTCCAACTTACGCCTTTGATGAAACATACACTACCATAATACAAGATGGGGAAGTCACATCAGAGGCCATTCCAGTACTGTGAAAAAGGCAAATCTGGTACACACATCTCTAAGACAAGCAATGGGGTATGGGAGAGACAAAGGCAAGACATTAATCTAAACCTCGGTACTAAAGTCTGTTTGTTCCAAGCCAAAGTAATGGCAATTTCCGTTCGCACGAGAGATATTCTGGGAGTACCAGAAACACCAACCTATATTCATTCTCTCAGAGAGTCAGACGGCAATTAAAGGCCCTGCGATCATGCAGGTTTTCTTCCAATCTTAGTTCCAGGGAAATGAGAGTTCTAACGAGAGCGATGACAGCATTAACTCTTATCAGACCGGAACCAGCCTGCGGAATCGCGTTTGGGTACATCATACAGGACACGAAGAAATGGATTAAGAGCCATCATCAATCTTCCTGGGAGAGGGCCTCTGGCAATACTTACGGAAAGGATGATGATGGGGCCAAACGACCGGAACATAAGTTCTAGAACTGAAGCAGAACACTATTAGGAACACCTGCCTATCCTGGGGATACACCAAGAGGTTCTGTGATGAGGAGGAAGAAACAGCCTCCCACATTGAATGAATTCGAAGCCCTGGCTCGCATAAGGAGGGATATCTTCGGACACTGCAGTGCAGAAGATATTATCATCTCACAGGAAAACCTCATGAGACATCTCCAGGAGTACTTACCAGATAGACCTGTCAGCAGGAAGCAGAAAGGTTCTACACAAAAGTACATGTTACTGTTGGTGGCAGTATCTAATTACTTGATTATTGAGAAAAAAAATCAACTGGTAAAGTTGCAGGTATGTCTTATTTTTATTTGAATGTCATAGCAAGGCCCTTCTGCGCACTTGGTGAGTTTAAAATTGTTCATTATTTTAATATAAAAACACTGTTATTATCAAAAAACGGAGATTATTAGTGGTTAATTTTGCGCCCTTGGTGAGGAGGCACATTTCGTCACCGCCAATTAAAACTGACAAATGAAAACCCCGCACTTCCATAATCGTAGCAACAAACGAACTCAAACATCGCTGAAGAATTTTGCATTGCGTGCGAGTACAAAAATTAATATGCACCCCCAAATTATACGACCTTCACATTCAAAAATGTCACAACTTTCATTATTATTCAGGATCCCAACTCTTAATACATTGATCTATATAGTCTGGGGTGACACGACAGCTTGTCATCGACTACCACTTGAATTGTTTTCATAAAAATTAATATCAGGAATATTTTCAATCCGTATGGTTCCCACTTGCTCGAAATTCTCACTCACCCCACCTGACTTTACGTATATCATCAGTGAAATATTGACCAAAAAAATTCTCAACAGTAGACTGTTTAGTTTGCGAGACAATATTAACATCTCGGGAAAAATAAAAATTAAGACCGCAAAAACTCACAACAACTTGGAATATCCGAGGAGAAAAAAAATTCCATTGTTCTTCCCCCTCCATGCATAAAAAAGAAACAAGGGCAAAGACGTCGTAATTGCGTCTCGAATATCTTTCCCGAGATTCTCAATGAGTTTTATCTCAAAATATATGCGGTTCTGTGCCCGACTTTTATAAAGAAGTCGAGGAGTGGAAATTAGCTTAACCCCAGAACGGAACGAGGTGGAATCTGTAAATCATTTTATGGAGATTCCACCCCCAAGTCTAACAGTGCAAACGTAAATAGCCCGCCTTTATAGGTAGCAAGATGTGGGTTAAAGACTGCAAACTGATGAGCGTATGAAGCTGTCAATGGATGATGAGCGATAATATAATATGTATTTGTATTCTGTTTGAACCCAACTGTGAATGGTAATAAGTGTCAGTATTGGTTGCATGACAATCCAGATGTCTTTCACGAAATCCATAATAAAACTACCCGAAAACTAAATTTCTTCAGGACCGGTATTTTTGGAGACGGTTTGATTGGACCAATTTTTCTCGAAGGTAATTTGGCAGGAGAAACTCATTTGGAATTACTAGATGGGTTCGTTTATCTACAATTAGTAGTCATCATTGAGAATGACGATCGTTACCAAACAGATCACTGGATTTTTCAACAAGATAGATAGGTATAGGATGTTTCTGGGAAATTTGATTGAAAGAAGAGGTTCTATCTAGTAGACAACCAAATCTCCAGATTTAACACCACTCGTTTTTTTTTATGTTGGGTCACAAGATCCACGCAACGGAACCTGAATCTCTGCAAGATCTGCCACATAGAACTGTTGAAGAATGCCGTGGGATGACGCCAGAAATGCTACAAAATGTGAGGTATCATTTTGAACAGAACTTATATTGTATGTCAACCGAAGGAAGACAGTTCGAACATTTGATTAATTGACAATGATAATTATAACTAAGTTGCATTATCAGATTTTGTTTTTAATAAGCAAAGAGTGATTTTCCAACTTCAACATTGAATATTTCGAACACGACTCGGCAGGATTAAATTTTCTTTGTTGCTTGATATTCAGGTATTCAGGAGACAAATATCTTCCAAAGGAGGTGTTAGTTGCCATATCTTATTCAAAATTTCAGAGGTGACAGTGGCCCACTCTGTATATATTAGAGCTTAGTGCGAGGATTATCGTTCTTTATAATTAAATGCGATATTTCTGTTATATGTGAGTTATAATATACAGGATGTTCCAGAATCCAATACTAATAAGGCAGTGTTAGGAATAAAGCCCGGCGGTTAATCAGGCCCACCTCTCTTTTCCTAGGAGACTGGTAACTTTTTCATTTTCCTGGAAATTGCACCTTTAGAAAAAGTGCTCGCCCGGTAATAAGGCCGAACCAAAGTTCGCGTAATAAGGCCCATGGCTCGGATTTTGACCACAGGGATAAGCCCTTTAAATAATTGTATTGAACTTGAAACACCCTGTATATTATAGTACCACTCATCGTCCGTTGCCGGCTTTATTTGCAAGGGATATTTTGCAAGAACCATAACCATTTTTATCGTTCCAACACAGTTTTGCACGCAAATTGCCATAATATTTCAGAGTGTTGACATGACATGAAAGTTGTTGAAATAATATTCGAGGGCCGGTGTTCTGAATTTGCACGACCATTTCGAACTTTACCACGATTAATTCTCGCTGTAGACAAATCATGAAGGCCATAAAGTATCAAAATGGCGTATATTTATCTTTGCTACACGCAATATTTGCTCTACTCACGCATCTCAAGTAACATAATACTGAATAAATTACTGTTATGATTGTGTAACACGTATTTCACTTGGAGCTTGCCTTTTGGATTTAGCAAGATCAAGTAGTTGTAAGATAATCTTGTCTTTTTGGGTTGACATTTAGAAATACATTTCCTGAATATTCTGATTGAATGAATATAATTTCAAGAAAAAAACATAAAAAAAATGTTTCCAGAGACATATTCACGATAACATCTTACGAGTTCTGTCGAAGGTTAATATACTCAAAAAAAATCGATTGACTCATTTAGTGGATGAGCGCTAATTTCGGAACTGGTGGTAATCCAAAATAAGTCAACTTTTATAGTTCAAGAATGGACGCATTGTCCTTATTATTACTCATTGCCCATTACCCATTAGGTACCTTCGTCTGAATTATCCTGAATTAATTACAAAAATGTGTGAACGTTCTTGGATTCCGGAAAAAATTTCAGTGTGTTCTGAAGTTGTAGCATTCGTTGAAAGAACAAGTTTTTGAAGAGATAGACTGGCAAGTCGTCAGGAAGCCGAAAAAAGGGTGGCATCTTTGTTCTGGTTGGCTTCCGGATTTTGACGTGGTCTTCTTTGGTTAAAATCTCCAGACGTTTCAACTGTGGCAGTCATGGTTCAGTGGCGTAGTCGAAGTATTCTTCTTGTCGTATTAACTGAAACTGAAGCTCTCGATCCTGGCACGTCATTTATAATGCTGTTTTGGCGAGCACTTTCTACGATGGAGGCTTCGTCCGAACTTTCTGCTCGATTTCGGTGCCAGATCTTTGGTTGATAGGTTCTCTTTTCCTTTCTATAGAAGTTGTCTGGGTGCTTGTGTCTATGGCTTCTGAATACATTCTGGTTGAATAATGATTCAACGTGCATCTATTGTTTCGAAACATAAACATAAAACAACAAATATCGAAAACAGGAGTTTAGAAACCTATAAAAAACCCATAAATCTCCTAGAACCTGGTCGAACGTCCAATTGTTCATTGTTACTTTAACTACCAATCGATATTAACGTGACCAGCTTAACCATTAAGAATTACGTAACGCGCGACAATGCCGTAATGCTCGTTGTAATTCGAATCCTCGCAGTACTCTACAAAGCATTAAACAGTCACTTCGGAAGGCGAAACTACAGGACAGGAAAAGGTGTGTATCTCGGCGAGTGTTTGAAATAGCTGAACAGGGGCAGAAAGGAGGATGTAGGCCATCATTTTCGGTGAGGTACGAGCTACCATCCAGTTGTTCTTTCTCGACTGTCACAGACAGAGGCGTCATTATAGAGCTTTATTTGATAGAGGGTTCCATATTCATTTTCTTTAATATATTAATAAACGTCCGATTACAAAAATATTGAAAAATCATAGAAATATCATAGTAGGTACCGAAACCAAAATTGAAAGTGTTATGTAGAATGTATGACCAATCAATAAAAAAAAATATTGTAAAATTTGTTTTTACGAATCTCCCAGGTTTTCAGGAAAAACCCCGCAAACGCAGAGCTTGTGCAAGCAAGGAAGACCTGGGACACATAAAAAAGTTCCAGACAGGAGCTGTGGGATGGAATGTAGATCACTTGCGATGAAACTGTCATCGTTTTCGACTATGTCCTGTTTTCCTGATATTCTGAATCCGTCTTTTTCGTATCTAAATCATCAATATTTCTTAATGTGATACCCAGTCGAAAAATTCTTTCATAGTTCGGAGAGTAGCAAAGTATGGAAAAAGTGAGTGTATGTCCTAATTTCAAGGGGCATGAAGATTAAGTTGGATTATCGGGAAAAAAAGTGGTTTGTTGGATCCGTACCCGGTCGCCCCTCTCCGAATCCATGTTTACAGGGAGTCCCAGAATAAAGGGGCAAACTCTGATGGTAGAATCATCTTCATTTTAAGGCTATAAGTTCCAATAAACATATTCCCTAAGATGAATAATAATCGAGTTACAGGGTGTTGAAAGTGACAAAAAAATATATGTTTTCCAGAATAATTCCATAACGGCTCAACTTTTCTAAATGAAATTTGGTAAATCAATTGACAGCATTTCCTATTCGCCCCTTCCCAACTTTCACGCTGTTGGATTAATATCAATTTTGTCGTCTTTTTCTTAATCTTCAATATTTCCTGTACAAAAAAGGGATAGGTTTCGTTATCAATCAACGGTTTTCAAAATATTTGAAGTTGAATTGTGTATGTGATATGGATACTCATTATTCAACTTCTATATCTGAGCAATTACAATGGTACCGGACAGTATTGTAGTATTAATAAGTAATGTGTTATGCCACAAATATTCCGAACAGTGAGACTAAATAATATTGAAACTAATATATAATTTTTGAAAATTCATCTACTCTACGCCAATGCTTAAACAGCCGCAACCACTTAACAGCAGCTACCTTTTGAAAATAAGCATATGTCATACCAATCCAAACCTACGGAACGGAAATTTTGACCTTGCACCAGACTAATTTATCGATTTATATCACACAACCCACACCACATGCAAAATTGAAAACAGTAATAGTTGTTTACAGAGAGCACATTTCTGAAATACTTTGGAAACGATGACCATGTTTCAATGAATTTTACTAACCTTTAGCAATATTTCATCTCCGAGTGTAATTAGTGGAAATTAATGCTTTGCGCATTTGGAATATCTAGAAAGTACTCAATTGAATTATTTCTGATATGCAAAGAAATTTCTGAAAATTTAACTTGTCATAATATGCTCTTTTTATTTCATTATAAAATATTTCGTACTGCATTTTTATTGACCCACAAATGTCAATAATAGTAAAAATTTCTTCTACACCAAGAAAAAACTTTAATAACCATTATTAAAACTTTAGTATTGGCAATCAAAAAAAGCACCTGTATTTGGGACAGGGTCTCACTTTAATTGCCATCTTGGAAAAAAGACCAAGTCAGTGTTTAATCGCTCTTGAGAAATATCTCCGCACAGACTTAAGATGTGCGGCGCATTGATGAAATTTATCTTTCGTGATGATGCGCTGGTGATGCATCTTAATGAGAAATATCTAATTTCAAGTATAAAATACTGATATTACAACTACAATTGTGAACATACTAAATTGATAACTGTTATACCTACTACAAGAAATATTGTATGTGCATAAATGATAATAGGTAACCCTAAAGTTCGAAACTAACGAAAAATATTGAAAATACCCAATAGTAATTTCGGGAATTTCATCACATAACACCAGTAATTTCTTCGAGTAAAGATGCGTGCTTCTGTGTACCTGTTAACTCATATGAAATAGTTTTGAACTATGATTTCACATTTTGAAACCTGTAACTTATAATCCACCCTGTAAAATTGGGCATCATTCTGTAATTATACACAATTATGCATCATTACAGTATAGCTATAGATAAGTCACTAATGTATTACTTCGCACTAGTTTAAATATTGCACAATTTGCCCTTCCCCCATAGTTTGTTTAAGAGCCACCTAATTAGCCACAGCTGAATCAAGAGTGAGTGATTCATTACGCCTTTTGAAGAGCCACCAAAATAAACAAACACCAGGATTTTTTAATCATCCGTTGAACTAATGTAAGGCGAAACATATTTATATTACCTCAAGTATCGCATGAGAAGAGTAACGCACTCTGATAAATTTATTCTCATTTCACTCTGCTCCATGAAACACAAACACGAGTTGCCAAAGAAAACTTCCAGAAGCAGTGGTGTATCATGAGAAACACCACCTAGAAAGCCAAGTTGATAAACAATTGTTAATTTTACGCAGATTTCGTCTATCTCTAACCGTTCTCGAGTTGGTAAGCTCTGAATTAGTTTTCAAATGGTTTTTTGGCGCGAAAAATATTTCTGATGAGTTTTCGACATTTTCGTTCAAAGATTCGGAATCAGCACGTCGAAATACGTTCGGGGATAAAAATTTGAAATTTGAAAAATAAAAATTTAAAAAGTTCAAAAAATTATTTATCATGATATACTTGCCTTTTTTGTTCGTCGATTTTTTTCGTTCAAATTTCCAATAACTAATTCAGAAATTCTGAATCGATTGGCGTTAGCAGAATTCGTCTATCCTTAAACGTTCTCGAGTTGGTGAGCTCTGAATCAGTTTTCAAATCGTTTTTTTGGCACCAAAAATATTTCTGATGAGTTTTAGATATTTTCGTTCGAAGATTCGGAATCAGCACGTCAAAATACGTTCGGGGACAAAATTTTAAATTCGAAAAGTGAAAAATAAAGAAGTTCAAAAAATTATCTATCATGACTTACTCGACTTTTTTGTTCGTAGATTTTTTCCTTTCAAATTCTCAGTATATACTAATTCGGCCATTCTGAATCGATTGAAGTTCGCAGAATTCGTCTATCTCTAACCGTTCTCAAGTTGGTCAGCTCTGAATCAGTTTTCAAATGTTTTTTTGCGCAAAAATAATTTCTGGCGAGTTTTCGACATTTCGAATAATGAATTTATTTAAAATTAACAATAAATTAATGAAAATGTTATGATGTACACCTAATGAAAGGGTAGTTTCCCCCTCGATATTTAATATACAATTATAATAAGTTTATATGTATGCCATAACAATATAATAGATAATAGAAGGAACAATTTTTTTGAGTTTATATTTCAAAAATGATATAAATTGGATTTTTATATGAAAATCTGATAGAAATACTTCAATGATTCATTCCTATCTGAGTGATGAATTACTAAAGCAATTTTTTTCGCGAATTTTTTCAAAGTTTCGCACATTCACAATTGATAACCACTCTACCACTGCCTTCAGGATGTCGAATGTTTTTCAGTATTTCTATCTTCTGATTGAGATTCACTGCTTATATCAAAATTGGCACAGGTTCAAGTAAATGGTATTCACAATCTGCCATAACAATCAGCAAACTCCATATTTTAATTCAGAAATTTTCATTAATTTCCAAGTAAATAGGAATTTGAAATGATAACGCGAAACTGGAAATGCAAAGGTTAAATAAGGGGATAATAATATGTGTTCGTGTTTCGTATAATGATAGCCTTAATAATGCAAATGAAAATTAAACTCAACAAAGAATAGGTTCCATGGATAAGGTAGATAATGTTTGTATACAAGACCAATAAAGTCTGAAAAACTTCAATATGGTATGATTAAATCATTCAAAAGTGGAATCACTAATCCTTCTCTTCGTTCCTTTGGCCTTAGCTGTCGGATGAGGACTATTCGCCAATCGTAACTTACTTGACTACCATTTTTTTTTTTTGTATTTCTTCCATACAAAAGTAAACCTATTAAAAAATTTATTATTTTCATATTCCAAGAAAATTCCCACTGTGCAATAGCTTAAACAATTCCTCACTCAAAAATGAGGATTTATCCTCACATTTGGCAACGCTGGAATCGACAAACAAAGCGCTGAAACCGCCTGCTTGCCGCTCGTTCTCTCTCGGTTCCTAGCGACGAAGCGTTTAACGATCCGACTGCAAACGACAATAACGGTATTCCAGTTGCAAGTGTGCCGTAGCGCGAAAGAGACGGTCGGCGCGACGTTCGGTTGTTAAGAATTCAAAAAAGTTCCAACTACTGTGCGAATTTTGCACAATGGATATAATCGACGCAGAAAACTTGATAGAAGCAGTACGTTCCCATCCAGCAATATGGAATATGTCCATGAGTGATTATGCGGACCGCTTGAAGAAGAAAGCGGCTTGGGATGAAGTAACAGAACTCTTTGCCGGCAACGATGCTTCTGAGGAAAAGAAGAAACTCTTGGGTATGTTTAGAAAAGATAATGAGCGATATGAATATCCCATTGTTGGTGAAATGTCTAGAAATAATTGATGTGCGTGAGTCTTATTCAAATACTAAGTAGCTATGCCCGCGGCATTACCAGCATGGAATTCAGTAGGTATGTGACTACGCGGCCATTGGCGCAGCCAGGGGGGGGGGCTTTGAGGCTGCAGCCCCCCCCCCCTCCAAGCTACTAAATTACTACTGTTATTCTTAACATTCGGATAACGAAAAAAAAAAGCTCTGGTAGCCCCCCTCCAGACTGAAATCCTGGCTGCGCCACTGATCGCGGCAATTCCTACGAGTAAAAAAAACTTTACTAACGAGTTTTATACAGTATTTTTTTCTACAACAGTCAAAGGAGACAACCAATTCAGATTTTAGTTGCAAATATGAAATGATTTTGTCATATTTGTTAATGTCGATTTAATTAAAATTGACTTATACACTTTTGGTGTAGTAATGAATATAAGTAATGCAGTTTAGTCGGTTCGAGCCCGATGTAGGTACAAGAATTTTTTTTCTCAAATACTTTATATCGGATCGATCAGCGACCGCATCCCTTGTTGAAAAGCAAGTGTATTGTGAGTTGTCTAGATGCCAATCTCGTCTAGTGCCAACCGGCCACCCGGAAGTTTTCTGGGTTTTCCTAAAGTTGAAAAATGAATACGCCACCAAAAATCAGTAAGTCGCCCCGGAGCGCCACGGCGAATAATAATAATAGCCGTCCTCTACCTGCACAGGCTATGCCTTTGGGTACACTCTATGAGCGTTTGTAAGGGATTATTATTATTATTATAAGTTCTCCCCGAGGTTCTCCCTTTCTTATAATAAAATTTGTTTTGATGTCCTGGTAATTTTTTTTTTCAATATATAGAGCATCGATAGTTCTAGCTGAGAGCCATAAATTCGAAATAAAAATAAAAATTTCAAGGCCTACTTCGAATTTTTTTCAAGGTAAAAAATCCAAAAATTGTGTACTAGGATACCGGAACGTTGCGCACCTTTTACATTTTCCGTATTTTTCGACCATAAGGAGACATATTCGTTAAACACATTTCCATATAGAAAGAAAGCTAAGAAAATTTCCTACAAGATGATGTTATCGTTTCCTTGCCTATCAGTTCAATTTTAGATGTTATTGTGTTGTGTGTGCTAGGATACCGGAAAGTGTTGCACTTTTTACATTTTCCGTATTTTTCGACCATAAGGAGACATATTCGTTAAACACATTTCCATATAGAAAGAAAGCTAAGAAAATTTCCTACAAGATGATGTTATCGTTTCCTTGCCTATCAGTTCAATTTTAGATGTTATTGTGTTGTGTGTGCTAGGATACCGGAAAGTGTTGCACTTTTTACATTTTCTGTATTTTTCGACCATAAGGAGACATATTCGTTAAACACATGTCCATATAGAAAGAAAGCCAAGAAAATTTCCTACAAGATGATGTTATCGTTTCCTTGCCTATCAGTTCAATTTTAGATGTTATAGGTGGTTGTGTGTGCTAGGATACCGGAACGTTGGGCACCTTTTACATTTTCCGTATTTTTCGACCATAAGGAGACATATTCGTTAAACACATGTCCATATAGAAAGAAAGCTAAGAAAATTTCCTACAAGATGATGATACCGTTTCCTTGCCTATCAGTTCAATTTTAGATGTTATAGGTGGTTGTGTGTGCTAGGATACCGGAACGTTGGGCACCTTTTACATTTTCCGTATTTTTCGACCATAAGGAGACATATTCGTTAAACACATGTCCATATAGAAAGAAAGCTAAGAAAATTTCCTACAAGATGATGTTATCGTTTTCTTGCCTATCAGTTCAATTTTGGATGTTATAGGTGGTTGTGTGTGCTAGGATACCGGAAAGTGGCGCACCTTTTACATTTTTCGTATTTTTTGACCACAAGGAGACACATTCGTTAAACACATGTCTATATAGAAAGAAAGCTAAGAAAATTTCCTACAAGATGATGTTATCGTTTCCTTGCCTATCAGTTCAATTTTATATGAAATAGGAGGTTGTGTGTGCTAGGATACCGGAAAGTGGCGCACCTTTTACATTTTTCGTATTTTTCGACCATAAGGAGACACATTTATTGAAACATTGTTTGGTGTAGTAATGAATACATTTGAGTTATGTAACCTCGAACCACTATTTTTGCACCTAAACACGTATTGTAGTCACTAAGTGACCATCTTCTACAATTTCTAAAAATTACCTACATTTAATGAAAATAACACTTATTTTTCATTTCTAGGAACTCTGCTACAGAAAAAATGGAAGAACATACGAGATCGCTACTCAAGGGAAGTTACAGCAAAAAGGAAAAAATCGACAATATCTTACATGTATTCCACCCAACTATCCTTTTTGTTCGACATCATCAAAAAACGCTCTACTGTTAGCTCGGCTGAAACCACCAGTTTCATAGAAAACGAAGCGGAACAAAGTGAACTATCTGACACAGACACCAACCATGAATATTCCACGGGAGAACCAGGATTCAAAAAAGCAAAATTAGACGGATCAGAAGAAAATTTATTCGAGGTTTCGGAAAGTGCCATTTCACGACCCGTACAACATGAATACCAAGAAGAAGACGCAGATCGTCTATTTCTTTTGTCCTTATTACCGACTTTGAAATCTGTACCGATTAGTTTGAAACTCGATGCAAGGATAGAGCTTCTGCAATGTCTTCAAAAATACGTTAATAACCACTATTGAACAACTTACGAGCTAATTTGGACAAAGCTATTCATGAAATTTAACAGAGTCATATTTTTTTAAAAGAAACCGTATTGGAAGAATTATAGATAAATGTGTTGGATAATCAATATTCCTTTATCGAATCAATTCACAACTTTAAGAGGATGGTGGGATTTGAACCTCGTAACTTATTTTGAGTTTTGCCTCTTTTCCAAAATGTGTTTCCTGATTCTTTTACATTATTTGATTCGCTGATGAAACAGACATTCCATAAGAAATGCCTGCTAGTCGCCAATATGCAGTTCTCCCTCACCCCACCCCGAAAAGAAATGATTCGACATATTGCTGAACACAGATTTTGATATAGATAGTAAAGCTTGATATGAGAGTTGGGTAACACTTCCAAGTATTCTTTCATGAAGTGGCCTCTTTATGAAATTGAAATTTTCCAAATGTATGTAGTGGATAGCATAAATATTATTTTTGATAGTATCATATAAAATTATAATATGAATAAAAGTATTATGGTTGAAAAGAGTATTTTTCAGATAATATTGCTAAGCGACCTCAAATCCAAAATCTAAGCACTGAAATCTGTTCGTATCTATCAGTTTTTATTTTTTCTAATTCTTTTAGGAGCTTCTATTTACCAAATGCAATTCAGTTCATGAAAATATCTATAAAAAAGACAGATCGATAATCTTTCTGCGATGTTCCAGAGAAGTAAGCGAGCTTGTAAGTGAAGAATCACCGACAAGACGAATGGCTCTGTTTTGGACCGAATCTTAAAGTTTCAATGTGTGGTTTGGGTGCTGCACTCCATATATGGGAACAGTATTCCAAAAAAAAGGTCGAATCTGTGCCTTATAAAAAAAAATCAGTTAAAGGGAAGTGAAATACTTCTTGGTGCGAAACAGAAAACCAAGTTTTTGAGAGGCACCTTTGGCAATGGACCTCACATGGTTCTCCCATGAGAGAATACTGCTGATGGTAATACCGAGCATTGCAATGGAAGATTTCATTGGTATAGATACTCCTGACATAGTTAGGCAGACTACTGTGAGATCGGCCTTTCTAGAGAAAAGACATGCTTGTGTTTTATTCGCATTGAATTCCACCAAATTGTTGGATCCCCATTCTAGAATTTTTTCTAAGTACGTATTTATTTCATTCACGATTCTTCCCCGTTCATTTCTGCATTCACTGGTTCTTATTGGAGCTCTGGAAGAGAAAGCGATATAACGGGTAGTATCATCTGCAGAGATGTTAACTGGACATGATGTAGATCCCAACAAATAATTGACGTGAAGAAGGAACAGTGTTGGTGCTAGAATGGATCCCTGCGGAACACCAGTATTTTATGGTAGAGTATCAGATGATACTCCATCGACCACCACGTGGAGAAATCGGTCTGAGAGAAAGCTAGATAGCAAGGAACACAACTGGGGAGGCAGCCATAAGGTGGAAGTTTGGTTAAGAGTCCTTGGTGCCAAACGCGATCAAATAATTCAAACGGCCAGAGTTTCACCATATTTTTGGTTAGATTGCCACCAAATATGTGAGATATTTACGACTCAATAGTATTTATTGATTCTTGATAATTCTTGGTATTTCATCATATACGGTTATAAAAAATGATTCATGGTAAATAATTTGTTGTACTATCTATCATTAATTAGTATGCAGAGGCGGACACTAAAAATATATCGGTGACATAAATAGCAAATCTGCGGACGTTGTTGAGCAAATAAAAAGATACAAATCATGCCATAAAAGATGATTATTACTAAACCACAATGAGAATCCAATGACGACACTCAATTTTGCATGCAGGAGTGTTTGTTTACAAAGTACCTTCTCTGACACATCAATGAAATCATGGTCTTATTCAGCCATTCACTTTTTGTTGTTTACCTAATTTCTTTGCTGTAATAGCCAAGTTAAAATTTTACTGCGGCCAGAGAAACCATTAATCAATGAATTAATACTACTAATTTACTGATGGATATGATTATACAGGGTGAACTACGACCACTTACCGAAAATTTTATAGTATTCTCTCCCCACCAAAAGAAGTGAAAAACTAAGTGAAAAAATGCCATGGTGCAAGAACACGCCCGCCCTGGATGTAAATATAAGTTGTCAGTCGAAATCCAGTCGAAATCACTTTCTCTCTTCCCTTACACGTGGGGTTGAAGCTGGTGGTTTCATATGAAGTTTTAGCGCGATTCTGAATAAGAATTTGCAAAAATAAATTACTTTTTTAAGAACACAACACTGCACCATGAAAGTTGAAGTTGAAGGTACGTTGTAGAGTAAGGCCAGAAATGAATTCGAGGCTGGCCATTAGAACGGCACCAACTTGAGCTCTTGAAGTTCTAATGGAACTGCCACCTCTGCACCTGTACATTGACCATGAAGCCCAGCGTACTGCCTGACAATCGAAGCTCCATATATCAGTGCCTTCAAAAAAACACGAAAGGAAAATACTCTCTCTTGGGAGACGAGATCTCAAGCTAGCGACACGGCTCCTAACGGGACCAAGTTACCTGAACAGGCATATGGCTCTCATAGGGATCATATATGATCCGCTCTTTAGGTGATGCCTGGAAAAAGACGAGACCTCGTCACATCTCACGGAATGCCCTGCACTGGTGGATCAGGGGAAGGTAGCTTCAGGAGACATTATACGGAATACGAAAACCAGAGGACGTCAAAAGATTCAGCTAAGGAAGCTGCTGAATTACGCCAGGGAGGCTGGCATGCCCAGCTGACCCAGGCACAAGGGTGTACAAAAGGGTCCACGCAAAGGGGGCCACCAGAGCTGGGAAGTAAGTTAGTTGAAGTAAATGTTCGAATTGGTGTCGAATGATCTACAATCATATCCAATATACGCGTGAGAAGAACGGTATCGATCTACGATAAAAGTCACCGTGTATTGCAAAATCAAAATCAAACATTTTTTGGACATGAATTCGTTCAAGAGCTCTGTTAATTTGTTTTCATCTCATGCTCTCCAAAAAACAGAAACTGTGAGGAAAGTAATTCTTTACACAATGCTAATACATTTACCTATTCTCGAAAAAGAAATTTACGTAAAATTTTACTCGTAGGTCTTCAATTGATAACACAACGAAAAGTCAAAACTCTAAAATAAAACATTCAAAATAATGATACATTTACCGATTTGCTACAATTTGATGATTAAAAAAAAAATGTGAATTATAAAATATTTTTGTAAAAAGATCTAATTTGTATCGTAAATAACTATGATGAAAACTAGTGTAGATTAATCTCTAATCTATTGTTTCTATAAGTTTATTCGTTTGCATCAATGTGTAGGTGTAGCACTTTCCTACACCTGGTGTAATTTACACTCGATTTTAGTATTCGTTTGCTAATTAATTTGACAGATTCCTTTGTTTGAACTGCACTCAGCTAAACTCGATTCAAAATGTGGTGTAATTTACTAATTTACATTACACTACACCTTGATGCAAACGAATAAACCTTATATTACTTATTTTGTTCAGAGAAAAAGTAAAAGATGATTAAATTCATAGCTCTAGTAAGAAGCGCCCTCTCACTACAGATTCCCGTGAAATTCACAAGTTCCTCATTCAATCGATTCAAACTCATACATGGACAGCGCGCGACATCTAGTAGGCAATAGCCACACTCCATCTACATAATAAACAGAAAGCAGTTAGATCTCTCCCATTGAAGAAATCTGTAACGTAGACTACTGGCTGCCAAGGCGGTTCAATATTATACCGTTGATACTCGCATATACAATTAGGTATGAGAGTTTTACTAACAAAAATATGTTGCAAACATTTATTATTCTTCAAAATACACATAAAATGGAATTCGAAATACATGCAGCTAATATTACATATAATAAAAAATTGTAATAAACAATAAAATAACAACACCCATTCTCCAGAAAAAAACTTACCCTGGAGTTTGTAGCACCATTTGACTTTGCGACTGTTAACTTCATAAACCACTTTTCCGTGCTCAACAGTCTTACCTAGAAAAAATATAAAAAAATTATTATAACTCAACTTTCTAATATTCAAGTTTAAATTTCTATTTCATTTCTATAACATTCTCTAATTCAATAATAAGTACAAATTTCTAATCGACAAAATCCGATCGTTCATATTTCGAACACAGTTCGAAAAGTGTGCAGGAGGGTTACAAATAAATGAAACGAAAAACTTCGACGAAGACAAAATCTCGTTCTGTCCACACTATCCCACAAAGTGGAAAATTTGAGGAAGATATCTGTCAGAACACAACTACACGATTTTTTTTACCACTTATGATATTATACAGCTGTACGGTGAACCATGGATTACACTGTATCTGATGATAAACAAGTTCATAACCTATCAGAAAACAACAACTTGATCTCAGTAAAAACCTCACGGTTTCTGAGAAATTGAAACTTAAAAAAATTGAATTCCCATCTCAGATCATTCCTTTATGTTCCACTCAAATAAGGAGCGTTTCATGTTCATTCTTATTCTCGATAAATATTATTGAAGAGTAGACCAAAAGACTGATAGCTCTCATTTACGGTCTGCAAAAAAAATTATCCTCTGATTTGGATCCTGTCTATTATGAAACTTTGAACAATTGTGGCAAATTAATCTCTTACGAAAACCTGGCCTCAAAAACTTGATCTGTTCGTCGAGAGTCTAAAAAGGAATAGAAGTTGCCATAATTCTTTTTCGAAAAAGAAGATATTGCTAGAGTACGAAAGGGGGGGGGGGTACGGTGGATCACAAGAATTGCAGTTTTGTTCGAAATTGGGTTTATTTTCTATTTCATCGAAGTGTGAGCTACAAATCCTCTTTTATCTAGGCTGATCTGTGAGTTGAATGACAGCTAGTCAGATATAACACTGTGTTTTCGTGAGCTGCAGTATTTACCACATAATTCCTTACTGAGCGTTATCGTGTATTGTTTTCTCTTGAGACTGTTAGTATGATTCGCGGTTAGGATTTTGAAGACTTGGCAAAATCTATTTGCATCAGTATCAAAATGCCCTATACTCCACGTGACTACGCCGGAATGCATTTTATTAATGGTGATTGAACAGGAAAAAACATCCTGATTATCGTGAGTTCATACGAGTACATAACTCTTATTCCTGGTGCTCAAGTTGGATCAGGCAGACCACGTCGTGATGACCTTGAAGATGAGCGGTCCTTGAAGAAATGGAGAATGATCCGTTAAATAGCGTACGTGGTATGGAAAGAAGAACCGGCATAAAAAATGAACCCTTCATGATATCTTGAATAGACATCAACTGCACCACTTCCACGTACAGCGCGTGCAATCTTTGTTGCCAACAGATTTTCTCAAAACAAAAAACTTTTTGTCGCCGTATATTGAGAACCACCGAGAAGACCTAGATTTCTTCCATAGAGAATTTTTACAAATGCATTTACCACATCTACTGGAAGATGTCCCGCTGGAAGTCAGACGGCCATGTGGTCTCAACATCATGGGTGTCCTGCTTACTTTAGTTAGAACATTTGCTCAGAGATGTATTGGGTGACTTGGGCTAATACTATGGCCGACACGATCAACGTTAGATTTTTTTATTGGGGGTGTTTGAAGGAGAAGCCAAAGATATCATTAATAACCCAAGTTGTTGCGTTTTTAAGGAGATGTCGCGCTTGTATCAGAGGAGAAGGAAAACATTTTTGGTAATATTTTGAATCATGCCCATGAGGAATATTGAAGTGTACCTTGTTATGTTGTTTTCATAAGAATCAACCTATGCTCATTTAATGATCGATGAAAATCGATCATTCGACGTTATTCTGTTCAGTCGAAAGTTGTAACGACTTGACAAGTCGTAATATGCAAGTCTTATGAAATACCAAATACGTTTCAGTTGCATTAGTGTTTCATGAAATAAAACACGCACTTTTACATATCCTGCGTGACCAAAAATCTCCGTTGGAATGGAAAGAAGGAAGCTGTACAAACAAGTTGGGTCTCCCCTTCTGGTGAGTATGAGGGGTTCTTCAAGTTTTTCGTTATAGTTGTCACGTCAGCGCAATATGATTTTCGTCAAACTTTCAGAGTACACGACAAATTTATTTACGTCTTTGGGATGAGTACTGAATATGAATAATAACATCTGTTAAGTGTTATTTATAAGGCCCGCATCATATGCTAATTATAACCTGATACTAGGAACACCAAAAATCGAAGTTATCTCAGTAACCTTATCTTCCTATCAATATTTCTTTACTAATTCCATCCCATCTTTTATATTCAAATGCCCAGAGACAAAAAACTATAAATAACAGCATTAATAACGTATTAAAAGCTCTAATAAAAACGCACTGGTCAGTGGCGTACACCGAAGCAAAAGTCGTTGGAATGTCAACATTTTCGAACAAATATTTGTTATTTATAATGGAATTCTGATGATTGCTGAAGCATGTATGTTACACAATTCAGATTGATTCAATTTTTATTCAGTGAAACTTGTATATCCATTGAAACCATTGGATAATTCTTTATAAGATGAATTTTAATAAAAAATTAATGATGAATAAAGTTTTTTGTACCTACATTGAAATCTTCATTTATCGCAAAATTTTTTGAAAATGGACAGACCATTAAAAAAATGCCAAACAGTTTGCACCCCAGCATTCAAAATGCATATTTTCAGCATATTTTTGGAAAGCTAGTCAAACTTGAGGAAAAAGTACAATCTGAGAGAAAAAAATTAAAATTACTTCACAACTGAACTTAACAAGTGAAGGTAGTACAGAGGACAAAATCGAATTAAGTCTGCAGTCATGTAACAATAGCGCAACAATTTCCAAGTGTTGCAGACTTGACTACACTCTTGATTTTCTTATTGAGATATATTTCCTGCCATGAATCAATCCATTTCAAGATTTCAGATATTTTCAAATGACCGAGGGGGAAACTACTCTTTCATTAGGTGTACATCATAACATTTTCATTAATTCATTATTAATTTTAAATAAATTCATTATTCGAAATGCCAAAAATTATTTTTGCGCAAAAAAAAACATTTGAAAACTGATTCAGAGCTGACCAACTTGAGAACGGTTAGAGATAGACAAATTCTGCGAACGAATCGATTCAGAATGGTCGAATTAGTATGTATCGTAAATTTCGAGTCAATCGAAAGAAATTAAAAATTACTCAAAAAGGTTGCACTCCTAAAAATCATAAAAAATACCAAGTCGTCACATCGACTTGAAATTCGCACTGTATACGTAAAATTTCATGCTCATTTCAAAAATGTATGATTTTTATATGCTCAGATATAATATTTAGGAGGAAAAAGGTGTTTAAGATAAAACATAAAATTTTGTGAGATTTTATAATTTTCATTTTTCGAATCTAAAATTTTTGTCCTCGGACGTATTTTGACGTGCTGATTCCGAATTTTTTAACAATAATGTCGAAAACTCATCAGAAATATTTTTTCCGGCAAAAAAAACATCAAAAAACTGATTTAGAGCTGACCAACTCGAGAACGGTTAGAGATAAACAAATTCTGCGAACGCCAATCGATTCAGAATGGTCGAATTGATATGTTTTGTGAATTTTGAGTCAATCGAAAGAAATTAAAAATTACTCAAAAAAGTTGCAAGGGGTTCCCCCTAAAAATCATCAAAAATACCAAGTCGTCACATCGACTTGAAATTCGCACTGTATACGTAAAATTTCATGCTCATTTCAAAAATGTATGATTTTTATATGCTCAGATATAAGATTCAGGCGGAAAAAGGTGTTTGAGATGAAAAATAAAATTTTCTGAGATTTTTTATTTTTCATTTTATGAATTTCAAATTTTTGTCCTCGAAAGTAATTTAACGTGCTGATTCTGAATATTTTAACAATAATGTCGAATACTCACCATAAAAATTTTTGGCGGCAAAAAAACAACCTAAAAACAGATTCAGAGCTGACCAACTCGAGAACGGTTAGAAATAGACAAATTCTGCGAACGCCAGTCGCAGAATTTCCATTATTTTTCATTAGAGATAATTACTTCTCTGCTGAGTTGTTTCCCCCTCGCAAATGACAGTGCATATTTTCATTCATTCAGATTCAATCATTGTGTCAAACATAAGTATATATTGAAAAAAAAATCGTTTATTTCTTTCACCCCGTATAAGGTACTGAAAAAAAAACACATTTTATAGTCGAAACTTCAAAAAAGAAAAAATCTGAATAGTGCCAGAGAAACACTACTTATTAATAATTCCACCTCCACCAATATTTTTTTATTGGTGGATTTCACTGTAACCCATGTATTCTTTCGAAAAAATCTCGCTCCGGCTATGGGAATAAATATTATTTACATAACTTTAGTGGACTCCACAACACGCCGCTTCGAATTTCAAACAAATTTTATTCCCATTCGATGTCTAATCGAAGGCAATTTAATTTAATTTTGGTGATTGTGGGACCTTGCTCTAGGGTTCCATAAAGGCTATTAGGCTCGTAAGTAGTGAGTACCAGGTGATTATACCCTGGGGACGCATGTCAGATTTTTTATAATGTTCAGAACGAGCGAGACGACCGAGCGCGTGTGAATTGCCCACAGGAAATACCTACGCGGGTAAACTGGTCTAGTTTCCATATTTGTACACAGAGCGTACAGATTATTTGGTTTAGGTGTATTGGTATTCATCTCACTTAAATAATAGTTATTTATGATGTTAGTGTTAAAGTCTTCAATACAAATATCACAAAGTTTACGATGGCATGGTACATAACAATATAATATAACGATAGTAACCATTTTCTTGTATTCAAATACGAGGCAAGCATGTTTTATTGTTATCAGTTGCTGAAAAGCTTGTAATTTTTCGAAAAAGTGAAATTTTACTGAACTTTATATAAAAAATTCACAAGAAAATTGTACTGAAATAAATGGAGCAGCGCGTAGAGGGCTACTTTCGAATTTGTTCAAATTAATGTACTTGATAAAAATAAAAAATGTCTGTGATTTATTTTCAACACTATTGTTAAAATACTTTCAAAACTGGTGTCGTGGGCAATTTTCCGCCTAAGCCTACTACGGTATATAACGTGTTGTCTGCTCCCACAGCTACGGTACGGTTCATGATCAAATTATTTTGAATATGACACTGAGACATTTTCTGACATCAACATAATAGGTAAGTAACTAGCATACCTCCCCTTGGCAATGGCAATTTGAACTTTCCTGGTAAAAACAATTTACTGGCTTGAATTCATTGTAACATTCGTGTTCCAGCCTAATTTAGTGGGAGCAGGTACATTCCTTTAGTGAAAAATTGATTATTCAATCCAATCGGCAAGTCTTCAACAGAAAACAACTACTGCCCCCTGCGACCAATGAATTATAGGTATCTGTAAGATTCTTGGCGAAGTTTTCTACAAGAACCCCTTTGCAATGCTTTTGAAATAGCATAGTGTCACAAACAAACTGAAACCGGCTCTGTCCGCTCGCCTTCAGTTCATAAACGAGGCTAATCCGCAACGTCCAAGCGCTTTGGAATTCGAGGCTGCGATACAATCCTGCGAGAGCCAGAATAAAGTACGGATTATTGAAGAAGACCAACAGAAGCATGTTACAATTGAAGCTGCCATAAGGAAAGTGATGAGGTAAGTGTTGCTTGAGAAAAGACAGGAACTGTAGGAACTTGGGCACGTGCGTAGTAAATGTCGAACACTCAAAAAATCGACACCGACGAAGGATGGATGAGAAGTGGCAGTCATCGGTCTGTACCCAGCAAGCCCCTGGTGCGTTGCGTTGCGCTAAAATGTCATTACACCCAAATTACGTTGCACCCAAATTTCGTTACGCCCACATCTCGTTCTGGCCAAATTGAGATGTGCCCACAGCCTCCGAACATAGCCGAATGAAGCGACAGCAGAAAGAATTCAAACCTTGGTGTATCGCATAATGGCATGTGGGCGTAACGAAATTTGGACACAACGCAATTTCACGAATTGTGGGTATAACGCAATGTGTCGATAGGCCCACAATTACTGTTTCAGAGAATTCTAGAACGCAGATCAGCATTTGGCAATGGTGCTTCATTCGGCTATATTCGGAGACCGTGGGCACAACGCAATTTGGACATTATGAGATGTGGGCGTAACAAAATTTGGGTACAACGCAATTTGGGTGTAATGAGATAACGACATGCTCCCAACAACGCACATGTCGCTATTCTTCAACGACAAAACAAAGGGGCCTTCGAAGGAGTAGAGCAATTTTACAAATACGTGTACAGGAGGATATTCCCATAATTGAGGACTGACCACGAAGCCCTAAAATTGCACCATCAGTTACTACATAACTTTAGAGACTTTATCTTACTACTTAAATTTAGCAACTTTTTCTGTGGACAAGTGGCTTGTGCCTTGAGCTGACTTTCACCATAATGGACTTAAGCAAACTTTGCTGTACACCCGCAACTAATGCCTTTCTCTTACAAATAAGAAAATAAAATGGACTCACGGAATTGTCGCCTCAATTTTCGACTTTGCTTCAACCTGCATTAAATTTGGAATTTCTGGGAACCATTTTTCTCGAATTACCTTGAACTCTGCTTGGAATCAATCGCATAATCCAATCGTCTTCCCAACCATATCTTTCCGCCAGTTTGTCAACCTTCTTCAGCCAATTATCTACAATGGAATCATCTCGGGAAGGGTCAAACACTGGGATCAGAAATTCGTCATCTGCCTTTACAGCGAGCGTCATCGGTTGTTGTTTCAACTTTTCCAGATCACACTTCTTTTCAACTCTGATTTTGTGGAACTGCCACTAGGACGGTCCCTATTCGGAATAAAAACAGGGACTTTTACTCGAACTGACTTTCTGGAGTTTTGTTTTCGTTTACATATATCTACCAGTATTATACGGCGTCTTTTTGGAGTATAAACATGAGAAGAAATAGTTTGGGGGTATCACAGATACTAAACATCAAATAAAAATTTCAAATGGCAAGCTCGGGGTCACATCGTCGAAAAAAGAATTCCATTCTCTTTACAACCATCTGAATATTCTGGAATTTTGTGAATACTTTTTTCAGTTTTTCTATCGCTTTTCCAAATTTTCAAGTTGATGTTTCCCCAGCGCCATCTGTATCGTAATTGCAATGTATCTTCTCTCAAAAAGTAGTATCGGTAATATCCTTTAAAATGTTTTCGATCCCCCTTGGTTCATATGAAACCGTTCCAATGTATCGAGGTATGAGTACCATTCAGATCCGCACTCATACTTGAAATTTTGGTATTTAAAAAGATAATTCAATTCGTTTTTTTTAAATGTTTGTACGTTGAACCGTTCAAAAGTTAACAGGGGGGGGGGGATATAAAAAGCCGCACTGTATATTCGTACACTTAGTAACACAAACAAAAGGAACACTTTTATTCATTAAAATTTCCAATCGCCATATTTGAAGTTGAGTATTTTCTGAAGCTGGGAGACATCAGACGCACACTGTAAGTTCAGCTTTCTATTACCAGACCATTTACCAAACCACTACCGTACATCACTATTTAAATTAATTTTCAGACATTAATTCGGTCGCCAAAGCAAGCACGAATCACAAAACACGCTTCTTTTCCAACCACGCCAAAGGAAACAATTTCAAGCCCAGACAAATGCCTCACCACCAAAGTCATTAACTCAATACGAACACACTCCTTTGCAAATCCACCTGAATACAAATAACGCCATCGAAATTTTCATGGGGTGCGAAATAATAATTATAGGCCAGTAGACACAGACATTAAAAATCGAAATTTTACAATAATTCCAAAAGTTTTCTAACTTTGGTAAAGTGAATACATCGAGACAGCAATAAATCTCAGTTTGCAACCTCTTCCGAAGTACGCAACATTGTCAAAATTTGAATTAACCTGAATTTTGCTGTATACCTACTCGTTGAAAAAGTTCCAAAAGTTCTGCAAACTTGGAGTAGTATTATAGTTATTTATGATACATTATGATACAAGTGTTAAAAGTGACATTTTATTTTGTAACAGCGGAATATTACGAAACGAGCGGTAGCGAGTGGAGCAGAATAAAATCACTTTTAACAAATGTTTCATAAAAAATTTTTATACAACAGTTACTGCTAGTACGAAAAAAAAAGTTTCCATGATCCATTGGATTCAAACACACTATCTCTATAGATTAGCTTGCTTTAAGGCAGGCTCCTCATCATTGGTAAGTGATGAAGGACCTTTTACAGCTGGACTGAATACTTCGTCAGTAACTTCACAAGGAATTACAAACTGCGAGATATATGTGAACGTTTATAAATAATTTTTTCTAAGTAGGTATTCTGATCATTATAGTATCTGAGTATTTTAGTTAAAATGCCTGTCAATTGAAAACGTTATTTTTAATGAAAGTTGTACAAAAAATATATTATTGAACTTGATTCGTGATATGAAATAATATACTCAAATCTACTTCAAGTTTGCAGAACTCTTGGAATTATTTCAACGAGTAAACAAAAATCAAAAAGAACTCTCTAATCGCAATATTTCGCAGTTGGCGCGCTGCTCTTTCATATACCCTCAACAAATAATATTTCATTCCGTTCATTTCCGAGGATTCTTTCCAGCACCAGCGATTCAATATTATTTTTATAATAAAAAAATGAACACTTCAACTCGACTAAAGAAACACGCACACAATAAATCACGAAGAACATTTTTATGGCAGCGCAAACCTTTATTTCACTTTCATGTTGAGCCACGGCCTTCTAGGTACCAAGCTGCGCTAAGGAAACTGGCAACACCGCAAAACACTAGGTCACTTGTACGTTAGGTTTAGGAAGAGATGCGTCGATATGAATTTAATATTGGAGAAAAACCACAAAAATTTTAATTTTTTGAATGTGGTTTTATGTCTACATGATAATTTTCAATATTTGTATCTTCAATTCCTTTTTCAATTCCTTTTTCATGGGTGCTTGTCGCCGTCAAGAATTATGAGTGTTAGTAAAAATATTACAGATTTGTTAATGATTCAGATGGTCGTAGAAAAAGTATGGTGTACAATATACTATCTCGGCGTAATCAGGAAGGAAATGTATGTTTCATATGGCTGAACTCAGGAAAACAACCTCTATCATAATTTGCAATAAAAACTATGAAAACTCTTGGAAAAAAAGTTGATAAATATGTCTTCGACAGTTGACAAATTATGGATAATTGGAATCCGTCATTCAATCACTTTCAATAAACAATTGAGAAACTGTTGAAGGTATGTATGACCTGGCGGTATATAGAAATTAACCATCAGATATATACAAATAATTAGTTCACAAAAGTGGTAATTTTGTAAGCTTTACGTTAATTTTTACCCATTTAACATATTTTGTTAAACGTTTATACAATTTTTACAGAATAAACAATATGAACATGAACTTACAGGGCATACAGCTTGCAGACTACATTTATATATTTTTTACAGACTAAACAGATATTAAATATGTATGAAAAATAACACCCGTTAAAAATTAACATACAGCTTACAAGAATCACCCCTAAAATGTTCTTAGCTACCTGGTAATTCCTGTTATTTGGCGGAACGTTCAATTTGAAACCTGCGCTCTCGCCAGAATACCGACTCACAGTTTCAGAAGGTGTAATTCTATCAACGCAGCTTGTTATCAGGAGGTTGCCGTTAAGCCCGTTCACATTTGCTCCGACGTCTTTCAGAATTAGTCGGAGAATTAACAGCACGTTTTATTACAAGAGACTGTATTTTTATGAATGGAATGCCTCGAATCCAGCCGTAACTTCTGACTCAACTCTAACTAATCTAATTGCGGACTTGTTCGTGTTCGTAAGAGTTTTTTGAAGGTTCAGGATCTGTATTTTGTTAACTATAAATGGAAATAACAATTCTAACAACAACAATAATATTTGTTTTTTGTTCGAAAATATGAATAGGATATTCATAAAATCTGTTGTGGAATCATCTGCGGCTGAAAGACAAAGTTTAGTCGCTATTTTCCATCGTTCAGAATAACCTCTTGGGAGGTATTCTTGTTGAAAAGGGGAACACATTCTCCATAAAAATTGAAAAATGTGAATTATTTGTAATATCTAACAGAAAACAACTACTTCGCCGGCTAAAGCCACGCTGGACATTGAACTACATGTGATAGGTATTGTGAAAAGACTGAAATTAAAATCTGAAAGTGAAAATTCTCATTTTCAATCAGATAGTTGATTTTTTTAATTTTCTCCAGTTGCATTGATGAGCTTGGCAAAGTGAAATTCTCGTCACCAAAATGTATTGGGGATTAAATGCGAGAGAAATGAACGATTTCTGTGAGTGACTTTTAAATTACAACTTGCTATACAGCAGACAGGTCATCCTGCTATTCTCATAACCAGGTAAAAAAAGGAGAGGACTGCCATGGAAGTTAACACATCAGTTCGCTATAGGATCATTTATGGACCTGCAGCTATCACAGCAAGGAAGGGTGTTCTATAGTCTACCACAAACGTTAAATGGGTGGTTTGTTCAACTCTTTAAAAATTCGATTGCTCTACACTTGGACCATAATAAAAAAAAACAATTGATTTTTCGTATCACAAAAATATTCAGTACACTTATCCCACTTGGAGAGATACCAATGGCTACGCTGAAGATAATGTTTTGAATCGTACAAATCGTAGTTTGGTAAACCAATTCTAAAGTTGGTGAACATTTAGTAAAATCGGTAAACGTATTATATTATTTGGGTTTTCCATTAAGATTTTTTTGTTTTTTGATTTTTTTGCGGACAGCGCTAGGGATGTATGGTTTAATTTGATGTACAGTTGTGTGCGTGAAAAAGTCGTACAAGGCATTATATTGCACTAACTTATTGGGTACGGTGGTTTCATAAGAGTGTAAAGAATAGCTTGCTATAATGAAGAGATATCGACGTGAGCTGTGTGCGATCTGTCGCATTGTCATGTGGTCCGTTAAATGCGTCGGGTGGGGTAACAGGAGAGGCGCACAGTGCGTCTCTCTTATTTATGTGGTATTATCCTATCGTTGCGTTCCTTGTTGCTCACGTAGATTTCTGTCTATACCCCTGATGAAAAGTTTCCGATCATGAAAAATCATAATTAAGTTTTTTATTTTAATTGTCTCAGTTTCATAATACTTTTTTAAATGCTTCTATAATTTTAGGATTTATTCGTACATTTTTTTAAACTACAAAATAGGGGTTAAAGAGTTGTAAAATGAAATTAGTACGTATTTTAAGCAACAACATTTTTGAATTAAAACACTGGTAAATAATGAAAAAAATTTGAGGATAACTCTTTTTTTTTTAATTGAGCAATAGGGGTTGATTTATGAGGGTTCAAAAGTTGCAAAATGAAATTAGTACATATTTTAAGCAACAGAATTAGTACATATTTTGAGCAACAGAATTCGTAAATTAAATCATTGTGATAAATATTTTGATACTGTTTTCATAAAATAATCATTATTCAACTAATCCTTACCAAATTTTACCCATTTTAAGCTTCAAAATGTTATTTTAGAAGTTTTGACAATTAGGGGTAGTTTTCACCCCCTAAAACTAAACAGCGCCCATCGGCATACTATATATTTTGCAGTCGACGGTATGATATGAGCCTAATTTCAAATTTTTATGCAAATCGATGCAGGTCGAAAATTGCTAGGTTTTGCAATGTGTTGAGCTTCATTTAAAGTAATTCTTCAGTCTGATCTAATCAGAACGAACATCGCAGTTGTCGGTGTACGAAACAAGAAGCCGAAAAGTCATTATTTATTCAGTGTACGAAACAAGAAAGCCCCTTTCAATGAGGATAACGTTTTGCACTGGAGGTGAGATGTGTTGGAAAATCCAAAAATGGGTTTTTCTATTAGCGTGCGGAAAAATCCACTTTTCCACACTCATTTTAGTTTTGAAAGAGTCACTTTTCCGCACTCTTTTTATTGCGGAAAAAACATTTTAGTGCGGAAAAGTAGATTTGTTTAGTTTTTGCGGATTATACTGACATTTAAATATTGCGTCGCAGAAGGTTAAAATAGATAGCTTACCAAGTATGATTGTATAGTTTAATATATATTCATATATTTATATATATATATATATATTTATATATATTAATATATATTTAATAATAAATGTTCTTTATGTTAACTTTTGGGTGTTTTTTCCGCTAGTAGAAAAAATAGTGTACCTAACACGAGCGTAAAGTGTCTTTTCCGCACTTGTTAGGTAATCTACTATAATGATACGGCAAAATACTTATATCGTTATTTCGTGAAGTAACTCAAATGAGGTTCAGAATCAGCGACGCTTGTAAATTGAGAAACGTAACATTAACACTATAAGGATGGCAAAAAAAAGGAATACCTACTACAAAATAAAAACTGATTATTCAAAAAATAAATTTTGATGAATTGGAAATCACATATTCAGGGACTGAACGAAAATTACAGATTGTTTTTCATTTTCACCATAGTAGGTATAAAAAAATTAAGAGAGTAGTAGAAATCAATAAACGGTAAGTGGTTCAATGTCATATAGATATAAATTATCCAAAGCTGAAAACACACTTCATTCTTTAGAAAATATGGAAAATGTTCCATTACGAACCCAGTGAGAAAAATGAGTGAACCGCCTCTAGAATTTTGAATATTATAACCATGTTGTCTGTCCAGCTACCCATTTCCCATCCACTTAATTCCTTCATCAAAACGCTCTCCGCGCAAAACACCCCCGTCCCGTCATTTGCACATGAAAGTTGTCACTTCCAACCTATTAACATAACTGTTTAATCCCATCCTCGATGTTCTCATTTCCTTTTCAACGGACAGATAAAACGCGAGTGCTCGTCGAAAACGGATAAAAATGCCGCGCTCTCCGATGTTTTTTTACAACAAAGAACCAGCCAGCCATCCCGAGGTATTTTATCATTATCGTGGCATAAGTATTAAGGACATAAATCATGTCCGGAACACTTTGCGCCATTCGGAACGTTAACATTTTCGGTTTGTTAAGAACGACGATGGAGATAATCGGAATATTGCAAATCTGTCTGGTATATGAGACCGAACATAAATCGGCTCGAACCCGTAACAAGGCTAGTTACTACTGGATTATAATTTCATTCTCGAAGAAATGGGATCTATAAAGTCGTAGCTAGGTCGCGGTAGTGATCTACAAGGTTAAGTTTTTGGGCCGATCTAATTCCTAGTTCACACCTCTTATTTGTTTTGATGTAGTCGTGATTTCTTTCAAAAGTCCCGAATTATAGTTACCTATACTTGAACTAGCACTACTTTTTAATTTTGACAAAAACTTACATTCATCTCAATACATTACCTGCGTAACGCGGTCAGAAAGTTGACCCTTTAGACAGGTAAGGCCGAGGTGCCTCCTTCAATCCTTTTGTCTAACGTGGTAAGTCCTAACGAATGACAAGTGTGAAAATTTTGAAAAAAAAATTGCAGAATTTTTAATTTTTGTTGGAAAATTCGGAAAATCTTGGAAACCGCTGTTCGAAATTACAGTTTCTTCCATCCGGCACTTCCAGTATTATTGTGACTGCTCCGATCAGCTGACGTTCGGCAGACAACGGTTCCCAAAATTTCGACGAATTTTCCAACGCAATTTAAACTTTCCACAATCCGTTATAAAATGACATTATATAAGAATTTTTACAAACTCAAATCTACTATCCACCTGGATTTGTTCAGAGTTGTTTTTTTATGGTGGGATTCTGCTAGCTTAACGGTAAAGCTAGCAGAACCCAGGATTTTTTTTTGAAAACGCATTCCAAAAAAATTGGCAATAGGTTCAAACGTGAGCCTAAACTTATGACGTAATCAGATTTTTCATAAACATTCGTTTAGCGATTTGGTTCTGCCAGCTTAACGTTAAGCTAGCAGAACCCGCGATATATCCCACAATTGAAGAGAAAAAAAATCGGGAATAGGGTAATAAATTAGCCTAAAATTATGGCCTAAAAATAAATTCAAAATTCCAAGGTGGTTCTGCTAGCTTTACGCGGGTATATTTCCCTGAAAATGTCTTCGTTTGATCCCACTATTAGTCTTCGAGCGAATTTCAATTCATCATTCCGTCGTCGAATCAGCGCAAGAGTTCACGCCTGAAGGACTAATTACCACCATAACACCAAACCCATATATATCCAAGGTTCGCGTTAATCACGCTATACATATACGTTCATGTTTTTCGCATCGATTGAAGCGCACAGCGGACCTAACCAAACACAACTATGTTGGTTTTAAATTTCGAGTTTGAGCAAATATATAATGTCCGAACGGTCCGGAAGAAAAAAGACGATCGCAACTGCAAGCTTTTTACTCCGGGAGCGTTGGGTTCTTCAGTAAAAATATCACGAGAAACATTTGTTAGGGATATGAATAATGATCTGCATATGTTTATGTAGACTTGCAGAAAACCCAAGTACAAAAACTGTTGCCCGATGAATAACATTCTCGACGTTCGAAAAGATCTTCAGGAGGGGCAATAAAATTATAGTTTTCATAATCTCCGACTCCGAAAATGCTTGCACATCAATTTTGAATCGAATCGGACCTTGCTTGCCATTCATAAAATTCATAGTGCAAGTGACAAGGAAATGTCAATTTGATTCATTGAATTTTCATTTATTTGTTTGCCCAGACTACTTCCCTTCAACTGACTGCTTTCCAACACAAAAAGAATCCGAAAATAAATTAGCATTGTAAAAATTATATGTTCTAGAAGCGGTGGAGAAGATTTTTCTCAGCCTCACAACTTATAATAAGGAAGCTCGGCTGAGACAAATATCTCCTCTATCTTGGTATATAATATACTATTAATGGCGTCATTGAAAAATTTGGTTTGGTTTTCAGCTACCAATTTCATGCTCACTTGTAGTTGCAAAATGCTCAATATTCCAGGAGCACAATTGTTGTTCCGAGGCGGAACATTCACCAAAAAATATTATCACGGCCTACTTGTCATTGATTTATAGAAGCAGCTATGGGTCCCATTGTTATGACAAGTGAAAATTAGTCTCCCATTGAGATCGTTGTGGTTTTTCGGTCTCTCAGTGCACCATAGGGGGTGAGAGAGGAGGGGCCGCACCTCTAAAAACATCGGACGGTCGCCTCGTTTGGGTAATCCGAGATTGTTTTCAGTTGCAGTGCAGTCACGGACATAATCAATGATTTTGATGTTAATGAGATATTTTGGTTGAATGGAGCGTATAAACATATGGACTAATTAAACTAAAATAATATAATGTTTCGTTTTTCCCATATTATTTTATGCAACAAGTTTATGAAGCTTTTTTACGAGTGGGAAATTTGAACATATGAGTGAAGCGCCCATTGTTAACTCACCAGTGAAAATAATCCGCTTTGTAGACGAGTTTTATTCTTTGTTTTTTGCAAGATATATTTCCTAGTTGAAGTGGACTCACTTCCTTCATACTATGCAACGGTCGTATAAGTCAATGTGTTTCGGTCAACGGCATGCAATCGACCTTTGTTAAATATAATTAAGGTGTTCCCAAAGGATCCGTTCTGGGACCATAGTTGTTTACATTATATATTAACGATCTTTATCAATACATGCTGCCATTTGCCACCGTACTTTTTGTTGATGAACCTCTGGTCTCATTGACGCTGATGAAAACTCACAGGCTTCGTCCAAATCAGAGGAACAGTGGAAAAAGCTGGTATATTCTTCACAACAAATAAATTGTCACTAAACACAACAATAAATCAAACAATGATAATATCCACAATATACATGACAAACTCAACGGGTCTCCTGATGATGATCAGTTAGAGCGAAAATTATGGTTCGGCTTCGCGTACTCAGATGATCTTATTTCAGTTTATTTCACAGCCATGCATATAATGTATGATTTCCTACTCTGTGGAAGTTTCTGCCATTCCCATAAAATACTCATCAACCACAAAAAAAATTGATTCATGGGCGGAGCAAGTTTTAGAAATCATGTTTGTTCTATTTTTCCTATATTTTTTATAACTCTGGAATAATACCCTAGCTACAATTTTCATAATCTTTACTTCATTAAATCCATATCAACAGGAAAGGCTATGAAAAACAATCCAATCCAAGAAAACCGGCAATAGATATAGGGTAATGGCAAATACTGGAGCTGATTGTTTCTCAAGGCAGATGAATATCAGAAATTTACAATGAAGAAAGTAAAAAGAAGAAAGCAAAAAAAAAATGAAATGAACAAAAACTTTTAACTCAGAGATTCATAATACAAACGAAATCATTGATCTTTATTTATTTATTTCCTTGCAAAATGCGGACGACTAGATCAACAACAAAGCATCTTCCTGTTGCAAATATCAATATGATCACTACAATGATTGGTTCCTTATTTTATAGTTACAATTTTTAATAGATATTTTAGTCATCAAAAGGTATGAAATAACGAATTTCATTATGAGATGCAAACATTATCTTGTGGTCATTGGAAAAACCAATATTGTAATTATAACTGATATATAAAATCCTCCACACAAAATGTTAAGCATTCAAATCGGAAAAAAATTCAATTATCGTTCTGGCCAGTAGCCACAAAAGGATTACCAAATGGATTATTGTTTGCTTTCGGCATTATTGAATGATTCATGAATACAATACCCCTCTTTGTATTCAGTTTTCATTTTTCTCCTAGAACCATGAATCACATGGTAATATGACAAAGGAGTCATTGACAGCCATTGTTTCAATTGTTTTACGCAAAAATTAGAACACACTATCATGGAATAACAAAAAATACATTTTTTCAAGAATTACTTCCAGGCCAATGCCGAAGCCTTTGAAAATGGTAGAAAGTGAAAAAAAATTAGAAAAGGATGACCCATTGAAAATATAACAATAAGAGAAAAGTAATTAACGGGCGATTTGAGGTCGGGAAGGGGACAGTGGGGAGATTTTAAGGGTGGAAAACGGTTTGTCACGATTTTAGTCCTATCAAAAAAGTTAAATGGCAAAAATGTAGGTAATAAAAGGATTCACAACTTTTATATCTACGCTTTTTTCACATAACAAAATTTATGCGAAAAATCCAAAATCCACAAAAAAAATATTTTTCACGAAATATGGTGAAAACTTACCTTTTATGTCCCAAATACACTGTAATTTTTTGGATTGAAAAAAATTATAATTTCCCCTTATTTTGATTTAATATCCAAAAAGCACCCTAATTTTCAATCGAAAATTCACCCCTCAAAATATTTGCGATTTGAAAAGAATTGGTGTACTTTTTGTTTGTTGAAATCTCTACTTTATGATGGTATAAAAAAAAAATACAAAATATGGCAAATTTTCTCAGAAAATGCAAAAACCGAAAAAACTCGAATTCGATAAAAAAATTGATATCTATTTATTAAAATTTACACTTACTCGATGTTACACTGATAAACTAAAGAATTGCAAATCCATTAAAAATAGAGATTTCAAAAAACATGAGAAAATAGTTAATTTCCTAAGAATTAAAGATAGAATTTGAAAGGGATTTTATATTTATAAATACTTTATCTTGAATTCTAATCACTTATTCATCAGTTTTTGCTCCTTTGATGGCATTTCGACAAATGTAGTAGATCTTCAAAATCTTCAATACAATTTCATCTAAATCATTACCTTCCTCGTGGGTTTTTTCTTCAACATTGGCGCATTTTTCATAACCATGAAAATTTGAACATAAATTAGTACATTTTAAACCATGTTTTCGGCAGCCACATTTTAGACTGTTACATCTAGTTTCACAGCTGCAGCAAATAGTTTAGAGCGAAGTTTCCGAAATATTAATCTTCATCTGTCAATTTGGGCATGATGCCACAATGATGTTGCTTCCAGCCCCAACCTGTTGGTGGGAGATTTGCCAATACGAAAGATTATTTATTAATACTTGCCAATTGATATTTTTGAAATCTAAATTGATTCAGTGTACTATTTTGATTGATTTCAATCCATTATTGACAATGTCTTCTTTTTTTGCATCTTTTTTTTTTAATTTCCGGCAAATCCAGATGTTGCAACCAGAAAAACAATGCAGAAATGCAACAATATTTTTGAAGGCTTCTTATCTGAAATTATTGGACGTGAAAAACAGATTTTTTCCGTTTCCAGAACCTGGCTTGAGAAAATAAATATCAGAAATATCAATTCAATTGCTTCAAAAGGATCAATAGATCGATATCTTCACCCACAAATATTACACTTTTATTAGTACCGATCCTACTTTTTTCTAACTTTTCCAATATCCTGTTCTAATTTTTTTGGTGTCAAAAATGATCGACCCTGGCCTATCCATAAAAAACCCACGTAGCAATATCAAAAGTACAAGTCATACATTCTAAATTGTGTATTTACATACATATCATATGCAGCATCCAGAGACTTCCACGATAGACGGGGATTTAAGTTTCATTACTTTGCACTCGCAATGAATAAAATAAATAGTTTACCGTTGGAAAAGCAGGAAAAGGAAAATATTAAATTTTTAGGTTCACGTAATATTTTCACCTTCAGAAGGATACCCAATCATCATCACTTTTCTTAATAAGGACTAGAGTGTTTTCTTGCACCGCCTAAATGAAAAATTAAATGGTTTTTTTTTTAGGGAAGTACTCAGTAATGGAATTTTTATTATAAATTGGCGATTAAATTATACCTTAATACAAGAAAATACTTCCGACAGTTTTATAATCAAAAAAGAAAATAATAGAAAATTATGTAAATATTCACATTTATACCTATACCTACCCTATATCATAATGTACAATATGAGAAAACTAAAATAGGAGTTTTTTGGAGAACATGATATAGTGTTGTTATTTATAAGTTCAAGCTGAGTATATTACATTTGATATGATTTGATTTTGTATAGGTCCAATTCTGACTATTTTCATATTGTTTTCCAAGTATGACTCCCGAAATATCAACTTTCAACAAGTTATTTATATAAAGTAGGAATACCTGTAGACCAAGAAGTGTTCCTTGGTCGAACTAAATAGTGAAAAGAGAGACAGTCGTTTATTTTGACCTTTTCAGTCAGTCAGATAGCCCTTTAAAATCTCATATTCAATCCTGTGGATGATGGGAGATTCAAATTTTTGCAAATGCATTCCATGCGATTACGTATTTTGGTGGGGCATTCGCTTTCACAGCTGTAGAAAACACCACATCATCGTATGATTTCATGCAGACTTTGGGCCCAACTAGTTTTTTATCGTGACAACAAGACATCAGTTCTATATTTTTCAATGTCCTGATGCTGAAGTTATTGTTCACTGTGGTTCTGAGTTGATTGTGGTCACTACTACACCTTAGCCAAAGACAGAGCGAAAAAAAATCCTCTCTTGAACTGGATCTTTTGGAGTCTTGGTGACAACGTACATCCTATTTTACCGGCGAGCAGATTTTCACAATTCACGGACCTCTTTAGAAGTTCCCATCCATCAAATTCCAACTCTTCAGATGATGTGGTGTTGCAGGTTTGTCCGGGTTTCCCTGCAGCTGTGAAAGCGGATGCGCCACCAAAATCATTTGAACCGCCACGAAGCGCCGATTAATTATTTTTATGTTATTACTTTGTTATTGTTGTTTTCAATATGTTTATTTGAATTCGAATGAAAAATTCGGTTATTGAATTTTTCATGAGATTTGCTGTCAATTGTAAAGTATTGCTCAAATCATCGTAGATACCCTATTGCAGTAAGTACTTTTAGGCGTAAAGCACTCGTCTATAGAATTTAATTTGATGCCACATAAAAATTCATGTTCAGGGAATTAATTTGTCGGTTAGTAACGGTTTACGGTTTTGGGTAAAAACTAATATTAATACGCTCGGAATGCTAATGTGTGATGAAATCGAAATCTGTATTGAATTCAATTTGGGTTCAAATTTGTTTTTTCGATAAATACCGAAATGCGAAATATTTACAAATTGCCGCATTTTATGAGCAATAACTGATGGATTGAGGCTGTTTGATGAAGTTATAAGAATTCATATCTAGCATATAGATTCAGCGAGTGGAAATGCAGAAAAAAAAATATTGAAAGTGTTCTTGTTACATCAACTAGTTGAAGTTTTTTTGCCGATATTCAAACAAATCAAATATTCAGTCGAAGGTTATAATGTCATCACCAGCATTTTGAAGAGAAGCAGACTTGAAGCTATGTTACTCATCGATGAGTTTTTTAAATAATTTAAAAGATAAGACAGAAAATGTTGGACATCGTAATATGAAGTTTTGTCGCACGGAAAAGTAAAAAAAAACATAGCATCACACGCTTTATATTATTATGAGCGTTAGTAGTGAAAATATGAAATGACAACATTGAATTGTTGGAAACAAGGCCACGACAAATAATATAATAATAGCAATTATTTCCCATCCCGGCTATGCCTTTCGGTACACTATGAGTGAGTATTATTATCATTTTTTTTTTCATTAGGTTCATCCCAGCCGGACCCCGTCTCTGGAGCCCTGCATACATCTGGACGGTACAGTGGTATAATTTACCCAGATAGTCCCTCCCCACGTACGCTGGGTCCTTGAATCATCTGTTCTGAATAGACGAAGTGAATAAAGAACAACTCGTCCGACTAAGATTTTTGCCATCTTACGGCAAGCTGGTATCTGAATCGAGAGCAGTGTGTCCATTATTCCTCCAAGGACACTTATGATCGGAACTACCATTTCAACAGAATGGTTCGGGTAAAGCCTGCAGAGATCAAGGAGTAAGTTTGGATATTAAGTACGTCTTTCCCCTCTATTCGGAAGATGTTCGTTGCGCCAGGAGCCGGAAGAGGACTTCATCAGGAACATTCTCCACAAGGCATTCAATAGCCCCCTTAGCATAAAGCGACACCGGTGTCTCGTGTATGTGGATATAGCATGATATCGTATAAGCTTGACAAGCAGATAGCACCACAGCATTTATTTTGACGCTTTCATGGCCCTCTTTATAATATGCCATAAAGATGCTGCGGGACAGTATTCAAACTATGAGTGTGCTATATGGCTGAATACAGAATTTGATGCAGAATCGCAAAAGGCACTAAAAAATCTAGAGTGACATTCAAAAAAGTTGGCGTCGGTGTCGCGACGCCCTAACGGATGACGCCCATTAATTAATCTCTACGTAAAGAAGAGGACCATTTGACATAAAACACATCTGCTTTCACGAAATATATATATCCTCTTTCATTTTCCAGATATTTGCCCGCGGAGTTTTATATGAGACACCCTGTATAGAAGTACTAAACTGTTCCTGAAGATAGTTAAACAAGAGCAGAAGAGACCTTTCAGTTTGTGTAGCTCAAGTAGGTAGGGTAGAGACAGGAACAGAAATATTCAACATTTTTTCAGAAAAATTGAATATACATATATCCATTGCCTGCTTGCCGGAGGAAATTTTTCCGAAGAATGTAGTCACAAAAAACTTCTAAAAACGGAAATTTCTTCTTTTGATCACTACAACGATGTACCTGAAAATTGTAAAATTCTGACGACCAGTGGGATTGCATGCATCCAGTGCATGTCCTTTGGATATTTTCTTAACGTCATCATTCCACCTACCATCTTTTATTCATTGTTACGCCTATGGGAGAACTCTAGACCAGAAAATAATTGAAGGCAAACAATAAAACGCACCCTAGGACACTTGAACGGCTCCTACGTTGAAAATAGGCATGAGTAGACACAAAAAGGCACATTGTATTGTGCAGTCGTGAACACACAAAGAGCAACTAGACAAAACAATAATTGTAATTTGTTCTCCCACAACTGAATTAACAAATTCCGTGTCTGGTGGATTATGGGATTTGAGACCGTGTTGCATGGTGAAGTATAATTTCTGGCCAGTTTTGTTGATTCGCTGTAAACAGAGGTTGGTGTACAATGTTTTTAATGTATTGAATTAAGAAAGTTTTGCTTGGTGCAAGTAATGGAAGAAAGTTTTTGAACTATCTTCATCTAAGTGAATGTATTATACAGGGTGGCCCACAGGCCCGGACTGGGACCATTTGGGGCCCTCAGCTAAAACTTGTGAAGGGGCCCCATACCGGGGGTCTGGGGGTTATGTAATGAATTTTTTGAAAATTATAGGCGCTTGAAAACAATGATAACGATTTTTTACGCTATTTTGGTACTTATGAAGAAGTAATACAGCTGGGTTTGTATACAAATATTATGATGACTTTTATTGACTTATTCATTGAAGTAAGAAAATCACGGTATTTTTAGAATACCACAATACTACAAAACACATGAGGTAGAACTGGCAATAATTACAACGAAGTTCAAAATAAAGTGCAGTATTTTATTAGGTATTTTTTAGCACCAAAGGATTAATGAATTATGTCAAAATTATTCGTGTGATAAAAATAATGACAAACGGATTTTGGGGATTAGAAAAATAATACTTGATATTTTTTTTTTTAATTCTTGTGTATTGAACAGTTTACAATGTTGTTATACTAGAATAGAAGGGGCTTAACTTAACTGAGATGATTCGACATTTTATTCCTCTTGCCCTAAAATAGCAGCTTCTTTGTAAGCAACTCACTTATTAAAGCTACTTCATATATTATTTTAGTATTTTTAGGTATGGGGTGGATGTTATTATATGTAAGAGAGGGGGAAGAGAAGGACGATATGCGCTCGCGCGGCTCTACTGACTGATCAGTTGATCTGATAGAGCATCGCTGGCACTTGTGCAGTTGTCTGCTGGACATACGTCACCACGCAGACGATGCATTACACCACAACAACTTAACTCAACTCATAACACAGAAGCTCGTATAAATCTTTCGTATAAACAGCGAGATGTAAACACTTGATGGGCGTGTTCTACTTTTGGAAAATATAAACAAATCATCACCAAGGACACAAAATAACTTCTAACAAGACAAAAACATTTTTATGTACGTCATGTGGGGCCCTCTCGGGCCGGGGGCCCTCCGCCATCGCGGACCTGCGGACCTGGCCAGTCCGGGCCTGGTGGCCCACGAGGTTTTGGACAGGGACTCGAGAGTAGTAGAGAATTCTAATTTTTGGGTTATACATTAGAGCAATTGGTGCAGCTTTTTTCGATATTATGTTACCCAAAGACCTTTTCGTTTTCGGTCACGTGAAACCAGATTCAAAATTAATAATGGGACAACCTGTTCATTTTGGCATTTCTATGTAATGGGATAATTCAGTAATTCAGAATATGAGGTTGTGAATAATCTCTTGTATATTGCGAACGGTCAATCATAGCATCAGCGTTATGGTAATATTTTGATGATGGGCGAACCTTAGACCATTCCTTGCGTTCTAGAAGAATTCTGTTGTATTTTAGGAAGGAGCAAATATAAGTGGAAATCATACTAGAAATGAATATATGATGATCGTATCAACTAAGAGTATGTTCAAGATGGAAAGGAAGTTTCAAATATTACTCTCCATTTTCGAATGGTCGAGTTAATTCTTTAAAGTTGGCTTCAACTTTCTTCAAAAAAGTTTTATTGAAGAGAAAAAAATATCATAATGGTTGTGATAATTGTAGGTACATCAAATAACAATGGCTTCGAATATTCTCGAAGTTTTATTGTGGAAGAACCAACTCTATGCGAAAGTCATATAGCCAACAAAAAAATTATTACTGAATAAATGTCGAGCACTAACATAATATTCCAGAATATGTTTCGAGAGATTACTGCAAAAATATTTTATAAATAAGAAATTCAATCTTTTATCAACACCAAGATCCATTTAAATTTTGTCTTCGATTACTGTAATGCTGTACATATTACTGTATCAATTACACGAGCTCTTCCGTTGCTTTGGATAATTGATGCGAATGTGAGTGGTAATTTCGATATGGTGAAGTTTTTTTAGTATACATATTTTAATTCATCCACGCGTGATTCCTAATTTCAGTGGAAGTGAAGATATCCGTTTATTATATGTTTCCATTTTATAATAACCTTGTTATTGAAATCAATTTATTTATCAACGCATCTTGATAGGAAGTAGGTACATCGTTATTTTATTTCTTAAACGTATGGATGAGTGCTTTCCATTGATTACGAATGCATTTCATGAAATGCTTGTTAGAAATTAAAACGTTCTTTCTTAAAATAATAAATAAACGGTTATTTGGTTTATCAATATATTCAAAATGTTCTACATAGAGAGAGCGAACAAAATTATTAATGTCAGGTCAAGAGAATTAATTTATTTATGATAGATACGGAGCGAATTAAATTTAACTCATAACAACACATATTTACATACAGGGTATTTCCGAAACTGGAGCGATTAAGAAAATGGGTTGTTATATGGAACATAATGTAACAATAAATGTCATGAATATTCGTTTTTGAAACAATCAAATACTTTCGAAATTTTTATAAAATTTCATGAAATCGCTTTCAGTTACCTTTGTTTCGGAGGCACTGGCAGTTTTTCAGCGCGGTTTGCGCAGGCTGTAGACCTTTGATCAGTGATTACCAAAAAAAATTTCATATATCGCCCAGGAATTGTTTATGTCAAAATATCTTACCACGTTTCCGAACTGGACCCTCTGCAGTTACGTACCGTAGTTAGGAAACACCAATATAAAAATATTTTCAAAATGTTATTCTCCTGTATTTGGTGAATATTTGAGCCAATAATGATCGTTCATGATCCGAATTTGTAATTTTGTAATCAATAAATGTATAAATGAATTTTCACAAATAATTAACCACCCTTCAATATCAATCTTTAAATTTGGTTCAAGAGTGACATACCCAACTGTAGGCCGATTAGCATAATTACCACTTCTGCCACATCATTGCAAAAATGTTCAAAGAACAAATTACTTATACAATTATCTCGAGAAATCAACATTCTAATTAGTAATCAGTATAAATTACGCAATGTTTTATTCATGATACTATTACATTGTAATCCAGAATCGATACACGTACATGATCAGGTAGTAGCGATATTTTCACGGAATGTTCGGAATGACATGGAGGTACACTGGTTGAGTTTTCGACCCATTGTGTGGTTCTGACCCCTAGAGTCCCTGCGATACCAGCTAGTTGTCAAAGCTGCAGCAAAGACCAACTTCAAGTCAGCCCAGCTTCCTCCACCCGCTAATGATGCAAAATTACACTCAGTCGGGATGTCACTCACAAACCAGGGCCTGGTCCATGAATCTGCCCCATCCCAGCCTCTGCAGATCATATCCTGCAACTGCCGGAAGGGATGTGGAAACGCCTGCAGCTGCAAAATATCCATGCTGAAATGCTCCATTGTCTACGGCCAGTGCAGTGGGCAGTCGCGCGAGAATATCCTGACTTGGACGAGAGCTTCGACGACGAAAAGCTATACCTACCTCCTCTGTCGGAGTTTCAAGACGACGTAGACGAAAAAGATGACGACACCGACGATAATGTCCCCAATCACCCCTGACACCGTGGTCGACGACTGGGTTCTGGCTCTTCCAAGCAGGCGAAAAGGTGTTAATTTCCAGAAGGGATCCTCTTTATTATAAATAACTAGAATGAGTGTTCCGCAATGTATATTAATGCTGTAATTAGTTTATACTGTTTTATAATACTCACATTCGATTTTATTTTAAATTAAATTCCCTATCACCAGGCGATGATAAATTAATAAATTTTTTATGAGTCAAAAGAAGAGATTGTTGGGGGTTAGGGGTGATTTTGTCCACTCCTCATACTTGTTTTGTACAGGCTCAGAAGCAAGTACTGGTAGTTGGGATGTTTTGAACATGCCCCTTTCCAAAGTAAAAGGTACTGTTCAATTATCACCTATGGTTAACTGTCAAATATATTCTTGAACTCGCAAACCAATTATCAAATATTGTTCTTGTTGTATTATCACATCTATACTTATATTGTTATTTTATCATATGTAGTTACAACATAAGAAATTTGTGTTTGTAGTAGATTTGCTATTATTTTTTTCAAGATAAATCAATCAGTGTCTACCACAGTAAATTTGCAAGTTGATTGTTATTGTTATTTGTTTATGTAATAAATGTTAATAGTAAATACATATGAACAAGTCCAAAACAAAAACTTGTAATAAGTGAGATAGATATCTTGGAATAAGTAAGACAACTGTTATTGGTAAATGAGAAAAAAGCACATTTCAGATACGGCTCTGGAATCATTTAATATTTGAAGTTAGCTTCGGCTATAACAAGCCAGTAGATGTCGCCGCTGGAAACCTACTCTAATTGAAAAAAGAAGCCCTGAAACATTTCCATTTAATTTTTCTTCTTTTTGTTTATCTCGTCCAAGCTTTTCTGACATTTTTAAAAGAATTTACCGCTGAATGTTGGTTGCAGATGGGCAATCCCGTGCTATATTACAGACTCCTTTTTAAATTGGGAACGGAAAAATAAAAGATAGAGTCTTTCGCAATGCCGAAGGACAGCTTGAAAAATCATAGAATTTCAAATGAATACACGACATTTTGTTTACATGGGAATTTCTCTAATTTGTTGGAAGTCATGCAGAGTATGAGTATTATCATAAAATGAGACAAAAATTTGTTTTCTTTCCATGCATCGCACTACAGAACTATACTCGCACATTAATCGGAATCCTATATAATTTAGAAATAAAACAAATAAATCAGTGGGTGGAGAATATTTATCGGAAGTTTCAAAATTCCACAGATTTTTGTACTACCACCACCCTCTCAGTATATAAATACTTGTAATAAACTTCATTTCGTATAGTGTAAAATAATAAAAGACTAATTTGTGTGATTGATGACTTGTTTATTTTGTGGAAATTCATGAAGTGAAAAGAATAATTATTAATATATTATACATTGATGAATGTACTCCCAGAAATAAATTACGAATACAAGGGAACTTTATTTATTCCATTCCTCATGGAAAATCTCTCTTTAAATCTGGTGAACAATACCCTGACTTTATTTGACCAGGCGATGAGATCGTAATCGAAATTCAGAATACTTAATTGGTTACACATCAATTATGTAAACTCTCTTCCAAGCGTTCATTTCGAAAATTCGATGAGCCGTGTTTCTTTTTAATTGTTATTTATTATCTTGTTTCGAAGAAATCACAAATTAGTTGAATGGAAGATTTATAGTGATTTTATTTTCTGTAGATACAGTGTTACCAATTTGAAATGGAAAAACATCAATTTTTCAACAGAATGGAATATTTTTTTTATTAGGTAGACATTCAAAGAGTCCAATAGGACACTAAATTTTATTAATGAGTCTTTATTAATATTCTTAGTTTCCAAGATGAAAAAAAAATATATATATAAGTGATTTCTTTTTAAAGAAATCTGACTACACCACTGGATTCACGACATTTTTGAATGTTTTATTTAAAAATTACGTAGGAATATGTCAATCACTAGAAAAGTGAACAGAAAGCTCTCTGAAGTGACCTACCCCGTATTGATGATGAGGCAAAAACTTCGAAATTAGTATGAATCAAATCCGAATCAAATCAAAATTCTACTATTTGGTTACAGGGAGCACTTGCAATGTTTCCTCTGCAATGAGGGACATTGCTTTGTGTTCAAATCTGAATAAATTTGAGGCTACCTGCTATCGAATGACAGGTTTTCTTAATTTTTATCAGTGGCGTTCTTAATAACATTCCCGGCCATATTTTTCATCGAAACTATTTTTTTCCAAATGAATATTATTTTATTTTATTTTATTTAAAACCTGGCATAGGTACAAGCAAATGAAGGCATTTTATTTTTTGGGTCGAAAACGGAAAAAAGTGGCGTATCATTATTTCGATGAAAAATATGGCAGGAAATGTTAACAGGGATACCACTGACGAAAATTAAGAAAACCTAAATAATCTATGCAATCTAGGTTGATGAGTACAAACACAAGCATTGCTTAGGTAGCTCAGCCTGGACTTAAAATTTCTAGTTTTAAGTTTATCTAGTTTTTCTAGTTTTCTACTTTTAGTTGTGAATTCATATTGTGGATTATGCTTACCTAAATAAAATTTACCTACATTTACATTTTTTACAATTTTCGGACAAGTCTCTCGAGGACTGCTCGTAAGGGGACAGCCGGGATTGTAGTAATAATTATATCACTCTAAATTTCTACAATTCTAGTAAGTTGTGTTTTCAAGATTTTCTAATTCAATTACAAGTTATCTTTGTGGTTGGATGGGTTGAAATAATAACATCGCTTGTGTGGAAAGTGCCAATTGACACTAGTAATGCAATACATTATCTATACCAAATATTTTTGATGAAAATTATAATAAGAATTTTCTGTACTTATCCAAATTCTATTTTTGAAGATTAGCCATCCAAGAAGAATTTCTATTAACCGCCACTGAATAAAGTGAATGAATGCAAGAGCACGCCACTGTCTCTGATCCTTCGGTAACAAGGGTCACATGCATTATTTATCTGCAGTTGCTGCTTCGTTGTATATATACACGCTTACATCCATTGTCGCCTAATTCTCATTTTGCATTATTCCCTTTATTTGTGTTATTTGCGTCTGCCTCAAATTTCGTAATGTTGGCGCCTTCTCATTTACAGGTCAAAGGAATGCCTCTGATACACCAACAAACTGCGAGAAAATTCGATGAAACCGGTATGGTAATCAAACCGAGATGCGTTCTCATTATGATCGTATATTTCTTTTGGTGAAATTAAAGGGAGAGGAACCATCAAGATGGCATAATGTTTGCCGTTTGTTTGGGAGGCGGGAGTTCTGAGTCATTATGAAAGGACTTGATGGGCTTCAGTGAAACGGAAAATTGACAAAATGAAAGCAGCATAGGAATGAAAAAAATCGAGGGGGAAACTACTCTTTCATTAGGTGTACATCATAAGATTTTCATTAATTCATTATTAATTTTAAATAAATTCATTATTCGAAATGTGGAAAACTCGCCAGAAATTATTTTTGCGCAAAAAAAGAACATTTGAAAACTGATTCAGAGCTGACCAACTTGAGAACAGTTAGAGATAGACGAATTCTGCGAACTTCAACCGATTCAGTATTGTCCAATTAGTATATACTGAGAATTTGAACGAAATAAACCTACGGACAAAAAAGTCGAGTAAGATAGATAATTTTTTGAACTTCTTTATTTTTCACTTTTCGAATTTCAAATTTTGTCCCCGAACGTATTTTGACGTGCTGATTCCGAATCTTCGAACAAAAATATCTAAAACTCATCAGAAATATTTTTGCCTACCAACTTGAGAACGTTTGAAGATAGACGAATTCTGCTAACGCCAATCGATTCAGAATTTCTGAATTAGTATATATTGGGAATTTAAACGAAAAAAATTGACGGACAAAAAAGGCAAGTATATCATATATATAATTTTTTGAACTTTTTAAATTTAAATTTTTCAAATTTCAAATTTTTATCCCGAACGTATTTCGACGTGCTGATTCCGATTTTTCGCACCAAAAAACCATTTGAAAACTAATTCAGATCTTACCAACTCGAGAACGGTTAGAGATAGACGAAATCTGCGAACGCCAGTCGATTCATTATGACCAAATTAGTATGTATTATTATTTTCGAGTCAATCAAAAGAAATTGAAAATTACTCGAAACAGTTCACCCCTAAAAATCAATAAAAGTACCAAGTTGTCACATCGACTTAAAATTCGCACTGTTTACGTAAAATTTCATGCTCATTCCAAAAATGTATGATTTTCTATGCTCAGATATAAGATTTAGCCGGAAAAAGGTGTTTAAGATAAAACATTAAATTTTCTGAGATTTTTAATTTTTCATTTTCCGAATTTGAAATTTTTGTCCTAGGAAGTATTTTGACGTGCTGATTTCGAATCTTTTAACAATAATGTCGAAAACTCATCAGAAATATTTTTGACGAAAAAAAAAACATCAAAAAACTGATTTAGAGCTGACCAACTCGAGAACTGTTAGAGATAGACAAATTCTGTGAACGCAAATCGATTCAGAATGGTCGAGTTAGTATGTATTGTGAATTTCGAAAGAAATTAAAAATTACTAGAAAAAGTCAAAAATCATCAAAAACACCAAGTCGTCACATCGACTTGAAATTCGCATTGTATACGTAAAATTTTATGCTCATTCCAAAAATATATGATTTTTTTATGCTCAGATATTAGATTTAGGCGGAAAAAGGTGTTTAAAATGAAAAATAAAATTTTCTGAGATTTTTGAATTTCAAATTTTTGTCCTCGAAAGTAATTTGACGTGCTGATTCTGAATATTTCAACAATAACGGTTAGAGATAGACAAATTCTGCGAACGCTAATCGGTTCAAAATGGCTGATTTAGTATTAATGGGTATGTATTTGGGAATTATTTTATGACAAGGTACTAAAATGAATCTTTCTCCTGTTCTCCTTATGTAACCATCCAATCTCCTTCAATTTATTTGATACTCGTTGTCGCCTACTTACACCAAAAATCATACGTGGGCATGAGCTTCGAACTTTCTGGATCTTATTTTCATACATAAGAGTTAAATTATGTCCATACAACGTATCCGCGTAATTGAATGGTAATTATCTTTCATTGCCCCCTAAAACTTTTTCATTATTTTTCATTAGAGATAATTACTTCACTGCTTTCATTAGGTGTACAAAAAATGACTAGTTGTTTCCCCCCCGAAAAAAATAATGTGTTTATTTCTACCAGTGCCGGTAGAAATAACTCATAGCGTGTTCAGTGGGAAACTTTTACGCCAATAATTTCTCATTTCAATGACTACAATATTTTTTTAAATCATGATTCAAGCACGTCAGGTTTACGGCTCAAACGACACAGATTACCCAAATTAAAACCTTTTCAGCAATACTTTTTAGTCTAAAGATGTACTCTTAATTTTTTCTGATCAAATATGGCTGACAACACACCAAAAAATCAAAAACGTTTTAAAACACACCCCAATAAAATTTATTACCCAAATTGTCGAAGAAAAGTAAAATATAATTGTTCATACTGAAAGGTATATTCACTTTTCATAAATCCACATTGAGGATAATGACAATCGACAAATAGTTGATAAAAATAAGTTCGCATAATATGAGGTTCAATGGATTTTTTTAACAGCTTTTGTTAATTTCTTTATAGCAGGTAATTTCAACCTTGAAGTATGTGGGAGCGTGGACGGATGTGATCATGCAAAGAGATTACGGTCCAAATCATCATGTTAATTTTTTTTTGAATAGTTCAGTCGTAGAAACATTATAGTATACAATTAGCAAGAAATAACACATTTTCTACTCGTTGGTAGGAATACGATATTGTGATTTCAAGTTGCGTTTTGAATGCTCAATAAAATTTATTCATTGTGGTTTAAAAGACTATTCGTTGTTTGAATTGCATTTTCTTGTAGGAAAATACATAATGAAAGCAACAGAAAGGATGTATACGTTATACGGCATTTAATATAATCTAGAATTTTTTACATAATAAACCATTCCTATATAAATTTGTGAGAATTGTACCATACCATATATAGTTTATAACTTCATCAATTACACCAACATTTTAGAGACGTCTTAGAAGGTGAGTCTTGTTCCTGCGACCTTTCCATACCTGAAACAAAAATAAGATTTTGTAATCATTTTTATTGATTTCCACAAAAGAAATACGTGAACCATAAAAAAAACACATGTGTGTATTCAACATCTGAACATTGTTACGATGGAGTTCAAGATTGATGGAAATAAGATGAGACAATTTTGATTTAACGATTGTAACGAGATGGAGCCGTATTTGTCTGCTTTTGGCCTTCGCAATAATTTAATAATAATTCTGATAAATGGAGCAGGCTGTTCATGGTTTGTGAGTTTCTGTTGCCAAAACTGAGAACACCAAACTAGTGTTTGCTATAAATCTTCTTATATGATAAAATATTCCGGTAATATTCACCAAATATTATTATTGTTATACGTATCACTTTAAGCCGAAGATTTCACGATTTCAACCCTCGCGTCTGAGCGAATATGCGTTTGCAGGTTGATTAAACATTTCCATAAAATAACAAATTGCTAGGAAACTGGAAGGAAATGGAGTAGAAATCGCTTCGAAATGTTTTCTCAATATTATATTCATATCCTCTTTATTTTCGTGCAATTTGCAGCGAGAGTACTCCTTCAGATATGGCAATATTCGCTCTTATTTTAAAAGGAATTGCATAGAGAATATTATCATGAAAGTAAGAAACGAAAGCCAATGGAAACGGAAAAGTGCCTATAGTCTTCAAAAATCAAGTTTCGCAGAAAATCATATTTTCCGTAATTCAAGAAACAAAATGTCCCGCCAGGACTGCTCATTGCAATAAAGCTATACAATGGGTCAAAAATCTATGAGAAAATAACTACTTTCTTGGCTGATCCCACGACGAACGTTGAATTGCATCTGATGAATTTCCGTACAGAGTTCCTATGAGACTTTATCTGCAATTGCTTGTTTCCTGGAAATGTTCATCGTTTCCCCTCATCAGTATAGGGTAGGTATCTGCTGACAATAAATAATCCCTCTACGAACGTTTCGATTAAAGCCTCAGCTGAAACCGCGTCCGCAGAGTAGGTGATTCTAAACTGCGAGCGCCATCTCAACCAGCAATACCTACTCAGTTTCGTGGTCGTCAAGAACACATACAGTATCGGAAACTTTTCATCTGTGGTATAGACAGAAATCTACGCGAGCAACAAGGAGCGCAATGATACGATAATACCACATAAATAAGAGAGACGCACTACTGCGTGCCTATCCTGTTACCCCAGCCGACGAATCAACAGCTTGCGTTGATATCCCTTCCTCGATCGAGTAGAGGAGAAACTGTAATGCTCTCTCAACATTATAGCAAGCTATTTTGGCAGAGAAAGCCTTGTAGGAACTCTGCAAGGAAATTCATCAGATGGAATTCAACGATCGTCGTGTTTATTAGCTTAGAAAGTAGTTGTTCTCCGATGGATTTTCGACTGTAACATTCCTATTCCATACGATAATTGCAGTCCTGGCAGGACTTTATATTTCTCAACATTTTTAAGCTTTTTGTTCGAAATTTAATGATTTTTTCAATGAAAACTAGAGAAAATAAAAAAATCAAGTATCTGAATGAAAATGCGAATTGTCACTTCCAACTTTTTTGTTTTCTTTTCTTTTCACAATATCTATCACATGTAGTTCAATGTCCAGCGTGGCTTGTGCCGGGGACGTAGTTGTTTTATTTTAGATATTACAAATAAATCACATTTTTCTTTTTTCAATTTTCATGGAGAATGTTTCCCTTTTTTCAATTATAAAGCTTATTATAAACAATTGCAGATTCCTTTATATCTATATATTTTCCATAAAATTGGAAGCATTAGAAAGCTTTGAAGAAATCGTACAGTAAAGGAAAAATTATTTTTCCATCGAGTGTACCAAATATTTATTACTTCACCACTGTCTTCCAGTAGAGTCATTATTCTTCCTTCCTCTTCATTAAATTTCATTAGTCTTTATTACACTCAGACCCGTTCTATTACAATTCGTTACTCTGCATTGATCGGGTCATCCCGCTTGATTATTTGTTCAGTGAAAATCACGCTCAATTATGACTTGCTTCAGAATGTTATCATCACTTAATACAAGGGCGGAGATTGATTCCTATTCTGGCCAAAATATAAAAATTGAACATACCCAATTGACTGTAAAATTAATACCGAGGATAGGAATAGAATCTGATCCAGAACACGTTCAAATTTGGGGCTGTCATAAAGAAGTGGGGAAGGACATACCAGCTGGAAAATAGGTAGCTGGAGAAAAAATGTAGGCAGTGATTGGTTCTAAAGAACTCGCTGGATAGTTTCAAAGAATGTCCTCTTAAATGACCGATCGCCATATGATATATTTAGTAATTCGGAAACAATTCGGGTAGCAACATTTTTGTGTTCCCTCCATAAGGCTTCAAGAATATAAGGGAGAATACAACAGGATGGACTCAGAGAGAAGAAGAGGCTTAGTTTGAGCTATTGGAGCTTTATGTGTATCAATGCGATCTCATTTTTAATAACAATAATAGTAACTTATTCCTCAATGAGGAAAACTTTTCTTCGAGATAATTGATATGTCTAGAGTTAAGTATTATTACATTCAACATTCCCACACAACCTTGGTCTTGACAAGCAGTGGAAGTTCTTCTGCCAAACCCATTTCTACAAATATTCTAGTTGTACAGCGGTTTTTTAATGAACTCTTTGGCGTGTCTCACCTCTAGGCAAGCTGTTCCACCATTCCTGATATTTTTGTTGGATCCTTGCTTTGGTATATAATTTCAGTTCAGGGTTTGTTATAACGCAAAACAGTTCTCTTTTCGGGACCTTTTAATTGTCCTCAAAACTTGTATGTGCTGGTATCCAGTCTAAGGTCGGTCTGTCTTGACTGCCATATCTTTCACGACTTCCAAGCTGTCCCAGACAAATATGAATCAACTTCCATTGAGCTGACTGACTGCTTTTATTGTAGGGAGTTGATTGTCGGAATAAATAACAATAGTTTTTTCTGAAATTTTTTACCTTGTTAATTCCTTTGCGCAATGGTATACGATTCTGTTTGAAATCTCGTCACATATTTGACTAAGCTCGCTGAGATTTTAGTCTCTGTACTTTCTTCAGTCTTAGATCCATCCGTGTAGATACATTGCAATTGCTGCATTGATGATGGTGGCCGGTAGCTTGGCGGTCTAAGGCGCAGGCCGTTCAAAACTTCAGTATAGCGGTCCGATGTATGTACAAGGCATTTTTTCTCTCGTACTCAATATCGGAATCGATAGACGACCACAGTCCTTGTTGAAAGCAAGTGTATTGTGTTTTGTCTAGATGCTTTGATACCAATCTTATTCAGACTATAACGTAAACAGAAAAATAAAATAGTAAAATCGTTCCAGCCGTTTTTGAGTGATGTGCTGACCAACTAACAGCACTTAATTTTTATTTATATAGAGAAGAAAAAGAAAGAGAAGAGGGATTTTCCAACTTCATTTTCTTTAAAAGTTTTCCTCCCAACTGTACCTCAAATTGAGCCCTACTCCAACAAAAGAAATGAGCGTCTTTGTTTTTTGATTGTTTGTCCTGATGTCACATAATTTGGTCAAATGTATAGGTAATGAATATAATATAGTCTATTCGTTAGAGACTGTCGAGTCTTTTCCATCCTTTATCTATCATGGTAATGTATTTTCAGTTGTCATGAGAACAAAGTGCTCATCTTCTTGAAAATCCTCTCAGAAAACGAAATTGAAAATCGACCGGAGATGAGAAAATCAGGAAATGTTTTCTCATATAATCATCGTAAACATTCTTCTTATTCTAATGAAATTTGAAGAGGAAGTAATCCTCAAATTCGCAGGAAGTTGACTTTTTGTAAACTGAATCATTAAAGGGGAACTTAAGCTATCGATAGAACGAAAAATGGCCCGGGATTTGTGAATTTTGTAATGAACTTCACTGATGTACTGAAAAAAGGATTAGGGCTTGGGGCTACATAGAATTTTCAAAGTCGAAATATAAACATCGAATATAAATAATAAATACTTCTGGCACACGTTAAAACTGCAGGATCGATAATAAAATTTGATGGAAATATTATTACAATTCGTATATTTAGGATTTTTTTAAGTTCTGGTTCCCACGAAAAGGAAAATCCTGTATTGTTCAAAGAACATTGTGAGAGAGAAGGGAATGAAGGTAGGAATTGGTGTTCTTCTGGAATCTCTCAGGAAACACCTCCCGACGAAAACGAGCTCTGAGAAAGATATGTTTGGCATGTCTCCAAAGTGACGACATATGGATGTGAGGACTGTGCTCGACGGGTCAGTATCGATGGGACCGCTAACAGTGGAACGATTGGTGAAATTTCACAAAAGCATCGCCCATGAAGATATCATCAAATCAGAGACAGAGACTGAACCATATGAGAAATTTCTTTATTAATGGTCTCTCAGAAAATTCATTACTTCGTGAAAGTTGGTGCAATCAATGAGAATAAATACGCGCATACCCGTTATTATAATTCTTGTGCGGCTAAGCGGGAATCGAACGATATTCTAATTTCACTACAGAAGTAACATTACTAGGCAAAATATAAAAAAAATCTAATGAAAAAAGTTGTTGGTAATTGAAAAACATTCCCATCAGTTTGATGATTTAATACGTAAAATGAGGCCATCTCATTAAGCAGTTGATTAAATCAGTAATTGGTAGACTGAACTGGATAACTGAAAATATCTTACAAACAACTCTATCCAATAACATTTTTCAATATTCTGCATAGTAATGTCATTATATTCTATATTATTTAGAATATCGGCTGATTCCCACTGATAATAACGGCTATGCGCTTATTCAATCCGATGAAATGCATCAACTTTTATTAGGAATGAATAAAAAAGTTTTCCACGTGGTTTCAATATTTTGGCGGGCACTGTATATATATATATATATATATATATATAAACTCAAATAAACTAAGAATTTAGATTCAACAATTGAGAATTAGCAATTGAGGTGTTCACAAACATCAACTGAATATCAATAAGAATGACGTTCGGAGCATTTCGGCTTGACATAAGATTTGATGTTCAGAGCAGAAGACGAATGCGGGCCTATGATTATTAGGTGTTCAATATTATTTATATTGAATTTGATTCACAATGAATTTCAACAAAACAAACAAACAAACAAACAAACAAACAAAAGGTTTGTAAAAACCGTGCACACATTGTGTGTGCGTGACTTACGAGTGACACACTAGTTGAAAATCATAAATTTTTGGAATGAGCATGAAATTTTACGTACATAGTGCGAATTTCGAGTCGATGTGACAACTTGGTACTTTTAATGATTTTTAGGGGTGAACCCCTTGCAACTTTTTCGAGTAATTTTTAATTTCTTTAGATTGACTCGAAATTCACAATACATACTAATTCGACCATTCTGAATCGATTGGCGTTCGCAGAATTTGTCTATCTCTAAGCGTTCTCGAGTTGGTCAGCTCTGAATCAGTTTTTTGATGGTCTTTTTGCCGTCAAAAATATTTCTGATGAGTTTTCGACATTATTGTTAAAAGATTCGGAATCAGCACGTCAAAATACATCCGAGGACAAAAATTTTAAATGCTAAAAATGAAAAATAAAAAATCTCAGAAAATTTAATGTTTTATCTTAAACACCTTTTTCCGGCTAAATCTTATATCTGAGCATAGAAAATCATACATTTTTGGAATGAGCATGAAATTTTACGTAAACATTGCGAATTTAAAGTCGATGTGGCAACTTGGTACTTTTAATGATTTTTAGGGGTGAACCCCTTGCAACTTTTTCGAGTAATTTTTAATTTCTTTCGATTGACTCGAAAATAACAATATCATACTAATTCGGCCATTTTGAATCGACTGGCGTTCGCCGATTTCGTCTATCTTTAACCGTTCTCGAGATGGTAAGCCCTGAATTAGTTTTCAAATGGTTTTTTTGGCGCGAAAAATATTTCTGATGAGTTTTCGACATTTTCGTTCAAAGATTCGGAATCAGCACGTCAAAATACATCCGAGGACAAAAATTTTAAATGCTAAAAATGAAAAATAAAAAATCTCAGAAAATTTAATGTTTTATCTTAAATACCTTTTTCCGGCTAAATCTTATATCTGAGCATAGAAAATCATACATTTTTGGAATGAGCATGAAATTTTACGTAAACACTGCGAATTTAAAGTCGATGTGACAACTTGGTACTTTTAATGATTTTTAGGGGTGAACCCCTTGCAACTTTTTCGAGTAATTTTTAATTTCTTTCGATTGACTCGAAAATAACAATATCATACTAATTCGGCCATTTTGAATCGACTGGCGTTCGCCGATTTCGTCTATCTTTAACCGTTCTCGAGATGGTAAGCCCTGAATTAGTTTTCAAATGGTTTTTTTGGCGCGAAAAATATTTCTGATGAGTTTTCGACATTTTCGTTCAAAGATTCGGAATCAGCACGTCGAAATACGTTCGGGGATAAAAATTTGAAATTTGAAAAATTTAAATTCAAAAAATTCAAAAAATTATCTATCATGACTTACTCGACTTTTTTGTCCGTAGATTTTTTTCGTTCAAATTCTCAGTATATACTAATTCGGCCATTCTGAATCGATTGGTCAGCTCTGAATCAGTTTTCAAATGTTTTTTTTGCACAAAAATAATTTCTGGCGAGTTTTCGACATTTCGAATAATGAATTAATAATGAATTATTGAAAATATTATGATGTACACCTAATGAAAGAGTAGTTTCCCCCTCGTTACGATCTATAGAAATGAAGTGTTTCTTTTCTCCAGATATTTTGTTATCAGAAAAAGGCTACCAGTTGTGTTTCGCTTCTAAGGAATTACATCCAGCAGTTCCAGTCTTAGGAGGATATACGGGTGAGTAGACATTTTCCTATGACCTGTACTTTTTTTTTCATTTGTTAAAATTCTATTCACCCATTATACTACAGCCTGGGTTTCTTTCCGTCTATAGTCTCTACCGTTGCATAAATGGCTGTCTGACTATATAATACCTAGCTGGCATTCGCACCTTTTGAGGAGTCCGAAAATTGTTCCTTTAGTTGATAACAAATAACCGTATCTTGGGACGCTGCAAGCTTAGTTCCTTGTCCAAAATTCAGTAGACCATTTCTGGAAATGTATTCTAATAGTTATCTGTAAGTTTTATTGATATTAAATACCACTTGAACTAGTAGATTGTTGCTCTGACCTTTGCGGTTTCTTTTTATAAGTCTCTTAAGTAAGTAATTTTTCATCATTATCACAACTGAACACTTGCTAGTACATAGAACGCAACTTAGCTTACTACCCAAGAGCAGACCTTTCCTATTCTGAGTTCTTACTGATTATTTTCTCTATTTCATGCATTTTGCTAACTGATAATCGATTCCAATAGAACTTGTTCATCGTTATGAGGTAGTCCAGAGGACGTGACTCACATTTACACATAGCAAGACTGGACTCATCCTTCCACTTGTTCAATACAAGAATAAGAAATCGACACAGAGAGTTGAATCGTAATGATCAGGGTTCATTTGTAGTTGCAATATAATAAATTCGAATTGTTTGTATAGTAGATTCATTCTTTCTATTATTTTTTTCAGTTCTGCCATCCATTCTGAGTGCAGTTTAACCAACTACACAAGATCAACATCGAGATAGATCAATCAACCGGAGTGAATTTGCACGGTGATTTTGATACAAAGACGTTTCAAAAATGGCGCCCAATGTGGGGATATTTTTTAATTTTGTGATTTGATCTATCATTTTACATTTTTAATTTTTTTATATTTCTTGAGGTTTGACTTCAAGTGTAATGACGTTCACGCTTTAAAGAAAATATATAAATTTTTAAAAGTTGTTTATACTTCATACACCACATATTATTTGTTACTTTTTAGTTCACTAGGTTATGAATAAGAGCTGCTTTTCAAAAATTTCATTTTCGTTCATATTTTAGTCATCCATTCAATCTTCCTCATGTGATTATTCCGTTGATATCTCAACATTCACACAAAATTGCCAAGTATTTGGAGAACTTCCTGGAGACTATTCAGTATCTCACGTAAATGAACATTAGGACACACCTTGTCTCACCAGCAAGTAAATAAAGTATGATTGATCCATCAGTTATTCAGGAAGCCATAAAGCGAAAGTAGTATTCGATATACGGTCCCGAACGGTGAAATCATCATACCTGAATCAGACGGCCAGCTAAAGAATTCGGACAATAAAAAAAACCACTAATATTTAAGTGGCACTACGTGGCATGTGATCTAGCCCATAAAAAAAGTATTTCACAGTCGGACGTTGATAGGTGTTAAGGGGCCCACCCAAGGCGATATTATCTCCGAACTGGCTGGTATCGAAAACGTTTTAACCCAATATATCTCATAACTAAAACTAATTTGTTAACTATGAACTCCGAGTCAAAAATTAATGATCGCCAGAGCCAATAAAATTATACTACGTAGGCGTAACTTTGGTTTATTATGTCTTTTGAAATGTTGTGATCACCGACAACGATAAATATCATAAATTTCTCGGGATGCCACAAACTCGTACTAGTTGCGTTAGGCCAGGGTGTGGTTTCAAAGTAAACAAGATAATATAATGGGAGAACGTTTACAAATTAAATCAATTAGAAGGGGTAACTAAATTAGCTCAGATAAGATTACTGTGGCATTGTGTGGCTTGCATATACTTAAAATATTCTTTTTACTGTCTATAATAAAATAAAAACGTACCTATACCTTAAGATATGAAATAAAATACCTCCCTCTTATTTAACTTTGTCCGATATAGTGATGACAGACGTAGGCTTTGTAAAGGAAAATTCAATATGACTGCCGTACAAAGATATTTTTTATGAAATCGCTCAAGAATACGCTAATCTAGTATTTTAGTCCGTTGCTAAGCAACGAACTTTCCCGTATCGAAAACGGTCCGGGAAATTTTTTGCTGTCATCTCAACACTAAACAAACAGTGACAACGAACTTTTCAGAAAAATAGTATATGTACCTCGTAGTAAAAGCACATTCCCAGACTTTTCTTTAAATCTTTCGAACAAGCAGAACGTTCAATTCAGGTTAACCTCGTATAATTTCGATAATACCTACATGATAATACATACAGTATCGGAAAGTTTTCATCTTGGGTATGGTGGTTTCATGAGAGCGTAAAGAATAGCTTGCTATATGTTGAGAGAGCATTACCATTTCTCCTCTACTCGCTCGAGGAAGGGATATCAACGTGAGCTGTGTGCGGTGTGTCGCATTGCCACGTGGTCCATTAATGCGTCGGGTGGGGTAACAGGAGAGACGCTCAGTAGTTATTTATGTGGTATTATCATATCATTGCGTTCCTTGTTGCTCGCGTATATTTCTGTCTATACCCCAGATGAAATGTTTCCGATAATGTAGAGTAGCTCCATAAATAGCTCCAATAGAGAGAGAGAGAGAGTGAGAGAGAGAAAAGGAGGTAGTAAGCTTCATTATCATTGCTGTTAGATGACAGAGACAAAGAGAAAAAATTAAGGAGAAAGGAAGAGAGAGTGAGTGAGTGGGTAAGGAAGGGAGAGGCGGAGGGAGATAAGGGGAAAGGGAGGGGGGTGGAGGCAGGAAGGCGGACAGAAGGAAGAGGATGGAGGGAGAGAGAGAGAGGATCAACCGTTGAGAATAAACAGAAGGATGAGCCTCAGTACTTGAAAAGTGGAATAGACAAAGTAAATGAAAAACATGTTACGAGAAAATTATGAAGACATAAGTATTCTCTTGATTGAACTCACAAAAAAGTGGATTTCTTGTAATGTTTCTATTCAAGTCATCGAGCAGTTGATTAATCTTTGGTCTATGTAAGTTCTTGTCCAACTGTTTTTTGAGTTTTGAATGAGTTGTACTTTTATGCATTACTTGCAGTAAACTTCCGAATCCGTGGTAAAGATACAGTAAAAAATGTTATGTACATTTTTTCATACCGCGCCATGCTATTGAACACGAGTTACTAAATCAGCAAGTGAATGAATTATATCTGTTGGTTTCCTAGCAAAGTTTTCTACAAGAGCTGGGTTTCGGTGCTCTATTAATCTAATTAAGAGCGAAAATATCTTTCGCTTACGTAAATGTAACTAAAAACACAGGTAATGTGTCCAAGCTTAATTTTCATTATCTTCAGAGCAGCTAGGTTTCTTTTCAACTCTATAAATTAGGATGTCCTATTCCAAATAAATAATCATGACTACTATTATAAACCCAAGAATCAAACAATATTGAAACATTTGGTATCCGCATTGTGCTCGGATTCGCTGAAATCCAGATTGCAACGCAATTTGAGAGTAATAAAACTTTTTGGTAGTCACTGAAGTAAACATATGCTCATTTCTCAATTTCAACCGACCAGTCATTTCCCGCACACTCAGATTGCTATCGGCTCCTCGCCTATGCCATAAATATCAAAGATACCAAAACACGTACTAGTTAGTATCTTGGATTCCACGCCAAGTTATTACAGGAACGAAAATGAATAACACAATTCTTGTTATGCCGTATATAAAACAAAACACTTGTTTAGAATGTTAATTGATGACTAAAAAGAAAAAGGATGGGTTTTAACGAATGTGAAAAACTTTCGCAATTCTTTGTTTTGTTTTCAGTGTCAATGCACGATTCATATACCTACCAAGAATTTGTGTCATTGATGCCACCTAGGTTGAGAGACCTTTTGAGGAATGCACATGAAATCACTATGTTGATGAGTCAAAGTGTTTGATAAGAATTATGAATAAAAACGTTATAAATAAAGCTAAAGATAAAGGACCCTATTAAAATTGCGCCACATGCGAATCTTTAGTAAGAGAAAGTAGAAAGATATAGTGTCGCCGTCAAATATGTTTTGTAGTACCCTCGTATTTCAAAAATGTAGGTTCGGCTCAAGGTTTTTCACGTATTATAGCTTGAGGGTTTCACATATTAACCTTAAACATTAAAAACATAGGGTTCTTCAAAGTTCCTATTTGTTAAGTATTCAGTTTTCTACATAAATTAATTATAATATTAGTATTTTTTATTATTCTTTATTCAATATTATTTCATATCAAAGTGGTGCTATGGAAATATTACTTGTATTATAGTTCATATATTTGTCAGTTCCCGCGTAAATAATACTCACGTTGATCCTTATACCTACTGCGCATGTCGGAAGCGAGGGGAAGCCAGACATTGGTCGCCAGGCCCAGCACCCGAAAAGAGAACACACGTGAAAAAGGCAGGTTTCGCGAAGGTGCATATGAAATATAACCGCTAAAACGACTTGACAATAATTTCAAGAGTAAAATGGTCTCCGAGGGCCCTCAACGTTCCTAATTCTAACGAAAGATCCAAGGAAAATCTCATCTACCCCGGCTCTACGAAAACTTCTAGAAAAAAAGGTAAGGTGAAACGTGATTTTGCGTTACTCATTTAACAATTAAACATATTTGAATCAGCACCACAAAAAACATCGAGGTGGCGTTAACACTATTGAAAGAATGAAGTAAGTAAAAAACTTCGGAATAGGATATTTTCAAGTACTTTCTGATGACCCCGACATAGTGAAAATACCATGTTTGTAATGAAACAGTATCGCCTTTTCAAACTATCATTATTACTCAAGCATATATCGTAATTAAACTAGAAAATATCTCAATTCTAATAAGTAAGGAAAACAACGTCGAAACGGGATATTTTTGAGAACATTTGTGACGACCCCGGTAAATTAAATACTATTTTTTATTATAAAAATGGTGCGTTTCCCAAAGCATGACATATTTTTGCCAAATCATGAGAATAAACCAGAACTATTCTCAATTTGTGATAAATTAAATTTATTTTCTGTTTGTGTAACTACTTTTAAAATCACCGTTTCTCAGAAACAAATCATACGATTTGATTATGGTCCATTTAAAGTATTACCTACAGATCATGATCTACAACATGCCAGAGTTTCACTGAATTCCGCAATAACCCAAAATTTTATGTATTCCGTGCGGGGTCTTTTGGAGAGATAAACCTAAATTTCAGTTTGCTGATGTTGGCTCTCTGAAATCTCCTACTGGCGTTGTCGTTGCCAAGCCCTTGCAGTGACAATGTATGTGTGCTGATGTTTCCCCATCTTCCTGCTTTGCTGTTTATTTATATTAATTATTACAAAGTCAGAACATGCAATTATTTGAGAATGTTATCTTTAAAGGATTTCCTAATTTTTAACAATTATCTTCCATTTCCTTCCCACGACCGTCGTAATTCTATATGAACTATTTTCATATTATTTAATATAATCAACGTATCTCCAACACTTATCTAAGTGGCAGTAATTTCAGTCTGAGTAATTATCTAAAGCATTCTGAATATCATTATATATAAGACGCTATAAAACGAAAATTATTCAGTGATTATTTTGTGAATAATCCAAGTGTTTATAAGCATTAGGGGAGCTTAACTGAAAAGAAAAAAAAGCTGATGATGAGAGAATCAAATCGGAAAAAGAAATTGTACCCTAATTGATGTGAAAGGCTACGTAATTGGGGTGGTAAGACGCAGCAAAAATAATTAGAGTCGTTTTTGTGTCTGGCGACGATAGCTAAAGAGCTAGGGGATGCTTTTCTTGTTCAACTCATGAACTTCTCGATTGCCGGAGAAAATGAAGCCATGTAGAATTCACAAAAGATCATCGACCTATGGAATGTCATTTGTAGTTGCTAAATACTTGAAAAAAAAATATTTTGTTTGAAACTCTTCTGAATTCTATAATTACTTACATTGAAACAAAATTGCATGAAGCTCATGAAAGTATTGAAAAATTATTGGAATTTCTTTTGACTAGTGCAAGTAATTTTCTGGCTCAAACATCAATAGCGATTTTCCAAGATTAGTGTCAGTTATACTCTTCACTTATTACAACGTGCTATTTTTCTACCAATTTCGCATTCAAAGAATTTTTTACGAACTGAAAAATATCTGTTTCCGAATAAAAACCAACATTTCCCCAATTTTTGTCGTATTATGATACTTCAAACGAATATGAAATTGTACATTTTCCGCATGGAAAACCATTATGTAATTGAGTCTTCCCGGAACGAAATTAACTTTGACAAAATGACAAATATTACGGACTATATTATCATTGTGAAAAAAATACATTCGAAATTATCTCTGAACTTGACAGGAATTTTTGGAGTAAAATAATTGAACAAAGACTGACTTTAGGCTATATTTTCAGAACATATGATAAATAAATAATGCTGGTTATCTTGTGAGATCACTTAAAGTGAAAAGGCCATAATAAGGTATGAATTTAATATAGGGAATGAGTACATTCTGCATATATTCTGAATATACAGTGATGAACCAAATTTCAGTAGCATTTTTTCAATTTTCATCGTAACAAACCATGATTCGAAGTAACCTGTTGTGCAATGAGGATGATCATTTCCTCGGTCTTCATTTACTTTCGTCCTTGATTCCTGAGAAAAAATGATGCATAATTCTCTCTTGTTGGTAGATGGAAGTTCTGAAGAAGATTGAACCATTTGATTTTTTGTTATTACCAACTTTTTCATATAATTATTAATAATAATAATAATAATAACTCGTCTTTATTCACCAAATGCAGAAACAAATGTAAATATAAATATATAACATAATATAAGAAAATATTTGTAAATCAATACGAAATCAGCTTGATACATCTGCAAATTTGAATGTATCAGTAGAAAGCTGTTTTTCAACTTAACCCAAGTTAAGTTGATTTATTGGGTAGATTTTTGAAAAGTTTGTTGATTAATTATTTATGTATGTTATCCAAATCTTCTTCCAAGGCTCGAGTGTCAGGCTATTTATAGCTGTAAACAGATCTTAGCGGCGTTTCGGAAGTTTACTTCTTTCTATTTTTTCTTCTCGGGGGATTAATGACGCCGCTACTCGTTCGTAGGTGGCGCTAGCCGTTCATTCCAAGTGAAATATTGGTTATGGACTGGTTCTGTTATAATTTGCCCGAATACGCGACAATATAAATAGAAATGCAAGTAATGAAGACTGATCAGAGAAAATCTTGGATTGGATTGGTTTTCTTGACATAGCTTGAAAAAAGAGGTTAGCCTCGGAGGTAGCTATTCGTAGCTTCACAGAGCATTATTCGATTATTTTAAAGAAAAATCTAATAAAATTTAAAGTTTTTCCAAATGGACTGGTGATTCGAAAATTAAGTCAACGTTAATGATACAATATCGATATGAATAAATGTTCTTAATTCAATTCATATTTGCAAAATCTAAATTGGTTGTCTTTATTGACAGTTGTAGAAAAAATTAAAGCATTTATTTTTGTTGTGAACTTAAATATAAGAAAAAGCATAAATGACTGAAGCCTTTCTACCTCTGTAATTTATGGAGGGGTGGGTCTGTGTGAGGTTGCAATAGTGTTCGATGTAATGGCAGTTGCCATATTTTCTATAAAAAAAAGTTCTACTCATGTATATTAAAATGATAATTTTTCAACGGGATACCATACACGAAATGGATTTTTGACACCAATGTTAATCTCACTACTTGGTACTTGGCACTCGAATCAGTAAACGATCTTCATTTCGTTTGACAGTTTATAAACATTTAAGTTCTGAAAATTGTATTCTAGTATTTTATAAACAACTTATATCGTAGAAAAAAATAGCATTTCCTACTCGAGATGAATTACGTTCGTGAGATTGCCACATTTTCTTCTCTTGTTGAAAAATATACTATAATGAAGGAATAGAGAAATACCTAAAAGAATTATAAAGTAACGATTACACAAATAAGCAGTTGAAGAACTTTGGCATTTCATCAGGTATATTCTTCAAATATTACTATTTGGTCAAGAAAAAAATCTACATTCGCCAGTCCATTTCCCATGCTCCTGCCTATTAATCTCCACTCACAAAGATGGCTATGAAGTTATGATATTGTATTCATTTTCAAGCTGAAACATTCTCAAAATAATTGCATTAAAATCCTTTCATAAACAGAACGGCGTTCTAGAACGGCTGCGAACCACAAGGCTGGGCAAATCGCTTTCACAATATTGCACAGACTTGAAAAATTATTGTTAATAATAATAATATCGTACAGATATAAAAGGTTATTGGGATTCAGGAAGGTTAAATGTCAGGATTTCTCAAACAGAGAGATTTATCTGTTCGGTTCAGTGATATACTATATACCAGTAACCACTCATTCAAAAACACTACGGGCATGCAATACTGAAACAAATTAATGATTTATTAACAATTGTGGAGAGTTTCGTGACGGAGATGGGCTAGTCCATTAGGTAGGCGGAATCGAAGTTTGCAACGTCTATGACAAGGGTCCAATTATTTTTTCATAACATTCTGTGGAGGAGCCTTAAACAATGAAAGTTCGTTATCTCGGAACGGGTCAAAATTACTTCGATTTCGACCTTTTTTTTAATGTTGGTGATTAAAAACACTGAAAACGTTATAATTTAAAAATTTACGACTTTTTCTTTTTATACATTTTTTATAATTTTGAAAAATTTCTAAAATTATTGTTGAAATTATGTTACTTATAATTATTTGTTGGCATATGAAATGCAATGAAATTAATATGGAATCAATTTCCCAAACTTACCTCAATGATATGTGGGTCAAACTGGTCGATATTTAAAAAAGAGGTTAAGTGGAGGCAAGAGGGATACCTATAAATAAAAAAAATACCATCAATCCACTGCCCAAATAAAATCATACACCCTGTAAAATTTCTTAATGTGTTTCAGATGATATAATTTTTCTGTTAACATGATTGCAATATCCGCATCACTGATAACGGAAAAATTTAGAAGTTCTAGAAAGACAGTAATTCAATTATTTTGCGGAAATTCTATTTCATGAAGATAACAAAATCGATTCCTCAATAAATTAAATAAAAAAAATTGTTTATTCTAAAATACTTACTAGAAGGACTCTGCAGCTTGAAGAAGCCATCATATTGGCGAAACATACTTATGTCGCGGCGGTTTTGTAAACTAAAATATTGTGAAAAATCAACATTAAAATTTTATTATCAACATTTACTTTCAGTTCAACAACTGAATTTCATATTTCGAAAAAAAAATATCCATATTCAATTACTCCATCCAAGGGCAAGAAGTTAATCAATTAACGCGGATCAAAAAAAAAAAGAGAACCTCGGTACATCTATTCCAATTACCGAGCTTTATATTTAATTATTATTTTCGCGATAATTCAATAACAGCAGTCAATTATAAGTCGATTAGCGCACCGTATCCCAAGACACTTATCGAGAAGTACGGTCTTATCTTGATTAGTAATTATTAAAACATTGCTGCAACTGTCATTTTAATAGTTTGAAATGTATATGTAGGGATTTGAATTACTGTGAAAGATTACTTGATGGAAGATCATCAACAACTAATAACGTCAAATGGATTATATAATCAAGAATACCGCATAAACTATACACAACAATAGGTATTTTAGTCAACAAATCTACAAATCTGTTAGATTATTTGCAGAGTTTTCAACAAAAACTATTTTACATTTCTCTATAAATGCCATATTCAACACCGACGTGCCGGTTTCAAGGTTACAAGGAAACAATTATGCAAAAAAACTCAAGGAAAAATTATCATTTTTGATAAAACACTTTTTTATCAAAGGTAATACCACTAGTCCTTCAAATTTTATCGATAAATTTTGATTTAAATCTATTCGTATCACAATGCTTAACTAAAGGACATCCAATAAGGATGAGGTGTATTTTCAAAGTCAACGGTAACAGCAACGCCCGATTTAACGTTGACAGAACAGGGCCCCCAACATTGTATGTGCATCTTTTATTTTACACTTACCACAACGCCTGATCTAACCTTGACAGAACAGGACATCCAAATTTACCACAACGCCTTAACATAACGCAGACAGAAAAGGACTTAGAAAATTGTGAGGTGTATGTTTTCCTACCACGAAGCATGACCTAACGTACACATTATAGGATACCTAATGGGATGAGGTATTTTCTTAGTTAACTGTAACCATAATGCCCGATATGACGTTGATAAAGCAGAGTACCAAAGTTGTGAGGTGTATTTTTCTCTACTTTTACCACATCGCCTAATCAAACATAGACAGAATAGGACTTTCAAAATTGTATGGTGGATTTTTTTAGTCTACTTTCATAACCATCACCACAACGTCTGACTATAGGTAGGACAGGTAGGTAGGACAAGTAGGTAGGACAAGTAGGCAGGACAAAACTATCCAAATAGTGTGGAGTACAACGCTTGACAGAATTCTTAGGTGTACTTTTTCAGTCCTTTCCTACCAAATCAACTTGAAAATATACAGCACCGATTTACCTTTTTTTTTAATAAGGGAGACTGAATTACCCACAAAAGCCACGTCAAGAAATAACCAGTGTATAAACTCCTTACTATAAACATTCGTTACTAAAAGGACATTTCAAATTTTTGATATACGTACTATTTCCTAGAGATATAATTTCCATTTATTAAAACGAAACATCAAACGACGTGAAAAAAAGTATAAAACTGTTTCGGAGTCAACAAGTACTGAAAGTGGGTTACATCTGCGAATCAAAAATAAATATTCTTCCAACTAAGTACAACACAAACAGGAATGAACTCATTTCCATTTTCTTTCCCGAGGTTCACAAGGGCCATTAATCGTATTAATCCATTATCTTAAGCAATGCTAATGTTAAGTATGCAGATACTGTAATTTTTTTTTTTATACTTTTCTTGAATAAACTCTGGAAAGAGAATAACGTCGAGCTTATCTGTGATCGCAATTTGCCGGGTATGTTTGAAAGTTATGAGCTGATTCTCGTTATAAATTTCACCATAATTTTACTCGGAAGAAGTATTGCAAGTTCACTGCACTGAAAATAGACGACTATTCATTTTTAATGGCATTCGGTAAGATAAGGGAAATCGAAGAACTACTATTATAGTAACTGAATTTCAACGGAGGAGAACTTCGAAATATGGTATAATATTGAAAAGGGGAACATTCTCCATGAAAATTGAAAAATGAAAAATGTGACTTATTTGAACGATGGAAAATAGCGACTAAAGTTTTTCTTTCAGTCGCAGATGATTCCACAAAAGATTTTATGAATTTCCTATTCATATTTTCGAACTAAAATGGTATAATATATCAGACTTCTTTAGAAATGGAGAAAAAAAATTGGAACATTATTCAATAGACTTACATTATGCTGTAAATAAAACTATAAAACTGAATGAACGTGCAGCTCAGTACGAAAATGGCTGGTTCACTGAAAAATGTGTGAATGGCCAGACAGTTTTGAAGAGATGTGAACTAATATACAAGGTGAACTATAACCACTTACCGAAAATTATACGGTGTATCCAGAAGAAGTGGAAAACAAAGTGAAATTTGGACCAAAAGTCAACACTGATAGCTCTCAAATTCTACAGGTGATTTCGCACATGATGGACCAGAACCTCATTCAATTTTCGGTAAGTAGTGGTAGTTCACCATGTATAACAATATTTCAACGTTTTAAAATTCTTTACCCATATTATTCAACTTCACCACGGTCAAACCATTGGCGAAGCCGATTTTGGATATAACTTGCAGTATTCAGAATCACACAGTATTGTGTAATTCCTATTTTTTGTATCGACAAGAATCAAACTCTCTGAATCTTGACTTTCTGAAAGTCCTAAAAGTCCTAAGCGACATGCTGTCGAACGACTTTTTCCTGTCTATTTCACACCATATGACACCAGTCCAACCACTAATGACGAAGTAAGGGGTGGAGCCTTCGAGAATGTGGATGATGTAGAAAGTAGTGGGGAGCGCTACAGCACAGGCTGCGGAAAGGATAATGTTGATGAGTTATTTGATTCTTTGAACACTATACAAGGCAAACTTTCCAGGGAAATGTTAAAAATGCGTCAGCAATGCACCTGATCAATGTGAAGTTACAGCGAAATGAAATTCCCGTGCTTGAATTGCGTCCAGATCAATCTTTTATGTTGGTATTTGCAGGGTGTTGGACAAATAAAACAATCTACGTCTTTGCTAACGTTTCGCGAACATGTGGTTCGCTTCTTCAGAGCTTTAATGTGAATAAAAATGTTTGGTTAGTTCACAACAACATTGGGGCAGTGCAACTACAGCTTAATAGATATAAAACCCACCTCAGGCATAATCAATCGTACAAAGTACTTGTCAAAATCTCTACAGGTGTATGCATTGTCACAATGCGTCGTTGAACTAATATCAATGGATCCGTAATTTTAAATAAAATATTTAGTAAAATAAAATCATGTAAAACTATGAACATTCTTCAACTGGCATTGAAGTGTGAAAGAATAAAACAATCCGCTGCGAGACATCGAAAGAAGTTGAACAACAAAAAAATTAATAAAAAGTTGTGATAAAAGTAACCAAGTTGTTTTTTAAAATCTACAAATGACTAGATAGATTGTGTGGGAAGTATATCCATAACAAAACAAAATTCTACTATTACGTTACAAGGAGCACTTGCAATTCTGTTTGTACACGTATCTGTTTGATATAACTCAATACCCGTCGTGGTACTAGCCAGGGAAGAGAACTGTAAAAAACTCTAAAAAACTGAAGAATCTCGATTTCACAGTAATGTAAACTGAAAAGTAAAAATAATCTATATGAATTAACTTTGTTAAAAAAGCGTGTGGTGCTTTTCATCAACATTTTCATAATCACATCATTTACGAATAACTATAACAATAGAAAAAAATAAATGGTATCAAGCACCACGAGCTTTTTGGACAAGTTATTTATTTATTTATTCTTATTTATTTATTCATTCATAATATTCCAAGAAACAGGATTGTTTATGATAGGGATATAAATAATAATAATAATAATAATAACAATACCTTACAAATCTACATAAAAAATAATATAGTATATTATGTATCAAGAACGGTAAGAAAGAATATTTTACCGATCGAAGACAATTTTTTAGGCGGAGGAGCGTAGCGACGACTTGAATTATTGCCTGCGATCAGTAGTGCTCAACGTTCGTGATACTTATATCGTTATTTTGAGCGATCCTAGCATTTTTTTCCTTGATTGAAACACATTAATTTCCAGCTACTAACCGAAAAGTCAAAAGTGACATTTATAGAAAAGTGACACTAGGCGTGACTTATCTTTGGCCTAGCAAACGGTAAACAAAACTTATCGTTTTCACAACAGATACCGTAAGTAATAAAAAAAACAGATCGCAAAAATGTAATTAACTTTATTACTTTTAGTTCATATTACTATGAAAGCGTGATAATTTAGTTTTTTAAATCTACACCATCACAGCGATATTATCCTCTCTGCCTTTCTTCCTGCCATACATAACACTACCGATATTTACGACATATCAATAAAAGAAATTACTTTTCTATCTGCAATATCAATCTACAAGGAACAAAACATCCAATATCCAATACTCGAACCAATCATACCGATAGCATATCTTTATAGCCTTCAAATTAAGCCGTATATATACTCCCATTCCTTATGGATGTTCTTTGTTTTTGTACTCCATTTAATGCATTATCGATTGTTTATGGCATCGCGCTAATAACATTGTAAAAAATCCGGGCGATTTATCGGCATTTATTTCATATTATCCAATCTACTTTTCCATTAGGCGGAATGGTGAGCGCTCTACGAAAAAACATAAAATATGCACTTTTACCTGTGCTTTTGCAATATAATGCTGGGATTTATCGAGTCGGTTTGAGAATAAGGATGTCTCAGTGGCGTCCAAGAAAAGGAAAATCATTCAATATTCACAGAAATGTGCGTCACTCCATAGTGGCGTCGACGAGTTCACAATAGAAGGAAAATGTGTTTATGTTCAGAGAAATATACATCACCCTATAGGAAACCCTGATCAAATGACAGCTTTATGATCTAAATTTGATAAAAAAACAAATGATTCGCCGAAACATTTGTCCCAATATTTGTATGAAATTATGCCACCCACATAATGGCCACATCGCCATAAACTCTCCCTAATCCCTTTTGATTTGTCATCATTTTACCGACATACAAGCGAACACCAGCAAACTTGGGCCAGTCTCGGCCCATCCCGAGAAACAGACCAACCACGTACCGAGGTTATCCAGATTATCCAGATTTCGCTATATGTGAGAGAGTTTGGAGCCGTGGAGTAATACCAAACATAGGTACCAAATTCCTCTGCTGCCTTTACTTACCTCCTAATGAACCACCCTCTATGAGAGTTTATTACTCCAAGTGGACTTTATCCAGCAAGGCTATCCAACAGCTGAAGTCATTATAATGGGAAATTTCAATGTACACAACTCTACCTCGCTCAAATTTTCCAACAACACGCACTCTTGATGTCAACAACCAGTATGCCAATACACTTGATCTCTTTCTCGCCATCAATCCTGATCTATACAGTACAGAAGTTTGTGCTCCACTTGGGAACTCCAACCACAACCTCATCTCCTCTCTTTGATCTTTTTCTACACCATCGAGCAAAAAGACTGCCCCGATACTATACAGCCGTCTAGGATGGTCTTCGCATGTTTTTCTCAGCAATACCATGGAGACAGGAGAAGAGTCCTTTGGAGATCCAACACAATGCACCGACACAATTTCTGAAATCATAATGCTGGGGAGCCAAACATATTATATACTGCTCTAGATCTGCTTCAAGCAGGCATTAGACCGTAGATGATTGAAAAATCGGAATATGTTGTAGCAAGAAACACCTGCAACGAGACAATCGAATCCTCGAAAGAGGGTTACAACGCCAAGATACGATCAAAGCTCGTTGAGTGTCCTAACGGAACCCGCTCTTTTTGTCATTTGCCAAAGCCATGGTAAGGAATTTCACTTCCAGCTCATTTTATTTTCTAACCAAGAAGGATGGAACACTAGCAGTGAACGCTCATGAAAAGCCAATATCTTGGCCAACATTTTTGCTTCAAATTATATGCTGGATTCATTAAAAAAATCAGCATAAGCTCATAAAATATCTTGAGCGCTCAGGGATTATCAATGACCGACAATATGATTTCAGCTATCAGAGATCAACTGGTAACCTGCTTGATTATGTCTCATATATCTCAATCTATCGAAGAATATGGTGAAACTCTGGCCGTGGCATTAGATATCTCCAAGACGTTTTGATCGCGTTTGGGATCAGGGACTCTTTGCTAGACTTCCATCTTACACCAACACAGTTCCTTCTTCACATCAATGACTTATTGAGAGCTACCTCATGTCCAATGCTCAGCTTTGAGAAAGAAAATGAACAGGTATGAATAATGAATAAGTGTCTCTCAAAAACTAGGTTTAATGTTTTGTGCCCAGAAGTATTCAACTTCCTGTCAACTGATTATGATTTATAAGGCCCATATCTGACCTGTTCTGGAATAGATACTGTACCCGAACACATTTAAACTTTTAGGTTCTATACAAAAAAGAGCCATTTGTCTCGTCAATGCTACCTATTTTTTTTGGATGTGTTCCCTGAGGCATACAGCCTGCATGAATTAAAGAAGAACACGGATCTCACGATGTTCCCTGAACAATACAGGATCTTCCTTTTTGTGCAAAACAGAACTTAAAATACTTCCCTACGACACTGACCGATATGATCTTTATTTGCAGTTGTTGTATCAATGGGTATATAATAGCATTCATGCCCGCAAAAAACGTGATTGCAACTAATTCTTTGGCTGCGTTTATTGTTGTGGGAAAATCTTTTTTCTCAAAGTGGCACGTTGCGTATATCTCGTAAATTCCTCGAATGAATAACAGCCAACGTATTTCCGAAGAATGTATTAATTATACAATCATAAAATACACACTGAATTGGATCTTACGCGTTCGACTTCGCGGTTTAATAGTTGATGATGCAAGAGGCGGTACTTTTTCAATAAAATACTCGCTGGTCCCATACATAAAATTTTTAATTTCATCGTTGTATTCTACCAAAGCCTGAAATGTTACAACGAATTAATTTATGATTATAGGACATATCTGTCAGCGCTAATTGCCAGTTATGTTTTTCAATTGGACACAATCTTCATGCATCAAAAAGAAACATTAATTTTGAGAATGAAAAAATACAATAAAATGTAAATCAAAACGTCTGCTACACCCTAACAGAAATCAATAGTTATTCGATAGTTTTCGTGTCAAAGATACAATCGAGAACCGAGGCGTGGCCTTATATAACAGAATCAGATGCCCAGTAAAAGATTGTTTTCAATTCAATTGATTGCGTTTTTGAAGGAACCCGCAACGCACCAATGGGAAATTGGAGACATTTGATCAGCATCACGAGTTCTACAATATACAAAAATCTCACCGAAAGCCAATTTCTGATTGATTCGGTGCCTGTTCCTTTTGATGCGATGTCTGTACCTTTGGTAGCTCGACTAGGGAGAATTTGGCACATTTTTTTCAGCATTGAATAAGTTATGAAAGGAGTTCGATGCTTTTTGTATTCGTAATTTCCACAGCCATTCTTAGGTTATAGTATCTTCGATCAAATCCCCAATGACAAAGTCAAGACAGTTCTGCAGGTTTCTGAACCGGAAACAGTTCAACAACTACGAAGATTCTTTGGTATATTGAATTTCTACCACAGATTCACACCAGATGCTGCAGTACTTCATGTCCCATTCAAAAAACTTCTGGAAGGTAATGTGAGAAGCAATCAAAAAATTCGTTGATGCGATGACCTTCCTATTGCTCTTTCTAAATGCCACAGGAATGCTAGGACTAGGTACTGATGTATCAGTCTTCTATGGGCGCAGTTTTTCAACAGCAAACAAATGATGGTTGGCAACCACTATAATTTTTCAGTAAGAAGTTTTCACATGCTCTACAAAAATATGGTGATTTCGATAGGCTGCATTCAATTAATTCAGCTGTCAAGTATTTTCAACACAAAAAAAGCATTTCCAAGACAGTTTCGTTACTTTGATTTCATTGGACAGTTCTGTATACTGACATTAGAAAAAATGTTTAGAGAACGCGTAGGACGTTGAAGATGATGCAAAAAATCGCGAAAATGAAATCGGGAAATCCTGTAAAAATAGTAAAAAAGACTAGAGAGAGGACGTAGGATTATTGAAAAGCCTTTGTCGATTTCGTATATACATGAAAAATTAGGACAGAAAAAATCGGTTCGGAGGCTAGGACCCTCCCACCTTTTCGAAAGGAGTTGCGAAAACTAGCGGAAATAAACTTGTAAAACTCCGTAAAAATAGTAAAAAATATGAGACATAAGACGAAAATCGGTTAAGCTCAAAGTGTTTCACTGCTGGCCAAGCATATGCGACAAACTTTAACATCTTATAAAATTTTATAATTTAGCATTGGGGTTGATTTATCTACTTCATGGTTATTTTTTTTAGTGCGTTCGAATAAAAGCTTTTCACGAAACACGTCAATTAAACGTCGGCAATTTTGTAATAGACTTCTTATTGTGTCCTATTTCCCGATAACAATCAAAAGTTGAAGTGAAAGACGCTGATACTCAGGACTTCGCCGAGAATATTGAAATTAAGCCATTTTATTATTATTATTTTTCCATTAGAAATACTCCAGTCGGACCCTGTCTCCGAAGCTTCGATACATTCGGAGGAAGCACTGGTCTAACTACCCACGTCCCTGGGGTGAGTGATTACTAGGTCCGAGAATCAGGTGCCCTGAGTCGACGAAGCGAGTCAAAGCTGACGGCCTTCTGCACTCATTTTAATTATAACTATTATGATATCATCATTATTATTACAAATTTTTAATCTAATCTGCCTTCAACGTCAAATCAGACTTTAACAATATTTTTCCTTCCCCACTGGATCGTATAGAAAAAAACGCCACTGCCTGAAAATATGTTCAAGTTATTTTTAGAAGCGTTTCAATTTACCGAAGGCCACCGCACCCCATTTTAACCACCCCGAAATATATACCCATACAGATATAATAAAAAATCTGTGAATCCCTCCGGAAAAAAACGTTTTCCGTAGGATTTATTCTTCGAGTCTTTATAGCATTAATTTCGATTCCGACGACAAGCAGGTAGACTCACGCACATATTTTCAATAGCCTACATATCGCTCAGCGACTTTTTCAATTTGCATATTTCCTGCCTTTGTGGCCCCGGGAAATAAAAATTCACCTACGCCGCCGTGGGCACCGATAAAGTATTTACTTGGCGTGCTCACTTCATTTCTAAACATTCGAAATTGGCCATTGTAGCTTTATTTATAGGCTAGCGGCACACCCCTACTTCGGTGCAATGCCCAAGCAAGGGATATTAATAAAAAGCGAATAATTTCGAAGTCGTGGAAATTCCCTTCTCTGTAATAATAAGACCAGGAAAACCATGAGAAAATACTGGTACTCAAGGTGTTAAACATCAAAACCGTTATTCGAACTACTGAACTACTGAATAGATGTTAGTATTGTTATTTTTAGCCCCCATAGTGGCCTCCAAATCTAAATATGAGTGATATCAGAAGGCTGAGTGGTATTGTTTGTTTTAGGGTTCTACGTTCTAAGTTCCACTTTCTATGTTCTTGATTCCACATTATCATAAACAACATATGACTCTTTTAAAGATATTTCGGTAATCAGTACTGGCAAAGATGAAATTGAACATGTGAAATTTTCGCTCATGGTGAAAGCCTTATCACTGAAAGAGACCACTGGACAATGCCATGGATGAACTAGTTGAATGTTCTTATTGATTCTTACATTGTATATGTAGTGATGACGTGTGAAATATTATTTCTATTTTTTTTTAATCTGTTCGACATTTTTTTTATTTAATGATTAGTGATAAATGACGTTTGAAATATTATTTACAATTTTTGTTCAATGATTTCATGTGAAATATTATTTACAAATACTTTTCCAAATGTGTTTGTTATTTTTTGAATTTGACTAATGAAATATATTCTGTAGTTCTGTAAATTCATGAATCATTATGTAACCTTCCCTACAACAGCTAATGATGCCAATCACCTCTGTATGAAACGAAGTCATAATCTGGATAAACGAAGGCTCACTTAGAAGTGAATCAGTTGGGTTACTTCTACATTTTTCCCCAAAATAATTTCAGCGAAGTGCCACTCGCCTAATAATATTATCTTCGCGGCTGCTGCTGACTCGGAAGTAAATAGTTCGCTCGTTGTCGAGAGAAAAATAGGAAAGTACCTCGCTATCAGAAAAAAACCGCACCAGACAAGACAATGGGAATGAGGAGGTTCGCACTTTTAATTAACCCAGTTTCCTCGGTAACGGACATTGGCGATAACACTGTGTGAACTGCTGGAGTTCATAAAATTCCGGGTATTTTTCTGCTTGTAATAAACTGGTAGTTGCGGGTTTAAAAAATTATCCACAGTGGAATCTCATGCCTGTACTCCAGTGACAGGAATGACGCCATCAGTCCAAACTGGAAGTTCAGGAAATTATCCCACACTGCTAAAATGGTTGGTTCAATGTATTCAATGTAATAAATGAAAAAGATATAATACTGTGTTCAGCAAGGGCACAGCTGTTTTTGAGAATGTAATCCTTACTGTGGGACGTGATGCGTCCAGGCAAATTTCGGTTAGACTGTCCCATGTAGACTTCATTGCAGTTGGAACATGTGATTGCTCTGATTTGGAAAGGGGAGTTTTTGTTGTAGTATAAAGATTTTGCACTAGTTGATATTATTTTCTGCAATACATAATAAATCCAGGGACTCGAATATATTGGTTGGTTAGTTGAAAGCTGACGAACGAGATACCGGGTTCACGATAGGGGTTCCCTTAGCACTTAGACCAGCTGGGGTCGATTGTATTGTTCTGTAGCCAGTGGTTCCTATAGTATATTCACATTGCAAGTTGATGTCAACAAAAGCACGTGAACGCCAAACTTGAACAGAGTCGCATTATGTTTGTTTACTTTATAAAATGAATTAAAAAATGTATACATATTTCATATACTTCTTGAAATGTGAACTAAACAAGGTCAGGACAACTATTTGAAATAAATAGTCAATAATTCAATTTCGAAAACACAAAAACAAATTACCGCGGAAATTTTGAATGAAACGCAGCCAAGCTGAATACAACTCTTCGAAAACATTTCGTTTTGTGACTGGTCACTTGATATTCTAACGACCAATAGCGTTGCGAGAACTGGCGTATTGGACAAGCTGCAAGCATGCATTGACCACTATTTGCATCGTCTGTTACTAGGTGTTTGGGATTCATGCCTGCTCCTAGGTGGGGCAGCGCATCGCATTCAAAGATGATGTAATAGGCTGTTTCCTCCTCGTCACCACAAAATTCGCACTCCTTGGTTCCTCTATTTATGCCTTTGGTGTGCAAGATTTTTCGTAGTCCGCAGTGACCTGGTAGTGAGCCTAAAAATGTGCGTATCTTGGATTTGTTGAGGTTGAGAATGACAGCTGTCAGTGTTTGACTTAGGTCTCCTCTTCTTCGACTCATTAATTAGCTGTCTTCATCGGGTTTTGCTAATTCCAAACACTGGTCCTATGCCTGTGAATGGTATTGGTATTGGTAAGTATGGTGACTGATGCGCTGCGACCTGATTAGATCTATTAACAAGCCCTTCAAGCCCCAATTCCTTCAGGAATTTTAGGATTTTGAGGGGATCTACTTGTGGTATTTCTTCCACAGTCAGCTGGTGTGATCCTTGTATATTCAATCTTTTACGACGTACAGAGTAACACTCCATCAATATATGGTGGGGTGTTTCTGGATGTTCCCCACAGAATCTGCTGGTTCTCCTTTAAGCCTAGCTTCCTCAGGCGTTCCTTGAGTCTGCAATGCCCCCTTAGAAATCCCGTGATTGTCTTTAGACTAGTTTTGCTGAGGTTAATCAGTGTCTTCGATCTTGCTCGGTAGAAACTGCGAGGAGATCTTTGGCCTGCCTCAGCCCTGGAAGTGTTAGCCAGTATGTTGCTCTCATTGCAAGTCCGCAGAATGGTTCTGGCCCGATCAGTGGCGTTGCTGCGCCTTTTCGTGCGAGGGTGTCTGCTTGTTCATTGCCCTCCACTCCGACGTCCCCGGCACCCAGAGGAGGGTCACCTTGTTGTTATTGCCTAGATCATTAAGTTTGTTTAAGCATTCCCAAACCATCTTCGAGTTGATGTTAGAAGAGCTCAACTTTTTGAAGGCTGCTTGGCTATCGGAGAGGATCACAATTTCCTTGTTCCGCTATTTCCTGTTGAGGTTGAACTAAATGCACCTTTTCATAGCGTGAATTTCCGCTTGAAAAATGCTGGGGAACTGGCCCATGGGTTCGGAGTATTTGGTGCGAGGCCCAAAGACTCCTGCTCCAGTTCCATCGGGAGTTTTGGACCCGTCCGTGTACCATGTTATGGTATTCTTTCCCAGTGCTCGAATGGATTTTATGTTCCATTCTCGCTTGGTGTTTAGTTCCGTTCGAAAAAAATTCTAGAAACTAAATTTCCTGGTAATTTCGTCAGTTGGAAGATCAGCAAGGTGTGCACAGTCGGTGGGGGTTGAGCCCCTTACACAGTGAGCTGTCCCTTTGAGTCCGACTTTAGCCAATCTGAGGTTTGCTTCCCAAGCAGTTCTCCTCACTATGATATAAAGAGGAGTGAGGCAACGTCCGTCGTGGTATTAGCCAGGAAAATAGTTGTTTTATGATGGATTTTAGACCTAATTACTCCTATTGCATAGGATTATGGCAATAAGCGTCGTCCTGGTAGGGCAGGATCTTGTTTCTAAATGTTATAGTGAGTTTTGATAGTTTCTAAATGTTATAGTTATAGTTTTGATATAGTATGATTGTTTAGAAAATAAGACACTATAAAAAAGTTCTGGACTATAACTTGGCTATAAAATTCGCACTTGTTGGTCTAATTACTGTTTTTGGCACCTACTGTGTCACACAATAAGATCGATTAGACTCTTTTCCCTATCACACACGTTTATTTCACTCCTAGATGCGTACTCCGATATCCACGTATGAAAGTAAAATTTGTACAATTTGTTTTCACGAACAGCGTTCAAGTCGTTTCCTTACGTGTTTTAAAGTTCAAGAGTTCGTTGATCTGAAATATCCTTATCGAATAAAACATCAATAATTCATGCACGAAAAATGGAATTGTCGAGTAGCGTTTGGAAACATTGTCACATTAAATGACGTGGACATTAGTGCGACATAGAAATGTGTGCCACTACTCACAATATTATGTTTTGATCAAATATTTGGATCGTTATTTCAACGGTCATTTTCTATTTCGGGTGATACGACGACAGGGCAATGAAAGATCCCAAATGATAAGCTACCGACAATAAAAATCCATCGATTTGGGGACAGCGAACTAAAATGGATTGTTACAACATCCAGTCAGTAAATCCAATAATATAGTTGACAGTTACAAGAAAAATAATCAGGAGATGTCAGAACCGGATAGAAATTTTTTCTGGATTCGCATTAAGTCTGAGTGATGAGTGACGCATTTGGAAGCAGGCGCGGATCCACGGAGAGAGGGACATTGGGTGCAATTGCCTCACCCTGACTCAAGAACGGAGATCTTAATTTTGACCAATTTTGGAAATCTAAATCGCTATAAAGACATCACTACCTGTATACAAGTATCGTTGCAGACTCATAACTCGCTAAGTAAATCACATCGATAGATCAACTATGTTTTACTCGATATTACTGATAAAAATATCATCGCAAAGCTTGATTGAATGATTAAAAAATTGAGCTTCAGGTCTCTAGCCAATAAACGAATGATAGGATGACGGATGTATTTTGTTTTTTATACCTTATGGTAAAACTTTTGTTTTTGTAGTTTGGAGCTCGACTTGGCCCCACGTTGGGCGCCAAATTATGGCAAAATGATAATTTTTTTTTTAGTTCATATCTAGTTTGAAAAGTGTAACATTTAATTTTAATAACATCAATCTTTAATCATTATTCTTCTTGTTAAAAGTGAAAGAATACCCTCATAAGAAAAGTCCATTAAAATCATAACTAATTAATAATATTCTGATCAGTTTTGATATTATCCAATAAACTTAACACCTACTAATTGACATTTATCTGTGAAATGCCTAAGTTCAAATGTCTCAATAATAGTTCCAAAACATAAATTGCATGCACTTGCGCAAGCGCTACAAATCTGTCACTCTAGTTTGAGCAGTTTCTACGCATGCTACTGCGCTGGTCAAAATTGTAATCTCTAATATTTACAAACTATAATTTGCACCAATTTTGATGAAATAGAGTTAGGAAGTCAAATACCTGTCTAAATCAATAACTTTTATAACACTGTGAGATTTCAAGTTGAAAATAAAATCCGTGTTTCATAAAAGTTTAAGAAATTGAGATTAATTCGGAACGAGTTTTTTTATATACTACACTACTCAAAAACATAATCAGGTTCTGTTTCTCCATTCAAATTTGATTTTCTTTATAGTTTTTTTTTAAACGACCCCGAACTATCCTTGTGGAAAATGGCTTTCGGTTAAATGCCCTAAATTTTTGGTATGTTGTAGATTTTGACTTCCCCCCGGAAAAAGTGTCACTGGACACGAAAAAATCGGCCGACTAGTTTTCGAGATAGAGGGAGTCAAAAATGAAAAGTGGATCTTTCTGCTCAAAATTCCGAGAATTGACAAAACGCCTATTTATTCTGGGAATAAATACCATGCCTCAATGGTGGTAGAATGTCACCATGATCTCGTATCCATTATACTTTTTTGTTTTGTGACCTACAAAGTGAACAAAAAAAAAATGCAATTGGAATAATTTTAAACCAACCAGTAAGAATTAAAGATTCAATTTAACCTGGATGAACTCCATCAATCTTGACCGAAGTTAACGACATAACGTCACATAGTTATTTTATAACAAGACCTTGATAAATCGTCGACTATTTTGATTGCATCTAAATTTCGACTGCATTTTATAATAATTTGACGAGACATAATTTTGGCGTTGATAACTTTCAGGAGGACTTTCAATGAACTAATTTATTCAACCAAGTAAATGTCACACAAAAATATGAATAAATATAAATGAAAAAACTTTTTGAAGAAAAGTTTTTATTGAACTGCACTAAAAAGTAAAAAATAATTTCTTTAGGGTTGTCAGTCTCTTACTGAGAGTATCAGGTTCAAAAGTTTGCCGCGTAATGTTTTCAGTTTGAATACAAAAATATGAATTCTTGACATCTATGCCCATTATAACCACGTATACGTCCAGAAAAGTGAAAAACTCACCTCTGAATTTATTCTGTATTTATGTCACAATACATCGCACAATAAATCTTCCGTACACATGTTTTTCCTACCGAGTATACGCCATTGATTTTAGCCTGAATATCCTGTTCAAATTATAAGTATCGCTATCTTGTAACCGCACATTCCAGTTTTACTAGGCGAAAAACCATTAAAAACCGACATATCTCCGGCGATATTTTTCCGTGTGCATATAGGTTAGAGTTCACGTGCACAAAAGAGTTTTATACTTTACGGCAGTCGCGCAGCTTGCGAAGACAAACGAATATTTATTGTCGCATATATATGTACCTCTACAACTACTATCTGCTGCCCAAGAATTTATGACTTCTTTGCAAGTGCAGTAGCCAACGATAAACTTGGGTTTCTATTCAGAAAAGCTCATACCAATGAAGAAGAAATACACATATAGGTGGGAAATATCTACAGTGTTTGAGAAGCGGTTCACTTCATATTTTTTCAGATCCTGGTGGTCCACACCTGCAGAATAGCAGCTATTTCTCAGATAAACATATTAATTTTTCCAAGTGTTGCTATAGTTCTTTCTTTATGAAATTCAGCGCATCAGCCATGATGGTTGTTGGAGAGCAGTGTCAACAATTTCATATTGTGATACTTCTCGGTTTCTGGGTTCTTAAATAAGTGGTACAGCCTACAAAGAGACAGTTGAGTGACGTTCACATTCTTACAAATATCAAACAAGTAATACAATTCGTATAGATTATCTTCACTCACGGGTATAAGGCAATGGAATTTAGTTTCCTCTTATTGTTGTTTTCCATATTCTCTATTTCTTTTTGTTTTGGGCAATATCCCTTATGTCATCCCATTTCCATGATTCTGAAGTAAGACCTTCGTCCTCTTTGACTTGACTTCCTATAATAATTTGTGGCAACTGGTGTGAGAGCTATCTAATAAATCAAATGCTATGAAATATACCATAATAATAAAGATGAAATAACCATTTTTGATGCAACAAAAAACGTAGCTATTTTCTTCAATGAATCAACAGAAGTTGACGTAGTTTTCACGAGAATAGTGTTTTTTTATACGAGATGATTACTTGCCAAAGATGTTTGCAGTGAAATCAGGAATTCTGAGTATTATTTCTATCTTAGGTGTGTTGGTTTGGTGTGAAGATACACCTTGAAAATGTAACTAATTGCCTTTTCCTATAATGTTTGAAGGTGTAAGTTGAAGTCCATATATAAACGATCTAGGTGGAAACAACTAGTCATTTTTTGTACACCTAATGAAATCAGTGCAGTAATTATCTCTAATGAAAAATAATGAAAAAGTTTTAGGGGGCAATGAAAGATAATTACCATTCAATTACGCGGATACGTTGTATGGACATAATTTAACTCTTATGTATAAAAATAAGATACAGATTTTTGGTGTAAGAAGGCGGGCGACAACGAGTATCAATTAAATTGAAGGAGATTGGATGATTACATAAGGAGAACAGGAGAAAGGTTCATTTTAGTACCTTGTCATAAAATAATTCCCAAGTATATACCCAATACATACTAATTCAGCCAATTTGAATCAATTGGCGTTAGCAGAATTCGTCTATCTCTAACCGTTCTAGAGTTGGTCAGCTCTGAATCAGTTTTCAAATGGTTTCTTTGGCGCGAAAAATATTTCTGATGAGTTTTCGACATTTTCGTTAAAAAAATCGAAATCAGCAAGTCGAAATACGTTCGGGGGCAAAAATTTTAAATTCGAAAAATAAAAAATTTCAAAAAATTATCTATCATGATATACTGGACTTTTTTTGTCCGTTAATTTTTTTCGTTCAAATTCTCGGTATATACTAATCCGGCCATTTTGAATCGACTGGCATTCGCAGAAATCGTCTGTCTCTAACCGTTCTCGAGTTGGTCAGCTCTGAATCAGTTTTCAAATATTTTTTTTTGGCGCGAAAAATATTTCTGATGAGTTTTCGAAATTTTTGTTGTAAGATTCGAAATCAGCACGTCAAAATACGTTCAAAAACAAAAATTTGAAATTCGAAAATTGACAAATAAAAAAGTTCCAAAAATCATGTATGATGATGTATAAGACTTTTTCCGTTCAAATATTCAGTGTGTACTAATTCGACCATTCTGAATCAATTGGCGTTCGCAGAATTTGCCTATCTCTAACCGTTCTCGAGTTGGTCAGCTCTAAATCAGTTTTTTGATGGTTTTTTTGCCGTCAAAAATATTTCTAATGAGTTTTCGACATTATTGTTAAAAGATTCGGAATCAGCACGTCAAAATACGTCCGAGGACAAAAATTTTAAAAAATTTAAATTTAAAAAGTTAAAAAAATTATTTATCATGATATACTTGCCTTTTTTGTCCGTTGATTTTTTTCGTTCAAATTCCCAATATATACTATTTCAGCAATTCTGAATCGATTGGCGTTAGCAGAATTCGTCTGTCTTTAAACGTTTCGAGTTGGTGAGCTCTGAATCAGTTTTCAAATCGTTTTTTTGTCGCCAAAAATATTTCTGATGAGTTTTAGATATTTTCGTTCGAAGATTCGGAATCAGCACGTCAAAATACGTTCGAGGACAAAAATTTGAATTTCGAAAAGGGAAAAATAAAAAAGAAGTTCAAAAAATTATCTATCATGACTTACTCGACTTTTTTGTCCGTAGATTTTTTTCGTTCAAATTCTCAGTATATACTAATTGGGCCATTCTGAATCGATTGGAGTTCGCAGAATCTCTAACCGTTCTCAAGTTGGTCAGCTCTGAATCAGTTTCCAAATGTTTTTTTTTGCGCAAAAATAATTTCTGGCGAGTTTTCGACATTTCGAATAATGAATTTAATTAAAATTAATAATAAATTGATGAAAATGTTATGATGACACCTAATGAAAGAGTTAGTTTCCCCCTTGTATTGATCTGTATGCAGACGATACACAGCTATATTATAGCTTTTCCTCGGACATGGTGGATGATACTTGTAGTAGAACTAGAATAAATATTGATTTGAATTAATTTGTGGAGAAAGCCTCTGATCATTGTCTGATGGTAAACAATAGTAAATCTAAAGTAATTGTTTTTGGTCCCAAGCATACAAAGAATACTGTTCGATTCCACACTAATATAAAGATAAATGATGAGCAACTGGAGGTAGTACATAAAGCAAAGAGGTTAGGGGTAATTTTAGATGAAGACTTGATATTTGAAAAGCATGTAGCTCAACTTGTCAATCGTGCATATTATTCACTTGATCCTAATTATGGCAACAAGTATTTTTTACCACCTAAAGTGTGGACAATATTATGTGAAGCCTTGGTCCTTTCTGTTTTCAATTATGCTGATGTATTGTAGGGACCATGTTTAACCCTTCAGTTCAAACAAAAATTCAAAAGGTTCAGAACTTGTGCCTACGATTTATTTTTGGTATCCGAAAGAGAGAGAAAATATCTCACAAATTGAAAGCTATCGAAATTGTCATTTCGCTACCTGTTGGCCACACAGGATGAATATCCACTCGATTGAAAAGTTACGACAATCGTTAAACGGCCTAACAGCAACATCGAACCATGTATATTCGCGACAAATTAAATTTATTTAGATAATTGTCTTCATTGCAGAAATAAATTGAGCAAACGAGCTGACTAACGTACGCAATATGTGAAATGTCTAGGAATTTATTGCACTCGCAGTTTGCGGTCTTCTTGACAAGAAATTAATGGATTCGTTTTTTGTATCGAGCTACCTGAGTGTGTGATGGGCAAGTCCTCATTATTTCGAATGGGTATGGAGTTATTAGTAATTTTTTGCGGATGAAAGCATTTAACTTTAATAACTAATTATAAATGGATTCAATTCGAAAAGTAAGTGGTCATATATTGCTCATTTGATAAAGCTCACTGATGAAAACAGGTATAATATTACGGATGAAGCAATATACTGGATGTTAGGCGAATGATTGCCCAAATTACAATTGAGGTATTCTTGAAATCAAACAAACAGAAAAGTTATACAGTAGGAAGGTCCGAAATCCTACCAACATGTCCCTAGAGAGGAAATACACCACTCCAACTTTTAGCTAGGCCCCATCTGACTTTCCGCCCATGTCAACTGTCAAATATCAACTGTCACATTTCATCTCCGCATCTGTCATTTATCATCTGGCGCACCTATCACTGGCCATCTGCCACCAGCCACCAATCAACTGTCTGTCACTGACACCTGTCAACTCCTTCATCTATCAGAAAGATTGGGAAATACAAGTTCTAATTCAAAAATTCTAGTTTCTACTAGTCAACCTGCATTTGCTGCAACGTGAATCTGTAGTGATTTTCCCTCCAAAAGATTTTTGTACCGAAGAAATGATAGGCTGTCATTCATATCACCTTCAGGGCATTCACAAAATTGATTGAATTATTCTAATGTTCACGAAGTGTACCCAGCAGGTATCCCAATATTCTGAACTGTTTTATTGCCCTGACGAAAAATTAGATGATCCAAAGACTTCATTGTTGGTTGGACAGTTCTCAATTGCAACGGACGTTTTCCCAAAATCTGTAAGGACTATTCAGAGCTTTCATTATTTGTTTTCAGTTTTCAGCGTCTCTTCTCGAGAGGACTGTGGTCTTCAATGTAATTTTATTAGGTTCTTTCATCAAAAATTCGAAAAATTCTGCACAAATTCGTAATTTTTTTTTGTAGATCCTAATTAAAACTATTTTCAAGGTACCCAAAATAACAGTGTGTTCCTTTTTGATTTTTGTTCGAAAATATGAATAGAATATCCATAAAATCTTTTATGGAATCATCTTCGGCTGAAAGGTAAACTTTAGTCGCTATTTTCTATCGTTCAAGATAACCTCTTGGGAGGTGTTCATGTTGAAAAGGAGAACAATGAAGCAAGGTTCGCTTCTCTCATCTAATCCCCAATACATTTTTGTCGACGAAAATCTATTTCACTTTTCCAAGCTCATCAGGGAGATTGAAAGAATTGTAAAATATCACATTTTTTATTTTTCAATTTTCAAGGAAATGTTCCCCTTTTCAGTGTGTTCCAATTATACCAGTTTGAACAATAGGAATTTTAAAAATATGTTTTCATATCATACGGCATCAACGAAATCTAACATTGCACCAATACGAATTAACTCTTCAGCCAGCAAAATAATTGAAGTGTAAAGTAGTATAATTGATTTAAACGAAAGATTTGCATTGAATTTGAATCTCATCAATATTCAAGTGAATGTATTCTATAATTTCCACAATGTGTGAAATCATCAAAGTAATATAGTTAGTTCCAAAAGTATAAACGTTAACGTCAGCTGTCAGACTAGGCGAGTATCAATCTATAGAAATCAGCTTGAAGCGACATATAAATTGTGGAAAGTTGCTCAAAAATTTCAGAGTAATTTCCGATGAGATTGGACTTTTCTTTCTTTTATGCTGATGAAGAGAACACGATTTTTCTTCGACAGTGCGAAAAGTAATACTTTCAAGCACAAGTGACTAAAAAAATCAACAATGCTTGAATAGTCAGTTTTTTCACACTCTTCATACATTTTCAAAAAAGGCAGTATTTTTTGTCAAATTCTACCCCGCTATCATTTGATAATACAGCGACAATTCATAACATAAAACAGCGAAATTGATGATACAATTTCTACAATTTGTCAATAAAATAACTGTCGTAGAAGAAATCTTTGTATGGAACACATTTTTAGCTGTGCATCGTTCAACAAAATCCACGCTCAAACAAAAAGACCTATTTTACGAACTTGTATCATAAATAACTATTATAAAACCAACTCATATTTTTTTATGGCTTTCAATAGGTCCGTTTGTTAATATCCCCTATGCCGGACGGAGTTTGACGACATTTCGAAACATTTCGTTATAAAATCCATCTCCCGACAAAATTGTTCCATATTTCATGAAAATTGGCCCTTATGCTCTCCACGTAACTCAAAAACTCCATTAATTTTCCTGTTTTTTTTACGTATTATTACATACCCGCCGGCTAGGGCACATAAACATTACGCCAAAAAACCGCAGACGACCTCTGCTGTGTAATTTAATAATGAAATTGATACGCAAATTGCGTTTTAATTCGAGAGACGCGGAAAGGTAATCTTGAAAGTGTTCGAGCTTCTGTAGCAAATTGAATTCATTTCTGATATGATATTTTTACGGGGGGCGATCGGAAGTTACTAATTGAAAACGATAATCAGAGAGACAACAGACAGAGCCGTTTGAATTTTGAAAATGAATGTTCTATTTTCAAATCCAATATATTCAAACGAGCAATTCTTGTGTATACAGTGTTTTCCTAGACCACTGGAACAGTTTATCTTGGACCAATAGGAGTTTATGAAATATTACGATATCCTGTCAGAGGGCACTATGAAAGCTATATCTTCACGCATGCAGATTCTCTTTACGAGGGACGCAATAAACACTCACGAAATCGAACATTAGTTTTTTTTAAATTAAACACCCTATATATTTCAACACATGAATTCCTATTCATATATGATGATTATAGGTTTTTAATTTCTGAGAATCCGATAAGGCGTTGCCAAATCAGTTCGCAGAAAGAGCGTGCCAAAACAGCACTATTAATGACGTGCCAGGAACAAGAGCTTCAGATTCAGTTGATACATACGTCAAAAAGAGTACTTCGACGACGCCAAACGAAGATAACTGCCCCAATTGCAATTGCAGTTGAAATGTTTGGAGATTTTAAAAGAAGATGTTATATACGTTTTTTTCTACTTTGCGATGTAGTTTGAATATTAAAGAAGAATTTTATAGATACCACTTGGCAAACAAACTCGAATCTCGAATCAAGGATAGGTAGATTTAATAATACCAAATAGACAAATTAGGAAAATAGTCTATGAAGATTTTCAAAAAATTTACGTATACACCTACATTACACGTCTGCAGCAGTAATATGTGTAATAATACGAAATTATTTATAAAAATCATATAAAAGAAATTATTCAATGATGACAATAAGGGATTCAATAGGTTTGGAATACACGTCTGTCAAGATTGATATAATACAGTTTAGAAAAAACTCAAGGTATAAACTAATTTCAGGCGATATCTGTAAAAATTATAAGAATATTCAGACACGCCAATTATTGATTTGAAAGTGACGTAATTACAACTTAAATTCATTTCATTTCAACTGATTGTCTGCAGGCACAAACAAATTGTTTTTCTAAAAGGATCACCTTGTAGTCTTCACGACCTATGTTTCTTTCATACTAAACTAATTGTGAACAATTGCCGATTTCTCTATATATATCCGTAGTACGATATTTGTCTAGGAAAAGTCCCAGTGACTTCTACCATATGGTCTCAACCCTGGAAGGGGTTATTTTGCAAGGACATTAAAAGCAAAGCAATTAGTTGAGTTCCGTCAGATTCTGTGAAATTTTCAAAAACTTCTTTTTATGAACAGAAATAACAAATCACTGGGTAATACTCATTGTCCATTGCTCATAACAATTAATCTCATATTTCATCCTGAATGATTTTGTAGTTTGTCCCTATTTCAATACTATTCTAGACAATTATTATCTTGAGCAAAAAAACAACTAAAAAATCTAGATCCATTATACCGACATTATGTATTGAAAAACTCGACAAATTTGAGTATAATTTCAGTGCCATCTTCCCGGTTATTCTCTGAACTGCGGATATAATGAGACAAATTCTCGTCCTCATGCCAAAATAAACATCAAAATTATTTTTATTTTTGTTGATAGGTGGTCTGCGGCGTTACAGATGTCCGTGATTCCTTTGAGCCACTTTTTCCTTTGAATTGTGTCCAAATGCCACTGGATATAGCAACAATTAATACGTCTGATCTTGAGAGCGCAGTGGCGTAGACATACCAGAAATATGTACACCAAAACATTCAATTAAGACATTTGTTTTTATTTATCAAAGTTTACTTATATGTATTAAGAAGGAATGAACTCATTATTTCCATAATGAACATTATAAAATGATGATATTTATTTTTCAGTGTGCAAATCTCAACAACCCGTGCGTTAAGAAATAAGTAGGGGTGGAGAGGGCACCTTTCAACAAATTCATTATGATTGCCTATATATCTTTCCTCATTGAATTTCAAAAATTCAATCGTTTGTTGTACTACGCGATTCCACTGTAAATGGTGGTCAACTATGAGTTATTGATAGATCTCAGTTTTATAATAAAAATTGTTAGTTGGTACCAAATATTCAAGCGTGCCCCTCATCGGGGCACAATAAAAACCTTAAATTCCAGTGCTGACGTCGTCGCACCTCTAATGAACCATATCTATTTTTTTCTTTTATTAGCCCAACGTAATGCACCAAAATCTTTTTGGTGCAAAACTCTACCAGTATTATAGTCGTTTGCCAATAAATTTTTATATTCAACTTTGTCATTCAATCCACTGTCTGTATCTCTTTCTGAAAAAGGGCTGTCATAGTCATCGTGGATAGAGAATGTTTCACTTTCACTAGATGTTTCTTCTGTTTTTAGAACTTCCAAAGCTTCCTTCTTTCAGAATTTCAATTTATAAAGGATCTACTTGAGATTTTTAATAAAATAAAAACTATTGATTAATGGAATTATCTCAATAATAGTAAATTTTCCGATCCATATACTGAATTGCTTACTACGCCTCTGTATTCTTGGTCGATTAGTACCATAACTGATTCCAGGCCAGGTCATAGATGGTAAAATTTTAGTAATGTGATAGTATTCATCTCGATTCTGTTTGTAATAATAATTATCAATTGTTTTTTTACGAGATGGGTAATAATCTTTTTATGGCCGTATTCGAAAAAGCTATCGAATATTTCCATAGTGGATTTTTAATGTGAGGATTGATATCCAGCTGTTTCCTTGAAAATTAATTTTAGAGTCTGTTGAATCCTTATATTTTTCTTTTATATCTTCCGTATAACATCACATAATGACCCTTTGCACCTGTCAAATTCCTTTTAAAAATATTGGGAGACCCTTACATTATCATATTAGTCAGGTATAGCTTCGGAATAAATTCATGGCAGTTTGGTGCAAGTTTTTTTTTTGGTGCCATTTTATTAGATGTCAGTATAATACATATAGGTGATCAGAATAAATATAGGTGATACCTGTAAGTTGTAGTTGAGAATTTTTTTATTATAAGTGCTTCACAATCCTTCTTAAATGAACTTAAAGCGTGCCAAGTCCCAAGATGAAAACATGCCGTGTTTTTAAGATTGCTGCTAGGTAACAATGTTCATTTCCAGTATTATTTCAATTTTTACTTAACTTATTTGGTCGTAAAAAAATTGTAGTCGATTTTTCAAGCGCTTGCCCTCATTCGAATGATATAATAAAAAAGTTTGCACACTGACACAGTAGTAAAAAAAATACCCCCTAATAGATTTTGCCTTCTGGAGCTATAGCACCCAAAAGACCCCTGGTAAAACAGGCACTGGGCAGATATCTAATATTCCTCGACGACACTTGGTTTGACAACCATGATTATGTCAAATATAGTTGGATAGACGAAATAGGCCAATCATTTTAGCAAAAATGGGAAAAAAATCACAAAAGACAAGAAACTTCCACAAAAGGTTTATTTTAATGCACAATAAAACTATACAAATTTGACCCTTCGTAAAAGCCCGGCAACATTGTAAAAAAAAATATTATAAACAAACAAAAGAGTAGCAAAATGGTGGAAACATAGAAAATATCATCCATTATCGTAACCCAAGTTTTCGACCATTTCCAAGATTGGCATGGGGGTAAATAAATTATTTATTAGGCAAGACTTTTGACATGGAAAGAAACGTTGTTCTCTGCGTTCGTTATTTTAGATTTCATCTGTAAAATTTTCAATAAAAGTAGCAATAAATAATTGATGCTTAACTTGTACTTATTGTTACTAATTACTTTTACCATATACAGTGTCCGCCACCAAGTTCGCAGCATATTGAAAACTTTTTTATTATTGATTTCTCAACAAAAATATTCCTGGTAAAAACCTCTGCCTCATCTCAAACCTTAATTGAAAACACCAAAATTGAAATTTATACAATTCTATACAAGGGAGATTAAAAAACATTTGCATTTGCAGAAAGAATTCGTGAAATTCCGTCATATATTTCAATTAATGTGATTTTCCGAAGGCAGAAAGGAGAGACCATCCAGATAGTGATATCATCTTACGGGGCAGATGAGGAAAAATGGGATAATGAATTGAAAAATAAAATTGATCATAGGTGGCTATGATTTGAATTTCTGGATCAACATTTATTTTAATTCTGAACAATATTTACCCTAAACTATAAATTCTACCGCGGTGTTTGCAATTCAGGTTTGGGATGAAGCAGAAGTTTTTTTATCAGGAATATGCTTTTTTATAAATCAATAATAAAAAAGTTTTCTATATGCTGCGAATTTTATGCCTGACATTGTATTTGAGGAACACACTTCTAAAGTGGGTATTATTGCAGAAATCTAAAACCAAAATATTAAGTCATAAACGAAGTGAGTAGTTTAATTTTCTTTGTGAAGACCATTATTGAAATTTTCAGTCTTTGTAGGACTAATAACTTCCGTTCAACGATCTGTGTCAGATGTAAAAATAGAGAAGAAAGCACCAATTAAAATTTCATAAGCCTTCAAAGGAAAAACAACGATTATTTACTTTAACGAAACAGTAAATCTCGGAACCAGACTTAATTTCACAACATCGCGTCTATCCTAGAAACGTGAGACAAATGAAAATTTCAGCCTCACCTACACATCAAAGCCGAAAGAAATTAAGCCAATCGTCAAGGACTACTAGACGCATGTTAATGCGACCGTAAAGGCGCGACTCCGAAAAACAACGAAAATCACGTAACGAAAAATAACAATAAAAGTTTCGTCTTACAAGTGGTAGTACATAACAAAGTGTGTTTTGAGATGTTGACAAGCTGCCGTGTAATTTAAGGACGTAAAGCTTTTAGAACGTGAAACTCAGTTTCAACCCACGCCAACGCCGATCTGTAGACACAGACACATCGTAGTACCTACCCTTTGATTTTAGGGGACAAAGGCGTGGAATCTCTGTACGGAAGCTATTCACTTGATGGCAATATCCTGAATTTATCAGAATATAGAGAAAAATTGAATTTTTAATACTATAAAAAAATGTAAATATTCAACTGAAATAACATTCATCTATGTCACTCATTCACAAGCTTCTTCTCTCATACTGATTGTCCAAATTATCCGTTACAGTTGTCTTCAAGAAACAGACTTAATATTTCATTATAGAAATTATTCTTGTAACATTTTTGCTGTTTTGTTCCAAAGCGTCTCAACTGTTCTTTGTAATCTCTTCACCGTTATTCTTCTTAGATTGAATGCCCAGGCACATAAAATGGAAGCTAACCCTTCAATAGACATTTCTTTCATAATTTCATATTTGTTTCCATACAAAACAACGTGAATTCCCACCAAATTGATGTATTTGTATTCACACTTTTCCGTGGCACATGATTGTGGATCTGTTTCAATTTCTGCACTTGAAGATTCTCCAAATCGAGTCATATTGCGAAAAAGTTATTTACGATTTGGTTATGTTTGGGGTAACTAAGGACTGAACCGTCGGCGTCGTCGCCAGTTTGAAGGAAAAACAAAGGTTGGAAAAATCGGCGTAACCGGTTCTAGCAAGTTCGTATGCTACCTTGTTTCCGCCCTCTATGATCCAATCCATACCATCTGAACTTTCTTCGTTTCAGCTAGTTTATCAGGAACATCTCCGCATTCCTATACAAGTGCTCACCTTTATTTAGGATAACTCTGAGCTGTGCTTCACTATGTGAACAGATATGCATTCTCTGCTCGAGCCTTGCTTTCGCCTTTTGCCTTGTAGCTACAGATCGAGAACACTTCAGTCGGGAAAACTGTTGTATATATTTCCAAAGAGCAGCTATCTCGTGGAACACCTATCAACTGATCAATCAGAAGGAACGGAATCGCATGACTTGTTAAGTGGATCAAGGTCTTGACATCCATGTTGGTGTAGAACTTGGAAACCCACGTCGCTCAATGAATAAAAGGACCTCTTCACTTCACTGATGGGAAAGTTGAATAAACGTTCTCTACAACATTGGGATCGTACGTTAAAAAGTAAGGCTCTCGTCATTCCCTGCTCGCAAAAGTCTCCTGAAGACTTCTGAGGGTTGTGGTGCGTACAACCGGATGATGGATAGAACAAACTTTGAACAAAATTTTCGCAACCTTACCAACAACATAAAGGGTAAGAACGGAGTTCCAAAAAATGGTCGTCAGCAGCGTGGTCCAATATCTTGATCACCAGAATTCTAGATCGAAATGGATAGGAAGAAAATCAAAAATTGTTCACTTACATCGATGAAAATGGCGCGGCTTTTCTAGGGTTTTTTGAAAAATTTCCATAAAATACTCACGAAAATGAAATGACAGAACAACTGAACTGATACACTCCGACAATAATTAGACTATGGGAATTTTCAAAAAAGAAATTTATTAACACTCCAATTTAGTAAGACTTCAAGTTTCACTAAGTCGACTCCTCATATAAAAATATTTATTATCACCAAACTGCATACTTATCAAAATAAGTTATTGAAATTGAAAAAAATGATTTATTCATAACCTATTCGTCAGAAAAGAGTAGAAAGTTAGTTGAAATCAATTGTCAGATAAGTTCATTCAACACAGTGTTGTATTCAGATAATCGGTTATTGTTTTCGTTGTTGTTGTCCGAATTAATTTAAAAAATTTCCGTTTATATTTATTGTCATTACTTTTAACAGAAGACACAAAAACAACAAAAAAAGTATTGTATGTCTCTGAATTGAATTATTTTATACTACAATTCGTCTTTTCAACATCACCAATATTTCTTGCGTATTAGCTTCCGAATAAATTTTAGAAACCAATGAGGTAGGTGCTCCGACCCTCTTTCTCTTGCCACACTCCACCACTGGACCAAATTAGGAAATTGATACCGCGTTAAAAGATTAGCATATCTCCGTCTGACAGAGAAACTGACGCGATACATCTTTCTGATATCGTTAATGGACCAAAAACGTGTTTATTGTTCGACGAACGGAATGCCGTTCCGGACAAAACAAACATCTTGTATACACGTAGAAGGCTAATTTGAGAATTAGCCCGTTTTTCTGATACAAAAGATTACGACCGTCAGAGATGGAAACGAGTATATTTCGAGCCGGCGAGAGAAAAGAATTCGAACAAAAGGATGACATTTCTCGATGAATGCATCCAAGGGGAGATGCTTCCGATATCTCATTCGCGCTTCTATGGCACTTGAGCACATAATTAGCGAAAGCGAAGTGGTTTTTGTAAACCCTTGTCGTGAATCCACTTTCGAAATGGTTTTCCATTGCGATTGCTTGGATATATACAAAATATTTTAATCACAAAATTTGCTCCACAATGGAAAATTACCTTTATGGAAAATGTGGTTTTGGGGGCATCCATTAAATACGTGAGACAATTTTGGGTACTTTCGACCCCCCTACCCCCTTGGTGAGATATCGTGAGATTTTGCTCGACCCCTTCCCCCTCCCCTAATCTCACGTGAAAGTGCGTATTTGTAATGTAAATGAGTTAATTCTTTTATCAGGTACTAACTAAACCGCATTATCCATATATTTCACTTAATTATTTTTCTCGCAAATTTCACAAATTTCTTGTGGAAAAAAAAACGTGATATTTGTCGAGACGACCCTGTCCCCCATGTGAGATTTAGTGAGGTTTCGATCGATTCCCATCCTCCCCTAAACGATTCACGTAATTAATGGATAGCCCCTTGTCTCCTGATTTTAAGGATGGAATGACTACTTTTCCTCTCTATGGAAGAAAAATTAATTTCACCTTCCTAGTAAGGTAAAGCCGAACGTACCAATTGAAGTATCCTTTTGATTTGATCTAGATCTTCGTGAAATACACTTGAACAGAGTCTCCGGAAGATTCTAGAACATACTGGACCCTTCAGTGCAGTTATCAAGAAGTTTGGTCTGATGAAATTTTCTGGAATATTCTATAATATAAAAGACATTTCTAGAATGTAAGAAAAAAAATTCTAGAATGTTCTGAAAGCTCCGTAATTTTCTATAATGTACGAAAAAGATCCGTTAGTGCATTTCTCGAAAGTTCGAGTATCAGGGAGACGGCGTGGTGCTGAAACTGGAAATCTCTAGAATATAAAAATAAATTTCTAGAATATGAAAAAAATCTAAAAGCTTCAGTATAGTTCTAAAAAGTGCAGTAAGTGAACAAAACCAAACGGCGAAGTGTGAGTAATTAAAGTGATACAGTGGGTGAATTTCTAGAATATAAAAAAGAAAACTCTAGAATGCTATAGAAGCTTCTGCAACGTTCTAAAAAATTCTAGATAGATTATAGATTACGTACTAATTAATGGTCTGGAGTTAAAGTCAAAGATCTACAGCGTATTGCGGTATTTTTCTGGTAATTGATCAAGACCCATACTTTCTTAAAAAATTGGCAAATTCTAGCCGTTTGCTTTCTAGTTTTAACGGATTGAGTGAAAATTAAAACGATTATGTCATTGATTTTTATCTATTTCTATAAACATTGCCTTGCCATGATGTAATACAACACCCTTCGTGAGAATTGTGAGATGTTAGTTTTTATTCGAAAGGAGGGACTTATGAGCTACAACTCAGATGCAATATGTTCCTTTCTGAGATAGTTCAATTTCGAATTAGAGCACAGAAATCAAATCGATGCAAATACCCAAATAGCAAAAATCGATTATTTGACACCCTGTAGCTTGAAAACTGGTCATAGGATCGACAAGTAAATCAGACTACGTAATGAGGATGTCAGGATCTGCAATATATCAAAATTGAAGCAAAATTAGCCGAAAGCCATTTTACGTAGTGAATGTGCGGGGTCCTTTACGGGCAGGCGACATAGTTAGCATGAGAACAGATAAATACCGCTCATATTTTAAATGAAATTTATAGGTTCCTTTGGTCCAAAGACAGGAAATTGATATACAAACAATGTGTCTACATTAGTTCATTTCAATTTTTTCGTCTTTTCGTAGTAAACAACTGTCAAAGCATACATGATATGGGTAGTTCTTGCAGTAAAACGTCCGATTGGATAAATACAGTCTCATTTGCAATTTTCAATAAAACCTGCACAGTAATCGTGAGCAACCTAATCTCAACCAACATATTCATTCCACAAGCAGTTTCCGCGATATAGCTAACGGTGACCGCTAATTGCATAAAACACAACCGGGACATCTCGTTACAATCATTATTAAGCGATCACCCAGTACAATCGAAAGTTCGATCGGAACGAATTCTGTACTAACAAAGTCGCTAGTATCCAAACGAAAAAATAGCGGGGAAGAATTCCTCGCCGAAGGAGCTCCAATTCCCACGAACACTTGCCTCGCAGCCTCACCAAAGATTAAGATAATAAGCTTAAATTCCCATAAACAAAACAACAGATTGCAGCGTGCGGCTGGGTCTGCGCTAAATCCTCCGAAACCCGCGACTTATGCTACGGAAAGGACTGTCGTCAAATAATCTTAGCGCCGTCGTGCGACGTTTGCGATATTTTCGCGAAAAGCGCGAAATAGCTTTATACCTTGGTTTGCGGTTGTCGGATATCCATTTAAGGTAAAAACTTGGTGCCCGCCACTGTAACAAGCTACACGAACTGAAAACTGTTGATAAACAACGAATAGCCGGGTACTATACAAAAAAAACAAATCCTCATATTTGCTAGACTTTCGCGAATCCATTTTTCACTTCGTCCGAGAGATGATAATTGAAAATCGTTCAAAGCACAAATAAATATGATTGAAACACGCGTCGAGGTGCAGTATATTCATTACTACACAGTGCAATGCAAGTACAAATCACAAATAATATTAATAAAATAATGAACATAGGCAACAGAAAATTCAGTTTTGCTACAGTTGCCTATGGATCAGCGTATGCATGTGGTATTCTTTAAGAACGTCGAAGACCTCGGCTTAACCAAAAACTTGACCTACGCCTTTCCAGAGCTGTGCCGAGCACTGACAAAAAGTGATTCGAGCACCATGCACTAATCACTTTTGAAAAGTGCTCCGAAATCTCGAGCATCAAGCACTTTTATTTATAAAATTCTCGCGAATGCTAAGCCTGTACCTATGGGGATATATTTTTCAAGAGCGATAGTAGAGGCAACGAAGCACTTGTCCGTAAAAAAACTACGTATCTGGGAGCACCAATAAGGTAGATAGCTTCTAATCGCAGAATCGGTTTAGCGTCAAAACTAATGATTTTATACAATTTTTTTTCTTCTTCTGAGTCTATAACCTCCTTAAGAATTCGGGAATTTGCCTATTTTTTTCATTTGTCAAACCATAAAAAAAATGTTTTCTTGAAAATCATCAAAACCAAAAATCAGTTAGATTCCCGAATTCTCACAAACAAATTGAATCATTTGTTCCAACAAAATTTTCGCAAAAAAATAAAACTGAACTCTCAAAACCGATTCCCGTTTGCTCTTAAGTAAGGGGAACTTAATTAAACCAGTAAGATTTTTACATACAATATTACATCGCGACTTGTACTGCTACACTGTAGGTTTTTGAAGGGTTATTGTAATTAGCGCTTGAAGAAGCTACTGTGAAGTGGAACATGTTACGATGTAATATAATTTGTTGAAATCTTATCGTATTTAATCAAGTTTCAGTAACTCACTCTTCTAATAGCCTGAGAAGTGCTAATGGATTTCCATCAAGTAACAACCGAGTCAATTAAAAACCTAAGTTACTTCTTCCACTCAGATAACTATAGTATATTCCAAACTTGAACAGAGTCGTATTATGCTTGTTAACCTTGTGAAATGAATTTGAAAATGTATACATATTTCATACACTCCTTGAAATGAGAACTAAACAAAATCAGGACAACTATTCTAAATAAATAATCAATAATTTAATTGAAAACACAGAAACAAATCACCGCGGAAATTTTAAACAAAACGCGGATTCAATAATTGTAACGCAACCAAGCTGAATACACTCTACGAAAACATTTCGTTTTGGTTGATGTTCTATCGGCCAATAGCGCTGTGAGAATCGTACGTATTTGAAATATGAATATACTATAAGATGACATTCAGCTTACCGCGCTATTATATCACAGATTTACAATATGTATCTAAAGCAAATTTTTAAAAACATAACCATAGCCTCATGTTATTCTTTCGTTTCAGTGGCCAAAAAGATATCGCAAAGCGTTTATAAACTCCTCGAGATACTTATTTATTAAACACTGATTCCGCTCGTGATTGAAATACTCGTTACTGAAAGGACGTTTATAAAACTTGTTACATAATATACTATTTTGAAACAGAATTGCTTAAATCGACAATTTGATTAAAATACAATAGGAATATTGATTACATTTTTAGTTTTATGGTTTTCTTGACGTCGTTTTTTGGATGTTTAACATCCCACAGTTAAATGAACATATGTAAATCAAAATCAAATCGAAATGGGCCGCAGATGGTGTGCAGTGCAGTGAAAAATAACAGAACGGTGATTGACGTACCGCACATTCCCTGTATCAAGATACCAACGAAATTTTTGGCAACTTCTTTTGACTTTCGTTAAATGCTTTTGAGCACTAAGCACTGAATTAGGAAAGTGCTCCGGAGCACAGTGCTTAGGAGCACAAAACTGCTTGGAGTGCTTTCACGAGCACTAAGCACTGTGCTTTGGGACAGCTGTGTACCACAACCACAAATTTTACATACCATAAAATGGAAAGCCAACGAAAAATTAATTTGACATTTCAATTCACATATTGTCAGAAGCAAGTATTGTAGAATATTTTTTTCAATCTCAAGAGAGAGAATGTTAGTATTTTGTTATCAAATATGATTTCAGAATTGGCAAATTGTGTAACGGTTGTGGAGAAAAATTATTCATGAATATGTCATATCTCCCACGTTCCACTTTACCATGACAACTTTGTGTTTCATGGCGTTCTGTTCTTGGTACTTGTTTTATCATATCGATAGTAATCATAGTACAATATTGATAAAAAGGCCGGTGAGTAGTGAGTTATCCTCAGATGAATGAAGCATGCTCTAGTGAGTGTGTAGTGTTACAAACGAGGATACAAATAAAGTAATCAGTGCCATCCATATCTGAGTATATATCACCGCATAGTGACACGAAAGAGAAAACGAGAAATTTCAAGTGAATAGTTGGCACGCCGCCGCCGTGTTCGCATTCCAGATTAGGGGTCCTAAATAAATTGAAGATGGCCTATCAGCAGCAGAACGGTCCTCCTCCCGGGTCTTACCAACCTCAGGCTCCTCAGTACGGACCAGGGCAGTATCCACCCCAGCCCCAACCACCATTCCAGCACCAACCACAATATGGAGGACAACCACCTTATGAGGGCCAACCACATTATGGAGGAGGCCAACCTCACCAACAACATCAGAAGTCTTCGGATGATGGTGACTGCTGCAAGATGTGTTGTGCATTAACTTGCCTTTCTTGGTTGTGTTGCTGTTTGATGAACAGGGATTAATCAAGGTAGCCAGATGGTGATTGTTTCAATTTATTATATTTTATGGGTGATTTTGATATACGCGTTTGATGTCTCTTAGTTATAAGGACGTTGCACAATATATAAGACAATGAATATTCGATGTAATACAGTGACCGCCAAAAAGTATGTACCATATGGGAAAAAAGTTTATTATTAGAATATTGGAAAAAAGATTCTTGGGAAAAGTTTGTGCATGTCCGATAACCTGAAAATCGATTTTGACACATGTCACGTCATCGATGGTATGGCGGCAAATTGAAAAAAATTACTATGAATAGGAAAAAAGTCGGGCAAAATGGCAAGATATCAAAAAAAGTTATTTGAAAAAGTTGCTTAGAATTCAATTTTATACACATATACGAAGTTTCAGAAAACAGTGTGAGAATATTGAAAATAGCAATTTTTTTTTCTAGCTGTACAAAAATATCAAATTATTTTCTTATGAATAGCTTGACCATACTGAAATATTTGTATTACGATAATAATAACAAAACTTTCTCATTTTGTACACACCAGAGAGCCCTAATTTAAAATAATTGAATTTTGTCAGAACCCTTGCTGTTACAATGGTTCGTATCTAACAGTTATATCACAATTCCACTATTATTGCGATGATAGGGAAATCCAAAAATATCGTGTTTTTTCGATTTTAATCAATTTTTGATGATAATCGTGCACGAACGTTTCACTTCGCACATAATCTTAAAAATGTGCGTCAAATTAAAGAGGCTAGAGTTTAGAACATTGCATGCGAATTGAAACGCTCTGGCACGATTATCATCGAAACTTGATTATAATCTGGAAAACACCATGTTTCTGGAGTGTCATGTTATCACAATGGTCGTGGAATTCTGATATAACTGTTAGATACGAACCAATGTAACAGCCAGGGTTTTAACAAAATCCATTTTTTTTATTTAGTGCTCACTGGTGTAGAGAAAATGAGAAAGTTTTGTCATTATCATTGAAATACAAATGTTTCGGTATGGTCAAGCTATTCATAGGATAATAATATGATATTTTTATACAGCTAGGAAAATATTTTTAAAAAATTGCCATTTTCAATTTTCTCTCATTATCTTTTCAAACTTCATATATGTGAATAAAATTTAATTCTAAGCAACTTTTTCAAATACATTTTTTTGATATTTTGCCATTTTACCCCACTTTTTGCCTTTTCATAGTATTTTTTTTCAATTTGCCGCCATACAAGCGATCACGTGTCAAAATCGATTTTTAGGTTATCGGACATGCACAAACTTTTCCCAAGAATCTTTTTTCTAATACTCTTATAATAAACTTTTTTCCCATATGGTACATACTTTTTGGCGGTCACTGTATAATTTCACTTAGAAGATACTAGCAGGAGTCGTCATTACTTTGAAAATCATAGGGTGTCTGGAGGTTTGATATTGTGAAATTAAGCCTGCCTGCTGAGCAATTGACAAAAAATATTACTTAAGGTTTATGTAAAGTCATATTTTTCTCGTTTCTGAAATGTAACAAATGTTTTTCATAACCATAGTGGCAGCGATCTTCTATAATAATTCCAAATAAATCACAGTTTTCGGTTGGAATATCTACCGAATATCCTAATGGAAATGCATTGTTGCCAACTCTCAATATTATTCGAAGAACTACGAAATAGCTCACAGGATTACTATTATCAGGTACTGTGGTTTAAAGCAATATGTGGGTATATTACGGATAGCCGGATTACTAACAATAATTATTATTATTACACTTCTTGTTCGTTGTGGAGATGACTCCCGTGAAGGACGGGTGTATAATGCCATTTTATAACGAATGGCAGGTGTGAAAAAATAGAAAAAGAAATTGTGGAAATTTTAAATTTTGTTGGAAAATTCGGAAAATCTTGGAAACCGCTGTTCGAAATTACACAGTTTCTTCCATTTGGCAGTTCCAGTATTACTGCGGCTCTGTTGCGGTCAGCTGACGTTCGGCGGACAGCGGTTCCCAAAATTTCGACGAATTTTTCAACTCAATATAAACTTTCCGCAAATGTTTTTCAAATTTCTCAGACCTGCCATTCGTTATAAAATGGCATTATACACCCGACCTTCACGGAAGTGCAAGAGGTTAGATTATACCCTGTATAATGTTTTATAAAGTAACAGCACTAGTAGTCATAGTACGGGACCCCAAATTACTACGATAGAAAAATAGCAAAGTACTGGGACTGGTCTGCTGTACAAATTCTGCTGATCCATGTAGGGGACATATATGAGAGTATCAAAAGTGATATTGGCAAAAAAAATACTCTTGAGCAACAAAGATAACAGGCCGCCATCTTGGAAAATGATAGTGTAAAAAATCATATGGGTTTTTAGGCGACTGTGATTCTAACCTTAAAGATAGAGGGTTGCTTTAAGTCTCAATCGACGCAGAATTGAATTGTCTAATAGAGGGTTATCTAGAAGCATAACATATTCTACACAAAATGGCCACAGAAAACAAATGGCCGTCATTACTATTAAAATTGTAATTGTGTACTGTTCTATTTAAAAATTAGAGTCACAGTCGCCAAAAAACCCGTGTGACTTCACACACTGTCATTTTCCAAGGTGACGGCCTGTTATCTTTGTTGCTCAAGAGTATTTTTTTTTGCCAATATCACTTTTCACACTCTCATATATGTCCCCTACATGGATCAAAAAGCAGACCGGTCCCTCTATCTCAATTTTTTTAAAGGTGGGTCCCGTACTTGAAGGGAGAGAAAAAACCACCAGGTTTTAAGAATGTATATTTCGGTTGCTTATGTATGGAATTCTCAATAAATCTATCATCTTATTAATTTCACAAGTACCTATTGTTTATTGTAGATAAGATTTTGAGAATTCTTGATAAAAGATATTTTCTAATATGTGGATAATATGAAATGATTAATAAATTACTTAAAAATATGACAACTTCATTATTTCTTGAACTGATGAGTTATTTTTCATAGAATTGAGTTGAACACGAGTACCTAATGTTTCATTCAAATTGGTCCAAATAAAAATGAGGCTACAGATTTTTGAGAAACTCAATTAGGTGAAGATAATTGTTTTTGAATTATTGGGTTGAAAGTATGTCTTTCAGTCCCTTCAAACAGGGACTAAACTGGTTCATTTGAAACTTAGAGACCGAAGGGGAAACAACTAGTAATTTTTTGTACACCTAATTACTAATTACTTTCAATGAAAAATAATAAGAAAAGTTTTAGGGGACAGGTTATTCTCTAAAAAACTATTAAAGGGACATGATATGCGATTTGACTATTTTGATTAGCGTAAATTTTTCATGTAAACGTTCCAATCGTAAATCTGTAATGGCTAAGCGGTCTAGTGCTCGGGACATAATGAGTAATGAAGTAATGAAAATATTATGATGTACACCTAATCAACAAGTTACTTTCCACTCGGTAGAGACTATAAAGTGTATGCGGCATCACTTAATAAATGTCTAGTATTGCGCTTCGTAAATATATTTTTTTAGTTTGTTGGCATAATAACTGAATTCCAGCGAGGAAATGCTGCATCAATTCTTGGAACTATACGAGGAAATATATGGGGATGTTAAAATTTGATTGGGATTCAGTATCATTAAAACGTTTGATAATATTTTTTTTTCACTACCTCAATGGAAAATCTAGTTTTATTTCCTTCAAGCTGGAGAAATTACATACTTATGTCCATAACTTTTTGGTCATTGTCTCTTTTGGGTGGAATCGGGACCAAGGGGTTACCAATAAGGCCTAATTATGGGGGGCAATTTCGTTTATAGGGTGGCAATTTTTGTGCGATTTCATCTACCTGGAAAAGTCGTTGTAAGCAACAAATTTTATATAACTTACTGAAACTTAATGAAAGTACATGTTAACGATAACAATAAAACTTTTGATTCGATTTTCTTAAATTTTTTGTTTACAAATCGCAACATATGTTTCGCCAATACAATGACTTCTTCAAGAAGAAGAAGAATAATGGTAGAAAACAACTACTTTCTCCTACCACCATTAAAATAATTATTTGATAAAAGGCAAAGTATTCTACAAGAACGACTTTCTAATGCTTTTTGAAAAAATATCTGACTTTGTTCGAATTCATAGCTAAAATAGTTGAATACTTTGCCAATCATCAGATAAATTTAATTCAATGGTCGTAGAGAGCAGAAGTTATTTTCTGTAGAGTTTTAGGTACTGATAGGTCGAGATGAATAATGAAGGGCTGAAATGATTACTGAATAATTGGGATTTCATGATTTTATAGTTTCTAGAAGAATACAACCGATAAGGGCCCCTACCCATTACCACGCTTCATTAGTCTTGGTAATTACCTCAGGACATGAAGTTCCTCTCATTTACTCTGGCGGTCAGTAAACACTTGATAACGATCGGAGATACTGAACCGATTGAAACGTCGTGCGTATAGAAACAATCCAGACAATGGTAGTCAGCAATAAAAGTAATAAATGTTGGTAATATTGTATTTCCAAAGTATATACCAACTGTATTCCCAGCAGCAAGTTGAATGATTAACTAGAAACGACATAAACAACAACAATTTCATAATAATAAGAGTCTAGAATCTGTCTGAGAGGCAGCTCCCGCAATGCACGTGGTTCTGAAGTGATTTGCTTTGGTCAATAAAAATAGTGGCCGACAAAGAAAATATAAATATAAATAGGCATAATTGCAGTCCACTTTAATGATGACAGTGTCGCCTAGCGCGCAAGAAAACAGCGTCTAAAACCGTTCGTTGCGTGTCAACTAAAATTTAAAAACGATTTCGTTGTCGGCAGTACTTAAAATGTATTCTTCGACTGGCATGGCGTCGGAAAAATTACCTAATTACAGACCTGGAGCCCTTTAAACTTTCTTCGAAGAGGAAAATGTTTTTTATTATATCAAAATAACGACCAGGTCCTGAATTATTTTAACAGAACGGTGGATATTGTTTTTGATTGTTATCGTTATTAATGGGCCAATGAGAAGGGTGACGGTGGGTAATTTTCAAAATTGAATTCCCATACAATTAGAGAGATATCGGCGCTAATGTTTTGAAGATCATTGTAGCCAAAGGTTCATTTTATGAAAGGTAGGTTTTGGTTTAGGAATATTTAGTAAGTACGTTCAATGAAGATACTGATGAATAAAAAATGTAATAATGAATAACATTCGGATTCGAGAAAGTATGAAATATTTATTTTTCTCAATTGTAACTTAAAGCTCACCATTTTATGTAATATTTGCATCAGCAAATACATAAAAGTTAAAAAAAGAATTAAAAATGTCGACACCAAACGAGTAGAAAAAATAAGTGACTATCCTAATCTTAGTGTAGGGGCATACCCAAATTAAATTAAAAAAATTCTCTTCAGTTGCCGATCTAGAAAACTCATCAGCATATTATATTATATTATCCTTGGCGACTTCAGATTTTTATCTGATGGCCCGAGAAAGTGCTAGGAATTGCACGTTAAAAGGTAAGACCTCGTTAATCCTTGGTTCGCATAAGTTTCGACTTTTGAGGGCTGCCGTTCGTAAAGGGACGACAGCTGGTTAACGGAAAAAACAATTTTAACAACAAAAACAATATTTAGCTCATATTTATAATATTTGTCTTGGGAAACTCTGGCCGCTGTATTGGATATCTCCAAGGAGTTTGATCATGTTTGGCATCATGGAGTTCTTGCTAAACTTCCACCTTATGGCTTCCCTCCCCAGTTGTGTTCCTTGATATCTAGCTTTGCGGCTGAAAGTGGAAATGAACAAAGAAGAATCGTGAGTAAAATAAATATGGATTTGGCAAAAATTATAGAATGGGGATCCAACAATTTGGTAGAATTCAGCGCAAATAAAACCCAAACATGTCTCTTCTCTAGAAAGGCTCATATCACAGTGGCCAGCGTAACTATGTAAGTAGTATCCATACCAATGATATCTTCTATTCCAATGCTCGGTATTATCATCAGCAGTACCCTTTCGTGGGAAAACCATGTGATAAATAGGTAGGAAATAAAAACTTCCAATAATTTACACTTAAAAAATTATATGTAAATATATATGCTGACAATATTGTTTCGACACACAGTGTCATCTTCTGAGCGAGTTATAAACATATATTTATATATAATTTTTTAAGTGTAAATTATTGGAAGTTTTTATTTCCCACCTACTTATCAGTGATGATGAATTTGCACATATTAGATGCCAACACCCTAGAACAAAACCATGTGACATCAATTGCCAAAAATGTTTCTGAAAAACCACCCAAGAGGTCCTGACATGATTATAGAACCTCTACTAACAGTTTATGAAAAAAAATGCACATGCTTATTTACTAGGTAGATTTTACTCACTGTTCTATATATACAGCCTGTTCGAAATTGAGTCGACACTATTGCAAACTGTATCATAGAAGCACTTGCAATCGGGTCATCCTTGAAGAACATTGCACAAGTATCTTACAGATGTAGTTCAATGTCCTTTGTGATAGTTGCCTCATACCTAGCTTGGCAACATCGATGGAGTAAAGGATATTTCGACTTGGTCCGTGAAGTTTTTATTTTCAGAAAACGTCCTTGTGAGCTTCGTTATTTGACTGATAGAGAAATTTGACTCACAGAGAATGTAGGTAAAGCTTTATTGAAAATTATGAAAAATAAATGATTGATTAATAAGTTTCATAATCGTATGTTATGTTGATATTCAATAATTAAATAATATTAATTTTTCGCATTTTGAATTATCTCCAGTACCCTCTGAAGAAACACCCCATAGCCCCCCACCTTTCTGATGGGGCTGCTCATATAGGGCAACTTTTGGTAATTCCTGATGGTCCGATATATTTGTAAAAACAAATCGAATAGGACAAATAGTGAATGCTAAGACAAAAAATTGTAATGTTTAAAAAAAAATTTTAATAGCATAATTTCAAAAATCAAATGCATGGGTACCAACCAAACACTTTTAGGGATATGGCCTTCCTATAAATGAATGAATTTTAATCAAGGAGCAAATATGGGTCAGTTCAATTCCTTCCAAATATGACAAGTCCCAATGATCTAGTGCTTCGCTTTCACACATTCGGGTCAATTCTGTTTCTCAGTAGCAAGTTTGTTATCATAGCAAGACAACTTTCACAGCAAAATATATCTAAATTTTGTAGAAGTCTTGTGTAATATAGGTATCAAGCATTCTACAAAATTGAGATATACTTTGCTGTGGACTTTTTCTTGCTATGATATCAATGTTACTATTGATAAACAGAATTGACCCCATTATATGGCACAATATGTCTGGCAAACTCTCGAAGCGTCTGAAGAGCAAGTTGTTCTCAACCGGTCCCATTTTGTAAAAGTATTCTTTCAGTATAGTGGGAAGCACTGTAGTGAACCTCAATCTGTTTCTGCTGGTTTTTTTGCATTGTATGGACATAAATATTTTCATTGTCGTCGATATGTAATTTTTTCGTGGCTTCTTTTGGACCATTTTGTTCCGCAAATCTAATGAGTAGAGGAGATATTTTCTGCATATAACGTAAAATACTCGGTAAAATACGTCTTCTACTAAAGAATTGAGGCTGTAGTAATAAAATGAAGAATATGTACGGTGTTCCGTTATAAAACTCGAATTCAAACAATAAATAATCCCACAATGCAGCATCTTTTGTGTAGAATATTCATATAAATATCCTTCGACAAATATGATTACTTGCTTGGATTGGTCCACAATATTTTATGAAGGAATATTTCTCCCCCCACATTAATCAATTTTCTTCCTGGTTTCAAGTCATATAGGACTGGCAACAATGAACCTAGTAATAAACAAAATTTTCGAATGAAAGACCGACTAATCAACTCAATGATTAGAGGCCTGCGCTTCCCAATAACTCAATCATGCATCCCCCTTCAGATTAAACCTCAGCGAATTCCATCCAGCGGGATATTTCATCCAGAACTAAGCCACAAAAATTTCACAATGTTACTTCCGGATCCATTTTGCCTAATGAAAGAGAGTATATAACTACCAATGCAATAAAGCTTTGTTTGACAAAATTTTCAACGAAAAAAAAAATCGAAAGCTTCCATCCATTAGTCCGGTGCTTAATTACTTTTTCTTCGGTCGGAGGTTTCCGAAAGAGTTTTTGATTGAATTAGGTAAATAATTGCATTTTATAATGGTCTACGGTTTGAGTGGAATTTCCGTTTTTTACTCTCTCGATTTAATTATAGGAATAATATGCTGTGAGAAGAATACAAAAGTAGAAAATTGTCATTAATTGTTCATGACAGGCAAGGATACTTTCATATTTACGGCGGTTTCGCCGAGGAATATCGAATTAAAAATTGATTCACTAATTGAATTACTGTAGACAGAGATAATTTAAGGCCAAACATTGAAGAGATACATTAGTTGCTGTTATGAACGGCTTACTGTCCAGTTGAATCTCTTCTCGGCATGATACAAGCCTTAATCGTTCCTCATTAGTGCAAGGATCATTCTCACAAACAACATTAAAGTCATATCTATAACCACTTATGCATACCTCAACTAAACCCAACCTGAAGCCGGAGATGACTCGGTGTAATATCAAAGATGAACAGACCTCTGAAGAAGTTAGCCACTCGCGCCGACGAAACGTTAAGGTGCCATTACACGGCGTGTTCAGTGACGCGTCTGGAGTGTGAACCGACACTTGAGGCGTCGCGTCATGAGAATGGTGCGGCGTAACAAGTTTCGCGCACAGTTCAAAGAAAACACGCAGCCGCGGAGTGGGGAGACTCGAATGCACTGTCACACGGCATGAAATCATTCGGTTGTGTTTAGACTTTAGAGGGTCCAAAAGTATTCAACAAAACACCTCTTTAGGATCACAAAAAAATCCATATCTCATTTGTTAGCTGAACTATAATTTGTATTTCGGGTCAAAGACTTTGCTAAAAGCCCGTCCCAATTTCTGTCCCCGAAAACCAGTCGATACCAAATTGAAGCACCAAATCGATCCGCCTTTTTCGGCACATCTACATTACAATATCAAATTACGATGCTAAATTATCGAATACGAGGTGTTATTACCCTATGAATATTTATAGGGCTGATACATACACATGTGCCACCGAGGTTAAATTAATAATGAATTTTCAATTATAATTTATATGCGAACGTAAATCACTGCAGATATCGATAGTGCAAATGTGCTAAAGCCGTTGTAAATTAAGTTGAGAGGCAGGCGGTAGGTATTACACGCTCTGTACAGGTATGACTAATGGAAATATTATACGTTTGACACCATCATCCGTTTCATTGGAAACTGATGCAAACTTGAATGCTTATGATTTCACGAAGAGTTAGTTGAAAGTTGACTTCTGATAAATTACTGATGAATCTTTGAAAAGTAAATGTAAATCAAGGGCCTGACCTCAAGTGCGGGCTTTTCTGTTATTCCATTATTCAATTCATTGCGATTGGTTGGACGGTATTCATAGACTTCGTGGTTAGAGGTGTAAACTCTTAGAAGGCCAATGAATTGTTTCGTTCCTACCTATACAATTATTATAATTCCGATTCAAAAACTTCTGTACAGCCAGAATAAAAAAAATAAAATGAATGGTATACCTCTCCGAAGTTTAGTTCAGGTATAACTTGAGGATACGTAGCGGGGGGGAAACAACTAGTCATTTTTTGTACACCTAATGAAATCAGTGAAGTAATTATCTCTAAAAAAAATAATGAAAAAGTTTTAGGGGGCATTGAAAAATAATTACCATTCAATTACGCGGATACGTTGTATGGACATAATTTAACTCTTATGTATAAAAATAAGATCCAGAAAGTCATAAAATAATTCCCAAATACATACTCAATACATACTAATTCAGCCATTCTGAATCGATTGGCATTCGCAAATTGGTCTATCTCTAACTGTTCTCGAGTTGGTCAGCTCTGAATCAGTTTTTAGATGTTTTTTTTGCCGCCAAAAATTTTTATGATGAGTTTTCGATTATTGTTAAAAGATTCAGAATCAGCACGTCAAATTATTTCCGAGGACAAAAATTTTAAAATAAAAAATTGAAAAATAAAAAATCTCAGAAAATTTTATTTTTCATCTTAAACACCTTTTTCCGCCTTAATCTTATATATGAGCATATAAAAATCATACATTTTTGGAATGAGCATAAAATTTTACGTATACAGTGCGAATTTCAAGTCGATATGACGACTTGGTACTTTTGATGATTTTTAGGGGTGAACCCCTTGCAACTTTTTCGAGTAATTTTTAATTTCTTTTGATTGACTCGAAAATAACAATACATACTAATTCGGCCATTTTGAATCGACTGGCGTTCGCAGATTTCGTCTATCTCTAACCGTTCTCGAGTTGGTCAGCTCTGAATTAGTTTTTAAATGTTTTTTTTGGCGCGAAAAATATTTCCGATGATTGTTCGACATTTTCGTTCAACGATTCGGAATCAGCACGTCGAAATACGTTCGGTGATAAAAATTTGAAATTTGAAAAAGTAAAATTTAAAAAGTGCAAAAAATTATTTATCATGATATACTTGCCTTTTTTGCCCGTCGATTTTTTTCGTTCAAATTCCCAATGTATACTAATTCGGCCATTCTGAATCGATTGGAGTTCGCAGAATTCGTTTATCTCTAACCGTTCTCAAGTTGGTCAGCTCTGAATCAGTTTTCAAATGGTTTTTTTTGCGCAAAAATAATTTCTGGCGAGTTTTGACATTTCGAATAATGAATTTAATTAAAATTAATATTGAATTAATGAAAATGTTATGATGTACACCTAATAAAATAGAAGTTTCGCCCTCGATACGCAGGAATACGGTGACCGACCTTTTTTATGGTACTTCACTCTCGATCTTAACATTGAACGTGGCGATTGAATATTTGAAGGAATAAAAACGTTGCGGGATCATTCCGGTATTTTTTAAAGCAAAAACTAGTCGAACTAAACCTAGTTGATTGATTATATTTGTGATAACACAGAAGCTCTCTCTAGTCCCGCAATTCTTCACATGCAAAACATGTCATGGCAAAATCAACGACAACACTCAACACAAAAAAAAACCTCCTCGAATCGCGCCGACTGCTAAATATTTATTTTATTCCTTCAAGTCTCCGCGCGCCACCATTAATATTCCTTCGAACCGCGGCGTCCAACATCCGACCAGTTTTCTTTTTCAATCTAGCCATCTGCAAACTCGTTTGTAAAATTCTAAGCGGCTGAAACAATTTAAGTATTGCTTAAAACCGTCCACTCCGCCATGGTTAGACAGTTTTAGCAGTACACAAACATAAATAGCCGAGAAACATTATCCTAAGAAACGTCACGGCAAATCATAATTGCCACAGCACGCTATTTTATTGGAATCTAGAAGCGAAAGTGAAGTGCGATAAATAGCTAACAGTGCCGCCGAAGCGAATAGGGCACACTGAATACTGAAGATACGAGTATCAAATGAAACATTACTTTAGTCTGAACAGATACGGAAAGGCCCTTTCTCCAAGACCATCACAGAATTCACCAATTCTGAAATCAAATTCGATAACAGAATGGTAACATTCGCTCACCTGATATTGAATAAATAATATGCAACACTTCTATACCCATGCAATCTAAATGTATTCTATTTTAACTCCAGGGAATAGTATATTGTATATCAAGTACTAAAAGTATTACGTTCCCGGACAATATAAATTTTTGGCCGAGGCATTAAGCCGAAACCAACAAGCATTGATGTCTGGGAATGTGCTTTTATACTACGAGGTACAGATACTATTTTTTTCTGAAATCGCAATCAACTTTATCATGAATTAAAAAAAATTTATAAATGCATAACAATTTTTTATTGATGTCATTATTGTTGAGACGCCGGCAAAAATTTTCCCGGACCGTTTTCGATACGGGAAAGTTCGTTGCTTAGCATCTAGATTGTATTTTGGGGTCTGAAGTTGCTCCTAGAAAGTACGCATTCTTAAGCGATTTCACAATTAAAATATTTTCGCGCTGTTATAGCAATTAATAACGTTAGCCTAACCTAAACTGTAACAATAACAGTTCCGATATCGCCGAATGTTCACATTTTTTTCTCGCCAATATTATTATTTGAATATTTTGCCAATATTTTCACAATATTGTACCAATATTGTCCCAATATGGGTGTGCTACTTGGGTTGGGCTTATGGATAAAATAATAGGCGACATCTCCGTAGTTTTTGGAGATAACAGCATCAAACTGGGTATCGTTGAATTCCTCATCATCCCTGACCGATCATGCAATGATATACAGGGTGTCCTATTTAAAAAAAAACATCACTAAAAAAGTCACTGCTCTTTTTTGAGATACTCCGTATACAATTTCTTCAAAATTTTTTTGTAATATGTGAAATAAAGGAGTTGCAGGGGGGCGGGGGGCGACGGACTTTGGTCCACACTGTATAATTTTTTAGCATATCCATTATATATTATGTATTATCTTCATATGATGTAATTTCCCATATTAACGAATTCTGAGAAGACTCACTGAATTTACTGGTTTAAATTCAGGTGAATCTGCGAATATCGGTGACTGACATTCTTACATCGATGACGATGAACTCATTTAAGGGGGCATCCATTATTTACGTGAGGCGTTTGGAGGGGGGGAGGGGGCCGAGCAAAACCTCACGTGGGAGAGGGTGGTCTCGGCAATTATCACGTAGTTTTTTTTTCGCAAAAAACAGTGTAATATTTGCTAGAAAACTGATTATGGAAAACATGCCTATTTCTCCACTTAGCTATGGCTACATCATATAATAATATTCTTCGCGGTTTAATTACGCACTGATAGAAGAATTTGAGCACAGATTAACTCATTTACATTCCTTGAAAAAATCTCACGTGAGATTAGGGGAGGGGGAGGAGGCAAAGCAAAATCTCACAATACTTCACGAAGTGGGTAGGGTAGTCAAAAAATCGCAAAAATTATCTCACATAATTAATGGATGCCCCCTAATAATTGCCTCTAACTGTAGGGGGCATGACTAACCAATAATATCGTCCAATAAACGAACATGCCAATGAAAATCTTAAAGAAATTTGAGACCAATATCCTGGTGCCGTCGAAATCATAAGATACTTGACTAGTCTCTCTGGTGAGATCTCATATACCGTAATACTCGTGCTTGCGATCGCACGTTAAAAGGTAAGACCCTCGTCACAGCTCACACAAGTTTTCTGAAGACATTTGATGATTGTTCGTAGGCCTGATGACGGTTAGAACATTTTTATATATCAATCGTGGATACAAAGTTATCTATGAAATTCACCATACTCGCTTGCGGCTCTCATTGTACTGGTTATATATCAATAGCTACGTGATCGTTGCATAATAAACCACCGTGTTCTGATAATAAGTCATTTGAACCTAATAACCCTTTCTCTCTCTCGATGTGCAAATTTGTCGATCCCCGCCCATGTTGAATAGCCATCAGCAAGTCGAGGGCACTCGCAAACCGAGGTAACTCGTGAATGTGTGTGCACAAATACATTAACTCTAGAGAGAGCTTCTAATAAAATTATAAAGCGCAAAAATATGGAACGTGATTCGTATTATCCGCGATACAGGCAAACTGCAAAGGCCACAATAAGAGTCGTGTTTAGCGCAAACTTCCTGTTTTCTGAGGTTACAAAGTCAAGCGTAATATACAAAGACAAGCCTCTCTCCTTTCCAGACTGGAGGAGTACCGAGTATCCATATGATATATGAATTGTCGTGTAGACCCTGCTGTGAAGTTGATAAATTCTCAGAATATAAATTTGTACACTTCTTTCGAAATTTTATAAGAAAATATAACAGAGATGTCCACTGACACTACCGATAGTTTATAACAAGCATTACTTGAAGTATTATTCACAGCTTCAAATCAGTGGCTAGATGTTTCCATCTTCGAAAAACCATGATCGATTTTTTTTTAAATCAGAAACATTGTTGAATTAACCGACTCCAAAATAGGGTTAATACCTATGTATTTATAAATGCTCACGTATAACTTTAAACTAGATTCACACCATTGATGTTTTTTTAACTTTCAAACTGAACTCATTTTTTTAATGATTTTGGGAGCCTTTTAGGGAAACGATATTATGAAGTAATTTGTTGATCCTCCACCATAAATCGGAAAAATCGATTTGACGCGTTTGTTACATTTAAGAGGCCATGAGCGCGATCACATTTTGGCCGTTTTTTAGGGTAAAAGAAAGAGTCAATAACTCAAAAACGGTTAGTCGTATCGATTTCAAACAAGGATAAGCTTCTGAAGAAAGTTTGTTTCTATGTTACTATGTCTGCGGCAGCACCTCAAGATTAATTTCATGGATAGTTGAAGTAGCTGCAGTGGTATTTCTCTTCCATTAAAATTTGAAGCAATCTTTATCCGATCGAAATGAATTTGGTATAAAAAGAAAGGTAAAACGTTGATCTATGTACGTGCTGTAATGTTTTTTTAAAATTATTTTTTTATCTAGCCAAAAAATTGCTTCAAAGTAACTGCATTTTTGGGACATTTTAGGGATTTTTTTTGTGGAAATGTGGATTGAAAATTCAATTTCCATTACAGCACGTACGTAGAATCAAACTTCCTCTAGAAGCCTGTCCTTGTTTGAATTCGATAAGACGAACCGTTTTTGAGTTATCAATTAACTCATCTACCCTTAAAAGCGACATCACGGAGCTGAAGGGGTTTGGAATCCACTTGTACTTAAACTGTAGGTCCTGGATCTACCTTGCTCGCACAAGGTCTGTTTTTAAGGGTTTTTGCTCCGAAAACCTGTGAAATTCGTAAAAACAACCGTGAAATATATATGTTTTTTTGACTTAATCATGTAATCATATTTTTACAAGACGATAATTTTCTTAAAAATTACGGAAAGCAATTTTCTGTATGAGTTAGTATCAAGATATTTTTCTACAAGACCATTAAAAATTCTTATGTAACGGTGTTAAAAAACCCTTTTCTACAACTGCTATGAAAAGTAGCGTATTTCTCATAGCTTACTTACTATCAAAACCATGTTTTGCTCATACTGTGAGGAATATTATTTCTCACGGCACTTTGCCCACACCACATACATTTATATGGAGAATCAACAAATGTCGACAAAAACTAGTTGATGGCTGCTGTTCAGCTTGATAAAGTTGTCACAGCTCTCAAGAACTGTCAGATGCCTTGCGTAGTATAAAGGCATCGTGAAACCTTTTTAATTGTGATTTTCTGGTGTTATTCCTGAATAAACTATTCAGAAATTGTAAATAACACGAAAATTAGATTCATATTATCTTATTCTAGCAAATTGTACACCATTTTATTACAATGGCTTCAATTTCATATAAATCGGTGCAAATTTTGCCTGACGGCGAATAAAAGCACCGTAAAACCTTTTTCATTGTGAATTTCTGGTGTTTTTCTTGATTAATATTTCACAAATTCCAAAAAACACCAAAATTACATTAGCGTTCACTAATTTCAGGAAAATTCCCAAGTTCCTGATAAAATTGATGAGTCCATGATATTTTGGTGTTGTTTTACATTGTGGAACCCAGTAATTAAAATCACGCACTCAATTATTTTTCGTACGTAAAAATATCGTATGTCTCACAGTATCGAAAATATCTGATGCTGAATGTTGTCTGAAATTGTATCGACTATTATAACCTTTCATCCATCGTAATCCGCACCTAATCCCAATCATATTCGAAATAACTTCTAAACCTATATCCAACGGCACCAAATCGTCTAAATTGAGAATGTTTCGACAGTTTCGAAACTTTGCTAATCTAGGAGTAAGACAAGAAGCGCCTAAATCAATAACATTCTGTCTCTGATTAATGAAGTTGGTTTCATTACAACCCGGGTATGCAATAGCGGATTACATGGACTGAATCCATTACATCGGAGAAATTCGAGATACACCAAATTGCACAAATTACCATGATGTACATGTGACAAATGCAGAACAATGATTTGATATTCAATTCAATTGCTTACACCATAGTCGAACATAATGTTGAATAGGACGACGAATTGTTTCATGTTACAAGCGTTTTGTAGATGAAATCCGAAACAGAAACAAACTAATGTTAGTCATTATCCAAGAGAACCTCTACTTTGGTCTAATTGAGGCGTTTGTTGAAAGGAAATGTAGTGTTACAGTTCTAACTTTGGAATTATATTACTCAGTTATGTGCGAACTTTGTAAATGCTGTGAAAAATGCAAATAGAATTCTGACAATTAACTTTGCATAATTCGAAGCATGAATCACTTATACGCAGAGCATATACAGTGACCTCCAAAAAGTATGTACCATATGGGAAAAAAGTTTATTATTAGAGTATTAGAAAAAAGATTCTTGGGAAAAGTTTGTGCATGTCCGATAACGCTGGTATGGCGGCAAATTGAAAAAAATTACTATGAAAAGGCAAAAAGTGGGGTAAGATGGCAAGATATCAAAAAAAGTGATTTGAAAAAGTTGCTTAGAATTAAATTTTATACACATTTACGAAGTTTAAAAAGATAATGAGAGAAAATTGAAAATAGAATATTTTTTTAAATATTTCCCTAGCTGTATAAAAATATCAAATAGCTTGACCACACTGAAACATTTGTATTTCAATGATAATGACAAAACTTTCTCATTTTCTCTACACCAGTAAGCACTAAATTAAAGAAATTGGATTTTGTTAAAACCCTGGCTGTTACATTGGTTCGTATCTAACAGTTATATCAGAATTCCACGACCATTGTGATGACATGACACTCCAGAAACATCATGTTTTCCAGATTATAATCAAGTTTCGTTGATAATCGTGCCAGAGCGTTTCACTTCGCATGCAATGTTGAAAACTCAAGCCCCTTTAATTTGACGCACTATTTTTAAGATTATGTGCGAAGTGAAACGTTCGTGCGCGATTATCATCAAAAATTGATTATAATCTGAAAACACGATATTTTTGGATCTCCCTATCATCGCAATAATAGTGGAATTGTGATATATCTATTAGATACGTACCTATGTAACAGCAAGAGTTTTACCAAATTTCAATTTTTTCAATTTAGTGCTCTCTGGTGCGGAGAAAATGAGAAAGTTTTGTTATTATCATCGGAATACAAATATTTCAGTATGGTCAAGCAATTCATAAGAAAATAATTTGATATTTTTCTACAGCTAGGAAACTATTAAAAAAAAATTGCTGTTTTCAATATTCCCACATAATTTTCTCAGCAACTTTTTCAAATAACTTTTTTCGATATCTTGCCATTTTATTCGACTTTTTGACTATTCATGGTAATTTTTTTCAATTTGCCGCCATATCAGCGATCACGTGACATGTGTCAAAATCGATTTTTAGGTTATCGGACATGCACAAACTTATCTCAAGAATATTTTTTTCAATACTCTAATAATAAACTTTTTTCCCATATGGTACATACTTTTTGGCGGTCACTGTATATGAGTAATTTTTTTTCAAATTGAGAATTTCGATATTGAATTTATGGCCTATCAGAAAGTTAGATGAATAATTAACAAGCAACAAAAAAAAATCGGAACTAATATCTGCCATTCTATTATTTTTTCTTTACGTCGGCATTTACCATAATAATTAATATATAGACAACCCTGGCGTAAAATAGGTTTTATCTACGGCCACTGCAGAAAAACACACGACTCACAGCCTCAGTAAATAGCTTCTTACGCACGGTAAACAAATTGCACAGTTTTCGTAAACAATACGCACAGCTTGATATATCTCGGAAACGGCTCAATTGTTTTGGGAGACATTTTGTAGATAGGATTTTGCTTTTTAAGTTTATCTATTTAAGCGTCTTTCTTGGAAAAACACGATTTTACTGATAATAATAATAATAATAATGATAATTTTTGGATCTCGAAAACGGCTTCAACGAATTGGGATCAAATTTTCTATTTAGATAAGGTATTGCTACTTAAGTTCATCTATATAGGCACTTTTCATGAAAAAATGTGATTTTACTCATAATATTAATAATAATAAGATGAATTTTTGGATCTCTGACACGGCTCTAATGATTTGAATCAAATTATGTATTCAGATAAAGTTTTTCATTTTAAGTTCATCATGAATGAAAATTCGTTATGCTCGTGGTCCTCGCGCTCGGAACTTCCCACTCGCATCGAATTTTTCATTCTAACCTTGTTACAGAATATACTATTTAGTCACGTGTCAATATTCTGTCCATACTAGCTCCACAATACGTTAAAGATTTTTTTTTATTTTACTGCAAAACCGATATCCAGATAACCACTTAAATACAATCCCGTCAGCAAATTCTGTTAAAACCAAAAATACATGTCAACCAAATAGGGAATGAGAGAGCAAAAGTGGGGTTAAGCGAGTTGAGTTGTATAAGCTTCGAAAATCTGAGGCTTATCTCATCTAAGGCTTATGTTGTCCTTAAATGGTGGTACAAAACAAAATGGGATTCTAAGGTCTCCTTGAGTCCTATAAGATCACCTTAAGTAGGACCGGTGTTCTTTATATCTTACTTCAACAGATCTTTTAGTCTGTATTGTGCATCACAGTCCCAACATTTAAATTCGTAGATTCCAGAATTTTCCGAATTCTTTTTCAAATGACATTTCGCCTTGCCACCATACCAGTGATTACGTGACATGTGTCAAAAAAGATGATCAGGTTGGTGGACATGCAGAATCGATTTAAATATTTTTTTTTTAAGAATACTTTGGTGGGCACTTCACAACAACAAAGAAAAAAACGTAGCTGGTAGATATGACAGTTGCATGTTAGAAAAAATATTATACTTATTAGGAAATCCCGGTCAACCTGGAACATATTCACTACACTATACAGGAAACTTTCAAACATATCGAATTCGTTGATGGGAACACTCTTTCGAGTAAAATGCATCCAACTAATTGAGCCAAATTAAATGACGGACACATGGAAGTTTCATCAGGTGAGTACCAAATTTAATATTCACTCAACTGTCCAGCGAGAGTATTTGCTATTTCCATATACCGGAAAACTCTGATGGAAACTGAAAAGGACATGCGAATAACTCGATATCGAATTTTCTAAATTAAATATGAACTGCCAACATGAAAAGCGCATGGAACCAGGGTTTGTTGAAGTTCGATAATTAAGTAAAAATACTGAAAATTGGATATATTCAATGGTTCGTTCCACTTTAATATGTATAACTTCTTGATTTGTTTCCAGATTCTTGCTAGTTTTCTGATCTGGATCCAAATAATTGGATCAATTCCATAAACAACAATAAAGCTTTCTCAAGTTTTTCGCTATGAACGAAGAATGACTATATTCTGCATTGTTCCAGAAGGCTGTTCTATACTGAACTACTACAAGATAGTTGCCATGCAATTCGTAATTTGTAGTTCAAACTAGTCTAACATCTCCCATATTCACCAGATCTGGCTGGTTAGACTATTGTCTTTTTTCTTAAATAAAAAAAAGTGTTAAACGAAAAGTTAGGTATAAAAGCTGTAGAGTCCTGGTTTGTAGAGCAAGATAATAGAAGATTATCTTATAAGGAGTGGAAGTTTATGTGGCGAATATGAACGTTCATTTGCATCACTATGTTCGGCAAATAATTCAGCACTGAGCCACATGAAGTCATTTTTACTCAGAATAAAAATACGACTTAATAAAATTAAAATATTAAATTTTGAAACAGAAGCTGTCAAATCACTGGGAATCACTGATCAACTTGTCAAGGAAAGTTTATGCCCTAAGAAAATTGAAAAAATGACCTTGGCAGCCTATCATGCAATATTCCATAGTTCAATGACATATGGGCTGATAATCTGGGGAATGTCCACACACATGCAAAACATGTTTAACCTGCAGAAAATAGCAATTCGAGCAATCGTAGGTCTTCAAAGGAATTACTCATGTAAACCATGGTTAATAAAACTTAATATAATGGCATTACCATCAGCAAACATATTCTGTCGTGTCCTTAACATAAAAGAAGATGATTCCAAACATCCAACCAATGGAGAAAATCATTCTAATAATACTCGCCATAGGAACGATATACAGATACCCAAACAATGACTTGAATCAACAAGAAGATATAATCTGGGAACTAATCTTTACAATTCATTGGCCACACAACTCAAAAATATGAATATGATTAAATTCAAACTGACCTTGAAAAATCAATCTCATAGCCAATGCCTACTACGACATATCAGTATTCAAGTTTGACATTTGATAAACTGTATTACTGCCTTGTAACGTGTACATTTTGACCTGTCAAAACACTACGGTGTATTTCAGACCAATACAAATTCTATTCTATTCCTTAAATATCGCCCTGTCCTTTACCACTCGTATTTGCTGTCACTGTTTTCTTGACAGTCTGGTACGAAAAACTATTGATTTATATTACACTGACCCCTCTGAATATATGTACTTTGAATAAAGAAAATATAAGTAATACGCTACCTTGAATTATAAATCTGAATATTCAACACTCACTTTTTAAAAATCGCTGCTCTGTACCACCAAGCAATTGCAAAATTAATTTTAATTTTCAATCTTCGCCGATATCCACAGCCTTCATGCACCTTCGATAACTTCTCACAATCAACTACACATCTTCCGTTTCTAATGAAATTCATGCAATCAATACCGAAATACAATTTCAAGTTTGTTAGTTTTTGTAATTGAGTACTCTCCGGAATTAATAGTGTATCTCCGTAATGAATCACGGTTCGGAAAAAAGTTAAGTGCTCGCTGAAATTTATATTCTTGGTTTTTCTCCTCGGGTATCTTCCGCTTACCAAGCAGGCTGTGATTGAAAGTTCATCAGAGGTTCACCAGTGGTGGAGGGAAAGGACTGAAATGAATCAACTTAATAATGAAAACAGGTCGTAAATGTAATGATGAAAACATCAAATATGTTTAAAGTACTAAGCACTTAGCTAAGACCTTCGATTAACCTGTTAGAGTATATTGGACTTTATGGAAACCTGAAAACATGGAATGCAGATCTAATAATATTTATGCAGAGTGCATGAAGACCATGCATCGAAAACATGGGGTACTGATTCTATCGTGCTGATGTAGACCTACAATTGCTTAGCATGAAAATTGGACTACGGAGAAACAGTTCATAATTGCACAAAGAAACCGGTGCCTACAACTTGACGTATTTTACAATGATGACAAACGAATCAACTTTCAGAGTCCAACTGACACTCTTTATTGCGGTGAACAATCACCAGCTCCCTGAAGATCGCTTTTAACTTTACCTACATATTCCTCGACGATTACATCAGATCCAAATTATTTGACTCATCGCAATATAATTCCTAAAAGAGTAATTACATCTGAGACAAAAAAATTACTGTTTAACCATTCAAAAACAGACAAAATCATCCATAAGAAAATGTTCACAACACCTCCACTAGCTAGCGAAAGCAACTATTAATCAATATTTGACTGAAATCCACTTGAAGATAGATGGAGCCGTTCACAAGCAAAAGCTCAACTATTCCTCGCAGTGCCACTAAAGGTGTGATTTCGCTGGGACGTCCAGCGTTCGCTGAAGTGGCTCGTCTCGGTGCGGCCACCGTCGACGGCTACGTCTCGACTGCTCGAAAGAAGTCTGGTTCAATGAGCGTGCATAGAATTGCATTGAAGAAAATGAGTACCTGGAGCAAAGTTTCAAGAGCAAATTGTCTAAACAATTCGAGTATTGATGATGAATTGTTGATAGAATAAAAAGAAAAAACAGAATCAGAAAAAAATGTATACAAAATTATTGATGAGACAATACCACGAGAAATTCAGACAAGGTTTGAACCGCTGTGAAATCTGCATGTTCACATTGTCAGAAATGTAGGAATGAAACAGCCAAACCAATGCCACCATTGATGGGACAAACTCCGAAAGTGGGAACAGGTAAATTGGGAAATAAAATATCTCACTAACGAAGGAATGAATTATTTTGGACCCATGCACTTTAAGATTGGACGAAGGACAGAAAAGCACTGGTGGGTGATCTTTGTCTGCTGCGAGGGCCACACAATGAACAGTCAGTAAACCATTATGGCAATTATGAGGATGATATCTAGAATCACAGAATGATAATGGTACAAATGTGGTAGCAGCTTCGAAAGAATTAAAAAAAGCTGTACATGTCATCGATCACTCGGAAATTCTAAATTTTATGTGCTCCAAGTGTATAAATAGACTTCAAATTGATTCCTCCAGGTGCCCCACATATGAGTAATAGATGGGAAAGATTGATTGTAGCCATGAAACGAATAATTAAAAAAAAATCACAAAACTAGTCATTGAAAGAAGAAAGCCTTACAGACCTTTTTGCCGAAGCTGAATACCTGTTGATTTACCGACCTCTTACACGAGTATCTATTGATCCAATGGGGCCAAGTAGCTCAGTGGTTGAGACTTTCGCGTTCGAAACCATTGACTGCTGGTCGGCAAGGTTCGAATCCTAGCGACTACAGATTTGTATATGATGACCCGAGAAAGTGCTAGGAATCGCACGTTAAAAGGTAAGACCTAGTTAATCCTTGGCTCGCACAAGTTTCGACTTTTGAGGGCTGCCGTTCGTAAGGGGACGACAGCTGGTTAACGAAAAAAACAATTCAAAACAATGGACACTCATGCCAAACCATTTTCTAATCGATTCATCAAGTGGTAGAGAAGACGGATTCTTGGTTCACATTGGTCCAGATAATAACTGTCTACGCCGAGAATGAAAAAAAAAAAACGCAAATGTTGTTGGACAATTTCTGGAAGCGATGGGTATATAAAAGATCATTTTCCCAAGCTTACAAAAAAAGTGAATGGACGAAAGATTGAAGATATATGTGGGAGTTAGTAGGAATAATCCGATTGTATCCTAGACCAAACGGAAGAATTCGAGTCGTCGATGTTAAAACAAATATTATAATAAAATGGGTTTCGTTGAGAATTTTGTGAAACATGATAGACTAGTACCTCATTACATTTTCGTTCAGTGGTGGTAGTTCACCGTGTATATACCTATATTGGAAGCCTGCACTGTTATGACGTTATGACACCAGTTATTTAAAGTTTTTTGCATCCTAATTATCATCGTACATCATGTTAAGAAAAAAAGTTTATTGTATTTATTGGTTGTAAGCAAAGATGTTAGCGCTATGAATTTGTAAGGTATATGAAACTATTCGTAATATGAACGTGTTTTTTGATTTTTTTTTTGTTTTTTATTAACTTTTTTAGACCAAGCTATATAAGTTTTTTCACTCACAAAACAAAAGACGCAAATGACCTATGCTAATTTTCATGAGATAGTTCGTTAATAGAAACCCCGGAAATCTGACAAATGAAAATAATATGTTATTGGAAGGTTCGTTGTACAGAATGTACCAAACTCAGGTAGTTTAGCACATTCTGTATTGGTACCTTCCAAAAACATATTATTTTCAGTAGTCAGATTTCAAATGAAAAATCTGAAAAAAATCAGAGACCATCTATGTGGTTTCTGCATTTATAAGAAAGAATATTTTAAAAAAATCTCCCGAAATGTGAATTTTAGGGCATGTAATAACCAAAGTTGACAGATTTCCCATATCTAAAAAATTCAATATTATGCTATTCCAGTATGTGATGGAAAAAATTAAATAACCACTTTAATCGACGTTCTTTTCTTTAAAAATTCATTCTCCTATGTTTTTTTCTAGTTTTCCGAATAAGCCAAGAAATTTGCATTAAAAAATTAATGAGTAGGACGTCGAATTGCTTCCCATGCGGTGTTGCCGATTTGCTCACCACGGCTCGGGAGATTAAGTCGGCTGTGGTAATAGTTAACTCCCGGCGTAAGTGAGTATAAATCCGGCACTGGATCGTCACATCACCCAGTGTGAGTGAGGCGAGAGAAGTTTTAATTGCACTTACCGATGCACACACACGAACAAAAGCAGACTTTGCGAGTACCCGAATGATACAGCCAAGGCGAGAGAAGTTCTGCGGGATGAACGGATAGAGGGAAATTAGATTTGGTGGCAAAGAGGAAACGTTGAAAAAACCATGCTGCTGCATAAATGCATCGCCTGGAAACCATGTATGGCACGAATGCATGAATAACCAATGGGAATGTTGCGGCTGAAAATGCGAAGTACGAGAAAAAGTTTAAATTGGAATTTTTTTGTTGGAGATAATTTCCGATTAACCTTTTAGTAGTTACGTAATTTTTTCAATCTCATTTACTTACGCCGTCTCAGAGACCATAAAAAATAATATACTATTATAGTTTTTTTTATATAAAAACTGAGCAATTAATTTCAAACACAGTTCCGTTAAACCGGTACAAATATCTATCGTTAATAAAATGAATTGATTATAAAGCCCTCAAAAAATTAATGAATTTCCATAAATGCAACAAAAAAAAAGTTCAAACAAATGCAAACTTAATTGTAAATTGGAAGTTTTTTATTTCTCCTTATTTATGAATCATGATGAATTTACACATATCAAGGCGCGTATTCATACAGCGAACGAACGCGCACGAATGCAGCCGAACAAATTCGTTCGGTTAATGTGGACGTCACGGAAAACAAGACCGAACACGTTTGCGCCTTCGCTAGAGTTCGCTCGACAGGCGGTACGTCAAAAGAAATTTGTGACGAATTCGTTTGACCTGTATTTTAGTGAGTACGGCTTGACAGCAGCATTCGGTTGTTTCATTGAATCCATATTTCTTGCAAAGCAGAGTTGCATTTATTTTATATCGAGTGCGGTATCATTGAACTAATCATTTGAAATTAGTGATGGGTTTTTGGGTTTGTAACCTTCCACAATCTGAAAATCAAAAAAATGTTAATCCAAAGAAATCGGTACAAGGGCAAATCAATTAATTTGCCCGATAAGTTACTGCGTTCAGAAGTCTTGAATTAAATTAATTTTTGTCAGTAACGTATCCTACACTGAATTTGCCTATCTGAAAAAATGAGATCAAATTAACCAAAAAATACTTCTTTTTTTCGAAAAATGTTGACGTTTTGGAGACTGCATCTACCTCCGTTATCAAAACTTGCTGAAAAGACGCTGAAAACTGTATTTGAATTGCGGTTTGGAAATAACAAGATCTTTCTTTGAATCAAATGAAATCTGCCATACATTTTTTTGATTGGCATTTCCTATGTTGATACATAGGGTGTATAGTATCAATCAATCACCATTCTATTAGTTCTCATTTCATCTTTGAGAAGAGTTAACCCGGTGCGGTCCATTTCGATGGAATTTATTGAAAAGTAATCGTTAGATAAAAGAATGCACGCAGTTTCCTTTAACTTTATTTTTTCTTGATTTGATTCTCTCAGTAAAATTTTGGTATTATTCCATTCCGTCATATGATCGCCATCAGATATTAGAATATGTTCGGATATTTTCGAACTTGTTATTTTTCCATTTCTGATGTTTATGTTCTTCCTGGTGCACAATCAATGGTGAAACATCAATCACCTATATAACTTTTACCACACGAACAAGGTATGTTGTAGACACAATTTTTTGAACATTCATCAGTGTTTTTGGGTTTTGTATGTGTGAGTATTGATCCAATGTATTGGTTGTTTTGACTGTTGTTCTTACATCATACCTATGGACAATCAGTTTTATCTTTTCAGACACTCCAGGGACATAAGGTATAATGTTGGTTATTGGATGTGTATGGGGATGTTGCACTTCTGTGTGTTTTGTTGTTCGATTGTTAAGTGTATTACTATTCTCAATTTCAATAAAGGTTTTTTTCACTCATGTCAAGAATAGAATTTCCTCCAGAAAATCAAACTTTCAATCAATATCGCTTTTATTAACGTTTATTCAAAACATTCTTTTCGATTCAGTCCGAATTGAAGACAAAGTGACAATTGACCAATGACTTGGAGGAGTTTATCGCCTAAAACCAACAAACTGGTATCGACGCCACTGACGACTTCTTATCTAATGACTCTCAGTCTTCCAAGGCAATTCGATTTTATTTACGCACAAAACGAATGCATCTTTCATATAAATCTTCCTGAAGTGCTGATACGGTACATACAGAGGACTGATTGATTAAAACGCATTACCATATATGCATCTCGCGTCGCAGTGATTTGTTTATCATCTTTGAATATTTATCATGCGCGCTGCAATCTGCACCTGACTTTTCGATATGCTGATGGGGCGATCCGATGCATTTTTAGCGCGTAACATCGTCAAACGGACAATGAACGATTGTGTTCGGAAGGTCTGTTTGTTTCATCAACGCGAATAAATGAAATGAACGCATTTCGACCAACACGAATGTGGGTGTCAAAAGCGAATAACTCTGACCGACGGTAAACAGCTGTCCGTCACGATCGGTTTGCTTTATTCTCTTTCTGATTTCATCAAACGAATTTTTTTATGATAGCTTTTACAGAGTTCCACAAAAAAGTAGAAAGTGATGTAGGTCCTGTGGGTATGAAACAAGAAAAACGTTTTCCTACAGTGCAGGGAAATGGCTGTTTGTTTATTAAGAGAAGAAAAGTAAAGCATTACTGATGCACGACGCAAAGCAGATTGTATTGATAAAAGAGGAGAGGATATGCGTTTTCTTCCGAATTGAAGGATAGTTTTTTGCGTTAAAAAACACACGGGCAGGAAATATAATCTGAAACTATTTTCCTTGATTCAATGCTCTTGTTGACTGAAGTAGCTTTTTATACAGGGAAAGTCATAATATACATCCTGGCTGGATAGAGTGTGGCTCATTTAAGAGCAAACAATACCCCTGATGAAACGGGAATCGGTTTTGAGCGTTGTTTTTTTTGCGAAAATTCTGTTGGAACAAATAGTTCAATTCGAGAATCTAACTGATTTTTGGTTTTGATGATTTCGAAGAAAACATTTTTTTTTATGGTTTGACAAATGAAAAAACTAGGTAAACTCCCGAATTCTTAAGGAGATTATAGACTCAGAAGAAGAAAAAAAATTGTATAAAATCATTAGTTTTGACGCAAAACCGATTCTACGATTAGAAGCTATCTACCTTATTGGCGCTCCCAGCTACGTAGTTTTTTTAAGGACGAGTGCTTCGTTACCTCCACTATCGCTCTTGAAAAATAGCTCCCCATACACGTACAACATGTACGGCGCAATGATAAAATTTTACTTTCGTGGATGACGCGCTGATGTTGTCTCTTAAGATGGAAGCACCCTTTTAAAACATGTTTTTCAACCGATTGAAATGATTTTTTTCGTTAGGTAGACATTCAAAAAGTCCACTAAGACACCAAATTTCATGACACGACACACATGACATGACACAAATCTAAAAAATTACCAGCGATTTTTTAGAAAATATATGACTACACCACTGGATTCGCAATTTCAAACAGTTCCTATGTGAATTAGGTACGCTGAAATGCGTCAATCAATAAAAAAGTTATAGGGGAATGAAATTTGAAAAATGTTCCTTTTAATCAACCCACCAATTCAATTTCAAAAATTCTATCAGAATTTTGACTACTTACATCACTAAATTCAGGGAGTCTCGAAATATCACTGACCATAATTTCATCGAAACCTGTTGATAAATAAAAAAATAAAAAATTATGAAATAAAAAGCCATTTTTTCTCAAAATGTAAGTGTTAAGAGGGTGCTTCCATATTGAATGGGTCGCACTCGAGGATGAAACTACTCTTTCATTAGGTATACATCATAACATTTTCATTAATAAATTATTATTTTTAAATAAATTCATTATTCGAAATGTCGAAAACTCGCCAGAAATTATTTTTGCGCAAAAAAAACATTTTAAAACTGATTCAGAGCTGACTAACTTGAGAACGGTTAGAGATAGACAAATTCTGCGAACTCCAATCGATTCAGAATGATCGAATTAGTTTATACTGAGAATTTGAACGAAAAAATCTACGGATAAAAAAGTTGAGTAAGTCATGATAGATAATTTTTTGAACTTCTTTATTTTTCACTTTTCGAATTTCAAAATTTTGTCCCCGAACGTATTTTGACATGCTAATTCCAAATCTTCAAACGAAAATATCTAAAACTCATCAGTAATATTTTTGGCGTCAAAAAAAACGATTTGAAAACTGATTCAGAGCTCATCAACTCGAGAACGTTTGAAGATAGACAAATTCTGCTAACGCCAATCGATTCAGAATTGCAGAATTAGTATATATTGGGAATTTGAACGAAAAAAATCGACGGACAAAAAAGGCAAGTATATCATGATAAATAATTTTTTGAATTTTTGGAATTTTAATTTTTCAAATTTCAAATGTTTATCCCCGAACGTATTTCGACGTGCTGATTGCGAATCTTTGAACGAAAATGTCGAAAACTCATCAGAAATATTTTTCGCGCCAAAAAAAAAAACATTTGAAAACTAATTCAGAACTTACCAACTCGAGAACGGTTAGAGATAGACGAAATCTGCGAACGCCAGTCAATTCAAAATGGCCCAATTAGTATGTATTGTTATTTTTGATTCAATCAAAAGAAATTCAAAATTACTCGAAAAAGTTGCAAGGGGTTCACCCCTAAAAATCATCAAAAACACCAAGTCGTCACATCGACTTGAAATTCGCACTGTTGACGTAAAATTTCATGCCCATTCCAAAAATGTATGATTTTCTATGCTCAGATATAAGATTTAGCCGGAACAAGGTGTTTAGGATAAAACATAAAATTTTCTGATATTTTTTATTTTTCATTTTTCGAATTTAAAATTTTTGTCCTCGGACGTATTTTGACGTGCTGATTCCGAATATTTTAAGAAGAATGTCGAAAACTCATCAGAAATATTTTTGACGGCAAAAAAACCATCAAAAAACTGATTTAGAGCTGACCAACTCGAGAACGGTTAAAGATAGACAAATTCTGCGAACGCCAATCGATTCAGAATGGTCGAATTGTGTATTGTGTATTGTGGATTTCGAGTCAATCGAAAGAAATTAAAAATTACTCGAAAAAGTTGCAAGGGGCCAAAAAAACCATTTGAAAACTGATTCAGAGCTGACCAATTCGAGAACGGTTAGAGATAGACAAATTCTGCGAACACTAATCGATTCAAAATGGCTGACTTAGTAGTATTGGGTATGTATTTGGAAATTATTTTTTGACAAGGTACTAAAATGAACCTTTCTCCTGTTCTCCTTATGTAACCATCCAATCTCCTTCAATTTAATTGATACTCGTTGTCGCCTACTTAGACCAAAAATCATACGTGGGCATGAGCTTCGAACTTTCTGGATCTTATTTTTATACATAAGAGTTAAATTATGTCCATACAACGTATCCGCGCAATTGAATGGTAATTATCTTTCATTGCCCCCTAAAACTTTTTCATTATTTTTCATTAGAGATAATTACTTCACTGCTTTCATTAGGTGTACAAAAAAATGACTAGTTGTTTCCCCCTCGGTCGCATTGTACACGGGATGTTGACCATGTTGAAAGTTGTTGGATTGTTCTGGTGAAAAAAATATTGACCTAATAAACCAGATAAAGTCTGACCCATACCAGTAGTTGAAACAAATCAATTCAACGGCCTCATTCTGTCGTGCTACGCAGTTTTCATGAGAAAATAGTGTTTTTATAGAACGACGATTTTTGTCTACAAAACTGCAATCGAGCTCCTCGGTAGAATGGTAAAGTTTTGTTATTATGTTGATAAGATATTGTTCAAACTGTTGAAAATTTTAACTACAGCAAGAAAAACTAGCATTTGTCCATCGGAACCCCTTGATTTGTATAAAGAAAATGGAGTTGTGGGTATCTCATTCCCGCCACATTACTTACTAACACAAGCTGCTATCGCTTGACCAGAGCAGTGGCGTGTCTAAGGGGTTTGGGGTTAGAACCCCCCCAAGATCCGACCGATAGAATACTTCACGACATTTCTTAGATCTGGAAGCGTCGTTTCCTATCGGTGTTATCGTGCTGTCGCGAGCCGTCGAAGCGTTGTCCTAGTTATATGGATTTTTTGATGTTCCTAAAGACATTTTTTATTTTATATTTATCATTTAGTTTATTTTTATGTTGCTAGCAGCTGTAACCCTGTAGTCTGGGTGATTTCAAAATATTTTTTTTTTCTATGAAACTATTGAACCATTGATTGAACTGATAACTAAAAAAAAAATTGAGCATGCCACTGGACCAGAGTGTGGGCTCTTCAAACATTAGGTCAAGATGGCTCGCGACAACTGGATTCGAACCCAACAATAACGATTTATGACTTACGAGGTATAGCCTCAAAAGTTGGTTTCTTCTGTACTGGCCAGAACTAGAACCAGAACATTTTCACGGAGACAGATTATGCTACATATCGACCTAATTCAATCGGAGATGTTGAAACGACACAAAAACCATCTCCTACTCCTGCACCTCCAATTCCGTGCACACAAGGCACCTTTTCCAATTTCTGAGGAAATATCCCTTGAAGTTACTCTAGAAAATATAAGCAGCTTCCAAAGACAGGCCCTAGGAACCCCAATGCAAAAAAAACAGGTGGAAGAGGACCACTGCCATTTTAAGAATGAATTAGCAGTTGAAAAGTCGAAAGACGAGTCTAGCTGAGAAACGAAAGAAGACTGTAAAAACTGTACAGGAAATAGAAGAATAACCAGATGAACATGGCATCACTACGTCTTCCCTAGCTCGTACAGTCTCCCGAAACTTCTGAGTGTTTTCGAAGGGTGCAGCAGCCAGTTGAGGGACATAACAATTCTAATATTATTCATTCATGAAGAACTTTTATTTTGTACTTCTCAGACAACTCACTCCAGGTTATATGACGACTAATCCCCATGTAAATAATCTATAAAAAATGAAGATTCTGATTTTGTCATGAAAATTAAGATATATCTCCCTACTGTTATGAAGGAATGTTACTTCATTCTCATCAATAAAAAATTCAAGATCCCCACCTTTACTACGAATACGGAAACTTATTTGCTGCTTGGGATGACGAGTTGAAATATAATACCCTTACCATTTCTAGTTAGCACAAGAGTTCTCAGGATTGCTGCCGAGGATATAGCTGGTTCAGGTGGAAGAAAAATGTCCAAAAGATTTTCCAATTGAAGAGTGTTGAGTAAGAAAGCAGTTTTTAATCTTTAAGTTGAAAACAGAATAATATCTAATTTAGTGCTACTTATAATTAGAACCAATCAGGGCATGAATAATAGGATAGACTGAAACATGCAATTTTGGACTAGAAAAAAACTAGGTTGCAAACAAATCCGGAGAGAAAGCATCATTACGTAGAAACAACTACTTTCCGGGACATCCTGGCCCAAATAATTGAAATGAACTACAGTTCAGAATATGTATTCATTATATCCTAACATTCTTGGCTACAATTCTCGTTTCAAAATATCTCGAAGCAAAAAAACAAATAAGGCTCTACATCAAATCTCAAGTATCCAATTTGTCGGGAAAGTTTGCGCAAAGTACTAGCGAACAACGTATGAGTAGTTGAGAGTGTTATTAGCTCTGTTATTAGCTGAAGAAGGGTTGTTGCTCCCCCTGAAACAGGCGAACACCCAAGATGTAAGGATTTTTTGTACTTGTACAGTCACGAGTAGGTACAGCCTCGAGTATAGTTGAAGCAGAAGTGAAAGCGGGGTTGACAAAACATCACCGAAGGTATCGGTGGAAAAAATCCATCCACATTCCGTCGAAAGTGCAGAATTTCAAGTATGGGGTGAGATGAGACAATAGGGAAATTGGGGTAAGTGAACCCCTCGATATTTCACTTATTTGCCACTGAAACACTTCTGAGATCGATTGGTGGAAAAGGGAAAAATTACCACACAAGGATGTAAATTTGCTAGATATTAGTATCTTTCTGGAAATTTTTAGAACACAAGAAAGAAAACTCTTGAATGTTCTCAAAGCTTCCAGCAAAAATTAGAAAATTTGAGGTCGTCGTGGAATGAATGAGTCTTTGAGAGGTTCTAGAACGTTTAGTGGAAAGACACCAAAATGAAATTATCTGAAATACCAGGGCCGCGCTGGGTGTTCTAAAATGATTTTCGTCCAAGCTAATCTCCGAAGGGTTAGTCGCCGAATGAAAAACGAGCACATGAAGACGATGTTTTGACATTTTCATTCTGTTCAATGTTCGGGCTTGTGCGATCTTCGAAGAACGAGGAGTGGCAAATGGAATGATAAGGTGCCTGTTAACGAGTCGTCGCCATTATATGTGTGTGGTTTTGAATAAATAATCAATTTTCCAAAACTATCTACAAGTGCTTTCTCGACTACAAGTGCTTTCTCGACTACAAGTTCTCTCTCGACTGGAAAGAGGACCGTTTCAACAAATAATTCCTCCCACTAAGAGAAGTCTTTATTAGCAATCTTATGTAGAGTGCATTGGCATTCAACCTCACATTACTTTTCAAATCCACTCACCTTTACTTTTGTTGAGACTGATATTACTCGGAAAAGCAGCCAATTTCTTCCAGGCCTTCTTGCCCCAGAACCCCTTGGCCTGCGTTTCGACCGGCGCGACCACCCCGCCCGCTTTCGACCTGTCCGGACCGCGCCTTAGACTACCCGCGGCACTCCTGTAACTCGCGCCACTCGAACTACCGCTGAAACCGCTGTCAAGGTCGACCAAGGGCACCGGGCTGAGAAGCTCGTCGGTGGGACCGACAGTCAGCAGTTCGGCCAGTTGGTCGTCCATTTCGTTCTCGCGATCCGTGTCGTCGCTGCCCTCGCGCGAACTCGAGGGCATCAGCATCGCCTCCACGGAGAGGTTCAGCTCGCCGAGCACGCGTCTGTTGGCGCTCTGGACGCGGCGCACTTCTTCTTCGACGAGGCTCTGGTTCAGCGACATGATGGAGTCCTGGTGGGCTTGTTTGCGTCGTCGCGCTTTGGCCAGGTCGCTGATTTCCTCGTAGATGTTTTCTTCGGTTCCGTATCTGTGGAAAAAAAACATAGGTTTTTGACTCGCGCCAGTAAAATTAAAAGCTATCCATGGGAAATAAAATTGTTTTCGTCTGAAACAGTTTTATGGGCGGACGGAACCATAAGCATAAGCCTCTCAATCGAGCCCGTTATGCACCCACCGCTACTGGAAATTGGTTCAATTTTGGAGGTAACATCAACAATAACAGAAACAACTCTAGAAGTAGCTAAAACATCTTGGCATTCTTTCCAAAAATATTTTTTGGGTAACCTATGCCTTGAAAAACGTTTTCGGTACCATTCTCTTGTTTTATCGAAAAAAAAAATCTTCAAAGTGACACATTCAAAATGAGTATAAAAAAAAGGAAAATACTCACCTCGTAAGATAAGTATGCCTCGCTCTATACGACCCCTCTCTGTACGCCCCTGGAAACTTACTGGGTACATTGGTGTGCCTGAGGGGAGGACCGGGTTCGTAGTAAGCGTACGAATAGTCAATGTTCGGCCAAGGCGGGTCGGGCTGGCTGGACGGCCCCGGAATCGCCATGAATTGTTCCTCCGTCATTTTGGAAGTGGACGGAGGGTAATTAGGTGGGGGCGGGAAGTGCAAAAGAGGGTGCGAGTGGGGAGGCGTTTGCGGAGAACACCGTCTCTGGCCTATGGGGAGCTTGCGGAGAGCACCGCCGCCGACGCCGCTGCGATGGTCCGGGCAAAGCTGGGGGTGATCTGACGAGCCGCCAATGCATTGTTGTTGGTGGTGTGGTCGTTGCCGCATTTACCTGAAACAAAACAGTGATTAGATTAAAAACTAATGGCGGTCTATTAAAATATTGTAAATTCATTGTAGATTAGGAAACTGATGCTTAAAAAAGCCACATTTTATCGTAGGTAATTAAAATTTTCGCACATAAGTCGACAATTCATATAAAGGGACTAAAAAATCTGGAGAGTTTGTGCATGTCAGATAAGCTAAAAATCGATTTTGACACATGTCACGTGATCGCTGGTATTGCGGCAAATTGGAAAAATTGTTATGAAAAGGCAAAGATAAGAGATTCTTGGAATTCAATTTTATGCAATACGAGTTTGAAGAGATAGTGCAAGAAAATTGAAAGTACTTAGTCATTTTTTTCAAGATTGTATACGAAGTGAAACGCTATAACACGATTATCATCAAAACTTGATCATAATCTAGAAAATAACATGTTTTGGAGTGTCATATCATCACAATGGTCGTGGAATGCTGATATAACTGTTAGATACGAACCAAATCTAATATTTTAAAATTGCTCTCCAGTGTGGAGGAAATGAGAAATTTTTGAGATTATCAGTAAAATACAAATGTATCAGTATATAGATAGGAAAATATTCCAAAAAATAGCTACTTTCAATTTTTTGCATTATCTCTTCAAACTTTGTTTATGTGCATAAAATTAAATTCCAAGCAACTTTTTAAATAATTTTCTTCGATATCTTGCCATCTTACCCTACTTTTGCCTTTTCATAGCAATTTTTTTTCAATTTTCCGCCATACCAGAGACCAGAGACATGTGTCAAAATCGATTTTCAGTTATGCAAAAACTTTTTCCCAAAAATTTTTTTCCAGTACTCTAATAATGAACTTTTTTCGCATATGGTACATACTTTTTGGCGGTCACTCTATATGAAAATAGCCGTTTTTTGTGACTAAACGTTCACTTCGCGGAAATTTCAGTAGCCACAAATCCCAATATAGTAACGAGGGCACTAACAAAAGAATCTGACTACAAAATTCAGTACAAGCCATACGATGTTATCCATTCTTTAAAATTTGTATGAGATCTCAGCCACCGTCGTCGGCAGTAAAAAGTCAGTAAATCGAGGCTCCTCACCCAATAAGAACCCTATTAATCAATCAATCTGTTCGTCACAGACCGGGGTGAATATAAAATATCGCTTGACTGGTGAATTTGAATGGGAGAAAATCATGTGAAATTGGCCGACGAAAATTGGACACAGACAAACAAACAAAACTTTCGTGACGAAAGGGAACTTCGTTATGGCGATGGAGTGATGACTAACTGATGGGGAATCCCATGAAGAAAATGGAAATATACGAGTAGTTTTGGACAAAAGCTGTTCTGAAAACACGGTCAATGGTAGTGAGCTATTTATGTCTTACTCGTCCAAACATTTTGATGAAAGATTCGAAATCGAACACTTCTTTAGCAATCTATGAGCAAATCACAGTAATTTACTGCAAAGCAAATGATGTCCAAAAATGATCCGACTTTCTTCTCGCATGGATTGCATATTCTAGTTTGAAAATATTTGATTTATGTTTGAATGCAAAGCATGTTATTTTGGAAAAAATATTGTGGTCTATCAAATACCTTGTATACGGGATATAAAGATTCAGAATAATATCGATGTTTTTTCTTAGCATAATTTTCAGGAATGTTCTTTGAAGAACTTCTAGATTCTTAATATGATCTTTCAGTGCAGTACCCCAGCCATTATACCATATATATGTGGTGTCATATTCAACTAGTGTATGATGAAACATTTTTGTTAGGAACTTGAATACGTACAAAGTACTTCTTGATGTATTACATAGTATCGATGTGTGCGCGTTTCATCTCAGATAGCACGAGAAGGAGAATGAGTTTTTTTCATAATTTATGGTGAGGACTTTGTGATTTAACCAGTTTTTAATTGTGTTTATGTTTATTTCTATAATTCCCGTGAGAGGGTATCCCAATAATCGAATTGAAAAATTATGGCAGTATCATCAGCTAAACTGACAACATCTATAGAAAAAAGATCGTTGATGTGAAGAACCAATAGTATTGGACCGAGAACGGTACTTTGGGGGTACACCATATTCAACAGTTTTCTCCTCACAGATAGTCATTTAATATAACTTGCTTTCCGGTCACTCAAGTAGCTTTCTATCAACATTTTTACAATTTTGATTTTTTTTCCGCTGTATAGTGATTTATTGAGTTTTGATATAACATAACATAAGCCAATCTGCCATTTCATGCAAAACACTATAGTCTATACAACTCCAGGTCAAGCCGCATCAAAACAATTGCACGCTGTTACTTCGTGATCATCGATGTCGGATTGGTGAAATAGGCAGGGCGTGTTTTCCACTCAAACCTGCCTGAGATACATAGACCAATAGCGGCCCGCCTTTCCTCGATCACGAGCAAAGCACGCGTTGATCACGTCTTTACCACTATTGTTTACTGGCTTGAGTTTAACTTGAATTTACTATAACTAAAAATTTGAGAGTGAAATGAAAACATGTAAATATTGACCGAATGTGAATTACCAATAAAAAGTTAAATCTGCTTTTTCATTTGGCCAACCATTGACATACGATAGGCAATTCGATCAAAACTGATGATGTTCTAATCTAATGTATCAAGCCATATCACGGGAAATAAATTATGTATACTCACAATATCAAACTCAAATAGATTTTCTCATCAATGAAAAAATCGTTATCATGTATGGATTTATATTGCTCACAATGTCATTACCATTTGTATGAGATTTGAATATAATAGCCTAGCATCAGATATTTATTTATTCATAGTATTGTACAAACAGGCTCATATAAGGTGTACCAGGAATGCCGATTTCGAATGTATGCAGTGGTGGTTGTCTGCAAACTTGAGACTGGCATCAACAGAAACAATGATCCACAATGAAAAGTGTATCTTTTCTGATTTAATAAAAACCTGTACGAAAGAGAGAAAGAGAGGACAAAAACATAGAAGAGGCAAAATATTAAACTCAAATGTATATAAGATCAGAAAAAAAAAATAGACGCGTCCAACGGTTCTAATTAATGGGCAAGTTTTTAAATTCATCGATAGATCCATCGATGAGCACGGCATCCTTATTCAACTAAGGGAAAATGACAATGACAGCACGAATGCGCATCAGCCATCGATGAATTTAAAAACTCGCCCAATGAAACAAAGACTGAAGGGGTGAAGTTAAAACAAATACTAATAAAGAAAAAATACGAGAGTGAAAATAGAGCGATACGCAAGAAAGAAATGGGGATTGTGAATAAAAATTATTACTGACGAAGAAAGAAACGACAGCAGAAAGATATATCTCCAAGGAACCTCAAATGTCAAATAAAAGAATATTTTTTAGCATAAGAAATAAGTAGATACTCTTACAGAAATTCTAGTTTTTGTGAAAGATAGTTCTTTTATTTTATTCCTGAAATCTTCCCCCAAAACCGAAATAATGTAGTAGAAATATGTGAAGAAATCAGAATGGAACTTACGCATTGTGATAAACATAATAATAAATAATGATCTTCCAACAAAAACAAATACCTACGATATTTAGTTATTTCAGGCGTGACAAAACCTCAAATTATACAAGAATTCATTACACGTACAACACTCTGTAGGAAACTCGAGACAGTAAACAATGCTGCGAGGACTTTTACTCCTTTATTTTTCCATACGATAAACTGCCTTAAACGGTTTAAACCCGTCGCGTGGATTATTTATCGAGGTTTTTCGTAAGATGATTCGGCGTGTGTGTTGGTCGAATCTCATATTTCACAGGTGTGTGATGAATTTGAATATTCCCCATACATGTGTCGAGGGTAATTTAAATATATTAGGGTTGAATCGAATACATTTTCAGGTTAACTATTTTTTTGTATTTGAATTATATTCGATTGAAAGAAGAAGAGTGAGAATATTGAACTGATACAAATTCGACTATGAGGAATTTAATTTTCCAATTTAGAAAACTGTTAAAATATTTTTCCGAGATACACTCATTATTAAGATACTTAGTAAAATCAATGTAAAAGGATTTGGATTTTTAGATATACTGAGGTAGGTACTTGAAAAAAAATCAATCTGATCATTAAATCTAAAATTATACTCCAAGGCAGTCCTTAGTTTCAGATACTCGATCTATAAAATTATAACATGTGTTTACTTACCCCCAAAGATTGCATAGACTCAAATGGTTTATTATTACAAATTTTGAAATATGGAGGAGACAGTGTCAACCCTCACGCCATTGGTGATAACAAATAAATAGTTAACCTTTTTATGTTAATTTTTTTGAAGGGGGTGATAAAAGACGTCAATAACAACATAAATTAGTTCGAATTGCTGTAACTGAATCTATAGGGTATTGAATAAGAACCTACTTAACAACGATAATGAACCGATAAACTTTACCCTTGTCCCCTCACTCAACGAAAAAAAAAGGGAAAAATCCCATAATGACCTTCTGAAAATTAGAACCCGATTTAAAAATGAATAAACAGAATGAACTGATCTTGAGGTTATCAGTTTTACGATATGAATATGCATACGATAGTAACATATAACGATCTGTGATATTGGAATTATTTATTTAGTTTCCATTATAAAAGAATGGAAATATTGACAATCAACAGGAAAACTTTCTGGAAACATTGAGCTACTCAATAAAAAAACAATAAGAAAATTTCGTAACCTAACAAGGAAATAAATGTATCTTAGGAAGGAACATTATTGCCAAAAACACCCATTGAGGATCTATTGTAACAGTAATTAGAAAATCAAAATGCTGAGCCAGATCTACTGGGAACATAGCCTACTTGCTGGACAACTGACCCCAAAAAGATTCCAGATCTTCTAGATTTTTTCGTAACCAAGAATATTTTTAATTTTTTCAAGATAGAAGCAGAATGGGACATGCACTCTGATAATTTTCCCATTATAAGTACTTACAAATCAGTGAAAGTGGATGAGGAAGTGCAATCGCTTATTGTAATATTCAACAGGCTGCTTAGGAAAAGTATCTTGTGGTCAATGGAAAAACAGAAATAACTATCTCAGAAAAATTAGAGATCTTATCAATGATAAAAGACAAGTTTGAAGAATGTGGTAACAAACAAGATATCCACAAGATGAGAATATCCTGAACAATATCACTCAAAGGCTCAAGCGGAATGCGACAAATCAGAAACGAATCAGTAAGCGATCATCTGAGAGAGCTAAAATAATATGCGAGTAGTACTAATTTAAAAAATCTGTAAAACAATTCCCTCTATCAAGCCTGAAATCGGTATATAGACAAAGGAAAATAAAACAAAAAAAATGAGATATGCAAATCACTCAATATTCTGACCTGATGAAGAATAAAATGAAGAACTGGTTTGGGACAATCCCCTTCAATCAAATAAATGAATATTAGAATACAATTCCATAAAAGAGCGAGAATTGACGTAATTTTGGTGTTTTGGGTATTTCTATTTTCGTGAATCCTCTACAAGTTAGTCTGGAACCAATCTCTCTCAAAGAGGTAGCTTCTAAAATATAGAAATTTGAATATTTCGAAAAAGGGTCCATTTTTTGACTTTGACTTTTGAAACGGATACTCCAATAACATCTAATTTGATTACTTAACCATTCCCAAAATTATGTCCTCAGTCTCTGTAAAGTTGGAGAAGTCATAATAATAACAAAACAAGGTAAAAAACACCATGAAGGCTCCTAATACACAGCAATCTCTGATGTATTGTAAGCTATGTAGAAGCTTTTTAAAAAAGTTTTAATGAAGAGAATTAAATCAGTTATAGAGAATTAGCCCAGAGCTAATTCCAAATCATCAGTCTCGATTAAGAAATGATTATTCAACCACAGATGAAGTACAGGGAATCACATGTACCTAATTGGAAAAACGCAGACACACGCATTTGTCATTGTCTGACATGCCGGCCTAAACTAAAAGATGACTATTTTTCTGCCCAGGCAATATTCAGATATCACTGAATTATATATACTCGAGTATATCCTTACCTATTTCAAACAGATCATTTCAGAATAAACAAGAACCTCACTCTGAGATTAAATAATTCAAGGTACCACAGGGAACTGAACTGGGGCCAGTCCTACTGATCACATGTGATTCCTCATTTAGAAAACAATACCTACTATTATTGCCACATTCGTTGAAGACCCTACTACCTCAGCAGTAGGGAGCGATAATGAAGAAGTCACCAACAAATTGGTGTTTTTCGCAAATATTTTCAAAACGGTGAGAAGTTGAAAAAAATGGCCAGGGTGTTAGTTCCCAAGTAATTAATTATTGAATTTGAAAATTGCTGCTCAATTGTGTGGTATATGCTCAACAAATGGCAAAGATGATTTAGTTGTCTGTGCTTTGAACGATAGGGTGAATAGGGTATCCTATAAAAAATATTTATATGAATCTTCTTCAATAACTGAAAGGAAATGAATGAAGTACAATAATGGAAAATAGAAACTACATCAAGAACTTCCGTCAAGTTATATTTGTTTTAAACAGTACTAACAATATGAAGGGAATGAAATGATTACATTCACGTAAATATAAAAGTATTATTCAGATATTCAGATAATTTCTTGCTGTATTTTACGGATATTATTGTTGTAGTCTACAATCGAAGCAGAACTAACAGAATGCTCTTAAACTTTCGAATGAAGTTGCTAAACTTTTGCAGGAATTCAAGCAGGAAGATAATGGGCCACAGATGGAGACATTTTCTTACTATATTGAACCGTCATCTTCATTAATCAAACTCAACATATTACGAGTCTTTCTCAGAAATCCCAAGTAGAAACTTTCCCAATACATAAATAACATCAATTTAATAATCGAACTCTTCTCGTAAATCATTTCTGTCGCGCACCTCGATTATGCAGAAGTCGAGTTTGGTTAATTCTCGAACAAGTACTATTATAGACTACAAAAGCTGCGAAATGTTGAGATGCAGACGTGTCTGTCCATTTCAAAAATATAAAGAGGTGGTCTGGCTTTCAGTCAAACAAAGGAAAGCTTCGAGTATATGCTGCATCGTCGCAAGTTAATTGCATGCAAAATGCCGTTGCGGCTTTCTACCAACATTTTATTCAGTACTCATGTTCACAATATACACATTCGAGAGACACTCTATGCGGCCTCCCACCATATTTCGTTCCATTGCGACTTGACGGAGAGCTGTAACGAAATTGCCAATGACAACAACATAACAAGATAAACTAAAATGGAACGAAATAATTATTATTATTATTATAAACAGGGTTTAAGTAGTCAAAATAGACCCGTTCAAGGAGTCTGGAAGATAAACTTCTGGAAAGTTCGAAGATGTTGAGAGAAGGCCTTCTGGAAAGCTCGATGAGCTTGAAAGAAGAACTTTGTGGTGTGGCAAGCCGGTTAGAAGAAAGAATGGGAACCGTCGAGACAGAGATGGAGAAAATCAAAGATGGAATCGAGGGAGAGATGAAAGAAAAAATCGGTGAGGTAGAAAACCAAAGTGGCACTACCCACATTACATAAACTGTCAATGAAAATTTAATGCTTGAACTAAGTTTGAACTTGGATGACGTTCAAAAGGGGTTGAAACGAGGGGGAAACAACTAGTCATTTTTTGTACACCCAATGAAAGTAGTGAAGTAATTATCTCTAATGAAAAATAATGAAATAATGAATGGTGTAAGTAGGCGACAACGAGTATCAAATAAATTGAAGGAGATTGGATGGTTACATAAGGAGAACAGGAGAAAGATTCATTTTAGTACCTTGTCATAAAATAATTCCCAAATACATACCCATTAATACTAATTCAGCCATTTTGAATCGATTAGCGTTCGCAGAATTTGTCTATCTCTAACCGTTCTCGAGTTGGTCAGCTCTGAATCTGATGTTTTTAGATGTTTTTTTTCGACATTATTGTTGAAATATTCAGAATCAGCACGTCAAATTACTTTCGAGGACAAAAATTTGAAATTCAATAAATGAAAAATAAAAAATCTCAGAAAATTTTATTTTTTATCTTAAACACCTTTTCCGCCTAAATCTTATATCTGAGCATATAAAAATCATACATTTTTGGAATGAGCATAAAATTTTACGTATACAGTGCGAATTTCGAGTCGATGTGACAACTTGGTACTTTTAATGATTTTTAGGGGTGAACACCCCTTACAACTTTTTCGAGTAATTTTTAATTTCTCTCGATTGACTCGAAATTCACAATACATACTAATTCGGCCATTTTGAATCGACTGGCGTTCGCAGAATTTGTCTATCTCTAACCGTTCTCGAGTTGGTCAGCTCTGAATCAGTTTTCAAATGGTTTTTTTGGCACCAAAAATGTTTCTGATGAGTTTTTGACATGTTCGTTCAAAGATTCGGAATCAGCACGTCAAAATACGTTCGAAGAGAACATTTTGAATTTCGAAAAATGGAAAATAAAAAAGTTCAAAAAATTATGTGTGATGATATTATATTCGCCTTTTTGTCCGTTGATTTTTTCCGTTCAAATATTCAGTGTATACTAATTCGGCCATTTTAAATCGATTAGCGTTCGCAGAAATTGTCTATCTCTAACCGTTCTCGAGTTGGTCAGCTCTGAATCAGTTTTTAGATGGTTTTTTTGCCGCCAAAAATATTTCTGATGAGTTTTCGACATTATTGTTAAAAGATTCAGAATCAGCACGTCAAATTACTTTCGAGGAAAAAATTTGAAATTCAAAAAATGAAAAATAAAAAATCTCAGAAAATTTTATTTTTCATCTTAAAATCCTTTTTCCGCCTCAATCTTATATCTGAGTTTATAAAAATCATACATTTTTGGAATGAGCATACAATTTTACGTATACAGTGCGAATTTCAAGTCGATGTGACGACTTGGTATTTTTGATGATTTTTAGGGGTGAACTCCTTACAACTTTTTCGAGTAATTTTGAATTTCTTTTGATTGACTCGAAATTCACAATACGTACTAATTTGGCCATTTTGAATCGACTAGCGTTCGCAGAATTTGTCTATCTCTAACCTTTCTCAAGTTGGTCAGCTCTGAATCAGTTTTCAAATGTTTTTTTTTGCGCAAAAATAATTTCTGGCGAGTTTTCGACATTTCGAATAATGAATTTAATTAAAATTAATAATGAATTAATCAAAATGTAATGATGTACACCTAATGAAAGAGTAGTTTCCCCCTCGGGTTGAAAGCTTTCCATGAAACTATATAGCGCCGACAATTCGAAGCAGCAGCCAGAGCAAATAGTTGGAATGCACGGCACAATAGCGGATGGAATACGAAAAGTTGATAAAACATCCAGAACTACGGTATGACACACCTAGGACACGTACACCAGAAACCATTGCCAGAAATCAAGCAAATCTTTATACGAATTTGAAGCAGACATTGCACGATTGGTTCGCCTTGCATGTTCAGCAACACCGGAAATGGTAATGGAGAAGGCATTCTTGGATGGATTCCGCGACCACAGAACTATACAATCATTGATCCTAGCTCGTCCAACACATCTCGTAGTTGCACTGCTTCACGCTTTGGAATTTGAACCGCGAAACAATCCTGCAAAAGCCAAAGTAAAGTCAGGATGATGGAAGAAGACCCACAGGACCCTTCTCACTTGACGCTGACATAAGAATATGTTGCTATCCTTCAACGACAAAACAAAGGTACCTTCGTAGACCGTCTCATCAACAACAACAAGCTTTGAACCATGTTGCTAGATACAGATGCGACTAGGACTATTCTTCCTAAATTTGCCGAAACACCGACAAAAATTGAACCGTCGTGACGACCTGGAAGCAACGCACAACAACAGGGGAGCCGAGCCAGCCACTATGTATAATAATAATGATAATAATAAACGCAGAAGAGCTGGTGCTTCATGGAAGGGTTAAAGATGTGAGCGTATCTAAGAGGGCTCAAACCATTTGCTGAAATCACGCCAGGACAGGGTTGCGAGCATTGGAAAAGTGATGTTTTCTGAGTCTGTTTTTTATGATGAGAAAATTTGACGAGGAATTGCACTAGGAAAGATCCAAAGACCCTTTTACGTGTTGATAAATTTGTGCCAGTGACCTTGAAGAAAGGAACAATTTTAGGGCACTGTTCGTCAAATTCCTCTGTGATTTGAAGTGAAAGCAATAGCGCTAGCCAACCCAGTAGCAACATCTCTTCCAAGGACCAATCTGGCAGTCAGCTAAAAGACTTTCTCTTAAGAAGAAGGAAGGAGCTGACACAATAGTCAGCGATATGAAGAAAGAAGAAGTAAGTCATTGAACTATCCGACATTCCCTGGTCCTCTTCAGTCGTGCTGGTGGAGAAGAAAGACGCATCGACACATTTCTGCGTAGACTTTCGTATATTAAACAACCTGACGAAGAAGGACAGTTGCCCCATTCCAGGAATATATGACTTCCTAGACACGTTAGCCGGCTCTACGATATTCTCGGCCCTGGAATTGAAGAACGGATATTGGCAGGTAGAATTGGCACCAGAATATCGAGAAAATGGAGACGGTTCTGAAAGCACTCTCATGGAACACATGTCTAGTATATCTTGATGACATGATTGTAGTCGGTGAATCGTTCGAGGTCATGTGAAAAACCTGAAACGATATCTTGGCAACGTTGTTTTTGGGAAAGGAGTGGTAAGAGAACGTTGCCCTGTAGGGGCCGGTTTTCCACTGTACAGTCAAATAAATGTCTTTTGAGCATTAGAATATAAGATTACTCCTTTGAGTCAATGTCATATTCATTCTATCCACCAGTCAAATTTAGCTGGCAGTCAAACTACGTTAACTGGATATTCAAAAACCGTCCCTCAATCGGTAACTTCAACATAAAAATATTGGAATACGAGGCGAATCATCATATTAACTACGCTTTTGGAGCTTAAAACGGGGAACTGAGCTAGTAATCTTTTACAAGGATAATAGGCATAAATACTTGGGTTTTTGTCTCATTATTCACTCTCTTTTACATGCTTATTTAGAAAAAGGCATGCACTGGTAGATAAAAACTGATTTGGCAAAATTCGAATTTTCTAGAAACTCAGTAGGTTACATAACAACTCCGCGCACTGTATAGTCAATTCCAAAGAGTTTAATGTATAAATTTAGTCGTATTATACCCACATCAAATTCCATCAGATTGATGACCAAATTCAGCTACTTACTTCCTAGGCTTATTCCGATCAATATAGCTTTAGCCGTCTTTTGTTGACGTACACATCGTTGTATCCCATTATATCAGCTACTATCGGTTTTCTATGAATAAATCCCAACATCCCACACACATCGAACGTGTTTATTAACCGAGCATATAAGATAATACCCATAATACCCTAGCCGAACCCTACTAAAACATTTTGAATGAACACTGCTGAAAGCTCGTAAGCTCGTCGACTTTCGTATCCATATTGATTTTGTATTAATAATAATGAGGTAAGGTTGTCCCATTTCCATAAATTAAAGCGGAAACGTTGAAATTCTAGCGCCGGCGAGTCCTGAAAAGTGTCTCCGAAATTAACCAGATGCGCCCGACATTTTTATCATCACGCACGTTAATTTGTCACCGTGTGGATGTACGTATAAAATGGTTGTTTATAATGAAAGTGTCCTAATAAATGTCTATTTAAACGTTTTGTACGTTAGTTTTTTTTTTCGTTCAGTGGAAGAAAAATGAAAATAAACAAATTTGGTGTTGCCGTAAATTGTTAGGGTTGGGGTTTTATTGCTACGTTCTTTGTTGCGTGTGAAAGTTATGACCATCAGCAGTGCCGGTACGTTGAGATAATTGAGGTCTCCGAAGACATTTAAAAATTGGTTATACTTTCGTTACAGCCCAAAACAATCCACCGTTTTCGAGTTGAATAAATTGTCTCTCGAAATTTCGCAGATGTCCAAGTCAAATTATTATATTTTGTTCGTAAATGGACATCGAAAGAGTACAAAAATAAAAATTCGAAAACAATAATTATTTGTTATAATATTTAAAGGTGTTCAGATGGTGTTACGAAGCATATTTTTGAGACTCCGTTACTAGAGCATTTGGTTTCTTGATCAGTTCAAGTTCATGATAATTGAAAGCTTACTTTTCACCCAGCAGATTGTTTTATCAAGATCCACCTGCTAACGAAAGATGTTCGAAAAGCCGTTGCTTGAATACTTCTTTACACTACGAATACTTTCTCTGAACTCATATTTTGAATAATTATTCAACAGTAATATTTCAGGGTTTACTAACTTTGTTACATAATTATTGCCTTTGTTAGTTACGCTTGAGAAAAATATCTCATAACTTCGAGACCATTTTTAGGATACTTATACAATTTTGGATTTTCAAATATCAGGCCCTATCTACTATTTTCGCAGAATCCAAATCCATAGGAAAAATTAAGTATTTTTTCTCAGCTTCGTTTTTGTTTCCTACAAACTCTTTAGTAAACGTTTTTACGACCACATGCCTGTATTTCTAACATTTTTTACTTGGCAACAAGCAAAAAGCCGGGTTGCTTCTTATCGAGTTTTTTATCAAAACCGTCTAACATAAATATGAGCATTTCATTTTAGAGATGATTCATTCATTATTCAGCATCTAGTTCCCGCGATTATTCTTGATACAGTTCAGTTCGTCATTCAGTTTTAATTCGCCTTTATTGCATGGAAAGTGTCCAGTTTTGGTTCTATCAGAGAGAAGTTAACGATAAGGATAACGTCCTCAAGATCTTCGTCCACAGAACCTACCCTATGTTTTTTGGAACGATAACTCCATTGGCGATAACTGGAGAAAATTTCGTTCACGATCCAACGACTGCATCTGCCAGGTCGGTGTCGCTTTTGGTTTTGTAAGGAAGAGAGGAAAACTTGGTAAACAGACGAGAGAACCTACAATACAGTCCTCTCGTAACACACTTGAAATACCGATCATCGGTACGTACGCATACTCTATTACCGAAAACGCTTTTTATCCTATCCTTCCGAAGTGACTGATCTGTATTGGAAAAGAATCTAGTAAAACTTTGTTTAACCATAGGGTTGATCCAGCCTTCCTGAAACGAACTCTTCTACGTTGGCAAACCTTTCTTGCAAGTCAAAATCAATTCCCAGTTTCAGAGTTGGTAGAACTGCAAGTTTTCACAATTCCGCATATATTCTTCCGTATCTCCGTGACTTCGTCTCCGTTCTGTGTCTAAGCTGTCTGTCATCCTGTCATTTAATTAAGGTTACAAATAAACTGTCAATATTATATTACTGCTTTTGGAGAGGAAATGAACCTATGAACATTGCTGCGGAATTAATCAATTGTTGTGTGGTTTATTTTTGACTCTTATTCCCGCATCTTTTTCATTTCAGGAGGTGTTAAAATGTGGTATCAGAGGACAAAGCTGACTATGAAATTATAGCAACCGCGGTATTCAGATTCACAAAAGTAGCAATTAAAGCAAGCCTCCATTTGGAAATCAAAGTTTTGGTCAAGATAACTGACCCTTGACCGATCTCCATTTGATGTACGTGGAGCACACCACTGAAAAGCTGGTGCTGGAGGCAGAGTGAAAGACATACAAGTTTCTGAGGTCTCAGGGCCAATTTTAAGCTTTTGATTGTTCAAAACAGAGTAGAGAAGAGTCTAACACAACCCGACAGAAAAAGCGTTGAAATGTGCTATATGAACCAAGACAGTACAGAAAGTATGAGAAAGCACTAGCGGCAGATATTAATAAACTCGTTATGAAAACTTCTAGCGCGTGCAAAAAAAAATCGCTTTATATTCTTATTGTATAAATAACTCATACCAAATTGGGGTGATACTGTCAATATCACCAATTGCATGACAGTTCTCGATCATCTTTCAGTCAATTCTAGCACTGTTCAATACAAGAAGTTTGAAAACAAATTCATTTCAAACCTTGTTATGCTTCTAGAAACATATCAGTGATCGGGACATATTCGAGATATGATTTTAATGTATAAATCACCAATTTTCAAAACTTCCCGAAATTTTTCTAGGAACCTAAAACTACCGAATTACTTTAGATCTCATTAATTAATAACTTGCACATAACATCTTATTGACTGAAACAAGGAACATAAACTGTTGTTGAATAATAATGATATATTCCTGTTTAGCAATGACAGATGTAGAAAAATGCTCTAAGAGTCTGCATAACTTTTTTCTGCGGTGAACTGAGTAATTCATATATTATTATTCCTAATATAGTTGGAAATCGAAGTTTTTTTTTAAAAAGATAAAAATTCAATTCCTTATTTTATACCATGGACAAATTTAAAAAAATGTGATTTCACAAAATTCAAAAATTCATTACCATACACCTATTTTATTTATGTGCAAATTCTGATTCGAACCTAGTGTAATAAGATTTTGTATGTAAGTAATGCACATTTACAATTTGTAAAAGAGTTTCAAGCGATAAATAATAAATTTATATTGTATTGTTTTATTTGTAGGTAAAGGGAAAAAATGTGTGAATATTTTTCCCAAATCGACGATTTCAAAACACATACGTCGCCCCTCAGCGAAAATTTAAAAGCCGCTACTGCCGGTCGGCAATAAAAGAAGTATGGTGGCATACCGTTCACAGGAAATGAAAACAAAACTTTGCGTGGAGTAGCACACTGTTGACTGAAGTAATGTTTTTGATACCCATTAAACTCCGAACATTCTGCTCCCTGATTTGATATGAAACTGTAGAAAGATCGCCATGAAACCATGGTTACGATACATTATGTAACTTTGTTATTATCGAAGATAAAAAAATTGTTCAAAATCGCTCTTCAAGAGGGAAAAGTGAAAAAAAAACGCGTTTTCGGGTTTTTGGGTTTGGAAACTCCTGTATATTAAACATTTTTTTGTTTTAACTACGTTTTAAAGCTCATAAAGAATTTTTTTCTAGGGCTACATTTTTGTGTACGTTTCATACTAAGCGAAGTTTTCTAGGTGTTAAAAGCGGCAGCTTTCACCCAAGTGACGCGGGTTCGATCCCCACCACCGTCACGGAGCTAAAGTGATCCGCTTTTACGTAAACTGTAGGTTCCGAATGCGTATTGCCAAACCACCGTGCAATACAGAGCACGCCGTGTTTTTCATGCTCTGAATGACTCGAGGCTTTGCTTTGCGAGTGACGATGGCGAATTTTGTGTCAACAAACCCCCGAGCGATATAAAGCACGCCGTGTATTTCATGCTCTGAATCACTTGGGGCAAGCTAACCTAGCTTGCGAGTCGAAAATGTGTGAATTAGTATTTCGCTCGCGCTTGAATCACAAACCTAACCTAGCTTGCAAGTTTGGAAAAGCGATTAATATGGGGAACATTACGGAAAACTATTCCAGCAGAGGGCGCTAAGTATTTGTCACAATCGGTGGAGAACCTGTACAGTCTGGTACAGGGGACTAGAGTTACGGAATGAGTGCTGTAAAACAAACCCGAAAAACACAAAACGCCAGAGAGGCTGAGGTATTGCTGGTGAGAGAACCAGCATCGAAAAGAAAAAAAAAACTTCAGAAGAAATCAAGCGCGCTTAGGTCTGGTGATTGGGAAGGCCACGAATTGGGGCAATATGTTCCTTCCAGTATGAAAAATATTACTTAGAAGTTGATATGTTCCTCTGTAGATGTGCGATCCAGTTCATCTAAAAACATCATTCAGAATTTTAGTTATGAATTTCATGTACCTTTCAAAGACTTTTCTCGAACCAATTAAACGGCACCAAATGTTAAAACTGAAACGGACGCACTAAGAAATAAATTTTCGCTCTACTAGTAATGGCGATTTTTTTCTATTGTACATTCCAGAACTTGAGAAAGGCGATTCATCTGTCCAAAAATATGATACTAATGGCACAAAATATATTTTTTTTCTGTATCTTTTGCTAAAAGTGCATGAACTGGTCAGTAATTATAATAATAATATAATAATTATGACAATATCTGGTTATCGAACTGCAGGTATAAATCCTATGCTCAGAATATTGATAACAATAATATAGGTTTCTCATGAACATGAACTATACTAAGGGCCGGATTTTCAATATTCTATTTGCGTACTTTGACTAACAGCTGAATCTGACTGACGGTTAGAATGTAAGTTTATTCATTCATTTGATCTGCATATTCATTCTAACCACCAGTCACTAGTTGTCAGTCAAACTATATACGATATATGGATAATTAAAAACCGGCCCTAACCTCAACTAAGCCTGTACCATATCTCCAACAATTTGCTGTACCTACTAACTTATACTGAAACATTTTCTTTTCTAACTAGAGAAGAAACGTCGCAGACTAGCAAATTGTGAATAAATCCTCGTATATACAAACCAAATACATAATGAATAAAAAATACAGAGATCATATGACTGATAAAACACGCAAACCCAACACTGTAACCATGCCCAACTAACCATGAAATTAGATTGTGTCAAGTCACACTACCATAAGCAAAAATTTATTGCATACAGGAATACTGTGTCATCGAGGAGAAGCTGAAATTACACAACTCTATTCAAATTCTTACGAGTAAAATTACTGATCAGACAACCCATCAAATTTAGGTATTTTTCGACACTACTCGGTATAGGCCAGATACATCGGAAAAATATTCCGAACAGTTGTTGTCTTTTCGATTCTGATTTTAGGTAAAACATTTAAAGCGCAAAGCAGGAGACATGATTCGTAGTATAAAATGGAAATGTTTCTTTCCATAGATTCCGTAGAATTGCAGAACTTTTGCAATTTTTTTGACTGTGCATAAAGGGTAATTGCATTAAGCTCCGGTTCAACTATGAGGTTGCAAATTTGTAAATGCATCAGAATAGATATTTTTAAAATTTGCAACGAATTTTCAAAACTTTTGAAATTGGTTGCAATTCTGAATAATATAATTGATATTTCTCTGAGTTTGCATAACTTTTGGAATTTTTTTCGCAAGAATTCAGCAAATTATCATTCATTGCATTTTTAACAATGTTCCGGACTTCGGAAGAGGTTGCAAAATTTTATAGTTTAATTTTGAACCATTTCCAACCTTGTTTCAAAGTTTGAAAACTTTTGGAATCATTGTGCATTGATTATCAATATCTACTGGCCTAGTGCGTCTGATGACCTTTCAGGCCGCGGCCAATTTGTCAGCAGCAATAAGAATGTCTTCACGCATATTTTCACACAGTCGAACAATTGAGATGTCAATCTTTTTCTCAGAAACACTTCGTACGGTATTTAGATACGAAATATTCATCTCGTATGACCCCGATGTGGGAATATGAGACAGATGAATTGGCTTTCAATGACACTTCGCCACAATTGGCTTTCTCCAGTTCGGATATGGCTCGGTTCCAAAACCATGAATTATGAATATTAAGTGAAGAAGTTGGCAAATGGAATAAACTTGTCCGGGATATTTGGAATTTCAGACGCTGCACCGATGAAATTGCAATTTTGAGTACATCTTCGATACGGGAAATTCAATTCTCTCTGAGAATGCTTCAGGGAAAACTGAATATATTACTCTATTCTATCCGAAATAGCAATTTGGTAAATCGGGAAATGTATAAATCGAGTGTCATCTCTGTATATTTCGTTTATTTTTTACAATGATAGGTTAACTTGATAATGCAATACAATAATATAAATTGGATATTTCGAGATTTATCCAAAGAATAATCTGTCCGGTCCGTCAAAAATATCATTTCAAATTTAGAACATTACCTCATTTTGTGTTCGGAATAGTTCAATTTGATTTAAGCCTTTTATTCTGACACAACATTTTCCCGCTCCTTCTTCATATTTTATGCAGCACATGACAATATCCGATGACAGAGAAGATATTTTATCTTTGAAAAATTCTACCTGTGGTACCCATCTTCAACTCAATCTTTATAGGTGATTTATATTTTGCAAATTGGTGTGTATCTGATTCAATATTTCCTTATCTATCGTTCGCCGCTCGCCACTTTATTTATATCCAAAGTCGTAAATTCTCGATAATTTCAGAATTCCTAGAAAGTTCTCGTTGTGTGGAACCGCTGAAATAATGCGTTATGATGATTTATAGCTTGGCTTACGATCTTAGCTTGACGCCTGGACTGGGCGCGCTTCAAGATCATAACATTGCCCCCTTCTTAAACACATTTCATCCTTGGAGTTTGTCCATACCTGCACGACTCTGCATATCTGCACCGTGAAGTTCGATGGAACTAACACTCTACAGTCTTTCTGTTCAGCCGTGGAAGATGGTTACAGCACACCAGAATCTTAACGCCGCTGCATCTGAATATCGTTTCCAACGCGCTTCTTATCTCCTATCCAGCCCATCAGTCCCACAGGACAAATTTTGGATCTGTTAGATCCATAAGATTTTGGTATCTCGTAATCTGGTAAGCCTCTTTCCGACATCTTGATGGAACAGTTGGTCTCGAGAGTTTTTCTTGATTACCAGATAGAAGATGTTTCTCTGAACATTTTTAACTGCAATACCCTTCTAACTTCTGGGTTCTGTTCCTGCAGTTCCTGGAGTTGACCAAACTTCTACGAGAACACCACAGCGATGTCCCTGGACATTCGAAGATCTCCAACGACACATGAACTTCAAGGATTGTCACCCTTTGAGATCAGCATTCAATTTTGAAACATGAAACACCCTAAATACTCGGACTGACTGACCAGCTCGGTCCTATGAGTGACTAACTGACCTACATAACTTTCATTGATATGCATTATAGAATTTGTGTAACAATATTCAGCTTCAATAGATCCATTTTGTTGCCCCTGTAAATGCTACATCTTTGATGTCGCTCCTGAGTCGCCTGTCTGACTGACCAGAGTATGTCTGTGTACATACGATCTATAACTATATAACGAAAACCAGCTTCAATAAACTCAGAGAAAATTTTCGGCTTTGGTTCTCCATCTAAAACGCCATACGAATAAAATTTAAGCCTCTCATAAAGAGTCTGAAGAGAAATCTAAAAAAAGAACTGTGAACTTGTAATCATTACAGAATCACAACTCTTACCAACCTAACAATTCACAATGCCATCCATATATTGGTCACCATGGAATTGAACAATGTACATACATACGCCATGCAATTTTTTTCGAACGTAATTATCTTTTAATTAATCGAATCTCCTCTATCGCCTCCTTGTACTAGGCCATTATGAAAAATGATGAATGGCCGTAGTCGTTAAATTGCAGGTATATGGCAAACGAGCGTGAAACAGGACGTCAAATTTGTCTGAAGAATGTCTCCGAGATACCTCTTAGATTTTTATCATTCTCTTTCGTTCGGTCGTCGTGGCACGTTTCTCACGGATTTTTCCTTTGATGTCACCTCCATTTGTTATTGTTATCATATATACTAACGGAAATAAGTTGGGTACTTTATCAGTTTTATTTTCTGGAAATGGCAAAGTTCGTTTCTGTTCATTTCGGAAGGTTGGATAAGGGGGTGTTTTACGAACAACTTGTTGGGTTTGAACTATAGCCCCTTCTGCATTTTAATTCATGATTCAATAAAACTTTTATGGTGAATGTTACAGGTAATACAATCACTTTATGATTAAACATTTCTAGTAAGTTATTTTGAACTCAACCGGTACAATGAAGGTATGTTCAGTAAAAAACAAGGATTTTTATGAATTATGGAACAACAAAATAGGTACTTCTCAATTTTTTTAAATTCACTTCATATTCATGTCCTTTGTGATCCAATATATTTATTTGTATAACCAATTCGATCAGATGCGTCAGAGGAGTCAAGTTTTCATTTCCAGTGGTAGAAGATTGAAACTTCTTATTGACATGGAATGGGGTCCATCCATGTGAATCAATGTGGTCAAATTTGATGAAGATATTGCTTGTTTTTGTGATGGCAAAATATGGTACCGTCATAAACAAAAGCATCAAAATAATCTGATATTTGGATGTTCAAAATTCTTCAATTCTGACTATCCTGAAATCCTTACTATAATATTTCGTTTCGACAAATAATACTCAAACCATTTTATAGCGATACTCCTGAAACCATAATGATTAAGAACAAGCAAAAGTATCGTGATTCACACGATAAAAGAATTTGTAAAATCACAATAAACAGCAACCGCCACCTCCCCACCATTCATTTCTCAATAGACTGAAAACAATGCAGCTCCTGTAAAATATCGGGGAAGTTCAGCCTTGAAAAGGCTCGGGCCCCACAGGCCCAATAGAATCGGCGCCCCTGGAGAAGCCTATGATCACTTACGAAGCTAGAATATCAGAACACTAGCTACAACAATAAACATATTTAAAGAAGATGCAAAGTCGCCTGTTCGTGTTTACATTGACTCATTTCGAAGAATTCCGTCTGGACGAAGGGATAAAGACAAAACTTCAAAAATTGCAAACGCCATCACATTGCAATAATAATTATAGACTGATTAGAAAACAATCTCCATTTGAACATCTTTGAATCGTGAATCAGGGACCTAAGCAAATTTCGACCGGCTCGGCTGATAGTTTATGAATTCATCAATCCGTTAGTCATAAAAATTAGACTGATTTCAATTTTATGATTTAAAATATTTTCCCAGGAAAAACATTCCAAAAGTTTTTTTTTTCTCAACGGTTTTATATGAATTTTTGTTGGTTGAATTCGATTTTCAACTTTGATGTGTGATGTGTAAAGACATGTCTTTACTCTAAGACCTTTCATGCCAACGCGGAGAGAGTTTGGAGTTGAAAGACTTTGACGTTATCACTCAAATTAGACTGTTTCCAACAAAACCATCCAATAGCTGAAGTCATTATAATGGGAGATTTCAGTGTATACAACTCTACAAGGCTCAAATTTTCCAACAAAACAGACGAGGCAGGTCGTCAAGCTGGGGCCTTCGATATGACGTCTAGAGCAACTGGTGGAGCTAACCACACAAATTTCTAATATCAGCAACCAGTACGGCAATACACTTGATTTTTTCTCACCACTCATCCTGATCCACACAGCACAGAAGTGTGTGCTCCAAAGCTCATCTCCACTCTTTGCTTTTTTCTACACCATCAAGCAGCAGCCTCGTCTCATATGGCGCTACAATTCCAGGGTTTTCGCATGTTTTTCCCAGCATTTCGATGGGAAAGAGTCTGTTTCTCTTATGAAGATCCAACATGCACTGGGAGAATTTCTGGAGATGCAAAATATATACCTAACACGTGAAGAAAAACATCATCTGATAAAACCTGGTTTAGCAGAAGCTGCTCCAGAGGTGTCGCCCTCAAGCAGGCATAATACCGTCGATGGTTGATGAATTAGGGCTCTGAGACCAGATAAAAATAAGGCAATAAGCAAGAAACATCTGCAAGGAGACAAAGAAATTTCACTCCCAGATCACTTCCTTCCCTTACTAAGGAAGATGGAACACTAGCAACGGCGCTTAGAAAAAAACCAATACCAATAATTTTGCTGCGCTTTCTACGCCCAATTCAATTGGAAAAACCCCCAAAACACCATTTCCATCGAAAATTATATTCCCAAGATCATTTTCCGCCAACGAACCATCAGACACATTTTGATGGTACTTGAAGGAAGAAACTTTGAGTTTCGTGCAAAATGTTTTTATTTTAATTAATTAATTTTACATTTTGATGGGTCTTTACACTAACAAAGCTAATTGATCTGACAGAATTCCGCCGATCGTTCTCAAGGAATGTGCTCCTGAACCACCCATTTCTTTGCAAGTTATTCAACCTCTCTTGATTTTCGTCCAACTCGAAATTTGCAAGAGTACAACCAGTACCGAAAGAGAGGAAAAGTGGAGCTCATGAAATATCTAGAACGTTCAGGAATTATCAATGATTGACATTCTGGTTTTCGGTATCAGGGATCAACTGGTTACCTGTTTTGTCTCGCATATTTGGCAGTAATCTATTGAAAAATATGGTGATACTCTGGGCGTTGCACTAGATATCTCGGAGTAGCATACGATACTCTACCAATAAATGCTGGTGTTCCACAGGGATCTATTCCAGCACCAACAAACACTATTTCTTCTCATCTATGATTCGTTGGGAGCTACCTCATGTCCAGTGTACAGCTTTGCAGATGAAAGTACTTACCCTTCATACCGCTAAATACGTGATCGAAAATACGGAAAATTTCAGAATATTCAACAACTTGTTTAACGCGAATGTATTTTCTCTAGAAAGGCAGATCTCAAAGTGGCCAGGGTAACTATGTCAGGAGTATCTATATCAATGAATTATTCCATTTCAATGCTCGGTATCACCATCAGCAGTACCCTTTCATGGGAAAGCCATGTGAGGTTCATTGCCAAAGGTGCCTCTCAAAAACTTGGTTTTTTTTTGGTTCGAAGAAGAATTTCACTTCCCGGCAACTGATGATGATTTATAAGGCACAAATCCGACCTGTCTTGGAATACTGTTCCGATATATGTAGTGCAAACACACATTGAAACTTTCAGATTTTGTATAAAAAAAGCCATTCGTCTTGCTGGTTATACTTCGCTCACAAGCTTGCTCAGTTGTCTGGAACAAACAGAAATGTTGGTGATCTGTCTCTGTTTTCAAGATATTTTCATGGACGATGCTCTTCCGAAATATCATCAGTCGTTCCACCTTCGGCACTCCCATCAAGACTGACCCGTCGGCCTCAGTCCTCACATCCATATGCCATCACTTCGAGAAATGCCGAGACATCTCTTTCCCAAGGTTCGTTCTTCCAACGAACGGAAAAGTTCTCGATGTGTTTTAATCTTTAATTTTGTATGGAATAGTCATTATCAAAAAAGCACCATTCGTTAACTCTAAGAAAAAACCACAAAAAACGCCAAAACGAAGAGGAACCAAAGTTGAAAATCGGATTCAGCGACTAAAAATACTAATAAAACCGTTGAGAAAAAAACGTCTAGAATTTTTCCCTGGAATCATCTATTCTTAAAATAATCTTCGAAACGGTAGTCACGCAAACATATAATTTCAAACCATAAAATCTTGGAGTTTATGCAGCCTCTTCTGCAGTCGAAACACTTGCACATGAAACAGGTTGAAATCCTCTGGTTGCATCATTACCAAGCAATAAGAAGAGTTCGTTGAATGAATCACGATAAAATATATATTATTCATTAGCGGTAGGTTGGTATCGGTGGGATTATTAAGGGAAACAACTCCCCATTACTGCTATTAATATCAATGATAGCCGCCATGTACATTCTCAAGAGTAATTGTTATTTATACATGTAACTGCCTTTGGATGACAAATGGTCGGCCATTTGTTTTTATTAGAAAATAATGACCATCAGCTATCTGCTTGTATTCGATGATATTCATTAAATGTTAATGGTACAAATACCAGATGTGATTAGAGATAACAACCAATCACAGTCACTGTCTGGCTTTGGCGAATTCATCACAGAATTGAAGTGAACGGTATCAAATGAGTCGTATTGATTGCGACAAACACTAAGCATTCAATAAAGCTGGACATTAACTGAAACTCAAGGGTCCCTAAATGAAGCTGATACCAAGGGTATGGTCCGTATATATCCTTGGTTACTCTGGTTAGTAATTTGGCGGTCCGTATATACCAAATTCCTGAAAATTCGGTGACTATTTCCTGAAACTTCGGTAATTTATCTGTCACCAGAGTCACCTCGGTAACTCGGGAACCGCTTGTCATTTGTCAATTGAAATCATTTTATTTAAAAAAGGTCTTTCAATTGTTTTTTGAAGAAAAAATTATATGTTTAACAAATATTATTTCAAATTCTTGACTGAAGACAAGTGACAAGGGGTCCGTATATATGCAGCCGGTTGATTGAAAACTCAGAAACCGCTACTTACCGATTTGAAATGTTCGGCGATATACGGACCATACCCCAAATAATCCTTCAACGAATTGAAAATCTGAAACTGGTTAGAATAGTTCAAATAAAAAAAACAAAGGCTTCAGAAAAGAAAATAATTTACTATCAATCCCATTTCTGATATAAACTGGTCCACAAATTATTTCCAATGAGGAATGCAAGATAATTTTTTTTCTCTACGATTGAATTTGATTTCGAGCATATCGACATTCATCACTTAACGTTCAACGAACTTATCTTATCAAATATAGTGATTGTAGTGATATGTTGTAGCTGAGTTAATTGGATGTCCAATTTTTTATAGCGGTCACTTATTTTATAGTTCGGGAGATAAAGTTGATGGATGTTCTCGAAATTGAGGATTGTTTTATTACTTGTGACTATTAATGATAATTCAACCATTTAGAGCGCTTTCAACAGTTTGCTATATTTATGTTAGTTTATCGGAAGCAATGCTAAGCCAGTGAAAAGTTCATCAGAAAAGCACAGCATTACTTTAAAGGTGTTTTAAAATATATTCACAAACATTTATTGATTCAAGAATATAGATATTCAAGTCGGAAAATTTAAGTTGGTTTACATTGTTCAAATAAAGTTTCACTAGCCTCAGCAATATTTTGTTGAATAATTTTGCAAAAAGCATCTTCAGGTATGTGGATAAAGGTCCTGGGTTTGATCTGCAGTTACAGCTGAGACACTCCCAGTTTAATTTAATAGTAATGTGCCCTATAAACACGAGAAAATATGCTCTTATTATAGGAAAACATGTTTACTTGTTACAACAAATCATATTTTAATGTCACCAACAGACTGTTTCGTGTATTGTTACTTCAAAAAAAGTAGAAATCTTATTCTTCCTCCTCTTCTACTTCTTCAAAGTCTGGATGAAAGTTCCGAATATTTTGAGTATTCTAGAAAATGAAATGATCACGACTCTTTTAAGTTGGAAAATTTTGCGTTGTCTAAACTGATCTCTGGGCTCTTCACTGAATCAAATGAGTATGTATTTACACATGGGTCTAAAGAAATTCCAGCCTCAATTAAAGCACATAATATGTTTCCACATTTTGCAGAGTAGGAAAGATAGTGAGTATATCAAATCAAAATTCTTCATGTATTCCAAAGAACGATATAAAAAAACTAGATACAAACATCAATAAATACTTGCACGTCTGCTTCTATGGTTATGAGTTATGAGCAATTTAAATGAAATTACGAGCAAAAGTATGATGAGACTGTAAAATCCCATACCTGACACCAATTACGAAATAAAAATATTAAATTTTATTTGAGAACATCGAAGCGACCTTTTTCTATTAACTCATATATGAGACAAGTATTTGACATAATATTAGCATAAATTTATTCCAAGAAAAGTGTACACCTACTCACTAACGAGCAAAAAATGGACTAGAAATAAAATCTGCCCTTTACATGAACTTCAATAAGAACATTTGATAAAATTAGCTATACCGAATGAATATTAGAATTTCATATTCCACGAACCTTATGATCAATGACCGCAAACAATAATAATACAAGTACGGTTATGCCAACATCAATTATTTTTCTTTCTATCGTGTTCTGATCTAGCAATATGTACACATGAACAACTGCTGACCAAAAATGCTCGTATTGTTACGTCAAAGCACGAACAACTATGACTACTAACTATACTATACTATAACTATATCGTGGAAAAGATTCTCTTTACAATCATCTAAATATTTTCGAATTTCGTGAATTGAATGAATTTTTTCTTGATTTAGATCTTAATGCCTTTCAAAATTTTCAATTTGATGTCGAGTCATTGCAATGCAGCTTCTATCAAAAAGTAGTATCGGTAATACCCTTCTAAATACTTTTGGTTCCATCATTGTTCCACATCAAATCGTTCAAATTTATCGATGTTTGAGTACCATTCAGATCCGCACTTATACTTGATATTTTGAATGATACTTACAAAAAAAATATTGGTGAAATTAAAAAAATTTAGATGGTTGAAAACAGTATTGAATTGTCTTTTCAACGATGTGACACTTGACCCCCTATGCCATTTGAAGTTTTTAAGTAGATGTGCCTCTGCGTCCTATATCGAGCAATCACCATATTTTTTATTTCAAAAAGTAGTATCGGTGATACCACCAAACGGTTTTTTGTTCCATGTATGACATCGAACCGTTCAAAAATTAACGGGGGGGGGCTATAAAAAGCCTCAGTGTATGCTGTATCACGCTGACAATATAGGTATATCCTTCTATTTCTTCTCCATTTATCAACTAGTGCCCTGGCTAATACTGCAAGAATGTATTCATTATATATGACTTAGACTTGTCTTCCTGGCGGAATGAAAAAATAATTAAAGAAAAAGTCTATGAATCCACTTAGCATGCAAACATTGTATTTTACTGCTGAATGTTGTCCCATGCCGATAAAATCGGTGGTTATTACCTTATCTGAACAAAAACGAACAGGATGTTATCCCTAAGATACACACTTATCATTTCAGAACTGTTTTCGAGAAGCTTCACGAATTTCACTGATTAATGTACCTTCTGAGAACCCATTCATATTATACATGTAATAAATTTCCCTTTCCATTCTTCTTTAATATACGTAATGAATTATACAAACAAATTATTTATTGTATTTTATGTCAACACTGGTGGCAACTTGATTTATGTTCGTACGTGACAGACACCCCTGTACTATAAGCGACGCTGATATTTCCGATTAATTCAAATACGGTCGGAGAGTGGGAAGTCATGAAGAGATTTGGAATTGAATTCTTTTGTGTCCCGAATTTGTTGAAGACAGCAAGTGCCCATCAGGTAACTTTTTTTTTTGTTGATCAACTTGTTATGGTTTTTGTCGAGGTGCGATGGATTATAATTAAATTACGGTGCGATAAGGTTTTGTTTTTGTTTGTACTCGATTCTGAAGCGTGAAATGAACGAGGTAAGAGCAACGAAATATGTCAGAATTGAAGCAACTGGATTAGAATGGCCAACGGTACATTAGGTCAATTTATTCATTTGGATGGCTGAAATACAATACTGTACGACCATTAAAATTGGTATATTGAGGCCTGAAAGTTATACAGGGTGTTTCCGAAATTGGAGCAATTAAGAAAATGGGATGTTATGTGGAACATAATGCATCAATAAATGGCAAGAATTTTTGTTTTTAAAGCAGTCAAAATTGTTATGAAATTTTATTAAATTGTTTTCAGTTACCTTTGTTTGGGAGGCACTAGTTTGATTCTCCAGGCCACAGCGTGCTTGACCGCTGGCAGTGTTTCAGCGCGGTTTGTGACGGCTGCAGACCTCTTATCAATGATTACCAAAAAGAGTCTCGAAAACTTTGAAATTCAATAACTCCCAAAATAATTTTCTTTCATTTCGTTTTGTTTTGTCATCTTCTACTTCCCATTTCATTTATTGCCCCAATTTAGGAAACACCCTGTATTTAGAATTCAAAGTGCATTAATTCGATGTTTACAAGATTAGGCGAAAGGCGAATCAATAGTTATTTATTATGCAAGGGAAAAAAGTATTAGATTTTAGCACGAGGTTGTGTTTCATAAAAAGTTATATTTTATTACCTGTCAACAAGGATAAAATATCAAACTTTTTTCCCGTCACAGAAAAAAAAATTATTTATTGAAGCAATGTTTGTTGAAATTAATACGCAACTAGACGACAGTTACAGTCATTCATTTGCCCTTTCTACACTTATACAGATTTCCTTTAATTTACACTTTTTTCATTTTCCACAGAACCGTTATAGAATTTGCCAATTCAAATTTGATAACAGAATGGTAACAATCTCGCTGTTGATATTGAACCAAAAATACTCTACAACTCAAGATGTAAATTGAAATGTCAAAATTATTTTTCGTTGGCTTTCCATTTGATTATATATAAAATTTGTGATTATGAAGAAAGCACAATTTGTAACTCGCTTAGAATGAAAATTCGCGATGCTCGTAGTTCCTCGAGCTCGCCTTTCGGCTCGTGCTCCGAAACTTCCAACTCACATTCTCACCTTGTTACAGAATATACTATTCCTCCACAAAATCCAACTTTCAATCAACGTATTAAAGATATCCAGACATTCTCAAATGTATTGGATTGAATTTTTGCGAAAATTCTGCCCATTCATTTCTGAACGAAACTGAATTGCTTCAAGCAAACACCACGAAGCCGCAGGAGAGGTTTTCTTGAAGCAGTTCAGTTTCATTCAGAAATAAAATAGTTATTTTTGATACAAGTGTTAAAAGTGGCATTTTATTTTGTGAGTGGAGAATATTGCGAAACGAGCGTAGGCAACCCCACGAGCAAAATAAAATCACTTTTAACAAATGTATCATACAAATTTTTTGTACAACAGCTACTGCTAGTAAGAAAAAAAAACAAAAAAATATAAGATCTATGAGGATTTGAACACACGATCTTTGGGTTACAAGGCTGACGCTCCAAATATAATAAACCCCAACGCACTTTATTAATGAATGTCATCATTTGTCAGTGATGAAGGACCTTCTACAGTTGGACTGAATACTACTTCGTTTGTAACTTCAAAAGGAATTAGTATTACCAATTGCGCAAACGGCCAAATACATGGGTGAACTTTTAAAAATGATTCCTTTTAAATAGGTGTTCTGTTTATAATATCTGATTGAAGTGTTTCTATTAGAGAGATCTATATTACTGAGTATTCATCATCTCATCTGTCATTTTTCCTTTAACGCTAGTGTTAAAAGTATTTTTAACACTAGTGATAAAAGTGATTTTATGAAAACGTCAGTTTTTCAGTTCATTAAAAACGTAATTTTTAATGACAGTTGTACAAAAAACAGATTTATATAATAAATGCAATTACTAGTGGAATATTATTTTTATTTCATTTGACTAGTGCGTATTCTGAAAAAAAAAATCTTGCGCATACCTAGTAAAAACTAATGCGTGAGCATATATAAATTTATTTTTATCGGAATGATAACCAGAAGCCGGTTGGAGACACAAAACAATTAGAAGATAACTCTAGCAGTACATATTCCGCAGGCCCATTTGCTTCTAGTACATTTTTCCGTTGGTACATAAGTTAGTTTATTCAGTTATGCACTTACCAGTACATAATGCAGTTGAGAGAGATATTACATCCTTAAATGTGTATAATTGAATAGCTGAAATCAACAAACAATGCATCCAATGACCTATCATACGATATATCATCATCATCATCAAGGGCCAGGTAGCTCAGTGGTTGAGACTTTCGCGTTCAAAACCATTGACTGCTGGTCGGCTAGGTTCGAATCCTAGCGACTACAGATTTTTATCTGATGCCCGAGAAAGTGCTAGGAATCGAACGTTAAAAGGTAAGACCTCGTTAATCCTTAGCTCGCACAAGTTTCGCACGAAAATCGATTGGTTCAATTCCTCTAGAAACTCTCGAATAACATAAAAATGCATATCTTTATCAGATACCTCTGCTACTCACGGTATAAACAGAAACGTCCAGTTACACCCCTATAAACCATGCATAAATCGACAGATTTATTCCATGAAAGAACGAATTTCATTCTATAACCGACATTTGAAGGGAATAACATCTAAGCAGGTACCTAATATAGACAAACATCCCGTACACCATGCCCATTCCACTGTCCACAAGTCAAGAAAGAGTTCCCTGCCCGCCAGAACAGACCACACGTGGAAAGATCGAAATGAAAAAGCACGCAATCGGTCCTTCGAGAATGCTGACCATCTGGGCCATAAAATGCTCTCGCAAGCACTAATCTAGCTGGCCGGTTGTAAGGTTGAGAACAATTGACACTAGTTTATATTATGGGTTATGTGTATGTGAATGTTGCGTTTGTAAACAATCTGAATTAATGTCTTATTTACATGTATTAATTTATATCGCTTTGTTTGAGACAATTCATTGAAAGGTCACTGCGCTGCACAGTGGTTGGAGGGAATTAATGCTTTGGGACACTTTTAATTGCGCTTAAAGTTTTGTTGTTTGAATATCAATTAGGGTCAACGATTTCGTACGAAATATTACGAAAAACGATGAGCTTTTCCAAAACTCTAACCAACGATTGTTGGAAACGAAACCTGTAGAAAGTGAAAACTGAAGGAAGTTAGGCACTAAATGAATTCAACATCATCTTCATGATTTCTGAAATAATCTTCAAGAACTACCCTCGATGTGCAGCAAGCAGAATATCATTCTTAAGTTTTAGAATGCATCTACTTGAATCAATTTCTGATTTGTTTATAACAGATTCCTCACAAGAAATCTACAGAATTCTACATGCATCTGCAACATATTTTTCTTATATCCTTCAAATACTCATGGTTTCAGTAACCTCTTAAGGTGACGTGCTAGCCCCTACACTCCCATCGACCTTGAGCTGACCAATCGCAACACTGCACAATGCTGTCAGCAAAGGTATGTAATAAAAACAGACAGAGACAAATATGTTAGGGACTAGTACGTCATGGCGCTGCCCACCAGATTCTGGCATTTTTAAATTTTGAATTATTATGCTGCTTTCAAAACGCCGAATAATATGTTTGTTTCGATTTTGCCGCATCATATTGTTTGTACACTGAACCACCATCATTATTTATTTATTGAAAGGGATTTGGAAAGATTCCATCACTCACTGGTCTTTCCCATTGGGTGGTTGGTAGCTCAGCGGTCCAAGGCGCAGTCTGTCGAAAACAATAGCAACCAGCCGAGGTGGTGCTGTAGGTTTTCCTACAGCTGAAAAGTGGATACGCCAACAAAAGTCAGTAAGTCGCCCCGGAGCGCCACGGCCAATAACAATTATGCCGCCCTCTAACCGCATAGTCTATGCCTTTGGGTACACTCTACGAGTGTTTATGACGAAGTATTATTATTCTATACGTTAGGATTATTCTATTCGGGCCCTGTATCCGGAGCCCGGATATATCCTGAGGACGCGCTGGTGTCATTTACCCCAATAGTGATTATTGGGTCCGGGAGTCATGTACCATGAGGAGACGGAGTGAACCAAGGATGATGGCCTTCTTCTGCATTCTTCCGGCTAAGATTTCTACTGCATCACGACAAACCGGTATGATTTTAAAATTGGAGAGCAGCGTGTCCATCATTCCATCAAGGACCCCTATGTCAGAACCACCATTTTAACAGAATTATTTGAGTAGAGCTTGCGGAGTTCAAAGAGTATATAACTCTCGATATTTATTTAGTCCGTTGTTCCTCCTCTTTTCGGGCGATGTTCGTTTCGCCAGGAGCCGAAAACTCTATGATGAAAATCATCTCACTATGATGGTCGAGAAGGACTACATCAGGGTCATTTGCTTGAGGGTGGGGAATGAGTAGTTCCAATAGCTTCGGCACTGCTCATTCTCCACAACGGACTCCATATACCCTGTAGCAAAAGGCAACACTGGTAACTCGTCCATTCCGTACGAGTGTGGTAGACGGCATAAGCAATTTGTCGCCCGAAAATTTATTCGCAAAAAATTCCATGTGGTCAACAGGCAAGCTAGGTTAGCTTGCTCAGGTTAGGTTTGTGTGTAAATCGAGAGCAAAAAAATTAATTCACGCATTTTCGACTCGCAGGCTAGGTTAGGTTTGTGTGTCAATTGCGAGCAAAAAATTAATTCCCGCTAGTAAAAAGTGCACCACGTTTTAGTCTGGATGGGCAAGATGCACCTGTGTTTGGTCACAGCCAATCAGAGAGCTAGAATATCTGCCGCTGACTGAAATGTGGTACGTTTTGCTTATATGCGAAGGGACCTCTATACCCATAACGCGACTACGGTAGACCAGGGGTGGGATTCTGTGTACCATAGAATTCTATTATCGACAATTTTGTCTCTTTCAATTCAATTCAACCATAATGTCATCTCACTTTTTCTATCGATAATAGAATTCTATTGTACACAGAATCCCATCCCAGAGTGTTGAAGACACCATCCTGGCCATTATGAATCGCTCGGTCTCCGACTTCATCCCACTTAACCTGAAGAAACCAAAGTCAGATTTTTGTTCAATGTTTTTGAAGAAGACCCCATGCATTGGCCTATCCATATGTAACTGCAGGAATACTTCAATGAGGTAGTATAAATCTTGTTCTGATTTCTGTTTAACCTGTTTAGTTAGTACGAAATTTGATTATGGTCTGTGGCCACTTTTTTCTAATCAGGTTCATCAAAGTTTAGCGATAAGTCAAATCAAATCAATTCATTCAGGATTTTGTGTTACGTGGTAGTTCACATCACATTACACCAGTTATGTCGCTTTAGCTGATCTCATTATGGAAATTACATCTACGCACTATGGTACTTGTTTTGTGTAATTGATTCCATCTATTAGATTTTTTTCAATTCATTGGTTTTCAATGGAAATATAGTTACAGAAAATACAGATAAAAGTTGAACCGATGCTCATTAGTATCCCTCAAACCAGAATATAGACGAAATATTTCTATTTTAAAATATAGACTATGAAGTATGTTTTCTTGTTCAATATATCAAACAAGCACGTAAAACTCACTAATTAAAATTCTCCAGCTTTTTTTAACTATGATATATGATCATCCTGTCGCACATGTTGGTTGCTGCATAATAATTCCTAGATATTTACAATTTTAGTTTCCTCGAATACGGTTCTTGTATGTGCAATGTATTAATGTGATGTATCTTGAGCACCTTTTGACGATAGCCCAATGACTTATGGAGTCAGCATTGAATTCTTTTCATAAGATGCAAAGCAATGAAACCCGAGTAGTTTGATCAGTTAGGCTAACATAAGTGATTTCATCGGCTTAGTCGAGATTTATCACCAGAAGTCACAGCTTTGGTGGCCAAGTCTTCAGACGGTCCGTTTGGAAACATTAATCACAATAAGTCGAAACTATGGTTACCTAATCCGTTTTGGTACTAATAAACGTGTTTTTTAGGTCGAATAAATTAATCGTCAATAAATTCCTTCCCCAAGCCTCGTTTTGAATTAAACATTGTCCGTTGACCCGAAACCTACACTTTTTGTCCAAATGTGATGAATGTGACACGGACCGCATAACTCTCAAATCTCCGCGTCTTCGTGGCCCCGGGCCCCGCCATATGGGACAACCCGCGTACGCCCATGGTGTAACGGTGCCCGTCGTCTCATTGATTCAAATCGTATATCGAAGCTACAAAAGTCAAAAAAAAAATCGCCGGAATCCTGCTAAGTGTAGCGGATACCTGGGCTAATTAATGAAAAAGGACGAAAATAACCTTGGAAAATATTTCGACTGCGTGTGCTTGCTTGTGAGCTTGGGTGGCTGCCGAATAACACGCATTCCCCGAATGTAACCGAATCCCTTTCTGCATCACCGACACAAAAAGAATTTACTATTTCGAATATTTTATGGAAATGTCTCGTTGTGTATTGGACAGAGGTGTGAACGGAACGCTTTTGGAAGTTCGGGAGTATTAATTATCTAAATTTTAAATATTTTCTTAGTGTTACAAACCAAATGTATTTGATATTTATTGTTAGGTAATAATGAAAAAGTACAAATAAATGCAAAATAGAAATATGTATATGACACACGTTTTATAAGACTCGTCGCACTTTGTTTTTTGAAGCACTCCTCGCTTCGCTGGTCGTACTCCAAACAATGCGTGCAACAAAACAGTGTCTTATAAAACTTGATCATAATATACTATTGTATGATCACCTACCAATTAAATGTTTCAAAGCAAGATGAAATGATTTCTATTCATGCGACTCCAAAAATCATTGTTGTCTGCAGTAAGGAACACCCAGGAAAAACCATAAGTCTCCAATATATACACCGAGGAATTCGAACGAGGTAACATGAATATCAAGTGCAAATTGCTCTCTCATTACTTATACAATACAATCCTTAGAACTGAAACTGAAATTTACTCTTTTGAATATTTTATGGAAATGTGTCGTTGTTTATTGGACGGAGGATTTTGGCAGTTCGGGCGCATTAATTATCTTTGAAATGAACCAAAATTGAAAAATATATACGAGCCCACTTGAAATTTTATGAAGGAGTAATAATTCACAGATTCACTTGTATCTAGAATGTTCTAAGCACAGATGAGGTTACAGATGCGAGCATAGCATATTTGGGACGTTTTAGGGTAAAATAGCCAAGTGATAACTCAAAAAACGGTTCGTCATATCGATGTCAAACAGGGATAGGTTTCTAGAGGAGGTTTGATTCTATGTACGTGCTGTAATGGATATTGAAATTTCAATCCACTTTTTCAAACAAATATCTCAAAAAGGTCCCGAAAAAGCAGTTACTTTGAAGAAATTTTTTGGGTAGATAAACAAATAATTTCAAAAAAACATTACAGCACGTACATAGATCAGCGTTTTACCTTTCTTTTGATACCAAATTCATTTCAAACATCCTCTTGAAGCATGTCCTTGTTTGAAATCGATACGACGAACCCTTTTTGAGTTATCGACCCTTTTACCAAAAATAGTCCCAAATATGATCGCGCTCATGGACTCTTAAATGTTCACATATCTTTGCTGTTGCTCAATGTAAAAGTTCAATGTTAATACTATATTTAACGCGATGGAATTGAAATATAGATCAAAACTACTAAAACCGTGAAAACATTTTCAAAATTCATCTAAACCACAATGTTCCTCAGCCGCACCAGGGTTCTCGTTTATGTCGCGTGACGTCACACACTAGATGAAATCATTCTTCCAAGCGCAACTTCAAAGTCCCATAACTTCTTCATTCATAGAAATATTTTAATAATTATTTCACATTTTTGTTCCATTTTACTTACTTACAATTTTCATAATTAATCCATTACAAAAAAAATATATTTGTCCATTGAGCTGAACGCGCTGGCGACGGCAGCTGCTAGAGTTCAGCGCGACGTCGATGACAGTCGCTGCGCTGCGCTCTTCCACCATCATCTCGCTATTTCAACGCTCAAAGTAGTAAAGCTGTGAATTTATCCAGAATTATACAGTTTCCACTCGGTAAACAACTTGTACAACCCCGCACAAGGCACGAAAGTACTGGATTGGGTACTGTGATAGTACATAATTTAGACAACATAGAATGGGCCAACACATCCAAGTGTCACCGGAGACAACAACATGACGGACTAACATAATAGTGGTGGAGGTTAAACTAACATCGACAAAAGAAAAGCATTCCTACCGTATGTAATGGATCGGGTTGTCCATATCCAACGAAAACATGAGATTTAAACTAATTATAAACGAGACGTGCAAAGCTCTTCTGTGGTGTACCGCATTCTATATTACATGTGGAAAAAACCCTCCTGGGAACAGCCGCTGGTTGGTTTGAAGCTGCCTCTCTCTCACCGTGTGGAGAGGTCGTTATTGTTGTTCTGAGAGAGATGCATATCTCGGCTAAGAAATGCATTTCGTGATTAGTTCTCCAATTGCGAAATTCTCCATTGTTACTGCAACTACATGTATGAATTTTTTCAATTTTTTTCCTGATATTGCTAATCTTCTTCCTCCTCCCTTGCACTGTACGCAGTCGGTATGAAAACGCCTTTTACAGGTGAATCAAAAAACGTTATCTAACGGTTACCACAAACGGCACCCAGTCCCTTATCACTCTTTGTAGATAATATTGAATTATTTGAATAGCCGAGTAAAAATCCAGAGTATTTGCCAAATATGATATCGATTATTAAGCAAAGTACACAATGATTTGAGACTTGCACCAATAATCGAAGCCAACAGTTCCATATACTACACCCATAACTTTCAATGCTGATGCATGGGGACTTACACAAGAAATCGATTAGTCAGAATTAAAACGGATAAAAGTATTTTTCAGCTTTAGGCTGATTTTTCCAACAGTTGATTAGGCCTATGATCATCGTACAGTAAATTATTTCGAAGCTAAATTTTGGAGCTTTTTGGCCCCGATCCAACGTACGAAGAATATGTCTGTCGATTCCGTTTTTCTCGACTCTTTTCATAGCAAATGTTAAAATTACGAACGGAAATCTCCACAGGAAGTTGCTCGTATATCCTCATGGCACAATTAAGAAACATCTGCCAATAAAACGAAAACCGAGCCAAAAAAATAATTTTTAACTATGCATTTGTTACTTTTCTAGCCAAATAACGGTAATAGAATACTCACATAAGGCGTTTTCCATTTAGGAGTGTTAAGCACCGGAGCTTCTCATTCTAGACTTACTATATTGGTAGATTTTGATAGATGTCAATTTTCAGCCAATGATTGAACTAGAATAAGAAGCTCTGGTGCATCGAACCCTTAAATGGAAAGCAGCTATAGTCTCCAGTCGTTCCTCTATTTATAGCACTCACTAATAACGAAACTCACCTGAAAAAAGATAACAATTATTAATCACAGCATCGTATCCGGAAATAATGACTTATACTAATTCCTTATGATATAACAATCACTGAATTTATGAATTAATGTTAAGGAGTATCGATAACAGTGCATAAACCGAGGGGAAAACTACTCTTTCATTAGGTGTACATCATAACATTTTCATTAATTCAATATTAATTTTAATTAAATTCATTATTCGAAATGTCAAAACTCGCCAGAAATTATTTTTGCGCAAAAAAAACATTTGAAAACTGATTCAGAGCTGACCAACTTGAGAACGGTTAGAGATAGACGAATTCTGCGAACGCCAGTCGATTCAAAATGGCCGAATTAGTATGTATAGTTATTTTCGAGTCAATCAAAAGAAATTAAAAATTACTCGAAAAAGTTGCAAGGGGTTCGTTCACCCCTAAAAATCATTAAAAGTACCAAGTTGTCACATCGACTCGAAATTCGCACTGTGTACGTTAAATTTCATGCTCATTCCAAAAATGTATGATTTTCTATGCTCAAATATAAGATTTAGCCGGAAAAAGGTGTTTAAGATAAAACATTAAATTTTCTGAGATTTTTTATTTTTCATTTTTCGAATTTAAAATTTTTGTCCTCGGACGTATTTTGACGAGCTGATTCCAAATTTTTTAACAATAATGTCGAAAACTCATCAGAAATATTTTTGACGGCAAAAAAACCACCAAAAAACTGATTCAGAGCTGACCAACTCGAGAACGGTTAGAGATAGACAAATTCTACGAACGCCAGTCGATTCAAAATGGCCGAATTAGTATGTATTGTTATTTTCGAGTCAATCAAAAAAAATTAAAAAATACTCGAAAAAGTTGCAAGGGGTTCGTTCACCCCTAAAAATCATTAAAAGTACCAAGTTGTCACATCGACTCGAAATTCGCACTGTGTACGTTAAATTTCATGCTCATTCCAAAAATGTATGATTTTCTATGCTCAAATATAAGATTTATCCGGAAAAAGGTGTTTAAGATAAAACATTAAATTTTCTGAGATTTTTTATTTTTCATTTTTCGAATTTAAAATTTTTGTCCTCGGACGTATTTTGACGAGCTGATTCCAAATTTTTTAACAATAATGTCGAAAACTCATCAGAAATATTTTTGACGGCAAAAAAACCACCAAAAAACTGATTCAGAGCTGACCAACTCTAGAACGGTTAGAGATAGACAAATTCTACGAACGCCAGTCGATTCAAAATGGCCGAATTAGTATGTATTGTTATTTTCAAGTCAATCAAAAGAAATTAAAAAATACTCGAAAAAGTTGCAAGGGGTTCACCCCTAAAAATCATCAAAAATACCAAGTCGTCACATCGACTTGAAATTCGCACTGTATACGTAAAATTTTATGCTCATTCCAAAAATGTATGATTTTTATATGCTCAGATATAAGATTTAGGCGGAAAAAGGATTTTAAGATGAAAAATAAAATCTCAGATTTTTTATTTTTTATTTTTTATTTTTGAATTTCAAATTTTTGTCCTCGAAAGTAATTTGACGTGCTGATTATGAATCTTTTAACAATAATGTCGAAAACTCATCATACAAATTTTTGGCGGCAAAAAAACATCTAAAAACTGATTCAGAGCTGACCAACTCGAGAACAGTTAGAGATAGACCAATTCTGCGAACGCCAATCGATTCAGAATGGCTGAATTAGTATGTATTGGGTATGTATTTGGGAATTATTTTATGACTTTCTGGATCTTATTTTTATACATAAGAGTTAAATTATGTCCATACAACGTATCCGCGGAATTGAATTATCTTTCAATGCCCCCTAAAACTTTTTCATTATTTTTCATTAGAGATAATTACTTCACTGATTTCATAAGGTGTACAAAAAATGACTAGTTGTTTCCCACTCGGCATAAACTTAGTGGATTTAAACCCATACCATAGCTAAAATAGAGCCAAATTGGTATAGGCAGAAACTTTTTCAAATAAAAATATTCATGTAGTTTGATTGAAATGAATAAATACGAATAAGTAGTTTAATCGTATTATTGAAATAACAATGTTTTCGAAATAAAATGTTTTCACTTTACTTCGTGTTTACTCTGTATACTCAGTTAAATCGGCTTGGAAAACGATTACCTGTACAATAATTGACTTTATAATTCCGGAGTATTTAATTTTTTCAAATTTTCCAGCTTATGCCTTGTATCAAAGCGATACGATTAATTCGTAACAAGGCATTGTTATATTGGGTGTGCTTTGCCGAGTATTAAATACAAAGGCTATCGAACTAAACTTGTCGAATATATAATAGGATTATGAATGATCCGTTTCGAATTGAGATAACGACTTCAACATAACTTATAGTCCATTATCAAAGTTGTAATCAGCAAGGTAGTAGTATGGGTATAAATAGTTCAGAACACTTATTTAAATCTTGGAATTATTTATTCTCCACAAGTCCAATCTATGCCTAATTTTTTTTTCACTATACATTGAAAATTGCCCATCCAACCCAAGATTATTAGAGACATCGAATGAAACATGGTGGGATTTCGTGGTGGCACTGAATATGTTTTTTCGCCACGATCATCGCAGAATTTCCCAATTCTTAAATCAAATTTGATAACAAAAAAACGGGAGGAAACCGCTAGGGAATTTTGGTGTACATGCCTTGGGTATTAGTAGGGGTATTAGTGGAGAAATGGAGGAATTAGTTGAAAATTATTGGGTATTAGTCTAAAATTATTGAGAATTAGTCGGGAAGTAAGGGTATTAGTTGAAAATTAATGGGCATTAGTCGGGAATTGGAGGTATTACTCGAGTAATGCATAGGTATTACAGGAATTATTTCGTTAAAAAAAATTGTCTATTACTTTTATTACTCGGGTATTAGAGGCATTAGTTCGGGGTATTAGTCGGTAATTCCTTGGGTATTTGAGAAATTAGTTAGGATTTTTGGGAATTAGTGTACACAATTTCCTTAGAGGTTTCTCTCTTGCAAAATAATAAGATTTCCTTTCTCGGGATTGAAGAAATATTTCACAGCACCTGCTGTAGTCATAATAACTTCAGCCTTGACTGTCATCGAATATTGTTGATATAGTTTTTAGAGTTTTCAAGTAACATTTATCTTGAATAATTTATCGAGTAATTCAGAAATGGGATGTGAAAATAGGCCACTTAGAAACTTACGATGTTCCATGATTTTATTTGAATTTTCCTTCTACCGAGTTAAAACGTAGTGTATGTCGCATGGAAGAGTTTAATACAACACTTCTTACTCACATATTTGGTGTTCAAGATATCTTCATAAGAATGAGGCGAAACTAATAATAATGAGCGATTAATACGATAATCGCTTGAGAGAGATACAGAGTAGCGAAATATTGTGTGTTAAAACGAACGGCAGCCCTCAGAAGTCGAAACTTGTGCGAGCTAAGGATCTACGAGGTCTTACCTTTTAACGTGCGATTCCTAGCACGACTCGAGAGAACAGATCTCGAAAGGAGGTCGTCCGTAAATCTACATCCAAACCATAACTTCGCATCACGTTGCTTGGCTTTGATATCGATGACCCACGCGCTCTACCGTTCGAGCTATCCTCTCGGATATATGTCGCAAGTATGTGTACCTTAATGGTTTATAATAGTAAATTGTCAAAAAAATTCTCATCAACCATTGAATTCAAAGAATTCTGGCAGAAAAAATAGGTACATCATATTAACTTCAAATAAAAAATGTACTGTACATTTCGAAATTGTCAATAGTTTTGTGATATTTAAGTGTGAACAAGGATAATATAAATTCATAGGAATTGTTAATGAAAATGTCATAATTCGAATGATTCTCCATAATAAAAATAACTTGAACTAAACAAAAATTTCGTACAATCGAAAGTTGTTAAATTAGCGTCATGAGAAAATCTTGAGGATAATTTTACACTTCTCAGAAGGAACTTGGGCACATGTCCAACTTCATTCTACAAACCACACCTGATGTATTCAAACTGAATAGAAAACATACACAGGAATCATCAAAACGCTAAATACAGTTAGCTATTCGCACAAAATTTTCTGATTGTTTGAAATGCATTACTGATCAAATTGAAAAAGTCCATATTTCGAAGTAACATTCTAGAGTTTTCTGGAAGTCTCCACAACAAAAATCAAGTAAATAAACTAAATAATTCAGAGATTCCAAACTGTAGACTAACCCTCAAACGGCTCCCAAAGCAATCATCTCTCAGTATAAAGTTCTTCTTCAGTCCTCTTTACTGAAAATCAAGTTAGCTAATTTTTTTAGATGGGGTCAACTTAGCTAAGTCAGGGTTCGAAATAAAAAATTAAATTAATCACAAATTCAATATTTTTAAATTTTTTATAATGATTAACGTGTTTTGCACAATTTTGAGTATGTTGATTTTTGTTCGAAAATAGAATATTCATAAAATCTGTTGTGGAATCATCTGCGGCTGAAAGACAAACTTTAGTTGCTATTTTCCATCGTTCAAGATAACCTCTTGGGAGGTATTCATGTTAAAAAGGAGAACATTCTCCATGAAAATTGAAAAATGTAATTTCTTGTAATATCTTAACAGCAAACAACTACTTCCCCAGCTAAAGCCACGCTGGACATTGAACTACATCTGATAGATATTGCGAAAAGAAAAAATCTGAAAGTAAAAATTCGCATTTTCATTCAAATAGTTGATTTTTTTTTCAATTGTCTCTAGTTTTTATCGGAAATTAATAAAATAAATTGGATAGGGAGAATATTATTCAAAAATAGCACTAATAGAAATCGGTCATTGCATTGGAGTAAGATTCGCTTCTTTCGCATTTAATCCCCAATACATTTTTGTCGACGAAAATCTATTTCGCTTTGCTTTAGGAGATTGGAAATTTGTATTCCTGTTGAAATATTTTTGATGTAATGAAAATTGGTGGTGGACTTTTTTGAAATATGTATTATTTTTTATTAATATTAAGAATATCGTTTCATTTCATTCTTACATGCATAGACGCAAACAATAACAAATTTATTTAATAAGTTTATTCAATTCTTGTCAGAAAATCAGAAATTTCTGTCCGCCGAACGTCAGCGTCAGCAATTTCGAACAGCGGTTTCCAAGATTTTCCGAATTTTCCAACAAAATTTAAACTTTCCACAAATTTTTTTCGAATTTTTTTCGAAGTCTTATCGAATTTTTTACACATTCCATTCGTTATAAAATGGCATTATACACCCGTCCTTCATGGGAGTGCAAGAGGTTAGATTACACCCTGCAGAGATAGGTATCACAATAGAAATTACAAAACTTTCTATCTTGAAACAATTTTTATGTGATGTCTCCTCATCAGCTTCGGTAGACCGAGTCTTGACTACACGAGTTGTTCACTCCAATTTATGAAATAAATAAGGAGTGAGGAGAGAGGTAAATAAAATAAGTATTCCTGTAGAATTCAATGGTGGGTGACAGTATACACCAAGTATCATACCACCCAATACTCCTCATGGAGAGTTCCCAGTTGTCCAGCAACGCTTCGCTAACAATTCTCATCTATCCCTGGAGATCAAACAAAGGATGAACGCTCAAAAAATTCACCACTTCCAGTGATCCCCGCTCATTTCATACAATTCAATAGAAAATATCTAAATCTCCTTCACACAAAACAGGGATTTCAAAATAAACCTACTCATCATTTATGCGATTTGTAAGGATTAGGAGAGAGCGATGATGTACAAAGCCCCTCATGATATTCACTCTCTCCAGGAAAACATTCATTTGTTAAAATTAATGATGCCTGTTGAAATCCCGAACTTTTTTCGTGTATTTCTAACGCATCCGCACCTCTCGCAGCACGTGTCGTGTTGAAGGAAAAGTTTCTCATTTTTTACTTTATTGCGTCTCGCGAAACTACCAGCTGTCTTTTAAATTAGCTGGAGTGACGAAAACGTTCAGATTTGTGATGAGTTGATTGAGATAAGCAAGTTAATATATTCGTTACGAAATGTTTGCATTGTGGAATGCAATTCTCGCAGAATAATCGTCTGGAACTTCGGGACTATTTGCCAATTAACATCTTTATGTTTCAGGATGCAGAACTAGCCGAACAACGTTGAGGTTTGCAATTCATTAAGGAATCATTAGTCTGTACCGGTTTGAACGTACATACGCGAAGAAAAATGTTATTGGTTCAATTCAACTGTCGCTTCTGTACAGGGTGTCCGGTAAATCATGGATCATACTGAAAGTGGCGATAGACCAGGTCATCACCAATGAGAAAACTTCGCCTCAGTGAAAACCTCACGGTTGTCAAAATATTGCAGCCTAAAAACAATCCCTTATCACGTCATTGGTTTATGCACCAAGCATATGTATAACCGGAGTTTCGTGTTCATTCTCATATAATACGGAATATTGGTTGCAACAAACGATGAAGGCTGATTTCCGATTGTAGACATTTTGGTCTAAAAAAAAAACGATTTCTATTAGAATTTTTAGTTATAATCTATTATTATTATTTATTATTGCTCGGCGGGGCTGGATATCAGTGCAAGTAGTTCTGTTCCCCGCTGTTAGGTCTATCTCGTGGTTCTCTGGATCTTCTGGTGAACTCCTGAAGATTTCTCAAGAGGTTTCCCACTACAGTGGAAGTATTTTTTTGGCGGTTTTATGTGCCAGGATTGGATCCTAGCGCACCTTTTACATTTATCGCATTTTGACAGAAAACTAAGAAAATTTCCTACAAGAGGACGTTATTGTTTACTGGCCTAACAGTTCGCTTGTAGGTGTTATCGGTAGTTTTGTGTGCTAGGATATCGGATGCGTGCGATACAATTTTTGTTGCACATTTATCTTTGTTTTATGGTACAACCGTGTATGCGAACAAATTCAAATTATACATTTTTGAAATCAGCATAAAATTTTGAGTATATCGGTGGTAATTTTGAGTGAATCTGATGACTTTGGATTTTTGGCTATTTTTAAGTATACCTCCTCTGATGTTTTTTCGACTGAAAATTCATTTTGTGCCGATCGACTCGAAAATCACAACATATACTAATTTCGGCATGCTGAATCGATTGGCACTCGCAGAATTGCTCTATCTCGATTCAGTCGTGGGATGAAAATGTTATCTAGAGGTTGCAAGAGCCATTTTTCCGCCAAAAATTTTTATAATTTTTTTCTGTTATATTCATTAAATTTAATCTTTTTTCTGTAAGCTCACCAAATTTGAAATCGATTGCTAGTCAAACATAGATTTGGTAGGCCTTTTCATGGACGTGTGACCTTTGAGTTGGGCCGTTTTTTAAATTTATTATTTTTCATTTTTCGAATATAGCGTCATATTGAGTTGATGGCGTAGAATACGGGAAAAATATTGAAAAAATTCTAGAATTTTCGGAAGTATTTTTCGTTGGCGGTTTTATGTGCTAGAATGCTGCATCCTATCACACCTTTTACATTTTTCGCATTTTGAGATGCATTCGTTATATACATAGGTAGATAGAAAGAAAGCTAAGAAAATTTTCTAGAAGATGATGTTATCGTTCGCGTGCCCAACGGTTCGCTTGTAGGTGTTATTTATAACATCCGGCTGACGAAAAAAAAAAGCTCTGGTAACTGATAAATTGTATGTTCAGCCCCCCCAAACTGAAATCCTGGCTGCGCCACTGATATACAGGGTATTTCATTTGAAAAATCGAAAACTTTATAGTGGAAACCTTTACAGTTGAAGTCTATCAGTAATTTTCGGAAATCTGTAAAGAACTGTTTGAATTGTTCACCAAATAAATTTTTTAATTGAAATAAACCATAATTGAACAAATCATTAATTTTTTCAGAATTAGTGAAATAATTAATTTTGTGTTTCCGGGAAGTCATAACCGTAATAATTTTCGTTACGACCGTTACACGATACGCCGTAGTGACAAGTTTATTGCTCACTTGAAACAGATATCTAATACTTGTTCATAACTCAGCTGTTTACCGAACCGTTCAGTTCCCATCAGTTCTCGAAATCAAATTTGAAATAGTAATTAACTAAGACTGCATTGTTTTAGGAGTTTCAGTTACGAAATCTTCCAATTATACGGAACGGATATCCCCGAAGAGAAGTCACCCCCGAAACGAACCCCTCGCTCACATCATAACATCCGAATATTAGTCCAGTCAATAAACGACTGTAGACTGCGTGAACAGGGACCTAAGCGATTTCTTCCAAAACTTGTTCAAGGTGCTTAGGGAGTGAACATACCAAATATCCTGGCGTGTAGAAAGTGAACCGTAGGGGAGAGGGGCAAAGAAGGCCCCACTTTTCGGTTTTTTGCTGAGATCTCGAAAACGTGCCGCAGAGAAACATTTTCAATAAAAGCCCATAAAATATACACAACTTTCAATCTACATTTTTTTTTTCGAATTCCCATCCGTTTTCGAGCTACACTCGGAGGAAAAATAAACGTTTAAAAAAAAAAAAGATTTTTACCTCACATTTCCCATCAAACATTCCTTCATATTCATCTGCAGTACTGTCGAGAGGGAGCAGGTGACAGGGTATTCCCCACCCCGGGGTCCAGACTCTTAACAATAAGAGATCATCACTTCTCCTCATTTAAATTTGCCAAACTGAGACAGAATTGGCGTTGGTCTTTGAGTGTGTGACCTAATTTTGCAACAAATCTTGCAATGAAAATCTGATTTTTATGGTGATTTTTTTAAGTGAAGTTCTGGAGTCATTCTCGTGACTACTAGAAAAATTATATGAGCAATTAATATTTTTTATATATCAATTGTTCAATTCCAGACTCCTGCCACCCAAAAGGTCCTGTTGCTGAAACCGGGCCAAGGAAAAACCAAAACAATTGAGCTGTCCACCAAAGAGATGTAACAGCGACAAAACATCTACAACTTTCAGGAAAAACAAGATGGGCTTCGTAAAATGGTACTTGAATATGGAAGTCATCAATATGCAGTGGCAGTGATCTTTTACAACAGCGCCTCCACTCACGACAAGGTTGAAGAGGCTCCGAAGATGTGCTTCCTCAAATGGTATGGGCACCAGCAAGACAGACCTCCCTCAGCCAGTACCGCTTCCAATCGTTTATGAGGTCAATGGCAAATATTGAGCCTGAAATCAACCAACTGAGACCACAGCTAAACAACATTCCCGGTGCACCTACCACTAGACACAGCAGTATCTTGGGAATGAGCTGCCCCCAGCAGTAAAAACATGTAGCAGACACCCTTGTGGCAATAACAACAGAAGATCCACCAGCGCCGGAGGTTCTACTGAAAATTGTGCCACTGCACCAAGGATTGTGGTAGTGGCAAATGTGATGCCGTATAGCAATGGAAAATGACGATATGTCTGTTGACGAGGACAACGATGAAGACGACGTAGCAAGAACCACCCACCACAGAGGATAAGGATGCCAGGGCCCTGACGACAAAAGAGGATGGAAACTTCAAAGAGTTATTGAAGATGAGAACAATGAGAATTATTGAAAATAAATAAAATGACTTTTATTACTGAAGTGAAACTGGCAAGACGACTTCGCCAGCAAGACGACCGGCGCTAGACTTCAATAAAGTCGTGCTTGGTGTCGCGGCAGCAGGATTTTCATGTTATCACGTTTATTTTCATATGAATTTGCTTGGGAGATGAAAACCTCTTTTATCTACAGAGCACTATAAAATGAATCGTGAGAAATATGAAAAAAAATCTGATTCTCTATATCCTTTTATTAGGTAGTATTTTTTTTCCTCGAAAAATATTTAGAAATGAAGTGATGAATAGTTTAGATAATATGAAGAAATGTTTGATGAGATATGCCAGGTAGAAATGTTTTTTTCGAAAATTTCGACTTTTTATGAGCGTGTATCGATAAAACGGTTGAGTATTTTAAAAAAGTATATAAGATAAAAGTTGTACAGAATTTTATGAGCTTTCATTTGGTGAAGGGAAATTTTCTCTGCGGCTCACCGTTTTTGAGATCTTAGCGAAAAGTCAAGAAGTTACTCCCCCCCTCCGGCTCACCTCCTACACGCTAGGATTTTCAGTATGTTCACTGCCTAAGCAGCTCGAACAAGTTTCTGAAGGAATCGCATAGTTCCCCGCTTACGCACCCTACACCCCCTTGCGGACCATTCGTTGACTGGCCTATATCTCGCATCTCAATTCCACGTTCCGCAAGTCAAAGCCCTGGATTTGTGTAAATATCTGCCATACAATCTGTCCCATTTTAGCGAAAGAAGCGACTCGGTGTGCATTTAGGCGCACAATGGACCACCCCATATATTATTTAACAAGGAGCTATTGTTGTCTAGTTTCCGAGGAAGTGAAGGATCGTATTAGACGGCAGGGATGCATATTTTCGGGGTCTTGTGGTGGCCACACAATGTTGATATTGTTTGGAAAAATATTTTGAGGTGAAATTGAGGGATTTGATGGGCTTTGAAAGGGAATGGAGAGAGCGGCAGGGGCAGTTAGGAATAGAACGTACTCATAATGAAATGTGTTGACTATTTAGCCAACATCTGTGTGAATGAACGATTTGTTTTTCATAGGATCTGTCTTACGATCACATTCATTTCTCATCCGTTACCTTCTCATTTATTTATTTATTTTATTTATTTTTTCAATAATGCATTCAGCAGGCTGATGCCAATTTACAGTTGTATATAATTTTACCACTTTTGATAAATTGTAGTATTGCTACATATAATATAAATATAAATACTAAGATATGGAGAAAATGACCCTGACATCACATAACTCATTCTGCATGACACTAGCGAGGTGACGTTTAACCTCAGATGAAGAGAGAACAAACATATCGATACATTGCAGGTTGTTATAATCAATGACATATTACGGATAGACTCTGTTATAAACATTTCGATATGCGGTCACATTCTAAGCACAATTTTTATTGCTGCTTGTTTCGCGGAACATGGTGTCCAGTCAACCCAAAAATCGGCAAAGCTGAGTTTCTGCTCAATTATCTGCTTATATGCAATGTAAATAAGCAGATAATTGCCGCGAAGCAAGCGGAAAAAAACCTTGTTCTTAGAATGTGACCCTGTATTGACCGCAGCTGAAAGTGTAAATAACGTACTCTAGCCCTCAAATGTCATTGATTATAATTACGACCTATGGTCATGAGGGGACAGTGAAACTGATGCTGAGAGTTAGGTACTGCTATGTGGGACGTCTTATTAGATCGCGATGCAGAACGAGGTGCAATGAAATCAATCAGAGAAAGTAAGGATGCATGATGAATCAATATGGTTGTGAATTATTTTATATATAAAAGTCAAGTCAGTCATCTTACGCTGTTTTTGTGAAACTAAATTGAATTCATTCAGTAATAAATCATAGTCATAGCGCCTCTGAGGGTAAACTTTCTTTGCACTTTCAATAACCTCAATATATTTGTTTGAATGGCAAGGATTCCACACTATTGTTACTCAATTTACTTCTTATCAATGACATATAGACACAGCGCAAAGCATCAAATAAATTGAATTATCTACAAGAACTTATATCAAGAATCCTGATGATTTCATAGCTTTGTTTACAATATTCTCTATATGATTGCTAAAGCTCAACATCTGATCAAAGAGTACTCCTAAATCTTTGAATTGGGTAACTCCTGACAAATATGAGGTATTCAAGTGATAATCGAATAAAATTGTGATTGGTTTTTTTTTGTATGAAAGTCACACTTTTACATTTATTAGTGTTTAAGGAGAGTTTATTTTCAGTACACCAATCATTAAGTGACACAAGATCCCCCGTTGTAACAATTCACAATGATTAAAATCGGAAGTCGTAAAATACTTGAAATTTTTTTTTTTTCGAATTTTGAAAAGTGGCTGCCGTGACATTACAACCTCTGAAATTGGCAGCCATTGTTATTTTTCAGTTCTGGTGAAGGTATATTATGAAATGGCAGCCGCCGTAAAATACTCTAAAAATTCAACTAATTTTCATACCTGTCCCACCCTAGGGATCCTGAACCTACCGCGAGCGGGCTTAGCTAGTACCCATTGCTTGTTTAGTGGGTATAGCAGTTTCACTGGACAAAATTTCATGTACCGTAAAACATGTGTTGTCAGATTTGAGGTGGCTCTTAGACTATATGATCTTAGATGACTTCACTGTCGTTTCAGTACGTCATAGTTTTCTCGAATTTTCCAGAACTTTCCAGAGGCTTGGAGAACATTCAAGAGTTTTCTATTTCAAATTCTAGAAATTTCCTCGCCGCCTCCCCGCTTGCCAAATTTTCTAGAACTTCACTCGGGAGTCTTTTCAGTACATTCTATAACCTTCAAGAGCCTCTGATCTGGCTAATTCCACGGGAATCCCAAATTTTCTTAAACTTTTCAGAAGCTTTGCAGAGAACATTTTAGAGTTTTTCCTTCATATTCTAGAAGTTTCCAGAAAATCCAGAAACTTCACATTAGTGTCTTTTCAGTCTAGAATTTTGTGGGGCTGTTCTGGTTTATTCTAAGGTTTTCGGATTATTCTGAAGCTCCGAAAACATTCTAGAGTTTCCAATCTGATATCCTAGAAGATTTCACGGCGGAAACTTCCGAAACTTCATTTCTCAGTACGTTCGAATTTTGTGGGGCTGTTCTGGTTTATTCTAAGGTTTTCGGATTATTCTGAAGCTCTGAAAACATTCTAGAGTTTCCAATCTGATATCCTAGAAGATTTCACGGCGGAAACTTCCGAAACTTCATTTCTCAGTACGTTCGAATTTTGTGGGGCTGTTCTGGTTTATTCTAAGGTTTTCGGATTATTCTGAAGCTCTGAAAACATTCTAGAGTTTCCAATCTGATATCCTAGAAGATTTCACGGCGGAAACTTCCGAAACTTCATTTCTCAGTACGTTCTTGAACCTTCAGGAGCCTCTGTTTCAGTTCATTCCATGGAAATTTACAATTTTCTAGAAATGCCCAGAAGTTTCGGGTGCTTTTATTATACCCTAAAAAAAATTAGAATGTTCTTCTATCAAGCCTTTTCCCTTGTGGCCGAACTTTTAAGTGTTTTCAGTGCAGCCAGTTGACGATAAGAACAAAAACCAGAAAACAAAAAAGAATAATTCAGAGTAAAATATGTACCTACCTACATTTTCAATGTACGCCACTAGGAAAGTGGATAATTACACTTACTGAATATTACATAAGGATATGCAGTTCGTTGAAAACGATTTTCTTTGCCAGTTACGAAAATAAAATCCTTGATAAAACCGCTAGGGATACACTACAAAGACGATACTGTGGGTAATTACTCCGAGTAAATTAGGTAAAAGTCTGAAAATATGGAACAGTTATACCGTCTGACGCGAACCAATGGTACATTCTCTTTTTCTCCCTTTCTTTAGCTAAGAATATTTGAAATTACAAACAATATATAATGTGTTCGAAATACACACACGATTTCTTTTACAAACACAGCTCTTAGACAAAAAAACTTTTGATCTCAAGCATAAAAAAAGGTAGAATGATTCATGTTCAAAAGGGCCGCCGACCGAGATCGAACTGGGCCATGTGTTCAAATTAGTGCAGATCGGGCGCATTTCCGCTCTAGAGCGAGAATAATATTGTCACAAAATGACATTTTTGAGAAATATAAACTTTTCGTTGAGGACTGAAAGCGGCAAAGGCTACTTCGGTAAGGGAAAGTCTAAGAAAAAAGTTTCTCCAAATGGCCTAGTTATTGAAAAGTTAAATCGATGTTAATAATATTAATATCGACATCAACGAATTAAAAAAAATAAATAAAAAAAGTACAGTGTGTATTTTTTACTAGTAGGATTTGCAGCATTCCGTCGACGGTGTCGTGCGTCAACATTTCCTACACGTAAATAAAAGTATCACTTTACTCATTTAATGCATAAATAACCATTTAAGCAATGTCTACGGTTTGTCTGTTAGGTAGAGTTCTTTTGAAAATTTTATATTAATATTGAATTTTTTATATCACAACTTTCTTTCAATATGGCTTTAAAGACCAGGGTTCATATATCTGTGTCGTAGATTACTACAATTAATCATTAAATGTTTTACACTCACAGGTAGTTGGCATAATTCACTTATTTTCTCTATAGTTCTCTTTTGAGAATGTGTTTGTGGGTGTACCGTTTATGGCCTAAACCTAGTCTGGATGGAATCACCTTGTTTCATATATTATTTATTATTATTATTCGAAGGGTAGATGTTCCAAGATTTTACCGAATCTTTTACTTCGAACAGTGGATCAGTTTTGTTGCCACTGCGTTTGCCAGTGTTCTTGGATACTTATGGCTTTTTTGCCTTTTATCCATATACCATACTTTTTCTTCGATTATTACTGACAGTTTACTAATTGCTTCTTGAGCAGCCCTATCTGAACCTTCATTTACTGGAATGCCGACGTGTGATGGAACCCTTGTAATTTTTATGCACTAGCGGGAGGTAAAGTACACTTTGCATTATAGATACTAAAACTTGAAGGAGGTAGAAATGCTTGCGAGATGTTATCTTTCATCCCCGTACAATGTTTTATTCGATAATGAGTTTATGGCATAGTGGAACTGAAAAAATTGGATCAACCAAGAGTCATTCAGTTCTGATTTTCATTTTACACCGAGATCAGTGACTTATGTTCTGATAATATTTTCATCCGATTTAAGCTGTTTTCACATGACGATGCAAGCTTTTTTTTTATGTGAGGTTCGCTTCTGAAAGAATATCTAGGAATATTGTACTCTCTTGATGACTTCGATGTTACTTCCGTTCACGAAGAAAATACATTTAATGTTGTTGACATCCAGCTGAAATCCTGTGGTTGCTAACTAGTTTTTGATATTATGACAACTTGGAGATTTCTCTGCTCCGTGTTCATTCTTTAACCTTTTCAATATATCAACAAGGACTAATAATGGTTCCGCAAATTTTCATATTAAGCTTCATAGTCTAGATACACTAGATTTAGTAATGATATTTTCTCATTCGTTAATCTAAATTTATAATAAATAATTTCAGTAACTTCAACAACCAATTTGAGTTTTCATTTTCAGCAAGAAAATCCTTACAGTAAGTTTCACCAAATTCCCAAATTTTGCTGGAGTACCTGCACATATTCCAATTATTTTCGATAATACTTTGCGCTATGTACGTCTTCCATAACAACCATCCTTTCTAGTCGTTTCTCAACAACGGCTAATGGCAATTCACACCTGCCTTTATGTATTTTCTATCTTGAATAAACATAAATATTTGCAGACACGTTTCAGATTAGGTCCCCTGAAACGGGAAACGGAGAAATTGCAAATAAAATCGCCGGAATTGCTTCTTCCTGCACTGCGTTATTCCGAATTTCCACTAATAGGCCAGTCATTTCAACATTTAAAATGAAAAATGGGGAAAAATTAGAAAAGGAAAGTTCCAGAAAGGTTGTTTAGTGTTAATAAAACTAAAAAAATTTGACACTAAGGACAAGGTCCTAAGCAATTCTTTTATTTTGTAGAAAAAATAAAAAATAGTCGCAAAATGGCGAAAACAAAGAAAATCGTTCTCCCACTTTGCGACCATTTCTAAATCTGGCATCAGAGTGAATAAATTATTTATTCATACTTTGGTTGAAAACTATTATCTCGAAAGACTATGGAGATATCACCTATTACTTTCTCCATAAGCCGAATGAGTGGGAGAGAGAAACTTTTTCTGGCGGGTCAATAAATTCTCTCTCACACTCATTCGGCTTATGGAGAAAATAATAGGCGATATCTCCATAGTCTTTGGAGATAATAGCATCAAACTTGGTGTTGTTGGATTCCTTATGATCGTCCCTAACCGATCATGCAATAATATACCGGGTGTGTCATTTAAAAAAAATTATTGAAGATGGCGCTCAGCTGCCATTTTGAAACTTTTAGCTGGAATTTTCTCATGAAAAAGTAGGTTTTTATCTAATATTTGAGCCTTCCACATTTCGTTGCGATATACCAGGTGGTTCAAAAATTAGTAGGGGGAGAACGGACTTCAGACTAGCACTGTATGAAAAGTTTCACCGAATAAATTATTTGCTCTCATGCCAAACTTGGAAACGATAAATTATGAAAGTTTCTTTGTTCCCACCATTTTGCGACTCTTTTGCATTTTTATCTACAAATAAATATCCACAATATTTTATATATTTCTATAGATTTACTGAGCATACTAAAATTCAACTTTCGTGAAAGTTTCCATTCTTTTGTAATTTTTTCCCCATTTTTGCTGAAATAATTGGCCTATAACTTTCAATGAAAAGGCGGATACGTTGATCGTAGATACAAGCGTGGGAAATGAATTGGAATCGAGTGAATTAGGTTGTATTCGTCGAACGAGGGCTTTTGGCGCAACAGCTAAAAGTCAATAAAATGCAAGCATTAAAGCAAATAGCTATTCATTTATGGCACATATATTAAACTGTCATATTTGTTATGGCCTCCCATAACCTAGATATATTAGTTACGTATTCAACTGAGAGTTGTTCATCACTAGTGTTTTCAGTAGATGGGATGTGGTAGTGGAAAACTCTGAAATGGATTTTTCTTTCATTTTTATCTCACGTTTCGATTTATTCACTGGTTCGGTGAAGCTTTTTTTATTCTTTGGATAATTTTAAATCATACTGAAAATTATTTTATAATAGTAATAAAATGTGACACGGTTCATCTCAAAAGAGAACGATGCGAAACGGAAGCATCCATCCTACATCATCTTGATGCCGGAGAAACGTATACTTACCTAGGGGTGGAATAATGCCACTCCCAAGAGGTAACCATAGGTAAAAACTCTCTCCGCGGCAAGTATCAGCATACACTCCGACAGGTCTGGTAATGAGAAGTTGCTGCAAACAATATGCTTGCCGTCCCGATCCTACTCTACAACTTTGGAGTGATGAAATGGACTCATAGAAGGTTGCATCCTAAATCGTCCGTTCCACGGTTGTACTTTCCCAGAAAATAGGGAGGACATGAATTTTTGAGTTTGGGGTATCAACATAACAACACAGTAATGGATGGAGCCTGTAAAGTAATCAGGAGTTCAGAACTCCTCTGCTTGGCCTGCGACCATAAGAAAGCAGAGATCGGAGCATATCTCTTTGAGGCAGCAACCCGTGCAACCGATGAACTTGATCTCGTTTTTGACTATGAACGGGGTGACCCAAACTCTAGCACCAAGTTGGAGCCCATTCATCAAAAAGCTGCGGAGACTGAAGTATTCCTGCAAGGACATAAGGATAAGCCAATGCATATGGTCTTCTTCAAGAACATTGGAAGCCATGCACGGCTTATTCATCAACAGCATATGGTCAACCGTAGTCGCGTGATGGGTATAGAAATTCCGGACACTAGATTAGAGCGTGTCCTGAGGCTCCCGAGATCATAATGCATTTGCTGTCGCCTTGGCAAGCTTATGCGGTCTCAGCCCATATCCACAAGTATAACGCGGCACTATACAAGTATTGTATTACCAACCGCGATACTTGTACGATACAGACGAGACAACGGCGTTGCCTTATGCTCAGCGAGTTATTTAGTCCGTTGTGGAGAATGGAAAGTGCCGAATATTTTAAAACTACTTATTCTCCACCCTCAGTCGAATACAAGCCAACAGTGTAGACCTCCTCTACCATCAAGGCGATTTTCGTTGTAGTTTTTGGCTCCTGGCGAACCGAACATCTTGCAAAAAGAGTAGTGAAGAGGAAAATATCGAGAGTTACTCTTTGAACTCCGCAGGCTTCACCCCCCAAACTACTCTGTTAAAATGGTGGTTCTGATTATAGGGGTACGTACTTTGTGGAATAATGGACACGCTGCTTTCTAATCTGTGAAAGTTATACCGTCTTGCGCCGTGATCCGGCAGAAATCTTAGCTGGACGAATGCAGAAGGCCGTAATTTTTGGATCACTTCGTCTGCTCAGAACACATGACTCTGGGACCCTCACCCCAAATGGCACCAGAGCGCCCTCCAGATGTATTGTCCGGATATAGGGCCCTACTGGGATATAAAGAAAATTTTCAAGAATAAATTGCATTTGACCTGGCGAAATTCAGCTAATGTTGCTCTTCCACTCAACCAAGAAAAGTTCACAGTTATGTTTATAACAATAATGCAGATATAAATAATAATAATAAAATAAACAAAATAATTCATCATAAGCCTTTCTGGATCACATTTTGTTGAGCAACAACTTCTTCACTGTTATTCTGAATGATATGACACCGCCACCTCTGCCAACCGAACTGTCTTCAAAATATATTGTTGAGTATATCGAAAGGAAGTCATATAAAGGTGCGTATTCACTAGAGCATTCGTTCCGCATGAGCACCGAATGAGCACCGAACGAGCAAACGCTCGGATAGTGTAACGCTCCTTTGAGCACGAACGGAATGCACGTGCGGTGCTCGGACCGATCCGTTTTTTGTCGATTTTTTCTTGCTCAATTTGGACGGTGAAAGTGTGCTTGACGTTCTGTTTGTGGGTATTACAGAGATTTTGAATATACCTAATTCGGATATTGATGAGTATGAATATTTGTACGCGACTGACTGCGGATCGATGTCCATGCGGTGCTCATGTGACAGGAGACACTACGCAGCCTGAGCTTGAACCGAGCAGCCTGAGCTTGAACCGAGCATCTCATGTGCTCATTTGGTGCTCATGCGGAACGAATGCTCTACTGAATACGCACCTTAAGGAGTGAACCGAGTCCGATCCGACTAATTAACGGGTTTTTGTACTGAGTGTTATTAAGTATTTGGAGAACCTACGAAGTTTTTCTAAATTCCATGTTATCAGTCTCAATAATTAATGCTACTTATACCGAACATCTGAATGAATCAATTAACATATTTGATGCTTCTATGAATACGAATTAAATACAATGAAACACCTCTGTATATACTGTACTGGGTAATTCCCAAACGCCGCATTGAAATAAAAAATATATACAAAATTAATATTTACACTACAATGATCAGCCCTCAGTTTTTTCTACTCATAATTGCTAGTATCATACCCGAATCATAGATTTTTCGTAAATTGATACCCATAGCCTTCTACGATCTGCCTGGTCTATTCTTCCAATATATAATTAATTATCAATTTACAGCATGAAATTCCAATGAAATATCTCAAAATTATATAGCTGATCGCCTCTCAGTAGCCCATGATGAATGCCGTTGGACCGATTCGAAATTATAGCCCACCACCTCAAAATCAAACAGGCTAGTAATAGGGGACTATACAAATCGCTAACAAATAAATATCACTCTAATCATTATAAACATCGTGTGGGACAAACGGGGGACGAGATCTTTGTTCTGATTTATTTTTCGTAAAAGGGTTGGCTTCACGAGCCAATAACGCAAGGGAGTGTCGGCCAATCATAATAATGGTGTCTGGAGCTATTGTGTTTTAAAGTATTTCGACCGGGAGTAATGGGAAAGTAAAGGCCCATTACGTGATTCTTTTCAATTAGTCGTTAGGGGAAGTGGAAATTAAATATGGCGGTTGCAAGATCAAGATTTATACGGAACGAGTCAGGGATCAGGAGTCGTTGTAATTGAGAGATGACAGATTGTAGTTTGATGATTTATTATTTTTAGGCGTTGTTTTTCATACAGGATATGATTTTCAATGCACAGAGTGTGTTCGATTCGGATGAAGAATGAGAAAGATTGGGTTGCAGTTCAAACAAATGTTTGTGTATTCTTGACTATAATTCGCCTGCGTGCACTCGAAATCGAGTCATATATTTCTTCGAATAATAAGACTGAACAACACCTTCTTTGAAGAAATTGATGTAGAGCAATGTGTACCGCAAGGTTATGTTATTGCCACGTTATGTTTAAGGCACTTAATAATATCTATTCAAACTTAATAACAAAAATTATGTGGTGTCCATATGACATTCTGGATACTTTGAATATGTGAATAAAACACCAAAACTACGTCGCTTTCACACAACGTGCGTTTCACCAACAAAAAAAAATACGGTCACAAAAAGTGACGAATGATACATAGTTATATTCGGAATGTTAAGTGGAGATGTTCCGTTCAAAACTCGAAAGTTCATGTCTTCTTTGGTGAAACCGAAATTTGAATGAATCTGAGTACATTCTTTTGATAATTTTAAAAAATAAAATATTACAAATTCCGCGGACATACAGAATAACTCCTTGGTATGCAATGCATGGACACTAAATTGATGGATCTAGTCGTTACTATACGTGGTAAGAGATCATCATGAAGAATGAGAAATAAAACTGCCTATTTTTGGAATATAGTTTGAAAATGTCCAAATAGGACGAAATAGAGCGCTGTCAGTGACGTAATTTGACAGTTGTCAAACAAAGCCATTTTCCATAAGACTACGCGTGTCCTTTTCGTGGATTTTCTGCGAAAGAATTTCTAGAAACATGTTCTTGGCATTTTAGTGAGTATTGATTCATTGGGTATAGTCTGAATTGAGTGCATAAGTCTGTAGAGGTGGATGGATTTTCCAATTCCAAAATAAGCTGTTATGATGGTAGGTATCATACAAACAGTTTTCTCTTTTAGATTTAAAGACATAAGTAAATCATGAAGACTTGTACTGTTATGGGTTGTTATAACCGATCCGATCCAGACCAGCACGTGAAATTTTCAAATTTCCTTCCATACAAACAAGACAGACAGGTAGAAACTGCTGGAGTACAGAGACATACTAGTAAGATCGTTCCGAACATCCGGACCATGTACCTACCCAAGATAAGTGGAACAAAAAAAAATGCTGGGAATTTACAGATATCATTGAAGTCAACATTGGGGGATATTATGAAAGACGGAAAGTTTTGTATTACCAGTAGATATTTATTGTCAAAGATCGCAAAACTAACAGCGAAGTTATTAGATTTCTCATCTGAAACACACACACACTAAATTCAGTAAAGTTCAAAAAATTACAATTCCTTAACCACTAACCACCACAAAAAAACAATTTTCTTTTCAAACTCAAATTCTTTGTTTGTCCCCCCATCAGCTGATCACCGCCATGTTGTGACGTCAGCTGACAGTGCTCTATTACAGTCCAGTTCGACCAACATAGCCGAACGTATAAAATTCTCATTTATCTCGTCAACGGTCATGTTGAGTGCCTTATAACTGGATATATTACAGACTAGAGTCCGTTGTACGACGAATGCGCTTTATAGGCGTGCATGTTTTCACGGTTTCAGCTATGTTAGTACAACTTTAACATTACAACAAGAAAAAAATAACATTTATTTTCCATTCTTGATGAATTAAGACTAGTGCATCCCTCTTGAAACCAATCTTCAATCTTTTAGATCAGCTCTGTTCGAGATTCGGAGTCTTGTAATCCTACCCTATTAAGTAGGGTAGAATGGTTCAGAATGAACGAAGGTCCCAATAATTTCTCGGATAACTTCTGAACCGAAATATTCAAATTATTCCCAACTTCCCAGGCCTTCAATACTTTCCAGGCCTCCAATACGCCCGAATTAAAAAATATCAACCGTAATGAAACATTAACCTAGTAGCAATTTTCGTCAGAAAATTCTTAGCGAACCGACGATTGAATTTTACATAATTCATCATCAAAGGCCGGCCTTAACGTTTTCAAAGTAACCGAAGACACGATCGAGTTCAATTCCTACGGAAAGTTGGCCAAATACAGTGAATAAAACAAAACAAATCAATAAACTTGATAGCTTCGATGAATAAAAACTCTACAGACGAGCAAGTAAAAATACTCGGGAAATATATCCAGGAAGACACAAAGAGACCGACTCACTTAGTACCGAATAGAAAATAAGTGAATTGAAGGAATTCCTAGCTGAAAATAACTTGTGAAAGGCGGAAAAGGGATGGTTTTAGCCCCAGGCTTCGCTTCGAATATAAAGACTGACTCAGACTGATTAAATTCAATTTTCTATATTGATGATGGGTGAATCGGAAATTGACGCAAATTATATGAACCGCGGGAGAGTGCTTTAAAAGAAAGTCTGTAAGGAATTAGTTTTAAAAAACATTTCGATTTCATTAGACCAACAATTACAAAAATCACATGAAAATTAAGTATATTCGAATGAACATTAGCGATAAACAATTATACGGGGCCAGATTACATATTTAAAAGGGTATTAATAGTGTAGTTTTTTTTGCAAATTTGAAACACATACATACCAAAAATTATACTAACAAAACCTGTCATTTCAATGTTGAAATTTATGTATTGAAAATTCATAACAGAAACTTCTTTATTCAGACTCTGAGTTTGAGGTGCTGCTGTTCCAAACATTGATTACAATAGGATCGAAATGGGTCTTCATTATATTATCCAAATCCCACGTTAGTGTTTTTCATAGGTCTTTCCTGTGGCAGATAATAGTCCAGTAACCACAAACAAACTTGAGCCAAAAGTTAGCTAGGCCCCAGTGGGCTCTTTTCGCAAACCCCGGCTACTTCACCTCTTCGACCTACTCATATCCCTCCACTGCAAGGAGTGCAATTCCTCCTCCTTAATAGTGGTACCTCCGAAGACGTTTTGTCTGAGACTGCCATATACACCACATTCGCACAGGCAGTGGAAGGAGTTCTCCTTCTCACCACATTCCGCGCATAGACTCAACTCTGATGAGTCAGATGATTCCTAAGGCCGCAGTGGCCAGTTAAAACCCCCACTAAGAGTCGGAGTTCTTTGCGGCATAGCTTCAGTATCTTGGCATTCTTGGCCGTCCTTGCCCTATCGGACCCCGATATCATACGCTTTGACAGCCTGCCGCCGTCTATGGAACTTTGGACTTCATGGTTCGTTTCAAATCAAGTTTCAACTAGGGACTGTATATGTCACAAGTTACTTCTTGTTATATACTGTCTTTGCCGTAAGCTAATTCAGAGTACATTCGTTTTGATCTCTAGAGATTCCTCAATGCCGTCCTGATGAGTGGGAAACCATGAAATAGCTGTCGGCGGATGATGGAACTCTTGGAATTGAATCGAAAACACCACTCTCTTCTATTGCACACGTGTGGTCAAATTCAAAGGGAATTATTAATGTTACGCCATTAGCTCACACATCTTTGTGTATATTCGTCCTTCAATGTGTCTTTTGTTCATTCAAAGCGACTAGCTACTAAAAAAATTATCTCATACCATCCGCCGTCTATCATTCTCCACTCTTTCCCAAGGTATCAACGGCCCACTGAATCAGTGCCATTTTTACTTGTCTCCTTGTTATGCCGTACTGTAGTAGGGTTGCCCGGCTCTTGCTCGGCTAGCTGGTCCGCTGCCATCAATCCCTGCATGGCCCGGGTCCCACATCAGCAAGACTCGCATGATTCTCCAGTGCATCTCTGCACTCCTGAACCAGTTCTGGTTCTGGTTGCGTTCAGAGCTCTGATAGCGGCCATTCTCGTTGCCTCCAGGATGGCATCCACCTTTGCTTGGAAAACTGTTATCAGAGAACCTAGCGCATAGACTCTTCTCTCTCTGCTTTCCAGGTAAACTCCTGCTCCGGCTTGGCCCTCCTCCAGATTTGAAGGGAAGGATCACGCGTTCCTCTTCCCACTCTCTCCTGTCTGGGATCTCTAGAGGGATCGTCCTTTTCCACCTAATATTGTTCTCTGCCTGTAACACTTTGATAGCGGATAGTGGAATTTCTTTCTCCGCTACCATAGCGATTTTGTTGTGCCCTGTCTCGCATTCTAAGATAGGACGCCATCGCTTCCATCTTTATCCAAGTTGGAAGCGACGGCAAATTCAGCAGGGCGTCTAGGCCTGCCGAGGGGTTTGTCCTCATCGCACCGGCTACTCCCCTACAACCTAGTCTTTGGATTTCCGAAACTTTTACTGAGTCGTCTGCAGAGAATTTTTCTTGTTTCAAAAATGATTGACCCTGGTCTGAAGTTACTGTTTCCAACAAAAAAGAAAACCGATGAAGGCTCTCAAAGTTTCACCAGATTATCCCTGTCCAATTTCGTCACCATCTTCTACCAAATAATAATTTACCCGAGTCAGTTTTCCTCCATAATCTCAAGTCACTTTTCGAACGTGCAGTGTTCAGAAAGTTGTCGAGTACCAACAATGTTCATACACTGCGACTCAAATGGCTACAAGCTTTTAGATAATTGGATTTTTCGGCGCTCTCACTAGGATTAAAACATATTTAATAATGTTTGCGAACTAGCGTACGGATATCTAACTGCGATTCGCTTTTTCTATTTTTCCACCGAAGGCGAGGCTTAAACCGCTGGGAATCTCTTCCTCCGGTTCGTGCCTTGGAGGGATAACTCGAAATGAAACTGTAGGAATTTCGGTATCATCGTAAAAATATTAAGACTTGAATGGAGTTCCACACAAAAGCCGTGGATGATAACAACTGGGAACGCTAGTAACTTGAAAGTTTGAACCGAGTTTGCATACTACACACCTAACTAAACGTGTATTTCAAAAAAGTGCTTGAAACCTCTAATTATAGTGGACTTAATTCATTTGTATTAAAAACTTTGTGAATCTACAACGAGAAGTAATTTGTGATATCTAGAGTCACTAGTTGAAACTTAATTTGAAATGAACCATGACAACTGTATTGTGGTTTGACACTCATCATGGCGGCTTTAAGAAATCTCTCAAAATCGAAACGAATGCACTCTGAATTAGTACCTTACGCCAAAGACAGTATATAACAAGAATTAACTTGTGACATCAACAGTCACTAGTTGAAACTTACGAACCTTGTATATTCGTCCTTCAATTTGTTTTTTGTTCATTCAAAGCGACTAGCATCTCAAAAAATTATCTGATCCCATCCGACACCAATTACTAGCGGACATACTTCTCTTTAGCGTATAATTCGTCTTGAAAATACTACTCGGAATTAAACTCTGAGTATTATTTTCACACTGTATTTACCAATTCGAGTTCATTTCCGAGAGTTTATCACCGAAAACCACCGACCTCTGATTCTGTAACAATTATTCATAACGCTCCGTTGTTACATGAAAATCAACAATATCCGATATAGGTCACAGTGACCGCTACCGATATAATTAATTTACAAAATTGAAATCGGAACACGTTCAAATTATTGCCCTCGTCACGAACTCGGTGAAATTGTAACTGACAATGGAATAAAATATAGCTGAACATGGCATTCAAAGCCTGGTGCATGTCGACACCCTTAGGTGAACGGGGTTCTACCTTAAGTTAGTTAGTAATTCCCAATCAAAAAATTCTGAAAGTCAAAATGGCCGACTTCCGTAATTGATACAATTCACATGAAAATAAGATTTTCTTATGGAGCAGCTTGTATATTTTCACAAGGTTTTATTTAACTTCCATGGTAGTAGTGGTTCAAATCTTGCAAGTGAATTTTGACCCACTTCCAGTCTAGTGGCAGATGTGGCTATGTTTATGTTATGGGGTTTATGAGATGAGATTTTTTTTTTTTTTGGTAAAATTCATAAATTCAACATGGCGGCTCCAAGAGGACGGACGAGTTTTGCGATTATGGCCGATTCGATTCCAAATTAGTATTTGGAGGTTCTCGGGATCGGATATCATGAATTTGTTGTGAAAATTCATAGATTCAAAATGGCGGCTCCACGATGGAGGTTCTGGGATTATGGTGCTATGAAAGAGTTGTTTAGGTCGGAGATTAAGAATTTTTTGAAAAAATTCATGAACTCAAGATGGCGGTTCCGATATAGCGGACGGTTCCATTTAAAATTGGTATGTGGGGGTATTCAAATTCGAAGATATTGCATTTTTGGCGAAATTTATGAATACACGAACGACTTGTGTGTATTTGGGTCGAAGAGCTTGAATAATTAAATTTGTAAAAACTGATAAATCTAAGATTCTCGAATAATTTCAGTTTTCTTTGACACTATGTCCGTTATACTCTACGAATGAAAAGAAATAGAAAATGGATGTTCGTAGCTCATCTTGTATCTACAGTGTGACCGAAAAACCCTTATAAAATCTTCGTTTTCCAACCGATTGAAATGATTTTTTTTTTGCATTAGATAGACATTCAAAAAGTATCTCTACTAGGACACCAAACTTCATGAATGAATCTCCATTTCCAGGGCTAACTAATCCGATTTTTCAAGGTAAAAAATCTAAAAAAATTATTATCGATTTTTTTGGAAAAAATCTGACTACACCACTGGATTCAGGACATTTTAAAATGGTTCTAATGTAAATAACGTTGAAATTAGTCAATCAATAAAAAAGTTTGAAAATGTCGCGAATCCAGTGGTGTAGCTATGATTTTTCTAAAAAAAATTGTTAGGACTTTTTTAAATCTTTTTGACCTTGAAAAATCAGATTAGTTGGGCATGAAAATGGAGATTCATTCATGAAATTTGGTGTCCTAGTAGAATGTTTACCTAATGAAAAAATAATCATCTCAATAGGTTGGAAAATGTAGATTTTATAAGAGTGCTCCGGTCTTGGGTCACACTGTATAAACGCGTAAGGTTATTGATAACTGCATTGTTCGCCGTTAAGAGAGAACTGGCAAAAGGAAATTCTCCGATGAAGTTATCGACGAACACCATCAAAACTGTTAGAACATGGAGAGTATTGCCTTTAACGGAGAAAGAATTTCATTTGTCCACAACTGTCTCACGCACTATACATAGCTTTACACCGAGAAATATACAGGGCAATAACTTAACCGTAATGTAAATAAGGAAATTTACAATATGGTTTTACTAAGGTCCCTATAGAAATGGCATTTCAAGTATTTCTATCTCAACTAGGAATCCGGCTGTCAGTCAAAGGGTAGCATATATAGAATAGGTCTTAGGCGTCAGATTTGCATATATTCCTGTCTTCGTCTTTTAGGAGAATTTCAAACTACCTAGATCTCTGTCTATTTAATTGATACTTTGAATGATGTGACTAGTCCCAAAAAAATATTCCGGAAACATTGTTAATTTATAATGATAGGTCCACAACTGTTAAAAACCGATATTTCCGTATGACCGGTTTTCAACTAAAAATCGTTACTCGCGTCATTAACTTCTCAGCTGGTTAATCAAGTGTGAATGCAAAAACAAACTTGTACATTGCCGTACGTTCACATTCGAGGTTTGTTGTATAAAGTTGCTTCTTCTGAACAAAATGTGACTGAAACTTTTTCACCTACCTAGTTAAAATGTGAAAATATGAAACCTCAGACCTAGGTCGAAGATTTCAGATGGAAAAATATCACAAGAAAACATTTTTACTAAAATCAATAATTTCCATCAAGCAACCTAATTAAATAACGAATAAACGAAGCACTTTGATTAGTTTTTGATGAAACATGCAAAAATTTCGTATTTTTTTGTAGTTTTTTCAAATGACATTCTTTCTCTTGAATTTTCTTGAACATTATAGATGGAAAATGGTACTTTTGTAAATTTACATCAAAGTAAAGTCATCTAAAGATAAATGCTTGACACACTACGTCTCTTTTTCCTATTTTATTAAAAAATCATTGAAGGTTGCATGTCTTTTTCATGTTGAAAAGGGAAACATTGTCAGTTGAATATTAGAAGATTTGGAAATGGAAAAACCTTTCTATATATCCCATTTTATGAATACCCTGTTAATTCTTTCGAAAAAATCAAAATTTTCTTTTTCATTACACCTAAATGAACAATTACATCTGAATACATTTTAGGTTTAATTAATTTAATTTTATAAAATTTTCCTATTTCGAACAATGACACTAAGAAAACAAGTGGCTAAAATAATCATTTAATCAAATGTTCTATTCGCTGACCGCCTTCTTGCTGACAAAAATTAATTCTTTTGATATTTTCTGCAAGTTTCTTAAATGTTCTTATTCCACCTACAAGCTTCTCTAAAGTTGGTAAATGAGTTGCATACACTTTTTCTTTCAGAAAACCCTGTATGGAAAAGTCCATTGGGGTGAAGTCGGGCAATCTGACTGGCCCGGGGATAATAGTACCCAACAAATGAGCGTTTCCAGTCATTTTCAGAAAAAATATATTTCGATATAGTGCATTCTTACGTAACGTTTTTTTTTTTTGATTAATTTATCGAGATGAAAATTATTGAAATAAGAAGATCAGAGGAGCGGAAAGCCGTTGACGTCAATATCGAATAATAAATTAGTTTTTCAACATTTAGAGTAAATAAATAGTTAGCACTATGTTATACACTGCCAAATGCATATTTTGGGATACTGGAAATCCCCATTCTCTCAAATGTCAACAGTCTGTCTGACTTAAAAATCAACTGTATGACGCTCTGTCCAATAATTTTGTTGTTCAGTGCGGTACCGTCTGTGAAATCGAGTCAGGTTGATAAGTCATTTTGGGTAGTAATCATATTTGAATTATAATAAAAAATACAGTTTTTGCACTGATTCTTATCATTCGGAGTACCCATGATGAGGTACCTATAACAATACTTTTTCTTTGAGTAATGAAAGTATTTGCGATTATTTCTTCAATTCTCAACACACAAATCATATGGCTTAGAACCCATCATCTTTCTATAAATTTTATCCATAAGTTAACTCAAGAATGCCTCATCCAGTATGTAATAAACTTTAATTTACGGTTGAAAATATCCTAGACAAATCCGATCCTGCTCTACAGTTGCATCTATTATACGAAAATATTTCCGAGAAATGAGACTCGCAGGAAGGTGATTACGACGAACGAGAGCATGTCAAAGTCGAAGGAAAACTGAAAAGGTTGAAAGGAAACACGAAGGACTCAAATGAAATGTTCGGTGGGAGTGTTCTCGAAAACATCATGCGAGATGTTTTCTTTGCATTGATGCGAATTCTCGTTAATCTGAACGATCTTTAAACAGAATGAAGGACGTAGACAAGAAAAATCGTTGTATTATTAAAAAAAATGGGGTGGTGGATTGATAAATTAGAACAATATTACTATTATTGATTTTTGTTTGAAAATATGAACAGGATGTTCATAAAACCAGTTGTGCAATCATCTGCGGCTGACAGACAAACTCTAGTCGATATTTTCCATCGATCAAGATAACCTCGTGGGAGGTATTCATGTTGAAAAGGGAACAACACACCAATTCAATTTCAGAATTTTTATCAAAATTCGGAATACACCACTGTATTTAGGGGGTCTTGATATATCATTGGTCAAAGTTTCATCGAAATCTATTCATAAATAAGAAAATAATAAGATAATAAAATTTGAAAAATATGTTAATGGAATTTCAGGAAAATTGTCACTTTACATCATAATTTTTAATTTTTTTTTATGAGATTTCTATGTAATTACAGTCAGTGATACGAGACTCCCTGAATCCTGTGGTGTAGTCAAAGTTCTTATAAAACTTTTGAAATTGAATGGGTGGGTTGATTAAAAAGCATATTTTTCAAATCTCATTCCCTTATAGCTTTTTTATTGATAAACGCATTTCTACGTAATTCTTATATGAACCATTTGAAAATGTCGCGAATCGAGTGGCGTAGTTAGAATTTTTCTAATTTTTTTACATCTTTGACATTGAAAAATCAGATTAGTAGGCCCTGGAAATGGATATTTATTCATGAACTTTGGTGTCCTAGTAGACTTTTTGAATGTTACCTAATGAAAAAAAATATCATTCCAATCGGTTGGAAAATGTAGATTTTATAATGGTGCTCCGGACTTAAGTGGGTCACACTGTATATCAAGGTTGAAGCACAGTGGTGTAGTAAGAAAAGCCCATATATTGTGTTCAAAATTCAACCAGCCGCTGTTCCATAATCACCTAGTATCGACTAGATTTTGCTAAGGTGCATAAGGTGAAAGGTAACATTTTCTCAGAAATTCCAAATGAAAAATTTTCTCATTGGCATTGAAAAATGTGAGATTTTCAGCTGAAGTCTAATTGTATTTGCTGATGTTTCTGAGTGACTAATTCAACCCAATCTAATCTAGTGAACCAATGAAATATTAAGACATTTTTTTGTGAAAGATTGACAAATCCATTTGAACACGCCTGAAGGCCAAAAAGTGTTCCCAAAAGCGTAACAAAAAGTTTTTGTATAGCACGGTCGTGCATAAAAAGCATTATGCAATTTCACTGAAATGAACAATGCCTTGAAAAATTCAAACTCATTTGTGAGCCCCTACGGAAACTTTATTTTCCATGGAACTTTACTTCATAATAATGAAACCATTACCCAGTCTTGCGGGAAAGCAACACCAGAATCAAATATTTTTCCAGACAAACGTTCATTTCGCTCGAGAACCACTCAACCTCGCACTCCACTTTTATTGCTTTGTTTTTCATTTTTATTAACTTCAAATTGGGATAATAAAACTGAGAACACTTCTAAAAGGAAACCCATTTCGAGCTTGACCCATTTAATTTTAATAGCAATTTCAATTTCAGTTCGTTTACAGAAATATAATGTATTAGGTGGGAAAATAGCCGATGTTCGCTGGTTAATGAATGTTACACCGTACCATTTAGATTTTAAAATTGAGAAAATTCTATTGAAGATTCCAGAATGTACGTTGCATTGACCTAGATTATTAGTGGGTCACAAGTTCTCTGCTGAGCTATTCACTTATAATCTCCCTAGTGCTTGAATTATTGCCGGAAATTTTTCGAGTACATGAATTTTTTGAAAATTACCCGAGTCGCGCAGCGACGAGGGTGATTTTTTTGAAAATCACGAGATAAATTTCCAGCAATTAATTCAAGCACGCGGGGGATTCGGTAAGAAAATTTCACACCAAAATATATTAAATTAATGGTTAATTCAACTGACTTGTAGATTATTCTGAGAGAAAACAAGTTGTAACATCAGTGGGCCATGAATGGTTTTTGTTGATATAATGACAGTTACGCGTTGGTATTAGTGGCGGTGTTTGTATGTGAGAAAGGAAAATTAATTTTGCGACATTTTGAACCTAAAATTACATTGCACATCACGCAGAACTAAAATAGTTTTGACTGGTCCATGCAGATTGTCTATTGGGAAATGATGTGGAAAGGAATTCTTGCAAATTTCTGCCGAGTATTCACGAAAAGATAAGTTGAATAAAATTGTATCAAATATTAAGTTCATCAAGTCAAGCATAGATAGATTTGATTGATATACATTTTTTACGGATGGACCAATTCATCGTTGAAATGCAAGTTCTCAAAATATTTTCAGATACATTCGAAATATTTAGTGAATATATAATTATGAAATATTATCTCCTTTCATATGAAAAATAACATTCCGTTTGTACATAAAAGCAAAATGTCAACTATCATATGTCAAATATTTGACAGAAAAATTTCCACTTATTAATTTCGCCCAGGGTACCCAGGAGGATACAAATTTCCGGAAATTTTTTGGGTTCCCATGGCAACTAAATAAAATCCAATTTTTTGATTGGCTGAAAAAGTGAGGTGTGAAATTTTCATTAAAATATTTTGTCAATAACCTGAATATTGATTTCCAGGTTAGAACAGTAGTTGTATACATTTTCTATAAAACATCTTTTGGGTAAAAAACCTATTTTCAACTATATGTTGTCAACAGTTAAAATATCGAAAAGCTTGATGAATTTCCTTAAAAAAAAGTTATCTAGTAACGTTCCCATACAACCCATGGTATACCAGAAAATTAATGTCGATATTTTGTCAAATTTATTGATTTTCGCGAGAATTTTAGTTTTATCACGCACGACCGATTGAAAAATTCAAATGTTCCTCTCGTTTATGTCGCGTGACGTCACACACCAGATGAAACCATGCTTCCAAGCGCAACTTCAAAGTCCCATAACTTTTTCATTTATAGAGATATTTTAATGATTCTTTCACATTTTTGTTCCATTTTACTTTGATTTTCATAATTCATCCATAACAAAAAATTACTGAAAACTCAGTACTCCTACGTAATATGTTATTGGTTATAACCATGCACTATAAAAAAAAATTAATGCGTACTAACTGAAAAGCACAAAATAAAAAGAAAACTTTTTAAAGACAAGATTAATTTCAATTGAACTAAAAAGTAAAAAATGAGTTCTTTACATGTGAAGTGTAGATTATTCCATAAGTTACTTATGTAAAAGCTGATAGAACAGAATATAAAGAACAGAATATATTGTCTAATGAGCATGAAATGGGTCATTTCATGCAAATTGTACACTATACTTTTTCTACGACCATCTCAATCTTAAACAAAGCTGTATTATTTTTAATAATACTTTTCATCATAAACTTTCCTGCCGTCATGATTCCTATAATACATACAAACTAAAAAAGGAATTGAAGACACAAATATTGAAAATTATAATAAAAATCGAACACTAATCGATTTCAAAAAAGAAAAAGAATATGGTTTATTTGGGATTTGAACCCTGACCCACACTATCCACATCCCGATTGTTCCCTCACTCATCGCTCGCTTCTACGAGCTCACATAATAATATGATGACATTAACTGCTATAGAAACTTTCTGTCAACTATTCGAAAATGTAGAATTCGATTGTCATCAATCTTTATATTAAAATTATTGGCGTCAATGTCAAATCATCCTCACTACTAAGTACTACTCTTTTTCGAATACTTATTTTTTTTAGGAAATTTATAAATACTGATCTGAAATGTCAAATTATTAGAACGTTAAGAAACTTGATTCGATTTTATATTATTTATGATCATGAAAATGACAGTCTAGTAGTTCATGAAAGTTGTGGGAAATGAAATATCCTGTACTGAAACGATCATTACAGTACAGTTCGCGATGTAAGTTACAATCGGCGTACTTCCTTGATTGATAAAGCCCATAAAATTGGCATATTTCCATGTGGTGGTAGATTAAGTTTATTGTATTATTTTTTTCTTTATATTGTTATTTTCAATTGGAAGATACAGAATTTGAATCAATCATAAAGAACTGACTAGGAATAAAACCCGTAAAAAACAATTAGTTTGATATCAATCAACAATCACTTCCTCAAATGAGTCGAGGATCAATTAACACATTCGAAAATGTTTCTGATTGCATCCAACAGGACACACGAATAGTATTTTCACAGTGCAATGTATTCCATTTCATTTCAAATTGTAATAATGTTATTATGCTCTGCGTATGCAATTTCATCGCTACGTTGTAACAATATTTCATTATACAAATTCAAATAAAAAATAACACAATTTTAAATGACTGGAAATGAACCTTTTATAATTAAAAGCATTTAAATTCATACTGTTCTGTTGTTTTCAATACACAGGAGTTGTAAATTGTAATGATATGAACCATTTGATCAAACAATGAATGAATATTCATTATTTGATATACAATATGACATATTGTGATATACATAGTCAGTCTCGAATAGCTTCCTTTAAAAGGGGAACATTCTCCATGAAAATTTTACATGGGATTCGTCAGTATTTTTTTTTCTTTGGTGTGTTGTCATCGACTGCTATGGTCATTAGCTACGTGTTCTGGATAGGCCTTGTTACTAACTCCATACGCCACCTTAGGAGCAGCACTGTTAATTATTAACGCAACAGTGAATCGTGGAGGACTAACCCCAGCCAGTAACAAGAATCAATCACTCAGATTTACATCTGAACCTGAAAACTCAATGATGAGTGCAATAAGCCGAAGGAGGAATCAACGAAATAAAAACTGTGTGGAGCGGTACTACAAATAACAATAATAGCCATCTTCTATCCGAACAGGCTTTATACCTCTGGGTTCACTCGTGATAATATTTATGAGGAAGTGATATGATTGGATTAAGTCACGCTCTTTTGGAATCGTTGCCCAGATCTCACAGTCTTCAGAATTTCTAATATCTTGGTACTTACTTTTTTTTAAATTAATTAGCGAGTTTCCCGCTCGTGTGAACTGTGAACATCAAATTAACTTAATTACTTCTTCTGTTATTTCAAAGTCTTCCACTCAATTTTAAAGAATTTTTACTCTGCCAGCTCAACATCTTCTCATCCCTTTTTAAACATTCAAATATTCCAACCGTCTGAAATGGTTCATAGGATGCCTAGGGTATCGTTACTCCATCATATAGTCTCACTGAATAGACAATTTGCAAAACTCTCCATATCATGAGCTCATTATGAATATCAAAAGAGCAAGTGGTCTTCATAATGAAAGAAAAACTATCATATTATTCGATAAATGAAATAGTCCGTCGTGGTATTAGCCAGGAAAGTAGTTGTTTCTGTCAGATGTTTACCTCATATTATTTTCCATATGGTGGAAATATTTGAAGAGAAGGGTACTTCGACATTATCGATTTTAGTATTGCATTTATTTGATATTCTCCGGCAAAAATTATTGAACTCTCGTCACTTCCTGGGTATAATTCGATAGTTATTTATGTATCAAGTAAGTAAAGTGACTTTTTTACGAGAAGGAAATATTGACAAGAAACACTTTACTCACGAGTAACATACAGTATTTTTTTCTAAAATGTCAAGAAAATTTTTGTTTCAAATATGAAATGGATTCCGCATATTTTTTGATGTCTATATTATTAACATTAAGGTTTGAAGGTTATGATTCGTTTACATTCAGTAAAAGCAGACTATATATCCAGTACGTTTCTAGCAATATTGACAAGCCTGATACTCTACTATTCTAATGACAACAATAACACGAAAACGTGATGTCTAGGGCCATCTGACGCCACAGTATATATGACCTCAGAGCAGAGTGCACGTTTTATTTTATTACTGGGTGAAAAATTCGTGTTATAAAGGGGAACATTCTCCATGAAAATCGAAAAATGAAAAATGTAATTTATTTGTAATATCTAACAGAAAACAACTACTTCCCCGGCACAAGCCACGCTGGACATTGAACTACATCTGATAGATATTGTGAAAAGACTCTAACTGTACATAAATTAATATACGGTGTAGATTTTTTATTTTTTTTTTCGGATGGTGTGCAAGTGTTTATTCCTTAATGAAGTTAACATAGTCATCGAGTTAGCACCCAGGAATCAAGTAAAGGTGGGTAGCAGAGGAGACACATCATTTCTAACCTTGTTGAAATATCACCGACATACTCAAAGTGGAAGACCAAGTTTTTTTTTTGGATAAAGAACACTAACACGGAGACGACTTTGTGTTCTTTAAAAAAAAAATAATAATAAATGTGCCTATCAAGTTGTAGCGGATAAGGCGAGTACTGTCAATAGCTCTGTTCAAGGTTTTCGAAATTTCTGAGATCCTCATCTAACTGAACTCAAAATTTATTAACTTTCCAGGATTTCAATAATTTCAACTATTCTAGCACATCTCACCTCCACCATTTTCTTTATGTTCGCTTCTTAATTATTATGGTAGACGCCGCTAAATTAGGATGTATGAAAAAGAGCGAGCAAATGTTTAATCCTATATAGGTTTATCTCTCTCATTACTCTACAAAATTTTGCAAGATATCTGAGTTAAGGCATTTGATCCAGGTTCATTCATACCAACATGGATCAGGAGAAAAATTTATCTAAGTGGCAATGTACTCGAAGACTGAAGGAACGTTGAGAGGTTCAAATGAAACACAAGATACAGATTGAATATTTCAATAGAAAACTAAAAGGTTAGACGAACATCTGAAGGTAAATTCACCAAAAACCGTCAAAAAACGTCAATAACGTCAAAAACCGTCAAAAACCGTTAAAAACCGTCAAAAACCGTCAACGTCGTTTCCATGTTCAAAAACCAGTTTTAGATTATCGACTTCATGTGAACAGATTTTTCAAAAATGAAATTATAGTTCATCCATTATCAATTGCAACTATCCTTATAAATTCAAAAGAAGCGCTTGTCCATGTGGACGGTAGGCGACAAAATTATCTAAAATATTCTCGTTTCGTTCACCCAATTCATTAATTTTGGCTTCTCGTCTCGTAGACCGACCACTGCGATGTTCGTTCTGGTTAGATCAGACAAAAGAATCACTCTTCGCAAAATTTATTTTTTCAAATTCCACGCATTGAAATGTCTACATAGGGTTAGTTCGTTCTGGTAAGATCAGACTTAAAATTACTCTTCGCAAAATGTATGTGTTCAATTTCCACGCACTCAAATGTCTACGTGAGGTTGGTTGGTTGGTTTGAGGCTGACGAGACAGATGCGGGGTTTACCCGTGAGGGTGTCCCTTAACATTGAGACCTGCTAAAGTCTATTAATAGTCGTCAGTGGTTCATAGTTAAATAGGCCCATGTCTTTTACCAGGCTCAGTAGTTTATTTACTAGGTGACCTAGATGTTCGAATATTCTGTAGCCCCAAGTGAAAATGAACAAATACTCAAGAAATGGTTCAAATGAAAGACAATATTTTAAATAAACATTTTTTTTAAACAGTCGAAAGTTAAAACGAGGAGGTAAATTATCCAAAATACATTTTCTTTTACATTGAGAACTGTCTAGGGTGCAGTACAATGGGTTTCCACTACCATACCTCATTTTTGGATTATCGACTTTATTTCAAAAAATTGTTATTTAAGTATTCCAAATTTTTCAGAAACTGTAAGTAATTTTCAACCCCAGTAAACACATAGTTTCTAATGTAATATAATTTTCAATTTCACCATCATAATAGTAATAATAATACCTATCGATAAAAACTTGTCATTATCATTTTTAGTTAGGAAAAACATATTAAAAGAAAAAATAAATAAAGGCATCATATTATTATCATATTTCCATCAACACAATAGACGAATTTCCAACCATTCCCTATACAAAATGACCTACTTTTTTTCTAAAATTACACAAACCTCTCACCAGAAACATAAACCTTTGCAGATGGAATTCGTTTCTTTTCGACATTTAAATTTTTCCATTATCTGATTTTACACAAATTATTGTAAAAACTTTTGAAAGCACCTCGTCATCCAAAAATATTTTACGATAACAATTTTACGCTTCATCAAAAAACATTTAAACCTAATCAGGGCCCAGGAGGTGCAGAGTGCATAGTAATAAAATTTCGAATGGATACCAGCCGATATTTTCCTGGAATTTTTGATCCGGTCATGAGTTCCGAGGCCCCTCGGGGGTGTTAGCCTGCAGTTGGTAGCGACAGAAACGGGAAAGGTGCTTGAAATAAAATACAAATCCTCTTGACCGCCACTGTCTTATGACTGCTTGTTAAAGGTGATATGAAAATTTTCAAACAATTCGAAATGTAATTAGATTTTGTTGAGGAAAAAAGTAAGTATTATAGTCTTGTATTCAGATATGATAAAGTTTATATCACCTCAGAATAAAAATAAAGTATTAAAAGTAAACGATTGCAGAATAATCATAATTCTTGGGGAACATCCTGCATGAAAATTGACAAATGAAAAATGTGAGTTTTTTGTAATATGTAACCTTAAACAACTACTTCCCCGGCAAAAGCCACGCTGGACATTGAACTACATCTGATAGATATTGTGAAAATTCGCATTTTTATTCAGATAGTTGATTTTTTTAATTATATCATATATAATTTCATTGAATGGATCGCTTCTCTAGCATTTAATTCCAAATACATTTTTGTCGACGAAAATCTATTTCGCTTGCCAAGCTCATCAGGATGATTGAAAAAAATTGGAAAGCAGGCTCTTCAGAAGCAATTATTCTGCGGGAACACTTTAAAAGTTATTTTTTGACATAAACCTTTAATGGGCATTGTATTTTGATTTTTGTTCGAAAATATAATCATCAAAAGCATAATGCTATTTTGTTCAGTGAGGTTATCAATGCTCTGCGACCTACAGTGACTGGCAGAAAGTACGCATCATATGGCAAATTTTTTATAAATTTTGACAAATATCAATATGTGCAATCGCTTCTGCATCAAAAGAAATCCCAAAAGACGTTGTACAGTGCCGTTCATCTTTTCGTGTTTTGCGGAAAATTTAAAAAATTTAAAGATTATTTCTAAAAATACACTTGTTCAAAAAATGTTATTCAGAAAAAATATTCAGAATGACATTTTATAGCTATGTACAAATTTTGAAAAAGATCTGAGATAAAAAAATTAAAAATCGATTTGCGTACTTTCTGCCGGTTACTGTATAAAATCAATTGTGTCGCCTTCTACTGCTCTCCTATAGATTTTTAAAAATTCAGGATACGGGATATCGGAGTTAGATAGAGTTAGATATTAAATCTCCTTCTTCTCTTCTTGGCTATTTGACATGGTAATCTCTTGTCTGCGAAAATTTCTTTCTATATTGAACTGAACGCTTTTCCGATGGCGTAGATTTCCGCTTGGAAAATATTCAGACGAATTGCCTAGATTTTCGAAATATTTGATTCCAGACCCATGTACTACTATTCCAGTTTCTTCTGTTGTTCTGGATCCATCTGTGTACCATTAAATGGCACTTCACTTGAGTCTTGCGATGGTTTCGTTGCCCTATTCACTTTTGTATTGTGCAGAATTTTTTCACAAAGCTAAACTTCTTGGAGCATATCCCAGATTCTGTGATTTCCCGGGAGGAGTCAAACTTGCTTTTGTTCGTTCCTCTCTGCTCATTCTATATGTTGTCCTTATCGCTTAACTTTTCACTGCTTTATGGAGGGGTGTAAGGCAGTCTTCTAGTGCTCTTTTGACAGCTTCGTGTGGTGAATTGTCAAAAACCCTCACTATTCCGAAGGATGTACATACTACAGTTTACTTACTCTCCAGTGTATCCTGAATTTTATCTGTCAATTTACAATGTCATTAAATATCAGTCTTGCATTAATTATCGTTGGTCTTTGATATGTTGGCCAAATTTTTGATTTTTCGAAGGATTGAAAGTGGTGAAAATTGGATTCAAAAATTCTCATCATTATCATCAATGTTATCATTTAAGTTATGAAATTTTTGTATTGTCATCGGTCTTTGAAATTCTAAATTATTCGGAAGACTGGATCTTCCGCAAAACTTTTTCAACTGTTTTTCAACTGTAATATGTGAAAATATCGCTCTGTACTTAATAGTGAACAAAAACTTGTACTGTGCATCTGATCCATTCATAAAAGAAACAAATAACATTTCATTAATTTCAACGTCTCACAATCTCTACCATAAAATGTCTATACCTTTTAAAGAAAACTTGCGCTTGGGGTATGTCTGTTTCTCGCTTTTATTATTCTTTTCATGAACCTCTTTTGTTTTATAAATAGCATCTTAAGTAGTTGTTTGACAACGTCGTGCAAATTCAAATTTATAATTTAGTCTTAGTTTCAAAGGAAAAATCGAAAGCGGAGAACGAGAATTTGTGCCCGAACAAGATATTTTACGAGGTGACAAGAGAAGAAGATCGTAGATACAACGATGCTTTGTATTATTCAGGTGGTCCAAAAATACAATACCGTGTTTTTTCTGAAGAGTTTCCTTTGTCACTTCATGATTCAAGAATTCAGAGAAATCACATTGCGTCAAGCAAAAATATCCGCAGAAATATAATATACAGTGTTACCCATTTAAGATGAAACCACCCTTATCAAACTTACATTTTTCAACTGATTGGAATTATTTTCTTTTTTTTTTGTTAGGTAGACATTCAAAAAGTCTACTAGGACAACACATGTCATGAATAAATCTCTATTTCCAGCGAATACACTGTATTCAGGAGGTCTCGATATACCTATCACTGGTCAAAATTTTATCGAAATCTGTTCATAAATAAGAAAATCTTATGATTTTATGTCATAATTTTTTTATTTTTTTTATTTATCAACAGATTTCGATAAAATTAGATTTTTGACCTTGAAAAATAAGATTAGTTGGCACTGGAAATGGAGATTTAGCCATGAAATTTTGCGTCCTAGTGGACTTTTTGAATATCTACCAAACTAAAAAAAAATCATTCCAATGGGTTGAAAATTATAAGTTACAAGTTTTATAAGGGTGGTTCCCTCTTAAAAGAGCCACACTGTATATTCATTTGATAGTAAGTACTTTTAATATTGTGAAGTATTACGTTGGTCAATTGAAGTTCGATTGAAGATAACAATGACAGCACAGAGTTATAAATTTTATTATTTACAAGTTTTTAATTTCCATTTGTCGTTTCTAGGGAAACCTGAAAAAAATCTGGTGGAGATCAACAACTTACGTCGTTTTTCACAGTAATAGATCTATTTACGATATAAGTGTCGTAAAGATTCATATTACGATATGAGATGGAACATTTATCAAACGAGGCTTTTAGACCGAGTTTGATAATCCATCGATTATCGTAATATGAATTTACGATACAAATACTGTACAATATTTTACCTACTAACAATAATGTTAATTATTAACTCAAAATTTGTCAATATTCCTTAAATTAATGATATTAGAATCATGCAACAAGCAGGCGTTGCGCCCATTGTTGATTTATTTTGCAAACTGTCAACTTTGACACGTTCATTCCAATTTAGTAAAATTTCATCGACATTGGTTCAGACCATTAGAGAATAGATTCAGATATAGAATCGACTACAAATTAAAAAAATCGAACCTTATACCTGATAAATCCCGGGATAGATTCCTACTCAAATTTATAATAAACTAGTTCTTGTTATCCTTTTCCATTAAATAGACTGTCATTTAAAAAGAGAAACAAATGAATTACGAAACTCATATCAGTATCGTAATGTTTGATATTATATATTGGTGGTAGGTAAATAGATTTAAGTTAGTATAATTTATGGTGAAGGTTTTGGATCCAGAGAGGATAAACATCGGAATATATAGATAAATATGAATGATAACTATGGAAGAAACACATTGTATTTTAAAAGGCTAGAAAAACTTAGCACATCAATCCATCCGTCTTTATGTGATCATCAACAATTACAAGTGTAGTTAGTAAAATTTAAAACTTATGATTTAATTCGAATCATCCACACTCTGAATCTCAAGATATATCCCACTGGGCACAAAATAAAATAATGGTTCGAAAAGAAGAGGCTTGGTTTTAAACTAGACGCAGGTAGGTAAACAAACTGAAAGAGAAACTGTAAACTGCCACTTCCACCAACAAAGTTTCATTCAGAGTTTTATTTAGTGCTAAACGAAAGGAATTATACTTGTGAAATAAGGGCCTAGACACTAAATACCCACGAAGTTGTTCATACAAGTTTGAACCAAAGTGGTTTGTTTACCTCCGAGAAAAACCTGAAATAAACCAGCGGAGGTCATGCTGAATCGTTCAACGCCGGCCCTTTGATGGGTTCGTTAACGATGGTCAGTATTAGTGAAGAATAAAATGATTTTAATACAACCCAAGCTCGCCGTGGCAATTTTTGAAAAAAAGTTCATTAACAATAACTTTTTCCACTTACCATTCATGTGTATCCAACTCGGTAAAAATAAAAACCCACAAAACACCCACAACATAAAACAACAACAAAAAGTCCAAACGAAAACCATAAAACTAACAAAGCGTAACGTCACTATAACTTTAGTGTACAAGAACTCAAGAACAAGCGGTGGCCGAAGAATCTGCCGGCGTTTGTTGCAAGCAGCGCACGATCAGGTATTCCAGTTCCAAGACCTACTTCGTTGCGTACTTCTTCTGCTCGAAGCGCGCACTGAACTGTCACGAGCACGCCGCGAAGATGCGGCGTTGCCGCAAGTGCGTTTTTGCCGTGGAACTGGATGAAGTAACTTGGCGGTGGCGGTAATTCAAACAGAAATCTTGAATTCTGGAGTGAACTCGACTTTTAGCGCTATCCGTTATTTTGAGGTGTCTCTTTTCGAGCGGAATTTGATCTTCAGCTCATAAATTGAATAGGGTGAGACAATAAAAGGGCAATTTTTGTTGGGTTTCTTTCGTTATGATGAATGTAGGATTCATGTGGACTTATGCAGCACCAAATAAGAATTAACAGTTATGAATTACAATTAACAATTATCAATTACAATTAACAAATAACAATTAGTAAAAATGTCATGATTTATGCAGAAACAATTATAAATTAGGAGAAAATAGTAAGCATGCGCACAAGTCCGAGATCCCCATTTAAAATAACCTTAAATAATTTTTTTGATTTTCATAATGTTTAGCGAAATGGAAGAAGCTGCATATTTTTATTTATTGTTAATGATGTTGACAGCAAGTTTTTGCGTATTGAAAAAACGGAGGATTAATATGCAAAGAAAACAAAAGGGTATGTTTCAGAACCTACTTAAATTCGTGGTTCTTCATGAACATGACACTGACCACTGACCTATAATCAAACTGGATGAGCACTTCCATTTAAGAAAATTACGCCAACTAGTATATGACATTTTGGGGCACCACACATGCGCGTTGAGGATATGATAAACAGAGGCGTCTCCTGAAGGTTAAGTTGAGGGACAATTTTAATCTCAATGACAATAATTAACTATAAAAAAAATTGTAAGGTACTCTAAAAATAACGATAATAAAACATGGACTCGCAAATTATACTAATAAACTGTCTTCGACTCCAACTCAGCAATTTTCACAAATATAACTGGCCAAAAATTCCATAAACACAAACAATAAGAACATACGACACTGATGATAACAATGGCGTCCTGACGTAATGACATTGACAATTTGGAGCAATGTACATGCGCATTTTCAATTTTAGAGTGTTCAATTTGGCGTATTATTTTCATGGGACGAAACGGGCAGAGCTCATCCAGTTTTATTATGGATCAGTGGATCATGAGGAATTTTTCCAATATACACGAATAACCCCAAAACTTTTTGAAGTTTTGTTGATGCAAGTGGGATAAGCACTTCAAAAAAGGGCGTCGCCGCTTCTGACTAAGGGGGGGGAGCAATTGGGCAATATTATGGAGGTTAAAAAATATGAACGCCTGGTACAGTCGAGAGCATGAAAATTATTCACGTTTTGTCATGCGATGCGGAATTTATTAATAGGGAAGGAAGTCAATTGCTCGCACGGCCTTAGGACTTTGTTCGCTTTCCGGCTGGCTACATTTGATCTCTAGGGGGGCAACTGCCCCCCCTGCCCTTTCTTGGCGACGCCCATGTATCCTTTACCGTTTCCTTCCAAGTTTATCATCGGACGGACCAATCCGCGATCTTCTGCGCACTAGATGCGCACTAGAAGAAAATCCTGTACAATGAAATTGATGAATGATAATTGTTAATTTTCTGAATGAATGCAGTCATTGTAAAATAAGGAGTTCAACTTATAATTGATAATTGTTGATTGATAATTGTTCATTTTTAATTGTTAATTGGTGCTGCATAAATCCACACTTACTTCTGTGGTCACAGATCAGATTTAGACTCAGTGAGTGACTCAGTAGTCGAGTTCAACGAACACGCGAGTACAGAATAGTTCTTGACGAAACTATACATACAAAGTTTTTTCTACGACATTTATTTACAGGGTATTTCCAAAATTAGAGCGATAAAGAAAATGGGTTTGTTGTATGGGATATAATGTAAAAATAAATAGTAAGAATTTTTTTTTATTGAAACAATAATAAAAATTCAAAATACTGGTACTGTTACTTTTGTTTGGGAGACACTAGTTCGATTCTCCAGGCCACTGCGTGTCTGCCCGCTGCAGTGTGTTTCAGCTCGGTTTGCGAAGGCTGTAGACCTCTTATCAGTGATTAACAAAAGTGTCTTGAAATTTTCAAGTATGCATTAATGAAAAAGAACGGGTCAGTCTCGATGGGACCGATAATGATGGAACAATTTTGATATTTCAGATCATCGTTCATAAAACTATAAAACAGAGACCGATGAATATTTTCTACGACTCGCTTATAACCATTATGATAATGCGATTATGTAATTTGTAATGTTTGTACTGTACCTATTTCAAGCCATCATTTATAACAAAGTAGGTATAATACTTACAATATCTACTTTTCAAATAAGATCTCGTCTCGAAAACTCGAAAGACAAAAAATATACAAAAGTATCAGGTATCGTCTATAAATAAACAAGAACTGCAATTATGAAGAAACGCTTATGGCGAAGACGAAGAACACCTGGAGTGAGCGACCCAAAGTACATAATTTACGATATTTTTTCAACCCAGCTGCGTATCGGGCTCCATTTCTTTAATCCGCGACTAGTGCTTCTCGAAACCTGAACTTTCCCCTTCAGCAAACAAAATACCACTCTGCTAATTCGCTCGATTCACTCAACCATCGAGTTTTCCGCGCCCCATCCCCACGGAATAACAATTAGCTAGACTTCGGCCAGACGCGAACAACCTGTATATGCGAATTATCATTTTCTACATTTCTACGGCCACTTGATCGTCTATGGGCCAGTTTCGGCGAGAAACAAACCAGCTGCGATAACATGTGGACAAGGGGGCAGAGCGCATGTCCCTTGTGATTCACGCGCTGTTGCCGGATTCGCTATATAGTCTGGGATAGTAGATAAGGCTACATAGGGCAATATGTGAACTTAGTTTGAGTATTCTGTTTTTTTCACTCATTTTGTTCGAAAATAAAGGATAACATTCGACAACTTTGGATACAAATGGAGAACATTTTCAGCTATTCCCTGCACTACTTTGTAGGTACCCAGAACCACTAACAAAATTTTTATTTATAGTATCGATGTGGACATAGTAAATAGCACTACTTGAGCTCCTATGAAAGAAGTTTCAAACTTTTGTACTATATGTTAATATTGGTTAGCGCAACGATAGGTATCTGAAGAATATATAAAATTATTGAGCTTAATATCATTGATTAAATGAACATCAACTAAGGAAGGAAAAATATTAAATATTGATCTATGAATTTCCTTTGTATTATTTTTACGATATACAGCAATGCAATGATATTAATACCACATAAATAAGAGATACGCAATACTGTGCACCTCTCCTGTTACCCCACCCGATGCATTAACGGACCACGTGGCAATGCGACACACACACATGATAAACACCCAGTATAATGGAAATGAGGCGTAATCCAACGAGTGCTACCTTCTGTAAAAATGAAGACAAAATCGAATCGTTGATTTCACCAAGTTTTTTAGACATCTCAGTAATAAGGAGTTTGTTATTCTCCACACATTTCTTTTTTACCTTTTCGTTGCCTATGTATGCGAGTGTCGTAAATAATATCAACTTAATGGGTTTTTAATCCGCCGAAGTTGCGAACCAGAGTTATTCGTACATATTTCAGGTCATATTTCCAATTTCAACGTAACATAACAATTATAGCGATACAAGGGGGCCTTAGTCCAATTTCAACTCTGATTTCGAGCTGTCTACTCGGATTACACCTTAAATTACGTAACCCCGGCTTGAACGTTAGCATTGCTTTCGTTTTTGACAAGGTGCCTTCTGTTATTAATTCTATGCTGAACGTACAAACTCCTTTAGTTGTTGAAAAATCGGTGGGTGTGGTAGATCTTTACGATTTTTTATTTATTTATTTATTTATTTATTTATTTATTTTTTGAGAGAGTGAAGACATTTATTTATCCAAAACGAAGAAGACGTACCATTAACAGATATCTTAAAGCTAAATAAAAAAAAAAATAAAATAAAAAAAAAATATATTAAAGAATTTTCAACTATTTCTTGTTTAAAAACATAACGATCACTAAAAAAACATGATAAATACTTTCCACACAAAAGTAGTAGACCGTAATATCAATTAAAGGTCAGGTAGCCGCGTGGTTAAGAGCACCATATTTCAATCATTCTGGCTGCAAGTCGGGGTTCCAATCCTAGCGACTGCATATTTTTTCTTTCGACCCGAGAAAATGCTAGGAATCGCACCTGAAGAGGCAAAATTTTGTTAATCATTGGTTCGCACAATTTTCGAATTTTTCGAGAGTTTTTAACCAGAGTTTTAAGATTATTTATGTTTCAATGAAAAGTTAACGCAGTGTAAGGGAATATATTATTAAATCAAGAAGGTTTGGGCGGGCTTTTCAAAAGCATCAGTTTCATGAATTTGATTTATGATTTCAATCTCATCGTAATTTATCGAAAAAATTGAAATTTTCAATGAACTCCTTTGTATTATACAAAATAATGATAATTCAGTGATAATAATTCAATTCGTAAAAGTATGCAATTTTTCGTTAATGTTTTCTTATGACGACATCATGTAACAACCAATTTTTTTTATCAAGAAGTAATGTTATTCTTTGATATACCATGAGAAAACTTTTGCAAATTTGACAGATACATCGAAAAAATAGTCCGAACAGTTGTACAGATTTGCAACCTTTTACGTCGACTGGAACATATATTCGAAATAATTACAGAAGTTTTGAAACTATTGCAAATGTTGAAAACATTTATTCTTATGCATTCAGAAATTTACAACCTTGTACACGATCCGGAACTTCATGTAATTTGCAAAACTTCAATTTAAAAAAAATTGTATTTTTCCAAATTACATGAATTTCTGGATCGTGTACAAGTTTGCAATTTTGTGAATGCATCAGAAGATGTTTCCAAAATTTGAAGTAAAATTTCAAAACTTTTGCAATTAATTCGACCACGATTTAAAAAAATATATGTTCCTTTCAACGTAAAAGGTACAACTGTTCGGTTAGCAGAACTTTTGGATTTTTTCTTGTGGTACTTATATCAAAGAAAAACATTAGTTTTTGAAAAAAAAATCTGTACACTTGGTTGCAAACTTGATTCGTGATACGAAATAATATATTTAATACTACTCCAAGTTTGCAGAACTTTTGGAATTTTCTCAACGAGTATACAGTAAAATTTAAGTTAATTTCCGTTTTGACAATGTTGCGGACTTCGGAAGAGGTTGCAAACTGAGATTTATTGCTTTCTCGATGTACCATTCGCACTTTACCAAAGTGTGCAAGCTTTTGGAATTATTGGTAAATTTTCGATTTTTAATATCTATCTCTCTCTACTGGCCTACACTTATAAAGTAGAGAAGAAGAAGCAGGTGAAGATCCTCGCATCTCTCAGTTCGTAAATAATAATAGTCCTTCCACAAACTTAGCTAACTCCATCTGTTTAATAATTAATTACCAAGAACATTAAAACATACGAAATTCTCGCTTGTGAGGTTCGAAATGCATTTTATTGCATTACAAGTCGAAACCTTTCCGGTTCTTTAATAACATTATGTCCGGTAGAGCAGGGTATCACGAAATCTCTTTGATCTGGTTTAATTGTTTTTTGTGCATCGGTAAAAAACTGGAGTAGAGAGCAAACCGACAATGTTGCGGTTAATATCATGAGGCGATAGACAGGTGGAAGTGTCACAGATTGAAGATCTCCGAATTCCAGTGGCGTACAAGATTGTACTGAATAGACCACAGATGAAATTCAATATAGAGTAATAAGAAATTATCTTCTCATTTTCCATAGATAGATTCTGCTTGGAACAGCTTGTTCAAATTCATGTCGGCATCTTCAACTTCCTCAACAGATATCTTTACTTTCTTTTTCTGCTTGGGATATCGACAATTGAAGACAAATCTTCTGATCCATCCAACTAAATTCGATATAAAAAAAAATGCGGATAAATCTTTTGATATAGGTATATATTCATCAAGGTAGATGTGATCTTTTTCTTTTCCTGGATAATCTCTTCTCGATTCACATACAAATTTAGTTTTGTCTGTTTTGTCCAATTTCTATCCAAGCTGGTCTTTTCCACCATTTTGACAACAATAGTTGTTTTACTAAATAACCTTTTGATGGAAGTTACGTTGGGTTCATATTATTACCAGGCACATGAAACCAATTATCTTTTGTATTGAATGGTCTTATTTCTTATATCCAATCTCAAACGAATGCTTTCCATATCCGAATCCAAGAAAAATCAGATGTCCAGTCTGTCCACCAAAATATATGGATCAGGATCGTTGGTGAGAAAAAGATCAATTGTATTCTCATTGTGGTTGTTGACATCAGGAATGTATGTAGGTAGCTCGACCAGCTATGGGAGCGAAGGCCTCTGCTTGACGACCTGCCTTGTCTGTTTTGTTAGATGCCCATATCTCCGCACTTAAATTTGCCACATCTGAAGCACCCTTGTGGATTCCTGCTTTGGTTTTCCTTATGGTTGTGGTCTTTTGCAGTGTCCTACGTGAGCGGCAACACGCGGCTGGCGCGGTGATCTCAAAGCGATGATAAAGATTGTAGTGTTCTCGTCGCGTGGTAGTTGCTACGGAGGACACACCAATCATTATCATCGCTTTGATATCAGTCGCTTCTTACGATAGGTAGACGTACCTGGGATCTATTCCTTATAGTACCGAGTACTCAGGGGCCGAACGGATCAGTTTCCTGGCATGGCAATGAGGCAAAATAACCAGTAGCTCCTTACTAACGACCTTCTGTATTAGATCTTTTCGGTATCATTCCTTGAACACCGTGTCGTATTCCTCGTGATATCCATCAGTTGCTGATTCTAGGGAATATGCCAGCTGACAGTAGAGGAAATTCCACATAGAGAGTGAACCTCTTAAATGCTCAAATTTCTCATCAGGTACTCAATGGGTCTTGACGCAATCCCATTACCAAAACAACTATTGTTGTCAAAATGGTGAAAAGACCAGGTTGGATAGAATTTGGTCGCAGCGCCTCAGTCACCAGCTACCACCACCAATACCAATACCAAAACATGCACATTTAAAGTTGTATCTTCTCGGACTTGAAGGTTGCCATGAGTTGAATTATTCCTAACGTTTTCCCAGACTGTGCTACTGATTCCTCTAGAGGTGTTTCATTATTTTATGTTGGATCCAAGAACTACCTTTGAGTCATACTAATGGTCCATAGTCTAGGATGAACACTACTCACGAAAACCTCAGTTTATCAATAAAACAAAAAATATATCCTCATAGGAATGAAAACAGATGTACGCTGACAATTGGCAATTCATGTTAGTCGAACGAAAAATAATATCGATTGAATTTTGGACAAAAAACACAATCACTGTCCAAAAACACCCAATAACTCACTTACTCGCATATGTGAACCAAACAAATGTTTTTCCAGGGTTTCGGGGACTAAGCAAATACCGAGGCGATAAAGGGATAAATAAAATTAGAATAGAAACGCTATGGCCACAGCAATGGAGGTCATAAGGCTTGTTGTCGAATTATTTTCTGTTCTGTTCAGTAGGGCAGTCAATACACTGCGACCTAGATAGATAGAATAAAGAATGTGGGCGGACGGAGCCATAAGCGTTTAGCCCTCTCAATCGGGCCCGTTATGGACCCACCACTGCTGGGATGGTTCAGTTTTGAAGGTAGCCTATCTCGCGAGCGAAAGAGGCCAGCCTTCTAACCTATACCTCCCTCACACTCTCCGGGTTCAGTACGATGCTCCCGAGGTGTGCTTCCCGTATTGCTGCCCCTGCCGGGCATTCCGTGAGGATGCGGGTGGCTGACTCCTCATCCTCCAAGCACCATCTACATTCGGTATCATCCGTGGAACCTAAAATGTTGAGGTGCCTGTTGAGATGATAGTGTCCCGTCAGAAGCCCTGTCACTAATCTGATTTCCTTTCTGCTCAGTGTGAGCAGAGTCTTGGTCCTCCTAGTAGAAGGGCCTCCGATGTGGAGTTTCGATTGCCTCATTCCCGGTGCATCTTTCCATGTGTCCTGGAATTTTATTTCCAGAATTTCCTTCATGGTTGAGGCACCATGATCTAGAAACTCCTAGGATAGGTTCTGGTCCAATCGTTGGGCTTTTCTGCGACCTATAAGATTTATTGTGTCTGCTTCTGCTGTCCAGCCGTTTAGGATGCCTCAATCAATAGAGCAGTTCCTCCAGTTCTATGGCTTTTGAAAGGTTCAGGATATCATTTGGTTTCAGTTTAGGTAGATTGTCCTCTTCTTTTGGGTATTCTCCTCGGTATCTTACCCGCGGGTTTTGCAGGGTAATGTATCCTAAGATGACGAGTATAGAGGTTTCGTTCTCTTCCTCGCAAAATCTGTATTCTCCTTCCTCGACTAGTCCGAGTCTCTCAACCATCAGTGCCCTATTAGGATTCCAGCTAGTATTTTAGGCTTATATTATTTTTGCTGGTGCAGTCATGTGATCTCTTCTGGTTGTAGTGTCCCAGTAGTATCTTGGCGTGCTTCATTCCTTGTGGTTCTTTCTATCCAGTATTGGGAACTTCTGTTATGTACTTCTTTTTCAAGTTCATAAAGTATTAGACTGGTACTTATTCCGCAGAAGGCTTCAGTTTCCTGAAACGGTGTATCAGCCACTTTCTGCTATTATGTTTACAATTTGATTGCCTTCCACTCCAGTGTGTCCCGGGACGCATAAGAGGGAAATAGTGTTGTTCTTACTTAGTTCATTTAGTTTCTCTAGGCTCTTCCACGCCATCTTGGAGTTGATTACGTGGGAGTTCAGACCATTAATAGTTGCTTGGATATCTGACATGAGATTATCTCTTGTGTGCGAATTTTTTTTCTATATTGTACTGGACGTATTTTCCGATGACGTAGATTTCCGTTTGGAAAATGCTTGGGGATTTTCCTATGGACGAAATATTTGTTTCCATGCCCATATACCCCTATTCCAGTTCCTTCTCTTTTCTGGGTCCCATTCACTTTAGCTACTTAGTTTTGTGTTTAATTTTTGGTTGAACTGTTCGCGAAATTCTCAGTTTGTCTACCAAAAATATCCTATCGAATTGAAAACAGATGTATGCTGTTGTAATTTATGTTTGTGGAATGAAAACTTCAATGAAAAATGATATCGATTTAATTTTGGACACAAATCATCAGCAGAAAACAATCACTGTGCCACCTGCGTAACATTCCAAAAACACCCGCTCTCCCCAATATCCATCTCAATCACTCACTCGCATATGTAAATCAACAAATGTTTTTCCAAGGTTTCGGGGGCTCTGTTTGATTTATAAGCAAACACCGAGGGGATGAAGGGATGAACTAAATTAGAATAGAAACGCTACGAACACGCTTTTTAGTTATGGAGCCATTTCGTTTGTCACCTGTGGCCACAGCAAATGACGCCATCCGGCTGGTTGTCGAATTGAGAGAAGGGTTATTATAACGAATTACCGCTATGAAAAATAGAGCGATTCCGAAAAACAAATGAATATTTCATTATCTTTGTGTTTTTGAGTGTTGACACAATTTTGTAGGAAATATTTCGAAGCAGTTTAGAGATGAGTAAATTCTTGGATTGACAGCTGAGCCCTGAGGGTGACAGGTTTTCTTCGAGTAAAAAAAGAAAGCAATTGTAGGTAAATACAAATCAGTAAAACGCAAAGTCGTCTCCACAATTTAATTTCCCATCTAGTTCAAAAAAGATGGGAAATTAAATTGTGGAGACGACTTTGCGTTTTACTGATTTATATATCCATACCACTCCACTTTGAGATATAATGGACTTCTACCACAGGTTAATTGTAGGTAATTCATTAAATCAGCCAGCACTGCAATTTAATGTACTTTTACGCAGTATGTTTCCACCCTAGTCGATGTTGTATATTTATATGGATTTTAGTAAAGTGTTCATCTCATAAACTTTTGTTGTTTGTTGAAATGCTATACATTCGATAGAATGTTTTAATTGAGTAAAATAGTCAAATTCACCAGCCACTGTATGCCCCCTTTTGCGCAGAGAAGTGATTGATTATAGGTCAGTTTGTAAGAAAAATTATCTACTACAATTCCAGAGTAGTTATTTGTATGCAAAGCTGATGACAATTGCTTTATGTCTCTGTTAAGTTGAGCTGTTGTATCAACAGTACACCGACTAGTCAACTACTCCTTATTCCGATAACGAAACTGTGTCACCATAGGTGGTGTTGAATATCAGAGATGGGGGTCGATGGGGATCCTGCCTCCTGGTTGTACCACGTACAGAGTTCTAACCTTTTGTTGGCAATAGACCATTCCAGAATTATACATATATTGGGAAAATTAGCGGTATATAGACAGATGTAAAAATTCTAGAAAAAAGTTTCTCCTCGTGCAGGATTTGAACCTACGACCTCTTGATTGCCGGTACAGTGCTCTAACCAACTGAGCTAACGAGAAGACATGCGTTCCACTGCATATCGGGAGACCGATTCCTCCTAGAATTTTAGATATTAGATGTTAGTAGTGTCACCCACAAACTACGACGTTTGTGAGGTGTCGGAACGTTATAGGATGGGTGGGAACTATTCGCTTTCAATGATCATTAAGAAAGTATTCAATCAGACATCACCCTATCTCAGATACGAAGGGGTTTTTAATCTCACACTATTTCAGTGGATTTTCACCCGTGATAGCAACCAGAGCATTTCATACCAGCTGTTCGAGTGACATTGATAGAGCAGAACGCTCCGTACCACTTACCGAATCGAAATTCCCCTGAAGCACCTCTTCAGCATAGAATATGCATTATTCAACGAGAATTTATCGCCGGCTCAAACTCGTTATCATTTTATCTCCAAGTGACATCCGTAACTACGATTCACTTTTTCAATTACTCATTCTCGTTTTACGTTTGGTGACAAATTACCGATGTGTGACAGGATGAAATACGTTATTCCGTCGAAATTCATAGGAAGTATTATTTCCGACTATTAAAGTGCATATATGTGATTTATTGCGACCGGCAACTGTCATAACTGATTTTCTTGCTGATATTACCGATCTGGTGACATGCAATGAAAAATAGACAGTACACAGTGTGACCCATTTAAGATGGTTAGGTAGACATTCAAAAAGTCCACTAGGATTTCAAATTTCATGAATAAATCCCCATTTCCAGGGCCAACTAATCTTATTTTTCAAGGTCAAAAAATCTGACTATACCACTAGATTCGGGACCGTTTCTCTCGCTCCACCATTGGTTGGAGCCATCCAACACGGAAGGGCCTCTACGGCCCTTCTATGCAGAAGGCAGAGGCATATAACTTGGGTTTACCAAGGCAAGATAAGAGGTATCGGCCAAGCCGGAGGTTCGCTATATTACTGCACCTCCGACGTAAGGATCATGATATGCGTTCATGCAAAAGATATAGACTCCACTCCGCTGTCAGAATTCTGTCACAGGGACCTGGTAGCGGTGAAGATTAAGGTGGTCCATGATGCAAAAGGAAATGGACGCGAACTCATAGTAGGCTCCGCTTACTTCCCATACGAGACGGAGAACCCTCCACAAGAGGTAGTATCTCTGATTTGGCACTGCGAGAAGCTGCTCCTCCTGTTTAGTTGCGACGCTAACTCCCACCACACATTGTGAGGGAACCGCGACGTAAGGTAGGATACTCCTCGAGTTCCTGAGTTCCATTAACCTACAAATCCTCAATGAAGCGTCAGTGTCCACTTTTTTCACGCCCCTGGCTAAAACAATCGATCTCACGTTATTTTCTTTGGAACTGACAGGGAGCGTGGGAGTAACTTTAGCGGATCACCGACATATATTTTTCTCACTAGCAGGCAATAAATAGACATGCAAACAACAGTAATGACAGGAATCCCAGAGTCACCCAATGGAACCTCTATGAGGACGAACTGGAGGAAAGGCTTGGGATCATGCCTACACGTCATGGAACGTAGGCGGAAATTGAAACGTTTGCAGAGTATCTGAATTCCGTCAACCTATCGTCATGGGAGGCCAGCTATCCCTTGAAGTTTTATCAAAAACGATTTTGATAGGTTGAGAGATAATTCAATTCTTCACAAGAATGATTTTCAATAATCTACTCTCGGAAAACATTGTTTAACGCCGACGTCACATTTCATGCTCGCGCTAACCCGCCACTGCAAGTTCAGGCAGGGCCCAAAATTAGATTTGTCATAACTTTGCTAAAAATTATAGTAGAAAAAAAAGAAAAAAAATTCTTGAAGACGTCTACTTCCTCATGCAAATATAACATGTGAGTACCTGAGTACCTAAAATGTGTTTTCTCCCACTTCACATAACCCTTCTACGATATACCCTGATCCTTACGTCGGAGGTGCAGTAATATAGCGAACCTCCGGCTTGGTCCATACCTCTTATCTTGCCTTGGTAAGCATAGAAGGGCCTTAAAGGCCCTTCCGTGTTGGATGTTGGCTTGCAGAAGTCTCAGCGGAAAGGAGGAGCTCGAAGAAGAGACCGCCATTTGGTAGCCTAGTCTCTCGGACCCTCTGTTTGTCTGAGGCCGCCATAACTTTCTTTCTTATCCTGACCTCCTAGTTCCCCACCAGACCGAGGAGGGTTTTCTTTTCGGAACTCCTCTCTGCCGAAAGTTGTCTTTCGACTACTTCAGCAGGTGTCGACTGATTTTCGACGGAGACTATCAATTATATTTCATTGCAAAACAAATTTTTATTCTGTATAAGCCGTCAAACAAAAGTCTAAAAGTTGGTAACTTCTTGAGTTCTGACCACTTTTCATTGTCATTATTCCTGGTACCCTAATCTCGACTCAGATTGGAGGACGTGAATACTATATAAAACTAATGATATGTTTCTAACTAGTTATGAATACTAATAAATGCCTCAGCTGTAAGCTATAAAGCTGTGTCACATCAACTAATAAAGACTCAAATTGTTTAAAACACTTGAAAATTACTACCGTACTAATAAAAATTGAATTCTCGGGAAATATTTATGATCAAAGATCCATTTAAATGCGGTTTTAGTGCTTTACTCAAACGCAGTTAAAAGATATGTTCATATATATACATTTTTCTTCATTTATGGTTAATGATGAAAAATCCATGAGTGTTGGTCGTAAACCGTAAAATATTCCTGGATTGTCGTTATTAAATGTTTCATTGCAAGATTTTATTAGACACTGATCAACCGATCAGAAATTGAATTTTATGACGAATAATAGGGCGGACCGCCTTGGGATTAGTCTTGCGATGAGTTCCACGTCTCAGATATCATGTGATTGATGAGGGCTACACATAAGTGTAACGTCGCCTTATTTTGTATACATCGTGTAATCCATCATTTATTTTTATTGGCTCATTGAGTCTGTTATATATTGTTCGTTTATTTTAGGTTAATTGTTCTCTCGAATGCATTATAAGCAGAGACTGAATAATTTCTCTGTAGATAGGTATGCAGTGGTTGTGATTTCAACTTTTGAAAATACGGATAATTACAAAAGCACAGAAAGCAAAGTCGAAATTTTGACTTTTATGTTGAAATTTCGACTTTAATGTCGAAATTTCGACTTTAATGTCGAAATTTCGACTTTTTTCTTGAAATTTCCAGTTTAAAATGTCGAAATGATTAAATTTCGACAAAAAATTCGAAATTTCGAGAAAAAAGTCGAAATTTGGAGAAAAAAGTCGAAGTATGAAAAAAAACCTCTTGTGGCCCTCCTGCGCTTTCGTATAATTGAGGACAACAAATTATTAGAAATCTTTGAGATTTTTCGATGATGATATTGTCTATAAAACTAAGAGATCGAAAGAGAAAATTAGAGGTAGCTTAGGTTAAGTTTGCCAAATTTTATTCCCTCATAACTTTTTTATTGATTGACGCATTTCAACGTTATGTACACATGGATCATTTGAAAATGTCGCAAATCCAGTACTGTAGTCAGATTTTTTCTAAATTTTTTTTTTATTTTTGACCTTGAGAAATAAGATTATTCGGCCCTGGAAATGGAGATTTATACATGAAATTTGGTGTCCTAGTGGACATTTGGAATGTCTAACGAAAAAAAAAATCAATCCAATCGGTTGAAAAATGTAAGTATTATAAGGGTGCTTCCATCTTAAATGGGTCACACTGTAGAATGCGAAATGATACTTTTGCGTTCGAGAATGAAAGTTAACCATTCGAGAACGCAAAAGTATTTCGCAACAATATTTTTTTCGAAAAGTTCAATAAAACTAATATGAGAATGAAACAATAATGAATTAGTTCCTGTCAATGTTAATTGACATTTCGTGACATTTCGTGTTTGAACCAAAATGAACGATCGAGGTGATATTGTTTGCATGACTATCGTAACGGTAATGAATAATAAACAGGACGCAAAAGTCTTTTACGTTCCAGAACGAAAAAGAGCCATTTCGCGAACTGAGATTTTAACGGAAATATGAACATTTAAATTCAGTTTTCCAAAAAGTATTTTTTTTTTAATACAATCTGAAAAGACTTATTGTTCCCAACATCGCCTACAGACGTTGATGCAGCTGCATCATACACTTTGCGATTCGATCAAAGTTGTAATGCTGTTTCCAATTCAGGAATCAATAAAGTTAGGAGAGTGCCGTTAAGACCGTGTTGCTCAAAGGAAAAAGGAAATTAAATGACTGATAGGGTCGAAACAAATTTAAAATTGAATTCGGAAATGTACCTTCTAGAGGAAACTTAGGCGACGAGGGTCTTAGGGTGAACTGAACATATGAGACTAGTTGTCAAAGTTCTGTTGAGATTCTTGTGAAAGGTAGTAGTGAGTTTCATACGATTGGATTTCGAGTGAAGACGAAATTCTTCACTCTCTGGCATTATTATCCACGCATATATATCTTCCTCAGTAAAAGTGCATGGGAAAACTTTAGTTCAGTTTGTCGAACATACATACCTTGGAAGATATATAAGAAAAAGGATTAGTGACGGGAGATATAAAAATGAAAATGAGAAGCAACATTTGCTGATTTGTGGGATGAAATCTTCTGTTCAAAGATATCCATTCTCATATGAGCCAGAACTTTGCATTTCAATGGTATGTGGAAAGCGGTTCCATCCTCTTCATCACAGAAGCAGAGTTTGGAGTTTTGGTGTATCCCCTGCAGATGCAGATGTTTTTGCAGATTGTATTACCCTGCTAGTAGACCTATTACCGTTCTAAGATAGTTTCCGTATAATTTGAAAAGGTGGCTTGATACTCTTGATAGCCGGTTAAATACATTATCACCTTTTTTCTGTGAGTATTGCCTGAAGAATTTTGTTGTTGGTTCCTAACCTTCGTGTCCTGCTTGATGTCTCCAAAGGAGATCACAGGCTGGTTCTGCAATTAGAGTTTTGGATGCTGCCTTACTCTTGCTAGAGAATTTGCCCTCTCATTCACCTGGATGCCCTTGTGACCTGGTTCCCAAACAAGTTTCCCAGTTAGTAGTAGAACCCTTAGAATCCCTTTCGTGCAACAGCATTAGCTGCAATCCCGGCTTGGAATATAGAAGCTTAGACTGCCTCGGTCTCGTCTTAGAGCCGCCCGTTTACCAAATTTGACCGCTTTATAGCATAGGTCCTTTGCATAGGAGCCCTTAATGTAAGTTTCCCAACTTGTTTGATTGTGGTTTGTTTGAAATTTCATTGATTCTTATGGTCTTCATTTTGCTAGAGTGTCCCAGGTTATTGTCCTTCGATTGGCCCAGACACTTCTGGTCTACAGGTTCAATCCTCGCCTTCGCTTCAGTATGCATGGAAGAGAAGGTTCAGAATAACTTCCAGAATAAAAATAGATCAGCCGGACATAGAACGAGTGACTCAGCATGGCCAAGATATTGCTGATTTTATCTATCACACCCTTGATGTATGGCAGGAAAGCTTTGTGGGGCTGAATACTGTCTACCAGATCATCCGTTTTTGGAGGGCAGGTCAGTTAATGGCAGATGGACTTGTCAATTTGGGAATTGTTGTGAATATTTTGCAGTAAGGCAGATTTTAGTCTGTATAACTCTTGTGGTCTGATCTGTTTATCGGTAAGCTGCATTGATCTGTATATTAGGATGTTCAATAAGGATGGTAATGGGAGTTTGCGTGTAGATACCATTAGGTGTGGGTCTGTTCCTTGTGTATTGTGTGGGTGAAGGAGTTTTTTGGATTTTGTGATAATAACTTCCAAGAATGCTAGAGAGTTGTCATTTTGGTCATCATTCTAAACTTCATGTTGGGATGGGTATAACTAAAGTGACCTAAGAACGTGTTCAAGATTTCGTAGAGAAAAATGTCGTCCACGTATCTGAACCGGCAAGTAGGCTTGAGGTCGTATGCTTCTATGGCCTTGGTTTCGAAGTCTTCCATGAATAGGTTTTCAAGGACTTCAGTTCATAAGTAAGTAAGAGGTACTTCAAAAGAATAAAACAATCCCTTCCACATTGACAATAATGTGATAGGTTTGTCGTTGTTTATAAATAATAGCTTGTTTTTGAAAAGATTTTTTACGTTAATTTTATTTCCTAATTATTTCATTATTTCAACTAACTATACTTCCATAGACACGCATTTCACCGAGAAATTCCTCGACATTCAATCGTACATTTATAACTAATTTGCAAATCACACCCTTGAGCTAGCCGTTGCTAGCACGTACTACTAATTCGGAATAAATCAAAGGTTGTATTCTTGTTCGCCGTCACATTTTCTGTTCGTAATCCGGAAATATTTCTTCGCCAAACGGCACGCGATCGAAGGATTTCTTGAGGGAATGATCAGAAAAAGTGCATTGCGGCTTTCGTTGCGCTACGACAAGAAATTGGCCTGATTGCCCAGTCAATTTACTTTCCTTCCTTTGTTAGTAGAAACTATTTCGAATATAAAAGTCTCCAGGCCAGTCTTTCGTTATTAACCTAACAATTTCGGAATTCATGAACAGAAGTAATGTTTTAAATTGATCATGCAGCAGTTCATATAGAAGCAAAACTCATCTGATATTGAGAGATACACAAAAACCAAAAACTCAACAGATTTTCTTGTTTTTTTTTTTTGCTTCTAGCCTTACAACCAAACTACACCTTGGTGACTTCCTCATACATAATGGAATATTATTGCAACTTTTCAGACAAATTATTTTTTATCGATGTTATTGAATTTTTATCTTGAATTTTCTTGTGAAATTCTTATTCAACCCTGTATCATAACTTCCTTACTGAACTAATTGGTTGAATGGAATTGTCTAATTCAAACTGAATAATGTAGTACCACAAATTCCATATTTCTGAAACGGTAGTCATAAACCCCCATACATTCTATCGTTCATCGACAAAATTATGCACCAAAGGTTACAAATATTCATGTTTCTATGTGTTAGATGGATAAATTGATATTCCATATATTCATAGCCAGCAAAGTCGCCTGATTTGAGCCCTTCAGGTCTTATAGTGGGTCTTGGGTATTGAGACTCATAACCTCTCTTTTAACGATTTCCGGTCAGCAAAAAAAAATTCCAATTTATTTTATCGTTTTTTCTCGTAGAAAATCACGTAATGTTCTGAGAAATTATGTTGGTATTGACTTTATATATAGGGTGTTTCCGAAATTGGAGCACTTAAGAAAATGGGTTGCTCTTTGGAACATAATGTAACCATAAACGGCAAGAATTTTCATTTTTGAAGCAATCAAAGATTTTCGATATTTTTTATAAAATATTATGAAATCGCTTTCCTACCTTTGTATAGGAGGCAGTGGTTGGATTTTCCAGGCCACAGCGTGTCTGCCCGCTGGCAGTGTTTCAGCGTGGTTTGCCCAGGCTGTAGACCTTTAATCAGTGAACAAAAAAAATAATTGAAGAAATTGAAAACTTTAAAATTCAATTTTTCCCTAAATAATTTTGTTTCCGACAAAAATGAATTATTTCATTTTGTTTTGTTTTGTCATTTTTTGCTCCAACTTCGGAAACACCCTGTATATACGAGTTACTTAAAATAATGTATTATTATCAATATCATCATTATCATTATGTTTTGCAGGAAACGAATATGGATAATTGCAGATCAGCATTGTTAAGAAAATCCAGCATTCAATTTATGAAAGCTACTGCAACATAAAGTAATTTTGATTGAAAAATGGTATTCACTCACCAAAATTACTTGGCGGGACTATGCAACGGCTCGTTAATTTGAATTATGTTTATAGAATAAGACTCTGTATAATGAAGGTATCTGGAAGTGGTTGCTATGGAAAAAGAATAATAAGATTGAAAAAAAAGCAAAAGAAAAAAAAGGTTTCTTACTATAAATTATATATGATAGCTGAAATCAATCAAATTTAATAATTTTAAAATTATCGAAGAGAAGAAAAATCATTACTCGATTTGGGTTGATCAACATTTACTAGCAGTCACTCATGGAATGATACAGATGATTCCTTAAATCCAGGATTCATTCTCAGCACCCAAGTAATGAAATTATTGGAATAATTTCATATTTACAAGTGATGGTTTGCACTGAATTTAATAATGAGGTATTTGAGAGCAGCATCCAGGTAGGAGGATTCAGATTTGATATTCAATCATTTGAAGAACAATAATTGCTGTTGAAATTCACTTGAGCGGATCCATTCGAAGACGAAGTCAGTCTGCCAGAACTACTCTTATTATTCATATTAATTCAATTCTTTTAATTTGTAAGAATTCTGGCCAGAATTTCCCTTCGAATTAGCCTGTATCAAATTTATTCCAATTTCTTTGACATGTCATTTCGCTAGCGATTTGTTAGTCAACAACTACAGAGCGTTTATTATACAGTATTGTTGGTGAAGTGAGTTTAATTGATTTAATAAATTTAAATGAAAATGCCCTGAGATCGTTACACTACCCTGTATTGCACTGGCATTCATTACCCATTATTCATGAAGGAAGGTGCGACAGTTGTGCTATCTAATTTATTAATATTCTCAGGATATGTTGACGCATTTATATATGTCATAGAATATTTATTTTTAACATAAACGTGGGTGTAGTATTACTAAGATGGGGTGAGGTGTGAATTGAAAACTTGACTGTATATATACAACGCGACCTACACATCGAGACAGAAAAATATCAACATTTTCATAACAAATGTATTTTTTATTTGAAAATTTTCAGTTTTTCGTTTGATTGATGTTTTTCAATAAATTGTAGAACTAGAAAGTAATATAACACCGTAAAATTATGTCGCAATGTATAATTACACTGAAAAAACGCACAAAAGTATTCCGAGTAAATTTGCATGTTGATATAGCACAAGACATGCAAAATTCTACTCGAAGGTAAATTCCCGTTAAAACAGGCGGTAATTAAATTGCCGCTAGTGGAAGCGGAAAAAATTCTCCCAGTGCATCGATGAATAATTCAAATACTCAAGTTATGAAAGAACGAATAGAAAGAATCACAACTCATTTGATTCTGTAACAATCGCCATATGGGTTATTTTATTTCTCAAATGCATAAATTCATATCGAAAGACATTTAATTCGTGAATCAAATACAAAATCTTAAAACTCGTTCCCATCGAAAATATCTCATACACGACAAGAAAAAAAACACGTAATCTCCTTATAGAAATTGCGGCCTGTTGTTTAGTCTACCGCGGAAAAAGGCCATTTAAAATATCGAGTGCAGAATAGGGCCTTGTATTAATAGTAAGCAAATCAATGAATGAAACCATTGAGTCGGGAGACTGCTTAGTTGGAAAGCGATACACACGTCCTGACACTTACGAATTTTGCTGACGGGGGTCAGCTTGCATTAATTTTTAATTTAGGCACTGAACGTGGGAAATACAGATTCAGCAGAAAAATTCGACCATCTTGAATTGGGCGGGACTAATTCATTTTTCATAGTGAAGAAATCTGAATTATGGCCCAACGGACGAATGACTGATAATTTGGTTCCTGAGGGAGGACTCGAAAAATGGTACCTCCAACGAATGTTGGGAGGGGAATTCTTCATCAATTTGGGATAGCATCGGCAATCTTTTTGTTATTGAAAAGTCCTTGAAACCGCTCAACGACCTCTCATCAACAATATCTCATTCGTCCTAATATTCACAAAGGAAACCGAACAGCTCCTTCCCCATTATCAATTAATTCAGTATTATTCTTGAACACTGGTATTGAATGTCTGTCAACTGGATTCGAGCAAAGCAAATAACAAACCGCTTCAACGTCCTCCTTCAGCCTTTCTCTCCATGTTGCCTTTCCTAACGAAAACACTCCATGTTTTCGATCGACCTGATCGTCTAATTGCCCAAATATTTGTCAAGACCGAAGAACAACATTTCCTTGTCTGCAGAAATCCTTCCGAAGTAATTAGATAACTTGAAGGTTTAGTTTCCAATTAGCGTTGGCAAGTTTAAACACTAAGATCGATAGTTTCAATAAAAATTTCATTATACTCTACAACTGGGATCGGTTCGTGCTCACTGATGCTGAAGCAATGTAATTGATTAGTTGGATGCACTGGGTTTCGAATAATAGGTATGCATTATTTGGGAATTTTCATTCGGATGCAGTTTAATGAATGCAAAGGACCTAGCTGCGCATCAATGGGCAATTGGCTTTCCGTGAATTTGTTCGAATTTTTTATACATATATTGTGGAACTCCTAATGCTGATCGAATGTATTTTGTACTAAAGAGCGGTTTTTCAATGTTTAGTTAAATGACTCTGCTACGTGACTGATGGTTAGAATGTGAGTTTATATTTCATTTGAGAGAGTAAAGTATGATAACGCCTGCACGTAGGTATTCACGTACAAGGTTTGTTAAAACATATCGCTGAAATTTCCCAATCTAGTTTGAAAGGAAACCTTCATATTCGCAGTCATTGCTGTCTGACTGTCGGAGAGAATGACTATCGTTTGATTTCTAGGATCCCTCCTTAGAATGTCCCTCCTGCAAAAGGAAATAGACATTAGACTAATGTCTTGCCTCGACCTCTTCCTGTACATTCCAGACTTACAGTAATGGCTGCGACAAGTGCAACATGCGCTTCTGATAGGCGAACTCAACAAATTGAAAAGAATAAGTTAATTGATGTGTTATTAACTTTCAAGCCACCTGTGGGTGTGACAAATAACCGCTTGATTAATTACATATCATAAATCAGTAAAACATTAGATATATACAAGAAATACGTGAATTTCGAAAGTGTGATAGCGGACATAACTTTCTGTAAACATTTCGAAATCTTCACTCAGTTTTCCACTTCTTCTGGAGGGGAGAGCACATTGTAAACATTTTCCGTTACTGGTCGTAGGTCACCATGTATATAGAATTGATAAGTATTATTATTTTTATTGGATATAACGATGAGACTCATCTTTTCGTATTGTCACGAATATTAGAACGGCTGGCGCCATCTAGAAGAGAATAGTAGTAATAGCGGTGGCGCGAGTGTTCGCTGAAGCGGTGACGCGAGTGCTCGCCTGGAACGGTGGCGGGAGTGTTCGCTGGAACGGTGGCGCGAGTGTTCGCTGAAGCGGTGGCGCGAGGGCTCGCTGGAACGGTGGCGGGAGTGTTCGCTGGAACGGTGGCGCGAGTGTTCGCTGAAGCGGTGGCGCGAGGGCTCGCTGGAGTAGTGGCGCGAATGTACGCTGGAGAGGTGACAAGACCTTCAGACTGGAAGCGAATAGAAAATTGTGGAAATCTCTGGACACGATGAGAAGGAATATTTTCAACTATAAGAGGCCGTGCGTGACGTTGATGGAGGAGTACTGGAGTGTTGGAAGTTTGAATATTAGCATAAATAGTCCAGTTATTGTGTTACATAAATTACTGTATTCTAAGTGTTGGAAATAAATATTTTTAGAGTGAATTTTGTGAAAGTTCATTACAGTATGAACATCAACACAAACAATATCGAACTAGAATTCATAGTGATACTGAAAACATTTTTTCCGAACAAATTACCATGCTGGAGGAACATTCGCTCCAATAAATCAATGCATTCCAACTTCTACTTGTTTCATTCCGAACTTTCAAAAAAATCTTGCTGTCAAACTTGAATAATTTATCGAATTCCAGCAAACTATCAATTCTCTACTGGCAGCTATAAATAATTCACAGACCAATTTTTCATATTCTTATTTAATACAAAATTGATTCAAATCGAATACTAGATGGATGGATGAATTAAAAAGTTGCAGAAGACGTGAAATGCCGTTGAAAACACAGAAATGCAATATCAGCAGAATGTCGCATTACGAAATCAAGTTTCCGCCAACGTTCAAAAGTTCGAACTTTTTTAATGGACTCACATACACGGCTGGATGCATGTCGAATCTGATTATGAGGAACTTTAGGAGACATGGAAACTTTTCTGTGCATTTACGTACACAGGACAGTAATGGGAACAGATGTTCATTTATTCTGAAGAAAGAGAATACGAAGTTTCTCTCTGGAAGACTCTGCGAGACTTTTTTGTTTGAATTCGTTAAAAAAGACATCACTCTGAATAAGAGTTAGTATGGGTAACTTTTACATAGAGGTATAGTCATAATGTAAGAATGAGGTGGTTTCAAACGACAATTTCATACAAAAAATACTCGTGAGGTTTTTCTTCCTATCTATACAATAATGATCTGCAAACCCATGATCACTCGCGCTCTGAAGCATCAGAAATTCCACAATTTTACGAAGAGTCACCTCTCTTTGTTTGTTCAAACGACTGCACCCTTACGAGCACCTATCAGAAAGTCTTTGAATACCTGTACGGGGAGGCCGAAGACCTTATATTTTGAGGTGTGATCCCAAGTAATCATTCCACAATATGGCTACAGTTAGCGTTGCTTAAATTCACCTATCTACAGTACCAAATCATATACAATTTTAATTTCCCCAACTATGCAACGTCTTTCTATACAACAAGAAACTTTTTCCATTAATACCTTTTTGACAGAAATGGAAGAAGGGAAGGGCGGCTAGTTGCAACCTGTTGCCAAGCTTCGAAGCATGCGCTAAAACATTCCTCTAATCCCCAAACGAGACGTTTGAAAAGGAAATTGGCGTTGGACGTCAGCCATACGCGTTGGACAAGAGCTTGTCTAGGAAATTTCTCAATGCAACTGGAATGTACACCTTTCAGAAATAATGTAGAGTCTGCAGACCTCCAAATAAAACTTCAGCTTTAAAATTGAAATGTCCAGATCTACCGAAAGAAACTCAAGGCCCTCCGAAATAATTCTGGAATCTCCCAAATTAACCCCAAGAGGTGAAAACCTACACTCACAGATTATGGTCATAACTAAAATATTCTACGCGAATTTACTATTCCCATGATGAAAAATCTATACCTACTGAAAAAAAAAAATTGTGAATTATCCAAACAACCGTAGCATTTAAATGAATTAAATGATTTCAATAATTAAATAATCGAACAACTTTCGTTCGAAACATACAAAAAAAAAGATGACGGCATTGCCGAATGCAAGTCTCAAAAATATTACATATATCACATTAAAAAAACACGACATGATATAAACACATTTGCCATTTACGACAAAGGCGGTGATAATCCCCCAACTGGTTTGAGATGACGATTTTTCTCCAACAATAGCAACAATGCTCCAAAATCAAAAACGTCCCACTAAAATCTACGATGCGACATAGGATGCACAACGGTCAGACTGTTTCGGAAGAATGAAAGTCCCCACTCTCAAAGTTCCATTCTGGCACTTAGACTTTTGATCAGTGTTCCCAACACACTTGTTCTAAACAACCACCGAAGTGCGTTTCTCCTCAATATGAACAAATCACCCGAACCCAGTTGAGAAAGCCTTGATATGCAGAAACACTAGATTATACAAAACAAATCTTAAAACAATAACAAGAATAACCTAACCCCGATGAAACCATACCACAGATTAGCTTCCAGATGCGACAGAGGGAAAAAGAAACTCGTTTTAGAGATAAATGGGAGAGACTCCGATTTAAAGTTCCACATATCTTAGCTGTTGCCGAATTGAGTTGATCTAGCTGGCGACGGCTGCTGCCACAGCCAGCGTTGGGATTCCTATTACAATCGTAATATTTCTATTACGTATTATATTACTACAAAAGCAAAAACAGCCAGAATCTATTACATTTTGACTTGTAGTTGAAAGTTCTACTCATCCAGTCATCCGTTCTACTCTTACCCTATATTCGTATCTTCCCTCTTTTTCTAACACTCATGTCAATGATCAAGAAATTGCTGGCTGATTCCTGGATGTGAGGTAGAGATTGATAGGATTCCATGTCCCCTAGAATTCTATTGTCGACAGTTTTGTCTCTTTCATGAATCCAAAATCCTTTCGTCAGAAAAACATGAAAGTTTTAATTTGACTTAACCGTCTTTCATAATGGGTTTTAAATAGAGGTAAAAATAAACGTCAATCGTCTTGACTAAGCCTGATTTTTCAAGTCTGATGTTGAAATTCAATTTCCTTATCCCTAGATCGACAAAAACGGAACTAATCGAGTCACATGATTCGTTTATTTTGAACTTAGTCATCAAATGATCAACCCCTCAGTATTCTATAACCCTTCTTTTTGGAATCTATTACATTCTATTACATTTTTTAGTTGGCATTTAGTACAATCTGACAAGATTAAAATCCCAACACTGGCCACAGCACATACAGCACGATCTCGATGACAGTCGCTGCGCTGCGCTCTTCCACTCGTTATCTCAATGGTCAGCTTGGCAACGCTGTAAATTGATCGCATAGCATCAGTTGTTTGTCTACATTCTGACAGCAGGCGTGTTATTTCAGCCCAAATCCAACCTATTTTATTTATACTTCCTTTTACATTATTTGAATGTTATTTCCTGCTGTGATATCAGAACAGACTGGGGACTACATTGTGTATTGTTTACGTTTGGCTACGTGTGACTGGAATTCTGAATTTCCAGATTTAAATTTTTCGTCTCATCACATTTCAATTCAAATGTTCCAGCTGATTCGAGGTCACTGCAATGAAAGAAGAAAGATCAAACGCGATGGACGGAGTGTCGCATCTGGAACCCTAATATGTGGCCATACGTTTCATAAGCAACAGTTTACTCGTTAACAATGATTCCCCGAAATGAAACAACCAGTTTGCCCTAGTACAACATAAAAACAGCATGTTGGAGCGTACTGATAAACATCTATTACAGCTGGAAAAGAAGAATTTTTTTTCCAAATGTATTAAATTCATCGCAAAATTTGCAGTTATGTTTGGGGGTAAACGGTGCAAAGCTGAGATCAGATGAAATTTTTTTACGAACAATTAAAGAAATTGGCTGAGTGTTCCTGACCCGGCCCTAAAAATGTGAAGAGCTTTCGTACCCCTTAATGTCTCACAAGTTTGATATCTATCAAACTTGTGAGAAATGTTAGATATATGCCAAAACGTAGTTGTCAATTTCTCGCAGCATATCCGACCGAATGTTTCGATCAATAACTGATCTTCTTAAGCTAAGTCTTATTTAGTCTGTGGAACACCGAACAGACGTTGAACATTGACAGGCTGGCCGGATGATCTGTTAATGTATCAACTCGTTTTCTGAATTAGAGCAAAATTACATATTTGAGTTTCCGTCAAACGCTCTAATAGTCAGACACAGTAACAGTTAGAAGTGATCATATCAAACCATTACTCACCGTTTTTCAGGAGACATTTTTTAATAAGTTTATACTCTGTAAACTATTAGTAATCGTATAAGTACATTTGAGCGAAACGATTTCCAGCCAATTCACCGAAATCTGTACGATACATTGTTCGATTATTAACTTTATTCCTGGAATACCGTTATATACGTGCTTTATTGATTCAGCAGATTGATCCTTGGAGTCGTATCGAAAAACGTGAATGCTTTCCAGGAGAGGACATCAATTGCGATCACGACCTCGTTAGGATGCCGTCGGAGTACATATTTTATAAAATGTGTGGTGATAGAAATTTAGAACCAAGAAACATACTTGAAGTCGAGCTATAGAGAAGTAAAGAAGAATATAGAATCGCAATTGATGGTTGAATTATTTGTCGAATGATTGTGATTAAGAAGTGACCCACGAATTCAGATTGTGAAGTTTTACTATGTACAGTATACAAAATACTGTCAGTGAGGAATTGTTTCCAACCTTTTTAAAAAAATCCATGGTATTCACCGCGGAATATCCCGTTAACAATTATTTCAAAAGTATCCCGTTAACAAATATTTCAAAAGTATTGGAAAAATGCTTGTATGGATGATTCCAATCGTTCTTAAATAAAAAATAAAGAACAATTGTATAGCAATTATCAGGTTGATTTTCGAAATGGTTGCTATAATGTGATTGTATTCAAATTTTGAACAAAATAAGTCAGTATCCCTATTCTTTGATCTGAAGACAGCGTTTGATATAATAAGCATCTACTTAATATTTAGGTTTGCTCAAGCTTTTAGGGCCCCTTTAATTTATAATTTTCAAAAATACTCAGTATGGTTTCAGATTAGGCATGGATTTGGCCTTACACAGCTACAGACCAAAGTAGCTAACAGTCCTATAGTACTACCTATATTAATATTTATAATAAACTTACTATCGAATTTAAAAAAATACAAAAAAGAAACATTAGATATACTACTTAATGATTCACTTAAGGATTTTTTTAATCATATATTGTTTTTTTTATTTTTTAATTCAATCAATGCAATATTTTCTCAATTATAGCATCTCTGATCTTTTACATTAAGTATTTTATATATTATCTTCATCACATTGCATTTGTGGAGCTTTTGATAAGTAGTTTTATTTCTACTTAACTTAGTTATTCTGTATATAATGTTTATTGAATTTCTTTATATCTCTATGAATAAGACAGACTTTTAACATTATCCAGCACTGTAATAGGTCTCCAGAAATAAATATTGGTATTGTATTGAGACTCTCCAACTATTTGGGATTCCATGTTCTGCAATACCCAAGCCACAATCTCAATAAAAACTACTACAGGCACTCATACGATCATGAAATATTGGCGAATGTTCTGAGATATTGAGAACACGAAACGATCCGTATTGGGAAACAGAATGAGCTACAATCTCCACTGGATTTTGTTGTATGCGAAAAGTACCTCGAAGTTCATGATGATATACATCGTTCATCCGAAGAATCGATATGAGAGAAATCGTGGAAGCGACCAGGAAAGCTCACGTGCCCCAGAAGGGGTAGAAGGGTTTTAAGCAAATGATGAAAAATGGATTTTTAAAATCCTGCTACATTCCATACAATAGGAATTTCGTAGGCAAAGATCTAACGGGCGACAGCTAAGCCCTCTTTTATATCGCAGGTACCTGTACATAAATACTGAAACAATATTTCCCGAATTATTTTAGGAATTTGTGTTCTCGAAAAAATGTCCGATAATAATTGAAGCTCCCGTGGTATTACAAGTGATAATTATTGTGTTGATGAAAATCAATAATTTTTTTCAGTTCCCTAGTTTCGAGTCTATCCTGATAGTTCAATGCATTTCAAGCGACTCCGAGATTGGAGGAATGAATTACATCGGGAGTTAATGGACTGAAGAATCTCTTTTACGTAGAATGTCATTCGATGTTTCAGATCGCTTGATTAAAATATTTAGGATACACTGAACAATTCCCGTGGGTTTTCATGATTTAATCCCTTCTCGAATTAATGGAATTGTGTTGGAAATTTCTGGAGCAGACAATCACGATCGAATTTCTGGGGAAAGATTTATCAGTTTTCATCAGGTTACCTCATGTTGTTGTTGACGGAGGTTTTATCTGAGCTTTATTGGTGGAGGATGGTGTATTAGCCAGATGGGGTATAATATTCAATGCTTAATTACAATTAGCACTTGCAATTAAATCCTCTTGGAGGAACATCCCACAAATTAATGTCAGATGTGCTCGATGTTCGTAGGGGTGAGCAGTTAATTTTTGATAACATATTTGCCTCAATTTTCCACTTCTCTACACACTATCCCGTGAGGAGAGAAGAGGATTTCGACTTCGCCAAAATAGTTAGTTTCATTTGTATAATTGAGTATTGTTTATTTTGTGGAAATTCATGATCACTTCAATGAAATGAATAGACTAGTAAGTCAGTTTTTATACTTGATAATGAAGTGAAACCCCAAATAAGATCGTTGCATAAAATAACTAGTAGAAATTAAACAATAGCTATTTGTATTACTAGAGAGGTAAGTGCCACTTTTCCTCCTGCTTGCACGATGGAAAGTATAGACAATACAGTCATGTCTATCTGAGAATCTGCGGTGGTGCAATGGCTAGCGTCTTGGGCTTGTAATACGAAAGTCCCGGGTTCAGCTCCTGGCAATTGCAACTTTTTTTTTAAAGAACATTATTTTAATTTTTTCTTGTTAGTGATTTGAATCATTGGACATTTAGATAGCTTATACATTTCGGATTGCTATTGAGTGATTTTTTTATCAAGTAATGTTATGTGCCTATTTGAATGAAGTGTCGATTTTTTTTTCTAAGAGCTGCGCTTGTAGAAAAAATAATCTGTGTATTTCGAGCACAAAGTGTCATTGTCGTTCTCCAAACATTAATCTCTTTGTCGAGCGACAATCAATCACTTTGCGCTCTAAATACACAAATAGCTATTAAAGAACTAAAGTAGAAGTAACATTCATGTTTGATTTTAACCAGAACAGGATATATAAAATGTTCTAGAAATTACGGAAACAATTTGATTATAATAAATTCACAAGTTTCATCGTTTACGACCTACTTGAAATGAGGGGGAGTATGAGTTTCCTCCCTGGTTTGATAACTGTTCAGGAAAATCGGAATATGGGGTTAGTCTCTAATGTCAATGTCGATTTTTGAGAACTGTGCGCATGCGCTGCTGCGTTGAAATCAACCTTAGCGGAATTTGCTGCGATGTAGCGGAATTTTTCGATACTGGTAGCGGAATACTTGGCCACCTGGTTGGCAACACTGGTTGGGCATGGTATTAGCAAGGAAAGTACTTGTTTTCTCATAAATTTTAGACCCAATTAGTCCTATTGTATAGGATTATGGCAATGAGCGCCAAGAGGGTAGGGCAGGACACCTTGTTTCCCCTTTGAATTTATTTTACTTACTTCTGTGTGGTACAAAATATTGCAGACCATTGATGAAATAAATAACATTCTTCAGTCCGAAGATCTCTGTAAAATACCCAGAAAACATACTGCTAGGTTTGAAGAAAATATGAAAACCCTTAGAGGCAAGTAGTTGAGAATCGATTCTGAGAGAGTCTTAGACTGTAACTTCAAGCTTTGACCTAACATATGAACTAAAGCCAACAACAGTAAGAAAAAGGAAAACGTTGTTTGACGATTAAACAAAGCCTAACTGCACATCTGATTCAAGGAAATCACGATTAAAAGGTGAAGTATTTTTGCCTTGCTTGGATTTTCTTTTCTCGGAAATGAAAGCATTAGCAAGAAGAACGGAAGAAATGTCAAAACTATTTTTTCATATTTTTTCTCCAAAAGACTGCTATGTATTAATGATGGAGCAGAAAAACTTGCAGAAATTTATTTTAGAGATTCAAATAAAGATGATCTGGCTAATGAGTTACAAATATACTAGGTACCAACTGATGAATGACAAAATAATAAATGTTATGGGTGATTTCAGTTCTGCCTTAGATATCCTCAACACCATATAGAAAAAAGGATTGGAGAAAATTCTATACCAGGAAATTAGACTAAAGTCGACACGAATTGACACAAACAAACAACGTTCTCCGAAATTTGAGACACTTTCTGAAACTGAGAAAGTAATCTTATCCCTTTCAAAATTCATCAGAATAACATCTTTCAGTATATCGTATCACAAGAACATTGTCCAGGAAAATATTCATCTATAAATACTTTCAAAACATAGCATCCGCAAACATTCAATAGCCCTCACATTTCCTCAAAATGGATTAGTTTCAGATTATACTTCTTATTGAGCGCCTTTCAATCGATTATTGTCGTCCAGCAGAGTATTCATCTCCGTTGACCCCAACGGGGTCAGAACTCTGTTAGACCACTTGGGGATATGCGGGTTTCAATCATCAATTCGATTTGTTGCCGGGAAAAGGAAGAGACAAAAAACGCCTTTGAGTGTTAGGAGTGACACATTTGGATGTTGATCACTTGGGGTTTCTACGAGGGTTGTCTGATAATTGTGACAAAAAACGACGGAATGGGTTTTTTTTAGGATCGGGAAAAGAGTAAGTTTACTAAACTGAGGGTCCATTATCGTAAATTTCTATGGTGTTTTTTTTTATGTGCACTGATCGATGGAATTTATTCATTTCAGATTTAATTGAGGTAGTCATAATTCAATGAAATAATAGTTTCATGAATATTTTCGATTGTTTACTACATCTCTCTAAGAATAATAATTTCTTTAAGGATTGAATAGTTAATATTAAAATTGAACAATATTACATTCATTTATTGAGACTGATGGTGAAGTGGCTCTGGTCTAGTCAACTACTGGTACTGATTCCATTGCCACCATGCAAATTTTTTTATGTTGATTCAGTTTTATTCTGCCAAGAGTATTCAACACAACTTTCAGCTATTCTCAAAGACTGCTGTTATATGATAGATATCAATTAGATTATAATATGGTGTATCAACTTTTAATCTACCTTGTTTTTTGACAATCAATGTCTTGTTAAATCAATAAATACAATGATTCTGTTTGATCCAATAACTAGGTTCCAATAAAAAGTCTGCGATTTTACACGTAGTTGTAGAAGAATAATGTTTTAATATGATAAACAAAAATTGAATCAACCGTTTCTAGATATGCAGGAAACAAATCAACGTATGAATCCTACTATATTCCAATAATTGATTCGGTCCAATATGAAAAATAAGTTTTTTTATTTACAACCATATATGTAATGCTGTCATTACTATATAACGTCATTGAAGGTTGGGAAGTGTCACATTATAAACCTCTTCTTCCCGACCTCACTTCGTGCCACGGGCGCCGCTACTTGAGGGCAAGGGGGGCGACTGCCCCCCTCTGGATTTTAGCCTGTTTAGTCCAAACGTGATAAACGTAAATTGCGAATGTTTCAAATAACAGCTGAGCTTTAGTCAAAAAAAACTGCCCCCCCTGAAATTTTTACTAGCTGCGCCCATGCTTCGCGTCCTCACTTCCCGCCCTCATTTCATCTATTCTAGATGAATATTTTTCTACATTTATTGACTTTATCTGACATTTATTTATATTGGTGACAATTGTATACTCCGTAGTCACGGTAACAATATACTACTTGATTATTCTGAGAAAACCGCGTTCTTGGTAATTTGTCGTTAAATGTAATATTTTGGGTATGTTCAGAACGAAACAGAGATCTATTAATTTTGATCGAAATATGATGGTTGTAAATAAAAAAGTATACAAACCACGGTAGGAAGTTTCATTCCTGTCTCGAGATCATAATATACTATTACCATCACGTTTCGTCAGATCTAAATCCGCCTCTTGTTTTTGCCGATGAAACTCAAGTACTCCGAAGGACACTAGTAAATAAAAAGCTCTTAGTCGTTTCGCCAAGTATACGGCGAAGGGGCAGGAAATATAAGTCACAATAAAGTGTGGGAATTGTCTAGTGTGTTTGACATGTTTAGGCAGAGTGTCGGTGCGGAGGTATGTCAAAATATATGGTTAGCGTCTTCGGTAAAAACAGAGAAGCATTTGGAAATCTCATTCCTTCGATATCGACGGGCCAGCTATAATACGACTTACAAGTACTCGTGAGAGTGATGGTATAATGACTTTTTATAATGAAGTGGCAGGGGATGACATGCAATATAGGTATCGAATTAATTCTCTGTATGTATTTTAATTAGGTGTATATAACTAATTTCATGAAAATCAATTATTTTTTTAATCAAAGTCGACAATGCTACTCGTACTACCAGAATAGTAGCACGGAATTAGTGAAGTTGTCGGTTTAGGTATTGAGGGTTTAGACAAAGAAAACTTCATGGAGGTAGACTTAATTAAGGTTGATTCATGCAAGCATAAATCTAAACTTAAATGAATTTGAAACTAAAATTAAGCTTGTTTGATTGATGATCTATTTATTTTGTGGAAATTCATGATGAAATAAGAAAAGGAAGAAAAAATATAACTTCTGTCCAGTTTCCACTAACACTTTACTACTCTATTACGACCGGTTTCGGCTGTTACACCATTTTCTAGTAACTAAAATTAAGAATATAAAACAATGTAATGAAATGGAGGTGTTTACGCAAGAAACTAAGCAATTAAAATTAACATTAATACTAAGAAAGATGGCCAACTTTCAACTTTTCTTTCATAAATTAGAAACGGCGCATGCGTAGTCTCTTTGCTCACAGCTGATTGCATTCAAAGAGTAAAGAGGTTATGTTTTGTTTGTGAATATTTTCGTTATTTTTTTTAATAATAAATTGCCAATCGAAGCAGAATGGATACCAATGGTCAGCTACTTCAACTTATAGAACAGTTTTCGTTCATATATGACAAGAGACACGTAGAATTCAAAAATAACTTAACAAAAGAAAATGCTTGGCGAGCAAATGCAGATATCATGCATAGTAAAGGTAGGTAATGTCTTGGTATTCTTTAGGATTGAGATTACCTATATGAAGAATGTCATAATATCCATATGTGTACAGGCATGAGATTGGAATAAAATATTTTCAGTTGAAAGTGTATTTGCCAGGTGGGTGATCCTCAGAAATAGATATGCCACTGAGAAGAGGAAAGAGAAAACAAAACCATCAGGATCTGGGGCCTATCATACATGGACCCTCTACAAAAATATGATTTTTCTGGATGAATAAGGAGGTAATAATTTTGAATACTTATTTTGCAAGGGACTCGTGATATTTTTTAAGAACTCTGAGCAATGTCGCTGCCACTTCTCAAGCTCATGGAACTTCCAGAAATGTCGCTGCCACTTCTCAAGCTCATGGAACTTTTCAAATTTCCCAACAGTCTCTAAACTGGGATGAAGATATCATCATTGACACAGGTATTGACATCCTGGAATTGAATAGTACTGAAATGACAGGGTCATCATCTGTTCCTAGCACAGGTGCAACTGTTACAAAAGAAGCTCTCCAAGAACATGAAGAAAATTCAATTACTTAGTTGGAGATATAAAAAACGTCGATTTTCCAAAAAGACATTTGAAGAAACCATTACAAAGGCATTCAACCAAATGAGTACAACCCACAAGACAAGTTAAAAGAAATGTGCAACGGCATATTTGATTATACATGTTACATCTGAACGAACCGCCCCCGCCATTGCCACGGCCACCGCCACCGCCACCGCCACCGCCACCGCCACCGCCACCGCCACCGCCACCGCCACCGCCACCGCCACCGCCACCGCCACCGCCACCGCCACCGCCACCGCCACCGCCACCGCCACCGCCACCGCCACCGCCACCGCCACCGCCACCGCCACCGCCACCGCCACCGCCACCGCCACCGCCACCGCCACCGCCACCGCCACCGCCACCGCCACCACCACCGCCACCGCGTATATGTGATCAAGCCTTCACTCGAAAGAGATTTCTCGATCTTGGTACTCCGAGAAAATTGTCTATGCCCCGTTTCGCATGTTTTTCACAGAATTAAACGTCTTGATGGATCTGGAATCTTTTGAGACATCTCGAATATTGAAAATGATGAATGGTTGAGAGGTGCTCAACCACTAGCGACAACACTCCGGGAACCAGGCGCACCCAGTTTTATTTAGCCATTTCAAAATTGTTAGTCAACACTAAAGATAAAGTACCCATTTCCCATAAATCAGGTGTTTACAGAATTTTTTGTTCAAAACCAAATTGTCCTGCTCAATATGTTGGACAAGGTAGGAGGAAAATTAAAACAAAGAGTTTCTGAACATGTTAAACTAATTGAGAGCTCTAAAAACCCACACATAGATGAATATAATACTAAAAGTTCTTTTGCAAGTCATATTCTTAATTTCAATCACAAATTTGATATTAATACCGATTTAGATATTTTACATGTTTGTCTCAAAAAGGTACCTTACTTAACTCTCTTGAAATTTTTGAAATCAATTCTGTTATCAATAATCCCAACGTTATTTCTCTCAATGAACAAGTACAGTTCGACTGCAGAAAGTTTTTTAACTCACTTAATTTTCTTCAAATACTTTTTCCTACCTTGATCTTCTACAAGAAACGTTATCCATTTGTTATGTTATTTTCTGTTATATACGCATCAATTGATTTGTCTACTTTTGTAATGTATGGCGTCTGTCCTTTCTCCATGAATGGGCGATAGATGTCTCGCTTCATGGAGTGGATCGAACCTGTTGTTTTGTCGTGTTCGCATGGATCCATAATTTTCGTATACCTATTTTATACTTAAGTTTTCATTTTAATAGGTATGGATGTATGACATGAGATCGATCTGCTCAGAATACTAGTTGCGATGATGGTTTTGTTTCGTCTCCATCTGTGTTCTATGTGTTTGTGTCTCTTGTCATTTGCCCATGTCAATTTTGACGTTAAGCTATCTTGACAGATGATCCTCCCTTCTCAGTTCACTGATGACATTCTCTGTTCACTCGTTGAGTCGTTTACAGTCAGTTTAGTCCCGACGTTAATTTGAAAAAAATTCAGAGGGATATAGGATCTAATCTAAGCCTCCCTCATTGGCTCTCTCACCTTTTATGATCGCCATCAGACATGAGAATATGTTCCATAAGAGAGATTTATTCGTTTATTTTTTTATTTTCAAAAAATCATGTCATTATCGAATTCGATACATTGATTCAAAACATTTCCAATTAAAAACGCTTGAAAATTTATTTCTTCTACTTAGTAACTGAAATAAAGCAATTCAAAACAGGTACAATAAACCATTTCAATTCATCTCAGCTGCTACAAGATAAAGCTACTGTAATTATCAAATCAGTTTAAAATGATGGATAGAACTTGGAATACACCTTTCCCATCATTGCCGAATCGAATGCGTTCGCAGGAGAGAAAATGCCACTATTAAAAAGCCCGAAGAGAAAAAGGAGTAAATTCAATTTGTCAAAAGCCGCTAAAATAAATCAGTCTCAGTAAGGAAAGACAAAACAAAAACTGGCTCCACAATTTTCAAGGCCGCCGAGATTTGTGTGCAACTGTTTTATGAAGAATCCGCTCCAAGACTTTGAAGTATGTTTTCGAACCGGCGAGAAATCATTTCGTTTTCGTTGATATACGAAGATAGCCGAAAGTATTTCATTTAAAGCTGTGAAAATTAATCACGCATGAGCTTTTAGCCGAAGTCCGAAATCCGAAGTAAGAATAAATATTTATGTATATTTACACATTTGGGGCACACAGAACAAAGGCACTTATTGGCTTTTGCTTTTTATGGATTAGTTTAGTTTTTTGATTTATCGCTGTTTTTAAGCGCTTGACAAATATAGGAACTACCGTATATAGGATTTTGCTAATATTTGGTGAATAGCTCTCTATACAGTTCTACCAACATAGCTGAACATGTGAAATTCTCGAACGCGAACGCGCATTTTGAGTTCCTTATCACGTTATGTATTACGGTTGTACGGCGAATGCGCATCATGGGCGTGCATATTTTTATATTTTCAGCTATGTCAGTATTACTGTAAATTCAATTCATCTTTATATAATTAATTTTTTATATACGAGGATGTATTTATTTATTAGAAGTGCATGGCTATCCAACAGATGAACCTATTAGAGTTCATCCAATAGCAGGATAGCACAAAGTTACAAAATATAATTACGACAAAAAGTCAATAAAGTTAAGAAAAATATACCTGAAAAATCTTTTTGAAAAAAACTCTCATTGTTAAACTATGAAAACTGATGAAAACTAAATAAAATAATGTTTAGTAGCGTTAGGCGTTAAATATCATTAAACTTGAAATGACGCTGCATGTTTCCAAGAATATATATTTGAATTTTCAAGAGTTTTTAGTTTGCACAAACTGAATATATTATTTTTTTTCTTTTTAGTTCAATAGTTTATAAATAAAAGATTTCTTTTTAAAGATTTGTTAGATTTATTTCGTTAGAGACTTTTCCGATTTTGTTGAGGAGGAATTCAAGTCTTCCGATCAAATTTTTTTTGTTTTCGAGGGCGCACTGGTATCATTTACCAAAATAACCACTGCCACGTCCTTGAGGTAAGTGACTATTGGGTCCGAAAATCATATGCCCTGAGCAGCTGAAGTGAACCAAGGATGACGGCTTTCTGCATTTATCTAGCTGAGATTTCTACCGTGTTACGGCAAGCCGATATAATTTCAGATTCGGGAGGAGTTCAAAGATTAAATCCCCATATTCGGTCTATTTTTCGTCTTCTTTTTGGACGGGTTTTTTCGCCAAGAGCCGAAAACTCTATTATGAAAATTGTCTTACTTTAATGGTCGAGAAGGCAAATTGACTTGATGATGGGGAATGAGTAGTTCCAAAAGATTCTTCACTTATTTCGGAGGCATTTATTATTATTATTATTATTATTCCTTCACTTTCTATATGAGGCGAGCGTCGGAACATTCACCTCAATTAAGTTATATTTAATTACAAAGTCGGTTGAATTTCTGAATATTTTTATCGAACTCAAACACAGAGGAAACAATTAATCATAGTAAAAATTGAAGGGTGTTGTTATAAAATGAAATTTTTCGTTAAAGTGCATCGAACTGATTCCACAGACGATAACCATCATTCTGATTTAATCATCCGACATTATTCGTTTCATGTGGAATTCATCAAAATGTTATTTCCACACTTCCTCTTTAAGTGAATTTTTTAATGTGACGCCTAGAATAACAGGCTTACCTTTAATTTTCAATTATCGCTTTCGTTCTATTATTATTCATTTTATAAATTTCTACCTAAGTTGTGGTTAACAACCATGACAAAAAGTGGTTGAGCATCACAAAGTGGCGGTCTATAATTTGATTTAGGCGGAGGCAGAGGTGGTTCGTTATGAGGGTGATCATTTTTTTATTTATACATTTGTATTATGTACCGAAAGCCAGCGAGTAATGGGAGTTTAAAGGAAGGCCTGAGTAGTTTGCGCCCTTTCCTATAATTGGCTTGTGGGGTTGCTCCACTCGCTGGCGCTCGTTTCGCAATATTCTCCACCCCCAAAATAAAATGCCACTTTTAACATGTATCGATAAGTTGCTCAAATAGAAAGAGTGTTGCCTAAAGTAGGTTAACACCGACAGGACTTAAAGCAGAGACTCTTCTCAGGTGGGTTAGACTGGATACCATTCATTCCTGGTGGACATTGCACTGCCGCACAGTGTATCATATGCCCAAGCTAGGTGGACAAAAAACCTGTTCAGAATTCTGAAAATTGGTAATGGACTGATAAAAACAATGCCTCAAAATATGACATTTTGATATTTGTTAATGTCTGACACTCCACACTGATGATTATTATTAGGGTCCAAAAGATCACAAGTTGGCTGAACGCAATTGTAAGAATAAATCAGTTGAATTTTTGCGACACGTCAAACCGTATCTTATTGTGACAGTTCGTTAGTTTGTGTAGGTTTTCGAAGATTGATCTTATTTCTAAGGGTAAGTGCTAATTGTTTTTTATTTATATGAGTTTGTCTGATAGTCAATCATTATAAAAAATACATTTTGAATCTGAAGAAAAAAATAAACGTTGTTTTCCTCGCTTCAAAACTTACAAGGAATGGAAACGTCATGTACCCACTTGTACCCAGGCTAAATTTTATGTATTTAGTAGCTGCACAATTTCTATAAATAATAAGAAGTATTACAACCAGCACACTTGAGTACAACTATATTTTTTCTACGGCAATAAAGAAAAATGTACATCTAAAGTGCGTCTTCGATTAAGAAACCTGAAACGTTGTAATACAGATTTTCTATTTCTACAGCTATCTGTATCGGAATGTTTTGCTACGAGTTTCTTGGGCTACTAGACTGTCATTATATTAACGAAATTTTTGATGATATGATATGAGATTGAATCAAGTTTATTAATGTCTGACTGGTAATAATGTTTTGACATTTCGTAGTTTTCAGAAAATTGACTTCAAACAAAAAGTTATCTTGACATCAAACTGAGTGGTGATACCAAAGGTTACATTCAAAATTTGATACCAACTGATATTATATCGTAGCAGTTGATTTCACCTTCTGACGGATTTTGGCTGGTAGTGATAATGCAGGATTCTCAGGGGGAGGTTGGGGCTTCATATTGTTTTTTTTATGAAATTAATCAGATCAGTGTTCTATTTGTATTTTTGTATTTTCGTAGTACAAAATTCCAACCCGTGGGAAATGCATGTCATTTCTCGCTTATTATACAATATACTTTTTTTTCAGAATACCCTATTAAAAGGATCGAGTTTTTCAATGAATGGCTGAAACACGGAAAACATGAAAGAAACGCTCGCCTTTTCGAGTTTCTTTCGTCCAAATTTGAAGTAAGAGATCTCACCGAGGACTCTGGAAGAGAAATCAGAATGAAGTTGGCAAACTTTTCATCAAAAATTGCTGCCAAGTGGGTTGCTGTGGGCTGTGGGAAAGTCTAAGCAACGTTTCTTGCACATTGACATCTAAGTCACCAAGATTTGTAAGTTTTGTTTCAATTCTTTTGCGATATTGATATTCAGTCATTTTAGTGTTTATTTGTAATTATCTAACTGTACATTTATTTTAATAAGACATATCTGATTATTCTGACGAAGATTTCAACACATACGAAATTTTCCCGTAGGTATTTTGTTTCGATTTTTTTGTATTATCGATTGTTAGTTGTTTAAGTATCTATTTGTGTTCAACTATTGGTATTTATTAAGTATCGAGCACCTGAATTGGATTTTGTATAGTATTAAAAATAATTTTTGAAATTTTCTCACTCTTACTCCTAGTAATCCCCTCAATCAATGTATAATTAATAAAAATGTTTTATTGTGCTATTATATTTCTTGACTGGTAGAATTAAATTAAAAAATGCCAAAAAATAATTTTGTCCACCTAGCTTGTAGTAAACGAAACACTGTGTGCCGTTATTGAGACCTTACAATGTTTATTTATAAAAAGGCGCCACCACCAAGAATCAATAGTTAGAGAGAATTAAACAAGACCTAGTATGTAAAATCGTTAACATATATTTTCACAAATAAAGTGAGCAGTTGTAACAGTTGGAACAGTTGAATAATTTATTGAAGTGTAGAAAAATATGCACTTAGTTTGTATAAAAGTAGAGATTTTTTTCGGCAGAAACACTGAGAGCACACAATATGTGTACTTAGCTTGGAGAGGGCTGTTGCTCCAATCGATGAATCCTTAGGTGAGGGACTGCAGCTCAGGAAACACTATCCTGATCAATGAGTAGTTAGGTGAAGGACTGCAGCTCAGGAAACACTATCCTGATCGATGAGTCATTAGGTGAGGGACTGCAGCTCAGGAAACACTATCCTGAATCCTCAGTGTTGTATGGGAGTGGTGGAAAGATTATCCTAAATCATCAGTGTTACCCAGGTGCTTTGCTGGAATTTACTCCAGGATAAAAAGGGACCTTTATTAGTCCCTTTAGGAACCTGAAGGATCGGAAATCGTGAAAATCTTCAAATTAGTAAATCATAAAGATGGCTTCTCGTGCACAGGCACAACAATTACGCCTCTAATTTGTAGCACTTGAAGTTCACCAGCCAAAAAGAATATGAAGCAAGGTGCTCACTAGTTTTATTAATTTACAGCACATAAAAAATTGTTTCCGGTCGACAATATATTTACACGATTTCAATCGAAGAAATTCTGTGACAGATGACAGAACTGCGATCAATAGTCTTTTATTGGCGAGTATTGAATTAGTTGTTTATTCGCGAGCATTAAGATAGGCATTTATTTGCGTCTCAAAGGTAAGTTATTTAAATATTTGTAGATAATTAAGAAAGAATTGTTGTGATGTGAGACTTTTAATGATTCAGAGGAGATGTAACAATTTACTTGTTACAAACACTTGTATCATAAATAACTATTTCATTCAAAAACAACTTTCTTTTGCTTGAGAAAACAACATCCAAACACAAACTAATAAGCAAAGCATCGACAACTATTATAAGTCTATGGCATCGACAGATAATATAACCTCAAATTCTTTGCTTGGAAACAGTTTTTGACAAGAATGACATTTGTGACGATACACTTTTCTCGTCTATTCTGATACTTCGCTTCTGTCCAATTATTGTAATAATGTTTCTGCATGCAAGAAAACATACCAAAAAAGAAATCAATGACGCCAAACCGTACCCAATGCAACCCACAAAATACCAAATTTCAGAACCTACATCCAACTACCGACTGCAGAAATAATGGCATACCGAAGCGTCTAGCATGAGACAGGTAGCTTTTGATAAATTAATGAATGACAGCTCCTTTTGAATATATAGGGGCCTTGTCAGACTTCCTGCCTAAAGAACGCTAATAATTGCATGTTTCTCTCCTCATCTATTAGCTCCGCATTGCATCCTGTGTTAAACAAAAGACATCAAATTACCTCCGTCTTGGTTTATTTTTCACCGGATTGTCTTAAAATCCTTCGGGAATAGGTCTGATGAAAGGTCGAAATTTCATCAAAGGGTTTAGGTTGTACAGGGTATCGAATGTTGATTTTCGCAGTTTTACATTTATAATCCAATCAATGACGGTAAAAAAAATGTAAACTGTGTATTTATCCCATACAGACTGTGAAATAGATGGTAAGTGGAACCTAAATACAAATTTTAATACATTTTTCTACGATCACATAGAAATATGCCCATTTTATGGGTCTTATCGATCAAGGAAGTAGGCTGATTGTAAACACTTTTTCATTTCTATTTCGCGAACAGTACTGTAATGATCATTTCAGTACAGGATATTTCAATTCCCACGACTTTCATGAACTACTAGACTGTCATTTTTATGATCATCAATAATATAAGATCGAATCAAGTTTGTTAACGTTCTAATTATTTGACATTTCACATCAGTATTTACAAAATTCGTTTTAAAATAAGCAATCGAAAATTGAGTGGTAATATGAGGATGATTTGACATTGACAGCTAATTTCAATATAAAGATTGATGACAATGGCACTCTATATTTTCGAATAGTTGGCAGGAAGTTTCTAGAGCAGTTAATTTTATTTATGTTATTATGTGAGCTCGTAGCAGCGAGTGATGAGTGAGGGAACAATCGAGATTTGGATAGTGGGGGTGAGGGTTCAAATCCCAAACAAACCACTTTTTTTCTTGTATGAAATCGTTTAGTGTTCGATTTTTATTATAATTTTCAATATTTGTATCTTCAATTCCTTCTTTAGGTTGTATGTTTTATGGGAATCATGACGGCAGGAAAGTTTATGATGAAAAGTGTTATTAAAAATATTGAGGATTTTTTTATGATTCAGATGGTCCTAGAAAAAGTGTACAATTTGCATGAAATGACCCATTTCCCACTCGTAGGTATATACCTACTCGTGGGAAATGTATGCCATTTCATGCTCATTGTACAATATACTATAATAGTATAGTAGTATAGTGTTTCTTTCAGTTCGACAGTTTGACCTTTTTTATGTTTTCCTGAAAATTTATCGATTGTGGATCATTTTAATTTTGGGTTATTTGTATTCTCTAATATTACCCTCTCGTACAAACTTGAACAAACCTTCGATGATGAAGAAATGAATGGAAGACGAATCATCACTAAGCATATAATATAACAAAGGAAATAGTGAAAAGTTCAACTAACAGGTGTGTTATCCAGGAAAAAATTAGATATCACATATTATTATGATGGTGTTGATTCAATATTGTTTCAATATTGAGGTACGTGACTCTACCGCGTTTGTAGCGCGGTTTATAGCACCTGTTGGGGATTAGTTTTAAGGAAATATTAAATTGCATCCACAATTATTGAGATAAAGAACAAAAGGACGCGGCGGACATGCCTTAATTTGAAAAAACTATTTATTTTATGAGGAATTCAATAGAAAAAAATCCATTGACCTTCCAAGAAGTCAAAGACAGCTTATTGAAATGAAGGAGATTTCTTTAAGATGCAACATCAGCGCGTCATCACGAAAGTCAAATTTTATCATTGCGCCGCACATGTTGGATGTATGGGGATATATTTTTCAAGAGCGATAGTGGATACGACGAAGTACCTGTCCGTAACAAAACTACATAGCTGAGAGCTCCAATAAGATAGATAGCTCCTAATCGTAGAATCGGTTTTGCGTTAAAACTAATGATTTTATAAAAAAAAATTCCTCTTCTGATTCTATAATTCCCCTAAGAATTCGGGAATTTGCCTATTTTTTTCATTTGTCAAACCGTTAAAAGAAAAATTCCCTCAAACTCATCAAAACCAAAAATCAGTTAGATTTCCTACAAAATTTTCGCAAAGAAATGAAACTGAACGCTCATCAAGGGTATTGCTTGCTCTTAACATTTGTTTGAATGTTGAAGACGATGTATTGAGATTATTTACTATAATTCGGATGTCCATCGTTAATGGTTGAAAGATTTCTACCTCTTTCAATTTTTCACAACGTTTAAGTTGTTTGTATCCGCTTTCGTCTCAAGGTTGAAAAATTAATATGCTACGCGATGTTAGGGCTGTGTGGTGTAATTACAGTGTATTTACGCGCGGTCTTATTGTAGCGGATATTTCTTCCAATATTACGTTTTCCGAGCAGAAAATATTTTTCAATTTGAATATTACCGCCCAAATAATGGCGCCCCCTATTGAACAATTGCGAAAATAACAAAACGTAATCCTCTGTCATTTGTCGATTGTTGTTGTCGAACTGAACGCCATCATAATGCAGAACAACGCCATTTTGACAAAATTCCAAAGGAAAACGCCGATGTGAAATCTGATTGGAAAGTATATCAAACTAAACAATTTAGTCTATGAAATAGGTACGAATACGAAATGTTTTATTTTTATTTTTATAAATTTATTATACTAATGTTAAAACATTTTTAAAGTTGATAAAGTAATAAAAGTTATCTTGTCAAATGAGAACAGTGTGTATCACACAGGATTTATTCTTTGGTAGGTACTGCACAAAATACACAATAATAAATATATAACAATTTTAAAAAACATCGTATTCTTTCCTGTTTCATAGAATTGTCGGCTAATTTGATATATTTTTCAATCAGTTTTCATATCGACGTTTTCCCTTAGAAGCTTGTCAAAATGGCGTTGTTCTTGCACCATGGCCAAAATACCGCTTTCTTCCTTGGTGTCAACCAATTTTGTGATGAATGAATGAATGAATGTTTATTGATATCTCAACTACAAATACAATAAAATATATCAAATACAAGTACAATTAAATATACAGATATTACGTACATATACAATAAACATTAAGGATACTAGAGTTAACCCACCACCACCGCGAAAGCCTTTCACAACTTCTTAGTACTTCGGCAGTACCTTAGAAAGCTTCCTCACCAAGACGAAATCAAAAAACTACAAACAACAGAATCCAGTATTTATGAGGTCCCATGTGGATGTGGATATTGCTACATCAGAGAGACCAAAAAGCCATCAACCGTAAGAATAACCGAACACAATAAGTGCACTCAACGAGGAGAAACATCTGAATCGGCATCGCAAATTGCTGAGTACTTTCGTTTTTTTTTTTTTTGGAAGAGGCTAGCATTCTTCATTGGTTTAGTCGCAAATTTATAGAAACCGCCTGTATCGAAGCCAATGATGCCTTCAGTCAATCGAGCGTGGAAATTGAAAAGGTATGGAAACCGTTCCTGGACTGTTTTGGAGGGATAAAAAAGCGCGGAACCCCACTAACCACAAGACCGCGCGTAATTACACTCTAATTACACCACACCGACATCTTAATTTGTCAGTATTCACTGAAAACAATTGAAACGTTGTGAAAAATTGAAAGAGGTAAACATTTTTAACCAATAAGACCTTGACGTCCGAAATGTAAGTAATCAAATTTCTTTAACAGTCTTTATGGGTCATCTTTCCATAAAATTGAAACAATGCCCAGTAAACTTCATTCATTCGCATATTTTCTGGAAAAAATATTGCATCGTGTGCATCAAACCAGAATATCCAAGTATGCTTGGAATACTTAAAATGCAAGTCCTGCTAGCTGCAATATAAATTTGATAAATTTGTTCAACTTCTTCCTGCATCAGCTTTTAAAACTCACGACGTGCTTGAGAGACCCTCATACCACGTTACCACTTGAAGGCGTATTATGTCTAAAAATGTTTTAAGCTTGCCCTTATTTAATGCACTTAATATTTTTCTTGCGGAAAACTCACTTTGCGATACAGTAAATGGATCCCGAAGGAAAAATTATTTTGAATTATGGGAAATATAATAACCGTCTTTCCACTTTTGGCTGTTTTGTTTTAATATACCTACGCAACCGTATGAGAGTACGAAAATAATTAAATGAGGAGAACTAAACAAGAAATGTACTGTGAGACGTCTGATTACAGAGCTCATATAACTTTTGAGAGGTCATTAGCTAACGGTGGCTTTTAACAACTTAGTTAACAGTGTTAACTTGCCTCGAGTAATTTTTTTTTTCAAATTCTGTTTCCCACGAAAAGGAAAATCCTGTATTGTCTCATGAGAACATCATGAGAGCCGAGGAAGAGTAGGTAGGAATTGATGTTTCATTTAGCTTTCATATTTTATTTCATATTTTTATTCAATTTCAAATTTGGATTCAATTCTGCGGCAGAGAAATGAGCGAGCTTGTGTGCGAAGTATCACCCACGAATGGCTCTTTTTTATATAATCCAAAAGTTTCATTGTGTAGTTGGGTGCCGAACTCCATACATGGGAACAGTATTCCAGGACAGGTCGTATTTGTGCATTATAAATCATGCTCAGTTGACGGAAAGTGAATCACTTCTTGTCATGAAATAGAAGATTAAGTTTTGACGGAAAGTGAATCACTTCTTGTCATGAAATAGAAGATTAAGTTTTGCTGCTGATGATTACACCGAGCACCGAAGATTTTGTTGGTATTCCTGATATAGTTACTCGGGCCACTGTATCGGTCTTTCCAGGGAAAAGACTTGCTTGGGTTTCATTCACGTCGAATTCTACCATGTTGTTGGATCCGCATTTTAGAGTCTTTGCCAAGTTCATATTCATTTCATTCTCGATTCTTTCTTGTTCATTTCTGCTTTTACTTGCTGATATCGGAGCTTTGGAAGACCATCACGTAGAGAGATCGGTCTAAGAGAAAGCTAGATAGCATGGAACACCACTGGTAAGGCAAGCCATGAGATGGAAGTTTGGCAAAGAGTCCCTGTTGCCAAACGCGATCAAACGCCTTGGAGATATCTATTGCAACAGCCAGAGACATAAGCGACCTGCTCGCTCACCAGTTGATCTCTGAGGCCTCAAACAATATTGCCATCGTTGATAATTCCTGAGCGTTCTGGATGTTCCATAAGCTTGATGTTTTTTCTTATTTTCTGAAAAATAATAAAAAAGATTTCCATATGGTCCAAACTTTTTAAAACTTACTGAATATCTAATCTATTGCAACTCCGGTAAAGTTTGTGAATTCTTATTGAGACTGAAATTATGGTGGTTGAACTTTAAGTGTTGACTGAAAGCAGATAGTTTCGTAGAGTTTAGATGTTCGTTTATACAAACCTTCAGAGGTCTACAAGTTCTGTCAATGGATGCTGTATCACGATCTGCCACGTTTTTCTCTCAGGCCAAACCTCAAGGAAAAAATATGTTCATGTTCATGCTTCATACCAAATTCAATAGTAATTCTCAAGGACTGAATCTTTTTAATCTTTGAATGATAGGAATGTTGCAATACAAAAATCCACACTTTTGTGAGCTGAGTAAAATTTTAGCATAACGTTATTAATGTCGACATTAATAAAATTACTAACTTTCCAGTACCTATTTCGATAATGATGGAATTTAAATTATATCGGTATCTGTGAGTTGTCCCACTACATATATGCGAGTGGATCAATATCTGAAAGGAAGTAATTGAAGAATCATGTCAAAATTATTGAACCGATGGAAGTGTATCATTCAACGAAACCCTTTATCTGGTCCATTAGAGACTTGAAATGTAACGGTCACAATACTCCATGACATAATAGATTTCTCTCGACAGATCCTATCTGCCAACCACTAAATTGTAAAACAGAGTGGACGTGAATCTTATATGAACTTTGGTGCATTTGAAACAGTAAAACCAGCTTTAAAGTAGTTTTTCTTTCGAGATTTATATATGCCCTATATACACGTGAAGAAACATGGTTTTCAGTCATGAATGTTCACATATGTACAGGGTCCTTTATAATGAGTTGATATGTACTTATATGATGTAACGAAAATAAAAATTGTCGTTACATTATTTTAGTCCTTTGCTGTTTATTATGTGTTCTGTGCCTATCCCTTCTTTCTGAATTATACTTATCTCACTTCCTCAGTCCATCAAGTTTATTGACATATCCAAACAGGTTGCAGTTGCAATAAAAACTAATTCACTTTGAATTATTACCTTACGGCAAAGACAGTGATAATGAAAAGTAACTTGTGACATCTACAGTCACTAGTTGAAACTTAATTTGAAACGAATCTGGAATACAAACTTAGATGATTATCTTATCATTGGCAGACAGCGATCCAAGGTTCAATTGAGTTTCTAATGCGTTTAGAGGAACGCAAACAGAATCTAAAGTGAAGGTGTTTTCGATTCGTTTCCGATAGTTCCATTATCCGATGACGGCCGTTTCGTTGTTTTCAACTCGTCAGGACAGCTTTATGGGGGCTCTTGAAATCAAAACGAATGCACTCTGAATTAATACCTCATGGTAAAGACAGTGATAATGCAAAGAAACCTTATTTTGAATGAACCATGGAATCCTAAGTTATATGATTACCTTCTCATTGGCAGGCAGCCAACAATTTTGTTCTTCTGATCCATCCAAGGTTCGATCAATTTTCTATTACGCGTTAAGAGGAACGCGAACAAAATCTGAAGTGAAGAGAGTGTTTTCACTTAAATTCCGAGAGTTTCAGCATCTGCCAACGGCTGTTTCGTTGTTTTCAACTTGTCAGGACAGCTTATCGCACCTTGGATTGGTCAGAACAACAAAATTGTGAGCTGCCTGCCAATGAGTAGATAATCATCTAACTGTATGTATCTCCCTGTATTTATGTATGGCCTTGTCGGGTACGATATGAAAAGTATCAGTTATCCAAACATATTTTCAATTTAATATAAGAAAAACATTACACTGACTTTGGATTCCACGGTTCGTTTCACTGACTGTAGATGTCACAAGTTACTTTTTATTATCACTGCCGTAAGGTATTAATTCAGAGTACATTCGTTTTGATTTCGAGAGCTTCCATAAAGCTGTCCTGACGAGTTGTAAACAACGAAACGGCCGTCAGCAGATGATGAAACTCTCGGAATGAAATCGAAAATACTCTCTATTCACTTTATAGATTCTGTTTGCGTTCCTCTCAACGTATAAGAAACATATATATTTCGACCTGCGTTCAGTTTTTTCACACTGGTCGCTCTTCCATAAACTATTGTCTTCCTATTCGATAACCGGATAGTAAATTCCTGAATAATTCAAATGAATTTCTTTGCTTGTTATATCTTTACCACGATTCTGGCCCGATTTCATATCTTTGTTACATTTCTCAGTATTCTCATTCGCAAAATGTGAAACCAGTTCAACTCATTCGAGAATTTGTCTAATGAAAGGTCAGAAAATGGCAAAATCACTGACCCAATATCAAAAACAATCGAACAACAAGCGCAACAGAACAATTGCCTTCGAGCTTCGAGCAACGCCAGAAATGTCTTCGTAACGCATACCGTATACGATCGTAAGTGAACCTAATCACAAATATCGATCGTATCACTTACAAGTTGTCACTTAATCTGATTTGTCATCGCATGAATCAAATAACTTCTATGAATTATAATGAGATCTATTATAATTCGATACAAGATAACAAGCTTTGAATACGGTGCAACGTTGTACAAAAGGCTTTTTGTTTGGCTCCTCTCATGGTTGCTGCGTGATTTTGATGTCAAGGAACGAGCTACACTGAGAAAAATATTGAGTATAAATGGAAATAGCTACATCAGAATTTGTTTCAAAACTTCCAATCCCTCTTTGACTGACTATGATGCCATGAATAGTTCTCTGATAAGACTGAAATATTATAAAATAGTTTTCTTGGATGGGTCCGTCTATAACTATAACTCACCCAAAAGTAGTTTATTGTGCCCCGATGAAAACATAATTATTCACACTCAATTACAAAAGTACGATCTTCCGCAGAAAACCTTATACAATAATGATTCGTAGGATAATATTTAATATAAAACAACTACCATCCCCTACGACCGTTGAATTATATCTGTTTGATACTTAGCAAAGTTCAATGCAAAATCGAATTTGCAATGCTCTTTGAATACATAGTTGAATTTATTTTTCGATTCAAATGGGGAAACACCCACCTATCGGTTTCATGGTACTTGCCAATCATCAGCTAAGGCTATAGTTCAACCTAATTAAATCGAAAAATACTTTTATCTTCTGTTGGCATATATATTTCACTATCTATCTTAGATATTATCGACAAAAGCTGATTGCGTTATTTAATTAAGTTGCATTAACCTTTGCTGATGATTGGCAAATAGGTATCATAAAAACGGTAAGTATGTGTTCCCTCTTTTGAATCGAAAAATAAATTCAGCTATATATTTGAAGAGCAATGCAAAGTAGTTCTTGCAAAACACTTTGCAAGTATCAAATGAATGTAATTCAACGGTTGTAGGGGCAGTACTTGTTGCACGATCCTAGCATTTTTTCCGTCGATTGAAACAAATTTATTTTCAGCTAATAACTAAAATGTAGGTGTTGATAAGTAAATTAATTAGTGATGCCTTTGGCCTAGCAACCAGTATTATGAAGATGTCGGTTAGTCATTTAGGCGGCAGTAAGTAGCTAGTTTTTTCAGAGAACTTTTCTAAGTATCAAACAGATATAATTTAACCGTCGTAGGGTATGGTACTTAGTTATTTTCTGTTAGATACTTTCCTACGAATTACTCATTGTATAAGGGTTTCTGCGGAAGATTGTATTATATAATCCATTTTTCATTATTATTTGTTGGTCTTATCCTTCATTTGGTTGGTGAAGACGACTTGTAGACGCGTTCCGACTGTTTCGAGATTCTTGCCTCTCGTCAGTAACAGGGTGGGGCGTCCTGCCCCAGCCCAATGGTATATAATCCACTGTATAACTAATATTTCCTCACAAATGAAGCAGCGACTCACAGTTAAGTCAGTCGCAACGCCACCCGCGGGGAAAACACGAATAGCATTCCTCGATAGCAAATACTCCTGGAAGTGAACAGAGTTCAAGAATTTTTGCAGGAGAGTATCAAATGAAATAGTAAAATCGACAATTTCCATATTTGTGGAAAATAACAACAATATCTGTCAGATGTAGTTCAATGTCCGTCGTGGTTTTAGCCACGGAAGTAGATGTTTTATGTCTGGTGTTTGCCTCATATATTCCACATGGTGGACATATTTGGAGAGAAGCTATGGTACTTCGACAGTGCCGATTTCACAATTTCATTTATTCGATACTCTTCTGCAAAAATTCTTGAACTCTGTTCACTTCCTGGTGTCTTTGCTACCGAGAAATGCCTCTTGTGTTTTCCCCGCAGATGGCGTTGAGACAGACTTTACTGTAGGTCTCTGCTTATTCATTTGTGAAGAAATATTATTTATATAGTGGATTATAATTCATTGGGCTGGAGCAGGAAAACTTATGTTGTCCGACCTACCCTGTCACTAAGGAGAGGCAAGAACCTCGAAACAGTCGAAACGCGTCTGCGGTGGTCTTCTCCAGGCAAATGAATTATAAACTACTGTTTAATTACACTAAGCATTTGCGATTGGGTCTTCTTGGAGGAACGTTGCACAAATATCTCTCAGATGTATTTCAATGTCCGTCGTGGTATTAAACAGGCAAGTAGTTGTTTTCTGTCGGATGTTTGCTTCATATTTTCCAAATAGTGGAAATATTTGGGAAGAAGTGTACTACGACATTGTCGATTGTACTATTTCATTTATTAGATACTCTCCGGCAAAACTTATTCGAGTAATAACTCGAAATTGAACCCAGAATTTTATCAAATTTGGAAATTAGTGAAAAATAATTTAAAGAAATTACGTAGCCCTTCTATGCCTTCGTATATCCTGACTAAATCTGTTCAGAACTTTCCAAAACTTCCGTTATAAAGCAAACGGTTCTCGTACACCTCCTCGGAGAAGACCTTATCTACGAGACATCTGCCAACACCTCGAACACGGATACAGACACTGTCCCCTCTAGCTTCTGGAAAACAAGATGCCTCCTTTCATTGCGAGGCACGAAAGCCTATTATTATGAATTTGATCATCTCGTCTAGTCTAGTTACAGGGTGATTAGATTAGATACGCTTTGTCAGTTCTGCCACCATGAGAAAATTAATTTGACACTATCGTCGCTCCATCTAGAAAATATACCTTTTTTAACGTAAGTAACCATTACTTGAGAGACGGTCGCTGAATAACAAAAGAATTATGCGTGTTTGAAGGGCCATTGTTGATGAGGAATGAATGGAAGCTTTCAGTGGATGGCTTCGATGTTGTTGACGGTTGTATACATTTTCTCGAAGACGCTAATTAACGAGTTCACCAGAAAATATATACTTATAAAAACAAGCCGGTTTTCTGATTAGAACAGAATTATTTATCCCTTTATATTTATATATTTTTTGTAAAAGTATCCGAATCTAATAAATTAAAATTTGGAACCTTTGGTGTGAATACGATGCAAGAAATAGAAAATACCTAAAACTCCAAAACTACGCTGATACTCATCACGAAATCAGTCTTCAGACCCTTGAGTAGCGGTGGGTTGCACAGATACAGGGTGTTGAATATGAAAAATCTCTTTTTTATTCATAACTTCCACAGTTTTGGAACTTTTACAGTTTAATTCGAAGAAATGTTTTTGTTCAATAAGAACTTCATTTCAAACGAAAGATTACATTTCTGGTTGCCACCACTGGTGTACAAAAAGGGTATATTGGTCCTTTTCCTCCCCTTTTTTTTACGCCACTGATAAATTAGGAAAATTATTATTTTTTGATTTCTTCATTCAATTTTGAGTAAAAATTTATAATTGTATGAACCCGAAAGAATCAATCGTTTTCAAGATAATTACGCTTTTATGAATACATACTAATAATGAAAAAATTATTTTGCTGAAGTGAATTGTACAATCCAAATCACTGCTTAAAATTTGTACTGAATATTCTACCAAAAATATCAATGCTACTTTCATATGCATTTTTTCACAAAGCTGCTTTCTTGCAGAAATACAGGGTGTTGAAACTGGAAAATTATAAAGCATTTTTCTCCTAACTAACATCCGGTGTATCTCACTTCTCATGGAAACACCCCCCTATCTTCCGTAATTATTTTAGAAGAACTCTGTAAATTTCAGGATGAGTCTAAATCTTACCTGTGGTTGATATGAGTGAAATACAATGCTCGCTAGGAGCGATGGACTTACACAGTTTTGCAAAAAATTACATTAGGGGACAATATACTTAGGCTCAAAAGTCCAACGGATTCGGAATCAGGACAACAATATTACTACCAGTACAGATTTTCGATGAAAAATGGTTACTTCTGAAAAACCCTATTTATCTCACTTTTCATGGAAACACCCCCGTATCTTCCTTAACTATGAGAGTGAAAATTTCCGGATAGGTAGATATACAGGTAATGAGTCTGAATCTTGCCTGAAGTTGATCTGGGTGACATACACTGCTCGCCAGGGGGTGTTAACATGAAAATTAAGACAAATTTGGTTTTTCAACAAAAATCTGTACTGGAAGTAAAATAGGTGTCCTGATTCCGAATCTGTTGGAGTTTTGGGTCTATAATGTCCCTCAATATGGTTTTTCGCAAAGCTGGGTAAGTCCATCACTCCTGGCGAGCAGTGTATGCCACTCACATCAACTTCAGGCAAGATTCAGACTCATCGCTTGTACATCTACCGATCCGGAAATTTACAGAGCTCCACTCCAATAGTTACGGAAGAAACGGGGGTGTTTTCATGAAAAGTGAGACAAACTGGTTTTTTCAGAAGTTGAAATTTCATTTCTCACGTTCTTATTTAAAACTTATTAATTATTATCTCATAAAAAAACGGTTCCTTCCACTTGTTGGATGAAACATTGTATGCCACTCGTGTGTTATGTTTCCTAAGTCACTTGAGAATTTATAAAAACACAACAAGACATTTTGTTTCTCAACCTCTATTGAATTTAGATAAATGAAACTAGTATAGGGAATAAATGAATAAAACCCTTCAACATTCCCTAACTAAATGTTATGAAGGAATAATTAAATCACGTTGTGATTAATTTAAAAGTGGTTTATTATTGTAAAATTGAGCTTCCTCTCAATGGTGGACCTGTTTTAAAACAAATTAATTATTGAAAATAATTAGACAGGTATCGAATTAGCTGCTTACAAATGAGGGACAATGATATTTTTCATTTAATTTTAACGAGCTATAAAAGTCACATAATAACATAAATAACGATTTTAATTATTATTAAAATATCCTAATTTCTATCAATCTTCCACATTATCTGCCTAGGTGAATGAAAGCTAATTATTATATGATGTATCTCACTTCAGATCTTGGGGAATGTTCAGTAACGAGCAGTTTAGAAGCGACTCTAATGACGAAGTAACGAAATCCCATATGGAAAATCTCAAACGCTACTTAGTTAACATTTGAAGAGATGAAAGCTGCGCTATTCAGAGTAATTTGATATAAATTACGTTGAAGATACACATACTCGTTAGAGAAATTACTAGGGTTTGAAATTGAAAAGATTAGGATGTTCGCTGATGATCGGATGATTAATCTGATATAATATATATAAATTGGCTGCGTGAACATGAAACACATAAATGTATAAAATATTAAATACTCACAATACATGACAATAAGTAGAACTACTGAGGAATAACATATAAAGTATTGTATAAAAAATTTGCCCCTATGAAGGCGTAGAGATTCGGAAATTTTTTTTAATGCGGTTTGGTAAAAAAATTAAGGCGAAAAAAAAAATATCGGTAGGGTGTTCAGACCCCATCCTTCTCAAAAAAAAAAAAACTACCAAAACTGAAAATGAATTCGAAAAAATGGTAAAAAACATGCCAAATTACGGCAAAAAATATCGGTCGGGGGTCTTTCTCTAAAGAAGAAAAACATCAGGAAGTCGAATAATTTTATTATAGCTTTACCTTGTGTGCACTGATTCGATAAAAAACTGCAGTCAGTTTCTTTCAACTTTTTCAATTCTTATCAACATATCATTTCCATCTAATTTGTCTATCGGTGAGAAGGTGGTGACGAATTCTCAGAGAAGTTAGCGACGAATTCTTATCCACGAATAGGGAATTACACTAATAATTTTTTATAATTTTTTTCAAATACTTACGAGTCAAACTGCGTGAAAAAGTATTTTTAATTTTTCTTTTATTATTGAATTTGATATTACACGGTGTTTCATTGGACGAATATAGATGACGTCAAAGTCTCTTCATATATTGCACGTCTGGAATAAAAAGAAAGTGTGTCTTCCCATCAAATTCAACTGAATAATTTCGAAAGAAGTTTAATCGGGTGTACCTACACTGTGATTAAAACTGGGAACAACTCTTTCTCGTGCAGAAAACATTCTCAAAGGACTCAAGGACAAACGTTTGTAGAACAATGCTACTTATGACGTCGGCCCGCGAAGATATGGCGTTTGAATCTATCTCCATTTGGAATAGTTTTGAAGTGAATTGTAGTCGATACACCTATATTTCATGGTTCGTGGTGTGATTTTACATGCATCGTATATTCAGATAATAGGACCATTTGTTACAAATATAACGTCATTTTTTATTACATTGTAATTCACTATTCTAACACAGGAAATTTCTTGTGGAATATACCTCGTGGTGACATTGATCGCTAATAGAAATTTTTTGCTAAATATGGAAGCGATATTTTAATTTTATCATTTATTATCATTCATTTTGATGAGTGAAGTATATTTACGATATTTGTGCCATAAAATAATTATCATACGTTCCGTACACTTGCACGTTATGTCAAATTGTTGTTCATGACTCATTCTATAAGACTCTAACAAAGAAATGTTTGTCACCACCGCAGTTTCTTCTTCAGAGTGGTCGAAAGTTGGATAGTTAGGTGTATTCACGTTGTTCCAACAAACATTGGACCGTAAAAACTGTAATTTTTGTTCTGCGGAATTGCACTACATACCAAATTGTTACTAATAAACTAATCCCTCGAAAGGTGGTAATGAAATGATTGTCACTCCCTCAGTTTTTTTATCAGAGGGGTCGAAATTAGTAGTTGCACTACGCAAATAAAATACTCTATCAGAAGGTAGTGATGAAAAAATTGTCACCCATTCAGTTTTTTATCATAGGGGTCGAAATTGCAAGTGAATACTCATCTGATAAAAAAAACTGTGGGGGTGACAATCATGTCATTACCACTTTCGCAACTCCGCAGAACGAAAATTACAGTTTCTACGGAACATTGTTTGTTTAAATAACGTGAATACACTACTATCTAAGTTTGGACTCCTCTGATAAAAAACTGAGGGTTGGATTTTCCCGATATTCTCTGAACATTACAGGATTGTTCATTTTGTTCGTACTTATAATGTCACAAAAAGGGCTCTAGCATTCATCGCAAATAGTGTAGTTATGCTTGCGGTTAAAGGTTTGGAGTGGGCGTTACAGGACCAAATTTCAGGCTCTCAAAACCCCTTGGTAACACCCCAACCATCTTTCAAGCAGAAATACATGCTATAGAATTATGTGTCCAGGAGTGCCTTGAAAGAGGCACTTGAAGGGCAGAAATCTATATACTATCAGATAGCCACGCAGCACTAAAAGCTCTGAGGTCATACACCTGTGAGTCTAGGCTGACTTGGGTCTGTAAAAAATTTTGTTTAGAATGAATAATAATTCAGAATACAATGTTTTACCAATGAACAACGACCAATGAACCATGAACCATGAACATTCTTCGTCCTTTGGCTCTCTACTACCCTATCAATGAATATATCTTTATATATTTATGTAATGTTTGGTTTGGTTTTACGGCCAAGTTAAATCATCAGACTCGCATGTTGGTAATTAACTTTTATTTGTTGTGCCGAATGAGTAAATACCAATATTATTCACCGAATATTTTGTAGATCTAGCTAAACATTGGGCGTTTTTGGTATTCTTGACAATTAATTCCTCCTTAAACTATTTATATTGTCTGACATTTTCAACGATTCACAGGGATCCAAACAACCCCGTTCCGTCCAATACCATCACGTCACTGGCATCAAAAGAATCGAACTAACCTTTGCTGACCTCCGAATCATCGTACACTCGGTACACAAAAAGCGACCACCCAAAGTCGGTGTGTACACGCCGAGATCGCTAAATAAAAGAGGCAAAAGAGCGAGTTATAATTTCGAATTAGGAACATGTAATAAAAGAGCATTTCTGGCAGCCCGAAATTTAAATTCGTATAATTTATTTGAGGAATTGGGTGGCAGAAAGAGACTTATAGTCCAGGAACCAAGGGTTTTAACATGACCCTGAAACCAATCAAAATATTTTTTGACACACGAGCAGTTTTTGAGGAGTACTTCAAGAAAAACATTGTTCTGCACCCGAGCACCTATGGAAAGTGGGGAAAAATACAGGCAAAATCGGCATTCTATCAATAACTTGGAAGGGGTTGGAAATTTCGATATAATAGATAGGAACAAACTTGTAGAACGTAAATATTTCCATAAAAATGGTCTCTGAATATTTTGTTCGATAATTGCTTCCTATGAGAGTTAAAGAGCATATTTCCACGCAAACAACTCGGGATATCATAAGATTTACCCCGACGCTCGACCGATATCTCTGTATCTTCCTTGTTTTTGGTCGAAAATTCATGAACTAAACAGTATTTTGAAGAAAAATCCTTCAACAATATTTATGACATATAACTGACGGGTGTCGGTAGAAGTGGTTGTATTTGATATTCGAAGGTGAAATAATAATCTTTGATAATGTAAATTTACCAATTTTTTACGTTTTCCTGTCGAATTAGCGCGACAAGCTGAGTTTGCTCAAAGATTCAGTAGGTTTGAACAAATCAGATATAACATTCATTCCCAATTTATCTTGTTTCTAACTGAATCATACCCGTTGTTCGCTCATTTTTCATGACCGATATATTCACAATCGACGTAAAAATATCAAAGTGGATATTTCTGGAAAAGCATACTGGTCATTTTATTGCCAAGACACTTTTAGAATATGTATCTAAAAACCTCTGATAGTTTTCATTCATCATTTTTTACCTTTCCCGGAAACTTGCCGATCTGACCCAGTTAGACACAAGATAAATTGGGGATGAATGATTTGCTCAAATTTGACTCATGAATCTTTTAGCAAACTCAGCTAGGAAAACCTAAAAAATTGGTGAAGAAACATAATGACACCTTTTTTATGGAGATTTTTAACCTTCTACAAATTTGTTTCCATACATTATATCGCAATTTTCAACCCCTTTCAAATTATTGATGGAATACCGATTTGACGAGTGTTCCCGGGAATTTTCCCCACTTTCCATAGATGCTCGCGTGCAGAACAATTGTTTTTCTTGAAGTAATCTTCAAAAACTGCCCGTGTACCAAAGATCATTTCTATTGGATTTATTGTCAGGTTTTAGAAACATTTTGTCTACAGCGCTTGGACTATTATTGCAGTGCTACGGGCTTCGACAGGTGGAAGAGGAAACGGTAATGGTAAATGATGTGGTGTACCGTGTAATTTGCATTCGTATATTTTCGTGTTGGTTTTCGGATAAATGATTGAATATGAAACAACGCATAAACTATATGATCCATTCAATACACCAGAGTGTTTTAATGGGAGTACATCAGGCCTTTTATATGCATATGTCTATGATAATTATAGTAATCCCAGATTATTAGTTTACGTAAACATCAAAATAATTGTAGGGGACATCGTTATTGATCTGATTCTAAACCATCGGTATTGGTAAGGTATTGGTAAGTATGGATGGTGACTGATGCGTTGCGACCTGATTAGATCTATTGTGCCCCATCTTCTTCTGCTATCATACAAGGTGTTCTTGTTTAGAGCAGCCCTTCAAGCCTCAATTCTTTCAAGAATTTTAGGATTATGAGGGGGTCTACTTGTGGTATTTATCCCACAGTCAGCTGGTGTGATTCCAGTATATTCAAACTTTTACAATGTATGACGTAACACTCCATCAATATATGGTGGGGTGTTTCTGGATGTTCCCCACAGAATCTGCAGGTGCTGTCCTCCTCTAAGCCTAGCTTTCTCAGGTGTTCTTTGAGTCTGAAATATCCCGTTAGAAATTCCGTGATTGTCTTTAGACTAGTTTTGCTGAGGTTAATCAGTGTCTTCGATCTTGCTCGGTTGAAATTGCCGAGGAGATCTTTGGCCTGCCTCAGCCCTGGATGTCTTAGCAAGCATGTTGCTCTCATTGCTTCTACAGCTTTATTGAGTTCTTCTCGGAAGTAAGATTTTCCAATTCCGCAGAATGGTTCTGGCCCGATCAGTGGCGTTGCTGCGCCTTTCCGTGCCAGGGTGTCTGCTTGTTCATTGTCCTCCACTCCGATGTGCCCCGGCACCCAGAGGAGGGTCACCTTGTTGTTCCTGCCTAGATCATTAAGTTTGTCCCTAATAATATTAAGGCTGCGGCAGAAAGGTAATTTTGACTGTATTACCGAATCAATCTGAACCAACAATTTTTATATTCGTATTTGTATTGATACGAAATCTCATATGTGCAAATATGACTATCATTTTAACATTCAAAATGTAAACAAAAAGTCGCCATATTGAAACGAAATTACACAGCCCTTTACGAAAGTGCATCATACAAAGTTTATTCTTCGACAGTTATTATATTGCCAAATTCTAGCAATTGTATCATCAATTTGAATGTTTTATGTTATGAGTTGTAGTCCTATTATGGAATGATAACTTCTGAGTTATATTTGACGCAAAATACTGTATTTTTCAAAAATGCATAATTGTATGAATATTGTGTAAACATTTACTTCACGCACAGTTGACGATTTTACGCACAGGTGATTCTTTTACGCACTTGTGCGAAAAAATTGTTAATTTATTCTGTTCACATGACATCTCTATAATGGCAATTTCTATTATAACGGATAAATGATAAATGTAGCGCTCTGTAGACTCGCTTTCATAACAATGAAAAAAATGGCGACCTCTCTCGATAGCCTAAACGATGCTATGGAAATTTAAATTAATAATTGGTGTATTCGAGTTGTGCCGTTTTTCACCCCTACGGCAGCCCAATAATCCCATATGAACTCGAACTAATTCAAAGTCGAATACAACGAACTAATCACGTTCACCTAGAACCAATTAAATCGCGCGTTTCACTTTGTTTCGGACTTAATTGGGGGGATTTTTAAAGCACTCAAACCTCTAATTAAACGAAAACTCCGAATTTCAACAAATACCACGGATGTAAAATATTGAATATTGCGAAGCACGCGCCATTTAGTTGATTGGAATTTATATTGATGATGTTTTAAATCAAAGGTCACGAGGATGTGAGATCGGTGGTGCGTACAGCAATATTTTTGACAGGCGACCACATTTCACGAATCAACTATGAATAGTAGGGAATATATATCCATCAAAAAGATGCCTATAATGATGGAACCTGAAAGTCGAACCCTATCTATCATAGGATATATGAACCCTATATAGAATTATATCCGAATCCCAATCCGGGAACCAATTTGGTCTCCCAGATTGCGAACACCAAAAAAATTCAAAATATTTTTCAAAAAAAAATAGGAACTTGAAAATATCATTTTTTCAAATATAACATATTTTGATGAACTCATAAACGGTAAGAGATAGGTATTGGACAGTCGATGGAACTCATATTAAAACTGGTTAGTTGAATTCGAAAATAAGATAATATACAGGGTGTTCCATTTGAAAAAACTGAGTTTTAGTCATTTTCATGAGTTCCCGAAAGGAAGTTACTTCTGAGCCTCCCTGTATACTGAAACTGAGATCCAGTTCCTCAACAGTACCTATACCTAATGGCCATATGCAGCTACGAGCCAAATTTCAATATTTTTTAAATTTGCATTGTGAAAATTATTTTTATATTATAATTTTTTATTATTATTAAATGATCTGTGTGAGATTCCCATCAAGCCATTTAAATGAAAAAAAAAATAGTAGAATTTGTTCTTAACTGCCAGAATGTTTTCATCACATCATTGTGGTTTTAAATAAAATTTGCCAAATACTAAATATTTTCACTGGACGTATTGCCGACTAATAATAACAATATTAATATATAGATTGTGAACAAACTATCGTTTTGAACGGAAAAATATGTAAACAGAAGAATCAAATAACACCACCTAATATTCCATTCTATCAGACTATGAGTGCACAGATAGTAAATAGGTTTTCAGTAGTTTTGTTTTCATGAAATATTATAAAACTTTTTATATCGACGAAAGTTTTATAAAATTTTAAAGTTGGTTCAACTTTCAAAACAAAATATGCGGCCAGTAAAGGTACAAAATTACTACATTCTATTATGTGCTGAACACATCCCACGAATGGAATATCATCATTTCTCATAAGAAAAATGTTAAAGGAAAAGTTGCTCACGGCTAGAAATAATGACTCGATAGAGTAGCCACTTTCTGATTTTTTTGGGGGTTCTACATATCTCAGAAAACTCCGTTCATCGCTTACCTCTTCTTCATGATATTCTGAAAGATCATATCGTGTTATTTTGAAAAGGGTCATTTGGAAATATATAAAGAATACAGAATCGAATACGTGACATGGATATAAGGTAGCGATTTTTTATCGGTAAGGCGATAAAATCTCACCTAAATCATTCACAACTCCACTTCAGTTTCAGTATATCTATGTGCAAAGAATGATGAGTCAACTGAACATGAATGGTGAAAACTAATATCATTTAATTTTCCTAAACGCATAGTTTTATTAACTAATGGATGTTCAATAGACCGAAATGATATTATTAGAAACGTGAAGCTTCGAAAAATGGTTCTAAAAATAAACACTTCATTACCAAACGTGGTGACAAATTCAGTAATAGGGGTTGGTATACAGTAAAAAATAATTGAGTGTGATTTCACAATGTCAGAGCACACCAAAATATCATGGACTCAACAGTTTTATCAGGCACTTGATAAAATGTTATGAATTTTGATAAACTAAGTGAACGTTAATGCATTTTCGGTGTTTTTTAGAATTTGTGAAATATTAATTGAGAAAAACACCAGAAATTTCACAATGAAAAAGGTTTTGAACAAATTATCAGCCATGATGAAAGTCAAAATATTACTCAGACTTTATGAGATATGTATTCAAGAAAAACACCAAGATGTTGTAATGAAACACATTTTTCCAACGAGTTTTCGTTTTGAAAGTTATACTTTTCCGTACGATTTAAAATCATGCGGAAAAGTTACTTTTCCGCACGATTTTTACTTTTCCGTACGATTTTTACTTTTCCGCGCGATTTAGGACTATAAATGATGTATGTAACTATTCTGTCTTATTAGTCATTTCATAGCATTATTATAAAAACTTGTTTATTAAAAACCTTGTTTTTTCGTAAGTAAGATGGACAAAAACACTCGTAGGAAAAATATTGTACCTAACTCTTACGGAAAATGTCTTTTCCGCCCTTAACGGCTTGCCCGCTCCGCTCTGCGTCGTTCATGCAACTGCCGTCGCGTGCGGAAAAGTACTACTTTCCGCACTTGTTAGGTAAATAACTATTACGGTGCCATTATGCACTGCCTTTTGAATGAAATACCAATTCTCGGATTGTGATGAATCCTACCTAAATGAAATATTGATATGAAGACAACGATATTGCACTGTGAGAAAGTTGAATTTTGCCGGCTTTACGGAGAGCAGAAAGATACCTCTTCTACGGCTAGCCGATAAAGTAAATTTTACATTTTCACGCTAGGTGGCGACGCCATAAACTTCAGTATGAAAATAAATTGTTAGTAGTTGTCAATATGTGCAAATTCATTAAATCATAATGTTTGTTTGAAGTTATCATGTCAGTTTTTCAATAAATAATTTTTTTTTTGTAGAAAAAATATTACCAACATTTATTGTGTAGTATGAAAAATTATGTGTAAACAACGACTGACAACGGTCTGAAAAATGCCACTTTTCCGCCTAATTATACAATATACTAATATCTTATTCACTTGAAGAAGCCATTGTACAGTGAAACAATAATCGTGGTTTTGTAAACCTCTTTTGTGAGAACTATTTATTATCGATTTTAATATGGATTTTCAATGAATATCTATTATATCAAGTCAAAACTTGATATAATTCGACAAGAGCCATTGTTATTAGAGTTATTTGGAAAGATATTGATACTTCAAACTAGAGCTGTTTCAATATTTTTTTATACTTCCTCGTGATCAAAATAAGTGATTCAAAATTCGGAAGGCACAATTTTTAATTTGAGGGGATGCATGAGGTTCTGAGATATTCCAAATTAAAATTGTTCTATTTTTTTTAATGAAATCTGCCGGACACGTATACTGTATACCATCTTGCGAACTGCCAACTAAAAGCCCACTTTTCCAAACTCCACCTGTTAACCAATTATGAAACAAAAGAGAACTGCCTAAAAATAACTTTGTCGATTGTATCAGAAAATGCGTTCGAAGACAAAACGGCCATTTGGGGCGCGAGGTCTAGAAATGAGATAAGAAATAATGGCAATGAACAGGTGAGACGTGTACTTATTTTTCGAGAAAAATGCTAACTCCCTTGTCGGCGATAATAACCACTCAGGTAGACACATTCGCAGATCACGAACGTACCTTCCTACAGGGTGTGGAAAAAGTGTCGAGCGTGGGAGGCGTTGAAAAATTAGAACCAGTCAGGTTTCATACATTTCTCTGTTTAATGTTAACGTACATTGATTTTTATCAATTCATGATTGTTTTCATTATTTATTGTTTATGTAGATTCAGATCAACGAATGAGTATTTCGAATACAATATTGATATGCATTAATTTGAAGGGGGTAAATGAAATGAACCACATTGTTAGTCCTGACAAGACTTAAGTGAAAACTTCGATTTCTTGATCATTTTCAAATGTGTACTGATTTAATTTCAAAGAATCAGTTCTGACTTTCAAAAAATACTTCAGTAGGTGACGCAGTCGTCATAGTGTCTTGGGAACTGTATACCAAAACATCGACATAGTCTACCATAATGCGTGATAAAACAAAAGAGGCTGTTTTTTACTCATTTTTCAAGCACAAACTAACTGCGGAGTTAAATTTTCATTATGTCTGTTAATATGAAAAAACTTCCAAACGATCAGTATGGTAAATGTGGTGTTATACTCACGGCTGTATACTACCATAATGATGGTCATTATGATCCTTATAACATGAATATCTATCATGGGACTAGACACAATGTACATACCGGAATTCACCAGTTTTACACTTTGTAATTCGACATTTTTTAAACAAACAAACAAAAACAAAAGAACCACGCTGATCCCGATACAAGACTGCGGTGTTCCTCACAGAACCGGACTCGGACCACTCCTATTCTTATTATACAGTTTGTCCATAAAGTAATCTCCATTTGTTAACTTTCGAACGAATTGAATTTTTAATTTTCATTTTTTCTTGGTTGAATGGTAGTTCATATACTACTTTTTGACAAAAAAAAATTCTACATTTCAAAACGGCATCGGGCATCTATTTGAAAGCTTTTCTTAATTTTCATGGTCGCGTCGAATGATACCTAATTCGAAACATCAATTCTCTAAACGACAGAAATATTTCAAACAATAATATGTTTTCAAAACAAAGTGGCGGTACAACTCATTAGAACTCTCATGAAATTACCCCTCCCCTGTTAACTTTTGAACGGATTGAAATCTATTTTTTTGGGCAAATAGTTCTGTTCTGTTCTGTTCTTTTCTTTCCAGTGGGGTTGTCGATACACTGCGACCTATAAGATATAATGAATTGGTAGAAGAAGCAATTCGTAGAAATAATGGTTTTGATGATGTTGACCCTTTTAATATATTTAGAAAACATCAGATTGTGCAAACTCTCAGTTTCAAAAGAGTTGTGCAGATTTTTAATAAACTTCCTTCATGAGACCCAACAGAGACTGGGACAACTAGAATAAGGATGCTCCAAGATAGATTATACCGAGAATTATACCTTTTGACAATGATTATTTATAAAGGTTTTAGTAGCACTGAGATTCTTCGCGACAGAAAGCTATCAAATCTCATCCGTCTGTTTAGCGGTGTATTGAAGAAGTTACTGTTGAATAGGACGATTCAGAACAAGAGCAAGCAACAAAAAATACGTATTAGCTAGAAGCTAAAGCGTGTCGGCGTTTCTCCATCGTTACGTTGGTAGTTTTTCATTTTGGAAATAATCTTGCAAAAACAGTGGAAAAAGCAACGACAGTCAACAGCGATATTAAAATGTTCTAATAATGTTCTAATAATGTTCAAAATTTAACTATTTTCTAACGCACAAAACACACAACCTTCTTTAAGGTCATTTAGAGCTGTGTTGGCAATTGTTGAGATGTAGTAATTCCATGTGAGCCTGTACAAAGTATAGTTCATCCCATTATCAATTGCAATTACGCGCATATATTCCAAGGAAGCACCTGTCCATGTGGACTAGATTGAAGTGCGTCAAAATAAAAAAACATTGCTGTTCCACCAATTGAAACGGCGAATCATTAGGTTGAACGCAGTGTACTGGTCGAGGGACGTATCGAGGCTGAAGAGTTATAAACCATATTTCAAATGAGGTATCGGCAGAGGAAACAAAATTGTCAGTAACAGTTCCAAACAAGTTTTTATATTTTGCAATTGATAATGGATATATTTTATTATATACCCTCATGGAGACCACCTCATCTCTTACATGAGATTTTCACGTGCACCTAATTGATGAAGGTTGACGTTTACGAGAATGGTCATTTAAAGAAACGCTTTTTATTGGTTTTATATTATTCACGTAGCCGCATTTTATTGGAGTGTCCAGTGCCCTATAAATCCTCGAAAATCCCAAAGATACCAACGTCGATCGTAAACTTTTGATGGACCAAAACTCATAAATAACTAATAGCTAATCTTGTATTGCTTAACAAACATAATTATAACTGACAAACATCAGCAATTATATCTGAAAAGAGTTTGGCTGTACGAAAAAAAAAGCAAAATAATCGGTGATTTTTAATGGGAACATGAGTCGAGCGGGTCTTTACTCTTTAGTGAACCACCGAGATCGTGATTGAAGAACAGAAGGTTCGTGTGGTTGCGTCATACTGAAGAAACAAACGAGAAGAATCGGGTAATTGATAAATTGAATTGTGGTGAGAGAATGAAAAGAATGTGCGTTCGAATGATGTTGAATATTGACTCTAATTTGAGCTATTGTTTTTGTAGCTGTCGGGAATGCGAAAGGCTGCAGAAAGGGGCGTTCTCAGAATTGTAAACAGTGGTAAATCAGAAAAAAATTGCAGGTAAAAAGCAATAATCACATACTTCCAGTGGAGAACATTTTATACACTTCATATCTGCCGGTATGTCATTGTTCAATTAGTTATTCTTTCATGTTTCCACACAGCACATGACATCCAACATCCAATGGATGAGAAGAAGAGATTATAACAAGAATAATAAAACACCAGAAGCTCTTAGAATAGTCCTTACAGTTTTTGGTCCATACAGTTTTTAGGGGAACGTTTTTTGCACTATCGTTGCGAAAGTTTTCCCGATTTGCCACTTTTACGTTCGCTATTTAAAGGACTGCAGTTCATATTAGATTGCAAAATGAGCAAAGCTCGGTCGCTTAGTTACTATATTCAAATGAGCTTTTCAAGTTCATCTAATACCCAAGTAACATTGTCCGACTTATTTTATTTATTTATTCATATTTATATCCAAACAGACCTGAATGATGGTCTAATTACTATGAATATAATGTGTTCTGGGTAGGCCTTGTTACTTACTCCATACGCCACCTTAGGAGCAGCACTGTTAATTATTATTAACGCAACAGTGAATCGTGAAGGATTATCCCCAGCCAGCAACAAGATTCAATCACTCAGATATCTGAAACTGAAAACTGAAAAAAATCTTGTCCTGCCTGGGGATCCAGCCCGCGATATTTCAGTTTTCTATGCAATATTTTATCTCAGTAGTTTATATTATTATTATTTTATATTCTCCTATTACCTTCCAATACCAAAGTTTTTGCCTATTTAGGATTACGAGGAAACTATGGTTTAATAACGACATTGAGCTGATCCATTAATTTCTAGCTATGTAGAGCGCAAAGTTTGATATTCAATAATTCAAACTAGTTTATGGAAATCCGCTCAACGAACGCAAAAATATCGAAACTGCAGTGGGTTTTCCATGCAGTATTTCCAATTAAAACATTAATAGCCATTTCCAATTTTCCTTTTCCATACTCTCCTTATGAACCCACTCCAACGCCACACACGCACATTCATTTGTCATTAGACTAATTTGTCAATATTACTAGCAGTGGTTAAAACTAATGATTAAAATAATTGAATATCTGCAGAGGAATCGTGACTGCCGAGCTCACATTAAACGAAAAAATCTCGGCTTCTGCTTTTTACTAACAACGCATTCTAGCTCTTGACAGTTTTGATAGAAAAGAAGATAAATTAACCGAATACGAGCGTATATTTAGACTTGTTTTTAGCTATCACGCACTGACAAGTGAAATTTTAATAGACAGTTACCGACTAACCAGCTGTGTCTGATGGTTTGAGACAGATTTTTTTTTCTGAAATGTTGGATGGTGAAGTGTGTACGATTACGGAGAGTTCAAACTGAAGTTAATTATCCTTCTCCTTAACATATGCGTCGAACGTTCTTTCAGTGATCTCATCAGTAGTTTTTTCCATTTATTTTCTGTTGAATGACAAAAGTACAATTTCATATCATGAAGTGAATGATTGTAGATTCCGGGATATAGAAGAAGAAGATCAGTCGTAGTTTCATCTTTGTAAATTATAAGGAGTCTCTTCTATAAACAAAAATTCTCAATCCACTTCCTCATAATACAGGGTGTAACCTAAGTACGTCAAAATATTTCAAGTGTCGTATTCCTGAGACAATTTTATGAATCCCTCGGTCTCCGACTTCAGCTCACTCACCTGAGAAAAGCGAAGGTCAGCTTTTAGGATAAGCCAATGTTTTCTAGGTTCTTGAAGAAGACCTCATGCATTGGCTTATCCTTATGCAGCTTCAGGAGCACTCCAGTCTCCGCAGCTTCAATGAGAGCCTTTTGCTGAACGGGTTTCAACTTGGTGACAAGTTTGGATTGACCCGTACAAAAAGATTACCTTCTATGTTTGGACTCTGACTTGACCAGATCTTATGGTGAAGCAAGTCCTCCAGAGCGGCATCAGTTGTCTAATGCATCTCACTATTAGATCGGGCACCGCAAGGCATCTGAGCAAATGCAAGATAAGCTCATGCGAGGTTGTATCAAACGCCCTGATCCAGGCCATCGAAAGGTTAGGCTTATACTGCACGGAGTCCTGAGTTATATGTAGTATATGTTCATACACTGGGTCAACTGCGGAAAGTATTCGCATCTATAAGATGCGGGTGAACATTTTTGAAGTTCAAGCATGTTATCGGCCTGTAATTCTTTGGATCAGGCAAATCTCCGTTTTTGTGGATAAGCAGTCATGGGTTGAAAATTCTTGCCAGATGGTGGTGGGTGCTTGGAAATTTTTTCCATCAATTGTTATTCAACCCATAAGGGCCTATAATAGCAAAGTTCTTCGAGCCTTTGAGGGCCTGTCGAACTTCTTCCGTGGTTATCGGTTCGTGCAGATCATTGTTCTAAGGCTGACGAAGCCTGCAGAAAGCTTCGAACTGCGTTGAGTGGTTGCGGAAACCTATAGATGCTTTTCCAAAAGGTTTCCACTCGATCAGCGGCACGTGGAGGCTCTTGGAATAAGCGAGAAGTTTTATAGCGGAACTTCATGTTTTCCGCGACACTTCTCGCTCGCCTCACTAGTGACTTCTTCGCAGCCATCAGCATTCGTAACTTAGGCAGTGTTGTTTGATGGTAAACAACACGCCTTGATTCAGTGTGTGGTCAGCTCGTCTGAATTTTCCGTCAATTCGCCGCACTGCGGAAGTGAAGGGCCTATTGGTACCCATATAGCCACCCACACTGGATACGAGACGCGTGTTGTCTCGCCGACTTGTGTATGCGTCGTATCCCTCCTCTCCGTCTGGAACAAAGCCTGCGCGGCGTCATACACGGCAAGCTAATCTGCCAGATGTCAGCCTCTTCCGAAAGAACATCGTTAATCTCCACATCCACTCGTGCCAGTTGTTGTGGTTTCAGGCGCTTGGTGTTATGAAGCGCCCAACGGATTCTGATACACTCCATCGGTGGTATGTGCGTCCCCACCACCTTGCCTTTGATCCCTTATCCAAGGGGGTCGCTTGTGGGGGCCTCTACCTCGTGCGTTGGGAATCCGAGTCTCAGGGTATACTGGGGGTTAGCCTAGTATACCCATACGGCCAACATCAGAGGAATCGAGTGGAAAGATGGCAAAAACCCATCATCGGCATCGCAGATAGTGCGCGCCAAAGCAGCATTATAAATGACGTGCCAGGAACGACAGCTCCAGTTTCAGTTGATACGTCAAAAAGAGTACTTCGATCACGTTGCTGAAGATGACTGCTGTAATTACAGTTGAAACGTTCAGAGATTTCAACCAAAGGCCACAGCAGAACTCGGAAATTAACCAGAACATTGACGTCAACCGTGAAAGCCTACATTCAAGTAATAAAAAATTCTGTATTGTTTTAATGATAATATAAGTAAACGAAACGATTCAAACAAACTCCACGGAGTTTGCCCATTTCAAAATCGAAATTCACGTCCAACTTTATCAGCGGAACTTTTCACAAACTTCGAAATGTTATGAATAGAAACCTCGCTTCGACAAGAATCTCCAGTGTTATCTTTGAAGTAGCACCGAGCAAAAGCTTCAATATTAATTTGCTTGTTACGTCGTGATCAATGGCCGTCGTTCCGTTCGAAAGTTTTCTTTGCGTCTATACCAACGCAAACGTCAATATTTGCGGAACGGAAGTATATTTTCCACTGTGTTTCGGATCTGTTTATTTGTAACGTTCTCGTCGAGTTTCGTTTTGTTTTGTTTTACTTCGATGTGCCTGCATGTCTTCTCGTTTGTCTTTTCGAATTGAAGTGTAAAATGGACACTTGTTTCGTGCAATTTCTTTCCTGATTGAAGGATGGGAAAATAAAGGGGCATGATGGATATGAAAAAAGAAACCCAAAAGAAACCATCATCAATCTTTCACTGAACTTTTTATTGTCACGGTTAGCCACTATTTTCTCTATAGGTAATTCGTTCGATTTTGAAGTAAAAATAAACTTTATATTCTCAGTTTTACAATTGTCTGAAGATGGAGAAAATAAACACCGTCTTCAAACCAATGAAGATAAAGTCGGAATATTTGAGAGCGACAAATGACAGCACAGATCCACTTAAATCGGCAGGATTCCATGTAACTGTTGAGCGCAAAGGAATTTGTCGATTGGGATAAACTGAGAAGTTCGCAGTCACAGAACATGCATTGTCCGACGGAGAACACAATTCGAAACACCGAGAGGCTAGCAAAGTCAAAGCATTATTCAAGCAGAATTTGTTAATAAGTGATTTAAATCACACTAATATCAATAAAACATCAATAGAACATAGCTACTAAAGATCTAGCACACAGCACTGAAAGGCGCCAAACGAAGACATATCACCCAAATCGTGCAAAAAGTTCGCGCGAACCTACCATCGCAGAAAGTACCCGCCACAACAGCATACCGTCGATGGTTGAAAAATTAGTGCCCCAAGACTAGATCGGAATATGTTGAAGCAAGAAACATCTGCAAGGAGACAATCGAATCCTCGAAAGAGGCTCACAATGCCAAGATACGATCAAAGCTCGTTGAGTGTCCTAACGGGTCCCGTCCATTTAACATTTTCAGTAAACGCAACAGAAGAAGCTTTTGCTTTCCATCAGACTTGGGTAGGCCATCTAGGGATTTTTGGTGTACATATCTTGGGTATTAGTGGTATTAGTTTGGTATTAGTCGGACATTAAAGGTATTAGTTGAGAATTTATGGGCATTAGTCGGAAAGTAAGGGTATTGTCTAAAATTATGGTGTATTAGTTGAAAATTAAGGTATATCAATCGGGAAGTAGAAGTATTAGTGTAGGTAATTAGAGGCATTATACTCTCAAGTAGTACATGGGTTTGACAGGATTACAGGAATTGTTGCGTTAAAAGGCCAAAAAAAGGTCTTCACAAAAAAACCTAAGATTCGAACAGGGTTCAATATTTTTTTATTACTTCGGCATCAGAGGAATAAGGAGATTTTTGGGAATAAGTGTTCCCCCTCGCTCTGGTCTGTTGAGAGATTCAGTCAGATATCTGAACACAAAGCTCGGAGTTCTTTTCGGAGATCGTTTAATAGCGATAGTCGTTGCCGACCGATATTTCACACTTTTCACCCCCATATGCACCTACAAGGTATATTGTGGTTCGCGAAGTAGAGCGGATTACACCCGTTTCATCAGAGTGAGACCAAACATACAGAGTAATTTGATGATTCGGACGGGAAAGAGATGACCTCAAAGCTGCCTGTAGTGGCCTACCACCTACTGATGAGAGGCAAAACCCCGAGACTAGTCTGCAGGTGGTCCTCCTGTTCGAGTCGAAACTTGCAATTGTTTCATCTACAATGAGGCTCATTTCACAAGTATCTGTTAGATATAATTCAATATCCGTCGTGGTATTACCCAGGGCAGTGTTATTCTCCGCTAGGTATTTGTCGTTGTAGATGTATATGGGAGTAAAAAGGGTAAAACCTTGTGAATGTTACAGAAGAAGCGTTTCGAGGACCAGTCAGACAAACACTACAGTGACACCACAGGCGTCCAATATCGACATGTCTGCATTGAACGCTCATATTGAATAACGTAATGGTAATTTTCACTGATTTTTACCAAACTACTCTCGAGAACTCAAGTCTGAAGTTTAAGTGAAGTGTTTTAAGACCTTCCCCACCTCCTCTAAATTATATGGGGGATATTTATAAAATTTAGGTCATCAGGATTTTATAATTTTGGATGCAAGTTTTCGTGCGTTAGAGACTTCCCAGTAATGGCAATGGACTTGTTCTTTTCTAGGATTTCATGAAAAACATCCAGGGCCTGATAAATGAGGCCTCCATATTTTCTGTAGTTCTCATAATTGTGAGCTCTGATGGTGGTCATGTTTCTGGTCAAGGGGCTTCCCAAGATGAAAATCTATAAAATTTCTTGGATAGATTTTTAATATGTTCGGCGATAGCTCACGTAGCGTATCTAGCCGAATGTATCTATCACTATCCCTGACGATACGGAGTGCCTTGTTCTGCATCCTCTCCAATCTCAACATTTGAGTTTTGGGGAGGCTACAGAACACGGGACGCAGGGTTAGGTCATCGTTGGTCTAATTATCTGTTCGTATATCAATACTTTATTCTCCATCGACGGGTATGTCATTCTGATCGCCGCTAACTTTCACTGGATCGCTAAGCTGACGTGGGAATTCATGTTCAGACGCCTGAACCTTAAATTCCACTGAGCTCCTTGTGTTCTTGAATTTCTTGGTGAAATTTATAAATTCTGTCTTGTCCGGATTCGTTACTATCTTATTATTCGCCTTAAACGGTATGACTAACCTCTCTAAGTGCGTTAGAATTTTACGAGCAGCCGCCTTGCTGTAGACAGCTTTATAAAACCTGCATCGATGCTCTCCGACTCTCCGAGACCCTAGAGGATCATCAACAGGTTGTCATTGTGCAAGATCTTAAATATTGGTATAGGTAGGAGAGCTGTACATTTTTATTGTCTTGGATGTGAATTGGAGCTGCGACCCCAGTGTCTTGTTTTCAATTTCTGTTGGCAATTATGAAAGCTATTATCTTTTGAGATCATTGTTATTGCATTCTATTTTAGTAGTATGTACAACACGGTTCAGTAAACATATAGATAGGCCCTTTGTGTATTTTATGTGTTTCATTTTATTGTTCGTACATGATATACCGTGTTATGAAAATTAATTGAGATAATTACAGGGCATTTAAAATTAATGGGTTGTTGTATGGAACATAATGTATCCATAAATATCAAGAATTTTCGTTTTTGAAGTAGTCGAAAATATTCGAAATTTTTCATGAATTTTCATAAAATCACTTTCAGTTATATTTGTTTGGGAGGCACTGGTTTGATTCTCCAGGCTACAGCGTGTCTGCCCGCTGGCAGTATTTCAGCACGATTTGCGTAGACAGACCTTTTATCAGTGAAAAAAGTCTTAAAAACTCTAAAATAAGTATTCTTCCATTCAGTTTTGTTTTGTCTACTTCCCATTTCATTTTTTGCTCCAATTTGAAAATCAATTTGGAAACATTTCGCCTGATCACTGGTATGGAGGCAAATTGAAAAAAAAAATGACTGAAAGATGGGAACACGAAAACTAAGAGAGAAAACAAAACTTATTTTTAGAGCAGTCAAAAAGTCCTTCCTTATTTTACGAAACCGAACAAAAAAAGTAATGATTTCTATCGTAGCAAAACTTGATTTTTGGAACTACAAGCAATTTTGAACAGCGTTGTGACTTCATTTCACGTACCAATGGAGATTTTGGAAATTTATTCAACTGGAGAACTAAGAAAGATAGAGGAAAACGGTCCTTATTTCACGAAAACGACAAAAACTAATGCGATTTTTATTTATTTTTGGTAACTTCAAGTAAATAATGAACAACGGTGTGACTTTATACAAGTTTTGTCGACAAGTATAGAAAAGATGAAACCACCAAACAGAAATCAGTGATTTTGTTTCCAAATAACTCGGTAACTGAGAATACAGATAGAGAGCAAACATTTCGAGAATGAAATCTGACGATTTCTGAGTATTATGGTCAATTACGTATGTTTTGATAAATTTCCACGATTCTGAAACCTTTCTCCATCTATTGTTTAGTAGGAGTACCGCAGTTTGCAGCTTTTCGGACAAAATGTCAGGAATCTTCATTAAGAATGCTTGTTATCGCCATCTATGATTCAGTAGCTAAGGTACGAACTATTTTTAACTAGTTTGGAACATTGGCAATAGATGGCCCCTACAGACACAATAAATATTTGCAAGTATCACAGGAAAATAAACATAAAAAATCTTTCGTTGGAAATTTGTAACCATTACTTTCAACTGAATTATTTCAGATAAAAGATCATTATTATTTTATCTTTCAAAAAATCGCTACACCTGGAAAACTATGATTTATAGAGCAACATCGGTTATCATTCTGATAGTCGAACCGATAAAAAGTACCTATTAACTGATGTCTAGAACAGAAAAACTCCATTTTTGGGAACCGAACTACAAGCAATTATGGACTCTGTGGTGTGACTTTATTTTACGTGCCAATGGAAATTTTGGAAATTCATTTACATTTTACAAAAACAGCGATAACTCGAATACTAAGAGAGATATTGGGAAAAGCGGGTCGAAGTTTTGAAAACGTTATACAGGGCCACGTCCTTTTCTCCTGAAATTTCAGGTCATCCATGTTAAATACAAATTGGTTTTGATTCTGACGAGTTGTAAGCATCGAAACGGCCGTCAGCAGATGATGGAACTCTCGGAATTGAATCGAAATCATTCTCTTCACTATATCCAAAGCATTCGGAAGGAATCGCGGTGACGTCAATATTGATGGTAAATTGAGAGACTACAGCAACATAGGAAATGGGTCATCCTTGACATTTCGCCTGATCAGTGGTATGGAGGCAAATTGAAAAAAAAATGACTGAAAGATGGGAACACGAAAACTAAGAGAGAAAACAAAACTTATTTTTAGAGCAGTTCAAAAAGTCCTTCCTTATTTTACGAAACCGAACAAAAAAAGTAATGATTTCTACCGTAGAAAAACTTGATTTTTGGGAACTACAAGAAATTTTGAACAGCGTTGTGACAATGGAGATTTTGGAAATTTATTCAACTCTAGAACTAAGAAAGATGGAGGAAAACGGTCCTTATTTCACGGAAACGACAAAAACTAATGCGATTTTTATTTATTTTTGGGAACTTCAAGTAAATATTGAACAACGGTGTGACTTTACACAAGTTTTGTCGACAGGTATAGAAAAGATGACACCACCAAAAAGAAATTAGTGATTTTGTTTCCAAATAACTCGGTAACTGAGAATACAGATAAAGAGCAAACATTTCGAGAATGAATTCTGACGATTTCTGAGTATTATGGACTATGGTCAATTTCGTATGTTTTGATAGATTTCCACGATTCTTAAACCTTTCTCCATCTATTGTCTAGTAGGAGTACCGCAGTTTACGGCTTTTCGGACAAAATGTCAGGAATCTTCATTAGGAATGCTTGTTATCGCCATCTATAATTAAGTAGTTAAGGTACGAACTATTTTTATCTAGTTTGGAACATTGGCAATAGATGGCCTCTACAGACACTATATATTTTTGCAAGTATCACAGGAAAATGAACATAAAAAATCTTTCATTGGAAATTTGTTACTTTCAACTGAATTATTTCAGATAAAAGATTATTATTATTTTCTTTCTAATAATCGCTACATCTCGAAAACTATGATTTATAGATCAACATCTTTTTAGGAACATTCCTATCATTCTGATAGTCGAACCGATAAAAAGTACCTATTAACTGATGTCTAGAACAGAAAAACTCCATTTTTGGGAACTGAACTACAAGCAATTATGAACTGTGGTGTGACTTTATTTAAGGTGCCAATGGAAATTTTGGAAATTCATTTAAATTTTACAAAAACAGCGATAACTCGAATACTAAGAGAGATATTGGGAAAAGCGGGTCGAAGTTTTGAAAACGTTATACAGGGCTACGTCCTTTTCTCCTGAAATTTTAGGTCATCCATGTTAAATACAAATTGGTTTTGATTCTGACGAGCTGTAAACATCGAAACGGCCGTCAGCAGATGATGGAACTGTCGGAATTGAATCTAAATCATTCTCTTCACTATATCCAAAGCATGCGGAAAGAATCGCGGTGAAGTCAATATTGACGGTCAATTGAGAGATTACATTGCAACATAGGAAATGGGCCATCCTCGACAAATAGTGTTCAATGTCCTTGATTTTTACCTACTTTCCCTCGGCTGAGGGAGGATTTTCTCTTCGTGGGAACCAGAACTTTAAAAAAATGCATTACTACCAACTCGTTAATCACATAGTTAGTGAAAATTACATATAGACTCAGATTTCTCAACATTCAAGCTCAACAGGTTTTGATCCATTCATTTCTTAATTGATCCCATTCAGGTATGACTGGATTTTGCTGGTGATTACAAAAATGAAACCTTTTATTACAATTATTATAAAAATTATATTAAAATATTTGATGGTCAGGTGGTATTCAAAAGCTAATTTGGAATGTTTTGAGGAGCAATTTTGTCCCGTCATCGCAAAGTCGTTAGTCGATCCTAACGTATAATACCCTCCATACACCAAACTGTTGAGCTGGTTGCCTGATAACGCTTGAATCAATAACGAAGAAATACTGATAAAAACTCCAAAAAAAAAAGGTTGTTTTTCTATTTGAACGCGATTCTGAAGATTCAGTTAGAAATTGGGGAATATGGCTTCGAATAGGAATTATTTCAAAATTCACGAAGATGATAAAGAAAATGCCAAGGTTCCGCGAAATTCAAAAGTGCCAAGAGATAGTTTTCTAAAGAACTTGAAAACCAGTGGTAGTTCGAAGGATTCAGCCCTACGTGAAAGGCAGGGTGAGTAGAATTCATTGTAACATAATTAGGCCAATCATTTCAGCATTTATAATGAAATAGGGGAAAAAATTACAAAAGAAAGGAAACCTTCATGAACGATGTATTTTAGAGCTCAATAAAACTATACAAAATTTGCCACCTCACACAATAAAGACTGTAACATTGTTAAAAATGAATTCGCATGAACGATATGTAATTCAAAGAATCCGAAAAACAAACAATATACAGGGTGTCCCATTCAAATTTCGAAAGTTGAGGTCATTTCTGGTGAAACCGGAAGTTGTAGTTTATAGTTAATTTAGAAAAATTACGTTTAGGTCGAATATTAACCATACCAAGTTTCATTTTACAAGGTGAAAATATTGTCAATTTTTTGAAATCGATGAATGATCTTGAACAAATTATAATAATCCATAGGATGTCGATCAGCTAGTGAAAGGGTGATACTGATGAGAATAAAAATATTTCACCATAAATTCACAATTTGAAGAGATGTATGAACGAACATACTACTGTTCTCAGTCTTCTAATACTGACAACGAGTTCGAGGGTATCAGTCAAAATATATACAGTCAAAATATCGATTTAAATATAATTAATATTTGTGGAGTTTATTCAAAAAATCGTCAGAAAAAAAGTGGTACTATACGAAATAGATAAATATATGAAAATTCCAAGGATGGGAAGATATTTTAGATTGGTGGCGACACCGTCAAAACGTTTTCTCAAAATTGTCAAAAATGGTTAAAGACTTTCTATCTATACCTGCAACGTCGGCTTCCATTGAGAGATACCTTTCGAGAGCATCGTTTACTGTGATTGATTAAACCTATAAGCTAGGTTTTTGGTGTTACTGAAAAGGTGGACCTCAAAAACATTGATCAATTAATGATAATCTCGATCTGCTTACAAGTGATGTATTTTGTTTATTGTTTGAGAAATTGTTTCATTTCATCTAACTCATTATAGTTGTTCACATGCAGTTTTTCATTGTTCGATATTTCTACCCTCGCATTTGAGTACTGTTCCTTATTTTCAGAAAATAAGAAGATATTCTTGACAAGCATTCCTTAAAACTCTTTCTAGACATACACAATATAACCTGATTCTGATCCGATTAAAAAATATATCCATTCATGCATTAAGACTCCCATCAGTCTTTTGTGGTGTTCAATAGTAGAAAATACAAATTTCAAATATAATTTTCAGTGTAGGTTGGAATTTTGAATGCGCTGAAAAAAGCTTGAAGCTTGGTATGATGAGGCTTGAGCTTGGTAATAGAAAGCTTGAAATGTCAAGTTTTTTCTTCAAAAGCTTGCTTTGGCTTGATAAAAATATAGTTGAGGTTTGATTTTTGTTGAGCTCGGCCTGATTTCAAAAACCAAGCCAAGCCTCTGAATCTCTGCCCTGTATACAGCGTGTCCCACTTTGAGCAGCCACACTCTCGTATTTTCTTGACAGTACAGTGATATCAAAAGTTATTTTTCGTAACATATAGTACCCAAAAATATCTAACTTGAGGTTGATGAAATATTCGTATATCCATTTTCCATGGCTACCTACGACCAACTGAAAAGTGAAAAATTGGGAAAAACATACTAGGCATTTTTTTATCGCATAAATAACACCAGATTCTGTTTCAGAACACCCTAAAATCCCTAGATCTGAGTGCTTTATTCATTAAAATATACAGAGTGGCACCTGTTACTAGCAACATCATTAATGTTTATTCATCCGAAATGATCGGTTGCTTTCGATTTTTTTTGTCACAAAGGGCCTGAACGTGTTCAGTTGATGCTGAATATAAGTAATACCCAAATTTTACTTTTTCATGGTTTGCTATGACCAGTTGAAAAGTGAAAACTGGGAAAAATATACTAAAAGATTTTTTACTTCGAAACTAAGATCAGATTCTGGTTCAGAACAAGCTTAAACCCACAGATCTCATTAAAATATTTTAATGAGTTGACATCCTTGTATATACAAGGTGTCATCTGTAAAACTAGCAACAAAATTTATTTAATAAAGAGTTAGACATGTTTCCATTTACAGATGACTTCATGTAATTTCATGATTCGAACAACAGGATCCGGGGCATTTATGGTGTTCTAAACAAGAATTTGGTGTTAGCTCGGAGACAAAAGAATCTTCAGTATGTTTTCCTTTATAATTCAACTTTCAACTGATCAAATCTAGGCATCAAAAAGTAATATTTGGTATTTTGTACAGCATAAATTGAACGTTTTTGGGTACTTTATGACTCGAGAAGAAATTTTATAAATCAACTAAACGCTGGGGTCTTGGAATTTTAGGGTCTCCTGAACCATAATTCGCTGTTACGTTTGTGCTACAAAAGTCATAGCTAGCCATGAAAAAGTAATATTTGAATATTTTCTACAACAGTATTCGAACATTCTTAAGTAATTAGTGATTATGAAAACCCTGTATATTTTGAATAATTAAGTACTGCTATTTGTGGGTTTCAGAGTGTTCTGGGATAGAACTTAGTATTATTTTTGCGATAAAAAAATCCCTGGTATATTTTTTCCAATTTTTCACTTTTCAATTTGGTCGTAGGTAGCCATGAAAAAGTAATATTGGAACATTCCCTACAGCATTATTTGAACTTCGATACCAAGGAAAAAAATCGAAAACTACCAAACATTGCGGATGAATAACAAATAAAAAATGTTGTTAGTTACAGATGACACCCTGTATATTTTAATGAATTTTCACTGAGATTTGGTAGTTTTAGGGTGTTCTGAAACAGATCCTGGTGTTATTTTTGCGATAAAAAAATGCCTGGTATGTTTTTCCCAATTTTTCACTTTTCAATTGGTCGTAGGTAGCCATGGAAAATGGATATAGAAATATTTCATCAACCTGAAGGTAGATATTTCTGGGTACTATATGTGATAAAAACAAATTTTGAAATCACTTTACTGTCAAGAAAATACGAGGGTGTGGCTGCTCAAAGTTGGACACACTGTAGTATAATTAGTTACTTTGGCACATATTTTACAAACTGAAACTGTTAATTTTCAGTTAATGTTCTACATCCTGAACGTGCGAAATACAAATCTAGCTCGTCATGCCCAAAGAGTTATAATGCCTTGCTGAAACAAGAGATAAATGACATCCTAGGAGAAAAGAAGAAGGATGTTCACCAAAGTCATGACCACAAAAGTGTAAAAGGTAAGATTCAGTGTTTTCTGCCAAATATTTGTTTTCCGACGTGCGTAAAGTAGTTCTTTTCCGCGCACATTTGCGTGCGCACAGTTATACTTTTCCGCACGGCGTGCGAAAAAGTAACTCAAAAATAACATTGATACGGAAAATTTATATTCATTTTAGTAACTCTAGTGATGCCATGTGAGAAACCGCTTTACCTTTCAATCGTAATTCCGATATTTATATTTCACCTTAAAACAAATATATATATTTTTTTTTTCTGTGACCGGAAAAAAGTTTGACATTACATCCCTGTTGACAGGTAGATTATTAGATTATATATTAGGGACTTTCGTGCTACAAGCCTCTACACCGCGACCTTTTCAGATCTATTGTGTTTGTCCTCGAGATCATTTAGAGTTCTTTGTCTAGCCCTGTCTTCTTTACGAGACTCCACAGGCTAGTTTTTAGAACTCCCATGAATCTGGGAGCTCTTGGTTTTTCTTCTCCCAGCGTTAGAAACCTTTGCCTTGACAAGCCCTCGCAGTGGCATAGTATGTGTACTGATGTTTCCTCTTCTTCCTGACAGAACCTGCATAGCATTTCTTCTGCCAGGCCTATTGTACTCATATGTTTGTTGAGCCTACAGTGCCCTGTGAGAAGTCCTACTACTATTCTAGTAGTGTTCCTCTTCTGGCTTAGTAGATAGTCTGTGAATGTTGGCTGCGGTTGTTTGATAAACTCTTTGGCCTGTCTTATCCCTGGTCACCATTCTTGAGACTTCTGTTGAATCCATGATTTCGTGTTTGTTTTTAGTACAGCTTTTGCTATACCGCAATACGGTTCTGGGCCATTCAGGGCCTTACTTGCTCCTTCTCGGGCTAGTGTATCGGCCTCTTCATTGCCTCTATAACCTGTGTGTGCTGGTACCCAGGCTAGTGTCAGTCTGTTCTGACTGCCCAGCTCTTTTAGGGCTTCTATGCAGTCCCAAACAAGTTTTGAGGTAACTTGCATTGAGTTGACTCTGTTGACAGGTAAAAAAAAAATATGAAATTACTTTTTTCCCGGATAAATATACACATAGGTTAAGGTAGATGTTTGATTAAATCGTCGTTTTTCCCGTTACAGAAAAAAATAGTGTATTATACACGGGAAAAAGATTAGATTTTTTCCCTTGTATAATAAATAACTATTTTAAGAACCTAGTTTTATGGTATATGACTATAATATTGTCAAGCGTGGGTCTGTCGACTCTGAGACATTGATATCTATTTTTTTTTTATTATTTTGAAATTGTTTGAAATTGTTTTTTCCTATAACCAGCTGTCGTCCCCCTATGAACGGAAGCCCTTAGAAGTCGAAACTTGTGCGAGCCAAGGAATAACGAGGTCTTACGTTTCAACGTGCGTTTCCTATCTCTTTCTCCAGGCCATCAGAAAAAATTCCGCAGTCGCGGATTTGAACCACGACCGGCAGCCAAAAATTATTTAAAGACGGAGCTCCTAACCACTCGGCTACCTATACTTGTATACTTAGTTCTTTCTTTCAGGTTTAATTAAAAATTATGGAATAATTGTATGATATTTTTCAATAGTTTTTCGAGATTGGACACTTCACATTGAATTCACTAATTTACAAATATTTCGTTTCAGATTTAGCAACTGTCGTCCAATCAGACCAGCAAAAACGACCTGGGTTCTTGGTATGTCCTGGGGGATGCAACAGAATTATCTCCGCTCCACAAAATGTCCAGTTTGAAAGAGGAAAAGGAGGAGTTCAGAATCGGCAGGCCCTATTCAAACCAGAATCAACTACTACACTACAAGAGCAAAATAGTCTTGAAGAACAACGAGGTAAGATTGTCAATCAATTCAAAAAAATATCAAGTCGACAATATAATTTAAATTTAGAAAAATAAAATAAAAATGAAATGATTTTTTTACGTAGTAAGAAATTGAGAAATAATTATTGGTACTAGGTATAGTTGATATCGAAAAAAAAGAGAAAAAAAATAATTAAATAATTTATACTCTTAATTAAGTAAGAAATGAAGTAATACTTCGTACTATAGATGAATGATATCCAATTCAACAAAAAAAGCTGATAATTCGTCTGGGATTCGAACCCACACCTTGCTAATAAATAATGTATGTGTGTCCGGCTACAATATCGAAGAAAATAAAAAAAAAATCATTAACCAGACCAGCCAGCAGCCTCATAGAAAAATTGGCACTGTCAAAGTTAGAAAGTGGCCATTTCTTTAAAGTAGTATTGCTATCAGGAAAATATCATGAGAGGCCATCAGCGCGATCACATTTGGGACGTTTTTTAGGGTAAAAGAGTCGATAACTCAAAAACGGTTCGTCGGCGTCGTATCGATTTCGACAGGCTTATAGATGACCTTTGATTTTATGTACAGTTGCGGCCAATAAAAAATGGGATAGTTTGCGGACAATAAAAAATGAGACGACTCGCATACTTAATCTGATACAGACCATTGTTTATTGGCCGCACTGTCCCATTTTGTATCGGCTGCAACTGTACCTATGTCTGTGGCAGCACCTCACGATGCTTTTCATAGATAGTCGAGGTAGCTGCAGTGGTATTTCTCTTCCATTGAAATTTGAAGCAATCTTTATCCCATCGAAATGAATTTGGTATAAAAAGAAAGGTAAAACGTTGATCTATGTACCTGATGTAATGTTCTTTTGAAATTATTTGTTCTACCCAAAAAATTGTGAGAAAGTGGATTGAAAATTCAATTTCCATTACAGCACGTACGTAGAATCAAACGTCCTCTAGAAGGCAAAATGGATAAACGAACCGTTTTTGAGTTATCAATAATTGACCTAAAAAGCTTCCCAAATGTGATCGCGCTCATGGCCTCTTTTGCGCTAAAATTACGAAGGTGTAGAAGGGCCATATAATTTCTTAGAAATATTTTTTACTAATTTCCGACTTGGAAGTCGGAAGTTGTAAAATAATAAAATTCCGACTTCAGAGTCGGAAAATAATAACATTCCGACTTGAAAGTCGGAAAATAATAATATTTCGACTTCAAAGTCGGAATTTTATAATAATGCAAGGTCAAAGTGATTCAATTAAATAGTCAATTTCATTATGCTTTTTGTTTGAAAATATGAACAGGATACTCATAAAATCAGTTTTGGAATTATCTGCATCTGAAAGACAAACTTTAGTCGCTATTTTTCATCGTTCGAAATAACTTCCTGGGAGGTATTCATGTCGAAAAGGGAAACATTCTCCATTATAATTGAAAAATGTGTTTTTTTGTAATACTAAACAAAAAACAACTACTTCCCCGACAAAAGGCACGCTGTACATTGAAACACATCTGATAGATATCGTGAGTGACAAGGCCCTAACGAAAATCTGAAGGTGAAAATTTGCATTTTCTTTCAAATAGTTGATTTTTCAATTATATATAGCTTTCATTGAAAATTCATAGAAAAAAATGGGAAAGGAGAATGTTATTCAAAAGTACCACTCACAGAAATCTTTAATTTCATTAAGGCAAAGATCGCTCTTCCAAGCTCGTCAGGGAGATCGGAAGTATTGGGAAGCAGATTCTTCAGGTGCAATTTTACACAGCAGAGTTTTATAACTTCTGAAAATTAATACCTACTTTGACTAATATTTTAAGACAGCCTAGGATTTTAATGTTTTCGTTATTTCACAATTTTTGAGTTATCATCTTCCTTTCAGTTCCAAAAACAAGGTCTCTCTCATCGACGACCACCATCGACACGTTTGAATCAACCCTCCCAATAAATTCTGCCAAGTCGAGAAAATCCACTAGTTCCATCCCCAGAAGATGTCAAATTACTAGTTCTACGCCCAAAGTGGAAAAATCTATTCCGAAAGTGGAAAAATCGCTAGAGAGCACGAAGAAATGTTCACCTATCAAACCAAACCGCTTTACATCATCGAATACTCTGATCGCACGAAGGCCAAGGTGTCAAAGAAACGCCAAAGTGCTGAAGAGGGCTCTCAAAAGAAGTAGGTATTGATAAGCATCCAATTTCTGTTTGCCCCACCTTTATATCATGTTGAAAAACGTTTTGAACAAAAAGTTTCAACCTTATAGCCAAAATAAATGTACACCTTCATATGTCGAAATCAATGACAGCTTGTTTTTAATGGGACACTCTCTATATCATTAATAGTTACATACAACATTTTTTCTACGTTCATGCAAAAAGCAAAAAATGATTTATTAAGGTAAAACACTATTTCATCTATTTTACATTAATAATACTCATTTTAAAACTTTCAATTCTGTAATTGTCAGAAATAATTTTTGACTGACGTTTCTATAACCACAGTTGCATTATAAAAATCAAAATCATAGTAGCCGTGAGCGCGTATGTTATCACGAGGTGTGGTCATAGTACAGACAGTTTGCTCTATGCAGGTAGATGGTTAAGAACAAAGCGGATCAGTTTTGATTATGGAGTTTCTCTCGGGATGGTATTTTTTGTTTAGCTCTGGCTGCTAACATTAATACAAAATAATATAAAATGTATAACTGTTTAAAACGTATTGCCAATCTCACAGAATATCTGCTAAATATGTAGTGAGTTTGAACGTTTATGTTTGTCATTATGACAGCACGTTGAAGTTAAATGACAGATGAGTGCAATATAAACTTTATTGCACTAGTGCAATAAAGAACTTCTTTTTCCACTAAATATAGTTCAATAAAGTTTAGCTTTTTGAATGAATAAAAAGTAATATTTTTTTAGTCATTTACAATGACATATAGTCCAGTAACCACAGACAAATTTGAGCCAGAAGTGAAGGATGAATTGTAGCACTATGAAACTCAGCACATTACTTCTTGACATAATATACATATAGTTATAAAAAAAATTAAAAACAACAAATTGAACGAAAAAATGTTTTTGTTTTCTTGAAAGAATAAAATTTATCAAAAAATGAAATCAACAGAGCAAAAAATAATTCAATTCTCCACAAGAATTATTCTGAGTAATTCATAACAAAATTAGCCTATTTTCCCAGATAACGCGATCAATTCTTGGAATTTATTAATTTTCTTCAGCCTATCAACTTCACAAAAGAATCTGAAAAGAACAGTTCATCAAATTTTCTGGACCTAACATTAACTGAAGTAGATAATGAACATGAATTTTTATTTTTCACAAATACATATATCACAATTACCAATAGCTCAAAACAAAGACATGAAGCTGAATCTTTTCGAAAGTATGGAGATTAATGAATGGAAAAATTCTCAGAACCTTCTTAATGATCAAGTCGGAATTAAATAATTCACCACTTCTTAATTTGTTTTCCTGGACAGGTTAGATGAAATTAATTAGTAATGTGATGGTACTTATCGGAACTTTATTGGGAGCCAGGTATACAACCGTTAGTATATCTTTTCCATTTGAAGAAGCTGTTATACAGCGAAACGATTGTCATGTTTTTTTTTAGGGAAAACTCTTTGAACTATAGTTTTATTATAGATATTGATAGGTGGAAGTGCTCGTGGAGCCGCTGAGCCTGTGCAACCCCCCTACAATCTATTCGAATTTGCACATATTTTTCCTCATAACCGACCAGCATTCATTCCTATTATTATGTATGCAAGTCTTTTGCGAAAGATAAGCACTAAAAATTCAATAGGAACCACAACATTCGGTAATCACCCAAATGAGGTCTTATTTTTGAATGAAAAAAATGTTGTTTTCCAGCCCTGTATTTCTGGTAAACGATTTTGTTCCTTGTTTGGCATGGTTCCAATTACTAGCATGCCAAATTTTGTGGTGCTACAATCGATCCTCGTCTCAATCACTAATTGAACTGGATTAATAGTATATATTGTAATATTTTAAACGCCCTATGTAATTTGTAGCTACTGGTTGTTACAGCTATGTTGGAGATATTTATAATGAGGAATATTTAGAGGTGAGATTTATCATTTTTTCTTGGGTATATTCAAATAAATACTTTCATTTAAGGTCATCATGAAGATTATTGTTGCAAAAGAAAGAAGGATTATACTTCCCGAACATTTCTTAGAAAAATTCAATCCTGATCGAAAATACAGAGCATCCATAGTGAACTGGATGTTGGAAACTCAGGTGAAACTAAAAGAAAAGTGAATTAATTGAATGAAAGAAGAAGAAGAAAGTATTTGTGGTGTTCTGAGATTCTGTTGTTCTAACTTATTTCATTCATTTCATTCATTTTATTCATTTTATTCAAGTGGTGAAAACACTTCATTTATTAAGGGGTTTTTCATACAAGAGTTAACTTCTTCATATATATTTTCCGTATGCCACTCTGACTGCGACTGAAACTGCGACTGAGACTACGACCGCGACTGCGACTACGACTGCGACTACGACTGCCATTGCGACTGCCACTGCCACTGCGATTGCGACTGCTTCTCCAAGTTCATTCAAACGCACCTCCCCTAGCCCTAAATAATTTATGTCATCTCCAATATTTATTATCTCTATCGTCTACAGGGTCAAATTGCAATCAGCGATGAAGTATTTTATTTAGCCGTGAATTTACTGGACCAAGTATTAGCCAAAATAACCGTTCCAGTAAACATGTATCAGTTACTGGCACTGAGCACTATGTGGATCGCTAATAAACTGATCGGATCGAACAATCTAAGGGTAAGTTATACAATCTCTGTTTGATGGTTTTTCTTGGTATTCCATAGCAAAATATCATATGGATCAGTTTTGGAATAGTGGATAAAATCAGATACCCAACTACAAAAATACTCTTTTCCCAAAATATGATAACTTTTCTAGTATAAGGTCTGGTATGAGATCATGCCATATACAGGAGAGAGCCTTGAATATTTTTTTCCAGACCGAGAGTTTGTTCTATAATCTTCAGCAGAGCCCTAAGTGAATTCTGCAGGAACAAAACTGGGTGTTGAAAACTTAAACCTCCTGTATTTTTCAGGCTTCAACATTGACTGAATTATGTGGCAATATTTATTTGAAATACCAGCTGCTAAGAATGGAACGGAAGGTATTGAAGATGATGAACTTTGAAATACACTCAATTGAGCCGTCCTTGTGTGTGAACTACTTTTTGAGGATTCTAGAAATTGATCAACTTCAAGTACGTAGAATTCAATCAATTCATTTTCCATGCTTCAATTGAATATTTATTGAATTCCAATGAAATGTGACTTGATATATGAAGTGAAATTTTTTAATAATTTAGTTTTTTCAAACGAAGCCCTCCACAAAAAAAATTATAAACACGGTTATTACAAGACCTGTTTTCTGTGGGTTTAGAGGTATCTAGCTCTTCAATGAGGAGACCATCTAAATATTAACTCATCTGCTATCCTGGAGCCGCCACCTCAGTGAAATTGGCTGAAACTGTAGTTTGTTATTCTCTTCATTATCCTGATCGAAAGTTTTCATGGGCCCAACTCGATTCTATGAGTTTTGAGATACAGTCCCTCATAAGTATGATTTTGTACATACGAGTGAAGCATGTGGAGCATTATAGGTATACGACGGAAATCTTTGTTGTATATCTTTGCCCTACCTGGGAGGCTTCATTTTGATTTTTTCCTCACTGCATTTACGAACACTTGCCAAATTTCATGTCAATCGGACGACTAGAAGTGGGTCAAAATTTGACCCACTCAAGTATGACAAGTTAAAGAAAAGCTTGTAAAAAAATACATTTTTCAAAATCCGAGCGAGTCAGTTCAAATATATTTAGGATTTGTACAAATAATGCATATACCATTCCAAATCTTCAATAACTCACGGTATAATGCCTACAGAGTGCTCAAAAAATGGCGCTAAATTTCGCTATCTCAAAAAATTTGAATATAATTTTTTTTCAATTAGCAACCTATTTTTCTCTATTCAGTTATGCGTTGGAAATATCCTGAAAATCCCCATATCTAAAACCTACGATTAGTTTAAAAACTTGAAAAAATTAATTGAAAAAATGAATTCAATATATCAAAACTTCAGATATATATATTTTTTCTAATTTTGCTAATATCGATGGATTAAAGAGGATGCTTTGTTCCACGGATCACGTGAGATTCATATGAAAATAACTAATTGAATGTCATTTTTTTAGCTAGCCCGATTTTCTGTATACTACATTTTGGACTGTTGCACACTCCTTCCAGAATTCTCTTCATCTCGATTGTCTATTCTGACGGCAGCAGCTGTCAACGTTGCAATCAAGTTGTACTGCAGGGATTTAGAAGAAAAGTCAAGCGAATTTTTTGGCAGGAACTTGCCACATGCTGATATCGAGAAGAGGAAATCTTTAGAATCAATGATGTATTCCCAGATTTTAAATATGAGCAATGAAAATTATTTGTTTAGGGAGGCGTTTCATAAATATAGTTTTGTGTCGAATCGCCTAACATTATCATAAAAAAAATATTTCTCAGCTTTGAAGCGCTGGCGCTCATATTTCAATTGTTTTTATTCTATGATATTTAATATACTGACATAAACCATTATTAGAATTTTTCCTTGACAATACTATCTCCAATTTTGTGGGGGTAAAAACCTCTATAGCTTGGTCTAATATACAGGGTGTCCCATATAAAACTCCGCGGGCAAATATCTGGAAAATGAAAGAAGATATCTATATATCGTGAAGGCAGATGTTTTTGATGTCAAAGGGTCCTCTTCTTTACGTAGATATTCATCAATGGGCGTCATCCGTTAGGGCGTCGCCACACCGACGCCAACTTTTTTGAATGGCAACCCGGATTTTTCAATACCTCTTGCGATTCTGCATCAAAATCTGAATTCAGCCATATAACACACTCCTAGTTTCCCTTCAATACTGATGCACCACGGCAACTTTATGGTGTAATACATAGAGGGCTATCTATGAAAGCGTCAAAACAAATACAATAATTCGAGTATTCATCGATCTGTCAGAAAACCTGTCAGATTTTACGGAAGTGTATTAAGTTTTGTGCCGGTTTTTCATAAAATTGAAAAATTGTTCAATTTTCGAATGCTTCTTTGCATTCCTTCTTGCTTCGCCATAAATACACATATTATCATATCCAACTTTTCTGTATTCGAAAATTGAATCGTTTTTCAATTTCACGAAAAACCGACACAAAACTGAATACACTTAAAATTTGACAGATTTTCTGACAGATTGATGAATACTCATTTTGACGCTTTCATGGCCTTCTTTATAATATGCCATAAAGTTGCTGTGGTGCCAGGGAAACTATGAGTGTGCTATATGGCTGAATTCGAAATTTGATACAGAATCGCAAGGGGCAATAAAAAATCCAGGATGCCATTCAAAAAAGTTGGTGTCGATGTCGCGACGCCCTACCGGATGTCGCCCATTGATGAATCTTAAGAAAAGGACCCTTCGACATCAAAAACATCTGCTTTCATCAAATATAGATATCCTTTTTAATTGTAATGTATACCGCAGATACATCAAGTCTTCGAACAACTTCAGAAATCCGGCACCCCAGAAAACCGCTTCATAATCGTTCAAACGAACTACCATACCATCTGATTAGTACACAACCCATCTCAAGAAGAGTATCCAACCTAACACAAAAATTTGCCCACAATCAACATAACATGGACTTAATAGAACTGATGGTACGAAAAAGAAACCAAAACATCAAAAATTCATCTACCCAACGCGAACAGTGTACGAGTGCCTCACAGACATGCAAGAAGAATGAAAAATGAACATATAAAATATATAATATAATATATTTGTATTTTATTTTTTCGAATGCATTGTAACAATCACCCTTATACCAAACATGTAACATACTTATTGCATTACACAGGGCAGAAGGACCTCGGCAATAGCCCGCTGAGCATTTTTATATATGTTCAATTAAGTACTTTTATTATTATTGTTATTAATTTCCCGAGTTTTCGCAAATTTTTCGAGAAGGGGTGGGGTCCACGACCCTTGGCCATTTTTTTTTTTTTCGTTTAATTTTCCATGTCTGAATCCTTTGGATATTTTTCTTGATTTCTTTTTTTTTATACCAAATTATCCGATGGTCAGCCAGCAACAAGATTCAATCACTCAGATTTTTACATCTGACAATTTCAATCCTACCGTCGTAAATTTGACGAGCTTTCTATGGTTAATATACCTGAAATATATGCATTAATACAATAACATCAAAGATTAAAATGAAAATGGTAAATTTTTTGTTTTTCAAAAAAATGAATTCAACAGTGGTGATTGATTGAAATCAAGTTAGTATAGTTATTTATAGTATGTTTGAATTTTTGAGTTTATTAATTTTAAATGATTCAGCTTCTATCATTTATTTTATATACGTAAGAATCTTGAATTCTTCATCAAAAGTAGTTTGACTTTTTTCTAAAAGATGATTTAATATGTTGATTTAGTTTTCTTATTCACATAAACCAGTAAGATTTCTGAATGTTCTACCAGTTTGACCCATATGTATAGGTAACTTAGGACAAGTTCCACAATGTAATTTATATACCGATTATATCTCGAATACGGAAGTTCTGTCTTTATTGTTTTTGATAAACTGTCCCAAGGTATTATTTGTTCTGTATGCAATTCTTATATTTTGTCTATTCAAAAATGAAGCTACCGTTTTTGTTGATTGTCCAAAGTATGTCCTATAATTCTGATAATCCGTTTTTATGATAGGAATGATCTTTGACACACTTTGGACCATCAACAAAAAAGGTAGCTTCATTTTAAATAGTTATAAAAATTGCATTTTAGAACAAATAATACGTTTTGTATATTTGTATATCCATACCACTCCACTTTGAGATATAATGGACTTCTACCACAGGTTAAATAATACGTTGAGAAAGTTTATCAAAAACAATAAAGAACTCACGATGCAGAAAAACTCCAAGTCTGACTAACTTTTTCTGCATCGTGAATCTATACAACTCCACTTCGAGACACAATGGACTTCTACCACAGGTTAATAGAGAACTCCCAAATTCCAGAAATCAGTGGGAGAACTGGGTTAATTTTTTATGACCATTGCATTGTTATATTTTCTTGATATGTCATCAGTAATAGATATCAGCTCAGTCAGATGGCAGCAAATGCTAGAAAAATGGATTACAAATTTTCAACCGGACTCACAGATAAGAAGAAGCAAGTTAAATAGAAGCTTGTGAAAATGATAAAAACACCAAATTATAAATGAGTTTGCGTTTATTTTCATAGAAAATATAAAGAAATGTACAAGAATATAAATAATGATAGAACAGGCAGTGTAATGGTTCGAAATAAATGAACCAGATAAGGCGAAATAAACTTGGTATATGACCCTTTTTATCGGTGAATGCGAATTACCGTCGTCAAAATTAACATCCACTTTCATGACGTCGCAATAATGAAAATTTAAATTTAAATATACGCACTCTAGGTTGGATTTTCATAAAGAGAGAGTCAAAATCAGTACTAAAATTGTTGTATAAATGCTTACAGGAAAATACAACCAATAAAGTATGTTTTGAACCGAAATTGGGACGACAACTGGGACTGAAATAAAGAAAAGGTTCAATAAATTGATTCTCATAACAGAAGCATATTCTGGGATTGACTTTTTACATCCACTGTTCCTTCAAAAATCCCAATTTGAATTAAGAGTTCACTGTGAAACGGTACAGAAAGTTACCAACACAACATATTCATCAAAAAGATTGTTCCAATGAAGAACAAATTTTTGTTTTCTTTATTCGATGAACTTCTCACTGCCATATCAAGTATTGGGGGAACATTAACGTCGTCTACTGGTAATCTCGCCATTCTGGGGGACAGCAGCTGGGGAATGAAAGTGGTACTGGGGATGGATGGGGTACTAGGAATAGAAATGGACAGCTCAGTAGTTATCGGTTTTTCCGTTGACGTAGTAGTGCTGTGAGTTGAAGAGTTGTAGAGAAGAATTGTCAAGAATGTCAGCTTTGGAAATTCTGAGCTGTTTTTCGAAACAGTGAAATTTTTTATGTGCGTGTAGTATCCCTCAACTTCAACCTGAAAAAAAAAATTGATTGTATTCAATGTTCACTTCGAAATGATACAGGGAATTCCAAAATGAGTACTTGCTCTACAATGTTTGGAAACTTTGGTGTAGTATATTTTATAAAGATGAGAGGTTTGAAGAATCAAAGACAATGCAAGAAATAGCAGTTAGTGATGGCTTCTCGAGGGGTATTATATATATTATTAGGAAGAAAAATTTCAGGTTCAAGAATGAACGAAATTTTTATTTTAAGAAATTATACAAACCAAGATAAATATACAGGGTGCAATCTAACCTCTTGCGCTCCCGTGAAGAACGGGTGTATAATGCAATTTTATAAGGAATGGCAGGTGTGAAAAATTCTAAAAAAAAAATTTGAAAAATGTTGGAAAATTCGGAATATCTTGGAAACCGCAGTTCGAAATTATTATTGCGGCTCTGCTCCGGTCAGCTGACGTTCGGCGGACAGCAGTTCCCAAAATTTTGACGAATTTTCCAACACAGTTTAACTTTCCACAATTTATTTTCCAATTTTTCACTCCTGCCATTCGTTATAAAATGGCATTATACACTGGTCCTTCACGAGAGTCGGACACTTCAGAGTCTTTTAGTCAGCCCAAAGGACTTATTTAAACTTAATTTAAGACAATCAAGACGCAGGTATCTGATTGATATAAATAAGTACAACTCTGTGTGTAGAATAAGTTTAATCTTCTCTCTTGAAGATGATCACTTGGTGATTGAAACACATGTCGACGCCGACGTTTTACAAATAGCGGTCTGGTGTTGGGATGAAACTTTATTATCTATATTCATTTCAAAATAAGTCTATGAAAGTTTATAACCCACCGCATTAATATATAATATCAAGAATAAATACCTCCACCAAAAGTGATAAAACATAAACATAGAAAACTACACCATTCCAAAATCTATATTTGCCTAATTTTCAGTGTTTTAGAAAATTGGTGTTTCATCAGGAAAACTAACCTTCAGTTGATAATCGCCTGGCAACAGAATTCTCCAGAACTCGCCAGTTCTGTTGGCACTCCAGAAGGCCATATCTCTACCAACAATGTGCAATTGAGCTCTTTCTATAGGTTTTTTGGTATCGAAGTCCAAAATCTGGCCTGTCACGCCCATATTAGCTTGCATGCAATACTTCAGCAATGACTGGAATATTAATGATAGACAAAGTTATAAAGCATTGAATCTCAGGAAAAATGGTGACATCTGAGTATAGGGTTAACCTTATCCAATATATATAATGATGCTAGATTCAAACGAATGAGTATACAGTAATTAATAATAAAATCATAAGCATTTTGTCGGTTGAGAATTGACAAACTTTAAAAAATCATTTGAAAACTGAGCGCCTCTGCTGGAAAACAGAAACAGATGTAAATAGTTCAGGTAATTGGTAACCTTCAGTGTGATGTTTCTCCAGTTTCAATGCATTTAGAAAATTGGTATAGTAAGAGTCTTTCAAATTCAAATATGTTATTAAAATGACCTCCACAAGAACTTTTTCTGTTTCTATCCTTTAATTTAGTAGAAATCTGTAGAAAATTTGTATTTAATGACTCAATTACTACCTTTTGATTATCTTTCCACAACTGTTCCAGTTTCCTGTCTTTTGGATATTTGCAGCAAGAAATTTCCAGTGTCAGTTCCATACATCCATGAAAAGCGTAATTGTAATCACCCATTCCACCTGTGATAATAATAATAATTATAAGTTCCAAACGATTAAACGGGATGGATAATTGATTCTTGAGGAACACCAGCGTATAAATACAAAAAAACAATTTTTCTTGAGATTTTTTAATGATGCCACTTGTTTTCCTTTATTTCAATGTTTTAATATTCACAATGAGTTACAAAAAGGATGTAAAGTTTTTACAACTTCGAGTTATTACATGCGAGCGCTTTCGACAGCAGTCAGTGCTGCCATCTTTACGGCTCTACTTAAACTGCGAGTGAATATGAGGATTCCTATTGGATAATTTCAGCCAGATTAATTTTTAAATTGTTCATACTACTTCTATGTTCAGTATTGGCTGAGAGCAAAGGTCTGGAAAAGAAAGCGGAGATGGGGTTGTTCCTAAGGAATCATGAATCTGAAGTAGATATAATTTTGGTGCCAGAATGGATCCTCGTGGGGCACCTGGTTTTATAGGTATGCCAGCATGCTTAGTTCCCTAAGTAAGAAAGCACATCAGCTGGTTTTTTTCTGGACAAAATCGAGTGATTACACCAGGAAAGTTTTTTATCAAATATAATTTCCGGAAAACTTACATGTATTGTATTTTGATGCTCTGTGTTCTTCGAAATAATAAACTATTCCATTGAAGGAAGTATATTGGTTACGAACCATCTTTTAGGTGTCCTCATAATATTATTTCAGATATTCTATTCTTCATGTTAGTGTCATCAGCAAAGAGAATGCAAGTATGACCGAGTTGAACAAAATCAAATATAATTTTTTAAAAATTATAATAAATTTAGTGGAGGCGACTTTGTGTTATTTTTCCAAAAAAAAACTTGGTCTTCCAATTCGAGTATGGACTATTACCTTATCATCAAATATGATTGATTTAGACCCCCAAAACCGATCCTTGTAGCAACCCATGCTTGATCGATAGAGACAGGTACGATTTTATCAATATATTTTACCTAACGAAGCACATTTTTGACAACGGGCAATTGAACCAATATTTTTTTATTTCAGATTGAGCATTCAAACTCACCATTGAAAGCGTACCACTTCGCACCGTTCGTGATGCCATCTTTGGACGAGAAGTTACTTTCTTTGCAGTTTTCCTTTCCCAAGTGCATGGAGGGATGATTGAATGAATACGTCTTTGCTAGATATTTGAATTCTTTATCATCCGGTGTTGGAGATTCCTCATTTTTTCTAGAACCTAAAAATTATAATTTACTGGCTATTTATAGAGTACAGTTTTGAATTGGCGACACATCTTTAAGTGATTTTGGAATTCATTCTCCATGAATATTGTTCCGTCATTTGGGGTCCAAAAGACAGCAATCATAAAAACAAAAATACTGCTGCTACTATGAAAAAGCAGATCAATATCGATATGAAAGTTAATGTTTTGAAGAAGACGTAAGAATCATTGAGTCTTGCGTATACCATTGTTGAAGACATAAAGGATTGAGTCTAGCATATACCATGCACACATGGGACGGTAAACATCGGTACAACGAAAACATCCATGAGTTCATGGAAAAGAAGCTGTTTTGTATTTTTTACAGTAGCGTATCCTCAGTTTGTAGGAGGGCCGGCCCACAAATACTATCACAGTAAGCCAATCTGGAGAAAATAAGGGATTCGCACAGACCCAACTTCATATTTCTCGATAGTAGGTCTCTATAGAGAATTGTCTCAGAACATCAAAGGATGTTTTGCATAGATGGCTGATATGTTTGGTAAACCTCAACTCTGTGTCTAACCAAAGACCCAAGTTATTAGCTTCACTCACTAGAGGAATGATATCATCGTTGATATCAATAGAAAAAGACACACACAGCAGTTCTCTTTCTTTTCGAACCAAAGAGCAATACTTGTGATTTTTTCGGATTGAGTTTCAAGTGGGCACAAGACACCTCGTTCAACAATTGAAGGTTTCTATTTATGTCGGCTTCAGCTAGTATGGCCTCATGGTACCTAAACGAACTATAAAGTTGTATGTCATTGGCATAATGATGTATGTTGCACAACTTGATATATTCATAAAAGTCACAGCTGTATAGTCTAAATAGAAGTGGTCCCAGAATGGAACCTTGTGGGATTCCGAGGGGCTTGGCGAAGGAATTTGATTCTTTGGCATCTAGAATAATATTTTGGGTCCGATTAGTATGAAAAAAAAAAATAACTATTACTTACCTCTCCTAGCCGAATCGAATGGATAATTTGCCACCAGTTGTCCCCCGTGCAGGGCAGCAGAGAGTATGAATGGTACGTTGTTCATCCATTTAACTACGGCTGCCGACTCTTTAACGTCCACACTGGCCAGTAATTCGGCATTGTTCTCGAAGAAATCTGGAAAATGTCTGTTCAAGTCGACATCGTGCAAGGGTACTTGTCTACCCGTATAACCACTACAAGTCCTGGCAGCTTTTTCGAAGCCATCCGGATTCAAAGAGGGCAAGACGTGAATCCGAGTGTTGTTCAGCAGCCAAGTCACCGATTCAATTTTTCCATAGTTGTCGATCAAGTACTGGAAAAATGACAGATAGTTTATGGAGTGACAACATCAAAACAACTGTAAGCTGATATATGTAATGTCATTGATTGACGAGAGACCGTATAGTTAAATAGGTATATTTCTTCCTATAATATATAGGTATATTTTATCTGCACTTTTTATGATTTTATTGGTTTTCACAAACCATAATCTTGTTTACTTTTATTTTGAAATTCCATTGTCTGGTTTGTTTCTATAAGCACGAATATTCAATCGGTTCAGTATCTCTGATCGTTATCAAGTCTGTACTGATCGCCAGAGTAATGAGAGGAACTCTTGAGGTAATCAACAGGACTACCTGTTTTCCTAACTGGCGTCACTGAAGCGTGGTAAAGGATAGGGACCCTTATCGTTTGTATTCGTCTAAAATTGACCTGTTAATAATTAATGTTTTCCATACATTCTTAATTTCAACGCTCGGTTGACTGAAAGCGTTGTTGGCTTGGATATATAAAAACTCTTTGAATTTTTGTTTGAAGCAGTATTCTTTCTTGTCTAAGATGCGGTGGTGTTCCTTCCAAGCGTGTTCTGCGACTCCCGACTTTGACGTCCCTTCCTGTTCAGTTCAGCGTTTGTGTTTGTGTGAACGTAATTTCTCCAACTTTCGCTTGAATCCTCCGGTCAATTTTAGAAGAATACAAACGATAAGGGTGCCTACCTATTACCACGCTCAATTGGGTACAAAAAGGAAAACTTGTAATAATGTTAATTATCTCAGAACATATAAAGTTCCTCTCATTACTCTGGCGATCAGTACACACTTGATAACGATCGGAGATGTTAAACCGATTGAAACCTTGCGCATCGTGCTCATGGAAACAATCTGGGTAATAGAAGTCCGAAATAAAAGTAAGTAATTTACATCATAATCTTGTGATATCATTGAAAGCTCATTATTCAAAAAGTCTTAGAAACACTAGAAAAAAATTGTTTTTTCCGTTGACCAGCTGTCGTTCCTTTACGAACGGCAGCCCTCAAAAGTCGAAAATTGTGCGAGCCAAGGATTAACCTTTTAACGAGCGGTTCCTAGCACTTTCTCGGGCCATCAGATACAAATTTGTAGTCTATAGGATTTGAACCTACACGACCAGCAGCATCAATAGCTATAAACGCAAAAGTCTTGACACTGAATACACTCCAGAAAATGAATTTTTTTTAAAAATCATATGGAAGAATAGAGGCAGACCGTTTAGTCTGTCAAACTATGATTACCTCAATGAAATGTAGGAGGACCTCTCTCCCACCAGCTTCGTTCCCATGCATGTTTCCCAACAACTTCACATTCGGAACTCCAATCCTTTTCTCTTCCGCAGCCGTCATTTCCAACACCCACAATGGTTTGGGATGTACTGAGTGAAAACATCGATATAAAATATGAATATCTTCTATGAGTTTTCATGACTTACCTCGATCTGAAGAATTTCCAATACTTATCAAGTGTGTTCTGACTTTTCCGGATTTTAAAGTGAAATTTCTCAAGACATCCCCCAACTCCTCATTTTTGTGATATCTGAACTCCAAGGCGTTAGACACTTGATAACATGAAAATATCAAAATGTTCACGGTAGAGAAATAGTTTAAAAAAAAGTTACACATTTTGAGAACGCCACCTTCATATAATCTACTAGTTTCGCGGTTTACAACTAACTTGATATGGTACATTATCTTTTATTCATATGCTTATATTGTTGGTTTCTCCCTACCAAAGATGACGGAGTTACTGTATTGTGGTGGTAAATATATAGATTCAGATTGAATAATCTTCGTACTTATCTACCACTGAAATTTGCTAGCATCAAGAATCGGTCCTTGGGCTAATTCAGTTCCTAATATACCTGAGCATCCAAGCTTCATACAATACATCATAAATTTCATAACGAATACGTCATAATTATCCAAAAGAATAATACACAATAATTCACTCCTTGAAACCTTAAAAATCTCTCGGAATAGTCCTAATAAAAGTTGAGACGTTGCAAAAGATCGCAAGAGAAATATCCGCACTCCTGTCGTCTGATAAATAAAACAATAGTAGTAGTAGTATATCCTTCACAATTTAAAACTGCTACTCAGAAGCCAATTCACAGAAATGAAGACAAAAAAGTTCTGTCAAATCACAGACCAATAAAATTTTGCTAAGATATCAGAAAAAAGTATTGAAAATGAGACTAGACTGTAGATCATTAAAAGTTGTTTGATGCCTTGGCGTGTATTGGCAACAGAGGTAACGCTTTGACTATTTCAATCATATTTGGACTCACGAAAACAATTCGTAATTATAAACGGATGCATGAGTGAAGAAAGAACTGTATTTTGTGGAGTTCCACAAGGAACAGTTCTTGCTCACTAACCTTGCAAACCAGTAGAAGCATCATCAGTTATGTTGATGAAATGGCTATTTTTTATAGCGCAGATTCTTGGTACAACTTGAAAGGTATCGTTGAAAAAGATTTTAGTCATCTGATATATTGGTTCAAACACAAACTATATTGAATCAAATACCTTGGTGTCAATTTCGATAGACACTTGAGATGGAGAATACATATCGACAACGTTACTAATTTCCTCAAGAGATTATTATATAAACGGAATATTATCAAAGATACTGGATATTCCTGAACTGATCACAACTTATTTCGCACTCGTTGAATTTAGCATCTCATGGCATTTTAGGCTGGTGAGGCGTACATAGCTAGCACACATTTGAAAAAATTGCAAACTTTACAATATTCAAAAAAGATTGATGTTACTCCACAGATCTCGTTTATAATGAAACAAAAATTTTTGATGTCAGACAGCTATTCTTTCAAAAAAATGTAATACATCAATACAGAAATAAGGATAGGCTCATTTCAGTATCGCACTCGTATCAGACAAGAGCTAACACCAACAAAAACTCAGATATACCTTTATCCTATAAAGTTATTGGGTAAAGATGCTACTCTTACCTTGGTCCCAGACTCTTTAACACCTCGAGTCCATAATTCAGACAACCTTTATTTATATTTAAGAAAAAACTAATGCAATACATCATGAGTGTAGATGAAAAACGGACGTTTTTTAAAGTTACCATGGATGAACAGGGAAGACTAAATGACAATGATTATTGATGATATTATTTATTTATATAACGATAAACAACAACTACTATTTCCTAATTATATTAACTCTTGTCAAAGTTAGTTTAATTTTCCTTAATGGTAGTTTTTTTTTCTAATTGCTCCCATTTGGGTTTGAACCTTCGACCTCGCTGTCACCTCGCGACTATGTTTGAAAGATTAGTTATCCACGAATACTTTACGTTATTATTTTCAATTGGTGTACTTCGAAATAATAATGGAAATAAGAACTTATAATGTAAAATGGTTGAATTCGTGATGTGACATCAATATACGTTTCGTTAATGTCACACTCCGTATCGTAGTTAGGAAACACGAGGGAAACATAAAAAAAATCGGATATTTTTTTTTTTTGAAAAAACGCCCCTGAAACAATAAAAATCACAGAGGAAAACGGTGGCAGACTAGGTCCAAAGAAGCATATAGGAGAAAGTTTGGAAAGAGATTCAATCAGTAACATTTTTTCCGATGGGCACTCTAACTATAAGAAGTATATGTCAGAAGATTTATTAGATTTGTTAGATATAGTAGACGATTAGTTTCATTAAAAGTCAAATTCAAAGATTCGCGCCACGATTTTTCGGTTACACCCAGCAAGATACCAGTTATTGAGATACCTGCGGGATGGTCTGAATAGATAAAAGTTAATGGAGAAAAAATTCATCGACATATGGTCATTAAAAACTGAGTGACAATAAGAAATGTGAAAATTAGGCTTGGTGGAGATTCTTGACGATCGAAAACTTTACGATTGTTGATACCTGTGATGACAAACTGAAATCACATTGAAATGTAGATATTGTGGTGACTGTTCAGTCACGTTTGAACCCTTTTGGAACTTTTCTCTACTCTCTCTTTTCGAAGCGAGAAACCTACATGTTCAAACTGAAAAGGGAAAGAACTATATAAAAGAAATCCTTATGAATTCATAAATTTCCAGAAATTCTAGTGACCTATCGGTAACGTTTTTCTCAATTGATTCATTTTCATTTATAACGATTTTGATATGACCCCTTATGCAGCGGACAATAAAAAGCAATACCGCGTTGATTGTCATTGGTGAATGTATTTACTTTTCATTTCTATTTTCATCTGTTTTTATTTTTTTATTCTCTTTGTATTATGAAAAGGTGGATGTTATTATTTACAGGATTCAATGCTTACATGAAAAGTTTCCATTGGAGGACGTGGTTTGCGGCACATTTACTTTTAACTTGAGGAACGCATTTAGACCAAGAAATATAAGACAAGATTGTTTATTTATGCGGCTGCATGGTTGCTCTGAATTATCGATGTGAGTAATTTTCCTAACAAAGAACAGGAAGTTCATGGATTTCTTTGTAGAAGAGAATAATAATATTCAGTAGAATTTTTTCCTCCCAACTTTCCATGTCCACACGTCAGCATAATATACAGGTGTTAGACTAAATTGCGAACTGATCAAAGCCAAATGATAAATTGCCGAAAATGCTCGCGATTCACACACAAACCTAACCTGAGCAAGATAACCTAGCTTACGAGTCGAAAATTCGTGAATTCGTTATTCGCTCACACTTGACACACAAACCCAACCTAGCATGCATGTTAAAATGTTTTTTCGTCATTTGAGAAATAGAACATTGTGTATCTAGTAGTGAGAACATTATATTACCGGACGATAATGTAAATTTTTGGCCGAGGCGTTAAGCCAAGGCCAACAAAAGCATTGAAGTTTGGAAATGTGCTTTTACTACGAGGTACACACACTATTTTTTCTGAAATCGTAATCAACCTTATAATAAATTAAGAAAAAATGCACAACAATTTTTGATTGATGTCATCTTATTGATTATGAAATCGTTTCTTTGACAATCACTGTTTGTTTATTGTTGAGACGCCAGCAAACATTTTCCAGGGACGTTTATTTATTTTTGGCGAATGGCCTAATTCGGCATTTAAGTCTAACACGGGGTTGCTATTTCATTCTTATAATATAACACCTTTGATATACTAAAAATGCACGAAAATTATTGCGTTAACTTCACCCGTAAATTATCACAAAATGCAGAGAATTATTTATAATTGTCCCTTCCATAGTTATACTCACCATGACTTCACAAGGATTGGCATGGGAATTCTTTTTTTTATATTCGAGTAATTACTCGTCAAAATGAGTAATATAAGAATATAGATAAAGAGCATCCCCGATTTTTACATTTGAGTAATCACATCAAAAATTATTTTTTATTTGTTTTGTGAAGTGTTAGTTTTTCTAAATAAAATTTAGTTTTTCTATATCAACAGTGGTTCTTCACAGACATTTATTTTGTAAGATCAAAATAAAAACTTTCTTTACCATATATCTGTATCTACAGAAAAGTTTTTATTTTGCTCCCACAGATGCCATGAAGTTAACAGAAATCAATGCTGATAAAAAAAAAATAGAACAAATCTGCATGAGATGATATCATTTCAATTAATGTATTGCTCAAATCACCCCTCACATTTTTACGCAGCACCCAAAATTTTAGATGCTGTCTAAAAAAGAGTAATTCATCATGTCGGTGATATTTCACACACTCACTCACTTCTCTGGAACACCGTTCTCTATTTGATTTATAGATGTCTTCATAGACGATGCTCTTCCGAAATATCATAAATCATTCAAACCTTAGCGGTCCGATCGAGACTGACCCGTCGAGCTCAATACTCACATCCATATGCCGTCACTTTGGAGACATGGCAAACATATCTTTCGATGGGCTCGTTCTTCCAACGAACGGCAAAGCTTTGGAATACGCTGCCTCAGGAGGTGTTCCCTGAGGCATACAGTCTTCAGAAATTCCTACCTACTTTCCCTCAGCTCTTATGATGTTCTGTGAACTAGAACTTGTTAAAAGTTGGTTATTAACAACGAATTTCACGAAAATGACTGCCCCATCAACAGATGTATATATTATGAATACATTTTTAGGACACTTAACACATTTGAAGGGCATATAGGTCATAAAAATAATGATAATGATCCGGCCGCTGTTCAAATCTTTTGAAACAACATAAAATATTTCTTCAAGCCAAGTTTGAATTCAAAATATGTTCTTACACATGTAGTATCCTTGAATTTTTTCTATTGGGAGATAAAGAAACAACAACCGCAATGATAACCATATATTTATATTGAACTGATAAGCTAGTAAACAAAATACGGGGAAAACTCAAACCAAACTTCCTACGATAGCAGCTTTTCTAGCGTAATAAGTGAAAAAACTAGTAAAACGTAAAAGAATGTGTTTCTTGTATAAACATAACATATTGATGGCTGATCAGCTCGGTTTCCAAGACAAAAGAGCACAAATGAGACATCCTTTGTTTTTCTTGAAAGAGACTATACTTACATAAGCAATAGCCCTTGATTTATTAAAGCTTCTGACTAAGTCACACTGATAAAACGGATATTTTGCATCAATGCATAATTGCATTGATTCAAGTCGATTGTATTCTTGAATAGGTCCAACCAAATAATAGTTTGATTTTTTGACTCTTAGCCACTTGAAAGGAAACTGTTTTGAGACATATGTACACTTTCTTCACTGAATAATGAGAGTTGTTTGGTGCAAGAATATTTCAACTTTGATAATGAACACTATAGTGAATACTTTCTTTGTTCGATGGTGTGAGTTGGTTGGGGGAAGAATATTTCAACTTCAATAACGAACAATATTCTTCTTCATAATGCAATACAATTTTGATTAAAGATTATCTGCATTTGGAGGTGGTTCAGTACAAATGTACACTTGGTTATAAAAATATGCCATGGAAGCCATGTTCATATGGTACAGTTCAACAAACAGAGAACAACTGCGAACAATTGAGGTATAATGGTTATATATGAGAATAGTTTTGTAATATTTTAATTTCAGAAACTATATAATCAACGTAGGTACCTATTCGGTGACGCATACAAATGCGATCGAATATAGAAACGACAGCGTCATTCGCCATTATCACACACCTGTTGAAAACCAAAATATCTTCAACCTACGTCCACAACTGGTCCATAAATGACCTAAATTCAAATGGTGCAGAAATAATTGGACCTCCATATTGCACTTCTGTAGCAGCATTTGCACATAACGACTGTGACAATACAATACAATACAATACAAAACTAACAACTTAAATTATGATTCAAACACAACCCCCAAATCAAACGCGGGTAACAGCAAACAGGATAGAGGTCCCATTCGGCAGTCGCAGTGCGCGCTTTCGCGTAGGTTCGCGCCGTTCCGGTAGCGTGCACTCGCTAAAGTAAAGCTCATTGGTTGACTGTGCCACGTGCTGCTTCCTCCTGACCTCGCCAAGAAATTATGTTCTTGAGTCAAAAGGAGCATTTTTCACAAGTAGGAGTTCTCTAGGGTAAAGAGTTGGAATGTATTAATGCAAACAAATTCATTTCAAGATAATTTATGTAAAGAAGCAAACAGTTCAATAAGTTGGAAATAAGAGTATATTATATATCAATTAGAAATAATTATTCTTTTCAGAAGATGATTCTGTTCAAGAGGATATATATATTTGATTGAAGACATCCTTTTTATCAGTGCATGAAATGCTTTCGAAAAAATGCTTGCATTGAAGTTTACACGACACATCGCTAAAGATTCACATCTCACCTCACTGTATGATATCAAAAATACTGAGAGATAAAAGAACTATACTTGGAGTCCCACAGGGCTCAGCTTTGGGCCCCATTCTCTTTCTATTTCTACTTCAACGATCAGATCAGTATAGGGTTGGACTAAGAATAGTCTCATGGTAAATCATCCGCTTGTCGTAAGAGGCGACATAGTTGGTGGATGCATGGTCTTTACCATTGTCCGGTAAGGTACGTACCACCATAGGATGTTTCATTAGGAGAAGACTGAAGGCAGCAAAGGAATTTAGTCTGTTTGGTATTAACCAGTTCAAACCTCATATCATGTCAACGCCTTTCGACTCTAAATAGTCTGAACTCACTTCTCTTTACTGAAAAAAAAAAGTTAGTTTTAAAGTAAAGGCATACATCACCTTTGAATAGACAGTGACTATTAAAAAAACAAGTTTGGTCACTACCAAGATGGATCAAGACAGTGCTCTGCTGGAAAGTCGCTGGCAGGTCGCTAGAGAACGACTATGACATCGGCAAAAATCAGCAGCAAATATGTCAGGTGAATGTCATGTAAATGGATCATGTCAATAAAACTCTGATATTATCCCTGAAACAAGATATTTGCAGCTTGAACGAAACTATAGAAAATATCGAACCCGAAGCTGACATACGTTCGTGGTTATATCCAACGAAAAACTACAAATTCGTCAGAGATTTCATAGAGGCTAACAGAATATTTGAAGATGATAATGTTCAGTTGTATTTTGAACTAACAATAGACAGGTAAATTAGTGAAAGTACAGTTTTGCACACAGAACACATACTTAGCTGAAACTGTGAAAATATGAATGCCCATGATGTCTCCCCTAGCTATGTGGGTTGAACTGTAGTTTTGCATCCCAACCTTTGATTCAATTTCCAGACTGTATGTTGGTTTGAGATTAATTCTAAGTAGCTTAGAAAAATCCGTAAATGATAAGAAGTCAAATGAGAAGAATCGCTTCATTCAGAAACCACATCAGATTACACTCGGTTGTTGTTTCAAAAATTTGTGGAACTTCGTTGAAATACTTGTAAGGAGAATGGTAAGATAATAGGGCAATTATTTTCGATAACTTAAAAAAGGCCGGTAAAAGTAAGTTTGCCGGGCTCCACCTTGAAATAAAAAAAGTGGTGTCACTTAATTTCCTGAACACTAATCTGAAATAAATTCGTGGCGCTCTCAAGTACTTTTCGTGTCCTTCTGAATTTTAAAAATCGAGCATTTCCAAACTCGACTTTTTCAGTGAAAAATCGCACAAAATGCCTTTTTTTTTAGACGCTAATCAACTGATATTTCAAAAATACAAGCGCCAAACTTACCTTTACCGAATAATATTTCGTTTTATCAGTACCTACATAGCACAAAATCCTGGTGTTTTAACCTGACACAAAATCAAATAGGCAGTTCTTGAGGAGTAATTCAAGAAAAAAATTATAGCTCATTAATCATCATTAATCAAGAAAACTGGATCGTGCAAAAAGTTTATCTTTCTATTCTGCGTGAACATAAATTTCCACCAAAAGTCGTTAATCAAGATTTTTTCAATGTGTTACAGAGTGAAAATGAGCTACCAAAAACAACCAAAAACAGTATTGAAACTTATGTTACTAATAAGGTACATGTAAAAACCCAGACTGACAATACTGCCCTGAACAAGTGCGATAGTTGTGCTTCATCTATGATGTGTATGAAGAATTTGTTGACAATTTTTGAGAACGAATCAAAAGATAAGATGTTCCACAAGAGGTGAGCATTGAAATCCTGAATACCTCAGTAATTCCACAGTGATCAATATCTCAAAGCTGAACTTTTGAACTATCCACCCTCAATAACACGAGACATATTTTCATTTTCAGGTAAAAAAAAAGAACACGTCAAAAAGCATATACACAGGGAGACATTTTCATGTATATTTATATTTCCTATAAATTTCACTCGCACTCTCACGCTCACCCATTCAATATTACACAGGATGAACTACAACCACTTAGAGAAAATTTTATGAAGGAATCACAATGATAATTCCTGATTAAATAACGGTTTTCAGCTGGTCAATAATCTAAAATTCGTAAAGTGAATATAGCGCTCTTCAGCGGGTCAATATTTCAAAATTTGTTGGTGGAACAATCTATTTGAGAAACACTTTGGAAATGATTGAAAAAAATCTAGAAAAACTTCAATCTCATAAAGGTCCATAACAATATTCTGGGAAACGTAGAAACGTTAGAACAATTTCGCAGTGATAACCTGAGTACCTGCGATTACATTCCAGAAATTCCATTAGTGCTTTTGTTTCACTATTTTTATTATTATTCTTTTTGTCTCGTTAGCAATAGTAGCTTTTTATTTCAATATAGTTCCGAATTATTAAATACTTGTTTTCTTGATTTTTAGGTCAGTTTATTCTCTTTCAGTAAAAAAACCGACAATATCCTTATCTGTTTATTATTTTCAGCGAATATCCTAAAACATTACAGCAAGATTACTATTGTTTATAATATTTACTTCAAATTTCATGTACGATAGCACCTGTAAAATTTGAGAGCTATTCGTGATGATTTAAATATTTTTTGTACGGCAAACACCTCATATACATATACGACACCTGATCAGTGAAGTTGTGAGAACACATCTCGTAACATAAGTTGCAACACATTACAGTTTTTCTTGATATGTTTCGTTGTGCACCTATGGCACAACGAATACCCACTGCCTGTATGGTTACAAACAAAATCATTTTACAACATAACCCGCTTCCTCCAGAAATTCAGTTGAAAACCGTTATTTCTGAACTAAGGTGACTAAAAGGTCCCACGAAGTCAAATCTGGAGAGCTAGGTGGCTACATCATTTGACCTCCAACCAGCGACCAGGAAATATTGCATCCAGAAACTGCCATTCTTGACAGTGGAATGTTAACCAATACATTTTCAGATGAATTATCATCATTTTCCAATAAATAATTTTTTTCTCAAATGCTTCTTTGAATAACCATAAATAAGATTCGCTATGGTTAAATTTCCATAGAGAAAGAATGATTCAATGATGGGAGCACCTACAACATCACACCAGATGTTCTTTTGTGGTCTTTGAGTATGAAACTCTCTCATTGCATGTGGGCCACTCTCAACAAAAGATCTGCAGTTGTGTTTGTTAAGTAAACCATTTGGTAAAAATGTATATTTGTCAAAAAAAAACAGATAGAGACCAGATCTGGAGCTGTTATTATGTAGAATTGAAAAACACTGATTCTTATTGCGACCTATACTGCCGAAGATATTTGTGATAGTGATTGGTGATCTTGTGAAGCAACTCACAGTAAGGCCACTTCGTTGTTAATAGACCAAGAGCCAGCAACAAAAAACATGTACGATTAGCTGAAACCTAAAACTTTAATGGCCAGTGTTATAAATAACTGGGCAGCGCAAGTATGGCGTATGGAGTCGGCGTTGCGCTGCGCAATTATTTGAATATGTCAAAAAAAGCTATACACCCTTGGGGAATGGGCGCAAGCTGATTTTTGTAAAATAGTATGCATTAGATATCCAAAGTATGAAAGAGTTTTATGCTATACCGATACGGCATTTCAAACTAGCAGCCAAATTGAATTAAAGGTGTATTTTTTTTAGCCTTTTTGAAATACAAGCTCAAAGCTGATATTTTCATCAGTGATAGAAAAAAATTTATCATCACTCATGATGATCACGCCATACTGTTTCGTGGTCCCGAAGTACACTCCATACTGATTTAAAGCTGCGCAGAGCATTCTTGCCCTGTCCCGTTATTTGTAACACTGGCTAACTTCTCAATAAGTTTTAGCTCTCAGCTAATCATACGTGTTTTTTGTTGCTGGCTCTCGGTCTATAACTACCTAATGAAATTGGTGTCTCTTCTATATGTGTCTGGTGACTTTTTATACAAACATAACATAACCTTTTCAAAGCCTTTTGCTTACATTCATGCAATAACTGTATATAAAACATTTTTCGAGATTACCATTGTTAAGGTTCTTGAAATTTATTTAAACATCCTAAAAAAATATATTTTTTTCAACTTTATTATACATGAATAAGCCTTGCGTCAACGGTACTTAATTTTTAAAATCACTGCATTTTTTCATTTCAGAAAAATACGACCGAAAATATTTGACATAACCCAGTTTGGATGCATGTTAGAAACGACTACCACGATAGAGAATAGTCTCAATACCCTTTTTCAAAAATTAGTTGAAAAGGATCTGGAGAACAAAGATCTCCTTTCAGCGTGTGAACAACTGAGTAGCGAAAATAACCTAAAACTTGTCAAAATTGCTCAGTTAGAACACGAAGTCAAACTTTATAAAGAAAAACATGAAAGAGGTGGGTAGAGTCAATTAAAAACTAACAAAGTCTACACATGATCACAATAATATATGTACCTATGCCCTCTTGAAGGTTTTAGACGATGTAGTAACTTGATTACTTGCATTTCTGACGTGCGCGTGGTTTCGCACTTTTTCATCCCTCCAAAACAGTCCATGAGCGGTCGCCATACGTTTTTAATCTCCACGCTCGGTTGACTGAAGACATGATTAGCTTCGATTTGGGGTTTCTTTGAATTTGCGTTTGAACCAATGTTCCTCCCTATGAAGAACACTAGCATCGTCCCAAATAATTATATGGTGCTCTGGGCGTGGAAAGTAATTCCCGATTTATATGTTTCCCCTCGTTGGGTCCACCTTTTGTGTTCGCTTATTCTTACGGTCAATTCTTGGTCACTCCGATGTTGAAATCTTCAAAATTACATGGGACCTCGTTAATACAGTTTTTATGGGAGCGAAAATAAACTACATCAAAAAGGACCTACGCCGAAACTGATACTCCAAGAAATTCATAGAAGTACAGAAACAACTCGAAACGACCAAGACGATCGAAGAACGATTACAACATCCCGTTCTCATACTACATCAGGGGTATCTCCGAGAAGATCAGAAAGATCAGGGACAAGTACAATATCAAGTGTAGCTTTGAATCCGGCAGTGCCTTACGAAGCTTCCTCACCAAGACGGAATAAAAAAACACAACAGAATCCATCAAAAACTGTATTTGAATGTGGAGATTCTTACATCGGAGAGTCCACGATGCCATTATGCATACGAATAACGGAACACAAAAAGTGGACTCATCAAAGGAAAACATCTAACTCCTGGACAGAGCACCACCGAATTATTTGGGACGAGGCTAGTCTTCGTAGAGAGAAACATCGGTTCAAACGCAAATTCATAGAAACCGCCTATATCTAAACCTATTCGCCCATCGTTATGTATCAAGGCGTTTCTTGTCGAACCATATATTCAAATTCTCCGAGGATTTTCTAAACAACTTTCTGATGTGGAAAGCCATTATTTGGATCGTCTTTGAATTTGTAGATGACTTTGCTTGTTGAAATAAGATATTTGGAACCACTTTCAGATTCATCAAAAATAACCCTTTTACGAAGTCAGCAAGAAGATTTAGTAAACACAAAAACCAAGAACGACAAGCTAATAGAAGAGCTCAAGTATGTTATAATTAATTTGAAAGAGTCATCAACTGCTAGCAGGATAAGGATACGGAAGATGGCAACCGAACGAGATGGAATCAATACATGTTTCGAAAATATGTGGAAAATTCAGAAAAAACTTGTCGAAGAATGTAATCTTCTGCAGAAGAAAATGTCAATAATTGAAAAAGAACAGGGTAATATTGAAGATGGGTTCAAGCAGTTTCAAGACACGCTTGAAATTTTGAATAAAAAACTGAACAATATATCGAAATGTCATACTGCAAATGAAATAAGGATACAGAATATATCCGGTGAAATAACTGATATAACTGAGGAATATGCTACAACTTTCAACAAGCTCACCCAATACAAAGTAAGCTGTTATCTGTAATTTTTTCCATATTCAAGTTTAAATGTCCCTTACATCGAAAGCTTCCACTGCTGTTGTAGGCAATGCAAAACAAAATTTTCAACATAAAACACACCTTTCGAACTGAACCTTTTTTAATATATTTATGTTTTTTTTAGGAAAATATTAAGCAGAAACTGTTAGAGAACTGCATTAAGGAAGTACAGAGCTCTGAAATTAAACCAAAGTTTCAGATAAAAGGCAATCCTCTGGAGGATATATCCAGACAGATAGAAGAAAATAACGAGAAGATTAAACAACTAAACGATGAGAATATAAAACTTAAAATTATCGTTTCAAAGTTTAACTGTATTAAAAAATAAAGAAGGTGCATAAAGGAGTTTATTTTATACTGTATCAGGCCGTCAGATAGTGACAGATTTAGGTGCCCCATTATCGCATACAAGCCTCGAATAGGGTTGAAAAGTATATCGATTTGGAGTAAAATGACAAATCGAAAATCGATTTTTTTTATGTGTTTCCCTCGTGTTTCTTAACTACGGTACGAAACTACAGAGGGTGATTTGTTTAGGTCGTTTTAAGAAAAAAAGTTCTTATGAACATATGTCCGGAGCTGCTTCGTTTCTGAGATACAGGGCGTTAAAAAAAACAAATTTAACGCCCTTGAATGAAAAATATTACAGGATTTTTTTTATCGGACTAGTCACTACCGTTGAATTGTATTTGTTAGATTATTGGCAAAGTTTTTTACAAAAACTACTATGCTTATAGGTGCAGATGAGTTGATAAATCTGTGAATTTTTCAAGTTGTAGCTTGATTAGATGTCTCATCTCCTAATATCGAGTACAACAAATACTTTCAAATAGAGACAAAAAAATTTCTACATTTTGTACATTTCACAAGTTTAGTAATTTAACGAACAGACTACTATTTTTCAATAAAGTGAAGAAAATGAAGCATTTCATATCCAAGGGTTTTTTAATGCCCAACGCAAAGCGAAGGATAGTATAAATGAGGACAACGAGGGGAGGATATGAGTTTTCTCCAGAGTTGAACAAATAGTTTTTTCTACGTTGGCTTCTTTTGATTTGTTTCCACAGACGTCTCGTGAGGTGGGGGAGTAGCAAAAAGTCCCTAGGGGGAAAAGTGACATATTCACAACTTAATTTGAGGAGAAAAAATAGCATCCCTATACAATGTACGAAAACTATTGTTTCTCTTAATGCCACAATACAAAATTATATTATGTTAACAAACTTTGACACATCTTGAGAATCGTATTACTGAAGTCTGCTAGTAGTCCATAACATTATTCCTCCACAATGCCAGGAAATATTGAATGAATTGAACTACTGCCCCCGAGATGGCAGAGTTACACGAGAAATTAATATGTTGGTAATTTACTCAGACAGAATCAACCAATATTCTATTTAGTTTGTTAGTATCAGTGTTTCATTACATCAGTAGGTAGTTTTGTAGTTCATAAAATTATTAATTATAACTGAATAAAGGTTCTGGCTATGTGGCTTGCACTTACCTTTTCTCATTTTAAATCATTGAAGCATACAATACTCTTCATCCTGAAAATTAGTGAAGTTCACTAGGGTGCTGTCGAATAGGCATAATATACAGGGTGTTTCCTTAATTGAAGCAATTAAGAAAATGGGTTGTTATTTGGAACATAATACAACCATAAATGGCAAGAATTTTCGTTTTTGAAGCAATAACAAATTTTCGAAATTTTTATTAATATTTGATGAAATCGCTTCGAGTTACCTTTGTTTGGGAGGCACTGGTTTGATTCTCCAGGCCACAGAGTGTCTGCCCGCTGGCAGTGTTTCAGCGTGGTTTGCGCAGACTGTGTAGACCTCTGATCGGGAATTAACAAAAAATATGTTGAAAGCTTCAAAATTCAATATCTCCCAAAAATAATTTTTTTTCGACAAAAATGTATTCCTTCATTTTGTTTTGTTTTCATTTATTGCTCCAATTTCGGAACAAGTCTGTATATATTCTCTATATTTCTGAATTAACCAAAATCAATAAGAATCTCTTATCACTTTTCTTAGATTACAATTGATAACATTCGTTCGTTCGTCGACGCATCGATCGTTGCATCTGAGGCTGTTGTCAATTAATGTGGAGAATGGTATTAAACAGTCAGTTTCAAAAGAATAAAGATATTGCTGTTGAATCAGGAGCCATACCAGAAAAATCGTTCGACCTAACAAAATAATTGACATTTACCTTCAACCTACCTACACAAATATTCTATTGGAATACATCTGGATGCTAAGAATAGAATGAAACACTTTTGCAGAATTAACACAGTGCTCTATTCTATTTTTGATGAACACGAATTTCCACAAAATAAATAAGTCGTCAATCAAGTCAGTCACATCTGAATGCACGAAAGCCAATATTATTTGTCGATATGTATTTGTTGAACTATCTAATTTTACATGTTTTTTTTTTAAACGCTGCCAAATTTCATTCATCTTCAACAAAAATTTTAAAACTTATTAGTTAGGGCCATGTTGGATGCGACCCTCATGGTTGCCAACTGAGTGAATTAATAATCTAGGTTTTTTCCTTCATTTTCCAAGGAATTTTAGTCTAGAAACTAGAAAAATAAAGAACTGAAAATGATAAATGACATTTCTTACTACTAGGTAACAAATTTGTTTAACGACATTTCTTACTACTAGGTAACAAATTTGTTTCTGAAATCTGTAATAATATCTATCTAGCTGTTGAAAATGGGATATGAATACTGCGGGGCCAATCAATGAGAACAAAAAGTATAATTCGCTTTTACCACACAAGTAGGTATTTTGATTCCTAAATAGCATTTCATTTTGCAAGTTATCTTTATTGAAGTAGGAATACTTCTATCGGGAGGTGGACAAAAAATTCAACGAAGTGGATTAGGATCAAGGAGAGGTTGAAAGACAATGATGCATCTTCCACACAAGCGGGCACCTCAGGAGAAATCTTCCCCACCAGTGACTTCTGTGAGAAGCCATTTTCAGTGACACCACCATCATAAGTGAAAACTTTGAAGCCTCCAACATTTGATGTGCAATCTTTGTGGGCTATATATTGACGTCAATTTGAGCAGCAGCAAGCCTAGTATGAGATATTGGGACCAATAACTTAAATAAGTGTACCGGAGTATTATGGGGCCGATGTTCAGTGAATAGAGTTCTTCACAGCCAAAGTTATATAGTGAAGAATAAGTGATAGGTACCTTCTTTGATCCCTTCAGAAGATCCAAAAGTTTCTTCTATTTTCTATTCTTGTTCTTGGATTGTATGGTTCACAAAACTGATTTTTTCTGATATGAGCGAAACTTACGCGTTTTCTCCTTTATTTCACCACTGTATTTTTTATTTGTGACATGTTATCGCAAACTAGTTTTATTAGTCGAACCAGAAATAATTGAACATGAAAATCGATAATTATTGTGAAACCAAATTCCAAGGTATCAGTCAACGACATAAATTTTCTTATTATTTTGAAATTCCCGCCCAAATTCTTTGCACAGTTGGCACTACTGATGGTCGCATCCAAAATGGAGCTATTAAACCAATAAGGTCAATACTAATCTTCAGGGTTGGCAAAACTGGTATAAAAAGTGAGTTGTTACCGTTTGTCGTCAACAAGGAAGTAACCACCACATTGATTGGTAAAATCTGCAAAACTGTTTTATGAATAAAAAAGCTGATGTTAAACTTAAGACAGCCAGAAAGCCGTCACTTTATTTACACAAATATCCTGTTTACAAAACTGATGTAAATTACAATGTAAAACTATACAATGTGTATTGAGGACTGCTTTGAAAACCGCAATCACTTTTTCAATCGAGACCAGTCCTAACCTCTCAATGAATGAAATGACAGGACCACTTGAAACGCCGTGGAGAAAGTATACTAACCAAGGGTAACGTTAACTCGGCGATAAACACAACATTCAGGGGAGGGCGGAAGGGGCTAAATCCCCCTCTCTTGACATGCGGTTAGCACTGGTCTCAGAAGATATCCATTAACGTTCAACGCTTCACAACTTCGGGTAGGAGCGATAAATAACAATGTTTTTTTAAATAATTTATCTTAAATATATGTTTATGTACATTTCATCAATTCCAAGTCTCGGTTTGGCAGATTCGGGACTAGTCAGCTCTGGCTTTTCTTACGACATATTCTTATCACAGTAATGTCTTTACTTAACAGATTATTTACTTTTTCATGGTAAAATCCGAGTTTTAACTTGTTTTCAATTTTATTTTCGTTCTAAATATTTCTGATTCCTTGCAATCAACTAAATTTCTCAATAAGATCGACCATTTGATTTCCATGTCAAATTCAAATATATTTTCGAAATATAGCATTTCTAATGACCCGAACTACTTCAGGATCGGGTCCAGAAACCCAAACTATGAGTGGAAATCTGGAAATGGTAGGTATTTTCATGACTTTGCAGTGGAATTTATCAACTTGATATTAATAGTAATAACAAACTTCTGAGGATAATAGTCTTGAATAAAAAATCTATATATATTCCGGACAATCTTAAAATTGTTTTGGATTGTTAAAAAAGATTTAACTACCAGCAGAAAGATATTTTCATTATTGTTGAGTTTCAAATAATATTTGTACCCTTGTAGTTTTTTTATTATACATTCGTATGTGACGATACGTGATTTCACTTTCCATCAAATCAAAGTATAGAGCCCTTCCTATTAGAAACTTGGTTGATCGCAGGGCAATCTCACGAAGCCGACTGGTCCAGTGAGATCTGCCGAAACCCTCACAAAGACTCTCGATCACTATATCATCTAATGCGCATTTAAACCAAATCACAGGTCTCCAGGAAGACAAAAGTGAATTTAACAAAGAAAACAACTGCAACTTAAAAAAAGCCATCGGAGTGAACTGCTACAGCTAGGTAGGTAAGTCTTAAAAAAATAATGCGACTCTACTAGCGTAAAAAAAGGGCGGAAAGCGGCGCTTCCCATGTTAGATAAAAAAAGAGTAGACGAAAGCTAGCCGAGTCTTTTCAACGATTATCCTAATAGGTGATACTCAAAAAAGCAGGAAGGCTGACGCTTGCAGTTACCATCTATCAATAACTACTTCACCAACTGAAACAGAATAATTGAAAAGCGTTAGAGAAAAAGTTACGGAAACTTAAGTACAACTCGCATGCCTTTTATTGCAACATCCAGGTTAGTAAGAAAGAGAAAGTTATTCGACTCGAAAACAAAATGAAAATCCGCACTCTTGGGGAGAGGGGGGCACTCCAAATGGCTCGAAATGTCTTCGTGACGAGCTATTTACATTCGGTATACAACTTTGGGTACTGAAAAACAAAACATCATAACAGTATAATACAGAAACAAAATGGAATGAGTTATCTCTAGTCAAAAATTGAGTAGGGTACTTACGTTTCCGAAGATCAGGAAAGCTTTGTTAGCAAGCACGCACAACACCAAACATGAGTTAGTAAAGAGCTGGAATGTATACAGCAATGGAAAATATTTGTATCTACAACGTTCACCATGTTGGAATGTAGGTTGTCACGACTGGCGTCAATGTTTTCGTAGGTTTCCGGGCTTTGCCATTGTTTTCTTCAGTTTGAATATCGAAACGTTTCGAATGCAACTGCAGAGGTCATCTTAAATGTTATGGACGAAGTATTCTTCTTGACGTATCAAATGACACTGATGCTCTTGTTTCTGGCACGCCATTCATGATGCTGTTGGGGGCTTTGTTTTGGCGCCTTTCACTGACTTTCAGTGCTGCGTACCAGATCCTTGGTAGGTATGCTGTTAGCGTGCCACGAACAAGAGCTTTAGTTTCAATTGATACGTCAAGAAGAGTACTTGTTCCACGCCACTGAAGGTGACTGCCGCAGTTGCAGTCAAAACGTTTGGAGATTTTAACCAAAGACCACGGCAGAACCCGGAAACCAAACAGAACATTTTATTGCCTATTTTCAATGATGAAGTGTTTCATGTGGTATTTTCAGTGAATGGTGAATAACAAGTTTGAACTGGATTCCGGTTTCCGGACTGAAACTCTATGTTTTTAATGATCAATGAATGAAACTGAATGTATCAATCACTAAGCTTAAATCAGATTCTAAAATCAAGATATCTTCATCGCTTGGATTATATTCTGCTAATAAGAAACATAATGTCTACACAGTTCTTTTTTCATAAAATGTTCTTTCTCTACACTGGCACTCCTACGAGCAACTCTCAGAAGTCTTTGAGGCTCAATTGTGTGAAAATTTATGATATTTACAAGAATTCACATAAACCAATGCTCACTGACAATAATGACCCATTAAATTTCAGTTTATTTACCCTTGAAATCAATGAAAATTGACTAATTACCTGACGTAAACAATTAGGGAACAAGTAGTTCAGACCTCTGCTACCGAAATCAACTGATTGTCCTTCAAAAAGTTAGCATCATATGGAAAAACCTTTCAATAATACTCTATAATGAAATTATCATTAATAGTTTTTTTCCATACGATGTCGAACTTTTTGAAGAACACTGTAGACAGCAAGTTATTAAACGAGCACCTACTGATGAAGTAAACTTGGTTTTTGGAAAGCGCATCTGGGAATACGTACAAAAAGTTTGTAGTTGAGGAAAAACATATAACTTGTTCTCATTGTGTTTGAAATTCTGAAGGTTCAGAATTGGTTCTGTGGGTTCAACTAGAGCTGTCGTACGTTATACTCTGAGAAAAACTAGCTGTTTAAACCGCAATCGGAAAAAGCCAAATCGCTCTCGTTCACACATGCTCTTAGATGAGGGGATTCTTTAAAGAAATTATTTGACTTGATTTTGATTTTTTTTTGTCAAAAGGAAGATCATATCAAACTGCCCTAATATACACTAAGTAGTAACGAAGTTCGAACATATGAACAGAAAACTGGACTTGACTGCCAGGTTATCTACATTTTCAAAGTTATTTTAAATTTTTCTTTGCGACCTCAAGGCGGATTTATGCAAACCGCTTGTTTAATAATCTGTAACTTTCATCAACTGTCATTAAACTTCAACAATTTTGTGCCTTCATGCATTTACTTTATTCAATTTTAACTCTACTTCTGCTTTATGATTATTTAATACAAACATAACCTCAAATTTGGATGTGAATGTAAGAACTCTCTCTGACCAATGAATTTCTACATCGATCCAATGGAAATTGATTATTTTAATTAATAGCCATCAATTTCTTTTTTTTTTTTCTTAAAGCCCGTGGCTGACAAATAATTTGGTCAAACTGTCGGAAAGTGTCATTTCTAGTGGATTGTTTCAAGTTTTATGAAACAAAGCAAAAATAAATTACGTCACTTTAAAGCAGTTTGATCTATTTGACCGTGAGCCACGGGCCTTTAGAGATAACAGTTGGTTATCTCATAAAGAATATGTAAAAATAAAAAATTCGGATGCATAAATGGTGCCACGAAAATATACAGTTTTAACATCTTAGTCAATAAAGTTAATGAAAGTGAAGATACAAATTAAAGAAAAAGCAGTGTCCACAAATACGCCTTTTTTATTTTTATATAGAATTACAGGCGGTTTTTAGTTTGACAGCTAGTCACAATATTCCCATATTAGCAAATATAAAACTAGTTAGATACCTTAATGCCATAAAAATCAGCGCAAGAAATATCACAGGATGTCAAATAATCGCTCAATATAATGATTTATTACCTCTTAGGATCAACGGAATTAAAAAAATTTAATACCCAATTATTATACGACTTGACTTTTCTTAAATGTATTCAGTTTGGAATGAATTATTCAGATCAAGAACTCTTGATCCCCGTATTCAATGAATTGATAAAGGATACTTAACAGCCATAAAGGTTAAAAAGTGAGACAGTTCTAAATCTCTAAAATCAACCATCCGGTTTTTGAATACACTTTACTGTTCAAGTATATATTTCATATTGTTATTTTTCCCATTAGCTCTCTGTTTTGTGGGTACGTGTTTTTGAAAATATGGGTGTTATATTGTGAACTTACGAATTGTGGATTCCGTAAAACGTTGAGGATCATGAAGAATTTGCAAATTGTTGGAAACGTGATGTTTCACAAACTATGAGGTTCTGCGAAATGTGGGGCGTTTAAAAGATGTGAGAGTTAGTAAAATGTAGGGTATTGTGAAACAGGTGGTTTGTAAAACGTGATGATTGTAAAATGGGTGTAAGATATCCCAACTATAAAATATCTTGGTTCGGTTCGGCTCGACGTCATATGTGGAATGTGTAGTGTTTCCCTAAGGGGTCCTCATGGCATGAAAATGCCCACATCCAGTTCTTAAAGATCCACCAAGTGTTAGAACAGCAAATATCCACAACACAAAAAAAAATCAAATCTTTATTACCTTTTTTTAATTCAACACTGCCCAATACAATATTTACAAATGTTAAATTTGCAATGAAATCGTAAAAAAATTAGTTCTCATTGAAACTACTTGGGTTTTTAGAATATCTCCAAAATACAGTCAAATGGGATTCTTGCATGAAATAAATAGCTAGTGGATCATCTTCATGAAGACCTTCAATGCATCATAATGAATATGTTTTGGCATTATCGTACTCAGGGTAATTGTTTTGGTTAGTCAAACTTCCATACTCGAAAGAAGATACAGATTTAGACAGTGTGTTAGTTATAATACATCTTAACTTGAAATTCCCTCTCCTAAGATTACAAGAAATCCTCAAAAATAAGATAGAGCATATTATTATTATAATTTGGAATCAAGCTGGAAAGATGTACTATAGAGGTTATAATGAAAAAAGCTAACATTCATCCTCAAAATTTCTATAAAGAAAAATTATCTTGTGATTTTTAGATGATCCTTCATTTGAGTAACTGTCTTGAAATAAGAAAGCAATTTACAAGTAACACAAGAAAACTGCATAATGTTACATAGCTGCTGAATAGGCATGTTATTCTGTGATTTAATGCATGAAAAGCTTTTTTACTAAAAATTCAAACACAATTACTGTCATTTTATTTTAAGCAAGAACCTCTATTGTAAACTAGTATTCAAAAAAATCGTTTCAAAAATAATACAAAATATCGGCTAGGCTGGCCAAAATGGGCAAAAAACATTTCTACATCTGTACATACATACAGCATTTAAAAAATTCTATATAATTTCCTATATAAATAAATTACACACCTGAAAACCGTTTGTCAGAAAAGTTGCGTTAGCGCAGTGCCAATGTAGGTAAATCACAAAATACATCAAATATAATACAAATTAAATATCCACAAATTTCATGATTCACTTAAATACTCAATGGTTAAAAGCAAAGGTATGCGAAAAGGAATTGGAATGTACGAGTCAAAACCGGTGATATCTTTCTGAAGGCCAAACTTAATAACGTGTACTTATCACTGACAAACTATGAAATAAATGTTGCTAGTAGATGAAAGCACTTGAAGTACATTCAATGATTCACTAAATTCTGGATTCTGTACCAGCAACTTTAAAACGAATCCAGCATATTAGGCCAGGTTATACCTCAAGAAAATTCGCTCACTGCCAAGAATACTCGGAAGATTGTGTTTTCCTATGTGGTTTACGTTTCATGAAGATACTCTGTGCCCACGAAACTCCGAGCATAGAACCCTCCTGTAGCGCTTTTGCCATTGTTGCGTTTCATCCCTAGCCTGACTTCCACCCATCTATATGTTTGTTTTTAGGATTATTCTGGCTTTCTGTAGTTTTGTTAGTAAGTCATGCTTTTACTTCAATATGTAGTGAAAGGGATCAAAATGGAATTAACAGCAGGCATTTTTGTTTACCGAGCATTGTAGGCGTGGAGAGACTTCTTCATTTCTGGAACTTGCACAAACATCTTTCACAGTTCCGGATAATATGAGAATACTTTGCTTCGTCTAGTGACTGCAAAAAAAAACTCTCCTCAAATCGTTGAGACGCCTCGCCAGCTTCTCACTTTTCATCATAACATGACGTGTGTTGGCCCGAGCCAGAAGATCCTTTCTTATTCTTTATTTTCTGATTCCAGAAGCCAGTGATGAAACACCTCCAGCGGCTAATACGTTTTGTGAGTGTCAACCAAAGGATCTTGCTCTCCGGACATTGGGCAACAGCTTTCTGAAGATTTTCAAAACTTTCGCTTGATTCAAGATTCATCCCCGAATACGCAACGCTTAGTGATAGCTGATAAAATAATCAACTGTTTTGAAGTAAATTAATTATTGATTGACAATTATTATTTGAGACTACTTTTAATATTTTTAATATTCGATTTTTTCAATATTATTTGATTTCGGAAGGCCATATCACTCTTTTTTCCAAATTAACGGCCAGATACGAGTTCAAATTGTCGAAATGACAACTAAAAAATTTTTCGAGTGCTTGATAATTTTCGGTACTGCTTTTAGCCATTGAGACGGTTTTGAACATACTAAAAAAAATTGTTAGAAGGCTAAGACCGAACTCCGAGTTTGTTTGTATCTAATAAGTACTAGTACTACCGAAAGTCCACAATTTACACATATCTAGACCGTAGCTACACTAAAATCTAGTGAATATGGACGAATCGATGACCCTACTAGAAAATATCACTTCCAGGAAAACACCATCATCAAGTGTCGCAGTTCAATATATTATTATCAAAAAATTACTAGAAAAATTCTACTTATACATCGAAAAACGAAAACAAACTCGGAATTCCGCCCCACCCTGACACACACCCTCAATCTTTTTGTTTACTACGGCCGAAGTCACTATTTCGGTTTTGCTAACGTACGTTGGTGTCAGTCTTGTTGCGCTTCCGAAAAAAAAACATGCACCTCCTTTCCAATGTGTCCTTATTTTCGTCTAAGAAACACAGCAAGCTTGACTTGCCTTTTATTCAACTATCTCTCACTTGCACGAAGGAACCCCTCTGCGTGGATTTTTCGTCACACTATGACTGTCTAAATTATGTTAAATAAACTAAAAGAAACACTAGGCGTTACTTAAGTTGCGTTTTAGTGGGTAAAACCGGGTATCGCTTATAATTTCGCATTTGCTGAATTGAACTCCACAACGGTACCTGTACGACACAAAATATATTAACATCTACAAATTACAAAATATTGACCTCGAAAATTCACTAGTAGCGAAAATGAATGAAACATGAGATGTCCAATCTTTAGTCACAGGAATGACAAATGAAGAGCAGGACTAAAAAGGTGATTACTATCTAGAAGAGTATCTGTATCTCGACGGGAATTGAAAATGTTCCAGCGGAAATGATTTCAATTCCCATCAGATTGATCGTGTATTGACCCGATTCAAAAAGAAAACCTCTCACAAAAAATAACTTAAAAATTTCATAGATGTGGGGAAACTACGCCGTCAAAAAGGCACTTCCTCGAATACCCGCCCAGAAAACTAACAGATCTTGGTCCAATTGTACTCGCTGCACGTTTAGATCTTTCTCCGAAATAGCACCCGTTTACGCACTAAGGCTGCTCTGTCCTCGTCTAGGGAGGCAGTTGTTCTGCGGTAGTTTCTTTTTTAAATGGGGCACACACGTAAAAAGCCAAAGAATACAGCCCACATTAGTACCATCCAGTGCACAGTGTAAATAGCATTCTCACCGTCTGCGATTTTTCTGGCGACGAACTTCAACGTTTCGTCGAGTAATACTACTGGAATTGAAAATTTCATCACTGTCATCCACTCTTCCACCGTCAGCGGACACACTTGGAATACAACCTGGAGAAAGGACAATCATTAATTAATTTTTTTTTGAATGGCGGCGCCCCACGTTGGGTGCCAAAGTAAATATGTCGCTAGTTTATCTTAACTACTACTAGTATTCAGGAATTCCACGGTCGTGGTCTATTTTTAGTTCATAACGTTTCAGTGGAAGCATCAGCATCACCAATAATTACATCCATAAATGATGCTTCAATCTATAATTCCAAATAAACCAACTTTCTTCTGATATTAAATTTTATGGAAAAGCTTTAGTTCATTGATATTTCTGCATTGTTTTGTGTTTCATGAATGAAAATACAGTGAATCTCGAGTTCATTATTTGCTTGTAGTTGGAATTCCTGTTAAAGGCATAGAAATATAATAAAAACTCGCTCTATGATTCAAACACGATAATAGTGAGTACGGTGAAACCAATTTCATCAAACATTCCACAGCAAGTAATTCCGTCTCAAGCTAGGTTGGTTTTACTGAACGTAAGCATATTTCTCATCTGACTGTTTAAGTCCTATTTATTATTATATTATTTTTTTATATAGCCTATATCTTGAATCTCCATATGATTCTGACTTTTCTCTTGACTATTTTACTATCGTATATGAAAAACCTCAATGAGGACCACTGTAATGAAAATCTAATCTACACAGCACCTTTCATAAATTATCCTACAGTATGCTCGAGTTGAATCAACTAAATTTCATATTGCTTGATCTCTAAGTAACTGATATTTATCAGACTGCCTTGTACACTCGTATTTACATGCTAATAATTGTTTTAGTTAATCTGTCTGATAACAGGACCACAATATCAGAAGTCGATTTAATACTTTCCAAGTATTGTATCGCTGAAACCTCACAGTAATAAAATACATAGAGATGCCATCCCTATACCTACACAAATACCTGTTTTGAAGTGAACATGGACTATCATTTTCTTTACAATTTGAGGGCGAGGGGGGTGACGGGTGATGAGACGTTATGGGCAGTATGTTTTGGAGTAAGTTGGACCATAAACAAACGAAGAATGACAAATTGATCCGAATAAAATGAGCCGGCATATACGAAACTATCCGAATGAATACGGACATAACATGTTTAAACAAAGTTATGTCACTAGGAATTAAATAAAAAACACGTGTTTTTTAAATATCCACATTTAAAAAAAATCAATCAAGAAGTTGTCAGTTATGTTACCTTCAAGACAAGGATGGAAAAGTCCTCTCTATGTCTTTTGTTACGCCGGCTCCACACATTGGGGCCAATGTTGGGACCAAATTGACTATGTTAAATCCATACACAAGAGCTAACGTCGTCCAACGTTGGCAACAACCCTATTTATTAACACTGGCCCAAATGTGTGGAGCCGGCGTTACTCTGATGTTGAAACAAAGTGAAGTTCGAAAGTGTTACAAACATCTATAAAATATAAAACAGTATCTACTTACTGAAAGTACATCAACATAAAGAATGACGAAATGGAGGGTGAAAGATAGCGCCATAGATCCAATGAGCCACCAGTTACACCATGGGGGCATAGCAATCAAAGACTGGTTTTCTGACAAGCTGTAAAACATCATTCAAAACAATATCATTCATCAAACGTTCAATAAAACAAGAGCTTCACCGAAACATAGGAAATGCATACACGAATATTGCAATTTACTAACCTGTTCATAGCGTTTAACATCTCAATAGTTACAAGTACAGAGAGAGCCATCGTCATTGGATGAGGATCGCCGAATACTTTGCAATCGACTCCTTTGAAGTCAGGGCCGCCTCCAATGCACTGCAAGTGATGCGTCTGAAACAAAATCGTGTTACATTACATATTTTATAGTATCATTGAATATTAAGCATCCTTTAAGTTAAATCTTCAACTTATTAACGTCATAACATCATAGCAACACATAATAAAGTAGTTATAATATAAAACATTAGTTACTTTATAATACCCTAGATACCCAATGGCACGCTAAAATGACAATAACGTGACATAACCAAAGTTGTTGATTTTGCTTTCTCATCATCGTTGTCGATGATACGATAAAGTTTTGAATGTAACTTGATTAGTATAAAATTTAAATAAATCTCGGAAGTTCCACAGGCTACATCCTCGATTACTATAAATAGCATAATATTCTCGTTACATTAATAGCTATAAATGAGTAAATAAAGCTCAATTCCAAAATAAACGCAGCAAATTTTTATATGTATATCTACCACTAAAAAAAAAATAAATATATTACTAATAAGGATACAATGAATAATTGCTTGAAAGATAACGTGCTGATCAAACATAATACTTCATGTTCAACCCATAGTATTTAATTATTTTCAAATATCCATATTCTGCTAATGAGCCCTACACTAGCGCTTTTAGAGTGGCTTCAGTTCGAGAGCCATGTTTTCAGAGTGATGTCAGCACATGCATTTTGGGAAGTTATTCAAAATGGTGCCAAATGCGTCATAAATAACTCAAGTTATAGAGAACTACATGATATGCTCAAGTTATAGAGAACTACATGATATGACATTATCAGTATTACCATCAACTATCAGTATTTCTAGCCATTATCAGTACTAGTAGCCCAATGAAATTTGGCGAGCGTTCAACTTTCTATTATAAATCAATTGAAAAATAATGATTTTTTTCCTTTTATTTTTTAGAAATGGCCATTAGTTGTTTTTTTTTTCTAAGAAAGGTTATCGCAGATAGTAATGCCGACTTCATCCATATTACTAATCCTAGTATAATTATGTAACAATTGGCATTATAATTCAATAATAGTAAATCTTTCAAGACGGTCCATCGAGAATGTTCAGCAAAGAAATACTGATTAGTCTATAATTATGTTTTAATTTCTGTTCAACGCAGCTAGTGCGCACCTTAACGTCATGTTCAAGTCGAAATCTGTAAAAGCAGATCCAAAATAATTACTCACCAACTGATAGTAGTTCAACTGCGGACCGTACGGAGAGTACATGAACCACCAGGAGGCAGCACCGACAGTCGCTGCGCCAACATAACCTCCAATGGCCATATACCTGAAGAACAACCATCCGGAGATGAGAGACTCGTCGGCCTTACGAGGAGGTTTGGTCATGATGTCCAAGTCAGGGGGGTTGAAACCGAGAGCGGTGGCGGGAAGACCGTCAGTGACGAGATTGACCCACAGTAGCTGGACGGGGATCAACGCTTCTGGAAGACCTAGAGCGGCAGTCAAGAAAATAGACACCACTTCACCGATGTTCGAGGAAATGAGGTAGCGGATGAACTGCTTCATGTTGTTGTAGATGGCACGACCCTCTTCGACGGCTGCTACGATGGAGGAGAAGTTGTCGTCGGCCAGCACCATTTCGGAGGCGGATTTAGCCACAGCTGTTCCTGAACCCATGGCAATACCGATTTCGGCTTTCTTGAGAGCGGGTGCGTCATTGACACCATCACCAGTCTGCGGAAAAGGTAATCTACATCAGTGGCATTAGTAGAACCAATGACAAAAAATGAAAACTAAAAATTATATTTAAAAAATATATATAAACAGATATTCACAAATACAGGAATGGAAAACAATTCCCGCTCATCCTGCAGAACTTATGCATGAGTTTTTATTTGTACAAATTATACTTAAGTTTCTTTATTTCAGTCAGGATAGATTCGACGTCTGCAAGCTCTCGCGACGTATCCAAATGAACATCGAGCAGTGATGATATTGAGCACTGTGTTCTTCATTCTGTCAAAACTCTAAAATCACTGCCGAACACTGGACAGCTGTATAACATTGCTGGTCTCATTATATTAATGTTTCGTTTTCCATAGTATTCATAGCCCAATATGTCCCAAGTGGGAAGGAAGCTACGAGAGCACAATATGAGCGGAAGAATAATTCACTGCATCGAACATTATGGAAGACTTGAAATCAGAAGTAGCATGGAAAAGGGTATGTGAAGTAATTAGAATTATAATAGAAATAAAAGAGGGAGAAAGTAGAAATTGAAATCGACAACACTCATATCAAGTACATCACAAAGTCCTACTCAAAGACAGTTTCATTCTCGACTTAGGTGGCCACAATTGTCAATTAGTGAATTCAGACTGAAGGTGGCTCTTTAAAAGCAGAAAATCTGACTGGAGACCTGAAGATTTTGGAACATAGTTACCTCAAAGTTATGTCTAAACCGACAGATAACATGGCAGTTAGAAACGGCTTCGAATTGCAGTTTGACGTAGTCATAAAGAACCACGAAATCTGCACAGATTCAACCAAGATTCAGGTTCTCAAAACACCTTGGTAACACCTCAACCATCTTTCAAGCAGAAGATATGTTTCCAGGAATGCCTAGAAAGGGGCACCTGGAGGGAAAAAATCTATATACTGTCAGGTAGCTAAGCAGCACAGAAAGCTGCCGACTCTAAGCTGACCTGGGACTGCAAATAATCCCTTAGGCAACTGGCAGCAAACAACCAGGTCAATTTCATGTGGGTGCCAAGTCACAGAGGTATAAGTTGAAACGACGGAGCTGACTGCCATGTCAACGAATGGCAAACACATATGGCACAGAACCCTTTTGTGGACTCTCCAAAGCCCATTTGAATGAACATTTTCGACGCTGGGTAACCCATAAAATTCAATAATCGAAATAGTGTGCCACAGACAAAGAAATGCGAAATGGCTAGCGAACCTATCATCAAGGAAAGCTAAACAGTTCCACTAGTAAATAAAGAAAGGCCTAAAATTGGTAACGGGACTCTTCTGAGTAATACCTCAGAAAAATGGGAAATCAGAGAGTGATACTGCGAGAAATTCGCTTGACGAATGATCAAGTTCATAACCTGATTTCTGAATAACATATAAAATAAGCAAAATTTTACTCACCATAGCGGAAATTTCGTTCATGCTCTGCAAATACTCGACGATCTTCGACTTGTGAGCTGGCTCGACGCGGGAAAACAACCTAGCGCGAGCGCAGGCGGCTTTCTGCTCAGACACCGGCAAATCGTCGAACTCCCGACCAGAGTAGGACTTTCCGGTAATGTCTTCGGTCTCCGTGAACACCCCGATACGCCTGCAGATTGCCTCGGCTGTGGCTTTGTTGTCTCCGGTGATAACGATAACCCTGATACCGGCAGCGCGACACCTGACGATGGAATCGAATACTTCCTTACGAGGAGGATCCAACATACCGACGACGCCGACAAAAGTCAGGTTGACTTCGTACGAGTGGAACTTGTTGGAATCGCCAAGATCCATGTCTTCCGGTTTCAAGGGGTTGTCGGCGGTGGCAAGGGCCAAACAACGGAGGGTGTCGCGTCCACATCCGTACTGCGCGGTCAGTTCCATGATGCGTTTCTTCAGTGTGCTGGTGAGCGGAACTTTCTGCGCTCCGACACGAGCGTGCGTGCACCTGTCCAAAACTCCTTCGGCTGCCCCCTTGACGAACAACTTGGGCCCGGTTCCGAGACGCGTCGGCTTCAGAGGCACGCAGTACGAAGACATAGACTTGCGGTCTCTGGAGAACTCCAACGTGAACTCTTTCCTCCATTTGGTCTCGATTTCGTTTCTGACACAGATGGCGACCTGGCGACGGTCTCCTGTTTTATTGATGTTGAAGGGATTCATCTTTTCGGCGAGGACGACCAAAGCGGTTTCTGTGGCTTCGCCCACCTTTTCGAATGCCTGTTTGAATTCGTTGAAGTCGATAGCAGAATCATTGCACATAACACAGATGGTACCAAGCTCTTGCAGTGCGTCGTATTCGTGGCTCTTCACCTTCTGACCCTTAAGGAACACCTCGCCGATGGGTTCGTACGTGGAGCCGGTGATCTCGAACTCGTGGAAGCTGCTTTCGCTGCCTTCGACCTTGTCGAAGATGAACATGCGCGAGACGGACATCTGATTGGTGGTCAGGGTTCCGGTTTTGTCGGAGCAGATGACTGAGGTGCATCCCAGAGTTTCTACGGAGGGCAGCGACCTGACGATGGCGTTCTTCTTGGCCATTCGGCGCGTGCCCAGAGCGAGACAGGTGGTGATGACAGCGGGGAGACCTTCTGGAATGGCGGCTACTGCCAGGGCCACAGCGATTTTGAAGTAGTAGACAGCTCCCTTGATCCAGGATCCACCGTGAGCGGGGTCGTTGAAATGACCGATGTTAATGGCCCAGACAGCAACGCAAATCACCGAAATTACTTTGGACAACTGCTCACCGAACTCGTCCAATTTCTGTTGTAGCGGAGTCTTGATCTCTTCGGTTTCCGACATCTGCGTACTGATCTTACCGATAGCGGTGCAGAGGCCTGTTCCGACAACAATACCGCGCGCCTTACCGGCAGCAACGTTGGTACCGGAGAAGAGGATGTTTTTCTTGTCCTGGTTGACGGCCCTTGGGTCGGGGATAGGGTCCGTGTGCTTGATGACGGAGACGGATTCACCGGTCAAGATGGACTGATCGATACGGAGCGTCGTCGAGAATATTTTCACCAGTCGGATGTCTGCGGGGATTTTGTCGCCCACAGAAATTTCAACGATGTCACCAGGTACGATTTCTTTCGCTCTGACTTTCTGAACTCCGGTTTTGTCGCTTCTGATGACCTTGCCCATTTCGGGCTCGTATTCTTTCAGGGCTTCGATGGCAGATTCGGCATTTCTTTCCTACGATCAAAAATTAAGGTTAGAGTTTTTGACAATGGTTAATGCAAGGAATGGCTTAGTTGAAAACAAGCAAAATGATTTTTCAAAGGGAATTGAGAAGTGGAATGATATCTTATTATAAAAAAGAATTTTACGTTATGACTTTGTGCAACAAGAACAATAATTATTCCACGGAGTTCTTTTTAATAATACTTGCATGATAATTTCAGTGTTATCAAATAAAATGAGCGCAAGAACCTATCGCTGTATATAGTCTTTAACATTATAAATTGAATACGTGAAATTCCAAACTTTGTTTGAAATGTATCGAGAGTTTAGGATAGTGAACTTTAATGGATGGTTTCAAAAATGAATACTCACTGTCAATTGAAAATATCGATAGTACTACAACATTTCAACTTTCAACAAAATCTTGTTGTGCTTATGTTGATTTCATTTTCATTATGATTTCAAAAAGGTATGTTCAACATATTTATGAAAAAAAAAAATACTGGATGTTACTAAAACTGCTATTAGTTGATTGTTTATATCAAATACATACCTGCCATACTCCTACAACCGCGTTTGCGATAAGAATTAAAAGAATTACAAAAGGTTCTACAAAGGCTGTGAAGGCCCCATCGTGATCTTCAAATAAAGCGAGTACCTGAAAACGAAATATATATATATATATAAATATCATCTAAAACTTCTACAGTAATTTTTTTTGTCACTATCCTGAAGAAACCTGAAGTTGCAATTGAAAAAAAAAACAAAGTCGTAGCTGATTTACCAGAGAAAAAGCTTCACAGCAAGGAGTGGTGTTGAACCGTATTAAACGCTACTTGTAGTTCTCGTTGCAGTTGTTTCGTCGAGTATATTCTAGTATAACTGATATTTATGTAGATTTTTTGGTCTTTCGCGTTTCAATAAATTTCGCTAAGCATACTTCTACTTTCGTGTAACGACATACTTTACAATGGAAAACATATAATACTTTTGAAATTAAACTTCTTTAGGCGCGCTCCCGCGTTGGGAGTGCATGAGAGAATTGTTGAAGCCTGCGTTGGGGAGAATGTCTCAGAGGCATGTAGGGGGGGACATCTTGCTGCTACGGACAAAGTGTGTGGAAATGCGCGGGGAGAGGTATTCAGTGGAGGTCCGCGGTTTCAAAGAATAAACGCACTCAAAATATTCCTATTACAGATGGCTCTACATTCGCGCCAAAATTACTAAGGTTATATTTCGAAATAAACTCTCGCTCTACGGTTTCTTGGCGCCTACGCTCTAAAAAAAAACTGTACTTGTTGTCATATTGGCAGTATTGGTAGTGTATTTCGGAAAATACCCTAAAGCGTCCTGCAAACAACCACAGTGGTTTCTGACAGTAATGTATCAAGTTCGTTTCATTTGTGTTGAATTTTTATTGTATACATTCCAGTCGAAATGCCTAATTCAAATACAGAAAGAAGAGAGTGAATGAATATACTGCATATCAATCTAAAAAATCTAAGTATACCAAAAATTCAAAATATTCGCATAATAAATATTGACATATCCAATTTGTGATTTGAAGTCCTCATCACAAGGTTCAATGGTAAAACCCGAACTTTTTTTAATTCAGTTGATTTCGTTCGTAATGTTTAATAGTCGCCAATGATAAATTATTAAATATAAAACTGTACTCTAAAAAGTGTCTTCCAATCTTTTACATTATCATGTATATGAAATATAAAATATTATATATACCGAATAATTATATAAATCACTGTATATACCTAATAATATAGATTTCCAGACGTACGAGTATGGTTTTACGTGTGATAATAAGGGGTAATTTATCATCGGCGGCCATATTGCTAAGTTTCATCATGATCAAAATCAACTAGAATAGAAAAAGTTCGGTTCTTACAATTCTGCAATATTTTAACTCTACTCTGAAGAAAAATATATAATCACCAATAACGGAAATATCAAATACTGAAATATGGTACCTATAGTAAGCAGTACATTAACAGTTACCATAAAAATGTCTGACCATTAACGATTCGATTTATTTCTGGTCGGTAAAAAATATAGTGAATAATTAGAAAATTTCTTGAAAATACAGTCTGTTCTCCAGATTTCTCTCAGTGCAACTTTCCACTATTTTCTGTATCCAGGAACCACAGTATCGGATCAATATTATATATTTAGTCGTGAATGAATTCTACGTAATTTTACGATAGTTCAAAAAAGAAATTTCAATTGATTTTTGTAATAAAATAAGAAATAAGAAATAAGAAAAAAGGACTCGCGTCAAAAACATCCACCTTTCTGGGCGCCCAACCAGGTTTTTGCACGTGGCTGGAATGCCATGATTCGACACTGAAATTTCAAGATCAATCACGTTCATTTACTGACAATTCATCGACTGCGATCTCCGAACGCATTTTCGCATTCTAAATAAACCATCGGAACTTTATTGGCGATAAAATATAAACCGGCAGAAACCAGCTGTAGTTTCACTCCAGACTATTATGTGTGATTGAAATGCTACGCAAAACTGACCGAGAAACAGTTCAAGTTAAATAAATAGTTTATTTTCGTTTTATACCGTCGGTTTCAATAAAATACCGAAATATTCGATACGAACAGAGAGTTTCAACACGTTTTCACTTCTGAAACTTTTGTCACATGTGTTGTAAATCGTCGATGAATATATCAGTTATCGATTGAAGTTTTTTTTTTATTCAAGAATATTATATTTCGATATAGAAATAGAAAGAGATATTTCGAAATGAAATTTCGAAATTATTACGTAATATATTAGTGAATATCTTATTGCGTGGTTCCCCCAAAATTGCGATTGCGGAGATACCGAAAATAAGACGGTTATGATTGTGTTCCTCAATACACCAATATATACAGGGTGAACTATAACTAATTATCGAAAATGAAATGGTGTACTAGTCTATCATATTGAAACACATCTGTAAAATTTCAGATCATTCCGTGATCATTTATATAATTTTTTGTTCGCCCACCTTTGGCTCTCTTTCTACTATATATCTCAATATCAAATTTCTACGGTTGACCGTGGTTCCACGCTCATTACAAATGTGCACGAGGTCTGTCATTTTTAGTTCATCACGGTCTTTACTGAGATATAATTTTAACGTATTTTCGTTAATAAATCGGCCAATAAGCAACAATACCCATGAATCGAATATAATTTGGACTCAAAAGAAGATTGTGTACGCGTACACAGAAAACTCATTCAACATTAACATTGTTTATTTCAACTTTCATATTGTGCAGTTCTCTAGATTATTTTTTATTTTTGCAATTTCCTATTGTGAGTCATGCTAAAACTTCATTTCAAATCACCAGCTTCAGTCCCATGTTTGATGCAGAAGGAGGAACTAGGGAACATTCTGGCTTTACACATGTTGGGGTGGCGCTTTTCTAAATAATCAAAATTTATTTTTAGTTTAAAGGAAGGTGTACTTTTCTGGGCCCCATGCTCCCGGTCATAAGATTTTGCACACTTATAGATCTATGAGAGAATTTTTTTTTGAAAATTTTAACGTTCAAACCATTCCGGGACATCTTCGAATAAGTTCTTTTACAGCAGAGTTTGTGAAGACAAAAAATAATTAAATAGACATTTTGGCAACACAGCGTATGTGCCTGTTCTGGGTTATGATGTAATACATAGATATAGGCCAATCGATATGGGATTTTTTCGTAACCAAAATACTAGGAGGAAACCGACTGTGACCTCACATGAAAGACATTCCGTAGTTATATTCAGTTATGTTTTGGACTCGTAACTGTCATTTATTAATTTGCTATAAAAATTCAAATACAAAAAACATATTTTTTCAGGGCTTTGTTTATAAAATGAAAATTAATACAGCAATCTGGTTGCTCCAATGGGAAAAATTGTACAGAATTAAAATACGAACAAAATGAGATTAAATACGACCCGTTCGCACCATTAGTAACGAAGAAAACCTGGAATAACCGTTTTTTTTAAACCCCACTTAATTCGAAGTATAAAATTATCAGAATGGCAAACTCTGGTATTAGCCACATGAATGAGAGCAAATGAAAATAATTTATTAGAATCAACGTACATAATCATCAAAGAGACCATCAATATATCAATATTTCTCTAGTGCAACCATCCGTAACATTAAGTAGATAGATCTGCTTCTGTTATTTCTCTAGAATCGAATTTGCCATTATTCATGATGTAATAAAAATAGATTTATAATATGCTATATAAATAACGTCATATTCGCGCTTCGTTACAAAGACTTTTAGAAACAAAATTTTATCGAGCAACTTCCAACTTCCGAAGGATAATGGTAAACCCATTACCAATGGCAAAATTTAAAAACTCGTCCCGAATCCTTACCGACAATTTTGTTTGATCTACCCATACCTCGTTTGAAAGATGATTCAAAACTCTTCAGCCTGGATACGCTCCTCGACCAATACACTGCTTTCAACCTAACGATTCGCAGTTTTAATTGGTTGAACAGCAACGATTTGAATTTATACGGGTAGTTGCAATTAATAATGGATGAACTCTTACTCAGTGTCCTTCGTGATCGGCAACACGCGGCCGGCGCGACCGGGGCACGCGGCCGGCGCGACCGGGGCACGCGGCCGGCGCGACCGGGGCGAACGGCGCGATAATGGCGGCGTTGGCGGTGAACGCGACCAGAGTGCCCTACATACAAAGCACATGTGTCCCGTTGACTTGTTTCTTGTTTTGACAAAAAAATTTAGGCCAGTGACTTTATAACACTTATATTGATTCGGGTTAGCAGTTGACAATACAACTTTTTGGTCTCTTGAATTTTTTTCGTACCTTGCTTGGTTTTCGAGAGAAACATACTCACAAGTAAGCTGACCGGCCCAGACTGAAGCGTCAAAGGCGAAAATATCAAATGTTTTGACCTGCTGTGCCGCCTCGAAACACCTTGAGCAGTGCGTGCCGCGCGGTAGTTGCTACATAGGACTCACCAATCATTACCAACACTTTGATATCACCGCGTCGGCCGCGTGTTACGCTCACGTAGTACACCCCGAGTAAACGAATTGAACCAAAGAATAACGTCCTTCCGCATTCGTTCGTCAAAGACTTCTACCTCCTTATGTACGGGAGAGAGCAACGTGTCCATCAATCCACCAACGACTCCCAGGATATTAACCACCACTATTTGAGTAAAGCCTGCGATATATTCATATTTTGTCAAGATTTGCTCTTTTTTTCGAACTAAATTCGTTTCGCCTGGAGCGAAGAGCTTTAAGACGAAAATCGTCCTACTTTGGTGGTTGAGGGTGACATCAGGATTATTGGCTTGTATTTGCCTAAGGATGGATAATGGGTAGTTGCAATATGTCATGGATCATGAGGCAACACCGTTGCCTTATATAACAGTCGTAGCGCCGTGTTATGCCTGTGTATATAGGCTGAGACCACATAAGTTTGGTAAGCAGACAACAAATGCATTTTGGTCTCAAGAGCCTCATACGCTCTGAATCCAGTGTTCGGGGCCTCTATACCCATAACGCGTCTGCGGTAGAACAGGAGGACACTATCCTGGCAGGCCATTATGAATCCCTCGGTCTCCGACTTCAGCACACCTTGACCTGAGAAAAGCCAAGGTAAATTTTTTGATAAGTCAAGGTTGGTTGGTTGGAAGCTACTATCACTTGTTTTATTCAACTTTACTATTGGTTGATTTTAAATAATCAGCAAATAGCTAACTTTCGGATCACCGTATCGTTGGATTTCGGGACTGTGAACAGTATACCTTATTGTGGTTGACCTGTCCGAATATTCTGTTGCGCCTGCTTTGCAGCACATCGCATTCGGAGATTCTGTGTCGATGTCCTTCGATTTGGTCACAAAGTGTTTGATGTTATGGTTTTCTTCCACTAATTAATTAGGTTTCATGTTTTGCTAATTCCAAACACTGGTTCTGGGTCTGTGAATGGCAGTTCAGATGCTTGTCTTGCAATTTGTGGATCAGCCAGGGTCACCAAGGTTATGGAAATCTGGAATAAGACCCCATTATGCATTGGCTTATTCTTATGTAGCTACAGGAGGACCACAGTCTCGGCAGATTCAATGTGAGTTTTGTGCTAAGCGGGTTCCAACTCGGTTCAGAGTCGAATAAAAAAGCAAGTTAATTTTCTACACGGGCTGCTGATTTTTCATGGTCGCGGACCATGCAGAGAAGGGGATATGAACTACTGATGATAATTTTACATGCTAAATTCAGTACCATTCTATGAAGATGCATAATTTTGCGAGATTATACGTACAGTTGTCGCAGCTCTTCTCATTCACCACTCCAAAGAAGTAGAGAAGTATCGGAAAAACAAGCCTATGAGTTGCAGCAATTTTGTTCTTTACCCACAGTTCTGATGACCAGATCTGTCGAGGTTTATGTTGGTACACTATTATTATTATCATTATTATTATTATTATTATTATTATTATTATTAAGAAGTATCTGACTTTTCACCCTAGTCTGTGCATAATTTTTTTGTTTTTCAAACTCTGGTTTCTCGAGGATAGTGAACAATTTGAAATTCATCAACTTTTATACTGTCAATACTCACAAATGAAATAATAGCGGCTAATAATAAAATCTTGACTAGAAGATCATCGAACTGTTCTAAAACTAACTGCCAGATGGACTTTCCTGAAACACAAAAAAAAAGAAAGATCAGTAACAACAAAATATATTATGTATAGTACGATACCAGCTGCATTCAATCAAACTGCTGCTATTCTCATTTCAACTCGTTCCTAGCATTTGAATCAGTTATTTTACTTTATTTTCAATAATTCAAACCTGCCAATTCGATTTATTAATAGCCTGGTGAAGCTGTTAAGTCAAAAAGCATCCATGTTGAATGATTCAATTAGTCTGATGGAACTGACATAATAGAATAACTCGTCTCAACACATTATTATTCTGTTGTATATAAACAAATTCTTTATTTCAGTTGAATAGTTCTGCAACGAGAAAACCAATTATTTCATCAAAATAATTCAATTTTGAATGACATTTATCTCAAATGAAGAAATATTGAAAAAATACCATCACTTTTATTTACATATCACTGACAGATCGTTATTGGACAGATCAGCATCCTAAAAGAAAAAAAGGTTGTATTTTAATTATTTTTTGAAGCCAGTAGGGGCATCAAAGTATCTTTTTTCTGTCGCGTTATGGAAAAAAATCAGTCAACTCTATTTTCCCCGAGCATCGCGGGGGTACCGACAGGAAATTGAAAAAAATAAAACAAAGTAACATTGAACTAAATGCGGGTTTTTCCTTTCGTTATAATACACAAATTTCAATAGTCACTTCTGAATAAGTTGACAGTTCTCTTGTTGCTCCTCTCCCACAATGAATATTCAATTTCAATTTCGATCAAATTCACTTTTGACGTATCGAATAACCAATTGAAAGTATCTCTTTCAGAACAAGCCATTATAAGTGAGCGTAAAGTAGCATCCGCTCTGGCAAAATTTCCTTTTCAAATGAAAGAATTAAATAAACTAAATTCGAGAGTGCTAGCCACTAAAGACTAAAAATTGATCTACAATAAATATTTCATATTTTTTTGGGAGGAACAAGGTGGTTGAAACTCTTTACGGCATGTTCCACACATCCCATAGGGTACTGTGGGAGTCCGAAATGCAATTCCCCTCTGCTCTACCCACTAAACACTCCATCTCGAGCGTGGGAGGCTCGTCCAGCGTAAGTACGGTCTCGATGACACAGACGCCTGCTGGTCCATTGTAGTCGCTACGGTTTGAACCTGCGACCAGCAGCAAAAATTATTGAAAGATCGAACACTTATGCTTGAGTGCAATGTTAAAAAAAGTTCTGAAGAGGACCCTTACCCTCTACTCTACCACAGATAAATGATGTCTTACACCGCACTGTTTGAAACCTTTAGTGTAGTTATGAATATGCAGGAGATTAAACAGTTTAATCTGCCCTCCAGAAGATGATCATATGGTGATTGAATCAAGTGTCGAGGTGTTAAAAATAGCGGTTGGTGTACGTCATATCCTGTCACATGAAGATAGTCTTGACTGTGTGGACGGTTACCATCTTTTGAACCATTAGAGACTGATCCCAAATTATTGGTTCCTCAGTACACATAGGGACTGTTCCTCCTGCTCCGATCAGCTGTCAATGTCGTCCCCCGCACTCTCCTCATTCTTCTCATCTTCCTTGCCCGCCTTCTTCTTCCGTACTAGTTTTCTTCTTCCTTACCCATCTTCCTTACTCGCCTTCTTCTTCCTTACTCGTAGTCTTCTTCATCATCTTTTGTTACGGTGAACACCTGTGGTACCGTTCCTGGTAACGATTTTTGCTGATAATTATATAATCGTTAATTGTAGTCCGGTAACACGTTGATATGCGGTAGGAGCTGCATCCAGTCCAAAAGGAATAACTCTGAACTGAAACAAACCTCTGTCTGGGCCTTGCCAGTAGCTATCGTTCAGATCTAAATCGGGTTTCCCGAAGTTTGCCAAGATGACATGTATCAGTGGTAGAGGGAAGGCATCCTTTACGTTACTTTGCAACTAGAAGTGGGCATGACAAAAATGTACCTTGAAACTGGTCGGTAGATCTCCATTAAACATTGAACCTTGCACGATAGTACATCAGGTGCAATTGAACAGCCGTTGCAATATTAGCCAGGAAGAATTTGTTTTATACATTCCCAATATCATACCACGAAACATTACTAAAGATAAACGTGAATCTCCTACAATAAGTTCAAGAAAAAATAGAACTTTTGCCCATAATATATCAGATACCTGGAACAACGAAAACATTTTCGCCAACAAAAAAACTGCTATCGTTCCATTCAATGTCATCTAACAACAACCGACGGTCAATCATCACGGAAAGTATATTTTGATACCTAATGCCAATAACTCAAGTTGGCCATCATTAACGACTTCCTTAGAAGACAGTTAATAATTATTCATCCACACGGCGATCCCGGCCATGAGCAGTGTATATTTTTTTACAGGATAATCGTCTGGTTAATGTTCGTTTCTTACGACGTTTATTACCCTATCAAAAAGTCCAATTGTTTATTGAACCACAGTAGCGTAGCTGACGGAGAATATAGATTTTAAAATAGATATTTCATGCATGCGTTAAGTTCATTCAACAGAATGTATGACGAAAGTGGTCGTAATTATCGACCAGTAAGATCACCTGATATGAATACTTGCGACTTTTGTTGTAGTTCAGAGTTCTTTTGGGAGATCGTTAAGAGTCCATGAGCGCGACTATATTTGTCCCAAAAATGCAATTACCTTGAAGTAACTTTTTGGGCCGACGAACAAATTATTTCAAAAAACACGACAACACGTAAATAGATCAACGTTTTACCTTTCTTTTCGGTTGGATAAAGATTGCTTCAAATTTTAATGGAAGAGAAATACCACTGGAGCTACCTCGATTATATCTATGAAAAGTATCGTGAGGTGCTCCAGGTACATAGAATAAAACGTCCTCTAGAAGCCTGGCCTGCTCCTGTTCGAAATATTATTGTCGCGCTTATAGACTGTTGTGTAAAAATAGTTGTCTGAGCTAATGCAAAATGCACTGACGACAGTAGAGGAATGGTGCAAAAGAGAAGGGCTGAGAGAAACTCCAGCAAAACCACATTCCGTTTGCACGCAAAAGAGTTTTGGGAGACATAAAGCTACCCAAGTCCAAATACTTAGGGCTGTTCCTAGATAAACAAAAAAAAATCGGATCGCATTTGCAACATGTAATCAATAAAAGCAAATAATCATTCATGAAGTGCAGAAGAGCTTTCGGGAATGAAAGCGAAAGTCATGCACTGGCTATGATGATGCACCTAAGTCAAACACTGACAGCGGACATTCTCAACCTCAATATATCCAAGATATGCGCAATTACCGGCTTACGAACCGGAGACTGCGGTCTAAGGAAACACCTGCACACCATGGCAATAGAGAAACCGAGCAGTGTAGACTTTGTGGTGACGAGGAGGAAACAGCCTCTCACATCATCTTTGAATGTGATGCGCCACACAATATTCGGACAGATCAACCTAATAACAGAAATGAATCCGAAACACCTAGTAAACTACTAAAACTAGGAACCAATGACGACAGAACAATACAATAGACCCTAGCTGATCTCAGTGTTAACTTGCTATCTCGCTCGTCAGCTTTAACCAACCAACCAACAATAGTTTTCACCAGCCAAGATTTTGCCTTTTTAGCTCCCTATTGTGGCAAATACCTAAGAAATAAACTGATTACCGGGCTAATACCACGACGGGCATTAAAACCACCTGCAGACTAGTGTTTAGGTTGTTGCCTCTCGTCAATGCAAGGGTAGATCAACACAGACAGCTTTAAGGCCATCTTTTTCCCGCGGCATTCATTGCACCACTTTGGCTTATTGGTTACTCTGGTCTCGTTGAATCATTTTGCAATCCAAAATCAATGAAAATGCAAAAAAAGTCTGACTGTTTCTCTCGATGGATTTTTCCAATATCTTGATGTCAGAATGTTTATAAATTCCTCATAAGAGAAAAATGCACGTTCAAGTAAAAGTACTTAATCAAATCAATGTTATTTTCAATAAATTTTTATTCTTCTAATCGAACACTCCTGATCAGTTCTTTTTTTTTGTTTTTTGGTGTGTTGGCATCGACTGGTATGTATGGTCATTAGCCACGTGTTCTAGATAGGCCTTGTACTAACTCCATACGCCACCTTAGGAGCATCACTGTTAATTACCAATGAGGGAAATGAACTTTCCACTCCAATCTCATAATATTTAATTTTCATTTTGTCTTTTGGATTTCATGCAACCATTGAAACGCCAATGACTTACATGAACGATATTCATAACAAATTTTATATTCCAGGCTTGTACCTAATGCTTTGATGTTTGATATTTTTAAACATCTATTCTTTATCGAGAGAGCTGTTTCAATGTCAGCTGCAATATAACTACGGAACACATTTAATTCAAAGTAGTGAGTATACTCAGATTTTTCACTAGTCAGAGCAGAGCAAATCATTCAGTTGTCTTGCCAACTTTAGAAAATAAAAATTATAGGATGCCTCTTATTGTTCTAAACTTTGAGGTTATCAAACCCATAATTTTCTTTACGAAAGTGTATCATACAAATTTGTAGCAATAGTGTAATTTAATTTAATTTTGGTATGTTATGAATTGTCGTCGTATTATCAAATGAAATACTGTTTTCCTAAAATGAGTAAGTATGAAGGGTGTGTGATAAATTGCTTTACAAACGGTTAATGATTTTACGCACTATTGGTTTTTTACGAACTTGTGCTAAAAAGTTAAAATTATTAGAAAAAGTAATTTGTCTAATAATTGCTTTTTTTATGCAACACCCTTCAGCCACTTTCAGGATGTTTCAAAAGCCCCATATCACAGCATTGCCATGCCATCGCGTTCGAATCGATAGACGTCGGTGTCTTCTCAAGTATCGAATAATTCATCTATATAGCAACCCGCATCACTTCAATGATCCACTCGACAACGCGAGATGTCTACTGTGAACATCCATTTACCGAACTGACAGATAACAAGCATATTCAACACTCTGTAGGCATTTGAAATTCAATGAGCCGAAAGGGAACTCCATGCCATAGACAACTTCAGCATGGAGCGAAATCGATTGTTCCCGTTTCCGTCAAAGCAGGACTGACGGTTCATCAGCGAAAAGATACTGTGGCTCGGTTTCCTTTGAACAAAATCCATAACAATGAACTTCGTGCGATGTATGAACCCGTGGGTCAGAGACTACATACACGTTGAACAGAACGTTCGTTAAAGTAAAAAAATATTTTGAGGGACAAACATAGAGGAGGGAAAAACATAGAGGAGGGACAAACATAGAGGAGGGACAAACAAACATAGAAGAGGGACAAACATAGAGGAGGGACAAACAGAGGAGGGACAAACATAGAGGAGCGACGCGACTAGCGACAAGATAAAAAACGTAGTCACATAGTCATCGCGTCGCTCATCTCTTTAGTATACGCCTTCCAATGCAAAACCCACTACAATATGCTAGTCGAGTCGCTAGTCACGTCGCTTGTCTCTTGTCGCGTCGTTCCGCTGTGCTGGTTTTATCCTTTGACATGGCATTTACGGCATTTAGGGTACATCTGTGATTTTGAATCAACATATCACACCAGACATGAGTGTGTTTACGATACCGAAAATGTACCAGGTCTTCATCAACTGTTGTGCTGATCAGTTCCTGCCGTTCAACAACCCATGCCATCAATACATTGTGCGGAGTAACTTCCCAATAAAGAGGCCATTACACGCTGTGTGGAGTGTCGCGCCTGGCGTGTGAACTGACACTCCACGCGCCGTGAGAATGGTGCGGTGTGCCAAGTTTAGGGCGGAGTGTCAGGTCCCGTCGATTGTCGGTAAAATGTACACAGTTCAAAGGAAACACGGCGCGTGTGGAGTGGCGAGACTGGGGTGCACAGTCACACGGCGCGTCGGTTGTTCAGTAGTCAATTTAGCTTTAGCATTGCGAACAACACTCGACTTGTCAATCAGTCCATGCACACTATTGGCGCGGCACTCCGCAGTCCACATGCCAGGCATGTCACTCCCCACGCCGTGTAATGGGTTCTTAACAGTACCTTCCCAGACGGACTCGGCTGTTACTATCACCTCGAACATAACCTGGTTCAGTCTTATTTACGTCCTGGCACAGTTGGGCGGGTTTTGACTCACCTCCATGTAGAGCTTGGTCATTTTGAGCACCCACATGTTTGGGTTCAGCTGGGCATGCCAGCTTCCATAGCGTGATTCAGCAGCTTTCTTTTGACGTCCTCTAGATTCAGAATAGTGCTTTTAAACATGACCTTGCTCTGATGCACCAGTGCAGGGCATTCTTTGCGAAAATGTGAATCTTTCACCTACCTGATCAGTACCTGATAAGGAGATCATGAGATATCAGGTTCATACCCTTCCCGTGAAGGGTGCTCTTCACCTCCCCAAAAAAAAAAAAACTGCGACTACCCACAATTCGCTAGGCTAAATCTTTGTCGCACTCACTGGACTTATTCAGTATATTGAAACCTTTGATGTGAATATAGTTTTAAAACATTAAAAACTACCCAAACATACCAAAAACACGTTAAATAGTACAGTATCGATGAAACATTATCGATGAACCATTATTAAAATATTCTAGAATTAATATCTGTGATGTGTACCTTGTTAATCTGAGCTGAGTTTTTCTAAATAGAAGACATTCAAGAAATCGTTGAAGAAATTGAAAGGACAAATACTATGACGCTTTCAGATACCTTTTCTATAAAGTATATACAAAATCTGGTACTAAAAAACCATGAGCTAAAAACTAGCCCACTTCGACCAGTCTATAACAGCCCAATACGACTGGACTATAAAGCCCTACTGAATGTATCATGAGGAAAATATTAAATTAAAATATCCTGGGCAACACGACTGCTCATAAAATCAGATTCGAATATAAAAAACCAGAAATGGAAAACGGACGTCAGCACAAAAATAAAATAGCAGTTATGTAAGTCCTGATTGATAGACATAGTTTTCAACAATGTTCGAATAATAAACGATACAGTCCACACAAACAAAAAAACCCACGAATCTAAATTCAACAATTCAGTGTTTATATTTCCGAGCATACAATTTATGCTAAAACTTGATCGAATCGATTGGTAACGGGTTTTGGAAGATAGGCCACAGTCAGTCAAGGGCGAGTATATAGAAATGAATCTAAAGAAACGAAATAACCTTACGTATACATTTCAGTGCTTCTTTACTAGGAAGAAGGCAAAAAGCTAATGAGAATACATGCATTTTGCGAGGAGTAATTAGAGAATACATGCAATTTGCGAGGAGTAATTAGGGAATACATGCAATTTGCGAGGAGTAATTATTTAGTCTGATCAAACCAGAACGAACTAACCGTATGTAGACATTTCAGTGTTTTTTTATTATGAAGAAAGCAAAAAGCTGGTGAGACAAAATGGCCATTTTTATAACCATGAATAGTAAATAGTTGTTGTCACGTTGAAATACGCAGAAAACAATGTACGTATATACTAATTGGGCGTTAGCAGAATTTGAAATATTTAATATGAGATTATTACACAAATATTAGGTGAAAAAAAAGGGAATTTTATATTTATTCAAATTACGATATTTCCAGTACAAATTGTCGTGTGGTTATCGTTTATTTTATCACTTTTGACCTCATTTAACCCAAATACTCTGACAGTCAAACGGTTAAAAACGGGTTTTTAGAAGAACAGTTATACCGATGTTCCGAATTGAAGAATGCTTCCAAAAACTGCGAATTCATTACATAATGTGCGACAGAAAATTATAAGAATAACAAATTTGAATTGAAGTGTAGCAAGAAATAACGTGAGCCAGCATTTACACTAGTAATGATTAGAAAATGAGAATTATTAAGAAATATCCACAAAGCAAAAAAAAAATAAGTTATTTTCTCCCTTGTTTCATGAACATACTTCCAGAGTTGATCAACCTCAATGGGTATGTTAAGATATACATCAATCTAGGAGCTAGACCATAATTTTTTTTGCTGTTTTTATATATGTAGGATACCTGGAACGGTATTCCTAGATCATCTCAATATTTTCGTTATGAGGCACATTTTAGAAATTCAACATTCAGTTTTTTGTTAGAGCATATACATATAATGAGGTCGCGATTTTAGTACTTATCCATTTTTTCAGTGGCGTCCTTCTGGTTGAATCAAGCTTAGGTAGATAATTTTAAATGAAATAGTTTATTTTTATTTTTGATAGTATGTACAGGATGTATCAGGCTGCACGCCTCGAACTCGTGTGAACAAATGATTTTTTTTTTCAGCAAAATATTTGAGTAAGCATTTGTATGTCGATATGGACTATACTTAAAAAATTATAATTCTCATACAGGTTGTTTAAAAACGCGTTTTTTTTCAATGGAAGCACCCTGCTCGTTTCAATCTGAAGCACCACATTTAGGTATAGAAAAATACAATATTGTTCGAAAGGAAATAAACGTTGAATCTTGTCACGTAGAAAAATCCAGAATGTTTATTAGAAATGACAAAGTTATTGAAGATCAAAGGTTCGGTCAGTGTACCTGATAATACAAAACACACTGTATAATATTAACCCCACACCAGCCTCAGTACCTTGCTGAAAGGGATTTGAGGAAGTGGTCAAAATTTTGTGCACCTACCGTGGAAAATTCCAAAATTTTGGAATTTCCACTCAAACATTTTTGTTTTAGCAAATTCATCTCGTTAAATTCGAAGATTTATGTTCAAAGAATAAAACCCGAGAGCTTTTAAGCTCGAGGACATAAATCTCCGAATTCAACTCGATAAATTTTCAAACAAAATCGTTTTTGTTGAAATTGAAAAATGTATTCGCTGATAAACGAGGTCTTGTTATAATACCCCCGACAAATGCATTAGTGGTTTTTTCACTTATTCATTTGTTTATCTATTATCGTGATGTTGGTTGTCAAAACCCTTTAGCAATAGAGCACTGTCAGTGACGTGATATGACAGTTGCAGAACAATATCATAGGGGGACAAACAAACCAAACTGAACAAAAACTATCCCATTGAAACCATTTTCCATAAGTCTACGTGAATCACTTAATATGTGTAAAAGATTATAAAAATCGCAATTATCCACTAACACCCATAAAAAACGAATTTTCATTTTATCAGGTGTTAAATGCTTTGTTTGTTCTCCCATGACCGCCATGTTGTGATGTCAGCTGACAGTGCTCTGTTTGACTCGAAAAACTGTCAACCTAAAAACGCTCCACCTTCGGTGTCGCGTTATTAATAGTTGACAGTTTTTCTTGTCTATTAATTGAAATTAAAAAGTTCTTTGAATACAGGCAATAGAACTTAGTGAAATTTACCGTCATTGCTTGTCATTAAATTTCAATTTAATTTATGTGCCAGCGTAGGATTCGTTTTATGACTCATATTTTCGCTTAAGCGTGGCTAATACGTGCAGAAATAGATTTTTCAAAGGATCCTTTGAAAATAACGAGCAAAAATAACATTTCTAAATATTATTTCGAAATTTAAAAAGTATAATAGCCCGATCAAGCGCCGGTAGAGAATTCGTGATCTCATTAAAACCGAACGAGTAAAAGTATAAAATTGGGGTATTGAAAACCAATATAATCGGTCATTATCAGGTCCAACCATAAATAGTCTTGAACAGGAAGTAACTTCGAAAAATTTCGTGTAGAGTGTAATATTTTTTGGCTAGTTAAATTATTTGAAATAGAACTAAAAAAGTTCAGACTCTATTCAAATAAACGGAGGGCACAAATTTATTTAGATGTGCGGGAATCCAAAAACGCCTGTTTTTGTTGTTCTTCACTCGAAACTACGAAGGCATAAAAGAGCCACTATTATACAAATTTTTATTTTTGGTAATTCCGAGTTACTGAGTCAGAATTACGAATTAAATCTCAGAATTAGCTAATTCGGAATTCTGATTTGGTATCAATGAATTGGCTAATTCTGAGATACTAATCCGGAATTCTGACTTAGTATCAGTAAGTAAATTTCACTAGTAGTGGCCCTTTTACGCCTTCGTATGAAATCAAGACATTTTCCGATAGAAATGTTCGGTTTTATTTGCTCCCTTACAACTTTTACATATACAGGGTGTTTCCGAAATTGGAGCTATAAATAAAGTGGGAAGCAGAATATGACAAAACAAAACGAATTGAAATAATACATTTTTGTCGTCTGTCTAAAACATTTTAAATTTTTAAATTTTTTTTAGTAATCACTGATCAGAGGTCTACAGCCTGTGCAAACCGCGCTGAAACACTGCCAGCGGGCAGACACGCTGTGTCATAGGGAATCAAACCAGTGCCTCTCAAACAAAGGAAAGTGAAAGCGATTTCATAAAATTTCATAAAAATTTCGAACATTTCTGATTGTTTAAAAAACGAAAATTCTTGCCATTTATTTCGGAAACACCCTGTAATTCGTATTTCAAGACTTATCGCTTTGGTTCAAACTGCATTGGAAGCCACTTCATCTAAAAACGGCTGATTCAAGTGCCAGGAACAAATTGAGTTCACAATATTTAAGGACACTACGTACAGTCGTCCTAATTAATCACTTACCTTCTTCCGCAGGAAGTTCTGTAACACAAAAAACAATTGATTAGTTGAGAATAAGAGTAAAGTAGAAGAATTGTTTCGTTTGCACTGAATGAAATCAACAGGCAGTTTCAACAAAAAACTTTGAAAGTATAGGCAATAAATGAAACATATTATGTGATTATAGATGATGGAATATCTTTGAGAATAATTATTGTTCTGGTAAAGGGTGTTAAAGAGTTCCGTTAAAGATACAAGCTGATATCTAAAACTACTAAGGTAAGTAAGTACATTTACTTTTTTCACAGAATATTACCGATTTAACCATTAATTTTTACCATTGTTCTGTATGGCTCCATTTTTGGGTAAGTAATTTCATCTGGAGAGTGTTTTTTCATTTTTTTAAAGGTAAAATTCAATCAAAGACATACTTGATTATTTTTTCATCTTTTTAAGGTAAATTCAATCTTTTTTAGCATTCATGTCCAATTTCCAATAGATTCCGACTCTATTAAGGATTATGTGAGCTTTTTACGGAATCTCTGCAATTGCGTTTACTAAATTATATTTTTTTAGCCTATATTTTTATATAATTTTTTTTTTTATTTCAACATATTAATTCAACCATTTCCAACCGATTGGCGTCCGCAGAATTGCTTTATCTGTCATCTTTCCTTCCGATTGGAAAATTTAATCTTATCTTATCTTATTTTTTGAGTATGCATATCAAAATTTCTAATCGTTTAAAAAAAAACTGTTGATATTTTCTTCTCAAGTTTTCAAAATATACCACTTCTACCATTCTGAATTAATTCTTGGGTTAGAACTTAGGAGTTAAGTGTTTTATCCAACAGTATAAATATTTTTGTAAAATTTAATCTTTTTGGAGTGTGCGTGCCAAATTACAAATCAATTTCTATTCTATTTTACGAGAATTTTGCGAAACCACTGTAATCATTATTGACTCGCCAGAAAAAGTTTCTCTCTCCCACTCATTGGGCTTTTGAATAAAATAATAGGCGATAAATCCGTAGTCTTTGGAGATAACAGCATAAAACTTGATATTGTTGGATTCCTTATGATCATCCCTAACCGATCAAGCGATGATATACCGGATGTTCTATTTAAAACAATTATGGAAGAGGGCGCTCAGCATTTTGAAACTTTTTGATGTGAATCTTTCATGAAAAAGTAGATTTTCATCTCCTATTTGAGTCTTCCAAATTTCGACGCGATATTCCAGGTGGTTCAAAAATTAGTAGGGGGCGAATGGACTTTGGACGGAAACTGTATTAAAGCTGCCGCAGAGAACGTAATTTTGAATGTATTATCAAATAAGTCTGAACAACCAATTTCAATATTCACAGTAGTAGCGATATGAACTCTCATATTCACACTTGTGCAGATATGAACCTCATTTGATATTCAAAATGTAAACAAAAAGTCGCCATATTGAAACGAAATTACAAAAAGCTTTTTAAGTAGACTCATATTTTCCACTTGGTGTGAATGTTTGGAGAAAATGTCGATATCGTCGAGATTTTTCATATCATTTATCTCGATTTCTGTTTGAAGCAGAACAATGCTTAGTCATATTTACGCAGAGACAGTAACAGCTGCAAGATATCGCGACATTTTACAAGAAGCTTCTGAACAAATGCATGATGATAAAATTCAGACGGGCTATTCCCAACTGAGCTACAGCACATACAGCAAATGAAACAATTTAGTTTTTGAAAGCATTTTATAAAAACATCAGGATCATTGATAGAGGTTTTTGGACACCTCGAAGTCCGGACTTGACGCCTCTAGATTTTTATTAGTTAGATGGAATAAATAACAATATCTGCAAGAATCGAAATAATGCTCTAGATATTCGGCATATTTTTGATTGCATGAAACGAAGAATCAATTCATTTTTAGATAACGAGTAAAGGGAATATTGAACTCCTATTAAGGTGCGTATTCACCGAATGAGCACCTAACGAGCAAATGCTCGGACAGTGTGGGCGCAGATTTGAGCACGAACAGAATGCGTGTTTACATTACGCAGCATAAGGCCACCTGAGCTTGAATCGAGCAGCACATGTGCTCATTCGGTGCTCATGCGGAACGAATGCTCTAGTGAATACGCACCTTTATATTTCACCTTATTGATTCTACTGAGGTGAAAAAAGTTTCTGCGTTTCATTCAAATGTGCAAGTTTGGAAATGAAAACTATTAGATTGCATAACAAACCTACCGCAGAAGGTCAAAAAACCGGAAATAAAATCTTATATGAACTATTAGTTTATCGTTGAAATAAACCTAAGTAACTTTTTCGAGCACGCCTATGACCACCGTTAAAACTCATATTTTGATATTAACATTTTTCGTTATACAAATCATTCCTAATAATAAAATTAGAATTTAATGCAAAAACCAGTCGAGATAAACATAAACTAATGTTATCTCGTAACTCACAGCACTAGATTTTAACTTGAAAAGTTGGCACGGTCAAAAGTTGTTTATGCAATAATCGTCATGAGCGATTTTTAAACGAAGTATTACAGAAAAATCAACTGCTCGTATTAAAAAGTTATCAGTTTGATTCAAATTCTAATCCGTTAGTCGTTATTCGTCTGTGGTCAAAAATAAAATCACAAAAAGTAGAATTATATACCAACTCGGTAGAACGGTAGAAATGAAAAATAGTAGAAATCATATTCATTCATATCGGACAAAATCATATTACCATTATTATCACATTTCCATATTGTTCAGCATAATAATTGACATCAATATAGAGTTCTTTAATCCCAACGGGGATTCTTCCATTTACAAAAATTGCGTGAGGATTATTGTTCACAAGAGTAATGAAAACAGAAATAAATTAAATAATTTAGAGCTAGTGATAAAAAAGTAGAGCGTACAAAGTTCAAGGTCTATTGATGACACACTCTAATATATGTTTAGTTTACATCTATCATAGATTATATTAAAATTGTTGTAACACTGAAAGATACTGTACTACTTAGTTTATTCTGATATTTTCAGTAGTGATATTACAAGTACTTCAAAATAATCAGGGTTATACTTGGAAAACTTGTTACAAAGACTATTTCATTCACACATGGCTGCACCTATCAAATTACGTCGTTTTAGTCACATGACATGCAATATGAGCGGATATTCAAGTAAACACGATAATTTAGGTAAACACGCGGATATTTACGTACACAAACAAAGAGAAGCGTCAAGTTTGACACAACTCAAAATAGAAATGTCTCGTTTTCGGATATATTCTACTACGGAAAGAGAACATACAGTGTGTACATAAAGTAAGGAATAAATTCATTATCTAGAAAAGGAAAAGCTTTTCGGAAAAATCCTTGGACACGTCTACTTTTGTTTCAAGATGCGCATCTTTTGGAGTCCTAGTCGGAATGGTGACGTCATTACTCTTCCGGAAATGTCATCATCGATTTTTTTTTCAAATGGCAACCTATTATTTTGACAGTGCCATTTGAAAGAGCATATTTTTCTCCACACAGCACATCAAAAGTTTTGTCATGTTACATAAGGAAATTTTCGAGAAAATGAATTATTCATTGATTTTAAGTTAACTTACGTTATTCGGTTAGTTGAACAAACTAATTAATGAAGAGTTCAAAATAAAGTTCTTCCTAGCTTTGTAAAGTTCTCTGTCAGCACGCCACTGTTGTGTTCGTTTTTGCAAAGCCCTAAAAAAATCACCCTTTTTATTATCGTAAAAAGACATGTTACTGTTTGTGATACCTTGCTGATTTAGACGTTTAGTTGACGTATGCCACATTTAACAGTTCATATTTCATTGATTCACTTCTTTTCGAAACAATTAAGAATACAATGCGCCTTTCTGTTACCCAGAGAATCGAAATTCTGATGATGATTGGATACGGTGATAGAGTACGAACGCAACAAGAAGTAGTTGGACTGTTTAATACTAAATACCCGGATAGGCCCATAACTCAATCGGCAGTGAGCAAAGTTGAGATAAAGTTTCGAGACACTGGTAGTGTTGATGATCTCCCTAAAGCTGGGCGTCCTAAAATCAATGAGGAGGTCAAATTGAATGTCTTATTAGCAATGGAGGAAAATCCACACAACAGCTTAAGAAGCCTGAGCAAAAATCTAGATATCCCAGTTACAAGTACACATAAAATTTTAAAATTGGAAAAGTGGCATCCCTATAAGATGACTCTGACCCAAGAACTTTCCGAGGACGATCCAGACCGACGGATGCAGTTCTGCCAAACGTTAATGGATTTGTGCAATGCCGACCCTTTGCTAGTAAAAAATATTGCTTTCTCTGATGAAGCTACCTTTACACTAACAGGAACAGTAAATCGGCAGAATTGCAGGTACTGGGCGAAGGAGAATCCAAAATGGATGAGAGAACATCACACACAGCATTCTCAGAAAATAAATGTTTGGGCGGTGATTGTAGAAAACAGAATTATTGGACCCCACTATTTCGAAGAAACCTTAAATGGTCCAAGATACCTTCAATTCCTACAGGATTATGTTATACCAAGTCTGGTGATCTTATTTCCTAACGCAAATAACCCTGCTATACCAAATGAAAACTTATGGTACCAGCAGGATGGTGCACCGCCGCATTACGCAGCTGATGTTAGAAGGTATCTTGACCAAGTCTTTGCCAATAGATGGATAGGTAGGCGTGGTGCTATTGAATGGCCCCCAAGATCTCCCGACCTTACTCCATTAGATTTTTTTCTTTGGGGCCATCTAAAGAATGTTGTGTACAAAACTAGACCAGATAATATCGAGGAATTGAAAACTAGGATTACAAATGAATGTAACAATATTACTCCACGAACTATCACGAAGGTCCAACGAGAATTTATTGACCGTCTTGGATACTGCCAGGCTCAGGAAGGACTTCAGTTTGAACATTTGATCAATTAGTTTGTGCAATCAACTGTGTAAAATAAATTACTATAAAATCATGATAATATTAATTTTCTCGAAAATTTCCTTATGTAGCATGACAAAACTTTTGTTGTGCTGTGTGGAGAAAAATATGCTCTTTCAAATGGCACTGTCAAAATAATAGGTTGCCATTTGAAAAAAAAATCGATGATGACATTTCCGGAAGAGTAATGACGTCACCGTTCCGACTAGGACTCCAAAAGATGCGCATCTTGAAACAAAAGTTGACGTGTCCAAGGATTTTTCCGAAAAGCTTTTCCTTTTCTAGATAATGAATTTATTCCTTACTTTATGTACACACTGTATATAGTCTGTCTTGAGAGGATTTATGTCTTTTTTGGAGCGTTTATGGATGTACATATGAATGATTTCATGCTGTTCATGAAATAGTCTTCCTAAATATCACTCGACCAAATTGTTGGGCTTGCATGTAGACGAACATATCAATAGAGATTTCCAATGGCTCGGCAGACACCGATAAAAAGGGACAAAAGTTCCCAAGTTTTCCATCCTTGTTGCAGTTGTGATTAGTCACTAAATGATGGGGAGATTAAATGAAATTATTTTACTTGTCATTTATAATGGCGGGGAGATAGAATGACGTGCTGACTTGACATTTAAATACCCCGCCATTATAAAATATCTTTTGGCATGCACATTGTGATTTCATTTCTAAATTTAATTATATTCGGTATATGTTCAGCAACTCAACAATTGTCTGTATTAGACAGAACACAACTGTAGCATATCTATCAAAAGGTTGAATCAAGATTGAGATACGGCATCTGCTTGTGGGGCAACTCAACCATGTTTAACAACATGTTTATCAAACAAAAGTATTTTTAGTACTTCTTAAATATCTTCATGTGAAACAATCCTTACCACTTATAGAAATGTAACCATTGCCGTAAGAGAAATGATTTCAAATCAAACAAATATTTGCACAATGTCAAAACTCGAATTAGAATGAAAGTGCAAACACTTGTTGCGTTGAAAGGTAGAATCCATATCAATTACCACATGATATCAAAAAACTTGCAATATTAAACAATTAAAACCGCTGATTTTATGCCATAGACAAATTTCAGCTCAGTTCAGGTGAGTGGAAAGATTCTATTTCATTTTCAATTATTTTAATAATACTCTTCTATTCATTAAAAAAATGGACTTTTATCGTTCAAAGGAAAATTAATGATTAAGATTTTAAAAATATGAGAACTTTAATCAAATTAAGATCAAATTACTGTTGTAAACTCACGCAGTCTTCGTAGTCTCCAAACAAATTACGTAATTTTCACTAAAACAAACACCAATGAAACCCAAGTACCTACTATATTATTTAAATTTTTTTGATTTTCAGTAATTTTTTAAATTTGGAATAAATTTACCAGAAACTTTCTCAAACTGTGTGGATCATCAATTCTTTGGATATACCTCTCTCAGAAATTTGGCTGTATGAAATATTGACATTTTTCTTAGACATTGTGATTAAATATTAAATTAATTTTGGTAGGTACTAGAGCCGTCACAACAACCATGTTGGACCTCAGCACCATTACAGGTTCCTAAAAACATCGTCACAAGTTCATCCAGTGAACCATTTCAATACTTGTTTTCTTCTAAACATAATACCTATGTGTACATATTCAATCATCCGATCTATGCAAAACTAGTTTACTAGTTTAAGAAATACCTATCAAGCGGTTAGAGAAATATAAAGGTTAAATAATTACGTCACTGCAATCGTCAACAACTAAATGTGACGTTTTCCTTCAGTACTTCCTACAGCCTTGGGACCACGTTTCCAAACGGTGCAAAAACAGACAGTGTTGCCAGACTACTTTAATTGTAACAAATTAAGATAAATTTTGATCTAAGCGGTTCAACGCATCAACTGTTATTGAGTTCGTAAATTGTATAGTGACTCATAGGTTAGGTATACGGTTCATAATTTATATGAAGCAGTTTACGAAATAGAACAAAAATCAGCTTAGTACTCAGGCTTTAAATCAGGTTTTACTTTGCCACTTTCTTACATCCATCCTCTCCGAACTTTCAAATCCAGTTAAAACTAGAAAATGTACGATGAGTCACTATCTACAATTTGCGAACTAGAGTAAAGTAAAAAAAAAGATTTTCACCGTATGTACATAGTAGAGAGTATGCGATCTTCGAATTATGGTAGTCGGGGACACTGGTTTGAAAAATTTGGCCCAGAATTAATGCAAATTTAGTTGTACAAATATTACGGTGTTTGGTTTTTCAAAAATAATTAATTCTTTTTCTCGCGACTCAAAGAATTGTTTTCACGCATACGGCAGCGGTAGGCAGGCTCCTCCTCTCTCTTCCATCTTTTTTAAACGTATTGTACAATTAAAGCGTGAAAACATAAGAGCGCAGGAGTCGTAGCAAATCTATCAGAATGTTCATGATTGCATTAATATTGTCACTTCGAATATGAGATTATAAATACTTAATAAAAGCTTTTCTCAAGTTAAAAACAATTTCAATATAAAATTGTTCAACATAGATTAGTAAGTAATCACTTCCGTGGTGCGCACATTATTTTATATCATTACGGTTGTCTCAGAAGAGTAACGGCCGCATGCATAGTCATTTTCGAGCGACTCTCCAGAGGCACGCCGTTCGCTGGCCCATGCATTTTAAATGGTGTAGCGAGCGGCGCATTTCTGGAGAGTCGCTCAAGAATGACTATGCATGCGGCCGTAAGTATTGTTATTCTTGTTTATGTATTCATAATTCAAACCTGACTTGGTAGCTACTTCAGTTTCAAGATGATTCGACAGTTTCTATACCAACACCAAGGAAAATACTCAAAAATAAGTTACTTACTCCCTACTTATTGATTAACATTGTATGAAAATATTATACCAAGAAACACCGTACTCAGTTAACTTGGCAACACTGTTCGTAGTACAGAACAGTCGACCGCAAGGCGAAGGCGATATCGTATCTGTTTTATTGCATATGATTATAACAAAAGCTTGCGGGTACACACGTGAACAGATAATAGTCATACCAATATTATACGAGTGTCCCGGGACACTGAAAAATTAAACTCATATACTAAATAATCCAAAGGAATTAAATAATCGTATTGAGATTGAGTAGGCATTAGAGCATTTCTATTCGATGAATAAAAATCGCAACTTCTTTATTATCGTATTCATTTCTTATTCTTTCAATGGAGAACAGTGTTGTAAAATACCAATTATTTTGAATGGGGGAAAAACATTCTCCATCAAAATTGAAAAATGAAAAATGTGATTTTTTTGTAATATCTAACAGAAAACAAATACTTCCTCGCCTAAAGCCACGCTGGACATTGAACTACATACGATACATGAATACCTCCCAAGAGGTTAATCTTGAACGATGGAAATTGGCGACTAAAATTTGTCTTTCAGCCGCAGGTGATTCCACAACTGTTGTTGGTTTTGAGGTTCTATGAAATAAATAACAGGCATTTTCACTGTAAAACTGTGTCCCATAACAATATCTTTAACAATATTAAAAACGGAAAGTAATCAATCTTGAATCAATCTTGAATCAATCTCTGAAAATCACTTCAGTTTCACTAATCATTGTGATAATGGAATAAGATAACAAGAAAAAACTAGACATCTGATGGCACAGATGTTAGATAGAATAACATACTAGATCCGAGAATTAGAACAAACAGATAAATACCTACATTACGTTGATAATGGTATTACTCAACAAAAAGTTGAAAATGCCTTCAGTAAAACACCCAGAAAAATTGTTGCCAAGTGGAAGTGACAACAACGCAGTATCAAAAATATTTCCAAAAATTCTAATTCAAACTAAATAATTTTTGTATTGAATTTTTTTCTATCTTCAATAGTAGGAAGTATAAACCACTGCGAACTTACAACATACACCTATTTGTTGTTAACTGTAAAACAGCATAACTGAATTTGAAAACTGTATTTTCGATTTTGAGCGAACAAAAATTAAAAACCTACCATATGAAAAATAAAAAATTGAAATAAAATGCCATAACTTTTTCTATCAGATTTTTTTTAAGGGCAAACAATACCTTCGAAAAAAACGACTATCGGTTTTGAGCGTTCAGTTTTAGTTTTTTGCGAAAACTTTGTTGGTACAAATGATTGAATTTGTTTGTAAGAATTCAGGAAATTAACTGATTTTTGATGATTCTGAAGACAAAAAATTTATGGTTTGACAAATGAAAAAAAAAAGGTAGATTCCCGCATTCTTGAAAAAATTGTAGAACCAGAGGAAGACATTTTTTTTATAAAATCATTAGTTTTTACGCAAAACCGAAACTACGATTAGGAGCTATCTACCTACGTAAGATGTGAAGCGCAATGATGAAATATGACTTTCGTGATGACTGGTGATGCATCTTATTATTGAGTAGATTCAAGTTCATTATTATTCTTTCGAGAAGTCGAAAGTCTTGGTCTTGTTTCAAGACAAAATTAAGAACAAAGGAGAACTCTGTCTGAGGTCAGATATTCAGAACTACAACCAATTCCCTAGAAAACTACCAGGAAGAAACAAAATCAACAAGAAAAAATGGATTAGTGTGGGTAAATATAAAAATGAATGAAATAACAGATACTGTCAGTTTTGTTTTTCACCACACCCTCACCACTTCGCATATATCAATTTTATACCCATTCTCAGTCAGTTGTAAGAATAGTTAGGATTGAACTACCACTCAATAATTTATGAATAAAAATTTGGGACTCTTTCTTGCAGGTAAGTCCGGTCTCGACATTGATGATCATCGATGCAGATGATATGTGAATGAAAGATTGGTAATCAAAAGCGTTGAGAGAATCGTGAATAATTTTACAGGAAGCAATCGCTTGAAAAGTGAGTCATCCGCATCAGTGCCAAGAGTAACACTCAAACATACACAGTAAACATGCAATGTTTGTTTGAAAAAATCGGAAAATGCAGCAATAGTGGAAACGTAAAAACGGATTGTGATATTTTCGATTGTGACCCAATCGAAGGTAATGAAATTCACACCATAAACAGTATCACCAAAAACCGGAACAGTGGAATCGATATTATTCAACAGAGAATAAAATACATCTAGTTCAAAGGCGAAAACAAGCTGTTATGGTCGCGATATTGATTTCATTTCACGCTCTATATACTACTCAAATAAGGGGTGACGAACAAAAAAAAAGCAAATTCGTAGTACAATACTGTGAGAAACAGATCTACTGTTAACATCACCTTAGATGCACCTTAGCATTTTCGAGAGATAATTTTCATTTGAAACTCGTCCATCAACGTAATACGAATCTAATTTTAAATGCATATCTATGCGTAGAGCGCCAGTTGCAAATTGGGCCAGATAAAACCACGAGAACCTACTTGAAAGTGAGATGTCCAGTTCACCTATTAAAATGATATACAGCTCGTTTCCGTTTTCAATTTGATCCACATGCCGAACACTGAACCTAATTCCATGAAAATCATTTCTTTATATTTTCGACGTAACACCAAGTGAAACTATTATGTGCCATACGTGTATGTACGTTTGTTTATTTTAATTTATTGGAGAGGAACATAATAATGGCATTTCCAGCATCTTGAAACATGTACTTTTTTCACATCGTCATGGAATGCAGTTTATCCACCCTAAATTTTGAAAAACTGATTCATTATTCAATTTTGAAAACGTGATCTCATTCGTGTAAATAAACGGTTCCCTGCTCTGGCGTCATTGTCTTCTCGTAATATGATTGGCTGAAGTTTGGGATGGTGCAGACATGGCGCACTAACGTACACGGCTTCCCGCCTCTTCTTCTACGCCTGATCGTTTGAATTCGGTAGTTTAGTTTGGCGTTTTCAATAATTATCTGGATAAATTGAATATGTTACGTGAGAATGCAATATTTCAAAATCTATTTTTTACGAAAATACTGGAAAGGCTCAGGAGGATCACACAATGAAGTGGAAAAGGGGAGAACAGTGAAAAAATGTAGGTGTGCTGTGAGTTTCAGTTATTCCTGTTTTTTGAATAGTAAACGCCAAATTTTGCTCTCGCCAACCAAGAATTAAAAAAAAAAATATGTAAAAAAACGAATAGATACAATTCACATATCAAGACGTAGGATGAAGCATTCAATAAGATTAATACAAAAAAAACTGACGGGAGACTTAGAAGCAATATGCAATAATAAACCGCAAAACCACAAAAGTGAAGGATGTAGAATTGATAAGAAACTGAATGGCATTCATAGAAAAGGGTGGTAGAACTGATAATAAATCTAAAGGCAATGATAAAAAGAGCAGCACAGAAAATTAATAGGCAAAGAATGGAGTTGAGAAAAATGACCCACCAGGAACGAACCTATCGAACAAAATACCACAAAAGGAAAAATTAATGTACAACCGATAAACACAATCACATTCAAATATTACCTACTTTATGCAGGATATAAAGCACATGAGATAAGCATTGATAAAGCCAAATCAAGAACTGAAGATAAAAAAGAAATGAACTACATGTAGTAAAAATAATTGAATTAAATTCAATTGGCCGATACGACAGATGTGAGTTTGAAGTACTTACTGGAAACTTTCAAATATTAAGAATTAGGATACACGAGGCAATTATACAAGCAAGAAAAACTCCTTCAACAGCAACAAGAAAATTCACAAGAATGAAGAAATAAACTTGAAAACAATGTTGCAGGTCCAGATAGAAGGTCAATAATATCGTTCAGTAGTTTTTAAGATTATCGCGTTCAGACAGGCAGACAGACACTGCGGTGGGACTATAGAACAGAATGAATTTTCAGAATTTTGAAAAGATCTGCAAAATCTAGGCTCAAGCAATGACTGGTTTTGTAAAATTCACATTAAGTAAAAAAAATAACGTAAAGCAAAATGTTCAAATAAAACCACACAAACAAGCCTAGAGAAAAGGGAAGATAATTTATAATCACGACACAAAAATCAAAATAAAGAAAAACAGCTAGAACTAGGTCTACGACGAACGTGTAATCACATAATAAACCCAAAACAAGGAATGGGTGACAGGCATGTATCACAAAATAACTTATGGATTAGGCTACTGAAAATACAACTTTTTTGTCTCTTGTATTTTCTTCATATCTAGATCCGTTTTCGAGAAAATACAAAAAAATTCACTTCAACTCATTCTAAAAACTACGAAAACGCAGGAAACCCATTATATTAACCACTACAGTAATGGTCAGTTGGGTTGGGATAGCTGGTAATCTTTTCCTCGGATCTTATCTTTATCTGTGATGATACTGGTTCATTGTACTGTGTAAAATCCATTTCTAATGATGAAGTTGTCTAGGGTATGAAAATTCAGGTAGCCGATTTGTTTAAGGTCTAAGCTGAGGGTGATTTTATTTGGTTTTCTACAAATAACGCTTTTAGGCATCATTGATAGCTTTGAAAAGTAAAAAATTATTTCTTTAGATGCTAGTTACAGATTCAAAGATTTGCCGCCTGCAGTTTTCGGTTCGAATACGAAAGTAGTTTCATAATTACTTTCGATATTAGAATCTACAATATTCATAATTCAAGTAATTTTTTTTGTGGTTATAATCATGTACATTCTCACCATAAAACGTTTCAAAAATAACGCACAGTAAATTCATGTGTACTGTGCCTAGGTATTTATGAGAATTTACGTTATGTATGAGAACGAACATTATCCGTTAGAGAATATTAATTTTATTCCATAATTTGCATAACAATGATAAAAACATCACAGGTAAGAGCAAATCGTTATCCACTTTTGGAAACCGATGAAGAAGATAACTTTGTTGTCGTAAAGGTCTAAAATTCTGCTTTTGTGAAAGTTAAGAGTAGGACAGGAAAAGAAACTACCAACAACGCTTGTCGTTATACACTCGCTTAGTTGGACAGTCTACTAATCATGTGAACACACAAATTAGAAGAAAGTGTTTGTGTTTTGATGTTATTCCTTGTACAACAACATGCATTGGAAATGTTGACTGAGTATTGATTTACCTATATCAGGTCACGAGCTTATTTGAATAATTGAAGTTCCCACCGAAAAACAACTGCCTTCAAATTTGTCAATAAACAATATATTATTATACTTACAAGTGTATGAGTTAGCCTATAAAGTACGCGCAATAAATTTAACAAAATCTGTCATTTCTCGATAAGAAATGAAAATACGCATTTCCGTCAACCGTTCATTTATGATGTATTTTAACGCACTAAAAATCGTTGATTAATGACACTTATACATTTTATATTGGTTAGTACTATCTGTCATTATTTATTTGTCAATTTTCAAATAAAATTTCAGAAAATTTTCATTACACCAGTTGTCACTCAAAATCGTTTAGTCACGTGGCGTAGTGGTAAAGTTCACCTGGCAGCCAACACTGAGGTCGAGAGTTCAATACCCACCGAGAGTAACATTTTTTTTAATTTCAATTTGAAAATAAATAATAAAAAATAAAATAAAACTAACACTGAGAAAAATTAAACTATCTTTGAGTAGAGTTAATATAAATAGGAAATAGTGATTGTTTTTTATCGTATCGTTAAATAAATATACATTGAATGTAAGATATCTCTATTATCTATATCTCTAAAACGATCGACGGAAAGTTTTGTAACAAACTTGTGAATTAAAATGGCGATTAAAAATCTCAAATTATCTCGATTGTTAATCGCCCTTATTAATACACTTGTTCGTTAAATAACCATTCATTCGAGCTATTCATAATGATACAATATAATATGCTGAACTCGTCGATAGGCGAAAATCAAATACTTAATCAAGTTGGCGACTTCGACTCTAAATTCATTTTGGCAAACAAAACAATTCCACAGCCACCTAAGTTGAGTGCCTACACGACTTTGGTATTTCCGAAATTGGTAAAATGAAAATGATTATAGTTCTGGATGCTAAAAGAAACATTCGAAGTTGGAAAAGAAATTTTATTTATTTATTTATTTATTTGTTGAATTTGTCAAAATACATAACTGAAATATTCATTTTAACTACTTTGAAACTTTAAAATCTGCGAATTAATTGCACCTGTGGTACAAAAACAATTGTTCCTGAAGGTTCAGTGTAAGGTTTTTCAAATGCCAAGCTAGATATCCATATTTAATAGAAATAGTCCTAAATTCGCCAGAAACTTACATCACTATGACCATCTATCTATCTCAATCTATTTCAAAATAAGTACAATTTAATCGACTGCTACTACTTTAAAGGCACCAAATCATTATAATTAATCGGTGATAACCAAGGTTTATTTGTTTTTCGTAACCCAGCTAATTGAATTCCTACATAGTGAAACACGAATCGTCAGGTCATATTACGAGGCGTTCCACGTCATTAAATTTGTGCAAATTATCACACCGCGACGTAAAACCCAGTATGACGTCAACGAACGCCGTCACTTCTGTGGGTTCCAATGTTAAAGCAAAGGTTTGTCTACCAGTACGTCTATAATAATAATACCGAGGGGGAAACTACTCTTTCATTAGGTGTACATCATAACATTTTCATTAATTCAATATTAATTTTAATTAAATTCATTATTCGAAATGTCAAAACTCGCCAGAAATTATTTTTGCGCCAAAAAAAAACGATTTGAAAACTGATTCAGAGCTCACCAACTCGAGAACGTTTAGAGATAGACGAATTCTGCTAACGCCAATCGATTCAGAATTGTTGAATTAGTATATATTGGGAATTTGAACGAAAAAAATCGACGGGCAAAAAAGGCAAGTATATCATGATAAATAATTTTTTAAACTTTTTAAATTTTAATTTTTCAAATTTCAAATTTATATCCCCGAACGTATTTCGACGTGCTGATTTCGAATCTTTGAACGAAAATGTCGAAAACTACTCAGAAATATTTTTCGCGTCAAAAAAACTATTTGAAAACTAATTCAGAGCTGACCAACTCGAGAACGGTTAGAGATAGACGAAATCTGCGAACGCCAGTCGATTCAAAATGGCCGAATTAGTATGTATTGTTATTTTCGAGTCAATCAAAAGAAATTAAAAATTACTCGAAAAAGTTGCAAAGGGTTCACCCCTAAAAATCATTAAAAGTACCAAGTTGTCACATCGACTCGAAATTCGCACTGTGTACGTAAAATTTCATGCTCATTCCAAAAATGTATGATTTTCTATGCTCAGATATAAGATTTAGACGGAAAAAGGTGTTTAAGGTGAAACATTAAATTTTCTGAGATTTTTTATTTTTCATTTTTCGAATTTAAAATTTTTGTCCTCGAACGTATTTTGACTTCATGATTCTGAATCTTTTAACAATAATGTCGAAAACTCATCAGAAATATTTTTGACGGCAAAAAAAACCCACCAAAAAACTGATTCAGAGCTGACCAACTCGAGAACGGTTAGAGATAGACAAATTCTGCGAACGCCAAATGATTGAGAATGGTCGAATTAGTATGTACTGTCAATTTCGAGTCAATCGAAAGAAATTAAAAATTACTCGAAAAAGTTGCATGGGGTTCACCACTAAAAATCATCAAAAATACCAAGTCGTCACATCGACTTGAAATTCGAACTGTATACTCATTCCAAAAATGTACGATTTTTATATGATCAGATATAAGATTTAGGCGGAAAAAGGTGTTTAGGATTAAAAATAAAATTTTCTGAGATTTTTTATTTTTCATTTTTGAATTTCAAATTTTTGTCCTCGAAAGTAATTTGACGTGCTGATTCCAAATCTTTCAACAATAATGTCGAAAACTCATCATAAAAATTTTTGGCGGCAAAAAAACATCTAAAAACTTATTCATTGCTGATCAACTCGAGAAGAGTTAGAGATAGACCAATTCTGCGAACGCCAATCGATTCAGAATGGCTGAATTAGTATGTATTCCAGTAGTACCCCCAGTTATTTGGCATAGTTTGACTTCTCAATGGGTTCGTCCTTGACCACCAACTTCCTTGGAATCGCCACATTAGGAAGAATAAGGGTCCAAGAATAGATCCAAGAGGGACATCGATTTTTATATGTTCAGTGGAAAAACACTTGTGTGATATTTCGGCGCAAACAAAAAATAGTTGGCCACTTAGCGTGTAATATAATAAAAATTTAGCATTCCAGCAGACAAGAACAAAGAATATGAATTTCAATATCCCTTCGATCCACTTCAATATATAGTATTTGTAAACAATTTACCATAAACCTTTAGAATTGATTTTTCTAACTCTTCCGGTGTTAGTGGTATCAGGTACACATCCATTTTTTGAATTAGATATAAGTTTTAGCATGGTACAGGGAATGTTACCTGGATTAACAATTTTGTCTGAAGACAATATGTACTTTTAGATACCTACCATTATTACAGAGGATATTTTAAAGAATTCGCGGAAAACTGAAAAAAAAAAGAAAATAAATTTTCAAAAGTTTCACAAATGCAGACGCTAAAATATTTTTATAAAAAAAATTGGATTGCAATAATTTTAAAGTGCTATTATCTTGACTATAGAACATGATCATTAGGAAATTATGCAATGCATGCTTCGAGTTCTCTGGTAATATATATTGATAAAAGCATCATCAGAAAAACCTCAAAGAATGTGAGAAAAATTATAACCAGTTCTGTTATTTTTGTTTGTGTCCAGAAAGAATAAGAAAAATATACGTGTGACACTGTGTCAACAAATACCATAATAGCCATCTCTTTGATAATTTAGATTTTATTATTCCTGTGGCACAAACAAACATCAATCATTCTCAGGTTTTAGTGATTTAACACTCACCTATATTTTATGTTAGAAAAATATTGCTGTTACTATAAACACAGTATATATTTATACTGTGCTATTTGTGGTTTAATAGTACTAACATATCAGATCTACTCTGCTTAGTCCCAAGAAAAGCAAATTTATTCTTGTCCACATCCAATATCATTGTTTATTTAAATTGATATTTAGAAATTGTGTTGGGTTATAAAATATACTTCAATGGAAACTTCACTGTAGCTCTGAAACTTTTCAATGAGTCATCAGCATTGTATTCAGAACATAATTATTTGATTGTCAGAATCACCTACTTAGTTATGAAATTGAACGAGGCACCCGCGAATAAAACATGTTATAAAGTTCAGGACAACAGAGACAGAAAAGCTGTTGAAAAATCAATAAATTGGTCCTTCGGGCCAGATTTGTCTATAAACAATTGGTAATGCTAATTCAAATTGAAAAATGCAAGAAAATTAAAACGGCGTCATGACGTTTTTACTGCCCCTTCACCTCCACTAAGAGTGGCAAGAAAAGCTACATCACAATAGCCAAATGACGGATGAAAGACAAATAACCTATTATTATCCTTTTGTTGATTCTTTAATTAAACAATACTATACAAAAAGACGTTTTTAATATTGTTAATGACACGTTCTTCGCCATTTCCAATGAATTGATGAATAACATGTTGATTGACAACAATATCATTTTCACAATCCTAGTGGTCTAGTTTGTGGTCCATAAGTACTGTCCATACTGTAGGTATGTAAATAATATAATCCCACAACGACAATGGTCATAACACAATATTAGGATAAAACTTTCATAATCAATGACAAAATAACTTTCAGTTTTCAAGTAAGGAAAAAGTTTTTTCTCGCGAGGATTGAAATCATAATACATATTTTTGAAATTTAATCATCAAAATCATCACACATTTTTATAAAAAATATGGTTTTAGATTTTACGCTGCAATATATTATGATCAGGTTATATCTAAACTACGTTATGGAATCTGTTACTTGAGTTATGAGTTATATTGCAGAGTACCTCAAGGATCTGCTTTGGGACCTATTTTGTTTTCACTTTGTTTTAACGATTTCACTAAAATTAATATTGATGCATTATTCACAATTTTTGCAGACGATTCCACATTATTATGGCATGGAAAAAAAAACATTGAAATTTTGAAACAAGTGGACTTTTGATTTATCCAATGTTAAAAAATGGTGTAATTCAAACATTCTTTGTTTTAATGTGGTGGAAAATTGTTAACTTCAACTTCAGCTATGATAAACTGCAATTGGGTGGTATGTAAAAAATGTACCTGTGAATTATTTGTTGTAAGGTAAATTAACTTGACATATCCACAGCCAGATCAACTTACTTTGCCCCAGTAGAATCCCATCTACAATATGGCATTGGGTTTTGGGGATTTTGTAGTAAAGAACTCCTTAATCAGGTAGTCATAGTGAAAAAGAGATCTCTAAGATATTTGTGTAGAGCTAACTATAGAGATAGCTGTAGACCTATCATTGTAAAACAAAGAATGATTCTAACTGTATTGAACATTTTTATTCTTAAAGTGGTATGACTGATTCACAAGAGATATATGTTACTGGTACTCCTGGTACATTGCAGTAATAATAATATTCACCTGCAAATACCTCAACCGACCTTAACTGAACAGTCGAATATGTAGGAAGGAAAAAATATTCAATCATCTCCCACAGCTGAAATCTTAAAATTTTCTTATGAATATTTTGTTGTCATGTATCGAATGTAAAACGAGATGAAGAAAAAATTATTGTATGTAAACACATTTTTTTATTTTTTTCTTGAAGTTGGTTGTTAAGATGTTTGTATATATTGTGATGTAATTGCATTTATATTTTACAAGGTTAATATTATTTTTATTGTTTATTTTGACTGTATGTATTGTATTTAACCTATCTGTATTTTATTTATTTAATAAGTAAGTACTTTTCTTTAAGAAGTCTATTCTAATTTTGATTATAAATGAGTAATTAATCAAAACCAGGGCATAACATTGTTTTAACCAATTAATAGATATATCCATTATGAACATTAGAATAGATGGCACTACATAAATATTGAGCAACATTCAAACACTTTTTATTATATCCCTTAATTGGTCTGTAATGGTATAAAAACAAATTCCAGTAGATACAAATGTATTTGCTGAGGCTTAGCAATTCAAATTAAGTTGTCAAACCATACTGAAATGAAGGTTGAATTTGTAACAAGTGTTTTACTACACAAAAGTTGATATATCTATGGTTCAGTGGGTTCAGAATAAAGATAAGCAAATACTTTGACTTTTTTTGTAGACATACTTATTTTTGTTGCAGTACCAGAAAGATTAATCTATATTGACAGTTTTTGCTAAATTTTATTTGTCTTACCAACCTAATACCTATCCAGGAATAGTAGTATCAAGGTATAATGGTCCCAACAGATTGAAACTGCAGATGTCTACTCATTCATATTAATTTAACAATTATTGTTTTACATAATGATTCTGTTTATTCAACTTTGCCTTTTGAGAGAGGAAACAAAGTTTCAATGAATTTGAACAAAATGAAGATTATGTTAGTAGTAGACATAAAACAGTTTCAGTTCTTTTGTTTTTCAATTATTTGATAATTCATTTTCAGTACAAAGTTAGTGACAAGTGATTCAACTCAAATGTACCAAATCAATTTTTTTATTGTAGTATTATTGAACATAATTGTTAAACAGTCAAAGACTACAGAGGATAGATGAGTGACAAGTGTGGGGAACACCACCAACAGTTCATAAAAGTATGGTCATTTGAACTTTTCTAGTTCATGTATTCTTCCTTTTTGTAATCGGAGTTTAAACCCTCTATAACAATTTATGGTAAACTACAATAAATTACTTTACATTTAGTGAGTAGATACTACTTCTTTTTTTAATTCAATTTCAATAATTCAAATTATACAAACATCTGGATTATAAAAATCTAAAAACTCAATGCCCTTCTTTTTCAGAGGATTATTTATTTTAATAACTGTTTGTAAAAATACATATGCTTTCTTTCATCCATAAATATTGAAACTGGAAAATGTTTATAACACCTAAGGTTTAGTGTACCCAATAATATTGTGAAAAAGTAGGATATTTCATTTCCTTTTGTTTGAGGTTACTTATTTATCAAAGTATTATACTATTCACATTTCAAGGAACTGCTGTTGATTCATCAATGCAAACCACAAATCTTCACTTATGAGGAAGGAAATGCACTCACCATTAGGTCCATATTTTGCTTGATTCTTCTTAACCTGATCTGGGGAAAGCCCTCGTTCTGGATCAGAATCGAAGTATTTCAAAACTTCCTCTACCGTTTTAGTGTGACCGTCATCCATGGTGCCCGGTTGTCACTTTCTGAAAATTAAGCAAAAATTAGGATTCTTAGAAGTCATTGTACTTCTAGGAGTTAAGACATTTATCAGCATTTAACAAATATACTTTGGTAGTTTGGTGTAACTAAAATTTTGAGTACCGCTGGTAGAATGTATAATTTACCGATAATTCAACCAGGAAATGATTGTTATAATGACAGGTTATAAAAACGTGCAAAATTGTATCAAACATCTCATCATGAGATGTCTGAAATATTAGGAAACAGTGACCTAACTACTGACGTGTTAGAACTGATCTTAATCTTCGTAGTTCGTTTCAAATTTGCACTCACCCTTTACTAGAGAAACGTGTATAGATTACTGAACCAATTATAACCTAAAAATTCGTGTATTGCACAATCACAGCACGTCAGTGCTTCGGGATTTTCCTAATACTGTAACTTTTCACGAACTGTTGAGTCACATAAAATATTCATCTTTCCAATAACAAAATCGAGAACATTGAAAGCTGGCGAAATTAATTTAACATGAACACTGCAAAACAACACCTCTCTGTCCTGTTCTTTCTTTGCCCTGGGCAACTCGTACTGTCGTAGATCGTTCGTATCGGAACTTGGAACTAGCGCCACGTTATCGAAATATTTTCGAATGACATGCGCTCTTGTATATCATAGAAATTTGGTAGAGGGTTTTGAAGTGAAATATGAAATTAACTACTTTTGAAAGTTCCGATAGTATTGGTTAACGGTTAACACAAAACACGAACCACAAACTATCTATCTCGTTCAGGAACTGAATTCAGAAAAGTGTTCTAGGGAAGTTCTGTACGCATGTGGTATGTGGACGTACTTCATTGGTGAGTTCGTTCAGTGAGCTGTCACGTGGTCGTGTAGCCGCGCAAACTTTTAAATAGCTCAGCGAGCGGTTACAATGATAATGGTTATTAGAAATAAATCGGGATATTATTTTAGAATGCGTCATTAGTACAAAGTTGTTTTATTTTAGAACTGCCTCAAGGAATGGCCCGGTATTGGGCGGGATGCCAACCCACCAGCGACGATTTTAGCACACGTCTTCATAATTATTTTGGCATGAGCGGGGAACCGCAGAAGATGTTATACTTTCTGCTCACGCACTTCTCACGAATTCACGAAATTATGTAACAACTTGAAAAAAAAAAAAAACGACTTTTCCTCAGAGATTACCTTACAAGACAATACAAACAGAAACAACAACGTTTATCTTACTCTTCGAAAAACAATAATCGGGCATCCAATGGTGCGTTTGATTTATCACAGGAATTCAGATTTAATTTTATAAATCCTTTGATTGGGGTGTTTCACTTCACTGCACTGTCAAACTTACCGCTATTCACAAAAAGTGGTCCCAGCGTGTATGCACTCGTATTATTCAGTTCGTCAAATGAAAGGTTACAAACTACACGTACTTTTTAGGCCCCCATGGAAGAGCACATATAACAAGGTTTCACTAAGCAGTAGAGAACAAACGGGCACCGCTTATAGAACGTTAGAGCTTTTATAAGTTCGGTAGCTACCTGTCGGGGACTCTGTCCGTGGGCAATCTGCCAAACCGGGACTACAGTGTACTCCCCTAGCGTACTGAAAATTCGCGCTTTTTGTTTTCGAATTGGAAAATGGTCGGCAGCACCTAATGTCAGAAAAATCAATAAAGACCACTACTGCCGTTGTAGTGTACTTTCCAATAGTGACTTTTCGCAACATACTCTTCCAAAAATTTCCAAACGTTAATTGTAATAATATGGACTTCAGGGTTTAAAAGACGAAAAAACATAAAAAATGATAAAAAAATTCTGGAGATGCGGGGGATCGAACCCCGGGCCTTTCACATGCAAAGCGAACGCTCTACCACTGAGCTACATCCCCTTCATATGAGAAATTCTGTAAGTTGTCTTATATGAATTATATATATATATATATATTACATGACCATAAATCTAAGAAACTAAAAAATGCTTGTGGATGCCGGACCTGTCGTAGTATGGCTGAAAATTTTTCTGCGCAAGTACCTACACTCTTCTCTGGATTCATGAACGTTTTGCCAATATATATGAACCTTGACGCAGTTAACACAAACATCTCTGCGATATCGCTTTCTTGCTTATAAATGGGCTTCAAAGTGAGGTACATTCGTACGTCACTGTTACCAACCGAGGATGCTGTGACCAACAGATCTCAAATTATCTTCACAATAGTGTCGACCTGAGGCACAAAAAATATGTGAATTTGTGAAGCACCTAGCCGGGTATGTCACATTTAGACTATTGTTAGTATTTTGTCATCACATTGTGATACCTTTGCCCGGTCAAGATGGCTCCAAATAGAAGTTAATGAGATTGTAATATTGTTTAAAAAAAGCACTAAAAAGAGATATTTTGTCGCATGCGACATAGGGTAGTAGACATTTGAGAATCAGGCCCCTGGGGAGTCACGGTGGCTTTGGCAGGTAACAGGTGAGGAGCAAAATAACATTGCTGCACAAAAACATCAAAGTATAAAGCGTGATTTTTTTTATGTTGCACGAACTAATACTAATTATTTTTATATGTTGCAACTATCTGAAGATGTTTACCAAGCAGCCAGACACTTTCGATATGGTTCCTAATACCCTCTGTCAGACATGACAAGCGAGTACCCAGTAATCACAAAAAATCGATCTCAGAGATGTTATAGTGGACCTCACATTCATGTTCCACATTACAATTGTGAGTCGAGTTGGAACTCATATTGACCATCTCCAGAAATTATATTTCCCCCCTTTTGGTCGGTTTTTGATTCACATTTTGATGCCAAATGTTACTCGAAGGTAGGTGAATGTGACTATATTATTCTAAATCTAAATTTGAGTCACATTGAGGTAACATTATAATCACAATGTGAAGTTATTTCTCAGTGTCAGGTACTTTTCGATTATTTTTCTGTGTCACATTCCGATTGATGGGGGAAAAAGCCGCCTTGCGAGCACCAAATTGGGCATTTCAAGAATGATACATATTATACACTTTCGATTTTCATATTAATGAGTAATTAAACTGCTGATAGTTCTGATTGGTTGAATTGGTAGGCGTGAAAATTCAACTGAGACACTACATCACACCTTTTAGCCAGGAATCACACTGATCGACTAGGACCGACCGTCCGCGACCAAAATTTCCAACACGTATATTCTTATCGCACAACTCACACTGTATAATCGTCATTGACCGTCCTCTGCCGTTTTTCAAAGACCATGTTCGAAATTGTAGTCTGCTGGAAATTTTGGTTGGTGTCACACTATCCTGACGTAATGTCATTTTGACACACATTTATGATGAACTTTTGACTTCAACAAAACTCATGTAAATAGGTATATTTCCTACTGGAAAAATAAAATGTTCTTCTTCAATATCACTACTGCTCATTATTTAAAGCAAAACTATTAATATTATGAATTTAATTTAGTTTCAATAAATGAACATAACCTTTCGAATGTCAAATTAATGTCAGATTTACAAAATTATTCTAGTGGTCGGTCGTGGATGGTCGTTCAGTGTGACTTTGAAAGTTTTCATTGATCTACTTCTACTTTTGGTCGTAGGTGGACGGTCGCGGACTCGCGGACGGTCGGTCCTAGTCGGTCAGTGTGATTCCTGGCTTAGATTATACTTAGTTTTATTTTATATTTCATTTCTATTTTCATTATGTTCTATTAAATTATTTCTATTATTAAATTAATTCAACCAATCAGAATTTTTTCTTCAACCAATCAGAGCATTTTTGTACCGTCGGATAACGTATTCATGAAGTCCGCGCCCTCTATCGCTTTTCGCTATCACTCTGAAGTTGTTTAGATTTTGTTAGTGTTTTGGTACTGAATACAATAAAATAAGTTAATAGAATTGAAGAAAAAGGTAAAAACTATATAATATATATATATATATATATATATATATATATATATATATATATATATATATATATATACTTACATACATGATTAAAAATGAAAACTGAGTAAATTAATCAATAAAGTTATAAAATAAATAAGTATTTAGTATCTCTCATCTCTCAATATCTTTACAGAGTCTTTGAGTACCTCTAATCCAATGAATTTAACTGTTTTCATTGGAATTCCGAAAGTCTTCGCAAAATCGACGAAAATTTTTGAAATGGTACTCCTAGCCCCGATAAATAGGCCCGTCACCATTTCACAATTGATTTTAAATTTTATTTTGAAATATGGAATAGTGGGTTCATAAATCTCCTTCTTTTCATTGTTCACTTTGTTGTACCAAACACAAATTTCCTTTACATTATTTTAAATTAATAAACGAAGAGTTACGCGTTACGCCTGACATGGCAATATGTCGTCGTAGTTTAAAATGTCTGATAAACTCATTTCAACTTTCGACAACCCGAGTACTTCATTCAAATTTGAATGAGACTGAAATTAAACACTGTGGTCTCGTATGGGATTTAACAGCTGATCACCATTATATTGTTTCGCGCCTAAATTTTTAGCGCCACCTAGCGAGAACGCATTTCGCTAATACATATGCGTGAAACATGCGTGAACGACGTGAACGGTGAACGTGGTGCGTACTAAAAGACGTAGAAGTAGAGCAAAGTTTGAAGGAAACATAACCTGTTGAACATGAGTGAAATGGACATAACCAATATAACCATAAATAATTTTGAGGAAAGGTTTTTTGAAATAAAGAAATCGCTGGAAGATGCGACTTTTATCAGTGTTGACTTGGAATTTAGCGGTTTGTTTCCTCTGAAGAATATGGCTCCAAGGTGAATGGTTAATGACAATAGTACTGAATTTAATAATACAATTTTAGCTTATTCGACACATCTCAGGAAAGGTACGACAAATTGCGAAAGAATATAGAACACGTTATACCCATACAACTTGGTCTAACTGCTTTCAGCTTTGATTCAGGAAAGAGCAGATATCAGGGTAAAATTTACAATTTTTACCTTATGCCTGCAGCATTTTCCTTGATACAAAAAAGCTTCATGTTTCAGGCTAGCTCTATAAACTTCTTGAAATATCATGGCTTCGATTTTAATAAGGTATATTAATCAGTGTCTAAGCACCTGTTTTCTTATTGACAAGTTATTCAAAAGTGTCAAAAAACTGCTCTAGTAATGACCTCAAAGTCAACTCCAAAAACCATATTTTTTCATTTGTAGGAGCAATAAAAGTGGCTAAATATATGATGTGTTAAAGTTCTCACCAAATGAGTTTGGATCTCACATTTTCTTTCTCTTGAAGTATTATCAAGTCAAATTACTGTGGCGGTTTTTTTACCTGGCAATAGATCCAAAACTTATCTTCTTTTCATCAGCTTGTTTGTAGTTTGCCTACTCAGGTATACCGTTCCTGAATCGTTCTCAAGAAGAAACGCTCAAGAATAAATTGAATAATGGTGAAATTACACCAGATTCAAGTGATTATGAAACAGAATTAGAATGTATTTTCTCAGAAGAAGGCAGTCAAGTGAAAAAATGGTATGCTGAGGCGAAAGAAGGAGATAAACTTTCTCTCCCAAAGTTATATAACAAAATTAGTGAGAACTATGAAATCCTATATTTTGTAGAACAGAACTTCAGGAGGCGGTTTAGAAATGTATGGACTTTGGTGGAAAACAATGATTTCATTTTAGTGAAGCTTCCAAGCAAAGATATACTGAAGTTAGAGAAAGAACAAAATTTGGACGAAAAAATTGTTAGGAAGCTTTTAGGGTTTACAAGAATGTTCCGACTGATTTCATCCCTTCAGAAACCACTGGTTGGGCATAACCTTCTTCAAGATTTACTTATAATGATCGAAAATTTTGAGTGTCCTCTACCTAATACGTATAGGGGGTTCAAAAAACTCACAAACAACCTCTTTCCAGCCATATATGATACCAAACATATCTCTAGAGAAATCAAACAGAAGCTTCCCCTAAAAAAGCAGTGGCGTGATAAAGGCTTGCAAACCATCTACGAGTTTCTCAGTGGTGACATAGGAAAGCATTTGGCTCATAACACTCCAAAGATTGAATCTCTTAACAATGGCTATACTGCAACATACCACGAAGCTGGTTGGGATTCCTATTGTGCAGGGTATATTTTTTTACGTATGGGGTTTTGGAATATATCTCATGTTCTTCCTGAAGCAAGGTCGTTTAGGAGCAACTGGATATTTTCTGGCTACGAGGACTTCAAGAACAGGATAAATGTCATAAGGTGTTCTGTTCATCATATAGTAAGTAAATCACTTCAGTAAACAGGATAGTTATCAAATCTGGTGTTTCTATGAAATGTTCAAAATGTCTAGTACATTGCCATGTAACATATATTAATTTTATTGGTCAGGTATAGTAATTATCTGAACAGGTAGCAAATTTGTTGACCTGGAATTTAGATGTGAATATACATTGATGTATCTAATGAAAATGTTTTATTGTGTAACACTTCTGGTTATATCAGATGTTAACGTCCACTTCTTTAGTTTGTATTGGAATGTCTTATATTTTATTTTCTTTTTTGAATACTCAAAGTAATTCCAAATTCATAGTTGAAAGTTTAATTTTTTTTTATATCAGTCAATTTTATTCAATATAAATTCCACATGAAAGATAGTATTACAAACAAATGTACAGTGATTTTTTTATCATCTTGTTTATACAAATTTAGACTTCATGGCAGTTGAAGTTTTGATAATAATAAAAAATTACATTCAAGATTTTTTCTGTCGATGTTATTGTTTATGATCAAATAAATGGTGTCATCAGCATAAGCAACAAGTCGAGAAGAAAGCTGCCTCGTTAGTTCTAAGAGATCGTTCACATATATAAGTAATAATGTTTGTCCCAGAATGGACCCCTGAGGAACTCCAATATTTGTTTCAAGTCAGAAGTAAAACCATTCCATTTTACTTGCTGATACCTATCTCCTGGGTAGGAGCCAAACCATTGGAGAGCAATTCCCCTGACCATATGTCTGCAATTTATGGAGAAGAACTTCATGATCTACCTAGTCAAATGCTTTGGAGAATCAATAAATAACCCTAGTGCCACTTTTTTCGTATCCAAAGCTCTAGTTAACTCATCAATAAATTCACACAGTGCTGTTCTGTACCCTTGTTTTTCAAAAAACCATGTTGACAATTTGAGAGTCTAGCATTATCTGTCAGGAATTTCAGAACCTTCTTATTCATTATAGCCTCAAATACTTTACTGAAACTTGAGCAAAACTTTATAGCACTATTTATAGTTAGCAAGTTGTTCTGAGTCGCCTCTAACTTTGGATTCTAGGGTAAACAATTTAAAAAAAGCCGAGTGTGCCAATCACACGAGTGTGAAAAATCACTTTTGCACTAGTAATGTACACTATTTTTCCTTCGCCCACATAACAATTTTACCAAATAATGTATAATCAATTTAATATTTAACAATTACTATTATTAGGAACAAGAACTTTTTTCTTCGTTGATTTTGTTGGTAGGATTTTTAGGGAGGTTATTTTTGCTGCCTCCACGCACAATTAATGCACCTAACATTCACTATATACTCAAAATAACTTTTGACGTTTGTCACAATAATTGTTCATACCCTGGTTTTTATATGTAATAAATACCTAGCAAGATGATTACATGATTGCCTGACTAGGTATAGGGAATTGTTATATGAAACTATTTAACAAAAAAGAACTTGAATTTGAAATTTCCTTGCTTTGTTTAGTTTATAAAATAGTGGATTACAATTTTTAGAACTTAAATGTTTATAAACTGTCAAGCGAAGTGACGTTCGTTTGCTGATTCAAGTGCCAAGTAGTGAGATTAACTGTCATTAATGTCAAAAATCCATCCATCCATGTTTTTAGTATATTTCCCATCGGGTCTTATGATAATATTCATTTGTTTCATTTTCATCTCTAGAGTGAAAAACTATCACTTTCATGTAGGGTTACCGGTTGAAAAATTATCATTTTCCTATACATGAGTAGAAAAAAAAGTTTCCGCGGGCGAGTATCGAACCTGCGTACTTTTCACCAGAAGTCGAGTCAAGTCCCGCTGCTCTACCAACTGAGCTAATTGGACACATGACATGAAATAGTTTATTATACAAGGGACAAAGTATTGGGTTTCAGCTCGAGGTTGTGTTGACAATAAACCGAGAGCTAACATCTAATATTTTTCCCGTATATAATACAGTATTTTTATCAGAGTTCATTCGTTTTGATTACGAGAGCTTATATAAACTGTCCTGACGAGTTGTAAACCACGAAACAGCTGTCGCCAGATGAACTTTCGGAATTGAATCGAAAAACACTCTTTACTTTTAGATTCTGTTTGCGTTCTTCTCAACGGATTAGAAACTTGATTGAACCTTGGATAGGCCAAAACAACAATGAGTAGATAATCGACTAACTTTGGATTCCATGTTCCGTTTCAAATTTAAGTTTTAACTAGTGACTGTAGATGTCACAAGTTATTTTTCATATATACATATATATATATATTTTACTTCATCAGGTGTTATTCTTTTTTTGTTCAGAAGCTGGATGGGGAAGATCCAAAAAGCACTAGACCTCCTTATTTGGTCATAGAATCTAGGAAAAAAGAACCTTTGAACATACAACAAGTAAGTGTTTATTAACGTTTTTTCGTTGTCAAGAGATTCAGAAATTTTCACTTATAATCTCCCTAGTGCTTGAATTATTGCCGGAAATTTTTCGAGTACATGAATTTTTTTTAAATTTTCTTAAAAAATTCATGTACGAGATAAATTTCCAGCAATTAATTCAAGCACGCGGACCTATTCATCGTTGAAATGCAAGTTCTCAAAATATATTCAGACACATTCGAAATATTTAGTGAATATATAATTATGAAATATTATCTCCTTTCATATGAAAAATAACATTCCATTTGTACATAAAAGCAAAATGTTAACTATCACATGTCAAATATTTGACAGAAAAATTTCCACTTACTAATTTCGCCCAGGGTACCCAGGAGGATAAAAATTTCCGGAAATTTTTTGGGTTGCCATGGCAACTAAATAAAAACCAATTTTTTGATTGGCTGAAAGAGTGAGGTGTGAAATTTTCAGACACATTCGAAATATTTAGTGAATAATAATTATGAAATATTATCTCCTTTCATATGAAAAATAACATTCCATTTGTACATAAAAGCTAAATGTTAACTATCACATGTCAAATATTTGACAGAAAAATTTCCACTTATTAATTTCGCCCAGGGTACCCAGGAGGATAAAAATTTCCGGAAATTTTTTGGGTTGCCATGGCAACTAAATAAAAACCAATTTTTTGATTGGCTGAAAGAGTGAGGTGTGAAATTTTCATGTCAAAATTTTATATGAAATCTTTGCTTGTTGATCGATATGTGAAGATATTAAAAAAAAAACTGTTTTATCTGACCCCATTTCGAATAAATTATGTCCTTTGTTTTGTGTGGCTCAGAAAAAGAAATCAATAATCACATACGAACTCCTTGCCAATAATGAATCATTCTTGAAAGCCAGTAATAGACATTTCAATTTAATGGTATTAATGGCAAGAATTCAAAAACAGAATAGAATATTATTTATTTAACCACATTTGTAGCAAGTCAAAACAGATAGGTATATTAATGACATTATAAAAATTGTTATCTCTTGTCACCAAGCGAAGTGGCCGACGTGTTAAAAGCATTTGCTTTCACCCAGGCGGCTTGGGTTCGATCCCCATCGCCACGGAGCTAAAGTGGTTAGGATTCCACTTTTACGTAAACTGTAGGTCCCAGGTCTCGCATAAGCTCTGCTTTGGAGGTTTTTTTTTCCGAAAATTGATTGAAAGAAAAGATACAGTAATGCGAGAAGCTATAGGCCCACAACAGCGATTTATAGCCACATTACGATTCCTTCATCACAAGCGTCAAGTTGGGCAAGTATACGCTACACACGTTCAGTTACACTTCCGCACCTCCACTTGCATAAGTATACAGTATAGAATTTCTTCAAGTCTCAAGTCAATTGTGCAATCACAATACTTGTGCAAGTTGCCTCCAACAAACGCTCCAGCATACTTGTACCATATATTTGTAATTTGTACATATATACCGTTCAAGTATACAGTTACGTGAATAGCCGGCCTGAAGGTAAAGCACTACGCGCACTGAATCCGCTCGACTCGGATCGGCACGGCACGGCATTGTCGAACGTTTTGCATTGTTCCTATATCAATATAGCTCCGCGCACTCATTCAGATCGGAACGGCAGACACCTTTCGACTCGACTCGACTACGGCCGACAGTCCTTGGGAACAGAACTAGTAGAATCAGTGCGCGGGTAACCGTCGTGCCGATCCGACCCGTTCCGTGCTGATCCGAGTCGAGCGGATTCAGTGCGCATACTGCTTTAGCGCTCATGGATCGGCGTCGACCGAGCCGCACGCATCGACAAATAGCAAAAAAAAATTCTTTGCATTGCTTTAAATGAAAGTGCGCTCACTGTCTCGAGTCGCACTGACGCAAATACGGCTAGCATTCTGAAAAAGAATATTTCTTCGGCGCATGCGATGCGGATTGATGACGTGATGACTGAGCGCAGGTGGCCGAATCGTACTGACGCATTAGCCGAATTTTGTGGTAATGTACGATTCTATGCAGTTGTCTTGTTGGTGCTAAAGTGATGGCAATATGGCAGACGAAGTGTTAATATGACGTTAGTGAAGAAATACCACCTAACACTGATCGTTTCTGGCAAATATTGTGTACGCATTCTTTTCGTTTTTTTTTTTTCTCTTCAGCTAACAAGGAGCTGACAATTATAAATTTTGCGCAAAAAACTCTACACACTGCTCGTGAGCGACGCCGAGATCGCACTGATGGTAAAATTGGTCTTGTGCGATACCGGTGAGTGAACGCACCAAACATGCGATTCGTCCGACGCGTGCGTCTCGGTCGGCGCGGTTCAGTGAACGCATCTTAAAAAAAACATGCGATTCGTGCGACGCTACGGCTCGGTCGGTCGGCGAATCAGTGAACGCTTACCTTTAGTCGGCGAAACAAAAATATGCACATTAATAGACAGGACAAGAATAAAAATAATAACAATAACAAATAAAAAAAAAACTCTGATAGCTGTGATTCCGATATCAGATAGATTCATTTAACTATATTCCAATACATAAGTACAATGAAATAGCGTCTGTGAGTAAAATATCCTAAAAATATACATACAAATAAAGCAGCCGAGTACAACACTATATAAAAATAGACACAAATAATTCATGAGATGCCATCAAGTTATATATGAATAGTTCATGAATTCTGGCACAGAATGAAACACATTGTAAAAAGATGATCTTTTATCCTATTTCTGAAGGCATTCTAGTTTAAGTGAGTTATATCTTGAGGTAAAATATTATACAATTTAATGTTCAGAGAATTGCGTTGTAGTCTGAACCTTGGTTGCCTAAGCTCTTCTGCATTTTAAGTAGGGTCAAATAATGATGGCAGTCTGAATGAGTGCAGTACAAACCTTTTTTTTCAATCTGGGTTGGAGTATGGACAATCATAATTACCTAGGTACATTGATAACTTCGAAATAAAATTTTGTAAACATGCAATTATTTTTTTCGCATGTTTAGAAAATTGCGACGCTTTCTATACAAAGAGAAGCGTATGCAGTTTTTTCCGTGATCCATATAACACTAAAAATAAGCCTATGAAAAAGATGACGTTAAATAATCGTTCTTCCATCAATACCTCCTTTTTAACATGTTCGGCAGAAAATTTTTGGCACTCTCTACACGAGAGAATTTATTTTTTGTGGGTTTCTCAGTTCAAATGGTGAAAAATCGTTCGAAATATATAAATTTTCAAGTTGCAAAAATGTGTCCTCACCGGCTGTTCTATTATTATTTTTACACTATTGAAGTCCGTCCATCAGGACTCAAATAATTTTTTATCAGAAAAAGTCAAATACCGTCGGCCTCTAAATTTAAAAATACATGCGTGGGTTTCCGTGTTATCAAACAATCCCAAAAATATACTACGTTCGAAAAATAACAAAAAAGACGAAAACTCCCACCTATACTGATTTATAATATCATAACTGATAAATTATATAAGGAATCTAAACGATTTTAGAGGTCGCGACGTTAGAAATTGTCACCGAATGCTTTTGCCGGCTTCCAAAAATTCGTTTCCTAAAAATAGTTTGGCCCACGAGACCTTCTCAGAGTTATATTTAGTCTTTTGCACAACACAATACATTCGCGGTGATATTTTTCGGTTATTTATCGTTGTTGTTAAATCACGAATTATGTTTCAGAAAAATACACTTTTTTAGGCGAGAGGTTATTGGGTTTAAATAGTTTAAATTATTCTATATCAAATTATATTTTAATTAGGGGGAATGGGGGCAAATTGATGCAAGGAACACATTGATACATCACCACTCACTCGAACTGTACAGCAGCGATAGAAACGTAACTATCCTTCAATAGATGGCTCTAGTGATCCAATACTAGTGCATTTCATAGAGACAGAGCTGATTCGATTTCTTTCGTTTTTAATAAGCATGGTGAGATTTAAAAAAAAGAAAGACACAAAAGACACTAAATAAGGCTTTTAGTTCTTGAGAATGCCAACTTTGTTGGCGACGAGCGAAAAGTGATATAGTTTTGGGTATTTCTATTTCTTGCATTGTATTCACACCAAAGGTTCCAAGTATTCGCTTATTTAGAAACTGGTCCTAACTCAAACTTGGCATTAAAAAAAACATATGATGAGGATTTAACACTTTATTTTGTAATATTTGATATTTTTTTAGTATTTATTCTAATAACTAACTTTTGTTTCAGATAACAGAAATATTGAGAAAATGTGGCTTTGTAGAAATAAAAAAATTTCCACGACATAAAGAGAGAATTTTGGTGGCCTTCGACAATCGACATACGTGAGTACCTCTCATTTTTTCAGTAAGAATTTTTTTTTTATTATGTTCTGGTTCCCATGAATTCAAACCCGGTTTTTTCGTTGTTTTTCCGGGAGATCACGAAAACCCCAACAATACATGGTCCTAATCATCTGATGTCTTACACATAAAGTAACAGTACCCCCCGTATAACTTGGAGGAGACGGGGACATGAAACCTAACATACTCTGACTTACAAGCACGACAAGTAAGCAGCCTACACAACATCGTAGGGTCTGCCCGTGGGCAGACGTGGGCTAGTTTTGCCCGCCCGCTGACATCCCTCAGCAGGGCAGTATAAAAAACCCATCACCTCCTAAAGTGCAACACTACTCCCTCTCAAACCCTCCTGTGGCTTAGAGATAGTTTTAATGCATTTTATATATTTATTTGTTGTACCGCTTTTATACACTTTTATCGATGCGTAGATATTAAACCTTTTTTGATTTTGATTTTGGTTCCCATGCATAAGAAATTCCTGTTCACTGAACATCGCGAGAACCAAGATATGCTAAGTAATTGGTGTTTTTTTATTTCTCTAGAATCTAGGGAAAAACGTCGGTTTTGAAAATCGCAGCTTTTTACATGACAATTTGTGAAGATTTTTCTGAAGATATAGGAAAAAAAAAATTTGAACATACATAATACCGATCACTGTTCAGTAAAGGAAAAAATATGAAAACTATGTAGTTCACCCTGACTATAACTATAGCCTGTGCTTTAGTAGAGAATTTATTACTTTGGATCTATCCGTTTTTTTGATAAAATATTTTGGTTTTCATGGCAGTGCAGTTTCACTCCTGATCAGTTAATTAACGGAACTGACTCAAAATGGCTTTTTGACTAGTGACCTTTTAGGAAGCGGGAAGTATAAAAAGTTTTATATTGTTTAAAGTCGGCTGTCGACGGACCGGCAATGTTTTGAACGAAATGATATTTAAAATGAAACGTATGTGATGAATACCTCCTCATCTTCACAGTAATGATCGTCGGTATCTCGGCGTGACGTGGCAGTTGAGGTAACTGCAAAACCGGCTTCGTCCGAACAAGAAAATGATATAATATTCTGACGACTCTTGCAATGATCTTTGGTACATGTATAATTTTGACATAATGTACCCTTCTCTTGATTTGAATCATTTGCATATAATATGTTTACGGGTGTTTTTTACGTTTATTCATATAAGTACCCAGCCTACTTATCATTCACGCTAAACTCTCAATTGTCTTATATTCAAGTTGATGCATAATTGAAAATTATTATTATTATCATTATTACCGGACACTCTATGTATCAACATTACAAATGTCACCCTAAAATTTTTTTGCCAGATTACCAATGACTTTCGTCAAAGAAAGACCGTATTATCTTCGAATACAAATACATATAGAGTTTTCAACAATCTGGAGAAAGATTTTTCTGCCATGGCGTGAACACAGAACATATATACAAATGAACCCTGAAAAATCATAAAACGAGAAATAATTTCAAGTTGAATTTCTCAGATGTTCTCATTACTTTTAAATTAGTCTTGACTGAATTAATTCCAGCGATGTATAAATAAAATCCTGATAGCGAAATGTGATATTCGCACTGACAGGTTACTTCTTTACGTAGGTTTTTGACATCATATGCGTCTTTTTAAATACGTTAGTCATGTTAGCAATCAGTATTGCTTTTCACAGACGAACTTTCGAGAATGCAAATTTGATATGGAATCAAAAGATTCAAACCGGGAATCATTTAACATAAAAAGAAATATGTATGGAATATTGTCGAGATTGTTTGATTATCCTTTTATGTAGCCTCAACAAAAAACAGCAAATATTTATTGTTGTTTTTTATTACAGATTCTACATGTAAAATAAAAATAGAAAAAAAAGTTCCTATTGCAGATTGCAGACTTCTCTTTCACAATGACACGAACTCACTTTGTTAATTCTCATGATACTTAAATACTAAATTACATATATATCAAACGGTCGAACACGGAGTTCCACAAGAGTCTGTGTTGGGCCCCCTCCTGTTTGACATTTATATCAACGACGTGCGCAAGAATATGTCGTTACGTTTATTACATATGATACCACAGTTATGTATTTCATAGCCAACTGAAAAAATAAAAAAATAAAAATTGGAGTGAAGACGATTGAATTTTTCAGATTTTATCATCCTCCCCCCCAAGAAAAAAATCAAAGCATTTACCCCTCAAGAAAAAAAAATTGTGACGCCCTTGAGTGCACTCCGGCCACCCGAGGTGGTGCTGTGAGTTTTCCAGGTTTTCCGGATTTTCCTGCAGCTGAAAAGTGAATACTCCACCAAAAATCAGTGAGTCGCTCCTGTGCGCCACGGCAAATAATAGCCGTCCTCTACCCGCACAGGCTATGCCTTTGGGTACACTCTACGAGTGTTTATGAGGGAGTATTATTATTATTGTTATTATTATAACCTACTAAAACTTTTGGCCTAATCCACTTACAATAGATTATTTTTGGCGAAAATAAATATGTCCATCACAAATATAATGTATTTTATTTGGGATGCGATATAATGAAACCGGCGAATCTTATTCATCAGCTGCGATAACAAAATGATAGTTTCCTCTTAAAAAAAAAACAGACTACATTTGAAGTTGAATTGCTGCCAAATTGGCAGTTGACTCGGGAGATGAATCAATTTTTATTATTAAAAGTGACGGATCTTGAAGTGAGCTTCGTTATCAAGACAAATATAAATCTAGGCTCTTATCAAGATTATTTGACAGTATACGCCAAGGCAGATTTCATATATGCATTGCCCGTTCTATTTTGAATGTGGGATCCGATGTTTAAATGTGGGATCCGATGTTTGAATATATGGTCAGTCGAAATATCAGGGCTGTCTCTGATATGTGTTTTATCTCTTCTCTGATTTTGCGGCTTTTGTGGTGTTTTGGCCAGGAAAAAAATATAGTACTTTTTTCTTACGCGTACTATATGTTTTTGGGGTGCTCAATTCCAATTTCAACTTTGCTACTTTCCACCGATGTGGCGGCTTAACAACGATTCCTCATAATAATAAGGCATGAATCAAAGAATCGTCATAGGTTCTTCATTTAATTTTTTTATTTATTTTTTGTCCGTCTGGATTACGAGTCGGGCCTTGTCTCCGCAACTCCAACACATCCGAAGGGCGAGCTAGTGCCATTTACCAAGATAGCCATTCCCCACGTCCGTGGGGTGAGCAACTACTGGGTCCGAGAATCATGTGCCTTGAGCAGACGGAGCGAACCAAGGATGACAGCCTTCTGCATTCGTCCAGCTAGGATTTCTGCCGCATCACGGCAAGCCGGTATGATTTTTAGATTAGAGAGCAGCGTGTCCATCATTCCACCAAGGACCCCTATAATCAGAACCACCAATTTAACCGTATGGTTTGGGTACAGCCTGCGGAGTTCAAAGAGTAACTCTCGATATTTTGCCCGTTCTTCCTCCTCTTTTCGGACGATGTTCGTTTCCCCAGATGCAGAAAACTCTATGACGAATATCGTCCTACTTTGATGGTCGAGGATGACTGCTGTGAAGCTTGCAAGTAAATTTTATTATTATTATTATTATTTTCCTTGGTTTGTTGACATCGACTGCTATGGTCATTAGCTACCTAATTATTATTATTATTATTCGGCCAAAATTTTAATCAGTCTGGCATGTGTTTCGTGATGAAATGATGAAACTGAAATGCTCGAAAAACCATTGGCAGGCCGTTAGGGTGACTCCGAATGGCTGGTATGGACACGCGAACTTGTATTTGACAAAGGGAATTCTCCGTCCCCCCTAACGGTATGTCAATGGTTTTTCGAGTATTTTAGTTCTATCGTTTCATTACAAAACACATGGCAGCCTGATTGGAATCGTACCGAAATACATAATTTTTTAAATTATTATTATTTGATATGAAGAACCTACGACGATTCTTTGATTTTTGCTCTATTATCATGAGTATATACGAACAATACTGTCCTTCAAAAGCCGTACTGAGTAAAATCGTATCCAAAATCTGTCGTCATCTCCCGATCTATAAAAAAACTATGCACTTTTTGTGATAGACCATCCCAGGCAAAGATAACTCGCTGTGCTTGTAATTCAAAAACTATGCTTATAATTACAATGAAGCTTAGATTTCGTTACTGATTAATTATAAATGAAATTATTCATTAAATATACATCCATTTAATTGAGTACGTATATAAAAATTGAACCGTAATTGAGACTTATTTCTGGATCTGGTAAGTCCCCTACAGTCATTCCCTTACATGCTGGAATGAAGATTCAAGATCTTGATGGAATTTTTACAGTAGCATGTACTATTTTTGTTCCTCTATATCAGATTTGCTGTGGATTCATAGAAACAAGACCTACCAATTATTGGAGATTGTGATACAACGTCAGTTTTATATAACCAGGGCAAAATGTTTGCAAAAACGTTGAAGAAGAAATAATAAAGGTCTCGACTGAATTTTGATTGAACTGCTATAAAATTTCAACGCCCTCTATCCTTTTTTCAGCGACCTCTAGGGGCCAAACCGTTCAGCCAAAAATAATTTGAAGGGTGCTTCTGCTAGGAATTTTAATGTTCTTGTATCAAAAGGTCTACATCGAAAAAAGAAAAAAACGGAATAAAGGTCGAAAATTTTGAGATTTTTATGATTTTTTTTTTTGTTGTGGAGCCATATCCGTAGAAAGTATCAAAGTTGAAACTCTTTCCTTCTTCAGATGCAGCTTCATCTCCTATATTGAATGCAGGGCTTTCAGTTTTCCCAGAAGGAAATCAAAACCATTAAGGATACTGTTCATAACATAATCGATAATTTTAATTGACATATTACGTAAAAAAATATCAAAATGCGTAAATTACCTATGGGAGCATGTAGAAGTTGTAAAGTCGATTTACAGATACAAAAAACAGGTGAAGCATACTTGTATTCAATCTTGGCCACCGTTAAAAATAGTCGTTGAAAATAGAAATGAAATATTAAATTTTCGTGAGCTTGACCTCGGTTCTCAACAATAAAACGCTCGTTTACTCGACAGCAAAATTGTTTTTTTTTTTTAGAAAATAATTTAACAACGACTGTGTTTAATGGCGCACTAAACAGTATGTTAATCCATTTTTCCGCCTTAGAAATAACGATGGCGATGTATCGAATCGCAATAATATTTTTACGGTCGTTTGTGGTCGTAAATCGGTTGATTTACAGTTAGTTTACAATTGGAAAACCTCGTATTTTCCGTTGATTTTCTTCTCAGTTCTGACGCTAGGTGGGAGGGAAGTACAAACAAACCAGGTGGTCCCCCGCAGCAACTCACTGACTGAATCAAATAATTTCGAAATATCCTTCCCCCCACGCATTTCGACAAAGTCGATATACAGGATGTTTTCGAAATTGGAGCGTTTAAGAAAATGGGTTGTTATATGGAACATAATGTAACGATAAACGGCAAGAATGTTGATTTAAAAAAATTTATATTTCAAAATTTTCAATTTTTTTCATTTTGGCCAATTTTCCGACCAAAACATCAATTTTCAATCTGTGAAGGTTGTAGTACATACTTTTAATTACAGACATTTCCAAAATGAAACATCAAAATCGGAATAATTTTGACCGCTCCTCAAAACCAATAATATTAGACAAAATATCTGACAGAAAACTTTCCATATTCATTCATAGGTGTCTGCATTTTCAATTCTATTGGAATTTTTCCGCTGTTCGACAATTTTCTGGCTATTTTCACTGGCCTTATTCACTTTAGTATATATTTTTTCATTTCATCAAGGTTCTGTAGTTATCAATGTTATCTAGTCGTTGAGATGAACTTCTGTTCTTGGAAGTGAAAAAATTTTCATTTAATTTCATCCATTTTGTTGAAACCAAAACCGTTTTACTCACGTATTGAATCACATTCGAAAAGTCCGGTATGAATGACTATTTAAAACAAATATATACCATCACGTGACTATTTTATTCAGCTTCCTACGTTCCATTCAATATGCATTGAATTAATTCTCCATAGATCGGCCATTCCAAGTAAAATAAACAGTTTTTATTTATTTGAATTCCCGAGAGATTAAAAATACACTTATTTTTTGGCAAATGCTTCCGTTTAGATTTATTATACAAATAGATATCGATCAGGTATTGAATAATCGACTGGAGATTATTCTTTAAAAAAATCTATCAGTGAAAATGGTGCCTGAAAATCTAACTGATCAGTTAGATTGAATATCAATGAAATTTGTGTTCTAATTTTTTCTTTCTATTTTCGTAGCTGCGGTTTTGTTTAACGCTTTTAAATAAATACAAATATTTATAGGGAATTAAAGAATTAAAAATAACAATTAGTTTGTAAGGCAACAAGTTGTATAATCCAATGACACTGTGTTTTAGGCAGTCTAACAGATCATCCTTCGAAAAAAACTTGTACATGGGCTTTCGTCTTGAAATCTTGTTTTATTTATCTCGTGCTTGCTCTGTACATATTGTTCAAATCATATTCCGAGTGTAGTATCGATAGCGAGGTAAGATATACTGATATACAGGTTGAATGTTGATCCTAAAAGGCAATAATCCATGGATTATTAAATTTTTATATATAAGTTCACAACAGCTCAATTTTTAAGATACAGTATTGGAAATTTAACAAAAAAATCATTAAAATATCTCTAAAACCGCTTTGTATTTATTTATTTTTTTTCAATCCTTGGTACCGGCAAAGTGTGCATGGAAATATAGTTTTTCCAGGAAAATGGTTTTTTTCCAAATAACTAATATCTTTTATAATTGTCATCTCATAAAAATGCATAAAAAAGTATCATTTTTATGATTGAAAATATTGCAGGGTATGTGAACAGGGACACCACTGATGAAAAATCTTTACCTGAAAGCAATGCATTTTTATGGATTATTTGTAAGCACCAAAACTTAAAAAAAGATCCAATGTTGTTTTAGAGATAGTGGTAAAACACTTTTTTGTTAAACTGTATCTCAGAAATGAAGCGGTCGTGGATCTACGTTTATATAAATTTTTTTATTTAAATCATTTAATGACTACCTCCCTTTAAGATTAGCATTCAGTTATGAAACACCCTTTTTTTGTGAGGAATAAAACTGCCCCAGTTTTTAAAGCACTTACTGCAGTTTCGTCCTAGCTAGCCCGAGAAAGATCAAGTTCTTGTTCTTTGTGGACCAAAACCGTTTTGCGGTATAGTAAAAGCTGTAATAAGAAACTCTAAAGCATAAATTGAATGATGAAACAGCAATAACTGAAAGATGATATCTGTCAGTTGGCGGCCTTCAGGTAATCGAACAGCGAGCCTCTCACTTGCACATACTCCGCTATATTATGCGAATGCATTTTTTTACGTTATAAATTGTATAATCATGAAGTTTCTCTTCTAGTTTTATTAAGAGCATTTTTTGAGTGCCAAAGTGCACACTGCCCAAAAGTGGTGAATTTTGTCAAATCATTTGAGTTCTGAAGTGATTACGGCGATTCCTGTCAGTTGTGCTGAAATCCTTTCTGTATGCTCCAAAAATCTCCGATAATTAATAGACTTGATAATTATTTTTAAGCGTAGGCCTTGAGTCGCGGTTCTGCTTCATATTGAACATTGTACGTCGTCTTATATTAGTACGAACAACTTCGATTCCACCTGTTTTTAATTAATTTTGCGACATCGCGGTTAATGCCAATTTTTTTCTAAATTTAACTCAAGTTCGATGCTGGCGTGCATTTTTATTTTCTATTTTCGGTTAGGAGACGATCAGTTGATTTTGTGCATTCTTTAAATTTAACTATGATATTTTATGGAGAAAAACTCCTAAACTAGAATTGAAACGCGAATAATTTCAACAAGGTAATCCTAAAGGGTAGGATGTGAGTCAAATACATGAAAATCATACCGGCATATCGCAAGACAGCAGATATCATAGCCGAACGAATGCAGAAGGCTGTCATCTTTCGTTCATTGCTTCTGCTCAGGGCACACGATTCCCGGACCCAGTAGCTGCTTACCCCAGAGTTTGGGGAGTGGTTATTGGGGTAATGATCAACCCAGCGCGTACTACTTCTCTGCATGGTCCGTGACCATCAAAAAGCAGAGATCGGAGCATTTAGAGATTTATTCTTTGCACTCCGCCGACTCTACCCAAGCCGCTCTGTTAAAATGATGGTTCTGATCATAGGGGTACTTAGTGGAATGATGGACACGCTCCTCTATAATCTGAAAGTTATACCGACTTGCCGTGATGCGGCAGAAATCTTAGCCGGATAGATGCATAAGGCCGTCATTCTTGGTTCACTATGTCTACACTGGGCACATGATTCTCGCACTCAGTAATTGGTCGCCCCACGAAGTATTTTTGATCTTAGTTACTTTCAGTTGGTCATGGCGCTCGTGGTTGCGTTTGAAACAATAAACTGTCGAACCGGCTCATATGAATTATTCAAATGACAAACCAATCGCCATATCCTGTTAACCATCAATGAAATTGTCCGATTCGATATCCTCATCATAAATTCACTTAATCGCTCATTGATTTATTAACTAGGTATCCGTGTTTTTGTTGCGCCATCAACTGTTTATTTTTTCTTACATTTACAGTGCCAGCAGGATTATAAACGAAATCAACCACCGCGGGGACTTCAGCGTTACGCAGTACAGCATTATCAAACATACGTGGGTGGGCAAAGCATGCATAGCGTAAGTATGGAACAAATGATAGTAGTCGTATGTAAAATCATAAGTGTCTAGAATTTCATCGGTAAATTTTCTGATTGCACTATTTTGGCAAAAATATACTATTATGAAATGGAAGCGTCACGATAGAAATGTCAAAAATTGAAATGCTGAATTTAACAGAATAATTGAAAAAGTAGTTTTATCTTACCCACATCTGTAGAGCTGAATTATTTCCTTCTAAAACTCATTGCAACCATAGGATTTTGAGTATCACCTTATGAGAACTTTCAAGGTGCAGGTTGTTTCGAAAACATGGTAAGATTGTAAAAAGAATATAAGAAAGATTTTATGTTGGTAACGAAATACAAGTGTAGTGTTGTGGATCGGTCGATATAAGAACGGGAAATCAAGGGGTATGAGTTTTTTTTGACGGTAGAAAAAAAATTATTGGTTACAAAATGAAATGAATTTTTTGACAAATTTGGTACAAAACTATTAAAAACTATAACGAACCTACCAGACTAGAATAATTTCTGTAGGAGTATCAGAAAACCAACCAAAGGTGACTTTCAAAATTCATCGTGAGAAACCAGGCATTTCCAACATCAAACAATTTTCTGCCTGAGTCATATCTTCAGTATAAACATGCATTTTGTGCTCCAAAACATCGTTAATAAAATACCCTCCAGGACCTTTCTCTTTGAACTTTTATCAAAATAATAAAATTTAACATAACCTCAGAAAGACTCCAGTGATTAAATACTACGGAGTGTCAGAACTGTAGTTTTCGGTACAGAACTTCTTTTTGAACATAGAACATTTCGGGACAGTAATAAACTGATAATTTTTAAGAATGTTTGCCAGGTTGTTCAGATTTAAGTTAGGTTTCTTCTAGAGTAGGGAAACTAGTAATAGGAAATTGAAACTTTTGATGATTTGAGGAAACTTTTGACAATTTTGGATGAGGGGTTTATTGTAATAAAATTGGTAGAGTTTTTCATATGTTTTTATGTTATATGGTTTTTTCTTTCACTTTAAAAATTTGACATCAAATAACAGTTACGGCTTACACTGAATCACCCTGCAGACAAGGAGTTGCTCTCATGTTCATTTGCAATTTTATTGAGCTAGATAACGAAGAAAGGTAAAACAGATAAAAGTAAAACTACTGGATAACTGAAAATTATAATTTTAAAACTTTACTTTTGACATTTCTATTCGAACTTTCAACTAAAGCAACTCAACAATGCAACATTCATAACAATACATATACATACCCTGATAATTTTTGAGTGTATTTACCGGTAGGGTGTAAGACGTTATTTAATTGATTCTGCTGTCATTTTGTTTTTCTGTATTCAATTATTTGAATATCTGTACTTTCAAATTTGCTCTTCAACAGCAGATTTGTGAAGACAAAAAGTGATAAAATATACATTTTGGCAACACAGCTTATGTGCCTGTTCTGGGTTTCGGTGATAGATGGATAGATGGAAAATGTCAGTTCTGACAATTAGTTATTGAATTCATTTAGGAGCAATGTTGCCACTTTGTATTTTTTTTAATAAGTTATAAGAACATATTACATAAGATAACTTATTCTAGATTGAAAAAAATGAAAATGTACTACTACATTACTCATTTCGGAGCATTTCAATGAATTTTAATATTTTTTCAGGAATAGCCCAAATTTCCGTATCAAAAGCATACACTCCTTTATTCTTTCAAGTTTTTTGTGTGTTTATTTTTTTTATTTGCTCCTCAAGATGGTTTCGCAAAATGTTTGATTCCATTCACAGACAAACATAGGAAAAGAATTCAGTTACCTTGTTGAAATTAATGATTTGAGTGTAAATAACTAACTTTTTCAAAGATTTAAGGATGTTCATTGAGAAGTGGTTCTTGGTGATGGATGTTATAATGCAAATGTGGGTTGAACTGTTGAACTTTTATTCATATCATATTATATCTTGCATTCGTTTTGAGTTGAGTCACAGAGTGCCAGTACTGGTCCCGTGAGACTCTGACTGGGCCAGATCCTATAGTGAAGTGAGTCCCCGAGCGCGGCATCACATGTCTTCCATCTTGTGTATGCGCCGCTCATGCTCCCCAACCAGAGGAGCGGTATTCCTCCTTTCCGTTTGGGACAGAGTCTGAGTTACCATATACACGGCAGATTTGCCAGATGTAAGCGTCTACTGAAAGACCATTGTGAATCTCCTCATCCATCAGTGCTATTTCTTGCGGCTGCAGGGGCTTGGTTTTGTGAAGCGACATAATAAGGGTTCCGATGCCCTGCATCTGCCACATCGTTAACCGGCTGAGAAGAAGCTCTGACATAACCTCGACCCCGAAAATGAGATCCATAATCACTAAGGTGTTGGGTGTCTTTCATGCCTTCTCACCACTCGTCCTCTTCTGACAGACTCATTCTCATCTCTCGAATCATTCGTCCACTCAAAGCGTTCGTAATGAGCAGGGGTGTTGTAGAGGTTATTTCCGTTGAGAATGCTAATCAAGGTCTCAAGGACCATGTTCGAAAGTAATTGTAAACTAGATGTCCTTATGGACCAGTTTATTTATGATGTCCTTATGGACATTCCATGTTAAAATTTGAGAGCATGTTGTGTATGTATCTACTCAGCGCCTCATTAAAGTATCTTCTCACCCAGATTGGACTTTTTGTTGTCTGGCTATTTCTCTAAGCGGCTAGCCAGTTCGGGAAGTGTTTTTTTTTGTCTAATCCTATAAAATCATCAAGAGATCTTTACGAAGGCTATGTATTCATTTAGAATAAGCATTCTTGTTGGGTTTCGATTCTGAGTAACTACATATTTTGTTCAATTTTAGGGGCGGTTTCACACTATCTGTGATATTTCTGGCACTGGCGATGAAAATGTGAATATTGACTGAATTTTTATTAAGAATGCAATAATCGATAATAAAATTTATTTTATTTTTTATTAGTTTGTTTACTTTCTTCTATCCTGCCAAGAAAATATTGTTACGATAGTTACAACATGGCAGTTATAACGACGTTGCAAAGCGACGTACAATTCCAGGAACTCAGTTAATAATAAACAAATAGATAACGATAAATTGATGGATGTAGGCGTTAAAACGTGGTAGGAGATCATCATGAAAAATGAGTAACGGCTACATTCATCAATTTATTAAAAACAGGAATTTTTTTTCTCATTTTTCACAAATATATAACGGCCAGTGAAAGCTGGATTACGTCACCATGGACTGGAATTATCGGAATTTTCTGTTGATTGTCGAGCTGTAAATAAATGAGTCAAACTGTGGCTACGAAGTATGTAACAGTTGCAGCTACAGGCTGTTTCCAAGGAATTTTTTGGAGTTTGAGGTGGTGTTGGAAAAAGCAAGTTTCCTAAGTTTTAGAAGAACCCATGGCATTTGTGACATTTGGTGTCGGAAGAAGTAGTCAGTGGATACAGGCGGCTTCCAAGAAATTTTTGGGAGGACCCAAGGAGATTCTTAGCGGTTGGTCAGAATTATTGACTAGTTGAGAACTGTTATGACAGTCGTAGGATTGAAACCGACTGCAGGCCATATTGGAATCCATGAAGCAACAGTTTGACAATGGGTGGTATGAATAAAACCTAGCAAAAGCTTTTACTATAGGTTTGTCTCTCTCATTAATTAACAAATTGCTTATGGTTTATTCATTAGACCCAATATCTGGCACACAGCACTGAAATACGCCAAAACGAGGCCATGTCACCCAAATCGAGCGGAAAATTCGCGCAGACCCACCATGCAGAAAGTGCACTCCGGAAAAGCATACCGGTGAGATTATTGTGTACAATAATTCCCAAAAATCGTAAGTAATGCCTTTAATACCCAAGTAATTCCCGAGTAATACCCAGTAATTCCCGAGTAATACCCCCAAGTAATATAAAATAGTGTCTTAATGTTAGATTTTTTTTTTCATTGCACAATTCGGATTTTCAATTCCAATTACCATGTTTTGAAGACCTTTTTTTCCTTCACCGATTATTATTGTGCAGTAATTGTTCTCTCAATTCTTCCGAATAATTCCTGTAGTATCTGTGTAATGATCGAGTAATGACCACTAATTCCTAACTAATTTTTCTAATGCCCGAGCAATACACCAGTAATACCTGTAATTTCCAATAATTTTTAGGTAATACCCCTAATTCCCAAGTAATACCCGATTAATGCCCCTAATTCCCGAGTAATGTCACTAATACCCAAGACATGTACACCAATATTCCCCAGGGGTTCCCCTTCGGTAAAATCCGAGAACGAACCAGAACATAAACTATGTTGATTGCAAAAGGCACTTGCAGTTGTGTGCTCCTTGAGGAATACTGCACAAATATCTGTAAGATTTGATTCAACGTCAGTTTTGACATTAGCCAGGAAACTAGTTGTTAGTCCTGGACTCCATGTTCTTGGTTCTTTATGTAATATTTTATATAATAAGTGCTTCTTTTATAATGGTTTGTAGGTACTCGTATTCCAATTTTTATTTCACTATCATTAAACGCTTGCACATATTTTCCGTTCAAGTTCACCAATAACAGGTCGTCTCGGGCTAAAATTAAACGAAACCAGAATTATGCAAGCTCAACCCATTAATTTTATTAAAAGGAACACAAGAAAGATCTCGACTTGCTCAGGTAATTATCTAATTATAAAACGATCTTCGACGAGATTTATTGAAAAAAAAAACATCGTTAATATATTGTTATGTTCGCATTTTGGCCACCTCGGCTTAATGAATCTCTTCAACTTTGAAGCTCTAGCCAAATAACATTTTGATTTCGATAATTCGATATTATTTTTGGGACAGCGGAATGAACGATACGTTAGGCGGTTATGACGTTTTTTCTCCCCATGTGATTCAATTGCTGAGTGATGGTACTTGTAATAAATTAAGATTTGGCACATCAGCCATGTGAGTAATAATAATGCCCAAAAAGGCATATATTGTGCGTTATTATTTGCTTTTTCGTAGTTACGCTTCACTTGCCTCGACCGCCAGCTTTCAGTGTGGTTGTGGATTACTTCAGGGGTCAGGGTCACTATGACATGCATTGACCAAAAGCACTGTGGCCAGTAAGGCAGATTTCTCTTAAAAATAGACTACTAGAATTGAAACTTTTCTTTGTTTTTTAAAAATGTATGTCGGTACTTGCTATCAAAACACAAACATACTTCGTTGGATGGAATATTCATTAAATTTTTCGATTGATTCTCAAGAATAAAAAAAAGGAGTAAAATAACTGGTCGCTATTCATAGGCATCCATTTTGATCGGCAAATGACAGCTCTCTGACAGATATTTGTGCAGTATTCCTCAAGGAGAACACAGCAAATTTTTCAACGTTTCCAATTCGATTTCAAAATCATTCTATTTATTTACATGGAATATTTTAGGACACCAGAATATAAAAAAAATTAGAAATATAATGGAAAACAAATATACATTTCTTGTATTACTTGCGCGAACCATCGAAAAACTGATCAATATATCATCTAGTTCAATCATACGGTGTTTTGGCCAGGAAAAAAATACAGTAGTGGTTTTTTCCTTCGCACTACATGTTTTTTGGGGTACTGAATCCGAATTTCATCCCAAGGATATGGCTTCACAACGAAAATCGCAAATAACCTCAACATTTTTTCAGTTTTTTGCCAAAAAGTAAGAAACAATGCACTTTTTGAGGAAGGTCATTGCATACGAAAATAAAGTACATTAAATTTCCTATAGAAAACATGCCTTGTATTTTTTTAGTTAAACGGTTTGGCCGCTAGAGCTCGCTGGAAAAAGGCCATAATAAACTACTTCGTGGAAAACCCAAAAACTCAAAAACTATTATTATAATTACATGGAAGCAACGAAGATGGAAGAATATGCTCAAACTACATTTAGTTACTAATTAGGTAATCACGAATTCAGTTATTTATTGAATATACATAAATTTACTCAAGTACTAATTATTATCTACAGTGTGACCCATTTAAAATGGAAGTACCCTTAAAAACCTACATTTTTCAATCGATTAGAATGTTTTCTTTTTCGTTAGGTAGACCTTAAAAAAGTCTACTAGAATACCGAATTTCATGAAGAAATGTCCATTTTCAGAGCCAACTATTCTTATTTTTCAAAATTAAAATTAAAATAAATACTAGCAATTTTTTAACAAAATCTGACTACACCACTGGATTCGCGACATTTTCAAATGATTTATATGTAAATTACGTTGGAATGCGTCAATCAATAAAAAAGTTATAGGGGAATGAAATTTGAATATGCCGTTTAATCAAGCCACCAATTCAATTTCAGAAGTTTTAAGGTGTGCAATTTGTACGAAATTCAATGTAGTTTTATCAGAATCCAAGCTTTTCTATAATGACAAGCATAGGTTTTTAGTAACAAGCGCAAAAAATAACGAGAAAAGAGGACTTTCCAAAATGGCTTATAACGTAGAAAATTAATTTATCCGTTACTATAGGACCTCACTATATATTCAGTCAACATTACACATAAACTGAATCAGAAAATGAGCTAAATGTTGTTATGAAACTAAAATTCACAGAACATTTTACAAAGTTCAGAATTGAAATTAAGTTATCGTTGTCGAAAATTCCTGAATTGAATCACTAAAAAAATGTTGAGACTCAATTGTCCTCCCACATCTGCATTGTTGCGAGTACGAACATCAGTATAGAACTCCTGTCTGAAAATAACTTTCCATCTCAAACGAAAACAAATGAGACACTAATTGCCATAAGTTGAATAGCTGAACATGTAAAGTCGCAGAATATTTAATACAACCCGCCTCTACCAAAAGATCATGGAACTCGAACATTTACCTATTTATTTAGAAATAGTAGTTTATCTAACAAGTGCGGAAAGTGATACTTTTTCCGCACGCGATTGCAGATGGCCGAAAGACGCGTTAGCGGAGTAATAAATAATAAAGAGGGCGTAAATAGTAATTTATGTAACAAGTCCAGAAAAAACTATTTTCGAAACAATTTTTTCGGCAACAGTGTAAAATAACAAATCGAGACACATTTATTTATTATATTTCTTTGTAGAAGAAAATTTCGAACATTTTCACTAATAATAATGATGATGTGAACTTTTAAATTCTATTTTCCCCCACTTCGAATCATCCAAATAATCAGAAATTTGGCACACATATCAAGGATTGACGAAAATTTAGGAATTCCACAATTTTTGTAGTAATAATAATAATAATATTGAGAATTTTTAAATGCTGCTTTTACGTTCGCTATTTAAATGATTGCATTTTATATTAGATTGGAAAACGGCGAAGCTCAGTCGCTTAGCTCAGGTACTATTGTTGAACAGTTACGAGTTGAAAAAAGTTGAGTTTTTAGCTTCAGAAACGATAGGATGAATGGTAACACAAAAAATTATTCATGTATTACAGAACGTGAAAGAACTTGAATGTTTACGAAAATATTTTCATTTGATCCTTGCATTACAAAAGCCTAAAATAAATCTGTCGTCGATATCTAATTTCCTACTGGTTTACTGGTTGTGGCATTGATTTGTCAGGAGAAATTATTAGACGTTGGATTGATATTGCGTAAACACCCTGTCAATTAATTCAGAATCTGAAAACAACCGGTTGCCAGATTGTAAGGAACACGTTTTCTTTATTTATAATTTTGACAAGATTTTGACTCGATCAGGATGTAAACAGTGTAGTCACTTGTTCAAAAATAAAATTCGTGAAATGAACAAAAAACGTGAATTTTCTATTTTTACAAGCTTTTATTTAAATTACTCTGCTTGTATGTCTGTCAGGATTTTTTAAGTAAAAATTTCAGTACTAGGGAAAAAACAGCTAGGTACCTATTTTTTTTTTCTTGAAAATATTTCAAGTAGGCCAGTCATTATCGACATTTCAAAATATATTGTTTTCAATTCTAAACAACCTCTTTGAATGAACTTTTTGATAATGTCAAAAATAAGGGGTAGTTTACACCTGATCAAAATTCCAATTTTTTGTTCTCCCTATACACTGTTTGGAAATTTGAAATCTTGACAACTCATAACTATGCAAGTTTTCTGCAATGCACCAATTTTTATGAAGATTAAAATTTTCTGACAAATCGATATAAAGTTCTCCACATAGTATTTTTGAAACTCATTGTATATAGTCTGGACCACATTCTGATAGGCAAACCATTATACGCCATAAAAAGTATATTTCATCCGGTTAACAGATGGGTGAAGATCGAACTCTATTCCGTCTTTTTCCGCTAATTTATTTATTACATTTCTTTGTAGTTCAAAATTTCGAACATTTTAGTTCTTATTTGTATCAAATATTGAAATTCGAACAGAATATAGGTACTAACAGAAACATTCTAATTCTTATCTATATTAATATTTATATTAAAATTCGAGCACTTCCCGGCCTAGTCCGAAAAGTACGTACTTCCCGGACTAGGCCGGGAAGTGCTACTTTCTCAAAGAAAGAGCGCCCGGGAAGTAGTTACTTTACGGTTGCCGAAAAACTTTTTTTTTTCAATTACCCAACCATTTTGCTCGAGAAATTGCCCCCAGGATATTAGAACACTTTTGGTATTGTGAGGTGAAGTACTAACCTGTTGGTACTTGTAAAATAAAGAGGTTTTACAGACGAAGTGAAACATCAAAAAAATTAATGGGAATTGATACTACAAGAATGTCAAACTGTTTTAGTCATAACTAGTAGCTACTAATGAAGAAAATGAGACTAAATTTTCCCTTCATGACCATGAAATGAACTACAGTTGAATAATTTCGATCTTAATTTATTTCAATGCTTCGTAATACAATATTTTTCGTCTTTTCTTCCGGAGAGAACCGATGGTTTGCCAACTCTCGAGCACGCAACGTACAAATGCCCATGCGAAAAACTCGGTTATTTAAGATTTATCCCAAATACGTCCAATGACCGTGCGATTTATTGAAGGCAGAACATATACTGGACACACTTGAATTGAAAAGGAAATTGCTATGATTATAGTTGCTTCAATCACGTTGTTCCATTGCATAGTTTCAGTTAATTCAGATTGCGTAGTATGATAATCATCACCGAGCCAACCTTAAACTGTAATTTGTGTGACGGCATTACTGACAAATCTAATGAATTTACAAATTTAGGTGGATAATTGATCACTTTACTTAGATCGCCACTGGAATCGATCGACTCAAATGAATGCATTTGACCATGAATTTGACTGGATTTTTATGTTCAAATCGTCTACATCCTTATTTTTCGCTTCTGAAATAGTTGTTTTTTTATAATTTGAAACCAATATTCGGAAACACTTTCTGTTGTTAACCTATAATAACATTTAAATTTGAGTTTTATTTTTTGTAAAACAAGCTTCAAGTTTGAAATTTGAACTGTATTTCAAGGTAATTGTTTCATTTCGATCTGAACTTTCAACATCAAACTATTACTAACAAACCGCAGATATAACATAAACACATTCACATTAATCGTATTCGTCCGTCAAAATTCCCTAGCAAAAAGATCAATCTCGGACAGAACAATCGCGTGCAATAAACGAATGATTCACCGAACGTGGTTAATGTTGATAGCTATTTCAGAAAAAATAGTATGTCTACCTCGTAGTAAAAGCACATTCCCAGACTTCAATGCGTGTTTTACAGTGTCGCCCGGGAATATATTGCTTTTACTACTAGAAACACAATGTACTATTTTTGATTTTCAACACACTTGCTAGACCCGTCTCTGGCAAGTTGTCATTCCGTCACAGGCGAAATTTTTAGTATGCCGAAATAAATCGTAGGTCACAGCGACATGGGCCAAACTCGTACTTGAACATTTTTTGTCGCGAAACCTTCGCCAAGTTATTTCGGAACGCGAATCAAAAATAAATGTATTTCTGAAACAGTACACTTTATTTTGACAAGATTTCACATATCAACGTCGAAAGGTAACATTTGCGCATCACCGAACAAATGCAATTTGTCATCGGTTCTTGGCTAAGAGGACGATTATTATTATTTTTTCTTCTTAATTGAAGTCGCGTTGTTGACTCGACTTTTTTCTTGCGTGAAATTTATTACCGAGGTGGTCGATGAACTGGAAGTAGTAATTTTCACACATTTCGGTTGTTTTCAAAAATTGCGCCAAGATATGTTTTCATAATTAATTATTCGGTGTTTGGCCGTTATACCGGGTGACTAGGTACGGCCCCTAATTTTTTTATAGTTTTGAAGATACAGATTTTAAATTCTAACTAGGTATGTTGCCATAGTACTTGAATACGCATATTTTGATTATTTTGATGCCACTACTGAAAATTTTCCACTATCAGAAGTGACCCAAAACTTTTTTTTTTTTCAATAATATCCTGTATATTTTTTCTGGTTTTCTGAAATATCTTCGAATTTGCGATAAGATTGTGTTTCAGATTTGAACATCAAACTTAAATCCATCACATGAAAGACGGACATTTAAATACAAAAATAGTTGCTTTTTTAGAATTTTGCTTACAAAATTAAAATATATAAGAAGAATTTCTATTTCGATTTTCTACAATTCCGCCAGATTGCTTCATAAGTTTTTATTTGATAAGTATTTAAACTTTTTATAAGGCCATCTTTCACGTGCCATGGAACAGTCGGTTTCCTCCTAGTATTTTTGTTGAAAAATCAATAAATTTATGCTCTATCGATTGGTGTACAGAGGAAGCTTCAAGAAGAGATCCAATTGAAAACTGGAGTTCCGATAGAATTGCACCATCCATAATTCTCACCAAACACTGAAAATTGCCTCAAAACGGAATTATACACTCAAATAAACGCTCCCAACCATCATCTCTTACATAGCTCGTTTCACTTCATCGTGTTGAAAAATGATGAATAATCACATTACTTATTTGATTAATGTTGCTTTTTTGTTTCACTTTCCTATGTTCAAAGCCGCCTTCGTTGAAGAACATTCATTTTTCAGAACACTCATAATGATACATCTTGCGTCTTCGGTTTCTTTCGGAATTTTGCAAAACTCTTCACACACGAGGAATCTGATAATTCATTATTTTTTATCATGGCGAAGAGAAAAAATATGTTACCATATAGGTAATGGCCGTTGTAAGCTCTATATGACTCGGTACTATTTCGTTTTGAGGAAATTTTTGATAATTGTTGGAAAATATGAGTGCTGCAATTACATGACAGCCTCAGGAAAGTTTTCTCTAGTAATTGCTGATGCCGTTTGTAAGTTGTTATGATTTGAGTTTGATTTTCATGGCCAACTTTTTTCGATTGAACTATCAACTATATCTCCGCCATTTTCAACCGATTTTCAATTTTGAAAAAGAGTGTTTTCACAAATTCCAAACTCTTCCGGATTATAAAAAAATATACAGGTGTTATTTGAAAAAAAAGTTTGATGTCACTTACGGTTAAACCGAATGTGGTGAATTTTCATTGGTGGTGACAAAATATGCATACCTACCCAAGTACTACAGCGACATAACAAGACTTCAAAAATATAAAAAAATTGGGGGGCGTACCCCAAAAATTTTAACGAAGGCGGCAGAATATAACTCATAAAGTAAAACAAAAAAATCTCATTCAGTCAATGCTGATTTTTTGTTTCGCTGTCTTATGTTCATTTCATGGCCGTTTTGAAGATTATCCAATTTTGAAACGCTCACGTTAAAACATCTTGAATTTTCGGTTCCTTTCGGAATTCTCCAAACTTTGTACACGTATAATCTGCTAATTCATCATTTTTCATCATGACGAAGCGAAAATAACGTGTTGCCGTTTGTTCAATTATTGAACAATCAATCGACTGTATCTCCGCCATTTTTCAACCGATTTTCTATTTGGAAAAACATAATTACGACAAATTGTAACTTCTTTCTGATGATTAGAGAAAATATACAGGGTTTCATTTGAAAAAAACTTTGGGATCACCGGTCAAACTAGAAGATTTAAATTATCACTAGTGTCGTTAAAATATGCATATTCAAATACTATAGCGACATACCAAATTTAAAATCTGTATCTTCAAAATTATAGAAAAATAGGGGGGCGTACCTCACCTCATGGTCATAGTGTCATCAATAAAATCTGCATCATATCGGTTTTTTTAATTAATGGATTTATAGTTTTACTTGAAAAGTAGTAAACAGTGATACAAATATAATCACCTGGTATACTTTATCAAGTTTGATATATTTCTCGTAGAACTGGTTGTTTTTACAAACATTTCAAAATAAACTCCGGAGCGCTATTATGCATCTGCGAATCAGAAATAACCATATTTCACGGTGTGAATAGAGGAACAATTTCCACTCTACATTTTTTCATTAATGAAACACGATTAGAAACGATTAATACTTTTATAAATTCAGTTTTTCATCGAGTACTTTGTGGGGCGATATTTTCTCTTAGTCATTGCAAATGGATATAAAAATAAAACGAAGCTGGAGTTACTACGTCATTTAGAAGTTGAGTGCAGAATTTGAGAAATTGAATAATCTCTCATTTTGATAGACTTGGCAGAGGAAGTGAATAGATAGAGGAAACTAACATCAAAGTAAATATAAAATCGAATATAACTGAGATGTAGTTTGCAAATTTTCTGAAATCGTTGAATGAATATTAATAATTTCACAAAATATGAAAATAACCGAATGCAGTTTTTTACTGAAAACAGGTTTGAATAGAAAATTATCAGGTTTATTTATAATTATCAGCAGTGTAATTCGTAGAATATTTCCGGTGTTAAAAGAAAAAAGTATGTGTTGCTGTTTCCATGTTTCCATGATCGATGTAATTATTAAAAAATGTCCCGCTATGGGATTTTTAATACACGATGGAAATCACAGACCACATACATATGTGGTCTGTGATGGAAATATAAAGGTACATTTTTGTATGTCTAAGAGACAACGGGTATACCACAAGGCTTAGTAATGGGACCGGTTTCATTTCTTCTTTATGTCCAGTTATACATAATTCCATTCATTTTGGAGCACAGAAGATTGCAACCACATAATCGGACACTGCTAATGAAATCAGAAGGTCACATATTGCAACTTTGGTTTGTTTCTTATATTTATTCTTACATATATATTTTTATTTTGATCCATCTTGTATAAATTATATACTTTCATTGAAGTTTCAATTCATCTAGTTGAGTGACAAGTGGCCCCAACTAGATCAACATTTCGAATTGATGGATCAATCGAGATGTAAAAATGTCAACTTTTTACAAATAAAAAAAGTAGTTATTTATGAAGTTCGGAAAGTAGAACATTTTTGCATCAGCGTGAAGTACAAATAAGCTTTTGAGTGTATCATACAAAGTTTTTTCTACAACAGTTATTATATTTTCGAATTGTAGCAATTGTATCATCAATTTGAATGTTTTATGTTACGAATTGTCGTCGTATTATCAAATGATGACTCCCGGACTAAAATTTGATGGAAAATATTGTATTTTTAACGCATAAATGTATTTTTTCTGTGACGGGAAAAAAGTTTCACATTTTATCTCTGTTAACAGGATATAAAATGTAACTTTTTATGAAATTACTGTTTTCCCCGATTACCGGGAAGAAAGAAAGTACTTTTTTCACGGATATACAGGGTGGCCCACGAAGTTTTGGCCTGGGAATATCTCGGAACTCGAAGAGAATTGAAATTTTGAGGTTGTAAATTAAAGTAATTGGTGCAGTTTTTTCTGATATGTTACCCAATGAGCTTTTTGTTCTCGGTCACGTAACATCAGATTCAATATTAATAATGGGACAACCTGTATAATTTGACATTTCTGTTTCTCCTTATGAAACGATTCCAACAAACTATCACACCTGTGATCTAAAACGATTAGTTTAAGAACTACAGGTACTTCAATAACCTTTGTCCTACGAAGTTTGAAACGAGCAATTGCCAAATTATTCGGGTTTGGGGTCACCCATTTTAATAATTTCGAATCTGATGTCACGTGACCGAGAACAAAAGCTCATTGGGTAACATAATCACAGAGAAAGCTGCACCAACTGCTTTGATTCGACAACCCCAAAATTTCAATTATATACTACTCTCAAGTTCCGAGATATTCCCTAGCAAAAACCTCGTGGGCCACCCTGTATATACACATAGGTAAAAGATATTTGATTAAATAGTGTATTTTACACGGGAAAAATATAATTCATCGAGCTGAAATCTAATACTTTTTTCCCTCATATAATAAATAACTATTGCGCACTGTTGATTTTTTTGCGTACTTGCTAAAAAGTATCACACTTTGCGCATTATGAACAGTGCGTAAACACTTATAGTTTACGCGCAAACAGTGCATAAACATTTCGTTTACGCACGTAGTAAATAGTTATTTATTATACAAGGGAAAAAAGTATTAGATTTTAGCTCAAGGTTGTGTTGTGACAGCTAAAATCTAATCTTTTTCCCGTGTATAATACACTATTTTTTCTGTGACGGGAAAAACGACGATTTAATCAAATATTTACCTTAACCTATGTGAATATATATCCGGGAAAAAAGTACTCGGGGAAAAAAGTAATTTCATAAAAAGTTATATTTTATTACCTGTAAACAGGGATAAAATGTCAAACTTTTTTCCCGTCTCAGAAAAAAAGTAATTTTTCTGGCAGTGTTTTACAAAACTTCGATTATTTTTTCGAAAACTTCGATTTTTGTCAATGTTTTTATCCGACATAGGTATACAGTTCCTTTATTTCGCTTATATCGCACTAAAATCGCTCGGCGCAGACGCAACACACGCAAAATACGTACACGCCATTTCCACATGTTACGCCGTCTTCTGTTTTTTTATAAAAATACACCAGCCAAGAGCCAAGGTTACGGGCCTACGACACCGAAACGCTAGCCGGTTTACACGGCCTACCGAGATATTCGCGGAAGCGCGAGGTGCAACCCAATTTTAGACCATTATGAAACGGTGCCGCCGCCCGGTGGCAGGTACAGGGAGACGGAGAACTGAGGAGGGAGCTCGTTTCGAATCATGGACAACAACCCTGGAACGGATCAACGAAATAATTTGCAGAATTTCAGAATAGCTGAAAGAGCCCTGGGTTCTGATTCCAAGGGAGGAGTTTGTTGTTTGAATGTAGATACTAATATAAAAAAAAATATTCCAAACTTTTTTCAAATGCGCTAAAAAGTAATAATTTCTTCAGATGTGTAATATGTAGGTTATTCGTTGAGTTAGTTACAAAAGCTTGCCGTGCAACGTTTTCAGTTCGAATAGGAAAGCTTTTGAATCTGCAACTCACAGAATAACCTACATTACACATCTGAATAAACTATTTTTTATTTTTTAGGGCATTTGAATAAAAGCGTCTTTAATTTTTTTTTCATTGTTTTAATTTGTGCTTTTTAGTTATGGTTATTTTAATGCCTAATTTCCATGAGTTATGATGAGCTATCTAGCTCTTCAGTGAGGATGTCATCTCAATATTAACTCGTCTGCCATATTGAATTCTTAAATTTTATACACTTTAGGGATTTAAAAGGTACTTTAAAACCCTATTTTCGGGGGAAAAAGTGGTACTTTAAATCCCTAGGGATTTATTATATTACATTTATATTATTAGTGTGAGGTAAAGCATAATATTTTTGAAATACATGCAAAAGGAAGTTACATAGAGCATAAAGTATGACCCTGCACGCGCCAAAATTTCCACACTTGCAGACATTAAAGTGAAGAATCAAGAAGAAAGACAGCTTTCCGTTGAGATATGTCGGACTGTGGTAGATAACTTTCCGTCCCAGAATAGTTGGCACAAAACCAGCATTTCAATGATGTATATTAAAAAACATCTCGCGAAAATACGGTTTTAAAAATAATTTACGAACTTTACGATATTAATAAGCTCCTGCGTAATGACGGCGAAAAAGAAAATAATGAGACGTTACCACACCAGTGACATTGCTAGCTTTCCTTAAAAATTCCCAGACGTAACACTGTTAAAACTAAGTGGTCATTATTGAAACGTTTTTACGGATATTTATTTATATCCATAAAGTAGTTATTTTTTATCCGTACATATGACAAGCAAGAGTACCTACATTTTCATATAAGATTTTTTATCACATCAGACGCTTATGGTGAACCAGACAAAATTTAATGGAGAGCATATTCGGACATTCTACAGTGCTAGTCAAAAGTCCCCTCCCACCCTCGTATCTTTTGAACGGATTGGAATTTTTCTTTGAAATTTGTTTTGGTGAAATGGTCGTTCATAAGCTAATTTTGTATACGTAACAAAATTTCAGATAAAAATTTTCATACAAAACAAAATGGCGGTACGTAACGTTAAGAACTCTGCTATGAGGAACCTTTATTATTATTCATAAATGCCGATATCTTGAGAAGTAGTATGATATCGAAATTTGGTTTGAAGTTAGGCTATTCTTGGAGGTTTTCCACACTTCAGCCTAATATCCGTTACTTCAATAAAGGGTGGTAAAAAATACAGTTATTTTGTTACCTTGAAGAACTGACTGAAAGTTGATTATTTCAAATAGAACACCCTGTATAATTTTAAATAAAATTATTTGGACTGATGAATCGAAATTTCTGAGAGAAGGAATTTCCACTTATAATCTTCCTAGGGCATGACTTATTGCCGGAAATTTTTTGGGTACATGAATTTTTAAAGAAAATTTACGAGACAAATTTCCCGCAATTAATTCATGCACGTGGGGGATTCGGTAAGAACATTTTCTACCGGAATCATATTCGTATTGCGGAAGACTTTTTTCTGTTTTTCCCCGTGCCCTAGTAAAATTAAATATAGAATATTAGATAAATTATTATATAAAATGAATTGATTTCACATATATTCTTACTAGGTTTCAGGGAAATGTCAATATTATTATTATCTAATTATATGATACTTGTCATGTGCCGGGAAATTTCCACTTATTAATTCTCACATGCTCATGTGGATGAAAAATGTTCAGAAAATTTGCTGGTTACCATAGTAACAATGTCGAAATAAAGCATCTGATTGGTTGAAAATGACTGGTATAAAATTTTCAATGAAAATCCCCCAGTGAAAATACTCACGTCTCAAGATTTCAAGGCGCTTGGGACCATGGAATTAGCCAGTGAGATCATCCGATCCTAATCCATTAGATGTTTTTCTTAGGGGATTGTTTAAAGAAAAAGTTTTCAAATCGCCCGTTGTTGGAACTGAGCCCTTAAAATTCAATTAGACTGATAATTACTTCGTCCTACCTGTTTTCTGTACAGGGTATAGGAAAGGAAAGATAGGGAACAAAATAAATATATATTTCAACAAAAATTGAACAAAAATATTTTTAAACATTCAAATTAACATTATTTTACTTTTGTCAACATTCCTGGTGTGAAAGAAGCTGGCAGTTTCGGGTTACCTTTCACTTGAGGCTGAAAATAAGATAATTAATATAAAATCACTTGACGGAAATAAACAGAAGAATAATTACAAAATTTGTTGATGAAAAATGGAAAAGTTTTGAATAACTACAATTATACTTGTTGAGAATATGTTGAAGTATTCCATATTCTCAAGTCAACATGTTAACAGTATAGAGTTTTATTCGTTTCAATTCTTCTGCATAGGTGATGTAGACGACACTATAGTTTAGTCAAATTATAGAATCTATAATTTGCAAATCAATGCACATATCGTTCATGTTCTTAAAAACCCGACACCGTTTTTGTCGCAAAAAGTTTCAGAATCCCTATACTGCCATCAGATCAACCCAGTGGCGGATCCAAGCCTATTCCAAAATACTCATACTGCCGTCCTAAAGTCAGAGGATGAATGTAGTATGTTTCAAAATATCGTAATTTGAGTGTTTCAAATACTTTCATTCGCAATTCTTACATACCAAACCACTTTATTGCTTGTTTTTATTATTTCAAATGTATATTGGAAATATATTCATATTTTACTTTTCTTAAAGGAGAATATTTATATTCATTACCCCTCCCCCATACCAGTACCCTGGATCCGCCACTGGATCAACCTGTGATAGGGGTCGTACGAGTAGGGTTCGTCACAATACAAATGGTGTCAGGTGTGAGGTGACCAAATTTTAATAAAGTTTGTACTCGTTCGATAAGTGACTATTAATTATTCGTGTAACCTGTACTGAGCACTTGCTACCTAATTGGTAAAAAAACGACTGTTTCATAAATTTCATGCGATTATTCAAGATGGATTATGTGAACAAATACCGTTCATGCTTTTTCAAAGTCAATGTGCTCTGCAGCTAGAATATATATAAAACTTCTTAACTTTGTGAACATTTTAGAACGTTTCAGAACTACCCCCGCCGTCTTCACGTTACTATGCGCATTTTCGAGAACATCCTGTATATTAAATTTATTTTGGTATATTAGAGTTTGATAAGGTAACGCTTACCATTACATAAATATGAGTAGGCAGAGTCCGTTTAGTCAGCGAGTCCATCTCATCTTGTCGAAGAATGCATTCTTCTATGTCATCTCCGTTTTCGATAACCTTAAGGGAGAATTTTGGCAATGCAACACTACCTGCTATCAAAGGGTTTAAGTTGTACTGAAGAGTTCTAGTTGTGTTTGGCAGAAGAGACACTGAGAACTGAAAAAAAAGTGGTTTAATCAAATACAATCAAGTAAATGCACCTTTCTGCTAACGCATTCGGATCCTAGCTGATCCAAAATGGTATTCTCAAACTGTTTGTTGCGTGAAATCTGCTTCTTATAAGAATTATTGAAGACAGCGTGAAAAAGTATGTGGGTCAAACTAGACCATCAACAAAAACACGTTTTAAGGATCACCCCAGCGATATAAAAGAAACAATGATCTCATTGTTCAACCAATGAAACATTGTTGATCTCTTTAGACTCTTACTTGTTTGTATCCCGAAAACATGAAAGCCTCACTCGCCTCCATGCCTAGTTCTATCTGTACCAATTCCTGGGATCTATTTTGTAGGTGATAGCCTAATATCATTGGTGTGCGTAGGAATCCATATGCAGGTGCCACCATTTTTAAACCAATGGGTATCCAGTCACATGGAAGGCCAGTTATTGGTAGAGTAGTAGTTGCAGCATGACCGTTTTGTCTGGAATTGTTGAGAAAAGTTTTAGCAATGAAGTTTGGATCATACTTAAAATGATAATATTTTATTAGAACATCTGAATTGTACAAACAATACAGAACAAATCAAAACTATAAGTAACATATTGATGCTCGTCAATAAATTGAAGAAATATAATTCAAACACAGAAATGCATTTAAGAAATTTGTTTAAATAAAATAAAAGTAGCATCTAAGTGGTAATAGGTTTTTATATCTTCAAAGCTAGTTAATGAGAACATTCTGTATGATGTGGGGAAAAGTTCGTTTTTTTTCAGCCGGTGTTTGGGGACTTTATTTCACCTTTATTTTATTTTTGATACAATCTACTACTCTCAGTCTGGATCAAATCTTTACTCAAATATAGGAAAATTCCTAATTTTTTATTCCCATCATTTGATTCTTCAAATAATTTATTTATAAGATCATAGCATTCCAGTTCACTTTCCTTTCTGAATGTTGAGTTGAAGAGGATTCATCAAATTGTATGTATCCACAGAATTTGTATGATATAAATAATAATGTTGAGTAGAAAAGCTAAATCCATGAACCCATAATACACTTTACCTTTTCCATCTGACAGTATATTTCCCGATATTCAAATTTTGCTCTGAATTTTCATCGCATATAGCTAAATGTAACTCCGCCCCAATTTCCTCCGAGTAGAACATTTTATTTGCTAGCTGACTGGTATACACCTTCTCCGTAGACACCACTGGAAATAACTACAAAAAAAATCAATCTCCAATTAATTTTCATTCCAAAGTACTTCTAGATACTCAAAACTCAACTCACGTAAGTGAAAGAAGTATCCTCTATAACTATCGGCCAGGGAGAAGTAAACCTCAAGTATTTCATCACTCCAAATTCTTCCCCTACATAAAACCTGTCGATATCGCTCATCAAAAGCGATAAATATTTGGTGGACAATTCGAAAGGTTCTACAACAGATATTAGTAGCCTCTCGGTTTTTGTACTAAGCACTGGTTTTTCCCCGTTCAAGGTGTAAATGAAAATCACCTGCACGTTGAATTTACAGACTAAGCTGGATTTTATGAAAAAACTGGACACAAATTTTTCCTCGGATTCCAGAGATTCCAGATTTATTAGCTGTAGTGGTTGTTTCGAAGGTTGTGTGGTTGGTTGCAGGGATATATCAACTAAAAAAAAAAAAATAATCAATTATAATTGAGTAACAAACTCGTAATTTCCAATCATGTATGTACCTAAGTGTCCACTGTCTGATAGCACAAAATTTACTTCAGAAGTTTATAGATATTAATATACAAATTCATTACAATATATAATATAAATAATAAAAATAACGATATTTATGTATAACTATTTTATTTATGCTAGATATAAACACAAATAAAAAAAAAATTAAATGATGATCTTCAAAAGCATTTAAATGGCCAACAAGAGCCCATTCACATCTTTTTGTAGTTTATTGTATTTGTGAAAACAGTTGAAAAACAAAGAGTTTTTGGTATTTTTTTAAATGCCTTTTAAACTTTATCATGATCCTTAATTGTATCACGTAATTCATTAATATGGTACAGTGAGTATGAAGAAACTGAATAGAATCAACTCCCAACCGGAGTTAGGCTTTTCACATAGCCTGTGCAACCCCCACTACAAATAGAAATATATTATTCATAAACTAATTTAGTGAATATTCTCTCCATTTCAGCAACAAATACAGAACTGATATTCTTCGAAGTAAAATAGAACAATACGATAGTATATCCAAACTCACCATCAACAATATCCTCTTCCAACCTGACCTCAATTTTTATATCTTTTATACTGAAAACCTCCTCATTGAGAACATTGATCTTGACTTCGTACCATTCTCCAAGAAGAGCTGGATCTTTGTGGTCGAATTGGACGTTTAGCTTCGATTCTCTTGGTACGACAGCAGCCTGAGACAAGGGGTGGATGTTTTCGAAATCTAGTTTGTCAGGGTTATATTTGAAATGCGACAGCTCCAAGTGGTTGCCGTTTGTTTCAGCTGCTGGTGAGTATTTTAAATCCAGGCTGCACTCGTTTGGATTACCGAGGACTAGGTTTATGAACGCAATCTGAAAAATTCTTTATGTTATCGTGGTATTATAGCTTATAATAGCCTGCCAATACGAATAAGGTCTATTAATTATCTCACAAAATTCAAAAAGGAATTGAAGAAATTCCTCATTTTTACTGAGGATGAAGCAGCATAATTTCTCCAAAATCGGCCAAATAATGATTTAACTATTATATTCAATTGTTAACAATCTATTGTATTTATTATTTACCATTTTTATTGTTTTTTTCCTTTTTTCATATATGTATATTCATATTAGTTGTCCCTATATAAACATTATATGTTTCTTGGGATCGAATTGATAAATAAATAAATAAATTTCATGAGGTAATGCTGATAATGGAAATATTTCAACAATAGTATTTTCATCTGGATATACCGTTGGATTTTTTGATCTTTTTACATATGTTTTAAATTTATAAGTCACGCACTTTTTATGTAACATCTTTCTGTCAATCATATGAGCAAATAAAAATTCGATCGCAATTCGTTAATATTTATCTTTTAAGCAAATAATGAACGTTTTCACAAAACCTATGAGAGAACACTGAAATAAGTGGTGTCGTGACGTCACGTTCATCAACATTAGACTTGGCAACATTGTATACGTTATGCACCATGGAATCTCAAATTCCACAGATCTAATAAAAGATCTTGTGTCAAATTCTCATTACATCCAGAACACGCGACCTTGGCTCATTAATTCCTGAGTGAGAACATTGTGTTTTTTTCACAAATGATTTTCTAAATTTTCAACCCCACATTTGACAATAATTTTGACAACAATTTTAACATTACCGGAGTAAAACTCGTTTTTTTTGCATGTATAAGTGAGACCTGTTCCACTCTGAAATCATTGCCTATGGTCCATTGACAATTTATTTATATTTAAATGAAAAAATTGTTGTGTCCCATCGTTAGATTTTTTATAAACAATTTTTTTTTCTAACTATACATGATGTCAAGAAGTCATGTGCCGTGTCTCATAGTGCCACAATTCATCCTCCAATTTTGGCACAAGTTTGTCTGTGGTTACTGGACTATATATTGCATCAAAAGATTTGTGCATGAGATTTCAAGGAAAACGAAGGAAATATTCTTTGATGCCCATGGCTATAGTAGCTGATACTCTCATTGACTTTCGATTTTAAAAAAGAGAAGAAGGGGAGTGAATCACACTTACTTGTATTTCTTTGTTAATATCATTTGACTCTGCCATGAATTCAACAACAAATTTTTTCACTTCGTCCTTATGAAAACTGAGAGAAACATCCTGCAAGTTCGTAACAGCAAATTCTGAACTGTAACCCTGGGTGTTGATTGTGACAGAAACTTTAGAAAATGTCAATGGAAATGGACAGGTACTCCTGAAAAATATTGAAAAAAAAATAATGGTTTCAATAATATCCCTGAATCTAAGTTAGCGTGAAATACAGAAATTCAAGGAAAATTATTTGCTCAAATATGCACTTACTTGATGTAAATTTCCACAGATACGTGTTGGTCGACTTCATAACTGTTTTTCAGGAACCTGGCCTTCGTTGCAATACAGGAGATAATGTTAGCCATATCAAGAGAAAAACTCAAGGGATTTTCGGTAAATACGGGCTGCCACAGAATGATGGCGTTTTGTAGGATATCTTGTGGGAGTTTGGAATCGCCAAAAGGTATTTGTTTCTGAAAATAGTCATATCAAAGACTGAAACTATAATTATAGCAAAACTTGATTCCCTTATATTTTCGATAATTTTTTCAGTCTGAAGTTCTACTACCCATAATTATGTCTATAATGATATAGTCACCAGCAGTGAAGATCAATTGATCTACCATAGATATTTTGGCAATCATTGGTTGTTCAAACTATAAAAATGATATATTTGGTTTATTACATCATATAAAAGTGAATTTCACTCCAGTAAAACTCATTTTAATTTCGGTTCTTTAAGGTTTATGTTTTAAACTCGTTCATAAAAAAATGTAAATAGAATTTATTCATACATTGAAAAAACCGACTCGCAAACATTAAAATTCAGTTATTAAAACAGCATTCAAAGTCATTCTGAAGCTGTGTTTCCAACAATTTAGATAGACAGCCTGGTCTAAAGAACTTTTGAAAGTAGGAACAGTGGATGAGTTAGGGAGTAAATAAAATTGTTCAGGAATATATTTGGAATTCCTTTGCGACCTGAACTGAGTTTGGGGGAATGTTTGATTTTATGATTTTGAATATATATATATATATATATTTATTTGTTTAGTTTTACAATGTTTGATGATATTATTACTTACCTTCAATATCCTCAGTAAGTTTTCATATATTCTACGTTTCTCATCCAAACCTACAAGAACATTGGCTCCCAACAATTCAATTGCTAACAGCACATAATCTTGAACGTTCGCCGTTAAATAGGCACATCTTATAGCTTTTTCCAGAATTTTCGACAGAATACTCCACCATTTTTCGCTGCTGAAGTCCCACAACATATGGGTGTACAAGCTGAAATATTTTTATCATTATTACGAACGAATACCCATTAAAGAACATTACGTAAGTGCTTTTCCGTAGTCTTTAGAATCGTAATACTCGTCTGCCATTTCCAAGACCAAGTGACGCCTTGCCCTGGGGCATCTGTATGCTTTGAACTGGGAGATAGCTGCGCCGTACAGGGCTATTATCAAATTCTGGGACATACAAGAAAAAAATTAGGAAAAATAACTTGAAATTCGAAAATGAGTATATGGCATAGCAGACAGGATGAAAATCTGAATCAAAAAAATGTGGATCAACCAGGATTCGAACCCAAGATTTCATGGTTTCCCGCCATGTGTGTTAGACCGCTTTGTGTTGGTATGAGATGATGATGACTGTTAAATAAAAAGATGGAAACATTCTCGCATGCACATCCAGTGAAACTCTATTGATGTATCAGCTGGTGTCAATCACGTATGGGATTATCGACCAACTTCACATCCGAAATTTCAAGTGTGTATGAATCAATCAAGTAAATATAAATAATGAAGTAGTTTTATGTCTGTAGTTGGATTAATTTCGAAAATGAGTTTATGAAATAGGATCTAATAGCGTAGCGGTCTAACGCTCATGAGATCCCACGTTGATTCACATTTTTTTTTAGTTATGATTTTGATCTTCCCATATGCTACGCCATAAACACATTTTTGAATTTTATTCAACGACAGACATAAAAATACTTCATTATTAACTTGAAAATTTGATTATTCCCTTACTGAATGATTGAACTGCTTTTCCAAAAACTGCAATGCCTGAATACCATTGGATTCCAGCAAAGGATCAGGGGCTTCCCCCGACATTTTCCCCGGCCTCCAAGGTCGTTGACCATAGAACTCCATGTGGTCTGAACCTTCTAAAGGATCTGGCTGGGGGTAAGCTATGATTGTCTAAAAGAGAAATTACATTTTAGAAGCACTCTGTTGATTAATTAGGTCGTGGTTTACATTGATCAATAAATATGTTGAACTCCTTGTTATCAGAGTTAATTAATCAGTTAATTCACTAACTACTCGAAGTTATCTAAAAAGGAGAAAACAATATGTTAGATGTGGTAGCTCCACCTCCATGCCATGTAAAGTGCCAGGGATCACATATTATTTGACTTATTTATTGAGTCTGTACGAGGTATTATCATTCAAATTTCAAATTTCTTCTGTTTACAGACAATTTTGAAATATTCTATACAATTCATAGTTCAAAAGATGCAGATCAAAACATCCCATACAGTTTGACATTAAAGGATGAAAGGAACAATTATTAGTGAAATGGGTTTTAAAAATTTAGGAATTAAATTTGATTAAAAATGTCCTTCAAACAATACATAAATGATGTTAATTTTTAATCAAGAAAAAATCGAAAATAAAAAAAATTGATTAGATCCTGAATGTTCAACATTTCTCCTATTTAACAAAGACCCTAACTCCCACTGTTTACAGGATTCCCATACAACATGTATTGGGCACACTGTGGAAACCAATGTTTCAACTCACATACCAATAACCAAACTGGTTAGAAAAAAAGGCAAATTCATAAAGAGACGAACTGAGCAACATAAAGAGATAAATGAACTTAATAAGGACAGGGAATGAACTTCATGAAGACAGGAAAAGAACTGCACAAGTACATCAGTTAACTGCATAAGGACTGGAACCTTCAGCATAAAATGAAATGAACTAAATTATTCTTCTTGAGAGGCAAAATTGGTTTGAATGATAAATAGATAAGAAATCAACCACCAGATCCAAGACACTTGTCAAAAAGATATTGTTTTGATTCAAATGTTCAGATCAATACTGAAAATGTATAGAAATAGGACACCAGAATATTTCAATTCTATCTACACTTCATCAACCAACGGTTTCTACATTTATTTATTTATTTTTTTATTATATGATTCTAGTGAAGTAAATACAGGTGGTAATTTTTTTCATACTCAAACACATCAAGTTATTTTCATATTGGGACTGCAATACTCACGGAACATAGTTCTTTGCATGATTTCTTCCTCATGATGGCATACTGAGCTGCTTGTTGATAGTACAACCCCGGATGTTGAGTTTGTACTGCAGGAAGCCCCTGCTTGACAGCCTCATTGAAAATATCACCAAACACAGTGTATCTAAAAGGCTACAACTATTATTTTGGATGTGAGAATCACAGAAAACCTTACTGTTTCGATAACCAAGCGTAATGTTCAAAGGCCAGTTCCTGGAATCCCATCCTAGCTTTGAACCTATCGATGTGTGCTTTCAGTTGAGAAATTGCATCTCTTGGTAGATTCAGAGCAAATAGCAGTCTGCACAGCTTGTAATTTATGAAGCCAGCTATGGTTCGAATTTCTAGTGCATTTGTATCAACAATTCTTAGTTCAAGTAGGCTATTGTATGCGTGGCTATAGTGTCTAGAAAAGAGATTCTGTGAATTAAATGAAATTATGGATTTATGAAAACTGAAATATATTATTAAAATGTACATAACAGAATCAAACCAGTGCCTCCTAAACAAAGGTAACTGAAAACAATTTCATAAAATTTCATGAAAATTTCGAAAATTCTCGCCATTTATTGTTTCATTATGATCCATATAACTACTCAGTATAAGGTAAGGTAGCTCAGTGGTGAAGACCGTTGAGTTCAAAGCCATTGATGCTGCTGGTCGTGTAGGTTCAAATCGTAGTGATTACATATTTTTTCCTGATGACATGAGAAAGTGCTAGGAATCGCACGTTAAAAGGTAAGTCCTCGTTAACCCTTGGCTCGCACAAGTTTCGACTTTTGACGGCTGACGTTTGTAAGGGGACGACAGCTAGTTACGAAACAGACAATAACAAATTTTTTTAAATATTCTCTCAATCGCTCCAATTTCGGAAGCACCCTGTATGTATTAAGAGCAACAATGAATGATACCGTGAATACAGCAAAAGAATGTAAGGTAAGTGAAGCTTTCCTTTCGACTGTGTCAGCTTATTTTCACTGCACGATATTAGGTGGCAAAAAATGAAAGATCGCATAGTACGCTATAGTTTGTTAAAAATGAGCTACGTTCACTGATGATCAACAAAAGATTAGATTCACTCATGTTAACTAAATCTGAAAAACATCTTTGTGATTCAGAATATGATGATAAGTGTGTGGACAAAGTAATGATTTGTTTTGTGTATTAAACAATATATTTTATAATAATTTTATGTATGATTTCTTTGGTTTTTGATGGTAGAGTTCATTTTGATCAATGATCAATACTTGTTAAATATCACTTACTTGTGTGCAGATTGTGCATCTTGTTTCATCTCATTCAAAAATCCCATTTTGAACTGATGTCTCACAAACAAATACTGATGGCTGTTTTTATTCAAATGTTCCTTATGGGACTTGACCTGCTTTGCTTTGTTATGATAGTAGATCTGGGCAAATTCAAAGAAAGCTGATTCTAGTCTCATAGCGTAGCCTTGTAAATGGTCCCCATGAGGCAAAACGAACAATGACAAGGAATTAATTTCACAACTGGAAGACAATGCTTGGGCACGTTCTGCCGAGAGAGAATCCTCTCCTGCTGGAAGAGGAACAGTGTTTTGGATCAGTACGACAGTCAAGCGTGTGTTGCGTCCTTCCAATGAAGCCCTAAAAAGACAGTCAGAATATAATTAGTTATAAAGTACATTTACATTTCATACACATGAATAATTCCTTTTAAAAGTATATACTATTGGGTACACCTAGGTCCAAGGACCTGTATTTGTACAGATCAAAATTATTATACTATTGGCAACAGAGGGCGAGTTTTTAAATTCATCGATGGATAATGCACATTCGTGCTGTCATTGTCATTTTCCATTAGTTAAATAATGATGCAATGCTCATCGATGGATCCATCAATGAATTTAAAAACTTGCCCAAAGTTAACATAATAACATTAAGCAAATCCAGTTTTGTTGGAAAGACAGGTGTATTAAAAAATACTTACTTAGTGAATAAATTTAGTGGATAGATATACATCGGTAATTCTATAACTAAAACTAGAGTAATTATAATTGCAAACAAAATTTATAATGCTTTACTGTCAGGTGTCCATTGTTTGGAAAATTATATACAAGTATTTACTGTAATTATGATATTTATTTGGTGGTAAGGAGTTTATTATTTTAGGGGCTATTGCATTAGAATCTTTCTGATAAAAGAGGCTTATTAGTGTATTATTAACTTTTGACCGAGATTCATGCTTATGTGTTGGACTAATTCTCAAATGGAGATGTTTGTAGAATATGCAGCATATGTGATAATAGTGAACCTATACTTAAATTTCCTTGCTGTACAGAAACACTGCAATATATTTGTTTTCCTTCTCAAAGTTTTTTTTTTAATGGAATCTATCAACTCAAACATTGCTTCATCTGTGCTTATGCCTGACCAAAAACTAAATTCTTTGTAATCATAGAACTTTATCAGTATCAGTTTTGTTAACAGTGGAATTTACTTTCATATTATACTCCTTTTCTCATTTCTGTATTGTTTATCGTTAAATAGATTGGAAAGTGATTGGTAATGTAATAGTTTACTACAAAGGTTCAAAATTTGGTTTCCTATGCAAATTTTTACCTTTTAAACATATGGTCTAGACATGATTTTGTTGTAGGAGTAGCCTTCGTATATGTATATGGGATTCAAATCCCAGAGATATGTAGAATTCACACTTTTATTTCGTGAGTAAATGAAATAGAAGAACAAATTCAGTGAGAAAAACAACAACCTATGATAGTCTACTGAAGGCAAAGATCTGTTATTTACCTCATAGATTGTACTCTCGAAGCACATTCAATCATTTTCTCATTCCAGTGTGGATCATTCCAATCTAAATCGAAAAATATCACAATAACAGCAGGTACTTCATACAAGTGTTTGTTAATCCAATTTTTCTTGAGGATTCCTTTTGGAATATACCAATCATATGAATTTCTTCGGGGTTTGATTACTGGAAATTCATGTGAGTTACTTATTAGTTTAAATAATACTGGAATTCTCTCCATTAGTCTATTGCTACTAAAAGTCTCCCAAATCGACTTGTGGATTGCATTGTTTACAATATCCAAACCACTAACTGCTACCAGGGCTAGTGGTTTTGCAGTAATTTCGGGTGGTAGGTCCGCACTATTTTGATTGATGTTGGAATGCATGATTATTTCTCTAGTTGTTCATAGTTTTTTGGCCAAACTACTGATATGGTTTACACTCTGTTAAAGCTCATCCACAATCCTATAAAGTTGTTCATATAAGAGGTCCATCTGATCAGGGATAGTGGAAAATGGAAATTGTCAGTAATGTCAGTCGTCTGTCAGCTGTCACTGTCAATCTGTCAGCATGACCAGCACAGCAAGCGCCATCTTTTGAGCAATAGTTAAAACTTGTAAGCAAAGACGACCAAAGTTTATGAATACTTTGTCTGAATACTATTACTTGATCGACATTACGTATGCAGTAGAATGAATGTATCTAGTCATTTTGCTCAATTTATCGCCATCTCTTATACAACAGTCAAAGCATTCACATTTTTTTGATATTACCGGCGTTGTATCATCTAGTTAGTCCATTTGGACTTAACTGGGACCATTAGACGCATTGGAAGAGAATAAGGTTTTCATGGTTATTCAATGGTTTCAAGAAGGTAAACTTCAGACAATAACTTGCCAACGTGAGAATAATGTTCAATTTTTACTTTAATGTCCATCTCGTTTGCAATATTCGAAGCTTCATAGAGTTACTGATTTCGTAATACAGATTTCTTTCATCAAAGTTGTGCACTCTGAAACCTGTAATAACTTTTGCTATTACCCCATAGATGGCACTAGTGTCTGTGAGAACTGAAAAGTTCTTTTACATTTTCTAATTATTCCTGTCTAGATCACTTTCCGTGGCAATTTTCAAGGAATTTTACTTTTAATTTTCAAGACGAAACTTTCCAAAAACAATTCAAAAAACAAAGAGACACAAAACTCATTGTGGAGAGTTTAGTATAGGTATTTGATTCTCCAGAAATTCGGAAAAGTCTTATTTCTCAAACTCCTGTTAATAGTGTATTGTCATTTTGTCTCGTTTCACTTTTATGATTGCTTTCCCATTGTTTACATGAAGGTTGGTATTATATTATTGCTCGGATATTTTAAACAATTTCTTTTGAATCTGAGAAAATGTTTATCAATTTTTGAATCAAGTGCCATCTCACCTACAACAGTCCAAGCTTCCTATAGTATCTAATTTCCGAATACAGATTTGTTTTATCAAAGATGGGCACTATGAAACCTACCGATAACTTCTGCTATTATCACACAGATGGCACAAGTGTATGTGAAGAAAACCAAAGTCTTCCTAGAGTAAGCAAATCCGTCGTGGAGGGTTTTCAAACCATTTTCTATAGCAGTTTTCATTTCTACAAATACATATTTCTCCTCACAAAATTCGAAATATCTCGAAAACTAATGGTGCTAGATTAAAATCGATTACATTCTTGAATTATGCGCGGTTTGGCTCTTCTCCTTTGCTATTTTCAAGGAATTTTATTTTCCATTTTCAGCACGAAAATTGTTAACCTTCTTTCTTGAAACCATCAAAAAACTAAAGTCTTCCTAGAGTCACCAAATTCAGTAGAGAGGATTTTCCAACGATTTTCTATAGCGGAACATCATTAGTTTCAATTTTGACAAACGTATTTTTTTCGTCAAAAAATTCGAAATATCTCGAAAACCAATAGTGGTGAATTAAAATCGATTATATTTTTGAATTATGCGTGTCCTTCTCCGTGAATATTTTCAAGGAATTTTATTTTTCATTTTAGCACGAAAATTTCTAAACATATTGTTTTCCAAAAATAAATTCGAGATGTTTCATTTTCATAATTGAGAGCCCTCTCGTATGTAATAGTTGAAGCCTCACCAAGAAACTTTTTTCCAAATACAGATTTCTTTTATTAAAGATGGGCGCTCTCGTGATCTGTGGCAATCACTTCGGCTATTGCCGCATAGATGGCCTCAGAATCAGTGTGAAATGAAAACTAAATTCTTAGGTCAGATTAATATGATTTTCATTTTTGTATGTGTCTGGTGTTTAGTGTTTCATCCCGATTCTCTCACACTCCAAAATTCCCAATAAATAAAACAAAAGAGTAATCCTAATAAAATATATTTTTAAATGTAACATGAATAAAAAACAATTATTTAACTATAAATTACTTACTAATAAAGGGTTAAAACAGAATTACGCGCCATTTGAAGTAGTTACCATAAAATTAACTAAAACAAATGGCACCATCTCAATATAAAGATATTTCACGGCCTTGCTTATACTAAATATAAGCAAGCTTTGGTAAAATCAAATTACACATGTTAAAACACATTAAAATAATTGAGAACAAGTATTGTCAAACGAAAGACCGCTCAATAGAAGAATCTCGTCTCATAGCAAATTTGACAGCACTTGCAAATACTAAAATAGGTCTAAATATAGGCCACAGTAAAAGGCTGCACGATAATCACACCGTTCACGATATATACAAATTCTATACGAAAGCACAATTGTTTTGTACTAAGTAATTTAGTTGCCATATAAGAAAATAAATTAAATAACAATATCACTTAGCGATTTGCTTGATAACAAGCAAAATCGGCAATCTAATGTCCAGTTGGCGGCGAAATCAACTGTTTCTCATAAGGGTGGAGGAAATGTGTGAAACAGACACAAAGGGCTATAGGCTGGAAAAATTACAAATTCATACCAAGTTACGATATCTCTCTTTTTTTGTTTTCCAGAAGCATCCAAACTTTTACTTAAAATGAGCACTTTTATTCATTCTGAAATTATGAGCAATTGCCATTGTTTTCAATTCAACCTGAGAATACAGCGATAATTGAGTAGAAGCGTTGCCAGACTGACGCTTTCATCATTGATTGTGGACATGGCATCGTCGCACTGGCACTCACATTTGGCAACGTCACCGAACCTCTCCATAAAAATTAAAAACTTCACTGTATTCTCCAGCTAAATTAGAATTTAACTTACAAAAAAGAATGCAGCCAATAGAGAAATTAATTCTACTCTTTTTTTCTTCTGGACTTCCAATCATTTCTAACGAAAAAAAATCAGTTACTGAATTGGTGAAAACTAATTATTTGTGATGGAATTTTGCGCATGAAATTCATTAAATTATACTTAATATGGAAAAGAAAAATCTTTCAACTCTTGCTGAATTTTGACAAGAAACAAATGAAGATGAAGATACTGAAATGGAAAGTTAAGGTGAGGTTATGCAGCACATAAAATAAAATAAGAAATGAAATGAAATAAAACGAGGAGTAATAATAAATGGAGTGGCTAATGACCATAGCAGTCGATGCCAAAACACAAAAAAAGAATTATAATAAATGGAGTGTTCATAGAGCCGAGTGAAGTTATACATAAAAAAAGAAGCTGCCAATAAAATTTTGTAATTTTATATTTCATCACTTTTACTTCTCTTATTTCATTTCTGTATGATTTTGTTTGGGTTTTGTGTAGTTTTATCTTTTCATTTAAAATTATTCAATTTAACGAGCATTAGTTAACCCACATGTTTCTTGAAAACAGTGAATAATGATAATGAAAACATCTTCTGTTAGTTCCTTTGTAAAAAACAAGAGTCAAGATAACATAAATAGTATTGTTGACAAATTCCTAGGCAAAATTCCAGAACGTCTAGTACGTACATGTAGAAACCTCTGTGTAGGTATCTACGGGGTAGAAACTGTTTTCTAATTTGTTGCATTGTTTGAAGAACTGCAATTACCAATTTCTCAATAGCTAGTTCTATACCAATCTCACATTGACAATCGACAACCGTCAGCTGACAACCAACAGCTGTCATCTGACGGTTGGCATCTGGCATTAGAGTTGCCAACCATGCAAAGATAGCGGCCCTAAACGACAAAAGTAACCCTCTAGCCCGTTTTCCACACACTTCCCACCCTACAGTTCGCCATAGCCGAATCACTTCTTGATCAGAGATCGAACTTTGTTGACGCACCTGTCCATGAAGTTCCTTTTGCGTTTCGAATCGCTCGAACTGCTGTAAACGGAACACTTGTCGATTTCGCCGTCTTGCGCGTTGTCGTCCGAACCGCGACGCTTACTTACATAACTGTCAGTCTCATTGTCGTCGTCGTCGAAACATTCTTTGTCGATGTCGTCGCAACTCTTGGTCGCGTCGCGACGGGACGGAACTTGTTCACTCTTAGTTGCTTCCGAAGCTGCTGCCTGGCTGGGCTCTCCTGCGTCCAGGAGGCCGTCGAGGCTGCGAGATCTGTTGGGGGGTGCCGGGGGGTGGCTGGCCAACGCGAGCGAGGAGACGGGCGTGTTGGAACCCCTCCGGTGGTACGGGTACTGAGGCGGCAAGCCGCCGCCGTGTTGGCCGAACCTGTTGGAGTTGATGATCCAGTTACGGGACGGACTGTTCGCCTTGCAGAACCTGAAGAAAGGAACTGAAATTTATATTAGTTTGTTTGTTGTTAATGAAGCGCGTGCTAAGCGTTATGGCATGCTTTGGGTTTTACTTAAACCGCGTATTCATAAAAATCAAGCTATCGTATCTGACTGACACCTTGGGGATTTACACCGTAATTACATCAGATGTTTCTTTGAAGTCAAACAAAAAAAAAAACACTTTTTACGACATTGGTCCTGACCGCAAACCTCAAATACTGAAAAATTCAAATAAACAGGAACTTATGTCATATGTTCCAGCATTGAACTTCATCTATCGGGTATTGCCAGATGTTCTATTTAAGGACAAAATGTGAGGAGTAAAGTAATGTTACTATGTTTTCTAAACGCACGCATAACTGCTAAGTTGGGTAGACGGCCAATATACAGGTACCATCAACAGATAGAAAGGTAAGTAAAAACTTGAATTCTCATGGCTGATTCCCAGACACAAAGAAAAATTACACTTAGCACGATCGCGAGGGTACTTTGCATATTATACCAAGGGAAGAATTTTTTTGTGTCTGGGGGCTGTCTGGCCCCTACGATTTGTCTGGATGATCACATACAGTTTTGAAATAGGCCTCTAAATAAGATACATAAAAATCAAGCGTTTGAATATAAGTATGGTAGGAAGTGTTTGGTAGTGCTGAATATTATAATGTTATAATATTCTACTAAACACATATAAAAATCAGCCATTCCTATTTTTACTCACCCTTTTCACCTGTTATCTATGAGCTGGCGTTCAAAGTACTCTATAGCTCACATTTTATCTTTCAGATAATAAGTTACTTCTGGAGGCCCTGGGATCTTACTCTAAAGAGTTTTTAAAATTGTGATAAGTTATCTGAGGACAGCCAAGATAACCTCAAATAACAGAAGAAAATTAATTATTTTTTCAGCCTTCATGTATTTTCACCTACTAGCTAGTAGAGCAGAAGACCTGCTGAATCATCTTTTCTCTTACGGGTGGAGCCCAATATCATAGTATAACTAAAAGGAACACTACCACTTTGTACATCAGATGATATCACAAAAAATATGTTTATGCTGGGATATTCAATTTGTGCTGGCAAGGCTCGCAGAAAGTTACAGAGAATAAAACGAAAATCCTTGGAATTTTCTAAGCTTCCATTCAAAACGTCATATAACTCTGAAACAGGTTGACATATATCAGTAAAAGTCTCCCAGTTGTAAAGATTTTTCAATTATCTATCGATTAGTGTATAACAATCTTTAATTCCGAAGAACATTGAAGGCGAAAAAATTTGAAAATGATAAATTTATCGCAGATAACATAAAAAAGTTGAAAAATAGCAAGCGTTTTCTTGCTTATATGTTTTTATATCAAAAACTGCAAAAATCTCTTTCAGTCAGTACATGAGTTGTCTAAGTAGCACAGTAGCATTCATACCAACTTACTTTAACATCTTCGAACTTATTAAACCGTTTCAGTAAACTAAGACTAAGACTAAGTCATGTTTTTCTTATTTTTCGACAAGAATTATAAAGATGTATTGAATTACCTTGAGTGCAATGTTTGCTGTGTAACAATAACTTGCAGGAGGCCTCAGCAAATGTTTCCAATTATAATGGAATATTGGTTAGTCTTCCAAGAATATGCCAAATATTTGTAAAGAATAAAGAAGACGGGCCAAAATGGCAATACTTTCAAAATAGTTAGAACTCATGTTGATGGACATAATATTATCTTCTTGATTCTCCTTGATATGAAAATTGTGTATTGTTTCCAGGACATTTGAGCGAGAAAAACTATTTTATATAATTCTGGAGATATTTGTCATATAAATCTTTTTTGAGCAAAAGTTTTGATATCATTGTATTAAAGTATAAACTATTCGACAGATAAATTGAATTAGTTTTTATCTGTCAAAGTCTCAATCGAACGCGTTGATCAATTTCGGAGTTATGAGACTTTCATTGGAAACTCCAAAAATTCAATGAGTACCCTGAAACTTTTTTCCAGGCCAATATTTAATGTCCCAGCATTAATATTATTTATGGTATTTTTGTTAGATATTAGTATTCTCGCCTATTATGGAAATAATCTTGTAAAGAATAATTTTCGGTCCTTAAAGTCAGCCCAAGATCACCTCCGTATGAAATTTCTGCCAAATCAGATATATAATATAGTTCATCAATTAGCAATTGCAACAACCCGTATAAATTCAAAGGAAGCGCCTGTCCACGTGGACTTGATTGACGTGTGTCAAAATGCAAAATCATGCCAAGCGACTTAGCACAGCAGAATACGAGCAAAATCGGCAAATTCACCGCAATCTCCAAAACTTCTTCATAAGAAACAAACTCACCTTGGCAATGGAGTAGGAGTAACCGAGGCATAGGGACCATCTAGTCAATCCCTCGTCAAGCCCGAATTCCCGTTGACGTCTTTATCGGAGCCCTTTCCGCTGCCGGAGTCGTTGCTGTGCATCCGCTGATAATTCGGGGGTTGCCTGCTCAGGCTGGGATTCGAGGGGGTGCCGGGGGTGATGTCGCCCTTGAGGCCTACGCGGTTCAACAGATTCTCGCCGCACCGTGGATTCGCTTCGCCTCGCATGAACCTGCAATATCAAATATTTTTTTTATATATCGAAAAATAAAAAAAAAATGTGAAAAAATTGAGTGCAACTCTAATCCAAAGAATTTATAATATTGTACAATATAATGATATATAACATATTATTAGGATTATAAGAAATGAAATAGGAAATCCTCGAAATTCCATAAAATATTTGTATTATTTTTTTTATATGAATCTACGAATTAAAGTAAAATATAAGTTATCAGAATTTGAGAATTTGTAAACAAAATTATTTATTCAAATATCAATATAGCTAATGAAACACCTGCCACCAGTGTTCTTTCTATACAAAATCAGTTCAAATGTGATGTATTTTATACATATCTGCTATGAATTATTATTTTTTTTTTGTAATGTGCTTCATTCCATAAATAATCAATACTAAAAAACATAAACAATCTCAAAAATGGAAATAAAATTTTAAAAACGGTTTCACGGAAATAAGTGAACAGAATAATTTCTTGAATTTTCAATGTTCTAGTTCATATAACTTTTCATTTTATTTAACTTTTAGGTTCTACTATCAATGGCATTAATTTTAAAAATTTTATTGAATTTTTACAATAAATTCTAATTAGCTTTTGATAATTTATTTGGTAAAGTCCTAAATTTTTTATTTTAATACCAGTTTTACGTAAATATCTAATTGTTTATATTATTCTGTAAAAAACTTTATTTTCTATCATTTAATTTTATTGATATTACTTGTATTTTTTATTATTATTTCAATATTACATAAATCCACAAAAATAAAATTAAACACAATTATAGAATCAACTATCAATGTAACAAATATTTTGACACACATGAATAAATAAATTTTCAATATTCAAGTTCATTCATTCATTTAACTTTACATTGCTCTGCTAAAATTTTGTAATTTGTCATTTAATCATTATTGTTAATTTCATATAAATACACGAATCAAAGTAAAATATAAGTTTTCAGAATTTGTGAATTCTTTAACAATTTTTTTAAATCAAATGTCAATTTAATAAATATTTTAACACACATTTCGTACTGGTTTTGTTATTTGGTCGAGATATTTAATAATTTCCATTCAAAAATTATCATACACAATCTAAACAAGTCAATTTATCAAATACGAGTGGTTTCATTAAAATATTTAATGGGTTGAAACATCAAAACATTCCATTATATTATATTATATTATATTATATTGACATCCAATAATGACTTAAAAACTGAAATTACGAATGGCTAAGACATACAAGACAAAGTTATATTATGATTGAAATACTCAATTCAAATAATCCAAATTCGTATCGGAAAAAACGAAAAACTTAATAGTAGGGTTTAATTGCCATTATGGGTTATAGTTCACCAGAGTTTGAATAACATTATCAGAATTACCTTAAGAATACAATCTTGAGGAACTGATTATATGAAAGCTAAATAATGTGAAAGTCGCAACATGGTTCACGTCAAGAAGTTTACATTTCAAAACGTTGATATATTATCTTCGAATCCTTTTAACTTGAACTAATCACAATAGTAAATTATCAAAACTGTACTTCAAGAAAACCTAAATTTATCAAACCGGTACTCTGTCCAAATGGTTTGGCAATTAAAAAATTCTACGTAGTGACGAGAATGGAAGTTGATCATACTGTAATTCATAAAAGTTAGTTCCTTGAACTGTAATTAATAAAATATCTATTTGTAACATATTGAAGATTTATGAATCTCGATTTACAAATTTCATTTTGATAAATTTCGGTTTTTTCTATTTTATGTTGAAAATGGATTCAATGAACTACTACTTTGCTAATGTCTATAATTCAACAAATTAAAGGTTTGGTTCTGACGGAACACTTTAAGTGTTATGTATTATAATATAATCAAGAAAACTACTGGTTTAAGAAATCATAATTAATAGATTAATCGACTTACCTGAAGGAAGATCAATCTAAATTATTCGAACTCATATTCCGAACCTTTTACTCACCATGTAGTCATACTGTATCATGCCATGACTCACAAGTTGAAAGAAATGAACAATAAAACGTTGTGCATATCCCTCGCATATTCATTGTATTGTTGAGTGCCCTTTGAGGCGAAGAGATCGTTAGGGTGTTGGGTGGGCGGGCCGTAAAAGGTTCGGAATATGAGTTCGAATAATTTAGATTGATCTTCCTTCAGGTAAGTCGATTAATCTATTAATTATTCTTCACTCATATTCCGAACCTTTTACTCACCATGTAGATGTTGAAAGTAAATAAGAAGAAACGATCTCTGAGGAAAATTTTTCTTTTAATAACAAAAATTGACTTTGTAATGACAATACTAGAAAAAGAAGAAAAAAAAAATATGGATTTGTTATTTGTTTCAGCCAACATATAACATAATTATTGTGATAAGTAATAATAAATAACCATCACCATTGAAAAACAAACGAATAATCTAAATACACGTTCGTATATTATTATTTGAAATATACACATATTTGTGAAGGGAATAGCATATATATATATACACATAATCATTCATCAAAAAGTTTTTTTTTTTTTTTCAATTTTTTGAAATTGACAATAGGGCTCGTGCAAATTCTGTAGAATCGGGGGCTAGCGGTTTATTATAAAACCTATTGAATACGTCGGACTTTTTTGTCCAGCCGGCTGTTTGTCTAATAGTTTCGATGTTTACGCCTGCCCTCGATACTGCAGAAGTTGACGCATGCCGTGTGCTATAGCCTTTGAAAATTTTGGTATCTATACCACTATTTGATAAAACCCTTTTAATCCAACGACTCAGGGTCTGTGTGGAAACTGCCTTGTGTGGCTTTTTAAATGTGATAATTAGTCTATCTTCGTTAGTCGGTCTTAGACTCTGTGTTCGTTGAATATAATGGGTAATCACTGAAGCCACACAGAGCTGAGGCTTTTCATTGAAATAAGGAAAGGAGAGTAAAGGGTCCGTTCTTCTAGGACCAGTAGTTTTAATTCTATCAGGAATACGAATTTCGATCAAGTCACATTTCATATAATATTTTGTATTTTGATCAATGATAATGTCTGGAGGCGATGCCCAGATGTAAGAGCTATCAACATAACGAGTTTTTGCGATAAATTTTCTAAAGAGAGTTGAACAAGGGGATATTGTTTTTCCAAGTAATCAAGCACTGGGGGAGGGTCCCAAGTTGTAGAATATTTTGGCAATGGAGGGTTAAGGTTGTAAATACCTTTCAAAAGTCGTTTGAAGATAGTTTCGTCTTTTGTTGGAAAGTTCATAATCAAGGCTAATGCCGATTTATGTGTATTCACTGAACTATATGACAGGCCATTATCAACAAGTGACTTCAGAAATGTAATCAGACTATTCAAATCATACTCATACGGATCTAATATATGCTTACTGGTACAATAGGTCCACCATTTGCTGTAAACTGAATTGTATTGTTTTAATGTACTCTCGCACAGTGAGGCTAATAGTAATGGTATTCCACTTTCGCAGATGTTCCGTTTTATATACGATTGCCTGAGAATCTCCCTGCAACCAGGGTAAGGTGGTGGTAGCTGGGGTGCGGGTTCCTAAAGGGAGACAAAAGTAAATTTTTTGCTGGCCCCAATATGACTTTTTTTTTGATAAGAAGTCGATTGAATAGTGGGTACCATGGTTGGTTGGACCAATCTGGCACAACCACTACTCCCTCGGCTTTTTCTGTAATGATTTTATCAATAACTTTGGAAATTATTGAAAAAGGAGGAAATGCATAAAATCTTAGGCCTGACCAGCAAAAAGTGAATGCATCTACTCCAACTGAATCCGGATCAGGTCCCCAAGAAAAGTATTTTTTACACTTTTTATTTAGCCTAGAAGCGAAAAGATCTATTTCTGGACTACCCAGTTCCCCCACGAGAATTTCAAAGAAGGCGTTACCAAGTTCATACTCTGTTTCAATCCTCAAGTACCTCGAATGGAAGTCAGCTACTGTATTCTCAGTGGATCTTATATAGGAAGCGAATATGTAAATGTTTCTTTTTTCACACCACTGCCATATATGCCTACTTAGTTTATTTAAATGTTCGTATTTTACACTACCCATTTTATTTATTGTTGCAATCGCTGTAGTATTATCGATACGAAGTAATATGTTGCAATGTTTATAATCTTTTGAGAAGGACCTAAGGCTATAAAAAGATGCCAATAATTCTAAAAAATTTATATGGTACTTTTTTTGATTCTCGTCCCAAAAACCCCGAGCTGTTTGGGTACCACAGCAACCTCGCCACCCTGTAGGTGACGCGTCCGAACATATTTCCAAGACATATCCATCAGGTTTGATATTTTGTGAACTTGAAGCTAGGTGAAAAAGCCACCAATCAAGATCAGCTTTCAAATATTCAGGAATGTCCATTTTACATTGGTAGTTGCTATGGTGACGTTGTAGGGCAAGGTACTTTTCCCTCTCAAAATTTTTAATATATAACCAGCCATATTTGATAACTGGGCACGCAGACACTAGCTGACCTAATAACCCAGCAAAATCTACGATTTTACATTGCGTTTTAGTTTTCATATGTTTGATATTATTACACAGTTTTTCTTTTTTGTCTAGGGGAAGTGCAAAGGTCAAATTACTCGAATCAAACTGAAATCCTAAGAATGTGATGACCTTTGATGGTGTGAGTTTACTTTTGTCTTCGTTGATTGTGAATCCTAATGAAACAAGTAGTTTCAGCGTCCATTGTATGTTTTTCTGACACTCTCTTTCGGATGAGCCCAATAACAGCATATCATCTAAATAAACTATAGAAATGAGGCCCTTCTGCCTTAAATTACTCAATACTGGTTTCAGTAATTTAGTGAAGACAAAAGGAGCTATATTCAACCCAAAGGGTAAGGCATTGAATTCGTATAATATATCTTTGAATATAAAACGTAGGTACTTTTTGAAATGTGTGTGGATCGGTACAGAAAAAAATGCGTCCTTGAGATCAATCTTGGCCATGAAACAGTCTCTACTGATTAATCTCAAGGCCGATCGGTAATCTTCTAATTTAAAATGTGGTGCCTCGATAAAGTTATTGAGTTTTTTCAAATTTGAGACGAACCTATAATCTCCATCGGGTTTGGGTACTAGAAAATAAGGAGAAATAAACTGACCCCTCACTGGAGAACATGGGGAAATTGCCCCCTTTTTCAGTAGTTGATCAATGGCCAAAGAATACAATTTTGTGTTATGAATGGCAATTGTATGATTTGAAATGTTACTTTGAACGGGTGGTTTAAGGAAAGGTATCTTATAACCTTGAACCCAAGAAATAATAGTTGCATTAGCTATTTTTCTCCAATTATGTACGAAATTCTTCAGATTACCGGAATAGCATTCATTTACCTTTAATGTCCTTGATAATTCCTGAATTTCTGCTTTTGTTGAGGTGGTCGTGTGTGTTCTGTCCCTCTCCTCCAATCCTTCCTTGGTCTGGATTCTCTCGTGGGCTCCTTCATCTTGGGCCGGCCATAAGGGCGCCGCCAGTTTAAAATACCCCTATTTTCTGTTGATGTTGATGGAACGGGAGTATTTGGGGGCCTAGGTTTCACAATGGCCTTTACGTGGAAGGAGGCCGATCTGGACGACTGAATTTGTTTAACCTTCTCCATCAAGTTACAACCATACAGAAACTCATCGATTTCAATGTTGTCGATGTGTTTTCTTAGGTTAGGGTTCAAATCAGGGTTAATCAAATATCTCCTGTGTAAGGATATCGAGTGAAACATATCAACAAAAATTTTTGCGGCGTCTGCCAGTTTTTCCAGCCCTGGTCTATTTGCACTGGCAGCGACAATGAGGTCCTCCTGGATATGGCCTCCAAGGGCTGTTAAACCTGCAGCAATTTGGCTCTGAAGCTTTTGAAGATGTTTGTCAACTCGTATTCTAGTGTCCTTCAAAGCACCAGATATTTCGTCGTTCAGTTTTGGGGGCGTCAACGTGCAATTCGCAGGAGGAGGATATTTGTCAATTAATGTTTGCAGGATGTCTTTATCTAAGCCTTTTTTTATGATATGATTCCACCTCGACGCTACACCCTCATGAATAGGGTCACCCTGTTTATTTTCAGATGCCGGGTCTGTTCCGAAGACATCCAAAGATATGTTGGCACTCACTACTGGGACCTCGTCGAGGTCTTGCTCGCGTGTCCTTGAAGTTGGTACAGTTTCAAGTTCAGTTACTGGGGAGTCCACTCGATGTATGTCTGCAGTGGTAACACCCCTGCGATGTTCCCCGGTGTCATTGCCTACAAGCAAATTTGACTGGTTACTATAGTGTAATGAGTCAGAGGACTCATGGGGCTACTTGAAAAAGTGCCAGAGTTGAAACAGGTTGAGTCATGCAACTCGGGTGGCTATCCTGAAGGATGCCTTAATTTCAACTTTGAACTAACGGGAAATCACTCACTTGTATCCGAGTCCGATGACGAATACTCCTGGATTTCTCGTCTCAATTCCCTCATTTTATCTCGAAGCTTATCATATTTCCGTTGCTTCTTTGTTCTGTGTCGGTCCTGGGAATCGAAACTAGGTATCCTTCTCTTCGGCATTATGCACAACACAACACAAAAATTTAGCAAAAGCACGCAAACACTAACACTTAAAAATTGTGCGTCTATCGTCAATGGCACAAGACAATATAATGAATATGCGAGGGATATGCACAACGTTTTATTGTTCATTTCTTTCAACTTGTGAGTCATGGCATGATACAGTATGACTACATGGTGAGTAAAAGGTTCGGAATATGAGTGAAGAATAATACTATATCTCAACAGTGTTCAAGTTCATTTTAGAATATTTTATACAGAGTGACAAATAACGTGTATTCATCAGTTCTTATTTTGATTTTGTTAGCCAAATTTTGATTTGATGAACTATTACTGTGTATTTATACCACTATGTGAAATGAGAATTTGATTAAACTCTGGTAAGAGATTACTGTTCAAGTTATGATAATTTAATGGTTTTAGTGTAAATTCCAAATATTCTCAGATATGTTTCTCTATTTTCACGACAAACAAGGTCTGTGGACTGTGGCTTTTCTAATAATGAAGTTTGCAAAATTTACGTTATTTCACATTTATGTTTTAACGAAGCCCTAGTGCCCTTGGATTCAATTATGTTCTGTAGCAGGACTTGCTTGATTCAGAGTCACACATGACCACTTTGAAATCACCCTTCTTCAATTTTTCATCGTGAATTTTGGAACAAGCAGAGAAGAAGCAACGACATAATGAATTTATACAAGTGGAATACCAACTATGAAAGCAAAGCTTTTATGTGTGATTCAACATTTTATAAATTTAATAATCTTCCTTCCATACCTTATTAAATTCATTTATAAACTCACCTCGTACACATCAGCAAGGCATGCGCAAAGCGGGAAAATATTAATTTCGTGAATAAGTGCGTTAGGTTAGTACAACTTTTTATCTTTATCGCTGTGCATATCGGTCGACGTTATATCACATATCTATATTGCACTAATGGTACTCACATGATCGCTATCAATGCAAATGAGCTATATAAAGCTTTGTCAAGTCGAACGTGATACCAGTCAGTCTTTATCAGAGCGTTAGGCATACTTTAAGCAGCTTCTAGAATTTGTATTGTTTAGTAACGTCTCTTCAGACTTCTTCTGATGTCTCTGAGAAAAGAGATATCAAGGTTTTACTTCTGCTGGATATTTCTACGAAGGTGTAGAAGGGACAACAAAATATTTGGAATGGCTACATCAAAGTAACAATTGCCACTTCACACTGACTGACAATTTGTCACTTTAAACTGAAAATTGTCACTTTAAATTGTCAATTGCCACTTTAAACCGACAATTTTCACTTTGAATTGGCAATCGTAACTTTGAACTGGCAAAAATCGTTTTAAACTGGCAATAATTGTCACTTTAAACTGGCAATTGTCACTTTGAACTGGCAATCGTTTCTTTTAACTGGAAATTGTCACTTTGAAATGGCAATTGTAAATTGACGGAAAAACACCATTCTTGTATGAAGTTGGCAATAAAAAGATATCCTTTTTGAGTAACAATTTACAGTTCAAAGTGACGATTGCCAGTTCAAAGTGACAATTGTCAGTACAAAGTGACAACTGTCAGTTCAAAGTGACAATTGTCAGTTCAAAGTGACAATTGTCAGTTCAAAGTGACAATTGTCAGTTCAAAGTGACAATTGTCAGTTCAAAGTGGCAATTGTCACTTTGAAGTGGTAATCCCAAATGTTTTGAATGATATGAATGATTTGTAGTTGGCCCTTTTACACCTTTGTATATTGCCAAGGTCTCATAGATATTTTACACGATACATTGTGCTATAAAGAAGAGCAGGGTATGGTTTTTTCAACCACATAAATGGTATGAGTGCTGTAATTTCAACAGATGTTTCCCTCGAACAAACAAAATATATAGAAGATGGATACCCATTTTTTTGCAATTCCATAGTTAAAATCATGCTACAAATGTGTCATGTTCATCCATAGGGTCCTAGAAGCCAAACCAGGCATGTAAATAAAAATATTTAATGATTGAAAATAATGAATTTTATCATCGATTACCATTTTGGCAACAATGCGAAAGAAACAACTTTATGTAAATGATAGCTATAGCTCCTGCGAACTAGAAATGTGGACAACTAGTTTTGTGAATTTCTAAACGTTAATTGTTTGTTATGACAAAAATTTTAACTTTACATGGAGTACCTACCACCATCCTTCTGAATATCGGTAGTGTTGTGCAAGAATTAGACATGAATCAGTAAATACCCAGTGGCAGTACGACATAAAATGTTACCAGAGAAATTAAAAATGTCAAACCAGGGGTTGTGTACCATACAATTCTATTGTCGAGATAGAAAAAGTGAGATGACATTATGGTTGAATTCATGGGTGAGACTGTCGACAATAGAATTCTATGGTACACAGAATTCCACCCCAGTCAGTACATCAAGCACTGAGAGAATAATGTCTATATTTGAATCATTTTTGAATTATTGTGTTCCCAATGAAATATTTTAAGTGAGTACTTACATAGACTTTTATATGAGATTCTTATAAAGAATATTACTATAACCGGAACAGATCTGTTGAAATTACGGTAGTCGTATCGCTGACTCCCTGTACTTTCTTTATATCGGAAACACACTGTATGGTATTTACATTTGTCTTAAAAAGCGTGCTTGAATGAAGGTGAGACCAAACGCTATATGATTTTTTTTAGAAAGCTTTAAATAATCTACTGATCCAAAATGAAAGTATGTGATTGAAACGTATTTTGATCTATGATTAGCATTCTACGATGCTGAAAATTACGTCATATGATGGACATGAAACAGTAAAAATAAAAAGTAAACCAACACCACCTTTTATTTAGAAAAAAAAAAGAATAATAACAAAACATGCAGTAGATAATAAATTTATCAAGTAAAGCCATTTGTGCTGGGCGAGGGTTCGTGACCATAAAGAAACCTAGAAAAATATTATATATATTATAGGATCAGTTGAATGGTACGAAACAGAAGCCAGAAGCTGCAAGTTAGAAGACACACTGCATCATAGTTGTTTACCGACTCCCAAGCTCACCATTTGTGAATCGTTCTAAGACGATCATTTTCTTTTCTGAGTGATAATACTCTGGTTTGAATATTCAATTTCCTGATAAGATAAAACGAGATAACTCGCCTCACCTTGAAATGTAGAGAAAGCAACAAAAACATTTACAGTATTTCACGAACATAAAAGGGCTGGTGTAGAAGAAGGCGATGAAAAAGCAAGGACTGGTACAGAAGAAAACGATAAAAAAGCTGAATCATCCATATGATACTGAAAAAGTACGATATTGAGACGGCATTGTCGCGTTGTCGGCATTATATAAAATAAATAATCGACATGTTGCCATCAAAACTCGATTTGACAGTTGCAGATTGCAACATTTATATGGAAAGCAGCACAGAACACAAAACATGTTTCAAACAATATCCGCGCTAATGACAGATAAGTTCGAGAAGTAACAAAATAGACAATATAAAAAGTGGTTGTACAAGAAAACCTAGGTAGGTATGAGATTTCTCCACATAAAGTTTTGACCAAGGGAATTGAAACGGACGATATAACAATAAGAACATAGTTGAATATTATATCGACACAAACACAAACAGACCATATGGATATAGTACGTTGACGCTGTAAAAAAGTTGTTCAACTCTTTTTTCAACTGATGGACAAAGTTATAGATGGATGGATGGAGTCTAATCCAGGAAAAAAGCAACAATATAAAGATAAGATTACGGTATTTGCACAGAATAACGAGAACAAGATACACAGAAACCCTGGTGTGAACATTGATGCCATTTTATTTCGTCATCGTCAAAAGGTTTCCATTCTGTGATTCGGAATTCAAAATCAGGTAATAGCGCCCAAGTGGCGAAAGGTTTAACCATTTGAAAGTAAATTGTTAATCATTGTTTACGTTAAAATTTCCTATGACCATTGTTTATTTACATTTTGTTGAATCTTTAGTAATGATTGATTTGTAATGAAATTCTGGTACAAATATATGATGAATATTATGTTCTTCCTTCTGTTGACTATAAATAGCATATAAGTGGTTCGAGCTTCCGCCACTTTGGCGCTGGCATCTAACTTTGAATTGACCGTTGGTTTTATTAGTTAATGGATATAAGTCGAAAAAAAGCCGAGTTTCCAACATTTTGAAGTACCCAGTACCTACTGAGTCATTTGGAATTATGGCATTACCTTTAGTACGTGGTACAAAGATGACAGTTTGAATTCTGAAACTTCAATATTTAGCGGAGTAGCGAGTATCTGCTTATGAATTTGAATAGATTAGGTTCAAATCCAATCAGGACTATATTTTTCCCACGCCTTCAGATACAGAGGTCATGAAACAGAGCATCAGCATTTAGTTTTTACTAGACAATATTTTTGAATGTGTGAAGAAGTGTGGTTCCATTTTGTATAGTTGATCCTCTTACCTTGTCTACAGAAAACAGATTATTCAGAATATGAAGTAGATTTTGATTTGAACTCAGATTTAATCATTACTGATATTATTGTATGTAATGTACAGCAGTCGCCTGTAGCTCATTCCGTAACTTCCTTCCCACTCGCAGCAAGGAAGCCGAATCTGTATACTTTGATTTGCTCTATAAAATTGACGAGAATTTTCTTAAATTACTTTTCACGAATATTGAATTAAAATTCAATCACCGCGTCGAAATTGGAGAAGGTGGTTTATATACAAACAGCAATCAGTACAATTCAGATACAGAAGCAAAGAAAAGAAATCGATTATGCGTTAATAAGGCTATATCTACGAGAAATCGCTGAGGAAGAAGTTTCAGTGCCAGCTACTAACCTCTCAAGTTTGTCCACGCAAGCGTCCTGGTAATCATGGATCCACCGCACGGCGTTGAAATGACACACCTGTCGCATATCTTCCGGTAAGGTGTCCGTCTCAGGAAACACGAAGTTGTCGATGATCGGAATTATGTTGCAGTTGGCAGACAGAGCAGCACAAATCTCCTATACGAAAAACAGAGGTTAATACAATGGGTAAGGCTTTCGCGGCCGAGGTTTTCACCATCACTATTTTTATTCGAGTTTAAAGGCCGTCTTTGCAATTGTTTCCTGAAATTTCATTAGCACGAGTGGCTTCAGAGGTTTGCTCATTTTTGATATATCACCGAAGAAGAGGTTTTTATTCCGTAAATTGTATTTATGCTACCTCAGGTAGATTGGCTCATTGATCATAGTTTCTTGATTCGCACCCATACTTGTATCTGTGCATTGCTATTTGATAACATGTTTCTACCTGCTGTCATTGAATTGTTCTCCATTGTTCTTTCCCTCGCATTTTTGAGAATATGATTCTCGGCACGCTTCAGATTCAGAGTCTCTTCTTTCTTATTGAAATTCTTCGTGTGCTCGTGGATATCTATTGCATCCCGTACAAGTCGACTGTGATACCCCTAGTCTGAGGGAAGGAGTTTTGGGCCTTCAAAAAGTATATCTTATCCTATTCCTTGACTGAGCACGTTTTTCCTTAGTGCCGATTTATCCCTTTGGCCCAATCTACAGTTTCTTCTTGAGCGTGTGCGAAAAATTGGTGTCAGGTTAAAACACCTGGACCTTGGGCTATACTTAATTACAGCAAACCCTTAGGTCGGCAAAGGACGAAAGAGCCACTATCAGCTGGGGTGTATCGCATACCTTGTTCTTGTCGAAAGATATATATCGGAAGCACGAAAAGATCCGTGGAAACAAGGCTGAAGGAACATCAGAGAAACCTTAGATTGAGCCAGACGGACAAATCGGCAGTAGCGAAAGACGCGCTCAGCGAAGCGGGTCATAATTTTTTTTGAAGGCGCAAACTCCCTGCCCCAGACCAGGGGTATCACAGTCCACTTGTACGGGAAGCAATAGAGATCCACATACACACGGAAAATTTCAAAAGAAAAGAAGAGACTCTGAACCTGAACCGCTTCCATGCCCGTATTAAAAATGAGGTACTTACACGTACAAATGCAATTACAAGTATAAGTGCGAACCGAGAACCTATAATTAATAAGCCAGTCTAACTGATGCAGCATAAATACAATTTACGGAATAGAAACCCTAGATGCTACAAGGGAGCTGGCCCCTTGGCCTAATCCACTGCGACCTTTTCAGATCTATTGTGGAGGCTCCGATTGCTTATAGCACATCATCTAGTTTCGTCCATTTCATCAGACTGAGCAAATTTGATAATGGCCTTTCGAGATAGCTTTCCGCTCTTGGCTTTTCATCTCCAAGTTGTAGAAACCGCACCCTTGCTAGTCCTTCGCACTGGCACATTACATGTATTGCGGTTTCCTGTTCTTCCTCGCAGAACCTGCAGATTCTGATAGAAACCCTAAGTCATCGATCAAAGATGAACAAACCTCTGAAGAAGTCAGCCACTTATACTAACGAAACGTTAGGAAACAATTACAAAGAACAAGGGCCTTCAAACTCGAATAATAATAGTGATAGGACAGCTCTAATAAGATGAACAATCGACTTACCCTGTGCACCCAGTCTTTCCTCTCATGGTCGTCGACGCACCTGTCCAAAGCGTTGGGCGTCAGCACGAGCAAAAAGTGCTTGGCCTTCTGTATGCTCTGCAGCAAGTTGTTGTCGAACTTCCCCGCCTCCAATCTCTCCACATCTATGAAGACGCTGAAGCCTCTCAGTTGCAGATGGACCTTGAGCAAACTGGCCAGCTGCGATCCGTTCGACCTTCGGTAGCTGACGAACACGTCCAAGGACTTGTCCATGTTCTCCTCGTTGAGACCGTTGACCAGGCCGTTTTCCAGCTGCCTTATGCCCTCCATGATCCTGTAGCGGTGGATGGAGTTCTTGATGCCGCACTCGCCTAGCAGTTGGTCTTCGGATATGTTTCGAAGGTAGTCTTTTTTCTCTACTCCCGCGTTCAGGAAGCTGTAGGTGTAGATGGAGAACTCAGGCCCGAGCAGCTGGAGGAAGTTGTTGATGTTCGCCGTATCTCTGGAGGTGTAGTCGGCCATTTTTTTGAGCTGCTGCAGTTCCCGCGTGAATCTGTAAATTAATTAATGTTGACTTACAAAAGAAGAAGCAAACTTCGAAAGGAAATGACGATCTTCGAATATTTTTAGTAATTCATTCTTGGATTAATTGAAAGCATCTTTCAAATAATAACAATAATAATAAAGTTTATTCAAAATAATGAAAAACCATGTAGATCAATTTGTAGAGGGCGAGAAGATCACAGGTGAGAATTACACAAACACCTGTAAAATTTGAGAGATATCCGTGATGATTTATACATTCTTTTGTATGACAACCTTCATACATACGCCACTGGATCAGTGAAATACCCATTTAATTTAGCTAAGAGGAATGATATTAGTTCGTCTCATTTCAGATGTCTGTCAAGCATAACACGTAAGTACTTGATAATATGAGCTTCTTAGATTCTAGTATTAGCATTAAGTATTAGTGGTCCTAAGTGTGGGGTATCATTGTAAAATGTAGACTTGATCTGTAATTCAATACAATTTTTTTCTCCATATAATATGTATACATAACATATCACGCAATGATATAGCCGGTGTCCGGAATGTTACTACCTCGCTACTAACGCGGCTCAGTTCGTAAAATTTCCTCGAGAATTATAGAATTATTGACTCGTGGTATAATCTACTATTATTTCATACTATATCATAGATTTGAATAATTTTTTTATTTTGACTACTCTTAATGAAGATAATTTTTATGCCAGATTTTTCTCTGTTATTCAATTCTAGTGTGCTTTAGTGTTTGGAACGAATCCACGATTTCCATAGGCAAATTTGAAGTTGACAAAATATTTATAGTTATGTCTTCAATGAAAAATGTAGCAATTTTGGACTTTGTAAGAACACCCGATGTGTCATCAAATAATTCTGGTTGTTTATCAGCTCTGAAACTTCTTGATGTCTGACGATGTTGACCAGAAAAATTCAAGAAACTCAAACTTTTTGAGCAAGAGCGGCAAACAGCCGAAGGTGATATGCAAATTGTGCTATAATGGAACAAGACCATGTTGTGTCTTACCTTTTCCTTTTTATCCCATTGATAAGTCCAATATCGTCCCTAAGATTATCTTCAGTCAGTTGCAGCAAAAGATCCCCATCGACCCTGCTCTCGATAAAACTAGGAGCAATCTCCGGGAACCCGATCTGTTTCACCCATTCCTCGACATCTTCGGCGGACCAAAGAGGCACCTGTTGGCTGAGCTTGTGCGGCACCTCTTCCCCTATCAACCGCAAGGCTTGAGCGGCATACTTGGACGCGACGGCGTTCGGACAGCTGGCGACTTTCTTCAGCGACTCGACCGCCCCTATCTCCGAAAATATGTTCGTGTTTCCCTGCTGCTTCTTGACGCCCGCCTCCATGCAGAAGTGGAAGGCGGCCAGATTCCTGGCTTCCTCGCGCTTCGAGCTGAGCACCGGCACCAAGTTTTTCAGCCACGTTTTGCTCTGGCCGTGCGCGTGAGCGAGATTCGATTTGGCGAATTCCGAGGGGTTGTGGGAGGTCACGAAGGGCTCGACTAGGTTCAGCGTGCCGGACTGCAGTACTTGAGCTTCTATTTCGGGGTTGGCCACCAGCACCGTTATGGCGAGACAAGCGTAGTATTTGATGTTGTCGTCGTTGTGGAAGGCTAGAGGGAACAACCACATCGGTACCTGGCGCTTTATCATGGCTTCCTGGTTTTCTGCGCCACCGTATAAACTGAGATTTGCCAGCGCCCCGGCGCAGTGTCTCAACGTTTCTATGTCGGTCTTCCTGCACTCGAAGAGAAGCGCGTCCAAACCGCCTAGACCGACCACGTCGCTGCAGGTCTCTTCGCTGTGCTTGAATAAGTGTTCGAGGATGCCGGTTCCCACCCGCGAATGATCGACAGAGTTTGAGTTCTTCGTACAAACGCAAGCAACGTTGATTACCTTATCCAAGCCATGCTCCACTACGTGCGCTCTGTTCTCTGCCGTCAGACATTGCTCCAAGAGCTTAGCACTGGAAAACTGAAGATCTCTGTCGGATTTGGTACAATTTTGCATTATCAAGTCAAGCCCTCCGCTATGCCTGAGGGTGTTGCACAACGCGTAACCCAGCTCATGTCCGTACGTTGGTACAGCCCAAGCTTTTCGCATCACATCGTTGATCTTGTTGAGGACTAAAGGCGCATCTTTGCTCTGATCTAATGTCTGCAAACATCGTATCGATTCATCCAAATAGGTGGAGTACTTGTGTTTCGCCCTTTCGATGTCGTGTGCTTCGGACTGAGCGGATAGTGCATCCAAATCGTCCAGGGAAGTGTTTAGGAGCGCTTCTTCAGGTGTTCCGTTCATCAGGTGAAACTGAAATTTAAATGAGGCGAATTCAGTAGATGAACAGTTGATAAAATTGATGTATACTCTCAGAGGCAGTCACAATGTCATTGAGCTGTTAAAAAATAACCAATTTCGTTATAAAACTCAATTTACAAAAAACTTTGAAGATTAGGAAGAATTGGTAGCTACATTTCAAGAAAAACCAAAGTGAATAATTAGATTGACATTTCATTGAAATATCATTTCGGAAAACCATCCTAAACGAATTTTGATAGTCCAGGAGCAGAGGTGAAAACAGCTTTTGAACATCATTTGGACTAAAAATACAACGACTATACAACGTATCAGAGATTATGAAAATAAATTTTACCAAGATTGCCTAAATGCCAATCCCGTCAACTGCTAACTTACCGACCACCCGAGGTGGTGCTGAAAAGTGAATACGCCACCAAAAATCAAGTCGCACCGGACTGTTTACAGTCATCTGCACATATTGAAATTAAAATTTCACACAATTATTGACTCCTATCATATAGAATTTAACTAGAAAAACTAGTAAAGTAATTTCGATAAACTGCTGTTTAGACTGAGAAACGCCTCGGCAACTAGACAATGATATTATCATATCGAAAATTGAGTTTTTGTCATCAAACAATATTAAAATTGTCACAAAATAGTATATTATATACAAAGGAACTAAAAAGCACATTTTATTCCTGATGCTGAAATGTATTGCCTACGCGTTAAAGGAAAGAAAGCTCTTCAATCCTGTGGAATTTAACCAATTTTTTTAAAGGAGGGAATAAATATTTCATGGATGGTGATCATTTTTTATCATTCAAGTCTTGATTTTACCAGAATTCAAACTAGAAGAATTTTTGTATTTATCATTTTAGAAAAGAAATATAAGAGCATCAAATTTGATACGAATATTAACTCCTGTGTGGGATTTCCATAAACTGCTGTTGGGACTGAGAAATGCCACAGCGACTGTACAATGGTTCATGAATCAAGCTATACTATTCAGAAAATTGAGTATTTGTCATCAAACAATATTAAAATTATCACGAAACAGAATATTATATACATGGGAACTAAAATGGTGAAGTGTATTGCTTACGCATTAAGGAAGGCGGCTATACAATACTCCTGTCCTGTGGCATTTATACGCAATTGCTTTTTGGAAGAGGATATTGATTTCGATTTGGGTGGTGACATTCAAAAAGCCAAAAGTTGACAGCACTGGAAACAAAATCGGAGGATTCAATCACTACAGGCGCAGATAAATTGTTAGCCTTAGATGCCTGTAACCCTTAAAACGCACCTGTTCTCGGGTATATACGTGTACACGGAAAGAAGTGTACACGGGGGGCTGGGATCGTCGAGCGAAGCGCGATAGTTAAGCCGCCGGCAGGCCGAGTGTAGGCGGAAGGCGGATCCTAGCATATAGGCGGATCCTAGCATAAAGGCGGATCCTAGCATATAGGCGGATCCTAGCATAAAGGCGGATCCTAGCATACAGGCGGATCCTAGCATATAGGCGGATCCTAGCATACAGGCGGATCCTAGCATATAGGCAGATCCCGCGCCCACACTTGTTTTTTTCTATTCGGTTATAAATCATTCACCTCATGATTTTACCAAAATTCAAACAAGAGTTTTCGTACTTATATTTTTCTTACCTGTCTTGCAGCTTGCATCATAGCAGCACTAGAGCTGGAACCCTTCGTTGATGTATACACGTGACTGGAACTAGAGCTGTGTTTTTCCTGATTGTATATTCCGCTGGTTGTGACTGTCCGTTGCTGCTGTTGCGATGCTATAGCTGTTCTTTCGCTGCTGAACTCATCCGTCGTGAGTTTCAAATTTGTTTGAGCCATGTTCTTCGATTCTTGTTGACTGAGTTCGCCCGCTTTGAGTAATCTGGCTTCCTGAAATCAACAAACACGACTGCTGTGAACAGAATTGTTATGATGGCATCTGCAGGATATTTGATACGGTGCTAATTTAATGTAGTCACAATGCGTGTAAGTTTCAACGATCTAGATAAGGCAGATAAGCTGTGTAATGTTTGACTAAAAAATTTGGAAACTATAAGATTCGCTGTTGAAATAATTTGATTTATTGAGGGATACATCGTAAATTTTCTTCGTAAGAGGAGTAGAGTGTGTTTTTTATATTTCCATGATGTCAGTTGGAAATTTTCAATATTCAATCAACTGAACTGAAATTTCCTTCAGACCAAAATCTTCGCGACTACGAATTTGTTATGAACAAACTAAATGGGAAGTACTGATGTTAACAGCAATATTGATCGCAAGGCAAGTTTTTCAAACAACAGAAAAAGGGGAATGCCTGAAAGTAAGTTTGCTAGCGACACACAATATTTACGTTTTTTATCATCTTGAGCTTCAACTTGGGAGGAACCTTGACTCTAGTCATAACTATAGGCAGTAGCTCAGAGTGCCTGTCCATCTTCCTGAGGGCGCCCTCCCTTACTGGCCACGGAGCCGACATGATGCGACTCTCTTCACAATCACTCAATTGAACCTTCACGTACAATTAGAACATGGTTATCGCATTAAAAAACTTTACGAGAAAGATGCTATCGCGACGCTCGATTCCGGAATATTGAGATTCGACATTGTCGGGTAAAAATACGACCTGCGATCGTTTTGGATCGGTGCCACAATTTTAATACTGTGGACGTTGTTACATACACTGACCGTCGAAAATAATGCTGCTTTTTATTTATAACTAGACATTTAATAAAATTAGCGTTGAGTAAATATTATGGGTATTTATTTTGATTCCAGAGTTTTCAAGTGAAACAAGGAATATTTTCTAAGGTTGTTATGGATAAGTCTTACCTTTGACGTGAATCATGTCCTACACTATGTTGAATTTAGATTCAGTCAATAACATATTCTACTGTTAATTGAACATACCTTTAGAATCGACTGTACATAGTCAAGATGGAAATATGTTTCACTAAAACTGTTCGTAAATGAATAACGACATACATAAGGTTAACTATGTGGCAGACTATTAACGTTAATTTAATGGTGCCGGATATTTGACCTTGAGTCTTCTAGGAATGCTGTGAAAAATGAGCACTTTTCAGCGATAGTTCTCAATGATTTTATGGGTTTCCAATCGTTTATACTTATCAAAGCTTGGAATTCCTAACTTGGAAGAACCAAATAGATTATTTTGCTATGTTTATGGAAAACATGCAGAAATAAATGAAAGCGAAGATCAAGCTGAGCAAACTAAAACTGTGACTTTTATGTGTTGATCTCAAGATGCTGCTCAGTTGAAGAGATAATAATTATCAAAGGTGATACCAAGTTCTTCAAATTTTATCGGTAATTTTATATTTTCAACTAAAACTCGTTTATTTGGCAAATATATGAAAATAAACCGATTATATAATCAAATCACGTGTCCGTTAGGATAAGTGATTTTACCTTGCTTTTTGCTTCAAATAAAGGAGTTTTAGTGATGAAAATAAAAATTGTGACAAAATTTAAAGAATGAGTTGTATTTGGAAAGATATTTTGGATAATTTGGATGGTGGCATGTTAATATATATTTTTGACGCAAAAAGTTTAACTGAAATCTATAGAAGTACATTGGTGAATTTAATTAATATTGGCAATTCAATATAAACAAGATATTATCGAGGAGGAGCAGATTCAACAGTACAATACCGAATGATTGACTTGACTAATTAATTGCGATTGGTTGAAATGATTCTGACATGTGAAAAGTAATCATGTATTATATTTGATAATTTTTGAATTTATTCTGCAAGAAACTATTTGCCAAGAAGCACAATCGTGCAAAACATATTTTGATGGTTCAATCCAATTAAATTTATAGGTCAAGTAGTACAAAACTAAATAATTTCCTGAATTAGATTAAAACCAACAACAAAGAATATTATTGATAATAATAAACGACCAATATAGAGGTTGAATATTCAACCGCATTAAAACAGAATTTGGGATTTGATCACTTATCTAAATACAATTTATTCAAAAACTGGTGGTGTCCGATTGGTCTATATCATACTGAAAAACAAGCAATCAATAGATTTGAACGTGACAGAAACTACCAAGCAGTTCTAGAAAATCTAACGTCTAAATTTCAAAACGAAAATAAAAAATTAACACTTACATTCTTAGTTACCTTGGGTCGAACCAATATATGATAGAAAGTGAGAAACATGATCATTTCTTCGATATGGAATCATACACTTGTTGGAAATGCACTTGTTTGCTTGTTGGAAACCACTGAAATGAGTTATGATCTCTTGCCCTGCCTTATTTACGTTAAGTCAATAAGATGATAAATATTTGAACTATCAATGAATACGTGAATCCCGATTATAGATGGATGAGTAATGATTATGGTAGATTAGCAGTTTATTTTTAAAAAAATCCACAAATCGAATAATGAATGGTAAGTCCAGCTAAACGTTCTGAAAATTTGATTTGTAACATCACCCAAAAGTTATTGAGTGAAAACAGCTGACTTATAAGTCCTAAATCTGTGTTCTCGTCAAAGTTGTTGTCTAAAATATTATGATTATTATTTGTTATTATAATGTACCACTCTCAGCTGAACTGGTTATTAGATATCATAGCCAGGTCACCTTGTGTACTATTTTTTCTTCTTCTGTGTATTATTCCGACTCTTTTATAAACATTTCAGGCCGTTAAATGATCGATTTGATTTGAATCGGAATAAGTTTTCACTTCCTACAAGATACTTACAAAGTTGGTCGTACAGAACTTCAACACGGGTATCTAACAGATGTAACTGAATATTCGTCGAGAAGTTATTATTTTTTTTGTGTTTAGAATTTTGCGATTGTATTTTTCATAAATTAGTGTTTTCTGCTGAATATCCAAATTTTTATGATGAAAATCATGCAATAAACAAAGTAATTGTATATAGAACAATCAAGAAAAATAATACCTCCAGCACCTACCTCAAAGCATACTGAACGCCTCCTGCCGGGAATGGAATAACCTCTCCTGAGAACTCTTATATTACTATTTAACGAACCAACAGCATGATACATGTGATTACACGAATTGAGCTGATTGAAAGCCAATTTTTCTAATTGAAATATTGCTCCGAACGATTTCTGTCTCATGGCGTACTTGCTCCGACGCAAACTACGTCAAGGGTCTCGACGCTAGAGAGACGCGTCGGTTTATCGATCTGGTGGCCTCACATTCTTGGAAATTTACGTGAAAATTAAATAAGGGGTCGGTTGGGAATTTCAAATACCCTCAACCACATAATTCACTTATAATCGGAGATCGTTCCTTAGATAACAAATAAATCGTTCATGTACAGGAGGTTTTAGTTGAATCAGCAACCGAAATATTGTGCGTTAGGATTAACATTGTCTTGTATAGACTTCAAAACAAATTCAAACTACTACCCTCCACGAAAGACCTGAAATTGACTCGAGTATCCAATTGATTCTCAAAGTTTTATATTATAGTAATAAAGCATTCATTTAATTCTCTGTTAAAGACAGATAATATATGTTATTGTACAAATAAATTAATGGAATCTACGGGAATTAATAATAATAATTTTTAATATATAACAACTCGTTCCCAATCCATGTAGAAAATTGGCACACCAGTTGAAGGTCGTGAATCTTTGTTCTTTCTGTATCATATAATGTGGAATTTGTGGGCCATTGTGTTCTGCACAAAAGTGTTATACAGTGAGCACGCATTTTTTTGTTCTACTCATATTTTTTATGACGTCTGAGCACCTTTACATGCTCACTAAATATCAACCATAAGTTTGCCTCATTCATATATACTCTGCTCACTGATTTCTGCCATAGCTTTTCGTTTCTTGGTAAAACTAAAACCATCTGCACATTCATCAAATCCATGAGCATTTACTTTTGAATCCAAGTCTTTGTTGTAGATGATGAACAGTAGGGGATCCAACACATATCCTTGTGGTACTCTGCGTCACCGGTAGTCAATATTCTACCAATTTATAACACTATCTTATATGAAGATCTATATGTTTGTTTGAAGGTTGTAGCCGATGTAGTAACATGATTACTTACATTCCGGGCGTCCATCGTTTTAATGGTTGAGAATATACCTCAAAACGTTTCAATTGTTTGAATACGCAATCGTCTTCAGGTGAATACTGACAAATTTAGAAGCTACGTGATGTTTTCATAAGTCTGTCGGTGTCGAGCGGTCTTGTGTCGGGCGAGGCTTAGCGCTTTTTCTCCCTCCAAAACGGTCAATGAGCGGTCTCCATACGTTTTTAATTTCCCCTCGTTGAGTCCACTTTTTGTGTTCGGTTGTTCTTACGGATAATGGCTTCCTGGTCTCTCCGATGTGGGAATCTCCACAGTCACATGGGACCCCGTGAATACAGTTCTTGCAGGATTCTGTTGTGTTTTTTGGTTTCGTCTTGGTAAGGAAGCTTCGTAAGGGTTGAGAGCAACTCTTGATATTGTATTTATTCCCGATCCTTCTAATCTTCTCGGAGATACCCCTGAAGCAGAAAAAGAGAAAGGGGTTTTGTGGTCGTTCTTCGATCGTTTTGGTCCTTTTGAGTTGTTTCTCCTATGAATTTCTCGGAGTTTATTTCCGTTTCCCAGTGACTCCTGGTTGTTGCAAATACACATCGCTCTCTTCACCAAAGAGAAAGAGAATATCCCATTGGCAGTCCATCAAATTGGGAGAAGAAACGGTCTTTTTCTTGAAAGTATGAGTTATGTAGGCAGCAGGTAGTAGTTCCAATATCGCTTGAAGTTCTTACTATATGTTTGTCCATTACAATTTAGTCATCACCAATATCGAATGCTTTATTTAAATCACCGAAGATCAGTTTGAATTCTTCGTGATCATCAAAAACATAAGAAAGTTGTTCTGAAATGAGAGATTCAATGAACTACTTTATTGAAACATTCTCCAAATCAGCATTCGTATTCTTCAGTGTCAATTATCACGTGTTATGTTGTTTTTCGACCATTCTGTATGCGTTCAGACAATCTAAAATCATGGAATTATAGTTGACGCGTCTATCTCGATTGTTGAGTAAACAAAATTGAACCCTTACGCCTAATTGAAAACTCTTCAATTTATTTCCTCATAGGGTAATCACCTCTTATCTCTGAGTTACCTCCAACATATGTCATCATCGGCAATTGATTGTGATCCTTGCGTCAACACGAAAGCCATCGGTAAAGCTAATCAGATACGAACAAATTAATGACTGTTATTACTAGCCACATCTATTCATCGGACTCCGAATATACGAGGTATTTTGGGATTTTGTGGTCTTTAAAGTTAGCCGGGTGGGTCGAAAACTATACAGGTATGAATATACTATTAAAAAAAGCCCTTGACTTGAGATTGTTTTTTACAGTGTTCAGAGAAATTGAGTTTAATAATAATTATTGTCATTGTTGTTGTTATGTATTCATGCGTTTTTGACATGTTCTCCAGTAGTTTGGACAGTATGTATTTTGACCATGATCAAGAAAGGAATATCTATTTATCGACACGAATGATCCATGAAATAATGATAACGAGAATTGAATCGTTCGGGTCGGATGAAAAACACATTCCCCTATATTGTTTGTAACTGAGGATAGTCACAGATAACTCTTCTCATAAACTACAGAATTTATTATAATCTATATTTTCAGGGGTAATATAATAAGTGGTATGATTATTAACCATAATTTTTTTGGAATATTAATGAATTGCAATCCCAAAGCTGAAAATACAACGAGTCCGCAGGGATATTTCAAAAAATTATAGGTTTTTAATCATACCCCGAATTATATTTAGGACGACAATATATCGATTTGAAATAAAGAAAAATCGTGTCACCTGGTAATTGATGCTTTACTTCTAGCCGTATTGAACGGAATACTCTTTTCCACGGCCTCATCTATGATTACAATGGACATTTGTCCCAACGATCGCTCATATTGATAAATAAAGATAACTAGTCAAAACACATAAATTTGACGTTTATAATTTAAATCATTATTTTCACTTGACAGATAGTAAAACAAAAACTAAGCAGGTTTATCACCGTGAAAATAAAGCGACAAGCTATATTTTCACTGTAGTTCCGATTCTATTGGCTGCATTTAAAAATTTGAAATCCACTGATTGGTTGTTAAGCAAGGAAATATATTGTATTATCAATATCATTCCTGTTCAAGATTACCTCCTCAAAATTACGTTCGTCCTCTGGACGCATTACGCTACTTCCAAAAGCACATACCGTTCTGACCCCACTACGGGGCATTCAGTGAGATTGCATAGTCTCCTCATCCTCTAAGCACCATCTTCATTCAGTATCATCCAGATCTGCTCCCAGTCCTTCCGTTTGGGAATTAATGACTGCGGTCTTTTGCTGAATCGATTATACGATTATAGGGTAGGTGAAGAACTGCCACCCACCCGGCATCTCAATATTTTACCATTTGATTCCACAACCGAGCAAGACCATACATTACCTCGCTCCGCCATTGGTTGGAGCTTCTCAATCAACAACTTTGGTTATGTCACGTTATTGTCATTTTAGCGTGCCATTTGGCATCTAGGGTATTATAAAGTAACTAACGAATTATAATGTAACTAATGTATTATATGTGTTATGACGTTGATAATTTGAATTTGTAATGGAAAAACTTAAAGGAAGCTTAATATTCAATGATACGATAAAGTATAATGGACTGCTCTCCATTTCCCTCACTGGCAAAATCGTATTTTACTCACTCCATCGACGAAAATCACGCCAAGCTGTTGCTTTGCGATTATTTTTCCTGAAAAACCTTGACCTGCGCGATTCAATCTGTTTTATAATGCCCCTCGCAATGTTATTCAGGTCATTTGAGACACAAGCACTCCTTTTCAGGTGTGCCACATTACGAATGTTAATAAAACGTCAGGATGAAAAATACGTTCGCACGACATGCGTCCGTTTTATTGATGCTTTACTGGTCTCTGAATTGTTTATGTCGATGAAGATTGTTCATTCCGCTTGTTACTCCAGCAAATAAAGCACAAAAAATGGCAAACTTCGCAATTTTTTCGTCCTGCATCGATTTGCATAAAAATTTTGAATTAGGCTTATCTCACCCTCTACTTCAAAATCTGTAATATGCCGATGGGCGCTGTTTATTTTTTAGGGGTGGATTAGTTGAATAATGATTGTTTTATGCACAATTTGAAAATATTTCAACCCTTGAAAATCAACTCTTGTTAGAGCTCAATGTAAAATAATTATACACAAAAAAAATGATTAATTTATCACATTGATTCAATTTAAAAATTCTGTTGCTTAAAATATGTACTAATTTCAATTTGTAACTTTTCAACCCTCATATCAACCCCTATTGTAGATTAAAAAAGAGTCAAATTTGCGTGCAAATCCATATTGGGAATCTTGACAAAAAATTGACATTGATTTTCTCGTAAAATATAAGTTATACCGACAACGTTTCCCAATTTTTTTTTGTACTTTTTTGATATTTTCAATGGTTGTCGAGTTATAGGCGAAAACAGGCTTATTTGACAAAAAGGTGGATTCATGATATATGGGACCTCTACTAACAGTTTATGGGGAAACATTTCCGTGCCAGATAATTATGAATATTTTAATGGCCAAAACTTGATCAGAAATTTTGTTTACTATATAATTTCAGCAAAGACCTATGCCTTATATTGGCATTTGTCCAATTTTCCATAAATATATCTTAAATTTTTTTGCTCACCGTTGCTGTAAGTTGACTTTTTTCTGCGGAGACACCGTCAATTTCCAATCTGGCACGCGTTGCAGCTGCTGCGCTATTTTCTTCGTACGAAAGATCACCAGCCTGAATTTTCTTCGATTCGGCCACTTTAGCACTTTCTTTTTCTGCACTCATGCCATCTTTCATCACCTAGAAAAAATAGACTGTCAGTAGAAGTTACCGACCAAATAATTAAACACTCATTTGAATACAATCGCCATTGAATTTATTCATGATGGTTATTTTTGTATCCGTGTTTTTATTATGGTACTATTTTTGTAAGAGTGAATAAATAAGTGAAAATATCGAGGTATAAAATGAATTGCTTTTAGTTAATAATTCAACATTATACAGTATCGGAAAGTTTTCATCGGGGTATAGACAAATCTATGCAAGCAACAAGGAACGCAATGATATGATAATACCACATAAATAAGAGAGACGCACTACTGTACGCCTCCCCTACTACCCCATCCGACGAATTAACAGCCACGTCGATATCCCTTCCTCGAGCGAGTCAAGGAGAAATTGTAATGCTCTCTCAACGTAATAGCAAGCTATTCTTTACGGTACGAAACTACAGAGGGTGATTCGTTAAGTCGCCTTAAGGAAAAAAGTTCCTATGACCATATGTCGGTAGTTGCTTCGTTTCTGAGATACAAAGGCGTTTGAAAAAAAAAATCAATGCCCTGTATCTCAGAAAAGAAGCAACTCCGAACATATGTTCATAAAAACTTTTTTTCTCAAAACGACTTAACGAATCACCCTCTGTAGTTTCGTACCGTAAATAGAAACACGAGGGAAACAAATAAGCACTGTTCTGAAAAATCGAATTCTCGGTATGTTATCCCCAGGAGCCACTCGTAAAAATATCTTCATTTTACTCCAAATCGATATACTTTTCAACCCTATTCGAGGCTTGTATGCGAAAATGGGGCACCTAAATCTGTCACTAGCTGACGGTCTATAAACTTGTATATACAAAGTTGTGTGATAACAGCGGCTTCATAACCTTTCCATTCAAGATAAGGTTACACACTCTTCGAATATCGTGAAATATTTGTAAAGATTTTAATGTTTCTTCGGCGAATAATCGATATTTTTCATACCTAATTGATTTCTTTAAAACCACACGAATTATTCAGAGAGAATAAAAATGGTAATTTGAGGCAATTATTTTAGTATAATTACACTTTCAGAGACAAAAATAGCATTGAAATGAAAAATTCCAAACAAACATAATAATTATTTCTGTTTCTAATTACGCGAATCAAAATTCTCCGCTGCACTGCATGAATTACACTGCTCCATTGAATTTCAAGTTTTGACAAGTCAACTCTTGCATTAAATGAATCAACATTACGCAACGTATCAATAGGCCTTTTCATTTAGATGAGTTTTTAAGGCGCATACGCTCGTTTTGAGCCCCAGAGTCTGATTGGATATTGGGAAAGTGAATAGCCATTGGTTACGTTTTGAAACAATAATTTGTGATTGGCTCAGTTCAAAATTCGCGGTCTGTCAACCTTAATTTCATGACAACAACATTGTGCTTTGGCCCCAAGAAAATGATCCATTGGCGTTCGTTCTCGTTATTTGTTACTGATAGTTGTAGTTTATTTTTATTTTTGTGCGTTTGTGATAATAATTATAGTGTAATTCGAAAAAAGTGACTCAATTTATTACCTCGACTTTACTGTGTTGTGTGAAAGCTACAATGGTATGGAAATGCTGTGTTTGTGGAAAAGAAAGAAAAAAAAAACATACTTGAACCTTTCACAGGTAACTTTTAGTTTACTTTGAAAATTAATTCAGAAGTCGAACGAATACATGGAATAGGTTTACAGTGTCTATCTTGCAGTTATTATAATTTTATAAAGTAAGGAAAGTAGCATTGACCTTTGGACACTTAATTTTTGTTATTTCCAACCACAGGATACACATTGATGGCTTAATGCTACTACCCCATAACTGAATAAAAAAATATAAAATAAAAAATGCCACAACAGAAGAGGATTTGCAAATATAATCTGTGAGGACTGTTGTCAGCAGAATCAAAAAGCACCCATCATTTTCGGATCGTCTTGATCTTCACTATCTACCTATATCAAATATTTATTTAAACATTCAAAGGACCACAAATAACTGACCTAAAATTCCACCAAATCTAAAAAGGAGCGGGTTTCATCAACAACATTTCTCAATCGTTGAATATGTTGAAAGTTAACCAACTTCTTAATTATTTATTTTTAATTTAAATGACAGATCTAAAATAAATGTATAAATCTTCATATGCCTTCTTTTGTGTTAAATATTCTCGTTCTTAGTGTCATTCTTAGTGCACTTAAATCTACATATGGAAAAAATACTTCTTTTCTGTGACGGGAAAAAAGTTTGACATTTTATGTCTGTTGACAGGTAATAAAATATAACTTTTCATGAAATTACTTTTTTCCCCAAGAACCGGGAAAAAAGTGGGTACCTACTTTTTCCCACGGGAGAAAAGTGAGTGATTTTTTCCCAGATATATGTACAAATAGGTAAAGGTAGATATTAAATCGTAGTTTTTCCTGTCACAGAAAAAAATAGTGTATTGTATAAGGGAAAAATAATGGATTTTAGCTAATCTAATACTTTTTTCCCTTGTATAATAAATAACTATATAGTTAGGTAATTTTTACCTACTTTATACCACCAAAAACCTTCCATTCTTACACGAATTTTTCTGATGGTGAATGTTCTTCTCCATGTAAATTCAAGTTAAAAATCCATGAGAAAACTCGGAAGGATTATTTTATCTCCTTTAAAAAGAAAAATATTCGCCGTCACTGTCGTTGGGGCTGTCAGGTAAACAAAGTTAGTCATTTGTCATCTAAATGAAAAGGCCTGTTCGAGATGTTTCTGCTTGAAAGAAAACCTACAAGAAGATTTGCATCGACTTATAGGCATAAGTAGTTTAGTTGCAGATGCTTTGGAAATTCAATTAAAATCGTTCCGAGTAATTATAAATATTTATAGTAATCTAGAAAATCGATAACAAGCTGATATTTACCGATTGGGAAAACAAGATAGGTAAAACCCACTTTTCTCGTTGATTGAATTCGCTCTAAGCAACAAAAACATGCGTAATTGCTGTCTGGCGCTCAGTAGTAAAACTTTCTCAGGCATTATTATAATTTGAATGATATTTGTATTAGATTTTCAGCTTGACGGTTAGAAATTATAGTTTGAAAGAATTTGAGAAATATGCTTTAATAGTATTTTTTTTTATTGACGTGGCCGTTACTTGATGGAAATCCATAGTTATGACACTAAGGTAAAACACGATTAAAATTTCCACAAAATGTGTTGTCTTTCGTTACACAGTATCTTTTTCAATGGAATTAAAATTATTCTTCATTAAAAAAATACTAAGGGACTAGCTATAATTATCGCTAATTCCTAGACTCATACAACTTGGCATATGATGAGTGTCTTTTATTCTTTTCATAATTCATACGGTGTTCACGTATGCGGCTTTTAAATGGTCTACCTGTCGAGCCTATATATACTTCTTACTCCAAAGTATATATAGGTAGGCCAGGTAGACCATTTAAAAGCCGCATACGTGAACACCGTATGAATTATATGAGTCTACTTGTCTTTTATCAATAATTTGACATAAATTTGTTAAAAGTATTAATTTTTTCTTCAAAAACAATTAAATGTAATGTTTTCAGACCCAAAGACCTTTTTTGAGATAAATATTAGATATTTGATCCAAAGTTTCAAATATGACACTCGAAAAAATGATTCCAATTGACAAATGACAAGCGGTTCCCGAGTTACTGAGGAAAAAGTACGGCTGCTCTGGTGACAGGTAAATCACCGAAGTTTCAGAAAATAGTCACCGAATTTTCAGGAACTTGGTATTTACGAACCGTCAAATTACTAAACAGAGTAACCAAGGATATATACGGACCATACCCAAGAATACTATCACATCTTTCTAACCTAACGCCGAAAATAACAATGTTATTATCTGTTGTCTGCAATGTTTTTATGTTGATAGATGAGTTACCATAACAAAACATGCAAGAACCAGATAAATAGTGATTTCGGACAAGATATAGATACCGTTATGAAATTCAGTTCAGTTCATTCTATTTCGAATGTCCAGTTCACCGCAGTAACGAACTGTTTCGTAACGATTCTCTGAAACGCTAGCTTTGTAGTGGGTTATCGCAAATTTATTGCATTCATTTCTCAGAACCGAGCTGATATTTGAATAGCTTTTTAAAATTCATACCGTAGAAAATATGTATTTCCTTATCAACGAAAATAGCCAACCGCAAAACAATCACCCATCACCTCATTCGAAAAACAAAAAATAGCAAAGGATGATTAGTGTACTAGGAATTTTAATGTGACTGCATGAGTCACTACAGTTCCAGAATCGTATTTTGTTTTATTTTCGTTCAAAATAAGTGAACCGATGCCAGTAAACTCTACGTATGCGACTATAAAAATACTGTGCGGTATTATTGATAAGTTTCAGGACAAGATGGAGTTTTATGGTTCTCAATTATCTCTCAATAGGAAAGTTTCTGAGAATTGTAAACACTCGCAAAAAATTATTATACTTATATATTCACATATCGACACTAATTGATGGCTTTTAAAAACATATTCGATATTACCAGAATTATAGCGTAGAAGGGCCACGGTTTTTTTTAATCCCGAGAAAGAAGTCGGGATTGAAAAAAAGAAAAAACCGTGGCCCTTCTACGCCTTCGTAGAATTCAGTACTACATGGAGAAAAATATCAATAGTTTTATGCCTACCTCTCGTATTGCTTCTTGAAACATTATACCTAAATACCTACACATTCGCTATTTGCATCACCACGTGTTTCCTGTTGAATAGGTGTCTCGTAAAAATAACAATAAAAATTACTTCTTTACGGTTCAATACCAAGATTGATGTTTACGATATTTTTGTGGAAGTTTTTTATTGGATATGCCGACGATAATAATTATATAACACTCAACCTTCCATAATGGTCTTGATTATATCAGTGTCGTACCCAAGTTGGTACGAGGTTATTATGGAATAAATTGAGAATGGGATTTAGCTAAAGTGATCAATTGTAAAAACCTAGTCGAATGTGTTCTATTCAAAAATGTTATTGAATATTATTGCTCAGAGTGACTGAATTGTTTTTCTACATTCTACTAATATATTTTATGAATCAGACGTAGAGTGGATTAACAGAACATCAAATAATAGAAGTTTTGATCATGAAGGGACGTGGCGACAGGTAAATTCCGCCGTTCGTAACGACAGCTGGTTAACGGAAAAAACAATTTCAACAATTTTAAAAAAAAATATATCCAGTGATAAGGCACTCAACACGATTGAAAGCACAATTTAAAATCTATCGCTAGATTGGTTTCACTGTATTTTTGTTGGATACTAACAAACGAGCAGGTGAGTCATTCAATAACAAATATTACACGTGGTCCGGTAGGTATTGAAGATTAAAAAAAAATTTAAAAAGTGGTTCTACAAAAAGTGGCATATGGTTGAAAATCCTCATGAATAACAAGAATTGTTGCTGGAGAGCATAAAATGAATCACGTCTGTCAAGTACCTTGAAAAAGAAAAATTACTTCTTTTTTCAGAGTGACATTGTTGCAAGAATTCAACGAAGATGATCCAGGCCGTGGTATGCAGTGAATATATGGGGAGCACAATTGGGCATTTATATAATTAGAATTAATCCCAGAACTAACCAGATTTCTTCCAAATCATATAAATCCCAGTCTCGTAAATATATAGCTTTCGTTTAAGCAAGATGGACATCCTCTTCATTAACTTCCTGGATAGTGTATTTCTAAACCGTTGAATTAAAAGAAAGGGAGCTATTGAGTGGCCAGCCAGCAAGATATCCAGATTTTACCCCTATCGACTATTTCTTACGAGAATACTTGAGAAGTAAAGTCTACCTAAATAGACCAGAGAATCTCAATTTTTTTTTGTGTTTTTTTTTTTCGTTAACCAGCTGTCGTCCCCTTACGAACGGCAGCCCTCAAAAGTCGAAACTTGTGCAAGCCAAGGATTACCGAGGTCTTACCTTTTAACGTGCGATTGAACATGAAAAACTGCAGTACTCACCATAGTTTTCTTGAAGTTGTTCATCGTCTTCTGCTCGAACTTCAGCGTATCCATAATGTTGGTGGGCGACCCGATTTCGGAAGGCACTGGCGTGTTATCATCAGGAAACGTCACTATCGGACTGCTGTATGACATGTTGCTCATCTCGTCGTCAGCGTCCACCAGGTTCTCTAGCGAACTCTTGAACTTGATCAGCGTGTTCGGCAGGCTGTTCTTCATGTCGTTGAGGTTGTTCTTCAATTCGACCAAGTCGGATTTCATGTTAGACGCCTTCAGATCGGAGGTAACGTGCCGACGCTGACTCGTCGACGTTGAGCTAGTCGTCGATTTACTCACTCTGGTCGTCGTGGTACTGCTCTGAGAGTTGGTCTGTAACTTATTTAAAAAAGATTGAATGAGACATTTGCGTATTTTCGTATCGGTGATTCTTATTGTTCTAATTTTAAGTAGTATTGCGAAGCGCTGGAACTAGGCCAATGGCTACAGTTCGCATAGGATCACCAGAGGCGTAGATTAAACGAGTCGAGAGTCAAGAATGTTTATTTACCATTCAAAATGTGGCAAACACATCTGAACAGAATTTGTACTAGAAAAACCTAACAACTTTCTGCGTATGATGTTTGGTCTCAAGAATGCTCTGCTACATTTCAAAGAATAACGAATAATTTATTTATTTAGCGATAAGTGTCTTGGTTTTCACATGAATGATGAGAACCCCTTGCCGATTTCTAGTACAACAGGAGAATTAATTGAACTTATTTGAGATTGAACAGATTGATAATGTAATTTTATTTCCACAGCAAATGTCATTCTGTGTTTTTTCTGTTCATAACGTTATTATTTGTCTTGAAAAATGTATTTGAAATTATTTCAGGAACTTTTTTGTTACGGATTGGGATAATAAAGTATGACACGTTAAATAATCTGTAAAACATTTTGAGGTTAGAAAAAACGCATAAGTATATAATTTGTCGATTGGTACAATCTAATTTATTTCTCAATGAAAATATTATTTAATAGTTAATTTTCCTGGAACGGCATCTCGATTCCCAAATACCTATTTGGGACTTTCGCCTAGAATGTATGATTATGATTATATCGAACCAGCTTATTAAGTTATAAAGATAAGTTATTGGTAGCAATAAACAAATAGTATGATCAAAACCATGGGTTCGAAATTGTTGAAATGACACGAATCTATATCAATATAATTTTTATAACTTTCAACAAATTCGAAGATCTATAAAAAGTATAAAATAATCGAGTGGCATTTATCCAGAGTGTACATACGTTAAACTGGTTTAATGTACAAAGTAACACATGCCGAAATACTAATTTGCTCAAAAACTTACAGAAATCAGCAGAAAAGGTTGTCGAAGAAACTAACTGATGATTTCAAACCCTAATCATACATATATTAAGTCTCTCGTGTTAATGATAGATAGGCAAGAATATTTGGAGTACGCCACTGAGATTCAGGTGATCCAGATGGAGTGTTTGTTATTATGATTGTATCAGACGCCAAATTTATTAAGTGATATAAAATTTAAAGAGTTATATGAAATTCTCATGAGAACAGTGTTCCAACGAACTGTTTACCTATATGAATACAGATCAGAGCGTATTTTGAGATTTCACGGAATGAGATTATTGTGTGAAACTGTTCGACTGATCAATATCAGGCGATAAAACGTGTCTGATGATTACAGCCCGAGGTTGAATGAAGATTATGTCAGTTATAGATTCTGATATAATTTTCGCTTACGTCACAAGTTCAGTGTCTTCATTAATTTCTAGTCCATAGGGCCTTGTATCACTCAAATTAATGAGTATAATTAAATATCAAAGTCCGAGAGGAATCGTGATTGGTTCCATGGAATATTTGATTCACTGTGGTTCACACTTTCGGTTTGCAACAGATGACTATCTGCCCTAGCCAAAGACGACGGATAGGAAGTTGTAGTATATCTATTATCAATTGAAAAATATAAAAACTCCGAACCCCTAACGACAATTTTGTGCGATCTGCCGATACCTCATTCAAAAGAAGATTTATAACTCTTCAGCCTCGATACGTCCCTGGACTAATACACTGCGTTCAACCTAACGATTCGCTGTTTTATTAATAGGTTGAACAGCAGCGATTTTGCAATTTGACTCACGTCAATCAAGTCTATACGAACAGGCGCTTCGTTTGAGTTTATAGCTGTCAAAATGGATTCTTTCAAATATTTGTAATGAACAATACCATAAGAATTTCAAGTCAAGTTCCCTTACTTGGTTAATCTTTCTTCCCGTAAGTTATATGAAATAGTAAAACGAGAATTTTTATCTTAGCTTTGATACCATATTCATAGGCGGAAGAAGCTTTTTCTGATACTGACTGAACAACATGTCTAGGGATAAATTCGATAATATTATCAAGTATTAAATGTAATAAGGGAATATTTACAAACCGGTGAGTATGGGATTATTGAATTATGCCATCATATTTCTCATTCATTCATAAACGACAGTAGAGATTAGATAAAAACGGTAGTAACATATGTTTCCAATACTGTGATGATATTTGGAAAGATATTTAAAATCAATACCCTGCCACATTAGAGTTTGCTTGGAGAAAAACAAAAATTGGGCCCAACAAAGAAGAATGGGGTTATGAAATTAAAAACGTTTCACAAATCGTTACATCTCATTCTCATTGTAAACGTATAGTTGACATAACAAAAATATTGTTAGGTGATGAACTTTTGTTCTATATAAATTCAGCACGTAGTAGTTCAATTTACACGTTATAAATGACCTCGAAGTCAGGAACAAACAACGACAGTTACAATCGCAAAGTAAACAATAAAAAATTGAACGAACATTCGGTGGATAATTTTGGCATACCACGTATATGAGTTATCTCCCGTGCAAATCACGTAAATATTTATGGAAAAACACAACATTCTTCAAAGCAATAAATTCCGACCTTGCGAATTAATTTATCGAGCGGATAGAAAAAAAAACGATTTAATTCAAAATGGGATTCAAGTACCATCTGATTACATATTTCTACATCAACAAAACAAACGAACCATAATTATAATTAATAAATATCGACTTCATTAATTTACTTCATTAACCACAAGGAAACGTTTACCGATAATGAACACTGCCACTGATTGAAAGTATAGTTCTACCTACCTAGCTGAAGAGGTGAAACCGTGATGCGCACTCGTCACACAACGGATTATAGTCCGTATAATATATCCAGTGATACGGCACTCAACATGACACCTATTCAGCTAGGTTTGTCGAACTGTAGTGACCAGAATCTCTGAGGGAAACAATCTCCTAAGATCGCACATGCTTCAAGTGATCAGGTCGTCATAAAATTCAGTAACTACGAGCCTCGATGAGAGACCTTACCTTCAAGGTAGTCCTGGATAATATCCAGATCTTGAGCAGATCAGACTGTTGCTTGATATATCTGGATGAAGTCGACGCCAGCAAGATATCGCAACTGATTCAGACATTTTGTTGAACTCTGGAAGTTCTGAAGTCATACACTTGTGAGTCTAAGCTGACCTGGCTGGGATTGCAAACAATTGTTGAGATAACTGGCAGAAAAAATCCAGGTCACTATGATGTGGGTGCCAGGTCACAAATGTGTTGGAGGCAACCAGGAAGCAGACTGCCTTGCCAAACAAGAAGCAAACACACCATTTACCGGCCCAGAACCTTATGTGGACCCTCCAAAGCCCACTTGAAAGAAGAATTTTGACGCTGGGTAACCGATGCAATTAAATGCCAGGACAAAGACAAGCGAAAGGGCTAGTGAACATATCGCTAAGGAAAGCTAAGCAGCTTCTCGAGTTGGAGAAAAAAACTTGAACACTGGATACTGACATAGCATTCAAGGTAAAACATAACCACTAAGATTGAAGGAACTGATGTATCCAAAGGTGACATATAGAGTAATATGGGAGGCTCTTGGTAAACTGAAAGACTAGGCTTGGCGTATTATTGCTTTCACAGTTTTGTGCTGTTCTCCTCTAAGTCTAGCTTCCTGAGATGTTCTCCGAGTTTACTGTGTTCTGTAACGAATCCTATTGATGTCTTTAGACTCCCGATAGGTCTGGTCAGTGTTTTCAGCCATTCTTGGTTGAAGAGAATTTTTTTACCCCAGACACCTGGAAGTCTCTACCATTTGTGTGTCAGGATACAAGGAACAGAGAAGCTAACGAACTTGCCAGACAGAGGGATCAGCAGTCCATATTAAAAATTAACTCAACAGCAGAAAAAAACAGAACCAAATTCCTATCAATTACTGGACCAAGGAGAGTATATGTGGATTATATTACGATATCAATTGTAAACAATCTCAATTGCATTTTGTCATACAAAAACTCTAGTTAATTTGTATTTTTTCGTACAATATCTCATAATGATATTCTTCTGCAGTGGCGATGCCAAGAATACTGATCACACGTGATCAACCGACTGGAAACTGACGTTACTTTTGAGTGTCAGTGTAACAAAACCGTACTGCATCGCGATTTATAAATAAACAAAATCGAATTAAAATAGCTTTGCTCACCGAAGTTGTGGTTACATTCGTCCTTGGGTTTTTTATAATAGTCTGTATCGTCGGTTCATTTCCATTTGCATTATGGTCCGTGGGAGATTCGCTCGCCATCTGAAAAACAAAACAAATATTTCAAAATTGTTATAAAACGTGTATGTATACGGTGATGGTTAAAAAGTGTGCACCATTCGAGGATTTTGTTCTATCTATTTTACGAATCGCTTGTTATTAGAATAATAAACACAATCCTACGTTAGGTGTATAAATTACTTAGAATATATATACTAACAATATTTTATTATAGTTTTGAAGGAGCAAAAAATGAGTGTTCAAATAAATTATACTTTTATTACATTGTTATAGCATAGTCACTCTCATACACCAAAATGGTAATAAGAGCAATGTAAGAAACTTCAGAGTCATAAGATCCTTACCAGCTCTGTCGAATTACTTTTCAGTATCTGACCTATGTCTCAATGAAATCAAAAGAATGCAGTATGCTCCAAGCTTAATGTACAGTTAAAAAAAATCTCACAACTTCTCCATTTCTAACAGAAATTATTCAAAATTTGATTTCGAAAAAGTGGCCCACAACTTCCAACAAAGATTTTTTGATAATTATTTCCTTGTAGGAATCACTTAAAATATCCGATTTTCCTTCCTCCAACAATTATGCAGATTAACTGAGTCACCTCTATTCAGAACGTACTTGTATTTGGCCATTGACACTTATTGAATAATACCTAGCATAGAATTTGAATAATTGATTCTATAGGATATTTTACATTGACATTTTCTCCGCGAATTTAAGTGAATGGCAATTCGAGGAATAACTTGAAGTTCAAGAGGATTCGAACAATATTAGCTATATATACACTTCAATAATAATTGTGCATTTTCTACGTCAACAAAATTCTCGTAACGATTTCTTGAATTCGAGGTTTTAGTCTTATTCGGTACATAGTAATCAGGGAGCGTCCTAACCACACACCAGTGGGTCCGAAGTCACTGATAAAAGTATGAGACGCAAGGATTTAGAACGAGAAAGTATTCGGACGATAAAGAGGGTAGTATATACAAGGTGTTTCCGAAATTGGAGCGATTAGAAAATGAGTTGTTATATGGAACGAAATGTATCAATAAATGGCAAGAATTTTCATTTTTGAAGAGGTCAAAAACTTTCGAAAAATTTTATGAATTCTCTTTTAGTTGCCTTTGTTTGGGAGGCACTGGTTTGATTCTCCAGGCCGTGGCGAGCCTGCCCGCTGGCAGTGTTTCAACGCGGTTTGCGCAGGATGCTTTCTAGAGACCTTTTGAAAGAAATAATAACATGACGTGTGAGGAATCTATGTCAATCGACAGGAATCCGGAATTTGAAAATAAGGATTTGGATATTCAAGTGCAGCGAGTTATTTTGAATATCCATGAATGCTTGAAGAGTGAAAACCGTAACACTTCATAGAATGAAATTGTGAAAAGAATGCCAAACATAAAAAATTTAACAAAAATTTAAAAAAGGTCAAGGAGAGTCCTAATTTGGTCAATCCGTACAGTTTGGTGTCCTCATCAATAATCCGAGTTTGCCACCTCCGCCATATTGAAAAAATGGTACGAAAAATAAGTTTTTCGAGAATATCTTCTCTCCAGTGCCACATAAGTCAAATATAGCTAATGCATGCAAGAACAATATGTTGTCCGCCACTATTTCAGCATACAGTAGACTTTGAGAATACATATTTTGAATAATCGGTATTTAATGAAATTTCGTGACAAAATGTAACAATTTTGATAATTTTGAAAATTTGCTTAACTTTGCTCCACCGTTACTCGTGAACTATTCATCTGATTGAATATCATTCAATTTTTAACAAAAGTTGCAAAGAATTTCATGTTCTATAATTTTTATAATAGCTAGTTTTGACCTAGGTGGCACTGGAAAGAAGATATTCTCGAAAAACTGGTGTTTGATACCATTCCTTGACATTTTGTAGTGAAAATCCCCTTCAATGTATTTTACAGTTTTTGAATAAGCAATAAAACTACCTTATACTAAGTTCTTCATAATTATTTAGGGTCGAAAAATTCAGTTGGGATAACATGTGTCTACTTTTACATGATTGCTATGATTGTAAGTATAAGTAACTAAAAAATACGACTGAAAAATAATATACTGACGCCCATGTCAAGGCGGAAACTGGAAAGAGACTTCCTTCAATTGGGATTAGAAATAATTCACATAACATACTTCAAAACTACAACAATGAAAAAAAAAACAACTTGAACTTCTGAATGTTAAAAATGAAACCGAAAAACTACATCTTTAAATCGGTCCCAACTGAAAAACACAACGCCGTGCCAAAGGCGATGTTGGAAGCCATTAAGATTAATTATTACTGATTAAGATTACATTACGGACCATAAGGCTGCAGCTATGCTGTACCGGAAATCCGGAAACGTAAAATGGAAACGTGATTGTTTTATTGCAGCTATTTGAAGACGAACGAAGAACTCATGCCTCTGGCAGTACAGAGGTTATTCTATCAGGCACCTAGGGGTTTACAATAATCAACAAGGATTAGATTTATTAATTTAATTGACTTCAGATAAATTACTGTAAAAAGTAAAACCGTAACTTTTTGATTTTACGCTGTGCCCAAAAAAAGTCCAAGAATATCGAAAATCTCATAAAACTTGGCTTGATCAGTGAACAGTGTTTAATCTTAAAGAAAAATTGGTTTTGGTACATTTTGAGAAAGTATTGTTCCGTCGGTTTCTATGGATTTCCCGAGTTGCAGACATACAATCATTTTCCCTAAGGAAAGTTATATAACACCAACACTTCCACATCGATTGATGGATTGGGCTAGGAATCGCACGTTAAAAGGTAATACCTCGTTAATCCTTGACTCGCACAATTATCGACTTTTGATGGCTGTCGTTTTGTAAGGGGACGACAGCCGGTCAACGGAAAAACCAAAAACAAACAAAACACGCGGTCAATTCGATCATTCTGGATGTCTTCGAAAGGGTATGCAAGCGAAGTTGTACAAAGGTAGTCTGTGGATTCGAATCAGGTCATTCAGTCAGTTTTGCAAGTATTCAGATAGTTGGAATATCTGAATTATGAAAATTGTTGAGTTCTTGCACTATGTCATATTGGAATTGGAGACAACCCATATGTGAGAAGTGTGAGCGGGAGTGAATATTTTGTAAAACTGTTTCTTCCATAACGGACAGAATTATATATGAAATTGAAGTTAAGAATAGAAAGTTGCAGATCATCAATGAGGACGATTTATTTTTTATACAGATTGTCTCCATTATAAATAAAGAAGTTGAAGTGTGAGGTGAGTATATTGATAGCTGTAAGTATTTTGCGAAAACGATTCTTCCATTATGGACTGGATTCTTTATGAAATTGAAATCAGGAATAGAAACTTACATTGGATTACCCATGAAGAATATTTATTTTTGAATAAAAAATTAGAGGTGAGTACTTTGATAGCTGTGAGTATTTTGATAGCTGTGAGTATTCTATAGAAATATTTCTTCCATTTGTTCCCCAAGATTGTCTCTATTATAAATAAAGAAGTTAAGGTCAGTACATTAATAGCTGTGCACTTTTTGTAAAAAAGATGTTTCCATTATGGACTGAATCCTTCATAGAATTGGAATCAGGAATATAAACTTACATTGGTTCACCAATGAAGATTTATTTTTGAATAAAGAATTAGAGGTGAGTTCTCTGATAGCTGTGAGTATTTGGTAAAAATGCTTCTTCCAATGCATCAGCATGATTGTCTCAATCATAAATAAAGAAGTTGAGGTCAGTACTTTGATAGCTGTAATAACGACGTCAGTACTTGATCTTGTAATAACGACGTTTCCATTATGGGCTGAATTTTTTATAAAATTGGAATTAGGAACAGAAAGTTACAGTGAATTACCATCAATGAAGACTTATTTTTGTGTACTATACATTAGGAATACATGAGTTGAGTACTTTGATAGGTGATGTGAGTAATTTGTAAAAATATTTCTCTCATCATGGACTGAATTCTCTATGGAATTGGAATAAGGAGTATAATGTTAGAGTAGTTTATCAGTGAAGACGATTCCTTTTTGGATACAATATGTTATAAATACAGAAGGTACTTTGATATCTGTGGGTAATTTGTAAGAACATTCCTTTCATCATGGATTAAATTCTATGTAAAATTGGAATTAAGAATAGGAAGTTAGAATGGTTTACCAGTGAAAACAATTTATTTTTTAAACATATTTTCTATATATATATATTAAAAATAAGTAAGTTGAGGCGATTACTGTACTTTGATAGATGTGAGTAAAAAAAATGTTTCTTGTATTATGGGCTAAATTCTCTATAGAATTGGAAGTAGGAATAGAATGTCACAGAGTTTCACCAATGAAGATGATTTACTTTTTATACAGATTGCCTCCATTATGGAAAAATAAGTTGAAGTGAGTGTTTTCGTAGATGTGAGTCTTTTGTAAAAAGGTTTCTTTCATTATGATTCAGGTAAGTATAGAAAGTTAGTGATTCACCAATAAATAAATACTTTGATAGTTGTGGGTATTTTGTAAACATATTTCTTCTATAATATGTATGAACAAAATTTTCATGAAATTAGAATTAGGAATAGAAAGTAACAGTGGTTAACGATGATTGTTTCCATTATGAATAAGGAAGTTAAGGTGGGTACTTTATATAAGTTGAATAATGACCTGCATTGTATTTTGAAAGGGTATCTGATTGCATGTTGTTTGATATACATACTGCTAGAAAAAACAAAGACTTTTCAAATAACAATCGACTAAAAATTAAAAAAGAAATCTATACCATCATCGCAATAATCCTATCGCATCTCGCGGACGTTTTCAGAACCATTGATGATAGCCGATCGCGTAACACTGGTTGAAACACAAATTTACTTAATTATCACAAGCGAAATGTACTTAACAAAGTCTTGAACTCAACTGATATGGCGCATATGAGTGGCTAAGTTTATCTGGAGTCGCGTTCCGGTCTTATCTGCGAAAAAAAATCGTAGTTACAAGACACAACATGTGTACGAGCGGATGTAGGACGACCTTTCATAAAGAGGAGCTTTGTTCAGATCCGTAATGGTGAATCGGTTTATTTGGTGACGTGCGAATGAATGGGTTTCTGGCATGAGCGATATGGTTTCTTGAACTATTTATCGTTGTACCTATATATGGAGTTTAAGAATAGCTCTCGTTGCAGCTAAGCTTTCTGCGTTTCTTGAGCAACACGTTTCAGAAATACTAGTCACCGTGAGCAGGCCTGGGGTACCTCAAGGATATATTCGGAGACCAGTCTTGTTTTTCCGCTATGTTAACAATATAGAATGAGAAATATCCCACTCTTTATATTCTGCGTTTGCAGATGGTATATCAAAGTGATTTCTCATAAAATACTGAAGCCAATATAAAGAGCTATTGAATGCAATTTCTACGTATTTCAATAGGCAGAATGTATTTTTCAATACATCAAAAATCCAGTTGATACGTTTTCATGATCACCAAAGCAAAATTAATGTCCTCGAATTCAATATCAACAACACAAGTCTATACACAGTACCAACTGCGAAGTTGAATTTTAAGGAATTAGTATATACCAATATCTCAACTGGAATTCACACAGTGAATTATCAGCCTAGCTGAGTTAGCCATAGCTATAGTTTTGTGACTTAAAGCGATTTCAAACTCAATAATGATATTCACAATATTAATACACGAAAAAAATAATTCATACGTACTTCTGCTGCCAAGTACAAAATCACGCAGAATTCTCCATTTCATGGGTTTTCAATAATTTGATAAGTCACATAAAATCTATCAGTAAATTGTCGGACTTTAAGGAAACGGTTTGGTTCAAAACATGTTTTTTTCAGGAGAAGATGTTCCGCAGTGAAGTCGTCTTGGCACTTGGCTTTATAGAGGTTGGGCAATCCTGCTTTATAAATTACTGATTTTAAACAACCCCATACGAAGTTATTCAGACTGAGATCCGGAGATCTTGCAGGCCGTTTTGTTGGCCCTCTTCTTCCTTAACATCTGGAAACGCGTCCACCATCTTAGAGCAGCTATCTTGAGTTTTTAAATTTCGACAAAAAATTCATATCTCTGATCTCAATAACCCCACAGAGCAATTTTAAATGGAATCGAACCATAACCACAAAATTCGTCTGCCATATTGAAGCCGCCATTTTGAATTAATTCCCAAATTTTTTAAGTTAAAATCTCCGACCCCGAAAACCCTAAATACCAATTTTGAATAGAATCGGACCATAATCAGAAAACGCATTCCATCTTGAATTATTTTCAAATTAATTCAACTTATAAGATTTTACATAAATAAAAATAAACAGACAAACAAGGCAAGTTAAATAATAAAAGGAATACAAATCTCCGTAAATTCTGTTCATCGACCTAATCGTGGAGAAATTGGTTGTAAAATAAACGGATTCCCTCACATAAATGATTAAGCTGTCACTACTCAAACAATGAATCATTTCACCATATGGCTAGGTCCAATCCTGACACGATTTACGTAGTGACATCATCGGGCAATCCGTGAAGTACGTATGAATGAAAACGTAGCTTGTAAACGTAGACTCTGATGTCACAAACATCATCACTCGTTAAAGCATCCTAAACGAAATAATTCCTGGTTCTAATTTAAAATATATTTAAAAAAACGTGGGAGGCTTGCCGGTCTCTGTGAACGGATGGCGTCCTTCGATTGTTCAGATCGACGGTTGGCCGAGCTCAAGATTTTTTCCAGCGCCAATTTACACATAATATGTAGTTTCTTTAAACCATTCAAAAGTGAGATCATAGTGCATTGTTTGATATAAGTGTGATAACTGAATATTTTCTGTAGGCGAGTTTTGTTTTCAACCAAGAATGGGAAAAATCCATTCGCCACACGTATTGATATTTACAAAATTTCATGAATTGGACTCATCAAGATTCCTGGTTTATGACGCAGATGAAAACTATTGGACAGTTTATTTGTCAAACTAACATGCTTATTAAAAGCGTTCCAACGATAGTAAACAAGCAACAGTACGTCTCTTTACGAACCCAATCCAAAATTCTCTTCTGAGTTAAAATCAACATTAGTGGGGGTCCCACAAGTAAGCATACTTGGCCTACTTCATCATTTTCATTAATGATATTGTAGAAAACATATACTATAATCAATCAGTTCTTTATGCTGACGATTATTCGGTTGTGTTAACTTCCAAAAACATATTTTGACTGAACTGATGAATACTTATAATGCTTTGTCAACTTGTTCCAACCACAACAGTTTTCATGGCATTATCTACCTCCAAAGAACCGTATAAAAACTTATAAGTCAAGATGGATGAAACTCTTTTACAACAAAAATCATGTTAAAATCCTGGGCGTTCGTATAGATTGTTAAGTTGTCGTAGAATGATCAATAAATACTAACAGTAAAGAAAAAATTGGCCACCCTCAATTATAGTCTTTTTAACTTAGAAAATTAGTTCATATTACAATCCTGAAATATAATTACTTTTCATTTGTTCAATCTACTATCAACTACGAAATCTTATACTGGAAAAATTCTAGCAGAATAAGAGTCTTCATACTACAGAAAAAGATAATTTAATGTATCACTTCCAAGCATCCTCAACCGATTCAAATGTAAAATCAAACTTGAATGCATTCTACAGTATATGAGTTTTTAGACAGTTTCCTAATGATCACACGTATTTGTCATAATTATTTTTTATTCTGTGATATATTTTTCAATCTGTTACATTTATAATTCATAAATTATACTTTATTATATAAATTGTTTATCAAGGAATGAAATAAAATTTAAATTCAATGAGAATAAAATTATTTTTGTTTTTTATTACTGCTGTTACAAAATTTAATTAAGTAACCTGTGCGTTCCGATTGGGTTATTTATTATATAATTATATTGTCAACCTAGTCGAATATTATTATCATACTTTACGTTCATAAAAGCAGAATGTCATTCCGTACAAACTCTACACTCTGTATATGACCTCAAACTTCATGTAGAAATGTTATTTGAAACAAGTTCCCGACACATTATTGTTATTGAGGAGCACTATATGTAATTACAGTTCACTTTGCAATACAAATTACTTTAATTGACTACCCAACGTGACACATGAAATGCCTGGTTTGATTCCACTTTATATGGACAGTAATTTTTCTATTGTTCGGTAAAAATTACAACTTGATTGTTTTCAATTACGGAAACGATAATTTTCAAAGATTCACATTGTATTATATCGATAATTTCACTCACGATTTCAAACTCCCGTCTCCTGCGATATAGGGACCAATTAAAAGAGTGTACCTTTGATAGTACCAAATAGTACACAGTTCCTTCCTTTCGAGCCGGTAAGACCACGTTGTCATGGGCAACCACTGATACAAACAATTATATAACGGTTGTTACCTAGTATGAAACAAATGTCAGCCTATAAAAAAGATTCCACTGATAATATTCATAGCGTTTAAAGTGTTATCAAAAATTGAAACATTTGCGGTGAACGGCAATAACGAATACACCTTTTGGAAACTATTGGACCTAATGCACACTAGGTAATCCAAGGTAGATGTGGCTGTTTGTCCTTCAGAACCAAGTTGACATTCATAATTGACATTACACGTTAAAAGGTAAGGGCTACGTTTTCCTTAGTTCGCACAAGTCTCTTGAAGACTTCTGCAGGTTGCTTGTAAGGGTGCAGCCAGTAGAAGGAAATAAAAATTTTAACAATGTTTTATTACAACTGATGAAATTAGCGAAATTCTCGATAACTGAAATTATTATATAAGTAGAAATGAAGACTGAACAGAGAAAATCGTGGATAGTGCGGATATGAGTTTTTCTTGATATTGCTTAAACAAAAAGATATTCACATAGCTTCACAAAGTAATTATTGTTCGATTATTCTGAAGGAAAATCTAAGGAAACCAAAAGTTCCTTCCAATGGATCAGTTATTCGAAAGTTAAGTCAACGTTAATAATAATAATATCCAGTTAACTCTAGATGGACTAACTAGAGGTTTAGAATGTGAATGACTTTTATCCCCTAGGGTTATAGGCTTCCATTCTAACCATTAATAAGTTCATCCGGAGTTTAAACTGAAAGTATAAAATCGGTCCTAAGCAATCAAGGAACATACTGTGGACGGGGACTTTGTGTTTAGTTACGAGAATAAGTATTATTAGGTACTGTACTTGAATTCTCACCATAGGTGTTATATCCACAGCTACATCAAATTTTGGGAACATATTGACACTAGACTCGACACTAGATTCAACACACAAACCAAGTTTCCTTGGAATTCGTTGAGTAATTTGTCAAAATAGACCTTTCATGTAATCGAAAGAATGTTCGAATCATACCTAACCATCATTGTAATGGATCACCTTAAATTTTTATCTAATGCCGTAAGATTGAATTATGGAACCAAGTACCAATGATAAGGGCCGTTATCGGGGTTTTTCCGAACTTCCCGAAACTCAACCTTAAATGTAAAAAAAAGATTATACAGTTATCTGTAACACTTATCTAACAAGTGGTACTTTCAGTTCTGTCAACAAACAATGTCTACTCCTGTTCCAAAGTATAAACTTTGAATGACTAGTGACAGGGGCATTTCAATTTTGACACACAGGTATTTATGTAAGTATATTGAATGAACCCTGTCGTTGAGTTTGATTCCATAGTTATAAATCTGAATAATTGCATTGAGAATAAAAACAAAGAATATAGTATACCTTTTCGAACTCATACTACAAACACAGGTATTCTTTGAAGAGCCAAAAACAAAACGTTCTATTTTTAAACTTTTTAATCAATCCAAATTTCTTCGCTTGGAAATTATTTTCATTCTTCTGAAATACACGTTGATTAGGTCACATCTAACGTAAGAAAAACCGAATCAACGTGGTAAAAATAATTATCTGCAATATTATGTTGAGCATAATTTTAATATTATCATAACAGGTATTTCATTCAACCGATTACTGTAACATATGCATGATTCACCTCAAATTGGTGAATCACTTCAACAAATTCAATAACACCATAATAAATTTTCTCAGATATCAGTTAATCAAATAAGAGTCTTTACTGTGATGTTTTTTACTGAGGTTTGCCACTTTGAAAATCGGAGCTTTTATTGGTAGAAAAAATTATTGGTAACTTATGTAATTCTAGGAATATGAAAGAGCTTGATAATCTGATAATGCTTACCTACTATTCTATCAGGGGTTGAACAAGTTTGAACAGATGATTAGGATAATGACTCTCTTAGTTGACCTAACGATATGATGACTTGACTAAGAAGGATTAACATTTTCTGTGTTTTCTATTAACAGACATATTTTCTAATGAGATTATAATAACATGCCATGGTGATGAATTGAAAGGGTTTAGATGAATCCTATTTTAGATAAGGACAACCAAAATTATTTTCCACTTAGTAATCTGCATGATTGATGTATAAGTCCATCCAAGCTCATTGAGAGCTTTTCTGGGCCAAAGCAATAGAAAAATAGTTTATAAGAAAAATAATAAACATGCAGTGTCTTAAAATTTCCTCTATTAATATTCAGCATACCATTGGAAGACACGGTGAACTACAAATTAAAATTCATGTCAGATGCATCTATAGATACGTGTATTGCCAATAACTCCCAATAATGATCGCGTTTTGCTCTTAATTTTCGCAGTAGTAACACTGAATCACCTACCCTGAACAAATTTCTGCGTTCCTCAAAGGTCAACACTTCCGGTTTGACCCTCCTGCTCGAGAAACTTCTTTCCGCGTATGTGAAATCGTTATTGAAGTTCTTCATGTCTCAAATGGTGGCACCAACAATATGTTCACTTTTCGTTGCCGAAATCTTCAAAGGAAACCCGCTCAACCGCCAAAACACGTCTACATCGTATCGTTTGAAAAAGACGACTGAAGGTGAGATAAGGTAGGATACCTGACTATAGACTACCTCTTATCTTGCCAGATCAGTCGGTACTTACATATTTGTTTGGAGAAAAATTATGGCATACTTATGACGTATATTGTTTGAATGATTACAATTCGGTTGAAAATTCCCGAATATCAACGGATTTCGCGAGAATTTTACGCGGCAGTCAAGTGACACTCCTTATAATTCCTACGTAGTTGTATATTTTATGATTTATGGCAGTTAACGATGGACATGAATTCCGATACTAACTAGGGTTGGATAAACAAACCAGGGGCGGGCAAACAACCCAGGGTACAACGATGATAAGGATTTTAACCGTAGAATACATGGAATTTTTGTAGCTAAACATGGCCTGGTGAACCAAAATTCCGGCACTCTCAGAAAGTTTGATCCAAATAATGAATAGTGTTACAAGCATTCATTTATTCCGAAATTAGGTGGGTAAATAGCTATTTTCAATGCTAAATTGAGAAATGCTTCTTGTGCGGTCAATATTGTAAAATAGCAGTTTTTCGAAAGGTTTCACTGCTAGTAAGAATGAGAAGAGAAATTCAAAATTATTTGATCTGACATCTAACAGGGAACAGTTTGTTTGGATCTGATATATATATATATATAAGTAGAAACAGAAGTAAAATTTGGAAATCTGTACAAAAAAAAACTTTTTTGTAGAAGCTGGTTATTTGAAATAAGTTTTATTAACATTACAACCAATAAGAGGTTGCAAAATGAATGATTTTCCAAGAACACAACACATTACAACAACAAAACTGAAGTGAATACTATTGGTGTCGAACAAACTTCCTCTATACGCGAACACAATGTTCTTCAGAGCACAAATCACATTAGATCCAATCTATTAATAGCCTTTTGAATGATCGATTAACAAAAATACGTCGGAATAAATGTCTCAGTGAGTGAACACTGTGAGTAATGAATTGGAACTGAGAGACTACAGTAGTTCTTAATTCGCGTGGATTGACACATTTCAACGCAATTCACATATGAACCCTTTGAATATGTCGCGAATCCAGTGGTGTAGTCAACTAAAATTGTGCAGTCAAAACTGAAATGTATGGTCTGGAATTGACAATTTTACCGGGCAATCACCTGGTAAAATTGTCAATTTTAGTACGTACATTTCAATATTGCCTGCACAATTTTAGTTGTCCGATCAAAATTGACAAGTTAGATTGTAATGTATGGGGCCCTTTACTGTGTTGGTCAGCGAATATACCAAATCTATTCGATCATTACGCAGGTTACATCCGCAATGTTTATGCCTATAAATTACTTGGAATCCTTAGAAATTCATAACAGACATATGTTTTCAATTCCTATTCTTAAATAGAAACGAGGTCAACGAACTAATTTCATTCCGTTTGAAATTCATTTTGAACATAATTAGAAAACAAAATAATCAGCTAGATTCCGGCTAAGAATTTGACTTCTAAACCTCTTAGATTATCTTGAACAATCAGAGGATATCGCTTATTGAAAAGAGTTCCATTTAATGAGAGGATTTAAACATAAGTACTTAGGTGTTCTTGGCTATCTTTTTTGGAAAAAGTCACGAATATTCCAACCCAAAAATTTTACTTTCAAATTTGACACATCGTATTATTATTTCGAGCATTGTGATAATTCTTCACAAAAATATTTTAATTTGAATTTCAAATTCTTACTGGTTGATAGCAGAGGAGTGTGTTAAAGCTTATAAGCCCAGTCACATTTTCTACTGAATTCCAATAGGTTTTTGAACTTGTTGTCTGAGATAATCAAATATTTAGTCACAGATAGTATCAGTATTAATGTCCGTTGGTTGTTGACCTTCGGAATAAACGAACATTTAGATGTTAGTAAAGGTCAGGGCTCTCTCTCTCTTTCTCTTTCTCTTTTAGGCTTCCGCAACGCGCCAAAATGGTATTTTCGTTTGATCACAGCAGGTATTTCATTTCCAATAAATGAATAAATCTACTCTCACATGAAGTTGTCAACTTGTCACACATCTAGGGGGAATATTTCTAAAGTTGGATATTGTCTTGATCAATCTTGAGGAAGACTACGTCGCTAATTGGAATCGAATATCATTTTTCAATTAAACCAGGTTGAGAATTTGACGAAACGAAAAAAAAAATTATAAATAAAACGGAAATAGATATGGCTCCAAATATGTTCATTCAAATTCATTACACAAGTTACACACGATACACGGCTGCATAGCAGTACTAACAATCTCCAAATGTTATTGGGTAATCCGAAAGACAAAATCCCAACTAGATAGATCAGGAATGTATGAAATCATCTGTCAAAATTGTCACAATTTGTAATATAGCCAAACCAAGACCGGATTGAAATTTTTGCTCAATAATGGCAATTGACCATTAAATGCTACACTATATATTTGAGTTGATACCAATAAAGGAATAATTACCTATTATTGGTAAGCTTGGATAGTATAGGTATTGTCGCATTGACAATATGGCGACGGTGAATATGGTCAATTTAGCTTTGAATAATGTTTACCCCTAATAAATTTGAAATACCTCCTTCCATGTCGTTGCTTCGGCGATGTTCACATTTTTACGGAACAAAAGATGAAAAGGTCTATAGCTCTACAGTACCTAATCGGAAGTGAATGAAAAAAGTTTTCCATACCTCATCAACAGTCTTCTCGATTTTGATTCAGTTTTAATTATCCGAATGAGAATCAAGTGGAGAAGAATTGTGGGAATATTTGACCAAAATATGTCCAGGACTTCCATAGATATTGGAGAAAGAATATGAGAACATCGCGTCGAGAACTTTCTGATTTATGGAGAAGGATTTCCAACTCACCAACAAAAATTAAATATCAAAACCGGTGAACTCGATAAAAATGTATCTATTATATATTATCAGCAACCTCCTTTTCTGAAGCCGGTTAAAAATCCTCCACCACAAATCAAAAAAATATACTCAAAGATTATTACCTTGTGGCTAATTCAAAACGGAGGTTATCGCAAAAAATCACATTTAAAAATAACGTTCCTCTGAAAATAACCACACATTCGCGTAAACCGATCGACACATGCATACACATACACCAATAAGCAGCACTTAACGGAATCAATCATGCTCGTATCCAGCAAGCCACGACCGACTGGAATCAGACAGTCATGTGTTCTTTCCTCGCAAGGCCAATCGAACCCACCATATGTCGCCCAATTACCGGATCACCTCCTGCGAAACGCGCGTCAGGATCAGGACTCCTGCGAAGGATAGCGAAAACGATTTTCCGTGCGAATGTGTACCTGGCAATTGATCGATCTCGGCAGGCCGTGTTTTCGCGGTAGCCGTGTCGAAACAAATGATAGTGGACGACATGAAAATAGATTTCGTATGGCGAAGGACAAAACGCCGTATTTTAATTAGACGCTGGCAAAGGTAGAGCTGTTGTAGATACGAGTGTGCGTGCGTGTTTGCAGAGCGTGATTTCGAGTAAAATCGCCTTATAATGAAGTTGCTTACGAGGGCGACTCCAGAAGTTGTACGGATCGAAGCGAGATGAAGACAAAATTCCCATAGCACGAAAATTTAGAGTCTGATTGCGATTCACAATTTATTGGTCAGAGCGTTTGCACGATTCACACTAGGGTATTGGAACATACCAAAATTCTTCAAAAATCTAAAAACTCTGATTTGATAACATCATGAAGTCGTTTGCCGGTCTAACTTCCAAGCATCAATTTTACATCAATTATGATCCTGAAATTCCACACATACTTATGTCAAAAAGATACTGCAATCTTTGAAATATTCAACTTTTGATGGCATTTACTGTAAAATAAAAGTTCTGGATATGATTATATTTGTTTTCGCTCCTCAAGAAGAAAATTAGTTCCGCACTATATTAGGTATACAAAGTAAACAAAAAGTATTGTTATTCCACAGATAAACATAAATACAGTGAGTCTGAGATGCGAATTTCCACCATGAGGATGTCAGAAACGGTTAAAAGATACAGTTTTGGAAAAAAGAAAAATAGTTATGTGGCAGAATGGGGTATATACAGAGTGACCCATTTAAAAGCGGGCCACCTCTCTAAAATTGTTATTTATTATCCGATTCAGAAGTTTTTTTTTTCAATAGATAGAGCCTCAATAGTTCTAGTTGAGAGCAATAAATTCGAAATAAATATAAAAATTTCAAGGCCTACTTCGAATTTTTTTCAAGGTCAAAAATCCAAAAAACATACTAGCGATTTTTTTAAATAGAATTTGACGACACCACTGTATTCACGACATTTTCAAATGGTGTAAGTGAAAATTACGTAGGAATGCGTCCATCAATAAAAAAGTAATATGGGAATAAACTTTGAAAATTATGTCAATTAATCAACCCAAAACTTCAATTTCAGAACTTTTATCAAAATTCTGACTACACCACTTGATTCAGAATATTTCGAAATATATGTGGCCAGAATTCCATCGAAATCTACTCATAAATAAAAAAATTATAAAATAATAAAATTTGAAAATGATGTTGTTTGGAGGAATTTTAGAAAAAAATTATTTTATCATTTTATAATTTGTTTATTTATAAACAGATTTGGATGAAATTCTCACCAACCATATTTCGAAATATTCTGAATCCAGTGATGTAAATAGAATCCTGATAAAAGTTCTGAAATTGAAATGGTGGGTTGATTTATTGACATAATTTCCAAATTTTAATCCCATATAACTTTTTTATTGATGGACGCATTTCTACGTAATTTTCACATAAACGATTTGAAAAGGTCGTGAATCTCTGGGCGTCTTCAAATTTTATTTAAAAAAATCGCTAGTATGTTTTTTGGATTTTTGGCCTTGAAAAAAATTCGAAGTTGGCCTTGAAATTATGATTTTTATTTCGAATTTATGGCACTTAACTAGAACTTGATGCTCTATCTATCGAAAAAAACATCTTCTGAATCGAATAATAAATAATAGTTTTAGAGAGGTGGCACTCTGTATATATATAAAATAACAGATCATCTCGAGTGCTTTGGAGTAATTTTTGACGGATCTGAAAAGAAAAAAACGGGGAATTATGTATCCTAGGCTAAAGAAAATCTTTACAAAAATTTGTGATGATGTCCAAAAAGGTTATAAGTCATAGATCATTGTGATGAGAATGGAGAATTCTTTGAAACCTGCATTAATCAAGAGAGGGCAGCATTTAAAGAAATTGGCGTTGGTTAGTAAAACTGGAGTTATCACGAGAAACTAAATAAAAAGTTGGTAAAAATGTTCCTTATGTTGTTTCAGCTCTGACGATAACATAGATAAAATGAGTAATCAAAATATTCGTATTTATCAATTTAACTCAATGGTACAATTTTTTTGGACATTTTCGTACTACCATATGGATTCTGATACGCAATATTAGTAGACATACTTAGTATCTTGGACACACTGTTTAACAAATTTTAATAAAATAGGGCCTTCAAGATGATGGAAGAAGTTGAAGAAGGGAGCATATATAGCTAAGGTCAGACTAACACCAGTATTTCATTGGCCTGAGTAGATGCTGACCGTTTGTTATATTTCCGCCATCTTTTATAGGCTCAAAAAAAAGATATACCAAAAACACCAAAACTACGTCAACTTTCGCTGGACGTGCGTTTCGCCAACAAAGTTGGCATTCTCTTCGACTTTGACACAGTACATAATATACTTAGCTTAAGCTTATATGTCATAAAATCTGAGTCATTTCCTAAAGTTGCTTTGAATATCATTCAATTTCTCAGTCCTTGTAAATTTAGGTGCAATATATTCTTTGGATCAATGGTGTTTTCATGAGTTGTACCAATGTACTTTTTGTCTGAAAAAATTCTGAAACTTTCAGAAAAGGTCTGAGCCACTTGAATGGTAAAGGTAAAACTAGCCCTTGGCAAGAAAAAACAAGCCAAGTTTTCCAGTTTATTACAATCACGGTGAACACACGAAAAAATAAATAGTTAACTAATGAAACTGCGATTCCATTCCTTGAAATTAATTTGAATTTCGATCAAGACTTGAATAAGCTATGCCTGAATCATCGTGTTCAATTTTCGCCTACTCGATCAAATACCACCGATGTATCACCTCTTATCATGAATATTTCCTGTGAACATGCTAACAAATCCGATATTTGTTTACAATCACTTATCATGAAGAAGAACATACGCCGAATTCTGCAATCTCACTTTTCCGGTCTCAAGACTTAACAAACCACAACAGTGTTGAGGAATGATAAACACGAAGAAGTGTATGTCGTTTGCGGTCTTCACACGATGATATCGAAATCTTGGCGTATCAATTCAGATATTCGCACTCTTGAGATGCTTATAAACAAAATAAAGCACGATTAAAGACCAGGTAAAGCCCTATTTATCGCCTGCTCGCTTTTTTCTGCGGACAAATAATCTGATTAATGTTTGTTGTGGCTTTACCTTTTGCAAATGCGACACAAATATTGATTCATGCCAAGACGCATTATTTTTCATGTAGGTGTTGTAGTGGACATGTAGTTAGTAATCAGAATAATATCAGGTACTTAGTTGGCAAAATTTATGATACGTTTAATTCAGACTACGTTGTAATATGACAACTAACAATATAAATTGTTATTCAATTTGTATATACGAGTCCACTCTCATGAAGTCACTGAGTGACGGAAGTTGCTATACGTATGTTTGGTCCAGTTACGAAATGTCAAAACCATAAAAAATGTGTGTACTGTTATTTTTCGAATAATTGGTACGAGGGTTGCTACTTAAGTTTTCTCCATTAAGATCAATACACTTTTGCATGCGATTGAACCAATTATCTAAGAACTTTTTCCATTACGAATGAGGTACCTCTAAACGTGTGATTTGAAGACATCAACCGCTTCTTCAGGCATTGAAAAATGTTTTTTATCTCCAGGAATAAGAAATCACTGAATGCCAAACAAGGACTGTACAGTGGATGACCCATCAGTTCGATGTTTTGACTGTTCAAAAACGTTTTTGTTTGAGCTAATGTGTGAGAGCTTGCACTTCTGGCAAACAAAGGCTGATGTACCATTCTCAGAATTGATACGTTGCTCTAACATGGCGAAATTTCAGTTATTCCCAAAAAACAGGCGACAATTTGTTTCGAAGTGCTTCGTGCACGAACAACTTTTCTTGGATTTGGCTGAAAGATCCAAACGGTTGATTGTTGTTTAGTTTCGGGTTCATATGCATAGTTCCGTAATTCGTTGCCTGTCACGATCTCATTTATAGACGTCTTTTGAAGCACCTCGATTGAATTTTTCAACATTTCTTTGTACCAAACTCGAATTTATGCGATACCAACGCGAACAAATCTTTTTGAATGCCAAATGTTCATGCAATATTGAATGTATGCGAGTGGAACTAATGCTAAAGTATGCTTAATCTCACGGTATGTCACATGATGATCTTGCAATATCAGTTCACGCATAGCATCTATGTTTTCTGGCACAACAGCCGATTTTGGACAACCTTCACGAAATTCGTCCTGGAGCGAAGTGCGACCGCGATTGAATTCGAAACACCAGGGAAACACGGTGGCTCAAAATGGTGCTTCATCACCAAAACTCGAAGCAAGTTGATCGGCACAATGCTGTTGGTTGAAAACCGAGTTAAAAACTATCAAATAACACACTATTTATAAGAGATTGATAAGTTTTGTATTGAAGTTGATGTAGAAAAGTGTATTAACCCCAATAAGTGATTCAAGAAATCAAAAATGGAATAATACTAACATTAATTGCAAAAACTACTCGCTAAGTAACCCAGACACCTCGTGGACACCTCTGACGATTGCTCATAAGACTACTGCTTGTAGCTCAAAGTAACAAATTAAAAAAAAAAACACTATATTCGTCAATACAACGTAGGTTAAGACCTGTACAGCAGGAATGAACAACAAGAAGATGGATAAAAGATCAATGGCGCCACTAAATAAATCCATTCATAACTTCCAGACGCCACTGGATAATAACCATTCTTCTGACAATCTTCTGACCGTGCATTTGCGTCAAGAAATACTCAGACGGATCTCGGCGCGAGGAATGTTAAGTATTTCAAACATTCCTTTTTCCGTCCCTCCAAGAAACGAGCCATTGTTAAGTGCAAAAGGAAGACATAGTTTCCGGATTCCGATACGTTCATTCATTATATCGATAAGGGTATATCAGACGATGAATACAAATCGAGCAGATCCTTTCTCACAATGAAGAAGATTATATGAATCAATCACTGCCTCTTACGAAATTAGAAGTGAAGCGTGTAATTTCGCCTCGCGGGGACATTGATGAACAACGTGACTCGTTAACTGAACCGGAATGGAATTATTTACAATATTCTTTTCTTAGAATGCTTGAAGAACTAACGGTTGCCTCACTTTTAAGTACCTCAAGGACCTGTTTTTGGGCCTATCCTTCGAATCATTTGATAAAATGACAATTTCTCGTTATCATACGATTTCCGATGATGATAAGTGAAAAGTGGAGTAGCATAAACATTGCATATAATAAAAAATAGGGTTTCAATAAAAGTCCTGTTTTACGAACTTTTGTATGGTTACGATAATTTATTTCGATTCAAGACTCATTCCATTATTTTGAAATATAATTTATTTGGATACTAGCTGCCCGACCCGGCTTCGCACGGGTGTAGTAATAGAGATAACGAGATACAATTTTCCATTCAAGACCATGCGAAAAACACGGCAATTCAATATTTTTTCCACACTTCCAATGATTGAGTTTGCGATTTATTGATAGTTAGGGCGAATACAAGGCGGACCAGAAACTGGACACGCTGAAATTCAAAAGGAAAGTCAGTTGGAATTGATGGTATTCTTGGAATTAGTAGAACAAAAAAATTATAGTTGCCTCAATCAAGTTCATCAACTTTTTAACAGCAAGTCTTGTTCCATTGCATAGTGTCAGTTGATTCTGATTGCGTAGCATTATTATCACCAAGCCAACCTTGAGCTGTAATTTGTGTGGTGGCATTCCTGGCAAAACTAATAACTTAAGGAATTCAGTTGGATAACACAATTTTTTTTTAAATGTTTCAGCACCTTCTAGAAGCTTTGAGGACATCGAAATTTGTAGAACTTTCCTGAATCTTCGACGACATTCTAGATTTTTTTCTCTTATATTCCATACCTAGCTACAAAATTTCAAACTCCACGCCGACTTCCTTTTGATTGACTTATTTATTCAACTCAAATCCTTTTATGAAACTATCACAATCTTGCTTATAAACCAGTGATCTACTTTAGAGAAATTAGCGCACTAATGAGGCTGCTGTAATTCGGTCCACTTTCTCCAAGTATGGCAGATGATTGTTTCAATCAGAAAAAGTGTTTATATAACGCCAATGCCTAGAGAAGAAATGTTTTGTCAACAAATAAAACGGGAGAGATCTTATTACGTGATCGAACAAAAGAATCTCTGCCTACGCTTGATTAAAGTTTCCATTGTCGGTAACGAGAAATGCAGAAATAGAGAAAAAAATGTAGGTCAAATGACCAAGTTCAGGATCATCAAGAATATAGTGACAGATTTATAGTTCCAATTCTACTCACTTGAGTATTTGATTACACGGATGATTAAAATAGCTTTGTGACAGGTCTTACTTAATTTCACTTCATCTCAGATGATAAGAAATATAAGTTTCGTTTAGCGTTACATTCTATCGACTTTTATTGTTCTGACAAAATCATAAGAATTATGGGCGAAAAAATGAACAACCTTCATATTTATCATACTAATTTCTCAAGGCCTGTAAATGTGAATTTCTTTCGATTATTTGTCATAAAGTATGTTGATATATCCGATACAACTGTTAACTGTTCTAACGTAGCTCAACTGAAGCATCAGCAGTAAACAATAAAATTAATTATGTATTGGCCTTATTCTGAATTGAATTTTACGAAATGTGGTATAAACCGCATTCCACTTTTGTGGCGTGTAGATTCTTCATTTCAAGAAGTTCTGTAGAACTCAAAGCGTGCTATAAAATTATATTTATGTTATCTGTAAATATAGTGAAATGCCTTTAATGTTGATTAAAGTTGAATTATCCATAAAGAGAATATGGACAACACCGGGACAAGAACTTTGGGGAGCCCCACATTCAACTTTTCACTCATTTAACTGAAGCTTCAAACAGACTAAGATGGTATTTTCAAAGTTTTTCAAAGTCCAAAGCTTTTTGTCAAATATAAGAATAAGAAAATATAACGTCGTTTGTATTTTTTGACGGTTGATTTGTTTTCTTTCAGTATTTCCTTATTTTTTCCATAATTTTGATCAGATGAAAATTTTAAGGATTATAAATTTCTCCACTCTTGTTTATTGACATCACAAAATTCCAAGCTCTTTTTCAAAAAATCTCAATAAGATTTTATCAATTTCAGTTGGAGATTTATTGCAACTTGAAGTATACTACAAATCGGCAATCACATTTGCAAAATCCTACACTGTGCTTTGGTTCAGCTAATTCTCCCAATCAATGTTTACAATATCCACAACATACCGTGGACACAACTATGATTCATCAATCACCTCTAGTACTCGCCTGAGTCATCCATTGATTATAGGATATTTATAATAAATAAAAACTTGTAGCGTATGATTCAATGATTTTTTTCTATTATTATCCTGACGTAATTGAGTAGTACGCTAGCAAACACGCGTCAGGTTTTCCACAGGAAATTGTTTCACTTAGCTTTGTCTCTGACGAAGATAAGGTAATGTAGATGTTATTTCTCACGGAAAAGTTTTGGAAAGAAAAACTGATAAGAACAGCTCATATCCTGTGAAAACACAGATTATAGTGATAGGTATAGAGTCATATTTCCTAATAAGGAGAAATGCATGATTTCAAGTTTTGGTTACGATTTCTGTACATCATGCTCTTTTTTAGGTATGGGATATGCAATCCTGAACCTGCATTTGTTTGAAGACCTGATTAGAATCCATGGATCTAGTTCACTTTCACATGTTTGATTTGAGTTCATCGATGTTTCTCTGATATGCTTCGAATGAATTCAGACTCTGTTTTGCAATTATCCTTCCATGAACTCTACACTGCACATCA